>OZ004704.1:161316731-162755897 GCA_963924515.1 Vespertilio murinus | reverse complement strand
CACCTCAATCATGTTCATCATATATGTATTAATCAACTTGAATTTAAAGTGGGAAAATCCCCCTACTCTGCTGTTGATTTTATAGTCTGCAAAAGTCAAATAATTCTTTTGGAAAAGCTTTCTTGGAGCTTCTGCAATCATTTTTCTTTGCTTATATCCCAAAGCTTCTTCTATTATTCATCAATAGGACAGTGAACCCTGGACAGTCTGTGTGATGGAGGTGGGGTGGGAATCAGGGGAGAGAGGAGAGGTACCTCTTCCTCTTCCTGCTGGCCACTTTTCCATTCTCTATATTATTTCAATGGGCCCAAGGTGGCCCTCTCCTGCTAAGGAAGCTTACAGTAGCACCATTTCATAAAGACACTCAAATTGTACTCATGGCTTCAATTGCCAGCCCTTGATTTTTTAAAAGTTCTGTTTATCGTGACACCAAATTAAGATACATTTTGGGCCCATTGACTATATGTGCAATCAAAATTGGAATGTTTTTCTTAACTGACTTTCCACAACAACAACAAAATGTTCATTAAAGACTCAAAAGGGTTCCAAACCTGGAAAAGTCCTCCTATTTCTTTCTAAATGCTCTCAGCTGTGGGTGTTAGCAAGGTTCTTGCTGCTTGGGACATTGCCATTGAAAGGACTTGGGATATCCCTGAAAATGAGGCAGTGCACGTGCTTTTATCTGGGAATGAATCTGGATTAATAATTCTCTCCTCGGATGCTTTCATTCTTTTGTCACGGAAATAAACCTATGTTATATATTTCTTCATTTGCATCTTTCTTGCACTGAGTAAAAAGAGAGAGCCAAGCTTATACACTAACCTTCGTCTACCTTCCTACTTAATAAAGGAGAGACTTATTGAAGATGCTCTGATGGGAAGGACCCTCCTAGTTTGCTCTCGGTCACCATGGAGATGGGAATGCTTCATCCTAGGAAAGGGCTGTAGCCCAACATTTTGTTTGCATTTATATGATCTTGTTTGAAAAGATGGATTCAGGACTGTGGTTCAGCTACAGCACGTTAAGCTAGGACAGCTGCTGTGAAGCATACAGGGGCCAAGTTTTCCTTCATAAGGTTGACTCTATGGGAAAATGCTCCTCCACAGAAGGAAGTGGGGTGGTAAATCGAGCAGGTCTCCCTCTAAGTAGTATAACAGAAAGTTTGCACAGTTTTGAATTGGACAGATCTGGGTTCAGACTCGTTTACCAGCTGTAGGATGTTAAACTTTGGGCACTGAAACTTCCAAAGCTTAATTTTTCTGCTCTAAATGGAGATAATAATAAGTACATTAGGTAGTCATTGTGAAAAGTCAGTGAGACAATGCATATGGGAAGGGGATGCTTGGCAAATATTTTCCTTTCTTCACTGATTCTTCCTTCTTTAGGCATCAATTAGGAGTGCATAGGCTGAGATTGAGAAAATGTACTGCTCTTTGGGTCTTGGCAGAGGGAAGTCGGGGAACACCCTCTTCTTTTGTGATGTGGCCTGGATGTTTCCTGGCAGGAAACCTTCATTTGGCAGATATTTGTGATGCAGAAAATGCCTCCATTGTTTTTAATATGGGCACAAATGTTGATAAAAAGCTTTACTAGAACGATGGCTGGCAGAGCAATGGATGATTTCATCAATGTCAAAGTTGCACAGATGATTGTCTCAGAACCCCTAAGTCTTGAGACATCTAATTTGGCGAACTAGTTCTGGGTAAACACCTAGATGTTCTGACAGTTATCCAAAATAAATTGTTAACTATTATTTCTGTATTATTACTCTAATTATATCTACCATTGAGGATTGTTCAAAGAATATAGTAGAGATATACATGTTTACTTTACAAATCTATAATTTAGGAGGGTCTAATGTACATTAACACCTAGGCCATGCCTGCCTGGTAATGACTTTTTCTTTGTACCCAAGAGAGGAGAAAGTCTGGTTTCTGAGAGTAGGATACTTACTCATTTAAGGTGTTCACTCCATCTTGGCACTTTGTGTGTGTGTGTGTGTGTGTGTGTGTGTGTGTGTGTGTGCTGAATGTCTTCTATTTGCCCCTCCAGATCTATTGTCACCCTTCTCCACTCTTCTCTCTGGCCTAGAGGCTGACTTATATGGTTTACACTCATAGGTTTTCTTGAACTTTGACTTTTATTTGGGCCATGGCATTGGGGATCCCTGGGAAGAGATAGATCAAAGAGAGAAGGAAGGTTAAAATCAAGGTATTTATTCTTCCAGACTGTCTTCCTGAAGTCACTTCAAGTTAGCTCGGTCCCTCGATATAAAGTTATTCTTCTTATAAAGGCTGTAAATTCTATATACCTCTTTTCTTTAAAGTCTAGTAACAACTTTGTCCCCTCAGCCCCTCCCTTCTGGCTTAGATAGAAATGTCTTGATTGCTACTAAGTTATTGGTTTCTTTCTTAACCTTTTGTCTTCCATGCACACTTTTGTATAGTCCCTTTATAAATAAACCTTTCTCTAATCATTCTTGTTCAATGTGTCATCTATTTCTTGTTTGGACTTTGAATGAGTCATTGTCTTAAATACACATTGATTAAGTGAGTCAGTAAAGTAATGAGCTAATGGACTATTTCATATAATTTTTGAAATAGTGTTCAAGAGCAAGAGATTAAGAGTTAGCTAAACCTGGGTTCATATTCTGGCTCTGACACCTGCTAGAAAAGAAATCCTAGGCAAATTACTTAAATTCTTTAAACCTCAGGTTCATTATTAGTAAACTAAGAGTTTACTAATTGTTGGCTTATTTTAAGCCTTAGCTGAGAAAATAGAAAGAGCACATCTTTTTATTGCCTACCACATACTAGGTGCTTAATAAATTAATTCATTAAATAATTATTTATTGAGTGGATGCTGTGTGTCAGGCACTGTACTAATTACTCATTTGTGATTAAGAATGTGACTAAAACAAATATAGTTCCTTCACTCATGTGGTTTTGGGTCTGATAGGAGACAGATAAGTTAGTGTCAAACAATTGTAGTCTTAACTGTAGAATCCAAATGGAGATGAGTACTCTGAAGAAAAAGCACATGTGTTCACAAAAGTATATAATGCATAACATTTTCAAATTATTCATCACTTTGATTGCTTTGATTATTTTTAACTGCTCCAAACTACAAAGATATTTGTAGACAGATTTTGAAAAAATAGCATTTCTTAAATCTCTCAGCTACAAGTTCTCTCTGGATTTATTTTGTGCTAAGGAAACCAACTCTCTTAGAGTTGTTGTTAAGCTACCAGTTGAGAGTCAAATACAACTTGATAATGGCCCTTACTTGCTCTTACAAAAAGTTATATTTTTTTATTTTCAGGTACATTTGACATGAGTAGGAATTCCTCTTCCTCCTCCCTATCACCATCATCTAATCATTTCACAATTGTTATTAAAAACTTTTTTTTTTCAGGTCCTGACACTAAACTAATGCAGAACAGTGGTAAGACAAAGTTTAAAAGGACAAGCATTGATAGACTGATGAATACTCTAGTATTATGGGTAAGTAACTATAACAAAAGTAGGCAATATCATTAGTCATTATTATATTAATATATTTCTTTGCTGGGAATTATTTCAGAAGTCTACATTCTGCTTGTGTAGTGTGTATTGGGGATTCTACATTTTGGGCTCAGTTATATAGCCCTCTACTTTCCAGATTATGATTTCTTAACCATTGGTAGAGTTTCTTATGAGAGGCAGGTTAGAATTTATGGAGCTTCATAGTCTTGCAAATTCTCCATGTCCTAAAGATTTGTTTTGAGGAACAAAACATATTTTTTAAGGTAGTTTGATTTTTCTGTTGTCTTACTTTTGCTCAAATCCTCTCAACATAGCTTATGGACAGGGCCAACTTCATGAGGGTGTGACCTGCTCATTTGTACAGGGTCCCCACTCTGAAAGACCTCATGTTTGTTATTGATCTGCTGTCACTATGTAGGTGTTTTTGTTTTTTAAAGAAATTATTAATAAATTTTGAACAAGGGGAGGTGTCACACGTTTTCATTTTGCACTGGGCCCTGAAAATCATGTAGGTGATTCTACTTATGAATTCTCTGAGGCCTGAGTCACAGTTCTGCTTCATAAAGCCTTCTAAACCTCCTAGCTCATGGTTTGCTCTTTTATCTGAATATTATTTCTCCTCTGAATTTTTTGAAATGATTCCCTCTACCACCCACTTACTAAAAAAAATACCACTTATTTTTTGTATCCTATCTTATTATTATTTTTTTAGTTAGTATCATGCTACCTTAGGCTGTGGATCTGATTGTTATCTGATTTTTTTAATGAAAAATTGCTTTGCCTCCTTATGAAGGGGTTAAGTTTCAGGACATTGACCTTGAAATATGAGGACAGTAACTTTGAACCATGTTCTCCCATCTGCCCCATCACAGACTCACAAGTAATTATTTGCTTAACTGGTATGTAATGGTGAGATTCTGAATAAGGAAAAAAAGGAAACACTTTTATTTGGACACAAAATATTGTCCAGGCTCTGTTTTACTTTCAGTATTATCTCCAGACCTGGACTTTTCTCCTCTCCTCTTGGGGCTGAATCCCTGGGTCAAGGGCACCTGCCCAGAATGAGTCTGTGTCCCTCTTAGAATTTCCAACTTAAATGACTCTGAGCTCACTCCTAGGGTTTGTATGGGGCTTGTATATCTATCCACCACAGAGTAAAATTGCTGGGTTGTGAGGCAAGAACTGTTCCAGCTTTTTGTACTAGACAATTGGATGATCAACTGGGGTATTAGAAGCTGAGTCTGTCCTTAAAGCCAGGCATTTGATGCTAACTATCACCAATTTTAATGCTCTTACAGAAATTCAGTTAAATTAATTTGTAGTATTAGCCATCAAAAGAAAGAGGACACTGTTTGATACAGGTACTATGTCAGGGATTCATAATTCTACTTTTCTCTAATACATGGTTTTCTAATGTACTTTAAATTGCCTTCCCCCAAACTTTATTTTCTTAATGTGGGTATCTTTTTTTTTTGGAGAGAGAAAAAAGAAGAAAGCAGTTCTAGAACATCTGAATATTCTTTCACGGAGGAGAAAGGAAACCGGAGGGAAATGCATTCCTATTCTTTAGTCCCACTCCTCCCTCCACAGTGGCTGGTCTCTGCTTCTATCACAGTGTAGCAGGACAAAGTCACTTGAACACCAAGTTCAGCTCAGGTCTTACCATGTTCACTGATGTTGAGTTCTTCCTGTTTAAAGCTGGAATTTTGGGCTCACAAGGAACTGACTTTGTTGTATTTCTGTTTGCTATACCTCCAAAATGTCTGCTTTGCTAATGCTGATACTAATCACAATGTAAGAGTCAGCTAATTTTTAGGTTGCACCCTACCTTTTTTTTTCTTATTTCAAAAGGAAAGTATATATGTCATGAAATCTTTTAATTCTTATCTTTCTTGTTGACCTTAGGTAAGTATTGTGTAGCTACAACTGGGGCCAAAAGATTTGCTCAGTCTGGGACAGTTATCATTGAAATTTTTTTCCTTTTGCTTTTGTGCTCGGTGATTATATAACTTATTTAAACATGATACTTTTGAAGGGGGAAGGAAGGAACCCTATTCCTAGTAGATATAAACTGGGGTTGACCAGAGCGCATCAAGATGTATGAGCTTCTTTACTTAAGCCACTTGAATATATGTGCTCATTATGAATCAAAGAATTAAAGTTATTAGCTTTGTGACTGTGGACAAGTTATATAATTTTTCTGTGCTTTTACTGTATTTTTGGTTTTAGTTTTTGAGCAGTAAAACATGGAAATGATTGTTTATGTCTCAGAGTAAATGGGAGAATTGAAAAAAAAAAGTAAAATATTTAGCTGAGTAACCTACATACTAACGTTAAATTTTACTCCCATGATTAGTGATAAGTAATAGAGCTTTGTATAACCTGCTTTTCAAATGACAATTTCTTGGGCATTAGATGTGCAATTAGATTGCATTGATATGAGTAATTTTGAGTTCAAGGCAACGTTAACCAGTCTCCTATTCTTATTTCAGATATTTGGGTTTCTCGTATGCTTGGGAGTTATTCTTGCCATAGGAAATTCAATCTGGGAGAACCAAGTTGGGACCCAGTTCAGAAGTTTCCTTTTCTGGAATAAAGAAGAGAAGAACTTTGTGTTTTCAGGATTCTTAACATTCTGGTCCTATATTATTATTCTCAATACAGTTGTACCCATTTCATTATATGTGAGGTAAGATGAGAGTGTATACTTTAGGGAAGCCATTTCACCAAAAGCCTTTGTTTTCGTAATCACTTTTGTTTGTTTTAAAATTACAACAGTGAGATAGATGTCTTGTTCTGTTTATGATCTGCCACATCTGTTACAAATGAAGCAACTAAGCTGGTTAATCTGTTTAACTTTTACATTTTCAAATTACAATACATGCATTTTATTTTCTTCAGTCGATTCCTTTTCTCACGAACCTTTTTCTTTTGAAATATATGGACTATAATATAACCTCATGCAACCTGATCGAATAGAATTGGGTTGATGTTGGGTAAGGAATAAAAGGCTGTTTGGGGAGATCTATGGCGATGGTGCCTCCCTGCCACTAGTCTGACTCAGTTCCCTCCTGCATTCAGATTCTATTCTACACTCCCCCGCTCTGTAAACTGGGCAAGCTGACTTGCCTTTCAGTGCTTCAGTTTTCTCATTATAAAAATAGAGAAAAATAATAGGATTGTCTGAGGAGTAAACAAACATGTAATGCTCTTAGGATGATGCCTGACACATTATAAGAGCTTAATGAATGTTCATTTCCCCTATTACTGTTTGTATCTGTAAGTTTGTACATGAAGCAGTTGAAGTATAGTTGGTGGTGCTTAACCATTGTTAAGTAGAAGCATGATCATAACTTCCACTATAACTTGATCTGTCATTTCTAGAGCTAAAATGGTCTCTTTTGATACACACTCACACTCACACTACACACACACACATACACACACACACACACACCACACTCATATATATATATATATATATATATATATATATATATATATATGTAAGTGTGTGTGTGTTTGATAAGTTGGCCCTAGAGCCTGTACCTGAGACATTCGTGATCCTAATTCTACCAAGACTGAGCCAGACAGTCCTAGAGAGGCTGGAGCCAAGAGTAGAGTTAGTTGTTTGACTTTCCTCATCATCAGTATTTTAACAATACACAAAATCACCAGCTCTAAATCTCCACTAATTTTTATGAGCTTTTTTTCCTCTCTTTCCAAAATTCTAGCTGTGATGAAGCAAGGGACGTTTAATGCACAAAATCCACCCTTGTTTTGGATAGCGGTCAGGGGACTGAAATGTCAAGTTGTGGGAAATTGACTTGAAGTAGTGGCATGTGGCCATAACACCACAAATTGCTTTGAGCCTTCTGGAACTGTGGTCAGAGTGGGCTCTATGTAAACTGTGTCCTACTGGCTCATCTTTGATTCTGAGGACCTCTCAAGCTTGTATCCAATTATAAAGTCTGTAGTAAATCCTGCTTTTTGCCAGAACAGCTATGATGAGCTTTTATAGCTTTCTTTTTATGTCCTAAATGAATAATAAAGGCTCATAGTGGCTTACCACCAGTAAGTGCGCAGTTTTATATGACCTCATGAAGGAAGAAGTATATTCTATATACATTCTTTCTTTGAAGTGCATTGGCATTTTTCATTTAATGATTTGAAAGGTTGGTGTGTATGTGTGTGTGTGTGTATTAGATACCAAGGATAGATTTCCAGGTTAGTGTTCCTTTTCCTTCTACTGTGCCCTCTGTAGTGGTGGAAAGAAAATCTGTTTGGAATCATTCAAACCCAGGTTCTGGCCATGGCACTGCCACCAACAGATGTGTGACTTTGGAAAAAGCACTTGACCTCTCTGAGCCTCAGTTTGCCTATCAAATATGTGCTACTAAGTAAAATGAGGGGCTTAAAATAATAGATTCCTGCTTTCTGCTCCAAACAATACCACTTTACCCTTAGATAGTATTTTATATTTTATATAAAGTGTTTTCACCTACATTTATGTCTCCTAACACTCTTAGGAGGTAGTTATTGCTGAACATTTTTTAAAAAATGAGATTATTCACTCAGGATCATGGTGCTGGTTAGAACCAAGATCCAAATCCAAGTCTTCTGATACTTGGCACAGTGTTTTCTCCTCTATGCCCAAGCTGTGTGTGATTTAACCATCAGTGAAGAAATCAAGGATTAAAAAGAGGCTGGAATCCTTGTCTGTGGGGAAGGCACAGTATTGATGAGGATAAATGTAAGCTTTGCTTTCACTAAATGGGAACAGCGATTCTGATCTGAATTTGGGGTTGGGGGAGCATTCTGAGGAATTTCAGGTTGCTCAGTCTTACAGCCTGGGATCTAGAAAGAGAGAACTCCCAGATATTTCTGTTTGGAGGGATAAAGGCCTTCACCAGAAGCTTCCCTTAGGCTTTTGAATTGCTACCAAGGATAAATTAGTGCCATATGTCACTTGAAAAGTAATAGTGCAGAATTTACTTTGAATGGCTAACAATTCCACGTGAGCGAAGGAGGTTGATTGTGGTAAGCTATTTCTATGCTGGCAGTTTGTTTATCTGTAGTGTTAAACACACCCAGCTATGGTTTCTTATATATACTAACTCAAGAAAAGCAACCGTGGTATTCCAAAGGAATTAGCTTCTGAGTGTTTTTTCCAAAGCAATAGGAACTCCTTTCCATGCTGCTCGGTTAGCCACTGAACAGGGGGCATCATCAGCCTGCTCTTCGAGAATGAAGGCAGAGAACACTAAGTGGCTTGATCATACTAACTTTCAATATTTGTTTCCTTTCTCCATCATAAAACAAAAGGCTGAATGTTCCAATGTTCCACTGTGACTCTCTTAAATCCTGTTTTCCCAACAAAAAGGATGCGCTTTCTCTCAAGAGACTATTTTAAGGTCTAAGAATTCAAGTTAATTTAGAGTATTTCCATTGGTTTGTACTGTACTGTAACACAGAAGGATCAAATTCTGTTCCATTCATTTTTTTTCCTTAAGTTTTCAGGGAAATACTTTACTTTTAAATAAATGAAAGCTTCAACTGATCTGTGCAGTTACTTGCATAATATTTCCTTAAAAATGTTATTGATTTTTTTTTTTTTTACAGAGAGGAAGGGAGAGATATAGTTAGAAATATCTATGAGAGAGAAACATCGATCACCTGCCTCCTTCATACCTCCTACTGGGGATGTGCCTGCAGCCAAGGTACATGCCCTTGACCGGAAGCAAACATAGGACCTTTTAGTCTGCAGGCCGAACCTCTATCCACTGAGCCAAACTGGTTAGGCCTTATGGAATTCTTAAGGCCAGGTCTGCACTGGCCTTACCAAATGCCTGAATTATAGTCCTGGCCCTGTGGTTAATTATTTATGTGACCTGGGGTTAGTCACTTAACTTCTGTTAACGTCCTCATTAATGAAATGAATGATTAGTCAGGATTCATTCATGTAATCCTGACTGACTGCCAATGACAGGTAAGGCGCTGTGCCTGGCCCATGTGCACTGATGCTTTCTGAGTGACGGAATAAGGAAAACAAAGCCGGATTACAACAGCTATCAAGGAACTTATAAGGAAGTGTGTGTGGGTGTGGGTGGGGGTGTGATGGTAGTGGTGGTGGATGCAGAATAGTAAGCCATAACAGGAAAGCATATGAGTAAATACATGCAGAGTATGACATTTATTTTTATATCATATGATTCTACAGAGTCATAATGTGATATTTACTTTGGGTGAAAGAAAGTGTTACCATTTAAATAGTTAGAAAATGAACTAACATCATACCACTTTGGGGAAGGAAAATGTAGATATGTCATTCAGGGACAGAGCCAGAAGCATAGAATTTAATGCACTGGGTGTCCTCTTTTGTCTTCAAGGAGATGAATGTTCAGAGGTAGTATAACAGGCTTCTGTGAACGTTGTCACTTTACCACTGAGAAAACCAAGGCTTAATTCCCATTAAGGTCAGAAATGAGCTATAGGTTCTTGCTATGACCATTCCTATTTTGTTCTGTTCTGGATGTCTTTGTTAATGTACTAAGACATGCAACTGAAATATCACTAAACAAAGTGAGAGATGAAACTAAAACTGAAATAAACCTATTAGGAAGGAAGAGCTTAGACAATGTGATTACAATTCTAGAAAATCCAAATACTTTTAATTTTAAAAAGTTTTCATTAAGTCAATAATAATTTTAAAAATTATCAGTAAAAATATATAATGTCAAGGAACAAAGTTGTCAAGCTATGGTATGAACATATGTGAAAAAAATAAGACTAAACTAAATTAAAAAAATATATATTTTTTTATCAATTCCAGAGAGGAAGGGAGAGGGAGAGAGAGATACAAACATCAATGATGAGAGAGAATCATTGACTGGCTGCCTTCTGCATACCTCCTATAGGGGATCGAGTCCACAACCCGGGCATACGCCCTGACCAGGAATCACACTGACCTCCAGGTTTACAGACTGATGCTCAATGGCTGAGCCATACCAGCCAGGCTAAATTTTTTTTTTTTTTAACAATAAAGGTACTTTTCAAAATGGAATTCCTGGAAATATTTATTCTTGAAGTTGTTTTAGGCATTATAGAATATCAGTTATTTAAAATAATCCATACGCCAACACAGAATTCATTAAAACCCAAGTAAGTTTTATGGGAAAGCTGATACATTGATTCTAAAGTTTTTTGAGATGCGTATGATGATTCCATCATCATGGAATAAATGAGTGATTACAGAAAAGAATCTTTGAAGAAGAAGAGAATAAATCTTCTCTTATCTCTTCCTAGGTATTGCCAAATTTTATAAAGCTACAATAATGAAAACAAGAAATGCATTAAAGTGACACACTAAGGAACACAATTGAAATTCCTAAAATAGGTTCCAGTAAGGAAAGTAATTTATATCTGACACGGAAGCAGTCCAGCATAATAGGGGGAAAGGCTCAGTGTTAAACAAATGGTGATGAGACCTTCCTGTTGGTAAAAATTGAAATAAGCTCTTAATGTGTACATCATACTTCAAAAAATTCTGATTGTGATAAATAATTAACTGTAAGAAAAGTAATAGAGAAATAGAAGAATAATGTGGTTATATGTTTGTATAATTTTGGCACTGGGAGAGCCTAAGTAAAACTCCCCAAACTGAAATTATTAACAGAAACTATAAAATATGGGTAAATCAGATCAACTACAAAAGAGAAAACTTATATATGTTAAAAAACAGTGGAGACAGAATTAAGACAAATGATATATTGGGTAGCATATTTGCATAATATCTATACATAAAAATACATGTTTCTTAACAAATAACTAAATACACTAACATCTCAATAGGAAAATAAAATAGATCACACAATTAGATAATTCCTAGAAGAAAACAACCGGCCAATAAAATCTGAAACAAATGTTTAAATATTTACTGAAAATGAGTGCAGTAAAGAGCAATTAGATGCATTTGACTTGGCACCTAGTAAAAGATAATTATCAATAATCTGATGGTAGAAACTTACATCATCATAAACCTTTTTAGAAATTGATTTGACCTTATATATGATAAAGGTTGAGGGAGTTCATATCTTGGGCTACAGAAATTTCATTTCCACAGTTGGAAAGTCATAAGTCACCACTAGATTGTAAGACAATGCTCTTGTCCTGGTAAATAGGCAGAGTTCTATGACAGCACCCCGGTTTCCACTCAGTATCTCTTATGGCTTTCTCCATGCTTCACAGAGATTCTTTCCACATCTTTTGGCAAAGTGAAGCCACATCAAAGAAAGTATTGGAGAGAAAGTCCTCAATGACATACTACTTCAGATCAAACATCTGACAAACATCTTTAATAATATTTTCTCCTAAGATACAGGAGAAATGCCAAATAATATGTAACACAAGAAATCTCCGCTGGGCCTGTTTAATGTAAACAGAGAACTATGAGCTGTTCCCTAAGGTTTTATGCAGAGTCAACCTATTGTCTCCTGGAGTTGTAAGGAAACCTCTCAGGAAGGTTTAGGAAATAAGCTCTTGCCAAAACCGGTTTGGCTCAGTGGATAGAGCATGGGCCTGAAGACTGAAGGGTCTTGGATTCGATTCCAGTCAAGGGCATGTACCTTGGTTGCAGGCATCTCCTCAGAGGGGGTTGTGCAGAAGGCAGTTGATCAATGTTTCTATCGCATCGATGTTTCTAGCTCTCTATCCCTCTCTCTTCCTCTCTGTGAAAAGTCAATAAAATATATTTTAAAAAAAGAAAGAAAGGAAGAAATAGGCTCTGGCCCTAACCAGTTTGGCTCACTGGATGGAGCCTTAGCTTGTGGACGCAAAGGTCCCAGGTTTAAATTATGGTCAAGGGCATGTACCTTGGTTGAGGGCACATCCCCAGTAGGGGGTGTGCAGGAGGCAGCTGAATCGGTGTCTCTCTCATCGATGTTTCTACCTCTCTCTCTCTCTCCCTTCCTCTCTGTAAAAAACAATAAAATATATATTTAAAAAAAATAGTCTCTGCTGAGATGCTTCTGAAGGTCACAAGAGACTAGGGATAGAAAGAGCATTCACAATGTCTCCTAAACTCCAAGGATTTTGGCAGATGTCTTACTTTGGCAAAGCTTTGTATGTTCTGAAATTGATGGAGTGACTCTTTTCCCCCCTATGTTAATGGATGACAGTGTGGAAGTAATTCGTCTGGGACACAGTTACTTTATAAACTGGGACCAGAAGATGTATTACTCTCGAAAGGCAACACCTGCTGCAGCTCGAACGACCACGCTCAATGAGGAACTGGGCCAGATTGAATATGTTTTCTCTGACAAAACGGGCACCCTCACTCAGAACATCATGACTTTTAAAAAATGTTCCATTAATGGGAGAATCTATGGTAAGGGAAACAGTTCCTTTTTAAAAAGTATATTATTAATGGTCCTGTAAAAAATGAGCAAGACTATATATTGTTTCTTATTAAGAACTCTAAACCATCACTGCTTTCTTGTTAATGCCACCGGTAACATAGAGCTTACCACATAATAAACACTCACTAAATATTAGCTGGATCAATAGATATTCATCCAATAACTTAATATTTTTTAAATTGAATAACTTAAATGTTTTAAAATTGATTTTAGAGAGAAAGGAAAGGAGAGAGAGAGAGAGAGAGAGAGAGAGAGAGAGAGAGAGAGAGAGAGAGAGAGAGAGAGAAACATCAATGAGAAAGAAACATTGATTAACTACCTCCTACACATACCCTGCTGTGGGTTGAGCCCGCCACCCGGGCATGTGCCCTCATGGGGAATCAAACCAGCGACCTCCTGGTGCATGGGTTGATACTCAACCAATTGAGCCACACCAGCCAGGCAATGTTGAATAATTTAGATGAAACTGAATTTTTTTACCATTCATGGGTAAAGAAGGGGCTTCGGTGTGATACTGTCCGAAGTTTCATTCAGTGTTCCAACTCTGTGATTCCGCTTTGTGGTACTTCATAGGTCCATATTCCAGAGAGGACAGGTTCTTGGTAGTATGTTATACATCTTTCCCATCAGCTCTGGAATTGATTTTAGAGCCTGTATTTGTGAGAATTTACTATTCATTCATGAGAATTCACATTGTAGAGAGCTACTTTGAGGGGCCAGACAAGCTAGTTCTTCATTACGCAGTTCCTGTTGGTAAGCTTTCTCAGGACACCTGCTCTGTATTTGAACTTCAAGCATTCTATTTATATGTGACCTTTCTCACCCAGACTTTGGTCGATTAGCAGACAATTCCTTCTGCTGAGAGCAGGGACACTATGCAGAAGGTTTCCGTTGGGCTCCCCTGGACTCCTGATCTTATTTCACTGGATTCTGAGAGTCCAGTTTCTCCAAACAGAAATCTCAGGAAGTAAAGGAAATCCAAGAAACACAGGAATAAATTCCCATTGTCTCCTGATGGGAAACTTCACATCCTCCCAAATATTTTAAAGTAATATTTGACCTTGAACAAAATTAAGAACACAAGACGTTGATTTTTATACTTGCCTGCCTTTTAACCTCCCTCTTTCAACCCACCCCTGTAACCCAGGGCATCATGGCTTCCTTACCTCCCTGATGCCCCCTACTTCTATGGACAGATGGTTTTCAACCTGGACTCCCACAAGCCTCAGCTATATTGTGCATTTCATATATCCCTGTCATAATTGCTAGTAAATAAAACAGAACCTTTCCTTAAAAAGCTTTATGGACATTATTTTAAAGACTTTCTAAATACTGCCTTCACCCAAAGAGTAGTTTAAATGGGAAAATTCTAGAGGATTGGAGGAATTTTGGATTTGGGGAAACTTTTGAATTATTTTGCGATGGCAATTATTGATAATATAATAATAATATCACTTCTAGGAAATGATGTTAAGTATATTATCAGACATAGGACCCAAATTTGTTTGTAGAATTGTTTGTCACAGGAATATTTTTAGAGAAGGCCTTTGATATTCACAAAGTAAATATCCCAAGATCTTTGCAAATCTCCAATTTACAAATCCCATGATAGCTTATAATTTCCTCATAAAATGCAGCAAAGTAACTGAAATGTTTAAGCAACCTCTTTAGACCCTTAATTTGTATGCCATATTAATTTATGTTTCAGAATAACTTTTCCCTATTATCATACATGTTGGTCTTGTTTATATCATAGATCCAGGCCCTGCCAGTTTTTGACATTATACACTAATTTGTCCAAATCCTCTATTTGCTGGCTCAGAACTATTATTTTCCTTAGATCTCTTTAATTTTCCTTCACTCTGATCACAACCCTAAATGTGAGCTTTCTTTGTGGGGATCATTTTATACCAAGACACATTTTGTTTTCAATCTTTATTAGAGTTATTGTATATGGAGCAAAAGCACGGTGAGTCTGAGATTTAAATCAAGGTGCCTGGTTAGGTTTATTCACCAGCACAAGGACTCCTCCCACACGCACTCACATAGCAGCCCACACTTAGACCTGTGCCTCAAAAACACAACACAAAACTGTTAACCAAGTGTCTTTCTTTTTTTGTCACAGCATCATGTTGTGATAAGAGAGAGGCTTAACTTAAAAAATCTACTCTGCTGCCTTTGCAATTTTAGTTTAGTCATGTTACATTAAACTCTGTTCTTCAGTTCACTCATCCATAAAACAGGAATGAAAAATCTTCACCTGGCAGGTTTGATATAAAGATCAGTGATAATGTAAGTTTCTGGCACAGGATGGATGCAAATAACTCATTATTTTTACAAGAATTATAGTTCTGGCTAATAGTATTAAACCTTCAAATGCCAAGCAAAAATTAGAAAAATCTTAAAGACCTCCAGATAGGATAAAGCTAAAGTAAATGATGCTACATGGGTTATCATACAATTCTTCAAAATTAGATTCACAAAGAACTTTAAATTTTATTTAATTTATTTATTTTTAATTAATTTATTTATTGATTAAGGTATCACATATTTGTCCTCAACCTCCCATTCCAACCCCCCCTCCCCACTCATACCCTCATTCCCCTATTGTCCTTGACCACTGGTTAGGCTCATATGTGTGCACACAAGTCCTTTGGGTGATCTCTCCCTTTTATCCTCACCCTCCCTTTGAGGTCCAACAGTCTGACCCATGGCTCCTTATCTCTGGGTCTGTTCTTGTTCATCAGTCTATGTTGTTCACCATTTGCCCTGGATGAGTGAGATTATGTCCTACTGGAAATACACTTATGAGAACCGAAAATGAGACAAGCAATGATGGTTATGTTGAAAGACATATGAATCAGTCTGTTGTGAGCTTAATCCTTAAACCTAATATTTAAACGGTAAAATAAGATTGTTTTAGAGAAATAAATTTGACAGTAAAATAGTAGACAAGTTTTCAGGCTAATTTAAATTGGCTAATTGAAATAAGCGAATAATCCTAGAAAAACTAATTGCATTTGACAAAAAGCTGTTCCTAAAGTGTTAACTAAAAATTTTATTGGTAGTTCATCTCAGGATAAAATCTCACAATAAGAAATGAACCTAAAGCAGTCATATTATAGTGCAAAAAATTAAAATTTAAAAGCTATTAAGACTGTAATATAAAATTTTCAAAAGCCTCCTAATATTTAAATCAAAAAAGGGGGAAAGTAGAAGAATATCATGTAAGGAAAAATATCCTGAAAGTAAATTACATCCTCAAAGAACTTTTAATGATGGGAGAAATTCTTATACTCTAAGTGGTTAAAAATCAGCAGGAAGCGACATTTATGAATAGTATGATGAATATATGCATATCTGCAAACATATACACAACATATACACACATACTAGTATAATCAACCTCAAAACAACTCTGCAAATATTGGTTTTCTCTAGGTGTCAGGACTTTTAAACATTTTTATTTTCTACTATAAATGTCCAGTATTTTACTATATATATAATGATCAAATATTGGCTTTATCCTAAGAATTTATTTTTAAGTGTCTGGCACATATAGTAGGTGGCTATGTGCTCTGCCCGAAGAAGACACTGCCATTGTTTAAAGTTTACATGCTCATCTGAACTTCATAATACACAATGTGTCTGGCCTCAACCACGGTAGACAAAGATGTATTCACCAAGCTCTAGCATTGACAAGAATTGGTTTGTATTGGATATCATTTTGGACTCCCCAACAGGGGGAGTAGAAGGTAAAATTTGCATCTCACAAACATCATAGATAATATAATGCCAGAATGATGAAATATCAGAAATACATAATTGCAAATTTTGCTTAAATGCATGTTAATTCTATCTTGGGCAAACATGAGTATCTATCTCTGTAGATAGCCATGTTTAAGGTTACAATTTAAAAATACTCCTAAGAAGTCTACCTTTGAATGCCATCAGTAGTGGTACTTTAATAAGTGTATTCCTGAAGATTAAATGTCTAAATCTAGTTTCACTTTCATTTAGTTCTAATTCTCAATTTTTGTTTGGCAGGTGAAGTACATGATGACCTGGGTCAGAAGACAGACATAACTAAGGTGTGGAGGTGATAAAATTTCATTTTTACTTTTAATTTCAGATTGTGCATGCTTTTATAAAGATACGGCATGGACAGAAACATAAGCCCTGGAGAGCCTCCCCCCCCCCCCCCGCCCATTTTATTGATTTTTTACAGAGAGGAAGAGAGTGGGATAGAGAGTTAGAAAACATCGATGAGAGAGAATCATTGATCAGTTGCCTCTTGCACACCCCCTACTGGGGATGTGCCCGCAACCAAGGTACATGCCCTTGACCGGAATCGAACTCGGGACCTTTCAGTCTGCAGGCTGATGCTCTATCCACTGAGCCAAACCAGTTTCAGCAGATTGTGCATGCTTTTAAAATGATGAATTCCTAAAGGTCTAATTTTTGCTATGACCAGATGAGATACATAACATTAAAATATTTATATGATTCAAAATTTCTTCTTATGCAGGTTCCCCAGCCCCAGAATTACCGCTTCCTTATTCTAATATTTGTATATATGCAAGAAAATGTATTTCTCCAGTTTTTAAGGTAGATATATATACACTGTTATTTCAACTTTCTCAGCAATGCAGTTTGGAGATTTTTCTTGACAGTAAAAAAGAGTACTTCTTATTCTTGTTAAGGACTGATAGTATTTTGTTACATCGCTGTTCTGTAATTTATGTAAAGAGACACTTGGACATTCAGGATATTTTCAATATTTTGTTATTAAAGAAAATGCAGCAAAAATAGCAGTGTGTACCTATGCTGTTTCACATGGATCCTATATTCTAAAAAGTTCCGTTTTTAGAGATGAATTACCATCTCAAAAGGCATGTGCATTTGTAATTTGGTAAATATTGCCAGATTACCCTTTTTAGAATATATACCAATTTACTCTCCCACAAAAACACCAATTCTATGTTGTATCTGAGTTTTTTTTTTTTTTTATCATTGACAGGACTATGTGAGACACAGTATATCAAAATGTTTCAAATTTTAATTTCTCTTATTATGAATGAGGTTGAACGTCTTTTCATACTTTTAATAGCCTATTGTATTTCCTTTATTGCGAACTTCTGGTTCATAATATTTTACCCACTTTTCTATTGGATTATCATCTATTCATTTTTTCTGATGATAAATGTTGCTTACGTTAATTTTATTTTTCAGAATCTAGAAAGCTACTAGATTCTGTTTGCTAAAGCTTTATTTAGATATATGCATTGGCATTTGTAAGGCATGTTAGTCCTCAATGTCCATTTTGGGGGTAATGTTTGCTTTGCTACCAATGTTATATTTGCTTTAGAAAAAATGGCTTTTTTCATTATTTAATATTCCATAGGATAATTCAAATGTTCTGTGTCTTAAAATTTTCATAAAGTTCTCCTGTAAAATTATGTAGACCTGGTGGTGTTCAGGTAGTAGCCCTTTGATAATCATATTTTCTTTCCCATGGTATTTATCTGTTTAGAATTTCTAACTCTTCCAAAATGGTTTGGGAAATTATATTTTCCTGCAATATTCCCCAATTCAATAGGATTTCCAGATTTATTTGCAAAGGCTTGAACAAAAAGATCTCTTATGATTCTATTAATTTCCTCTTTATCTATGACTATTTTTTCTCATTTCTTATTTTTTCCCTTCTTGATTATGTTAGAAAGTTGCCATTTTCTCCCAAATAAAGTACAGCTTTTGAATTTATTACTTATATATATATTTTTTCTTGTCTTTTAATCAATAAGTTCTGCTTTTATCTTTATTAATGCATTCTTTCATCACTCCTTAACTTTCTTTTGTTATTTTTATGCCAACTTTTTAATCGGATGTTTAACATTTTGCTTTTATGCTTCCTTTTTAAAAATACAAATATTTATGGTTATTAATTTCCCCCTGAGCACCACTTTAGTTTTACCCCATGGATTTGGGTATGTAGTCTACGAAATTATCTTTATCATGTCTATTTGAATATCTACATTGAACCATCAATTTTTAAGAAAGAGCTTTAAAATGTCCAAGTGGTAGGGGCTTTCCCCCTCTGACTTGATTGTACTTTTAATAAAAGAATATATTTGCATTGTTTCTACCTTTTGGAATTTTTTTGAAGTTTTCTTTGTGGCTTATTATGATCAATGTTGCTTTCTTAAAAAGAAAGCATATATATATTCTGCTTTCAAAATTAGCTAAATGTCATTTAGTACTGCCTTATTAATTATATTATTTAGGTTTTGTGTCTCATTATTTATCTTTTATCTATATTATCTCTTTGGATTAAATACATTAATTAAAGTGTTCTGATAATCTCTCTCCTGCTCCTATATAACCTGAACCTTTTGTTTTGTTTTGCTATTTTGGAGTGCATTACTGTTTATAGTGGTTATATTTTTATTATGAATTATACAATTAATGTTAAAAGTGCTCTTCTTTGACTTATTTAATTCTTCTTGGACTGAATTTAATCTTATTTTCTATTAAGATCATGACTTAGGTTTATTTTCATTTGCATTTGCTCACTTTTTATTTTCAATGTTCCTGAGTGACTTTAAGTGTGTCTCTGTGTGCAGCATATGCTTAGATTTTGCTTTGCATTCCAAACTTTCAAACTTGTTATTTTATTTATTCTTTTTTTATTTGCTTGCTCATTTGACCTATACTATGCCTCATTTCAAAAGGCTTTACAATGAATTATAGACACATAGTAGTAAGACAAATAGCACATATCCATAAGATTGATAAGAAATTGCAGCCAAGTAGTAAAATTAAGCAAGCAGAGATGGCAAACCTGCATGCATTCCAATCACAAAAATCTCAGTGCACATATAATGGCACACAATTGCATACACACACTATTGACTCTCCAACTTTTTAAAATAAGTGATGGGCCACCTACATTAGGGTATGTATGTGATCTCTTAGTTCTATTATAATATTTTAAGTTATCCTTTATGTCTGTACACATTTCTTGTAATATTTAGGCAAGTGTTACATAATTTTTCTATCTTCTTCCAAGTACAGCTGTTGAATTTATTATTTATATTTTTCTTGTCTTTTAATCAATGAGTTCTGCTTTTTATCTTTATTAATGCCCTGCATATTTTGTTGTGCTATGCTAATCTCTCTATTTCTTTTAGACTTAGTCCTTCAGTTAGAGAGATTTGGTGCTCACCACCAACTATTCTCTTTCCCACGTTTTTTCCAGTTATCTCCAGTTTCAAGAGGATTAAGAAATGTCTGTTCAAAACCATCTGTTGACTTTATATTTGAATAACAGTTTGGCTATTATCTTTTTGAGTCGCAATTTCTTTTGGGGGCTGGGGATGTGGGAGTATTCAGGTATATCTAAGGTTAGTGTATATTTTACTCCTTATTAGTGAGTTAATCATTTTCCTCCCCAATAATTTTTTAAATTTTTTTATTGTTTAAAGTATTACATAGAGTAGTATATATCTCCCTTTTCCCCCCATGGGCCTTCCCCCAACCTCCCCTGCCCTCATCACATGCCCTCATCCCACGCCCCCAGTATCTTATGTCCATTGATTGTGCTTATATGCATGTATACAAGTCCTTTGGTTGATCTCTTTCCCCCCTCCCCAACACTCCCCAGCCTTCCTGCTGTAATTTGACAGTCTCTTCAGTGCTTTACTGCCTCTGTATCTGTATTTTTGTTCATCAGGTTATAATGTTCTTTATCATCCATAAATGAGTGATGTCATGTGGTATTTTTCTTTCAAATGCCCATCAGCAGATGAGTGGATTAGAAAACTATGATAAATCCACATAATGGAATACTATGCTGCTATAAAAAGAAGGAATTCCTACCATTTCAGCAGCATGGATGGAACTAGAGAGTATTATGCTAAGTGAAATAAGCCTCCCCAATAAATTTTGTTCAAAACTTATTACATGGACAAAATAATCTGTGATTAAATAGGTCTTTATGATTCTGGAATAAACACAACTAATTGAGTGTCTTATATATGGATCTTCTCATATATTCTATATTTTAGGGTAATATGCAAATAGACCAAACAGCAGAACAACCAAACAACCAATCAAAGCA
This sequence comes from Vespertilio murinus, assembly GCA_963924515.1. Lineage (NCBI taxonomy): Eukaryota > Metazoa > Chordata > Mammalia > Chiroptera > Vespertilionidae > Vespertilio > Vespertilio murinus. The sequence continues at coordinate 162,734,838 of OZ004704.1, read as the reverse complement.
TAATATGCTAATGAAATTCTAAGGCTGCTCAACCACTCGCTATGCCATGCACTGACCACCAGGGGGCAGACAGTAGACCAGTTGATGAGTCTCTATGATGTGCACTGACCACCAGGGGCAGATGCTCCGACCAGTAGGTTACCTTGCTGCTGGGGTAGGGGCTGATTGGGACTGAGTGAGATCTGAGAAAATATGCTATAGTCAAACACAATATTTTTCTATTAAAAGGTATTAATTCACAATAAGCAGGCTAAAAAAAATCTATAACTAGACACATATCAATCCAGGTCAGATATTACAATCAAAATGAGTTCAAGTCTGGTCAGGTTTTGCTATCGAGTAAATTTTGGAAAAAAAAAACTCCTCTCAGTTTGCAGGGCTTCTTTGTATTTTGGAGTTGCAATAGGCTTTTGAGGATTTTTACAGCCATTGGATATTGTCCCTCATAGACTTTTGGAAAGCTCACTATCTGCTGCATGGCTCTGAAATGAGAAGACGATATTTAACGGTAATGAAAGAGAAAGCCATTTTAGTGCTAGATGTTTGATGCTGAAAAATCATATAAGCACTAAAAATGCTTAGAGGAAATGTTTTTGAATTTTAAAATATGTTGGAACCAGGTTTCTAGTTCTTTTTGTTGTTGTTCTCCTACAGAAAAAAAAGCCTGTGGATTTCTCAGTCAACCACCAAGTAGATAAAACATTTCAGTTTTCTGACCACTCTCTGATGGAATCCATTAAACTGGGTGATCCCAAAGTGCATGAATTCCTGAGGTTACTCGCTCTCTGCCACACTGTAATGTCAGAGGAAAACAGTGCAGGTAAGTGGAAAGCGTGTCTAAGTGGAGGGCCTTGGTTTATAAATCAGAACTGATATTTTTATTTAAAAGGTTTGGAAGTGGAAGGATTTTATAATTAAAAATACAACTTTGCATAGAGGTTTATCTACTACACTAACTTTTCTTTATATTTATTTATATCCTGAATATTTTCCAGTTATCTCTCAATTATTGATACACACATTTAATAGATACAGATGACATCAGGTATATGCTCACAATGAATTTTTCCAGTAATGGGGGTAGATTTATACTGATAAAATAATACTCTTATATAGTCCCCAGTATGAACAAGTCTTCACACTTAGTAAGATGGTTGTTTAGAAGCTCAGAGTTCTTACAATAGAACAAAATTAGTGGGGCCACTTTAATATTAAAGTGATCAGATGGGTAGATAATGGTGTTAATGAATCAGCTTCTTGTTCCAATCAAGCCCAAACTATTCTATTTGCAAGTTATTTTTTCTTTCTACTACCAACTGTTGGCTAAGAAGTATCACCCAAGTGATTCAATTCAAAAGTAAAATACTGTATATGTAGACTGTAGACTCTTTATACGTATACTAGTGCACTCTGGTGCACAGATTCATGCACATGGAAAGGAAATTAATTTGAAGGTGGCTGGTGGGGTGGGACTGGGTGAGATGGGCTGGACACACTCTGGAGCCAACCTCCCGCAGTCTCTCCCTAGCTGGCCATACCAGGGGTGGCACCACAACTCAAAGGTCATCTGTGGAGTGAGCGGGATCCCTCTAGCAGGTGGGGTCCCTCCACCTGGCCTACGGGGATTGGGCTGAAACTGGCTCTTCAACATCCCCTGAGGGATCCCAGATTGTAAGAGGGCAGCTCTCGAGTGACACACCCTGGAATTAGACTCCCTCCTTTCTGGTTCTGGGTTCATCACTAGAGACCACAAGTCACTGAAGCTCAGCAGCTCTTGTGTTGAGTCTTCCCCTTGATGGTCATTGCACATCATAGCTACCAGTTGGATGGTTGGATGGTCACTTCGCCATATATATCTATATATCTATATCTATATCTATATCTATATCTATATCTATATCTATATCTATATCTATATCTATATCTATATCTATATAGATATAGATATAGATATAGATAGATATGTGTGTGATGGATATGTGTATCTCTATCTCTATATCTAATCTCTGCACACATACACTTGTGTATATTTTTCTTGTTGGGACTACATTCAAATCATAGTTTTGTTCTTGATGACTGACAATATTATAGATGTCCTGCATTTTCTACTCCTTTGCTCCTCCCCACCCAACTCTGCCCCATCCCAAGCCTTCACCACAATATTGTCTGTGCCCATGGGCTATGCATATATGCATATAAGTTTTTTGGTTAATTTCTTCCTGTCTCCTTGCCACCTCTCTCCTCAGAGATCTGTCAGTCTTGTCAGGGTTCTTGTCCCATCATTAAGAAGGGGTACAGAAATCTGGAGAAAGGAGCTGAGGTGTAGATTCAATAAGGAATCAAAAGACGAAAGATAGTTTTGAAAGGCATTGGAAGTCAGAGGAGCTTCAGCTAAAGGAGCTAAAGACTACCCCTTGACTCAGCACCCAGTGCTTTTTATTAACACAATTTGTCCTAAGGCAAGGTGGAGATAACACACTTCAAAGAGTAGGGTTTCAAAGGGTAGGGTTTACAGAAGCATTGCCAGATTGGGGAATAGCTTACAGCTGTTCAGGTCTTTGGCCAACAGGAAACAATAACATGTAGACTAAGATGCCCTGAGCTTCTGGCAGATAGCAATCCTATTCAGGTTTGGGGGAGATGCTTTTTAGCCACTTCAACAGGTAAACTACATATGTGGCTCAGCCCTTGTTGAGCCCCCCAAGCTTCACCAACCTTTTGATGAAACTCTTGTAATTATGACATGTTGGAATTGGTTCCCGGCATAGTCTGTTCCATGCATCCATGCCTCTGGACCTATAATATCTATGTCTTTTAACACATCTCTCGTTTTTCCATTTCTTTAACTCTCTGGGATATATTCTGGAATTTTCTTTATTTTTTTCAGCACACTAACTCTTTCTCTGATTGTATCTAACCTGTAGTTTTTTACTTTTAATCTCTATAAAACCTTTAATACTTTTTCACATCTGCTTAATTTCATGCCTCTCTTTTATGTCTTGAAATCTATTAAATATTTGTAATGTGCTATTTTTAATAATTCCAATATAGGGGTAACCAATGGTAACTTTTGGTGTGAATCATTTCACCTTTTCTAGTTACAGATAATAGATGGTTTATTTGTTTTCAATGAAAACGAATCACAGTATATACATTAATATACTGCTTGTTTTCTTAAAAATTTACCCTGGCTATCACTATAAATCAGTAAATGTGCATCTAGCTCTGTCTACTTTTTCTAATTGATTTTTACCTACAAAGATAACATACTAAATTTATGTAGGAAGGCTTACTTTATAATACTGTTTTTTTTTAAAGTGCATTGTCTTATTTTTGTGTTATTTCGTGTTATTTTCTTCATTATTTCTTTCTCTCACCCTCACCCCCATACATACATATTACCAGAGGCCAAGGATTAACATCTGGTTTGGTTCCTTAAATTTTAGGGAATTTCTTATACACCTTCTCATAGAAAGGTCTTTAGTGGCTGACTGAAGTGGAATTTGGAATATCTGCTCCATTATTCTTTGACTGTGTGATTGTGCAAAAACCATAACCTCCCCAATCATAAGTTTCACCAGTATAAAATAGAAATAATACTTTTAATAACCCCACTATTCAAGGCTTGCCACGAGGATTATGTGAGTTAATAGATATTAAGTGTTTTAGCTGATGAAACTTTCATGGTACATTTCTTGCTACTGAAAATACAAAGGTATGGTCTCTTCTTTAAGACACTAGAGAGCTTAGTGGAGAGGCACACTCAGCAACAACTATCTTTTAAGATAAATGACACAAGTTACACTAGTAGTATGCATAGCTCACAGGATAAGCGCCTGCTCTAGTGGGTCGGTGAGTAGAAAATGTCTGATTTCTAGAGCTGTCGTTTGAGGTGAGTGTTGAAGAATGAGTTGGGGTTGGTACTGGCATTCTATGAATGTTAAGCTCTTCTTTTTGGTATTCATACATTTGCTTATTTTCATTTTTCAAAATACCCTTTTTTGGTTGTTGTTTAATCCACTTTTTTTTTTCCTTCTTAGGACAGCTGATTTATCAAGTCCAATCACCTGATGAAGGGGCACTAGTGACTGCTGCAAGGAATTTTGGGTTTATTTTTAAGTCTCGGACCCCAGAGACAATAACAATAGAAGAATTGGGAACACTAGTTACTTACCAATTGCTCGCCTTTTTGGATTTCAACAATGTCAGGAAAAGGATGTCTGTCATAGGTGCGGTTGGTAGCTGAGATTATATTTGAGCTTTGCTATGGTTATATTGATGCTTCTCATGGATGATTTTGCTCTTGATTATGTGCTGAGAGTTGTGATATTTCTGTAGCTTTGTGAACTTCTATCATCCCCAACTTAGTCTGAACACTGTGTAATAAGCATAACTAACATTTAACAAATACTCATTATGTGTCTAGCACTGTTCTAAACACTCTATATGAATGAACTGATTTAATTGTCACAAAACCCTATAAGGTAAATACCATATTTTAATGACCATTTTAATTGAGTAACACAGATTGCTGGGCCTCAGGCCCAGAGTTTCTAACTCGGTAGGTTTGGGGCGGGGCCTAAACAATCACTAGCACATGTCTAACAAGCTCCCGCATTATGCCAATAGTGGTACTGCCGGTCAGGGGACTGAGTTTGGGGACCACTTTCCTGGACTAATAGATCATCAAATACAACTCCTTATGTTCCCAAGAGCTGTGAGGAGCATTTCTGAAACCTATGTCCTTCTTTGCTACTCTCTCCACTCAGGCCTCAGCATCTCTGGCCTTTTTAACAGAGGCCTCAGGAGTCACCCTGTTTCATTTCAAAATTAGCCTCAAAACTCCCTTTCATTGTAAAAGCCTTCTTTTCCTTTCCATTTTTTTCCAGTACCATGGTTTTAGTTAAGTCTTTCATCACTGCTTGCTTGCATTATTGCAAAATCTTCAAAATTCTTCCTCCTTAAAATAATCCTTTATGCTGACATCAGAGCATTCTTATTAAAACATTGGGCTGATTTTGCCATCACTCTCTTAAAAAATCTCGATGGCCTGATAGAATTTAAAAAGTAAAGTCCTTAGGATGTCATTCAAGATTATTTGCAATCTGACTGCAATCTGATTTTCTCCCACTTCTCCAAATGTTATGCTCCAACTCACTAGACTTCACCATTCCTGGCATGCATTGTGCACTTTCACAACCTCTGTGTGTGCTGTTTCCCCTGCCCAGAACTCCCCTTTTCTCTATTTCTTTCTTTAAAAAACTCCTACTCACCTGGTAATGTCCAGTTCAAATGCTACCTCTTCTCTCAATTCTTTTCCTACGTTCCAAATAACTGTATTCTCCTTTGTTAACCTGAGCCCCTTGTTCATAGCATGGGTGTGATACCAGTCCCACGAGAGTGATGACTTTCCCAGTTGTTGGGGTGTGTACTATCTGAAGGCAGGTGCTATGCATTAATTTTGACTTAGTCTTCTTTTTTAAAATACTATTCTTTAAAAAATACTTTTATTGATTTTAGAGAGAGAGAGGAAGGGAAAGGGAGGGAGAGAAACATCAGTATGAGACCAAAACATCATTGGGCTACCTCCTACATGCCCTCTACTGGGGATTGAGCCTGAAACCCAAGCATATGCTCTGATCAGGTTTCAAATCAGCAATCTTTTTGTGCAACCACTGAGAAACACTGGCCAGGGCATGCCTTAATCTTAAACTGCCCAGAGCCACACACAGAGCTTAGCACAGAGTAGGTTTTCTATAAATGTTTGTTAACCCAATACTTTGTAACTTATGGATATCCTGATCCTCATAGTAAATCACTTTCTACTGTGGAAAACCTATATGTTTGTGTAATTGTAGGGTTTTTGGTCTTTGCTCTCAGTAGGTAAAAACTAAACATCATCTGAGGATGTTTATTTTTATATTTTTAACAACAGGTTACAGGCAGTTATTATTGATGTTGCCAATGAGAACAGATGCTGCTGCTTTTTTTCTTTTTTCTTTTTATTGTTTAAAAATTTTATTTATTGACTAAAGTATCACATATTTGTCCTCAACCCCCCCATTCCAATCCCCCACCCCTCCCCACACATGCCACCCCCCCCTATTGTCCTTGACCACTGGTTAGGCTCCTAAGCATGCACACAAGTCCTTTGGTTGATCTCTCCCTTTTATCCCCACCCTCCCTCTGAGTCCAACAGTCTGACCCAAGGCTCCTTATCTCTTGGGTCTGTTCTTGTTCATCAGTCTATGTGGTTCACCATTTCCCCTAGATGAGTGAGATCATGTCCTACTGGAAATATACTTATAAGAATAGAAAATGAGACAAGCAATGATGGTTATGCTGAAAGGCATATGAATCAGTCTGTAGTGAGTTTCTTTCTGGGCCAACAGTTCTTTTGAGACCCAATTTCAATGTCAAACAGTTCCTGCAGATGCTGCTGCTTTAAGTGTCAACCTAATGTGGTATCAGTGGGAGCTATCTTCTATTTACAGCTTCAGGGGAGGTGTTATTGATGTTGGGTTGGCCCAGAACTGGCTCTGAGGGTGTTGACAAAAACCTAAGATTGCTACACAGGGAAACTTTTGGCTTTTCTCCAGCATCAGTCACCATTGCAGGCTGTGGAGAAATCACAGCCTAACCACAAACATCAGATGTTTGCCTTAATGGATCCCATATGAAGAAAGGTAATGTTCCACCACAGAACACATGGAGGCCTGAGGGCTTTATTTTGGTTCTGTGTGGCTTTTAATCTGGCGGACTTTGAAAGAGAGGCTGCACAAGGGTACAAAAGTCTCTGTTTGATAACAAGGCAAAAACAATGCCAGCCTCGTGGTTGTCACATGGCCTGGTCTGTGGGGAAAACACCCTGATGTGAAGGCTCAGACATTTGCTACATTTCGCCTCCTCCGCCTCCTCTGCCTCCTTTTCCTCCTTTTTCTTCTTTGTTCTCCTTCTTTTTCCTTCTCTTCTGTTCTTCCCCTTCTCCTCCTCTTCCTCACTCTTTTTCTTCTCCCCCCTTTTGCCTATTATTTGTCGAACCACAAATGTGTACCAGTAGTACTTTCATTCTGGAGCAAGACCCCTGATTTAATTTAGGGATATGTAAATAAAAATTGATTTCTATAGAGACTTATGTCAGAGGGTTTAGGATCTAGTATATTGATAAACATATAAATCTCATTATATAGTTTTAGAAGCAGGAATTCAACTAATTATGTAAATAAACATACAGAGATAAAGTTCAAAGACAGTTATAATAGAGGCTAGTGGCAAGTAATTATTTACAAAGAATACATTATAATAAGCTCTTTGAAAAGCCCTTACGAGGTCTTTAGATAAGGGTTGCTCAACTCTAAACTGTTCAATGCTTATCAGTAAGAATCATATTGCCATGTCAGGCATTTCTCAGTGTGAATGTATGAACAGCCACCCAACTGAGATGCAAAGCAGAATTATTGATCACCCTTCACAGTGCTGCTACTGCATTTACTCTTACAGCATGAGCCTGTAACTGTTTCTGACCTTTATCTTTCCTTTATGTCACAAAGCAATAGCTGCTGCTCTCAATACATTCCACATCATTATAATCCAACTCAATTAAACAAATATTTATTAAGTGCTTACCATGTTCCAGGGACTTGAAGCTAAGGAGAAGGTGGAATTAAAACATGTTCTGTGTGGTAGCATGGAGGAGAAGACGGTAAAGCAGGGCAGGAAACAGGCTGGAAAAGGGCAGGTCTGGATGGCCCCTGAGTATGCTATGTTAAGGAATCACACCCCATCTAAAGTCAGAGGGAAGCTATTGCAGGTCTCTAAGCATTAGTGGGAAGATGATTCTGTCTGGATAACAGAGGAGTCTGGGAGAAGCAGGACTGGAAAGAGTAAAACCATGTAGGTTAATGTGATAATCCAGGCAAGAGAGAAATTCATGACTTCAGTTGGATGTACCAGTGTAAAGGGGGGTAGCTGAATGACGGCCAGATATCTGATCTGGAGGCTAAGTGAACGATGAGTCTGGCTATTGAATCTGGGGACAGAGGAGCAGTAGCTGGTTCTTGAAGGAAGATAACATGTCCATTAGAGGGGCCAAGGCTAGGTTAGGAGACAGCATCAGAAAGCTGTACAGCTCAAAAGGACTTTAGAAGTTATATTTTTTTAAAATGTCTCCTTTTTTTGAGCCCTATTAAATTAATAGTAATCCATATTTATGTTCATCTGTTTTGAGGCATTCTCTCTTTAGGGGAAAGGCTCGATGAAGCTTGTGAGGGTCAGTGTGCTCAGATCATGAAGTTGTGACCTGGAGAAACTGAGACAAAAAGATGTTAAGGAATTTTTGCAAATCACAAATCAAATTTGTGATTTCCCTAGACAAGTGGTTCTCAAAGTGTTGTCTGGGGAACCCTAGGAAACCTGGAGTGTTTTTTAGAGGATGCACAAGGACAAAGTTATTGTAATAATAATACTAGTGTCTTTTTCATTCTTTCTCTACTGAGTATACTGTGGAGCTTTACAAAGACCACATGCTGTGTAACATCACAACAGATTGAATGCAAAACAGATATGAAAATCCAACTGTCTCCTATTAGGCCAGACAATAAAGAGACCTGTAACCATGTAACAATGTTCTGGAAAAATATGGTTCTAGTTCATAAAAATATTATTTATGTAATAGATTTATTATTATAATAATGATCATTGTAGTAACATAGTGTCTTAAGACTATTTATATAATAAAATTTATCAGTTTTAATTTCTAACATGGTAAATATTGATAGAACCCGTATACAAAGCTCTTTGGAGTCCTCATGAAGTTTTAAGAGGGTAAGGGGGTTTTGAGACCCAAAAGTTTGAGAACAGATGTCCTAGTCTGGACTATCAAAAATGGTCACAGGGCAGTCCCACTGGCAATGGTAGGGTATATATGGTTTGCTTTCATAGCTCTGGCGATGTGAGGAAGAAATTATTTGGGAAACGATCAATTTGGATTATTATAAAAGTAAGAGGAAGCCTTTGCTAGGATTAAATGCTCCCCCAACACACTTGAGCAATGAGATAAATTGCATATATATTTTCTCTCTTTCCTTCTAATGTGGGCAATTAAAGCAAGAGGGTTAGAAAACTGCACAAGGTATGGCAACTAGAAAATCTGACCAAGGATCTTAGAAGAGCTGATGAACCTAGACAAGTCTCAGTACAAAATCATTTCCAGGGTGCGTTAGATCTACCCAAGCCAGGGGGGAAGCCAGAACTGATTAATGTTAACTAAGTGTCGTTAGAGGGGAGAGGGGAAAATAACTTATTGTACAATGATCTTTGTATTTTTTAAAAATCAAGTTGCAAATTTTGAGCCCTATTAAATTAATAGCAATCCATATTTTATGTTCATCTGTTTTGAGGCATTCTCCCTTTAGGGGAAAGGTATCATTGAGTGGAAAGCATGTATAGTCTACGGCCCGATGAAGCTTGTGAGGGTCAGTGTGTTCAGATCACGAGGCTGTGACCCAGGCAGTTGTCTTAAATTGGAGGCAGTTCCTGGAAAGAAATACGTTGCCGTGCCATCCACTCAGCCATTTTTTCATTTAGTAAATAATGAAGTGCCTCGAATGTGCCAAGGTGTAAAGCTAAGCCTACAAAGGTAGGCGAAGTATTCTGCAGACTAAAAACAGAATTGTCTGACGGTAACATGTGGGACACCAGAGGGAGGATTGGGGATTGGAGGTGAGGGGAGCCCAGGGAAGTCTGTCCTCCCCAAACCTGGGGACAGGTTAAAAACCCAGCCATCCTAACAAAGACTTCCAGTGGGAAGAAGGCAGAAACCTTGATTTTGAAAGCCTCCCCCCCGGCCGCCCCATGAGGCACGCTTACAGCCAGGATTGTGACTCGGGAACGAACCACCAAGAATGAAAGAGCTTCTCCAAGGAGTAAAGGGGTAAAGAAATATGTTAGCAAGGGCTGAGAACTAATGCATAAAACATTGGTTTGAATGGCCTGAATTCCATATGGAGATCATTTGGCATTAACACTGACAGTTAGTTGATTCCTACTGTAGGTCTTAAATTTCACACCAGGAGAGAGGAAATTAAGCTCCCAATTCTGCTCAACACAGGCTTAATTTAAATGTACCAACCCTTCGGAAACAGTAAGCAAGAAAAATAGAAAGGCCATACACATCAGAACAAAAACACTTGTTTCTGAGTTAGGGAAATCAAAGGATTCCAATAGACGAAACATTTCTAAGTTAATAAAACAGGAATAAAGCCAAGCAACTTAGATAGTGACCTTCTAACCAAAGACACTGAATATTTTACTACTGGCTGAAACATGCACATTTCCAAAGTGCCTGGCTGGCGCCCTGGGAGAGCCTCGGTTTGACAGGTTTTATTGATTATAACCTACTTTCCAAACGTTTTTTTTCTTCTCAGTGAGAAACCCGGAAGGACAGATAAAGCTTTATTCCAAAGGAGCAGACACGATTTTGTTTGAAAAACTTCATCTGTCCAACGAAGACCTTCTGGCTTTGACGTCAGACCATATCAGTGTAAGTGCCTCTGTTTTAAGGTTAGCACAATGGCCCTTTGGCCACTTGTTATGGTTAGGTCTTGTTTTAAAAATATCAGCTAAATGATCTGACTTCTGAAATGAAAAACACGTGGGGAGTGGTTCCACAGGAAACTGCCAGTGGACGTCTGGAAACTGGCACGTGGCCTCACCTCCTGCCCCGCCGAGAGCCTGGTTGGTCTCGTCACAGGTGGATTAGCACACGGCAGCTGAGAAGTAGCCCTTGAATGTGGGCTCCTTACCTCCAGCCAGGAGAAGGCTCAGGCACTGGCGCTAGCTCCCCTGCAGTTGGGGGCTGCTCCCCATGGGAGACTGGACTGGTTCAGGGAAGCAAAGCTGGACAATTGCTTTCACCTGAGCTCCGCTGTGTCTGGCACCAACAGAATCTCTGATGATCATCACCAGTGAAAAGCGTAGGGTTGTGTTTACAGGGTGAGGGGGAAATAGTCTCTGGAGCCCATTTTCTCTTCCAGGGGTCTTTTTATTGAGGACATAAATCATGATGAGTCATTTATGTTCCCTGGGTTGAAATTACAAATTGCATACATTCTGAAACTTACGCATTATTTCTTTCCAAAGGTTTTCTGGAGAGCTGGGTGATCTTTGACAAACTTTTTTTTTTTTTAAAGAAAGTAAGATTCTATGAATTAAATATGAGTATTACCTAGTTTAAACCCAAGGTTCAAGTGTCTCTCTAGTATTTGCTTGAGGTTCTGTTTAACCCAGTATAAACTTTATGGGCAACGGTCCAAAACTCTCATTTCCTCATTGGTTTCTCTCCTTTAAACAATTATTGAGGATTCATGTTCTTTGTCAAGCCCTATATTTTATACAAAACATTCCCTGAATCTTTAAAAAACAAACAAACAAAATGAATTAAAAAAAAACCCTTTACTTGACTCGGAGTTTAAAAAATGATGGTTTAGTAATATTGGGTACAAACATAGCTATTGTTTTTGTCTTTCCAATAGAGGATTCTTGATTTTCTTTTAATCTCTTCCAGAAGGCTGGCATGGTCTTTTTAATTTTTTTTATGAGAACATTGGAATCATAAGTATCTAATTTTTGTCATTGCTCAAACACTAAGGCCCTAGATTTTTGTATGTTCGCCTTTCATACTAAAATATAAGAAGCCTAATTTGGCCTTTTTACATTTCTAGGCAAAAGAAAATTTTTTTTCAGGTAATATCAATTTGATTTGTTCTTTGCTTTCATTCACTTTATTCATTTTGACTTTCAAATTCTGAGGTTTTAAATTTATATTTAATTATTGATTCTGAATTGTTTAATGGTAGGAAACAACCTTGCTCAAATGCTCATTTAGGATTCACTTTGTGTTTCATGTACTAATTAAATAACTTAAATCATCTGTCCCCTTTTGTAATGTCTTCTTAGAGTTGATTCACTATTGTACAGAACAGAGAGGAATGCCCAGGAGGGTTGCAAGTTAAAGGCAAAGCAATGTTTGTGCGAATTAAGAGGATAAAAGATGGTTACAACACAGTGGCTCCACGTTCCGATCAGTAGGGGACCCAGTGGTGGTCCGGGAAGGCAGGGCTTGTAAATGTGATTGTAATATCCAAACTGCTACCGAATGCCTACCGGATACATTTGGACAAATTTTCTCATGGTCTCTCTGGGCAGTCTGCACTGACTTTTTTCTTTCCATTAACCTTATTACAGTGTGTCACAGTTTAACTTGTGTATGATCACAATCCTTTGTGTGCTGTGTAAGCCAGAACACACAGAGAAGGTGTGCTCAATGGCAATGCCCAAAGGCATAGGGATGGTTATAAAAACGCTTATAGTATACAGGCCTGTAAAATGACCACTGGAGGCCTAGGCAAAGTGGGAGGTTTGCAGCATTTTCCCCCGAAGCAATCTACATGTTTCTAGCCACCGTGGCTATGTGAGACACTTAGTAACTACCGGTCTCCTAATTGAAAATGTTTCCTTATTAGAAGGATAAAACACCAGAAGTATCATTTAAGATTGTCAGTTTACTAAGACATGAAAGTAAAAGCATAATTCTCCTATTAATTCCACCTGTTATTAAATACTAACTCCATAGAAAACAGTTTAATAAAAAATAATTAAAAAAAACCTAACCTGACCTTATGGTGTCTTTAAAGTTTTAAAACATTATATATATCCTATATAATAAAGAGGTAATATGCAAATTGACTGTCACTCCAACACACAAGATGGCCAACTCCATGTGGTCAAAGATGGCCCCTCCCCCCCATGTGAACACAAGGTGGCTGCTACCAGATGACCAGCAGGGGTGGGCAGTTGGGGATGATCAGACCTTCAGGGGAAGGGAAATTAGGGGCAATCAGGCCTGCAGGGAAGGGCAGTTGGAGTCGGGGGGACTAGGCTGGCAGGGGAGGGCAGTTAGGGGTGACCAGGCTGGCAGGGGAGGGCAGTTCGGAGGGACTAGGCCTGCAAGGGAGGGCAGTTAGGGGTGATCAGGCCTGCAAAGAAGGGCAGTTGGGGGTGACCAGGCCTGCAGGGGAGGGCAGTTGGGGGCGACCAGGTCAGAAGGAGAGAGCAGTTAGGGGAAACCAGGCCAACAGGGGAGGGCAGTAAGGGTTGATCAGACTGGCAGGGGAGGGCAGTTAGAAGCAACCAGGCCTGCAGGGGAGGGCAGTTGGGGGTGACCAGGCTGGCAGGGGAGAGAAGTTAGGGGCAATTGGGCTGGCAAGGGAGCAGTTAGGTGTCAATCAGGTTGGCAGGGGAGTGGTTAAGGTGTAATCAGGCTGACAGGCAGAAGCCATTAGGGCCAATCAGGCAAACAGGCAGGAGAGTGTTTGGGAGCCAGGAGTCCTGGATTGTGAGAGGGCAGTCGGACAATCCTAGATTGGAGAGGGTGCAGGTTGGGCTGAGGAACCTCCCCGCCCCCCACCCTCTTACCCCCTCCCCCTAGTGCACGAATTTCATGCACCTGGCTTCTAATATATATATTAATATATATAAAAAAGTTATATATATATATATATATATATATATATATATATATATATATATACTTTTTTTTTAAAATACAGGAGATCTAGAATGAAAAAAATCAGCCTTCTCTTCTATTCCTACTTCCCAGAAGCAAACATTTATATTGACTTTTTGCCTTTCTCTCCCCCTTTCCCCTAGGGATTTTTATTATCACATAATATTAATTAATAGGCTTAAACTTTTATTACCTGACTAACATCTATTTATTCATCTATTATTGACTTTTAACTTCTTATTATGGAAAATTTCAAGCACAAGAAAGTAGGACTGAGCTAATTTTAGACATAGCTATATTATTAGGGGAATGTGACAAGATTTTGGTGAGCTGTCATGCTACAATCTCTTCAGAGAGCCCCTGGCTTTGTTATGAGAGCTATGGCTCCTCCAAACATCATTTTATTTCCACTAACAGCTGAGTGACACAGCCATGAAACAGGCTGGGTTCCTCTCATTTCCAGGAGGGCTTCTTGCAAGCAGAGGATAGTTTGGAAACCAATATATGTTGGTTGAAATGGATATCTCAAGTCATCGGCATTGTGGATCACTCTCAAGTAGACACTTCAGCAGGGGTTTTAGATATCTTTTAGGGGGAAGGCTAACTCCCCTGAATGTTTTAACCCAATGGAAATAAAATTCAAAATGCAAACATTGTCTCATATTTTCAAAGAGATTAAAAAATTAGGAGTCAAGATGGCCAAGTTATGCTCTTGATGCAAAGTGAATTTGAGTGCAAAACTTCTTACCCATTATTGTTATTGTTCTTGCTGTGATTATTGCTTTGAGGTGGTTCTTAAAAACAATGTCTGCTCTGGCAGGAATTTGCAGGGGAAGGTCTTCGAACCCTGGCCATTGCATACAGAGATCTGGATGATAAGTACTTTAAAGAGTGGCATAAGATGCTTGAAGATGCAAATGCTGCCACCGATGAGAGGGAGGAACGGATAGCTGAGCTGTATGAAGAAATTGAACGGGATTTGATGGTATGAGTTTAGAAGCATGATGGTTTGTGTTTATAGAGAGGACAGTTTGTGTTTAGAGATCTAGGATAGGAATAATCCATTGGCTAAATCATCTTGCAACAGCGGATGTTACTTTGTCAAACATTGAATCATGTGCTGTACGTTGGCTTTGAGTTTGCCATGTGTGAGAGCCTAGAGCAGTAGTCGGCAAATTCATTAGTCAACAGAGCCAAATATCAATAGTACAATGATTGAAATTTCTTTTGAGAGCCAATTTTTTAAACTTAAACTTCTTCTAATGCCACTTCTTCAAAATAGACTTGCCCAGGCCGTGGTATTTTGTGGAAGAGCTACACTCAAGGGGCCGAAGAGTCGCATGTGGCTCGCGAGGATTATTTCAATTAGTTGTAGTTTATGTAATTGGAAGTCCCCTAGAGTGGACGATAGCAGACTTCCTATTGTTTGTCAAACCTCTGGTATGTCATTGATGTTATTTCCCCCTACCTCCCTGCTTTATGATCTATCTTTCTAGAGCAGGAAACTTGCCAGGAAGAGTGGGAAGTTTTACATCTTAGACCTATGAGATTTTGATGATATCTGTGCTGCCCAGCGTATGAGAGTATCATTTATTCTAGAAACTACTCTTCCCTGAGGCCCCAGTGGCCAGGAAGCAGCTGGGGAGTTCTTAAGTCCTTACAAGCCCAAATGGCTTCTGATTGTTTGTGCTAACAGGATCTCTGCCAGTAGTTGGTGCTCCTATTAGTTGGCTTGATCAAAGAAACTCCTCCTGGGTCCTTCCCAACCCACCTCTGCACATAATAGTATGTTTACTATATCAATGCATCATCCTTTTTGCCTTCAGTTCTTGTTCCTTGACATCTGAACTCTGTGATTGCAAGCCATAAATGTTATGAATATTGTTTGCATGCATTAACATAAGATATTCTCTGTTTTTCAACAAAGCTTCTAGGTGCCACTGCTGTAGAAGACAAGTTACAAGAGGGTGTTATTGAAACGGTTTTAAGCTTATCACTAGCCAATATTAAAATCTGGGTCCTAACAGGAGACAAACAAGGTAATTTTAAAACAGATAATGATGTTTTGAACAGAGGGCAATAATTTATATGGTAAAATTTTAACTATTCAGAAAATTTAATTAGTTAGATATGTGCCCAGTTCTCTATATAGGAAATAGTTGAAATACAAATAGGAAAGCTAATATAAGTACTTACTATTTAAAGATAAAAACAAATTAAGAAAATACCTGCTAGAGTATACCCTGGGTTCTGTTGAATTTCAGCTCAACTCACTCCTTAAATATAATAGTTAAACCGATAGGCAACAATGGAATTAAAAAAAGTTTACCTAAAGGTTATGTGAGCACTGCCTCCAATCAGGACTGAGACTTGCATAATACTGAAGCAGGACATTAGAGACCGTAGGGTTACTCCTTTACTTTGTTGATGCTATGTAGAGAGGTTTGGGGATCTTAGAAGAGGGGACAGGCTTTTGGGAAGCTCAGGGAAGTAACTGTTTATCAACTGGTCTGTAAATATTTTGGTATTTTAACAACCACAACAGTTGTACTAGAGTAACCTAGTTTAATTCCAAGCCTTCCCATGCAGTGGTACAATGGGAGCTGACCCACTTTCAAGCATGACAAAATATCAAATCATCTGAAAAAGAGTCATTATGTTCATAATTCTGTGCTTGTTAAGAAAGATTTTGGATCTATTGCTCATGATTAAATGCAGTAATGATTAAAACAAAAATGATTTTACACTTGGTCCTTAGTAAACCAGAAACATTCAGTTAACTGGTGAATACATGTTTTTAAGATTCTATCTACCTGTAGATATTTTTAGAACATTTGAGGATTTTCAGATATGGTAAATCAATTCTCTATATGTTCACCCTAATCACTGATCACAAAAATAAACATTAGAAAGTTGAGCTCTGTGATGTGTTACTGTAGACTTCTTGGAGTTTGATGTTGATCAGTGGGTTATAGCTGCTCAATTAGTTATGAATATCCACAAGTTTACTATTATTTAGCTTTAATTTCTGTGGTTTATACAAAGCACATACTGAGATCTTATTAGTTGCTTTCATTGACATAGGACAGGCAAATCTAATGATTCCGTAGAACTAGGTAGAGCCTAAGAACTCAGTAGAATCAAATGATTTTATTGAAAATAGAAGGGTTGCCTAACTATCCTAGGCTCCATTTCTATAAAATTGGAGGAAGGAATGCTCAACATCATGTAATTTTCTAGTTTTCTAGCAGCAGCAGTCCATTCACTTAATGGGAAAGTGACAATGTTGCATGTGGGAGAACTATAAAAATTTTATAAGAGCATTTATTTTTTTGCTGTCCAACTGAACATTTTGTTGAGCTATTTTTCAATTTTCCTACTGCATAAGAATTGAAAAATGGCTAAGTTTAGTATTTCAGCTCTCCAAAGGTAGTATTTAGGACCTCCAGCAAAAACTATATGAGAAAGTTGAGGATTCATAGATGTGGCTATGGATCATGGAGTTAGCAATTGATACATTTGATCATGGGAGCCAGGGCTTTGAAATTCCCTCTAAGCCTTTTGCATTATCATCAATTATGCTCTCTCTGATATTAAGGAAGCCTGTAAACTACAAGGAAATATAGCAATGACTTCAAAACTTCTATAGAAAAAACACACACACTCCTATGCAAGTGTACTAGAGGCGTGGTGCATGAAATTCATGCACGGGTAGGGTCCCCTGGCTGGGGATCAGGACAGAGAGGGGCCTCTGGCTAGCAGCAGGGGCCTTCCTTCTGGCTGCCAGCCAGGGGCCTCCTTTCCCTGGCTGCTGGCTGGGACCTCCCTTCCCCAGCTGCCGGCTGTCGGCCAAGGCCTTCCTTTGTTCTGTGCCACTCGCTGGTGGCCAGCGCATGTCATAGTGAGTGATAGAACTCCAGGTCTCCTGGTCGAACTCCCATAGGGACACTTTGCATATTAGCCTTTTTTATATATAGATTATCAAGTAATTTTCTAACTGCAGTAGGCTTTATTTTGTATCAGAAACTGCCATCAACATTGGCTATGCCTGCAACATGCTGACTGATGATATGAATGAAGTGTTCATTATAGCAGGGAACACGGCAGTGGAAGTCAGAGAAGAACTCAGGTAAGTGTTAAAGGAAGAAGGGAAGAGTGGAAAAGGGAGAAAGGGAAAAGGGAAGATCAGGTAGTTGAGAAAAGTGGAAAGACACTATAGTTACCGATGGTCTTCATTTGATATAGAGCTCTTTCTCCGTGTTTCCTAAAATTCTGTCCATTTTGGTCACAAACTAAGATAAGTTTAATATCAGTGGTGAGTTAATACCTTCAGGCCTCCAACATTTCCCAAGTATTTTTATTTTTTTATTTACTTATTTTAAAAAAATATTTTATTGATATTTTACAGAGAGGAAGGGAGAGAGATAGAGAGCTAGAAACGTCAATGAGAGAGAAATATCGACCAGCTGCCTCTTGCACACCCCCTACTGGGAATGTGCCCACAACCAATGTACATGCCCTTGACCAGAATCAAACCCGGGACCAGAATCAGTCCGCAGACCTACGCTCCACCACTGAGCCAAACCGGTTTCGGCAGTATTTTTAATTTAACTTTTTTGTTAATCCTCATCCAAGGATATTTTCCCATTCATTGTTAGAGAGAGTGAAAGGCGGGAGAAGGGAGAGGGATTTGTAGGACACAGGGAGAGAAACGTCAATGTGAGAAAGATACATTGATTGGTTGCTTCCCCCAAGTTCCCTGACTGGGACCGGGGCCGAAGCCTGCAAGTGAAGTGTGTTCCCTTGACTGGAATCAAACCCACAACTCTCCAGTATTCAGGCCAATGCTATATCCACTGCACCAAACTGGGCAGGATTCCCAAGTATTTTTAGAAAATGATTTTTAATCCTTTACATGGTTAGCCTTTAAAATTATGCATTGGCGTTTAACCTGTCAACTCTACATGATAATGAGTTATCAGTGTTACTGAGGGCACTTGTTAAAATACCAATTCTCTAGCTTTAAAATTAAGAATATTAAGTATTTAGATGGGCATAGGACTTTGTATTTAATAAGCACCTAGATGAAGCTTATGGTTGGATAAACTTGGAGATGGTGTGTGAAGTTGGAATAGTCTTTCAAGAAAGTAGACATTTTGATAGAGATGCTATTGAAATAGCATACTATGCACCTTATGTAACCACTACATAGTACCAGAAAGTGTATAAGTGGTGAAATTGAAGGTAAGAGTGGAAAAACATTAAATTTTGAGAAATAGTATTTATTATTTGCCAATTTATTATTTTTTGTTACTTTATTTGAAGAACATTTTACAAACCTGCATAATTATTTCCCTAGCACTTCAAAAGTGCTTTCCTATAACAATTTTTGTTTGTTGTTGCTTGTAGTAGCTTCTCTAAGTTCAGGCCATTTTGGGTCTGACTAAATAGATTGTTGACTTGGAGGCAAACTGCTTGCTGCTTGTTGTTTACTAAAGGGGGCCTCCCCTTCCCTCCACAGGACAGTGGTGCTCTATGGGTTTCCTTAAGGCATTTCCTTCATTAAACTTTGGTTCCCGAACCTTAGAAAGAAACGAAGTCTCAACCGTTAGCACCACTAATCAATATTTTTAGAACAAATCTCTCAGTTTCTTCTACACTAACTTTTCCCACCATAGGAAACTGCCATGCCATGCTTGTTGGAAGCTATGTCTTTGCCAAATAAAAATTGGGAAATCTAATTATTATTGATATAATTTTATTATTATTATTATTATTATTATTTCTATAACTTTAATGATAGACCCCATAGAGTCTATTGAAGAAATATTGGTGATTTGCTTGATAATTAATAATTAATTTTTTATTTTGGGGGATTTTATCCCTTGCTGAAGGAAGATAGATGCAAGCATATCCAGATTCTAATGAGCCTACTGCTAAATGCTTTGCGACTATGCCTGGGACACCATTGTTAGTACCCTGTTTCCCCAAAAATAAGACAGTGTCTTATATTAATTTTTGCTCCCAATGATGTGCTAGGTCTTATTTTCAGGGGATGTATTATGTTTCCATGAAGTAGGTCTTATTTTTGGAGGATGTCCTATTTTCGGGGAAACACGGTAGTATTCATGTATTACCTCATTTTATTCTCAAAGCGATCTAATGGAGAGACATTATCATTACAGATTAGGAGACTGAGACACAAGGTAATACGCCCAAGGTTCAGCAGGGATTTGAAGCTAAGCAGTGTGGCCCCAGAGCCTATGCACCAAATTACTTGCTATGTCTCTCCCTAAAAACACCTTAGATGTATTCTTACTCCTTTAAAAACTTATTATGAAAATGTAGTTGCTAGGCACCTTATTGCTTCACTTGTGTTCAGACACTAGATGAGCAATTAGGTGAGAATAAATTTCAGGGGGAGACTGCAGATGTAAGAGGAAGAGCCTGAACTTCCTGTTTACTGGAGCCTAATTAACATCTCTGCTCCATGCTCACCGGCTGGCCGGGTGACTTTGATATGCTGTTCAATTTTCCTTTGCTTGGTTTCTTCATTTTAAAAATAGGAAAATATACAAATATATACCCTAATAGATTATTTTATTTTGAGGATTAAGTGAGTCAAGAATTTAAAACTTTATGGCCATTAATTAACATCCTTCTTGCACTCCCTACTCTCTCTACTTCCTTCACTCCTGCTTCCCTCTTTCCTTCAGCCATTGTTCCCAATATTTCTACCTACAAGCACTGCTTTTATTATTATTTCCCCAATTGACTCTATGAAGTCTATCATTAAAATTGTATAAATAATAATAATAATAATAAAATTATGTCATTAACAATTACTTAGATTCCCAATTTTTATTTGGCAAAGGCATATGCAATCTCCAGTCATAACTTCTAACCAGCACGATATAGCAGTTTTCTAGACCAGGTTGGTGCCATGGTAGCCAAATATAACACAAAACTTAAAAAAATTAGAGATCTATGCATTCTTATCATAGAGAAATCTATATTTTTATGAACCTTCCTAATATATTAAAAACACTCCTCTTTATTACAACTTTTATGGACCCTCTTCTCCCTTGATTACACTAGATAATGATACTGTGGGTTGCGAACAAGCACACACAAAGGCATAGAAACATAAGAGAAGTCATGTTATTTTTCAGGATTATATTTTTCAGGTAAGTGTTAAAGGAAGAAGGGAAGAGTGGAAAAGGGAGAAAGGGAAAAGGGAAGATCAGGTAGTTGAGAAAGTGGAAAGACACTAGTTAGCTACACAAATTGTAGCTAGAATGTTTTACACCTAAAGGTGGAAACATTTTCCCCCCCAGGGATGGATTGATGATAAGCAAAAGTGATTAGGCTTTATCCTTGGGTAAATATGACAAACCCGTTTTTGCATTTTAGAAATAATATTCCAGTGACAGGATAGATTATGTTTGTTGGGGAAAATGGATGATACATCAAGAGGCTGTTGGAATACTCAAGCTTAGAGATGATGAGGGTTGAATTAAGGCAGAGAGGTTGTAACAGAGGGAAAGTACTTTGGAGGTAGGATGCATAGGACTTGGAATTTGATTCCATGTGAAGAGGAGTAGAACGAGAATCAGCCATTTCTAGCTATCTGACTTCATAGTCCAGAATCCATTCAGGTGTGTAAGAACAGAAACTTATTATACTTTCTAAAACTGAACTTGAATCTCTTTTCTGCTTGATGACAATACAATTAAACTGGGCATTTTTGAGTAACTTTAGTTCAAGAGTAGGATGCACAGTTGCCTTACCTGCCATTGACCTTAGAGACCCTGCTGGTATCGAGCATTTCCCACTTCTGTGTCCCTGTCTGGTCTCTGGTCTCTTGAGGTTGCTGGCTGTTCCTCTTGGCTGACTTCCACACCTCCTGTGAGTGGCTTCCTGACCTGTGTCCCAGAAGACTCGTGCTCTCACATGGCTGCCTCTGTTCCTGAAATCCCTTTACTAGCCTCCGTGTCGCTGAATGTCAGTGGCGGCTATTCCATCCTCAGATTCCCCAAAACTTACCTGAGGGTTCCATTAGCCACATGGTTCCAACCACCAGTAGTTTAGGATGTGGGTGTCTTTTAGTGACTCATCAGCATCTAAACTCTTTAAATTCCTTTTCCTGTAGGCTGAATGGGAGATGGGAAAAATAGGTAATTTATTTCTAGTACCCAACAGTTTATGTCCAGGTTGCTTTAAGGATTAATCTCATAAGACTTAAAGAAACTTTTTTCTTCCCTCTTAAAAAGCCCAATTAGTAAAATTCCAGATTCATTGAATTCAGAATAACAATGCTACTCTAAGTATCAAGAGCCTATTTTGGAATTCTAAAAAGCAAGATCTTTTAAAAAATTTTCAATTACAGTTGACATTATTATTATTTGTTTCAGATGTACCCCCCTCCCCCCAGTGATTAGACATTATATGACTTACTAAGTGATCATCCCAATAAATCTCACACCCATCTGACACCATGCATAGTTATTAGAATATTATTGACTATATTCCTTAGGCTGTTCTTTACATCCCCATGACTATTCTGAAACAACCAATTTGTACTTCTTAATCCCTTCACCTTTTCCACCTATCCCCACAAGCCTCCTCCCATCTGGCAGCCATCGAAATTTTCTCTATCTCTATGAGTCTGTTTCTGTTTGTTCATTTATTTTGATTTTTTTTGGATTCAATTGTTGATAGATATGTATTTATTGCCATTTTGTTGTTTATAGTTTTGACCTTTTTTCTTCTTCTTTTAAAAAAGACTCTTTAATTCTGGTTTGGTGGTGATAAACTCCTTTAGCAAAAAGTAAGATCTTGACTTTTTGCTTTCTTTATATTTGGTTCTGTCAGATCTCTCCAAGGCAAGATGTGTTTCTGAGGAAACAAAGAGGGCCACCTGTGGTAATGGTGGTGCTCGAAGGAGGGTGGGGAATCAAGGTTAATATCTCCAAATTTTATTCAGCTACATTTGGTTGACTAAGTAGATGGCATAACTTGTTATGTGGAGGGATTATGGAGAAAAATAAATTCTTACATACTGTTGTTGGGAGTGTAAATTGGTAGAAACGTTCTAGAGGGAAAACTTGCAATATATTTTAAAATTACACATATGCATATTTTATTATTATTATTTTTAATCCTCACCTAAGGATATATATTGAGTGGCCAGATTATTATTATCTCTGAATGCATAATAATTTGGCCACTTGGTATATATATATTAGAGGCCTGATTCATGCATTCGTGCATGGGTGGGGCATGGCCAGCCTGGCCAGGAGAGGGGACATGGGCAGTTGACTGGCCTGCCTGCTGGTCGAACTCCTGGTTGAGGAGACAATTTTCATATTAGCCTTTTATTATATAGGATATACACTGAGTGGCCAGATTATTATGCATTCAGAGATCATAATAATCTGGCCACTCAGTGTATTTCCCATTGATCTTTAGAGAGAGAGTGAAAGGGAGGGAGAATGGGGAGAGAGAGTGAGAGAGAAGCATCAATATAAGAGAGACACATTGAATGGCTGACTCCCATATGGGCCCCAACTGGGAATGACTCTGCAACCATGGTATGTGCCCTTGACTGGAAATTGAACCCGAGACCCTTTGGTCAATGGTGGATGCCCTAACCACTGAGAAAACTGACCAGGGCTCCCATATGTACAGTTTTTACCCAAGGATTTCTACTTCTAGGAATTGTCTTTAAGAAAATAAATGGACAAATATATGGGTAAATGTAAAAAATATTCATTTCTGCATCAGTTATGATAATGGAATATTAGAAATAGTTCAAATACCCAGCCACAGGGAATTTGTTAATTGCTTTGTTATATACCTACAATGGAATTCTATGTGGTCATTAAAAATGGTTATTTATTTATTGTTTTTGTTTTTTTTCAATCAACCTTGGAGCTCACTCCATTTTTAGAGTCTAAGATAGAGAGAGAGGCAATGCATAGCAGAAAATTTAGCAGAAAATTCTACATCCATTTATAATATTCATAATATTATGATTTGGGGGGAAGAACATCTAAGAAAAGTATTTGCCAAAGGTGCTCTCTATAATTCCAATCTTGGTTACTTATATCAAAACCCATAGTTTTGGAGATAAAACATTGAAATAATAAATTTACACCATTAACTTTTCTTGTTTTATGCTTTTGAGTTCAATGGGAGTTCATGTAAAACCAAACAAAAAAAGTGTATCAAAAGAACAGGATCTAAGTGATAGTAGCTATTCGGAAGAAATGACCTAAAAGCTTATATTTAAACCTGTCAAGTGTGTTTAGATTATTATATAAACATGGATATGTAATTTTCATGCATATCATGCATGTGGCTTGTTTCAAATTTGGTGTCATGAAGTCATTTTAGACACTTTGAGTCCTTTGTTAACTTTGCTGTCATAGCTGCTTTAGTAGTGAGGGCATCCCCAGAAATCTACAATTAACTTCTGCTATGGTTACTCAGAAGATTACTTCATTGATTACATTTCACCAACATATATGTCTTCTGCCCTAAAGAAAATAGACTAGAATGTAATTTTGCTTCGGCTGACAGGCAAACTCATTCCATGTTCCATTTTTGTTGAATGTATCACATGCTTTATTGTTAGAAAAATTCATATCTTATAACTAATTAAACCATAAAGTGACTGCTTCTGAGAAGTATACCAGGGGTATACTTTCCTCCTTAACAAAAATAAAAATAAAAAATACAGATACTTGGTGGAAAGTTATTTGAGTGAGCAGAATTTGTTAATGCAAGTGACTCCAAGGCCAGAAGGATAACATTAGTTGCATGATCTGGGCTAGATATAAGACATTAGGGAGGAGTGGGCACCTTTGGGAAGGCGAACATCATCTTGTCCCTAAACTCATACAGATTTAAAAAAAAACAAAAAACTATGCAGTTCAAAAAAATGCATCTTGTTCCTAATTTCTAAATGCTAGTCATCTAAGCTAACTGTATTTAGTAAGTTAAGTTTCTATCATAAATGGTAAAACCATAGAGAAATAAGTAATTGTGGAGATCTTCTAGTACACACTTGTATAGCTGCCCAAGTTTTCACAGCTGTTATCATCCAGTCTGACTAGCTTTCTAATAAAGAAATCAGCTTCTAAACTAGTGCAGGGCTTTAATGTCTTCTGGTCACACAGGTAGTGAGGGATGGAACTAAGGCTTGGAATAAAAAATTTAATGTACTTTCTCCCTTCCGGTTGGCAGGGTAGTCCCTTAATTGCTCCCCTGTCACTGTGTCTTGCCCCAACCTAGAAACAGCCTGCAGCCTGTGGCAGACTCCACAGTAAACTTACTTGGTGTGGCAAATCAAGAGCTAGGAATCTGAAGACCTGGGTTGTAGTCTGAGATTATAATTGATTAACCAAGTGGCTAGATGTCAGAGGCAGACCTCAGGCCTGAACCTGTAACAAAACAAAACAACAACAAAATGGAAGTTTGGCTGCCTGATGTTAACAAAAGCCAAATTCCTGAGGCAGGTGCTGGTGCAAAAGGAAAAATGTTTTATTCAGGAGCCACAGGACCTGGGAGAATGGCAAATGCTCCTCTCAAAGACCCAATCTCTTTTTCTGCTGAAGACCAAGGATCTTATAGGGAGGGGAGGGATTTGTTTTTCTATCCAATTATCTTGCTAGATTTTGGTACCCTTTGGCCCTATCCATTCATGTGTTTAGTTTTAGGCACATTCAGTGTAACAACCTTCCCCTCCATCATCTTGGCCAATGAGGGAGACTCCCTGGCACTCCAACTGACTGTCTAAGGCCGTGGTCGGCAAACTGCGGCTCTTTGGCCCCTTGAGTGTGGCTCTTCCACAAAATACCACAGCCTGGGCGAGTCTATTTTGAAGAAGTGGCATTAGAAGAAGTTTAAGTTTTAAAAAGTTGGCTCTCAAAAGAAATTTCAGTCGTTGTACTGTTGATATTTGGCTCTGTTGACTAATGAGTTTGCTGATCACTGGTCTAAGGTAACAAACCCAGGTCTTCAGGTTCTAAGCTCAATGCTCTTATATGAAAGTCAAGATTTTCTTCTTTTAAGCATGATATTATGATTTCAAATACATTTCCCACAGGTCCTTTTAACGTTTGAATATAGGGTGTCTTAAGAGGACTGACAAAAGGGCTCTTTTCCCTACCACCTCTTTTCTTTATAGGTTACATACCAGCAGACATGGGCCTCACTGGGCTTTGCTGTGTTTGTAGTGGCATGGGGCTGTGAATGCTGTGGTCGCTTCAGTCATTAATGCATTTCTACATGCCAGCACTGTAATAGATTGCCCTTCATTACAAAGCTTGGAAAAAGGCATTCTTTTGTTTTAGCATGTGTTATTTGTATTCTGTGGGTAAGCATTGTGTGTTATGCCTGCAAAAAAAATAGAGTGCGTATTCTTTGAAGGGAGTTGTGTGTAGCCTTTGCTCTTCTAATAAATCGTTTTTGCAAGAGCCAGCTGGTATTTGAAGACATGTTCCAGGAAGAAAAAGAAATGACAACCATAGAACATGGGCAAAGGTCTGGAAATGCACAAGCTCGGTCTGGTGAGGAGGGTGGGCCCGTATGGAGGGAGTGCAGTGGGAAGTGAAGCAGAGCTAGGGAACCTGTCCTTTGTCTGCCTGGAAAACGTTCTTGTGAGAAGTTAGGAAGACAATTTAGGGGGGAAAATACTAAGTAAATAAAATTTCAGCCAATACTTTTAATGAACTCACCCTTCTTTGGAATGTTTTCATTCTCGTGGGGGAAAACAGAGATTGAGTCATTTATACAGCGAGTGAGAACTCTACGAAAAAGGAAACCTCAGGAGATGTTTGCCCTTTGGTGCTCTCTTGGGACCCAATTTATGAGCTCTGCAACATTGTCAGGAAAATGATCATTTCCGAGGAACCCATTTCTTTTGCTTTCTTCATTACATGGGGCTATAAATTTCCAGGACTGTGAGGAGGATTCCCTGACATGGTTATCTGATGCAAAAGTCTGTTTCTCCCACTTAAAACAATAACTTTTCATGGCAGCTCTCCCTCCCCCTCCTCACTTTAACTCCTTAAATTTCACACGTAGCACTCTGACATTATAAACCTTTTATTTTGATTCTGCAAACTGATTGCTAAATGCATGATATCATCCTTGGAGCTAGGGCCATGTAACCTCTGGGTTGCTTGGGTTCCTAAATACAAGCTGTCATTTGGGTCCTGGACAGCAGAAGGAGATGTTGAGCCAGAAGATAAGGTTTTTGTTTGTTGTTGTTGTTGTTTTTTTTTTTTTAACTTAGTATGTAAACAATTAGTGTTACATTTTCAAATGGAAAGTTGTGAACTACAGTGATTGTTTTTGTATAATGAACACACTCTTCTTCCAGGGGAGTCACTGCTGAAAACCATTTTATTTTCTATGTAGGATGAACCTTTGGTGAACCACTTCATTTTGCTCTAAAAACATCCATTTTCTGTCCAATCTCTCAGACCCCCATTTTCTCATGGGCACCCATCCTATATAATAAAGAGCTAATATGCAGATAGTCATCAGGTCCTCAAGCCAGTCATGCATAATGGCTCAGACACTGGGGAGAAAGAAATGGGGACCAGCCAGGCACAAATGAGCTTGATAGAGCGAAATGATGACCAGCCAGGCTGTGGCACGGAAGAGGTGCCTGTGGGTACCCACCTGTGCCTGTGGCCTGGCCTGGGAGAGGGATTAGCCACCTGCCCCATGGTCCTGGGTGCCAGTGCCTACAGCCTGGGTGAAACTGCCCACCCATACTTGCCTGCAGCTATGGACAGCCTGGACAAAGCCAGCCCAGGTTCTTGCTGCTTGCGGCCAACTAGAGGGAGGGAAGTTTATGTCCCGGGTGCCTGCAACCAGCTGGAGGGGGGAATCCTGGGTCCTGGGTCGGGGCAAGGCAGAGGTGGTTAGGGGTGATCAGGCCATCAAGGGAACAGTTAAGGGCAATCAGGCCAGTAGGGGAGCAGTTAGGGGCGATCAGGCAAGCAGGCAGGGGAGCAGTTAGGAGCTAGTGGTTGCGGATTAAGAGAGGCAGTCAAACATCCCTTGAGGGGTCCCAGATTGAAGAGAGTGCAGGCTGGGCCGAACAACCCACCCTCAACCCCTGAGCACGAATTTCAGGCGTCTAGTTTTGTATATGCAAGCTGTGGCCTTAAGTGTTGGTGGCTGGCTTTGACACTCATCTTCAGGGAGTGTCTGCTGAGTAGCTCCCTGTTGTGGTGGAAAGTTCAGTAGTCGTCAGCTGGCCCTGTGTTGTTTCAAAGCCTGTCATTCAAGGGTATTCAGAGAAGAAATTTCCTTTTGTCTAAAAGCATCATCTTTCCATTTTCAAGAGAAAAGGAAAAGGCCACTTCTAAGGCTATTGAGTCTCCATATAGTCTTCCTCTTAAACAGCAGAGATGGATGAGATGTGGGAAGGATGATTCTACTGCTGATCAGAGCTAGGGCATTGAAGAGAGTTTCCATTTGGAATTCCCTCTACACTTTGGTGTCTATAGTTTCTTTCTCAGAAGATTTAGTCCATTGTTGGAGCTGATGAGTACAATTTTCACTTGTAATAATCCATTATAATAGAATGACTATGCCAATTCAATGAATGCTGTCATTTGTATTATTTTCAAATATATTTTTCTTCTTAGAAGCCTGCTGTTTTGCGATGGATCATATTACATTGTTCTAAAAATTGATTAATTTATTTACTACATAGATACCCTGGAATCCCCAAAAGATATCTTGAATTTTCTTTAGTCTTTCCCTTTTATTATTTAACAATACCTCATGCCAGATCAGAACTTCTTAAGTCCTTGAAATGCAGACAACCCTGTATACCAAATTTATCATGAGCCTCTAGTTCAATGCCAGATCAAGATGGTGATTTAGCTTTTAAGTAATTTAGAACATTCAAGAGGATTCTTTTTATTTTATTTTATTACTAGAGGCCCATTGCACAAAGATTCACACCATAGGCCTTCCTTCCCCTGGCTGCTGGCACCAGTTTTCCTCTGGCACCCAGGCCCCAGGCCTTTGCTCAGGCCGCAGCAGAGAAGCAAAGCCTCTTCAGTGTTTAGTCTTCAGTCTTTGCTTTGCACCTGTGTATGCAAATTAACCCATCTTTGTTGGGTTAATTTGCATGCTAACTTCTGATTGGCTGGTGGGCATCGTGGAGGTGCAGTCAATTTGCATATTTTCCTTTTATTAGTGTAAATGTTTTCCTTGCTACTTCCTGGAATTTGTAAATTTGCTATGGTATCCCTATTACAAAGAATTATCAAGCTTGCTATAACTGAATCTTATGTCACAGTCTATCGAAATAATGGCAAAATGAATTTATCTCTAGACCAATCTCTTGTTAGAGTTAAAAGGTGTGCTCTGTATACTTTATTACAATTTGTTCTCTCTCCCCTTTTCCCTCTTGCCTCTAAGGAAAGCAAAGGAAAATTTGTTTGGACAAAACAGAAGTTCTTCCAATGGCCATATAGTTTCTGAGAAAAAGCAGCAGCTGGAGCTGGACTCAGTTGTAGAAGAAACCGTAACAGGAGATTACGCCTTAGTCATAAATGGCCACAGTTTGGTGAGTTCACTTGAGGCTTTTGTTCTTTCTTTTTCTTCACCCTAATAATCATCTCTTTTGTGTCGTCATATTTTTTTTGTGTGTTTTCTAAACAAATGCCACTAATGGAAACAAGGCTTACATTTGATTTCCTGTTTGTGAGGTAAAAGGAAACTTTTAATATACATTTTATGCTTTTTTGCTTGAATTACCACAGTGAAGGGAGGATCCAAAGAAATACCAAATTCACAGTATATCAATCTTGTCTAAGTGACTGTAGAGCATTTAACAGTATAGTTTAAGTGCTTTCTCAGGGAGAATGTCAGAGTTCTCTGTTATTTAATTAAAGTAATGCAACTGGATGAATGTATTGCAATTATTGCTCTTGCTAATGTTTGTGATTTGCAGAGTACAACCCGACCTTCATATAATTACCACTCCAAATTATTGCCATTAAGATACCTCTGGCGGTTTTTCTAAATAGCAGCATTTTACAGCAATGCCAAACAATTTACTTTGATTAGGAAATCTGGTTCTTGTCGTAATAGAATAAACTTGCATTGTACTTTTAATGTAATTCAGGTTCCAAATCTTGAACAAATATCAAAACGCTCTTCTGAGTTTCTCATTTAGAAAACACATATGTGATTGCACTCCAGCAAAGTTATCATTTCTATGCAAAATGAACCAATCTCACATTTTTCTTCCACTTTGAGGACCCCTTTTCTTTTTCGAACCTTGGAAAATACATGTATCTTCTTGTAGACATTTTCTTGGAGGGCAAGAAAAAGTTGGATCTGCATTTCCTCCCTGTGATCAGCTGTCTGTTAGCTCCGAGGGCTCAGAGCATTATCCAGCTGGATTCCAGGCATAATAATGTGTTGCCTTCTACACCATGGAAAGTTACAGAGCTCAGATGCAGGCCAAGCTCAGTTGGAAGTTTGTCCAGATGACACGAACTTCTCCCTTGCACAAATGAATAGCAACTGAAAATTATAAACCTGTCACCTTGGAGTGGGTAGCCTCCAAGCTGAATGGGCCACAACATGGAAAGGGTCCTCAGTGAGCTGCATTTTGGCTTTCCCTCAGGCTCAAAGAAGCCACTGTGTGGTGGGTTAGAATACTCAGGTGATACCATATACTATTCTTTCTCTGTTTCTAAATAAGCGAGCGTAAAAAGCTAAGGTAGATCCTCTTCAAGAACCCCTTCAGCTTCAATGCCTGGAGCTTGTGATACCATGAAATGTCATTTTTCATTCAAGAACTGACCCTGTATCTGATAGTATAGTCCAAAGCTTAAAAAAAAGACACATTATAATTCCAATTTGCTGAAATCTTGATGCTTTGCAGAATGTAACTGGATTTTTCTTTCTTAGAGTCGGGGAGTCTAGGTTTTCACTTGTTGATAATAAAGAGAAAAAAAAGAGAGAGAGAGCTGAAACCAGTTTGGCTCAGTGGATAGAGCATCAGCCTGAGAACTGACGGGTTCCAGGTTCTATTCTGGTCAAGGGCATGTTTAGTTGTGGGCACATCCCCAGTAGGGTGTGTGCAGGAGGCAGTTGATTGATGTTTCTCTCTCATGGATGTTTCTGACTTGCTATCCCTCTCTCTTCCTCTCTGTAAAAAAATCAATAAAATATATATTTTTTTTTTAAGAGAGAGAGAGAGAGAGAGAGAGAGAGAGAGAGAGAGAGAGAGAGAGAAGGGGACAATTCTGGGCAAGACAGCCAGTTACATACTTTCTTTTTCAGAAAGGGCATTTGTATTTGAGAGAGCTAACTGGCAGTTTCCTGTAGGAGTTATAGACCTTGACATGAGAAGTATCTATTTCAGCACATGTTTTTTATAGCCATTTACCCTTTTTTCTAGACATACCACTTACATTTACTAAGCATGTCTAGGTCACAGTCCTAGATCCAGAAGATAAGGATATAAATAGGACGTGGACTTTGCTTTAAGGACTGCCATCTGGTGGAACAACTAATCTCACAGTGGTATGGCACATACTATAAAAAGGAGCAAACAGTGCTTTGAGAGCATAGAGACAGACACATTCAGTTCTTTGTGGGAAAACCAGGGAAGACTCCCTGGAGGAAGTGATATTTTCAGGTAGAGGAGACAACCGTGCAAAGGTAAGAAAGAACCTGTAAAATTATGGAAATAAGCAGTTTGGCACAATGGGAGTAAAGAGAAAACTTAAAGGTAGTGGTAGAAGACAGAATTCAAAAGGAATATAGGGGCCAATTGTGAGGGGCTGCGAATATCTTGTTGAAGAGTCATTCAAAGATGACTTAAAGTTTAGGTGGATTACTGTTTCCTCTTACTGGGTTTATTATAGCTACATGTGTACAGCAAGATGTTTTCTAGGAAAAAAATCACACAGTTAATTGAAAAGGATTAAACTCTCTTTTCCAGTTATTTCTTGGCATATCTGAAGGCTGTCATGTGTTCGGAGAGGAGCGGTGGAAATGGTTGAGGAACTCTATCTGAGACACTACCTGTTTTTGGCATTCCGCCCTTTTGTGCAGGCCTTTCTTGATTTCAATCACTATGTTCTTCAGTCTGATCTCCAGATTATCTGCTCTTCATTAATCCATGCATTAACAACAACCACAACAAACACTAAATATACCAAACAGCAATGCAAACGAAACAAAAATTCCATCATGAGAACAAAGCACCATTTTGGAATTATTATTTTTTGTTATTATTATTATTTTTTAAATCCTCTCCTGAGAATATATTTTTTTCCATTTTTTAAAAAGAGAGAGTGGAAGGGGGGGGGGGGCAGAGGGAAAGAGAGAGAGAGAGAGAGAGAGAGAGAGAGAGAGAGAGAGAGAGAAAAACAGCGATGTGACACATTGATTGGCTGCCTCCTGCCCACACCCTGGGTCAGGGATTCAACCCGCAACCTAGGAACATGCGCTTGGCCAGGAATCAAACCCATGACCCTTTGGTCCATGGGCTAAAGTTCTATCTACTGAGCAAAACGGGTCAGGGTAGACATCACCATTTTGTAGTTCATTCTAAATTTGGTGAGATGGTGACGAGGTTCTGTCTTTGGCTTTTCCTTGTTGTGGAGTTTCTAGAACTTCTCTGGCATTTAATTGTGTCTCCTGTGCAACACGATAATGTGTCAGAGAGGACATGCAAGAGCACCGTGTCTTTTATTTCCATTCTAAAATTTCTTGGCCTTTAGTAGAAGTTTAGCACTCATTTCTTTAGTTAGCTGGTGTTACTTAACATAAATTTAACTGTTCAGAAAATAAATCATTTGAGAAACAAGAAAGATGCTTCCCATGTGATGCCTTTGATTTATTACTTCTTGTTCTCCTCTGTATTTTTTTTTAAAATCACAGGCTCATGCCCTAGAAAGTGATGTCAAGAATGATCTCCTCGAACTTGCCTGCTTGTGTAAGACTGTGGTGTGCTGCCGAGTCACGCCACTCCAGAAAGCCCAAGTAGTAGAACTGGTGAAGAAACACAGGAATGCTGTCACTTTGGCCATAGGCGATGGAGCCAATGATGTCAGCATGATCAAAAGTAAGGGAACATTTGCTCAGTGGGGCGTGCTGCATACCTGAAGTCCTCAGCTTCAGCATTGGGCAATACGTGATGGAAGCTCCATTACAACTGCTTTTTTTCTCAGTGGTTCTAAAATGAATGCTCTGGCTCCAATGAGTCCAGCATTATTAGCATTCATTAAAAAAAACCCACCTCCTTCTCTGAAATTAAGTAATTTGTGTATTTTTAGGCTAGAAAAGGGCATTGGCACAGAGGAATGAACACTGGTCCCACAGTCCCAACACTTGGGTTTAGTCCCAGCCTTGCCACTTACACATTGTAAAACCTTGTGCAAGTTATTGAGCTTCTCTGTGCCAATGTCCTCGTTTGTAAAACGAGGATAAATATCTATCATGAGTGGTTCAGGAGATCATGTATGTGAAAATTACTAATGCCATAGCTGTAAGGTTCCTGTAAATAAATAATACCATAAAAGAGCAATATAGGTTCCCCAAAGAGATTGTATCTTTGTTTGGGGAATGAAAGTGTTCTTTTTCTCCTTTGCAGGCGCTCACATTGGCATTGGAATCAGTGGCCAGGAGGGACTGCAGGCAGTCTTAGCCAGTGACTATTCATTTGCACAGTTTCGATACCTCCAAAGGCTTCTCCTTGTCCATGGAAGGTGGTCCTATTTCCGGATGTGCAAATTCTTATGCTACTTCTTCTATAAGAATTTTGCATTCACACTTGTGCATTTCTGGTTTGGTTTCTTCTGTGGCTTCTCAGCCCAGGTTGGTAAGAAAAAAAAAATACTTTTATTTCCTTTATAAGATCCCCTGGATTATAATTTACTATGCTTCATGGCTTTTTACTAACAAATAGTGACACTGTGGCAATTATGTAATTGGTTTGAACTTTAAACCCCAAAAGAATATATATTTGGCTTGGATTTTTATGTATTTTTCTCTTATTTACATAGCAACCAATGAGTACTTATTTCTTCAAGTTTTTGTCTGATGACAGGTAAGCTTGATAGAAACTTTTAATTCAGAAGTCTGAGAAACAATGACAAGAAATGTTGAGGTATATTTTGAGAAAATTAGGAATGGGTACAGGTGTGCCTCACTTTAAGAAATCTCAACTTCTCAGAAAAAGAAAAAGATGTATGACATGTATTTTCATTGCGAAAAGGATTTGCTAATCTCCCTTGGCCCATTTAAGATAACATAAAATGCCAATATTTAATTCATACTCAAATTTTCTAAAATAAAATGATTGAAAATAGCAGCTTCATGCATATTGTTGAAACCAGTGATTAAACTCAAGAGGAAGGAAGAATAATTGAAGAAATGTCTGAGAGTTATGACTATCAGTTCATTTTCATGGACAATCTTTGTTGTTGTTTAAAGCAATAATGTAGTTTTTAATTCATAAGTATATTTAAATACTATAGGTCTTCCTTTTCACAATTGACTCTCAGAATGAAACTTCACTAATATACAAGATATGGAGTTGAGCAATATCCTTTAAAATAAAGATGAATAGATATAAAAATAGAATCTCGATTTATAAATTTGCTGATTTTTCTCTGTTATGACCAACATACTCTACACAGCAATTTTTTAGGCCATGAACTGCTGTCAAATCCCACTTGATCATGGTGTGTGATCTTTTTAATATATTGCTGGATGCAATTTGCTAATATTTTGTTAAGGTTTTTAGCATCTATGTTCATCAGGTAAATTGGTCTGTAATTCTCTTCCTTTTTAGTGTCTTTATCTGGTTTTGGAATTAGGATAATGATGGCCTTATAAAAATAATTTGGAATTTTTTTTTCTTGGATTTTCTTAATAGTTTGAGGAGTATAGGTGTTAGTTCTTCTTTGAATACTTGGCAAAACTTCCCTGTGAAGCATCCGGATCTGGGCTTTTGTTTGGTGGGAGTATTACTGCTTTTATTTCATCATTTGTTATTGGCCTTTTCAGGTTTTCTGATTCCTTCTAATTCACTTTTGGGAGATTATATTTTTCTAGGAATTTGTCTATTTCATCCACATTGTACAGCTCATTGACATATAGTTGTTCATAGTATTTTCTTACAATGCTTTGTATTTCTGTGGTGTCAGTGGTTACTTCTCTACGTTCTTTTCTGATTTTATTTATTTGTGTCTTCTCCCTTAGTTTCTTGATGAGTCTGGCTAACAGTTTATCAATTTTGTTTATCCTTTCAAAGAACCAGCTCTTGGTTTCATTGATTTTTTTGTATTGCTTTTTAAGTGTCTATGTTATTTATTTCTGCTATAATATTTAGTATTTCCTTTCTTCTACTTACTCTGGGCTTTTCTTGTTGTACTATTTCTAGTTCTTTAAGTTGTAGGGATAAGTAGTTTATTGTTCATTTTTCTTCTTCTTCTTCTTCTTCTTCTTCTTCTTCTTCTTCTTCTTCTTCTTCTTCTCCTTCTTTTTCAAGTATGTATGTAGTGCTATGAATTTCCCTCTCAGGACTGCTTTTGCTGTGCCCCAGGGATTTTGGGTTGTTATGTGTTCATTTTCATTTGTCTCCAGGAAGTTTTTTATTTCTTTCTTCATCTTGTTAACCTATTCATTGTTTAATAACATGCTATTTAGCTTCCATGTGTTTGAATGTTTTTGGGTGTTTTTACTGTAGTTGATTTCTAATTTAATTCCACTGTGATTTGAAAAGATGCCTAACATGATTTTAATCTTCTTGAACTTGTAGAGATTTGTTTTCTGTCCTAACACGTGGTCTATCTTTGTGAATGATCCATGTGCACTTGAGAAGAATGTATATTCTGCTACATTGGAGTAATATGTTCTATAAATGTCAATTAAATCCATCTGATCCAGTGTGCCCTTTAGAGTCTCTGTTTTCCTATTAAGTTTTTGTTTGGAAGGTCTGTTCAGTGTCATCTAAGGGGTGTTAAAGTCCCCTACTATGACTGTGTTGTCAAACTCTCCATTAAAGTCCTCTAGAAGCTTTTAAAAATATATATATTTAGGTGTTCCTGCATTGGATGTATATATATTTGCCAGGGCTATATCCTCTTGTTGGATCAATCCTTTTAATGTTATGTAGTGACATTTTTTGTTTCATGTGAAACATATTCATTTTAAAGTCTATTTTGTTGGATTTGAGTATTACTACTCCAGCTTTTATTCTTTTCCATTTGTATGTAAAATATTTTTCCATCCCTTCACTC
The DNA here is from genome assembly GCA_963924515.1 of Vespertilio murinus. Lineage (NCBI taxonomy): Eukaryota > Metazoa > Chordata > Mammalia > Chiroptera > Vespertilionidae > Vespertilio > Vespertilio murinus. The sequence continues at coordinate 162,698,967 of OZ004704.1, read as the reverse complement.
TCATCCTCTATGTGTCTTTTGTTTTGAGGTGGATCTCTGGTAGACAGTATATAGTTTTTGTTTTTGTATCCATTCAGCTACCCTACACCTTTTGATTGGAGCATTTAATCCATTTACATTTAGGGTTATTATTGATAGATACTTATTTATTGCCATTTTAATTCTGTATGGTTAGGTTTATTTCTCTATTTCTTCTTCTCATTACAGCAGTCCCTTTAGCATTTCTTGTAATGCTGGCTTGGTGGTTATGTACTCCTTTAGCCTTTTTTTTTTTTAAATCTTGGAAGCTCTTTATTTGACCTTCTATTTTGAATAATAGCCTTGGTGGATATGGTAATCTTGGTCTCTGATCCTTGCTTTCCATTACTTTGAGTACATTATGCCATTCCCTTCTGGCCTGTAGTTTCTGATGAGAAATCAGATGTCAGCTTTATGGGGACTCCTTTGTAGTTAACAGTTTCTTTTCTCTTGCTACCTTTAAGATTCTCTCTTTGTCTTTAATTTTGGCATTTTAATTATGAAGTGTCTGGTCATGAGCCTTTTTGGGTTCTTCTTGTTTAGGGTTCTCTGTGCCTCCTGAACTTGTGACTTTTTCCTTTACCAGGTTAGGGAAGGTTTTTTGGCCCTTATTTCTTCAAACGCATTCTCTCTTTCTAACTTTTTGCCTCTTCTGGCACACCTGCTCTTCTAATATTGTTATATTTCATGTTGTCCCAAAACTTCCTTAAGCTGTCCTCCTGTTTTTAAATTGTCTTTTTCTTTTTGGTTCTCTGATTAAGTGATATTTTCAATTCTGTCTTTTAATTTGCTGATTTTATCTTCAGCTCCCCCTAATCTGCTGTGTATTCCTTCCAATGTGTTCTTTATTGCATTATGTCATTCTTTATCTCAGACTATTCTTTTTTCATAGTTACTATGTATCTTTTTTTCATGATGCTGAGAGCATTTTTATCATCATTACTCTGAACTCTGTTTGAGATAAATTTCTTATCTCTGCCTCATTTATCTCTTCTGAAGAATTCTCTAGTTCTTTCATTTGGGGGTATTTCTTTGTCTCCTCATTTTGGCTGTCTGTCTGGGTTTGTGTCTATGTTTTTTTTTATAGTTTATGTAAAAATTTATTTGACCAAAATGTAGAAAAAAATGATACTATTACATATGATACAGTTGCAAGACTCTAAATGAAAAGTGTGGGTTTTATTCAATTGCACAATTTGCTAGTGTATCTCCTGGGTAGTGTGATGCATAATAAATAGGAGAGAGGGACAGAGGAGTCCAAAAAGCTAGAATCAGGGTGATTTTTAGGCAGAACTGTAAACTTGAGTTACCCCCCTCACTGCTGGGGAATATGGAATGTTTCAGCTGAGATATTAACCAAGAAAGCAAAAATGTGCAGCCCTGTCTATAAAATACTCCATGTCCAGTTGAATCAGGAGTTTCCTGGTCTTTTATTAACTTGGTCCTGACGAAGGAATTAAAGCCCTAAATAAGTAAATCTTCAACTGACGATTCCCAAAGTACAGAGGAGATAAGTTAGGCTGATTACATTATCTCTTTGGCCAGAGAGGACCCTTCTGCCCAAAATTTAAGAGAAAAATGCTCTTGCTCAATTATTGAAGGCTAGCAGTCTTTTTGGTATGGCTTCCTGAACAGGACTGAATTCATTCCTGCTGAGTGGATGGCCTCAAATAAGAGTAAATGTTATATTTATTCATTCCTGCTGAGTGGATGGCCTCAAATAAGAGTAAATGTTATATTTCCCAAGCATTCTCATACTGTTTGCTCAAAGGATGTTCTGCACAGTAGAATGTAGGAAAGAGCCAGAATGATTAATCTATGGTTTATGACTTCCCACAATAGCCTCTCCCCCAGCTTTTTTTGTGCTCTGGATGGAGAGTCCCCGCCCATTTTAATGTGATGGTCTCTGGCCTCCGATAGTGTGTCCAAAGGTGACCCAGTGGTTCTATTCTTCAACCTTTTAAATTGGCCAGTGACTAGACACTAGAGTCTGTGTTTTGGAAGTGTGGGGTTGTTCAATCTCCCAGAAACCATATGCCCTCAGTCTTCAGAGACTAATGTTCAATAGGAAACACCCTGACTAGCTTAGGAATAAATGCAATTTAAGGATAACAATAGAGCTAAAAAATCTGGTGCCATTTGGGGAAGAGGGGAAGGAATTAGATTTAACTGATGCTCAAAGCTTCTCTGATACAAAATATTTGGCCACATACTCATAATTTGCGTAGATGCAGTAACAAAAGAAACTTTTTACAAGAGAAGAGAAAATGTCTATATGGGAAAGATGTCCTCCACTTAGTGTGAGGGAATGACTCAGCCTAGGAAACTTGGAGTATCTGCCTTCTGAGCTCTATCCTCCAAGTCCCCAGTCCTGGTTTCTGCTCTCACAGCTCTAGTCCACTTCACCCTTCCTCTGACAGAGCAAAAGCTGGGTGGCTCCACAGGGAATTTTGTGTGTTGACCCTTTAAGAGGGTGCCTGAATTTTCAGTTTCACTCCCTGGAAGTGAAAAGTACCCTGCTGCTTTCACAGCCAGATGTTATGTTAGTCCCCTTCTCAGTTGTGGTGCTCTCTGCTGGGGCACTCAGCTTGGGGATTAGATCCTAGAGTTCTCAGTGGCAACCCCCGACAGATGAGATGTCTCTCTGGCACTTCAGTTGCTGTCTGTGGGCACCTGGCTAGTCCTTTCATGCCTCCACCCCTTGGGTATCAGGATTCTCTCCTGTGAGTTTTCCGTTGATTATTCAGGAAAATTTTCTGTTTTAGTTGTAATTCCAGTTTGTTCCTAGGAGCATGTCCGTGCAGCATCCACTTACTTTGCTGCCATTTTTTAATCTTTAGAAACTTCCATTTTCTTAATTAACTTTAGGCCAATGGACAAAAGAGCCCTCTGTTTAATATGCTAAAATGTGGAGTTTTACACTTAAACTTTGGCCAAGTCTTTTTCACTATCCTCAAATATTTTTTCTGATTATAAAAATAATTATACATGAATATATATCAACTTTTATGTATCTGAGGCCATACTGTTTGCATCTTTCTTATTTAATCTGAATAATTCATTCCTTGCCCATGGCCGAGTCAAATTGCTAGTAGGAATACTTGTTTACCATATGGGGAAGAGAAAACAAAATGATGAATAGAACAAGTCCCTACACACCTGGAACTTATTTTATTATTGAGAAATAAAAATTGCACAAATGAGTCCAATAGAAGTACTATAATTGAAGTCAATAAGAGAGCATGGGAAGGAGAAATGCGTGAGGATTTGGGATTACTGCAGGGGCTTGCCCTCCAGTGAGTGTAAGAATGGTTTCAAAATTAAGTGGAGGTGAGGCCTAAATATCCAGCTACCTGCAGGGATTCAGGGGCTAGCTTCTGTAAAGGTGTGACTCTAGAAAAAAAAGGAGGAACCCCCCCCTCATATTTGAGAAACTTTCCAACTGTACAGCAGTCAGCTGAATTTGAAATATCTTTTTAATTTCTAAAATTCCATTTAATATCAACTCATTCAGAAACACCTTTTAAAAACTGCCTGGTATTGAAGGGGGATCTTACTCAACAGTGCTTTGTACAGCAAGCAGTGTCCTCCTGTTCTAGAAACAGGAGTTATTCCATTATAAAGATGGAAAGTCTGGTGTTTCCCACCCCACACAGGTGGTCTGGTGAGTTAGTGAGAATGAGAACCGGCTGTGAGAGCAACTCCGAAGTGGAACTGGGATCATTGTCTCTTTTTCTATTTCCTGTTTTTCACTAGAAGTTTCTGATTAGCAACGGGGTTTAACTGAAAAATCTATTGGCATTTTTTCTTAGCCCTGTTTTTCTAAAGACAATATGCTGTAAATGAAGCAAGTGAAAAACACACATATTTGGGAAAGACACTGGTCTGCTGGGAACACAAATTTTTGAATAGGGGACATTTCTGTAATCACGCTTCCCCTCCCAGCCGGCATTGAGATCATTTGGTTGGCGTTGGCCTCTAAAGTCATGTGTTGGGTGACAAGGCTTTCTTACCCTCTAAATCCCATTAGACAGCCACTTCCAGACTGTTAGTGGAAGTCAGCTGCCAGGCCTCTATCTTCTGCTATCCCTCCCCAAAAATTCCTTCAATAGAATTGAAGGCTCCATGTTGAGATGGAGCCAGTAGTCATAAAGTTCTAGGGCCTCGCAGATTTCAGAAGTAGCAGGTGTGTGTCTAGAGGCTCCTCCTTGTAGGCCTGATCATTAGTCACTTACCTGTCCCATCCTGATAGGAGTGAGACTCACACACACATTTTTCAACACCAAACATACATTCTTTGAATTCGAAGTAATTTAACAAGAATAAACTGAGTGGCAGATTAGGGCCAAGTGCTCTGCTGGTCTCAAGGGACACCGGAATGAACCAGAGGGATATAGTTTCTGTCCTCAGGGAACTTACATTCTGGAAACATTATTATTTGCATAAATTCGAGACTGATGTTAAATAACTCCATAGTCAACTTTCTCTCTTTTTTTAAAAATTTAATTTGTAGTGGATGTGCCATGTCTTGGGGCCAACTCTGTCCAATTTCAGCATGATTCATAAGCACCTAAATATTTCTTCCCCGCACCTCTTAACAGATTGCTTTGAAGTAGTCTACTCTGCAGCCGAAAACATCTGACCAAAAGTAAACAGATTGTGCTTTCTTACATATGATGTTGACTTTTAAAAACACCAGTTTAATTACTTAATGAAGTGACATGTGCTTTTTCTTACTATGTTGGTCTGTCTCTTGGAGCCTGGTAAATTTTATCCAGGCTCTTATTCTCGGATGATATCCTTGGCAGATCCCAGCCAATGCCCCATCCTGGTAGGTGGGCTGGGGCAGATGTGCAAGCAGATCTAACGGTGGCGTGCGTGCGAGGCTCACAAGGGCCAGTGGGTGGTTTCATTCACTGCCTGTGGGATGATGGCACTGAGGACATGTCAGACGAAGGATGATGTGATGCAGGCTGGGCTGTGCTTGCTTCCCGGACTTTCATCTGATTAACTTTAGTACCTCGCCTCTGTTGCGATTGCTCTGGGACACAGGGGGAAAAAATCCGCCTGGGAAGAACCACACTTCTTTTGCTTGCTTTCTTGAGAGAAACAGCTGGGACACAGAATAAAAATGTATGCTTTGTTGAAATCTAAAATCTTTGCTTTGGCACGGAGTGTTGGGGATAATGAGTTTAGCCCTTTATTTTAGAGAGGAGGAACCCAAGTTGCCCAAGAACCAAGAACCAAGAATTAGGGGTAGGCAATGCTGGGACTGGAAGCCATGTCTTCTGACTTTCCCTGCAGTGCTCCATCGCCTCTCTCCTTAAGTGGCCACTCCAGTTGTCACAGACTTGAAAAGAAGAATGGCTGTATCTTTTTCTTTTTAAAAAAAATATACTTTTATTGATTTGAAAGAGAGAGAGAAGAAGGGGATGGAGGGAAACATTGATGGGAGAGAACTATTAATCAGCTGCCCCCTGCATGCCCCTACTAGGGAGGTCGCAATCTGGGCCTGTGCCCTAACCAGGAATCAAACCAGTGACCTCTGGGTGCATGGGACGACACTCACCCAACTGAGCCACACTGGACGGGGTTTTTTTTTAATGTACCAGTTGTTGTTGTTTTTTTAATGGATTTTATAGAGAGAGGAAGGGAGAGAGAGAGAGAGAGAGAGAGAGAGAGAGAGAGAGAGAGAGAGAGATTAGTGAGAGAAAAACATTGATTAGTTGCCTCCTGTACATGCCTGATCAGAGATTGAACTCACAACCTAGGTATGTGCCCTGACCCTGGAATTGAACCTGCTGCCTTTTGATATATAGCTACAATGCTCCAACCAACTGAGCCACACTGGCCAGGGTTCTTCTTCTGTTCTTAAACTATCGTCCCTCAACCTAACCAGGCATATGTTTGCTTTTATTTCAAATCTGAAGGAGAAACGTCTAGAAACATTCAGTACAATATGACTATTGGGAAAAATGAACTCCCTTATTGAGAGAAAGCTATGTCTTGGGGAGTATCTCCCAGACCTCAGGCCCTTAGAAAGGCCAGGCCTGTCTCTAGGCAAACTGCCTCCCAGAGTTATCTGGAAGTTTGGGCAGCAAGCACTTCAATCAAACTGCTGCTGAGACAAATTAAATATAATCTCTCCTGATGAGCTTTCCAACCAGAGGGGTCTGGAAAAAGGTCAAATAGGTCTCTAAGATGAATTATGGATTCTTTGTAAGGCTATGTCTCATCCTAAACTGTTATCAAAGCTCACATGATTTTCATGGAGTCCACCGTGGGTTTGCGTGCACCATTTGTAAACGTAACTTAGTTTAAAAGTGCTCTATGCCCTCAGGATTTTTAATAAAGATGAGCTGTCCCTCACCAGGTATAGAGCCAAAAAAATAAAAGACATTGGTTGAGGCTCTATTTAGGAAATTCATATTTGAAACTATGCAACTACTGGCACTGTGTACTTGTGAGATGATATTATCTGATGACAATTTATCATTGTCAGTGAGATACAGAGCTGTGTATGTATTTTTTTTTCTCCTTTAATTCTGTGGTGATATGGAAGCAATTATGTTGTCAAGGCCAGAAAAACTTTGGTTCTGACAAACAATATAAGAAAACTCACAATGAAAAGTTTGGAAAGTGATGTGAAAGAGTGCGACTAATCTCAAGGCTTTGATGAATTCGTGGATTTGGTTACCTGTGAGCCCATCTGAACCTGGCATGGCGGTTATTCCCCCACCCCACCCCCGCCCCCTTCGCCTTCCAGATGTGCTCTGTGGAAAACCCAGGGAGGGGCGGCTGCTCAGTCTCGGGCCATTCCTCCTGGATCCTGCTCATGGGTTTCTGCTAATTACACAAACCAGGAACAGATGTGCTGAGGCCAAGCACCTCATATTTATTCCAAAATGTGTTTTCTTTAAATGACAAATGTTTTTTCAAGCCAAAAAGAAAAAAAATATTATTATATAGTTTTCTCCTGCAACACACAGCAAAACGGGGATGCATGTCTTCAAAAGAGGCCGTCCATCCCGTTGTTTGAACAAGGAGCTAAGCCAGTGGTCTCAGAGTGGAAAGCCCTTTGTAACTGTGTAAGAGCCTTGTTAAGGTTTATTTAAATGTGGTATTCTATAAATCATAGAGATTTTGTTTCCCAAGCATTTAGAGGGTAATTTGTAGTTGGAGTATTTTTACTCTATAAAATGGTTGATATGGTTGATAAATTGCTCCCCCAAAGGAAGGAGCCAGGAGGAGCTTTCCTTAAATAGGAAAACAGTGAAGTTGGAAAAATGGAGAACTCTCTCTCCCTTTTTTCCTGCTCTCTGAGGAGACACTTATATGGTTCCAAACAGACTAATGGCATCTCACAGGAGCATGGATTTTCTCTTACTCAGAATATTGTAGGTTGGGAACTGACAGTTTGGAAGTTGAGATAATATGACTGGCCCTAGGATACATTTTTAAAACTATTTATAGTTAACCCAGCTAGTGTCGCTCAGTGGTTGAGCATCAACCCATGAATCAGGGGGTCATGGTTCGATTTCCAGTCAGGGCACATACCCAAATTGCAAGCTTGATTCCCAATAGGGGGTGTGCAAGAGGCAGCTGATCAATAATTCTCCCTCATCATTGATATTTCTATCTCTCTCTCCCTCTTGCTGAAATAAATTAAAAACACATTAAATATTTATATTAAAATATGTTTATATGATAAATATGATAACAAATATTACATGAACAGGAACTCCTGTTCATATAAACAATCTGACTTACCCAAAATTAGAATGTCAGCACCATTAGACTGGTCTAGTCTCAGGCCAGAATTCTTCACACATCAGTGGCTCCAGAAGAATCATTCCTTCTCTTTCACTCAGCCCATCTCTTTGGGACATCTGGCCAACTCACATGTGTGCACACCTGAGTGTGATTGGAAGCAGGTGGGTAGTGGAAGTGGTAGAGGGCTTAAGGATACCTGAAAGGGGAGAAATAGGGATGGGGTCCACATGGGTCATGACCTGGGCTAGAGTGGCTCTCTCAGCTGGTCCTAGTTCCTAGGAGGAGGGATAATTAAAATTTTTCTGAGGGTATCTAAAGACCTTCAGGAGATCTCTTTGGATAGGTGGAGATCTCTTGCAGGGGGAAGAAGAAACCTTTGTAAAAGAAATATTGCTTGTAACTTTAATCCTTGTGGAAGCCCTTAAACCTTAATTGTGTTAATCCAGAAAAGGCATTTTTTAAAAGGTGAATGATTCAGATGAACACGGTTTGGTTAGTGTGACCAGTGATCGATATAATTAAGTATTCATGAAGAAAAAGCTTAACTATATCCAGGCATTCAGTTTTCTTTAAATCTTGTTCTAATTTTCTATTGATTTAATCAATACAGTAGTTTATAATAGAAATAAATATCTATAGTTAGTTATAGCAGTAGATAATTGTATTTTAGATAATTAATAAAAGGCCTATTTTTTCACTAATTAGATAATTAGTAAAAAAAAATAGGCCTTTTCACTTACTCATCAAACACATCATTTGAAGCTTGGATCACTCTGCCCCTCCTTCCCTTCCCTTCCTTCCTTCCTTCCTTCCTTCCTTCCTTCCTTCCTTCCTTCCTTCCTTCCTTCCCTTTCATAATAAAAGTATGCTCTTATTGAGCACTATCTGTCAGGTGCTGCTGTACTGGCATTTACTTATTTCATTGAATACTCACTGCCTCCCTTGAATCCTCATTTTATAGCCAAGAAACCTAAGCCTCAGAGGGATTATCTTAAGAATACCCAGTTCTGTCTTCTGATTTCAGTGCCCTAATGTTTAAGACAAAGCTTCCTTTCATTGAGTAATTACCACATGCCAGGCACTGAGTTAGGTTCTTCGGTCGGCACAGATGTGTGTAAGTCATATAACTTGCTCACAAGGAACTCACAGTCTACTGAAAGTGGTGCTGGGAACTGGCACATAAATAATTGAAGTTGCCAGTTATGAAGCAGTGAGGTGTGGAGTGTCAGGGGACTATTAAGAAGTGTCTGGACCCCAACTCTGGAGGGTGGAAGGGGGCAGGGCTCAGAAGGGCTTCCTGGGAGACCTGTCCATGTACTAAATCCTTCAAGGATCAATCATAGTGAAGAGTAAGAGGATGGGCATCCCAGCAAAGGGGACAATAGGAGGAAAGTTATAGAAGTAAAGAATAACTTGGGCAGGAACACAAGCCATTTGGTGTGGTTAAATCTGTGGGATTTGAGGATTAATTTGTTGTGGAGTATTGCAGAGAGAAATATCAGATTTCTGACTTGGGTCCTAGGATGGATTCTTATATCTACTTCTTCATTCAATTGGTTGTATATGTATTTATGCAAGAAAGAGAAAGAAAAGGGCAAGTAAATTAACTTCTTAATATCTTAGTGAAAATAGTTTTGACCTTGTGGGTACCCTAGAAGTTCTCTAGACCATACTTTGAAAACCTTTATGTTCAATGCATGACATTGAACAATCTTTCAACCTTGATGGGACTCAGTTTTCCAATCTTTAATTTGGAGGCTGTTAGTAGTAATGGCCTCATAAGCTTGTAAGAATTTCATGAGTCAATATATGTAAAACCCTTGAACTAGTGCCTGTTACATAGTAGAGGCTCAGTAAATATCATTCCTTGCTGTGATTCTGAGTGGCAGTAAAATTCTTCCAAGAAATACCAAATACTCATTTAAGCTTGATTCTCATGATTTTCCCTTCTTGTCCTCTCTTGTTCCTACTGCAAAAGTTAGGCTTCAAATTCAAGTTCTAACTTAAAAATGCTGCTGTGAAATAATTGTAGGTTTTAGTGCTAGTCATTTTGTGACAATGGTGGTGGCACTTTATGTCAAACCATCAGTACTGACAGTTTAGCACAGCTGTGGGCACACTACGGCCCACGGGCCGGATCTGGCCTGTTTGGCTGTTCTATCCGGCCTGAGGAGCCGAAAGAGCGGAGGGTTCTCTTGCTCTCCCCTCTGCTCCTTCACCAGCAGCCCGAGATGAAAGTGCCAGCATGGTCAGGTTGCTTTTGTTCCGGCCCTCCGGTCCAGTTTAAGAACCCATTGTGGCCCTCGAGTCAAAAAGTTTGCCCACCCCTGGTTTAGCATGTCATAATTTCCCAGATTCTCTCTTTCTTTCTAATACCAGGAAACATCCCTTCTCTGTGAGTGGAAGTTGGGTGGTAGATGAGATAAAGGCAAAATAAGTGATATGACCAGCATGCCTGAGGCCACAAGATTTCAGTTTTGGCTGCTTCCCCCTTTATTATATTTTTCAAATTGAAATCATGAAATGAATTGATATGTTTGAAGAATGGAAGTCAGAGGCCATCACATATAGTGGGGGATTTGTGTCAGCAATTTTTCTCCCTCTCTTTGATGGGGGCATAGGGATGAGTGAAATAATCAAACTTAACCTTGGCTTCCCAGTGAAATTACCTGAGAATTTTTTTTTTAAATTTTCACCTGAGGATATATTTTTGAAATTGATTTTAGAGAACGAGGAAGGTGGGGAGAAAGAAACATCGATCAGTTGCCTCCCACACATGCCCCAATGGGATTGAACCTGCAACCTAGGTATGTGTTAATTGGTGATGAAATCTGCAACCTTTTGGTTCACAGAACAATGCTCCAACCAAGGGAGCCACCTGGCCAGGGCCTCCTCAAAAAATTTTAAAACTACTGTTACCTGGATCATCCTACCCCTACAGATACTGATTTAACTGGCCTGGAGTGTGGAATTTTAAAATTCCTCCCTGTGTCCAAGTTTTGCCAGGTTATAACTATAAAAGGTCATGTGTTTTCCTTTTAAATTGTAAAATATAAACAATCTACAAAAAGTACCTAACACATAAAAAAAAGTCTGTTTAACATATTGTAAAACAAACACCCATGTAACTGTGATCCAGTGAAAGGAACAGAATATTGCCAAACTCCCAGAAGCTTCCCTTACTTTTACTCAGCCATGCCCTTTTTACAACTCTTTAGAGATAACCATTACCCTGGCATTTTATAATCATGTTGTTGCTTTGTCTTTTAATTTTACCATGAGTATGAAGAAAAGATTGACACATCTTTTTGAACTTTATTGAAATAGTATCTGGCTCTTTTGTTCAGCATTTGATTCATTCTTGTTTATGAATCTAGCTATAGTTCTTGCTTTTAATTATTCGGTAATATTCCATTATATCAATATGGTATATCTGATGGATGTTTCGGTTGTTTCTGGTTTGGAGCTATTACAACCAATGCTATGGTAAACATTTTCATGTGTGCCCTGGTGCATGAAGGCAGACACAATCTATCTAAGTGAGAATGCATTCGCCCATCACAAGGAAGTGAGAGACCGAACTGCTGTTCTGGTAGACTCTTGAGGTAATAGGAGTTGGCATCTGGGACTCTGTTAAGATTACTGTTCTGGGCTGGGATTCTGTAAGGTTGCATACTACATTTTCTCAAATGTCACAACTCTCTCATCACTTTTTTACAACTACAACCCTCCCACACTTCCTGTTCCCCTTTCCTCTCTAGTATTATCTTCTAACTCACTCATTTAGATATATATCTAATCTTGTTTATTGTCTTTTTCCTGACATCATTAGAATGCAAATTTCATGAGGAATTTTTATCTGAATGATCAGGTTGAATTACCATTGCTTAGAATATAGTACCTGGCACATAGTGGTTTCTTAAATAAATATTGATTGATTGATTGATGATTGAATGATATGAGTGGCAGAAGAGGCATTTTTTAGGAGCTGGAGACCTGGGTTTTAAATTTTTGTCTTTGCCTTTGAATATCACTTAAGTTAGGTCATTAGACTCATTATAAGCTATTGCAAAACTTAAGAGTGAAATAATAACCCACCACAAGGGATCAGGCCTTGAATGTGTCCAGTGTTCTTCTCTCTGGGTCATCGCCTTTCATCCCCACTGCAAGTTTGTAGGCAGTGTATGGCTTCATTTCAAGGTGAATAAATGGAAGTTGAGAGAGATCTAGTCTCCCACCAAGGCAGGGGAGCTGATAAGACAGAGCCTCGGGGAGAACTCATGTCTGTCTGGCTCTAAAACTAAACTCTCACCCACCTCAGGAAATTGAGTAATTTCATTTAAGAGCTGATAAATAAATATATATTATCACTCCTATAGACGATGTTTCTCACTGACATGCTATTTGTTTTCAGACTGTCTATGACCAGTGGTTCATCACCCTTTTTAACATTGTCTACACATCACTTCCTGTTTTAGCCATGGGGATTTTTGACCAGGTATGTGTTTTTCTCTGTTTACAAATTATTTTTCTCTGTTGATGCCTTTTAGTTGCTTCTAACTTCTAAGTAGAAGATACAAGTCATAGAAAGAGTCTTAGAAGTGCAGTTGTTTTAATAGGTATTATATGGGTCATAACCCCTTTCAAATTCCCCACTGCCCCAAGAAGTTTCTCTGATAAAAGTTTGGGTACTCTCCTCTTAGAGATTCATACCCTAGATTCATACCCCACCATCTCAGAGCTCTTAAGGCTCTGAGTATTTTCACGTGTCCTCTGGTGCATGAAGAGTCTATCTAAGTAGAGTTGTTGAATGCATTCTCTCATCACAAAGTAGTGAGGGACTGAGCTGCTGTTCTGGTAGATTTAGTGGTTCTAGTCACTATCCCAAAGCCATACAGCTAATAAGTGATAGAATTCGGTCTAACTCCAGGCAGCTCTTAAGGCTCTAAGATGTCCTGCAGAAAATAGTCTTACTTCTTTTTCATTAAGCATTTTCCAAACTCATTTGACTGTACTTTTAGTTACCTATTTTTCATATATCACTTATTAATATGCCTCAGAACTAGTGCCTTGTGTTTCACACACCAGGAAGTGCGGTATTAGCCTCTGAGAGTGCAGAGAACTATGAGTGATAGATACAAATTCATGAACCGGGTTGGAGTGCAGAGAGCTAGCATTTGTGGTGAGACTTTCTTGGTCAGCACAGTCCAGAACAGAATTACAGACAAGCAGAGAACTCTCCCAGTGGGAGAGAAAGACACAGCCCCATAGCCATGGGGAGAGAGGGTGCATCGCAGACTTTTTTATAAATTCAACATGTTTGAGAGGAGAGAAGAGAAGGAATAATTTATAAAAAATGGTGGCTCCTTGGCATACTCAGAGCTTTGGAAGGTATTTTCTGGAAGGAGGGGCATGCCTGGCCGCCTGTGGGGGAAGTGAAAGGCTAGCCAGAGGAGTTTCTATGGCACGATGACAGTGTATTATTAAAAAAATTTTTTTGAAGTATTTTTTAAGGAGACCAGATTTTCTTCAGGCTGTTGTTAGGCCCATTTGCTAAGCCTCACTTTCTGGCCCAAAGCCATCTATTGCAAAATATAAATCTTCACATTATGAGCTCACTCCACTATCCCATTTTGTGGCTTTGTAGTCAACTATAAGTTTCACTTTTCATATGTAAAAAGGGCAGGGTGTGAATAGCACATTTTATGGAGCTCTACACAAAGTAATAGACTCCTAAAGACCTTAGATGTAGAGGATTTATGCGCATTCATTTTCAAGTGCCCATGTGGACAAGTGTCTCTTTTCTTGGTACTTTGTATCTTCTCAGAATGTGGAATCCTATCTAATAAAAGAGTAATATGCAGATTGACCATTAATCCAACATACAAGATGGCTGCCCCAATGTGGTCAGAGATGGCTTGCCCCCATGTTGATACAACATGGCCATCACAAGATGGCCAGAAGGGGAGGACAGTTGGGAGGGACCAGGCCTGCAGGGGCGGGCAGTTAGGGGTGACCAGGCTAGCAGAGGAGGGAAGTTGGGGGCAAACAGGCTGGCAGGGGAGCAGTTAGACATCAATCAGGCTGGCAGGGGGTGATCAGGCTGGCAGGCAGAAGTGGTTAGGGCCAATCAGGAAGGCAGAAAGGCAAGCAGTCAGGAGCCAGGAGTCCTGGATTGTGATAGGGATGTCTGACTGCTCGTTTAGGCCCAATCCCACTGGGCAGTTGGATATCCCTCGAGGGTTCCCAAATTGGAGAGGGTGCAGGCTGGGCTGAGAGAATTTTGTGCCCTGGTCCTCTAGTAAAATAATAAAAGTAAGGCAGTTTCTGGGAAAAGATGATTATTGTTCAATTTGGAAAAAAATATATAAGGGCTCTATTGTCTGTTCCTCTCCTTTTCTGCTTTGTCAGCTTTGGTTCTTTAACTGATCCCAGGATAATGGGGTGCTATGCTGAGAGGGTCTCATTGGTCACCTACAGATCACTCATTTTATAAGGAAGAAATCAAGGTTCAGAGGTTCAAGTCACTGCCCCAAAGCCATCAGCCAATAAGTTATAGGATTGAGCCTGACACCAGGTCACTTGGCCCTGAGCTTGCTACCATTGTTATTATTATCATTATTTAATTTATTATTATTTATAGAGGCATCCATATTTATTACATAAGGTATGGCAGGAACTCTGCTGAATACATACCCATTTAATGATGACAGTAGTCCTGTGATGGAAGGGCATTTGTTGGCATGTCTGGAAATTAGGAAACTGAGGCTCAGACAGGTACACAAGTCTAAGAGTACACAACTACTAAGCTGTAGAGCCAGGGTTTGAACTCAGGATTGTTTGGTTTCAAAGTCTGTGCACTCAACTCCACCAGTCACTGGACTGAGAAAACAAGCCCCCAACATCATCTCAAAACCAGACTTCCTAAAGAGAATATGTCAGTGTTCTTCCTGGGACCCCATTCACCAAGACTCAGGCCATCCCACAGGGGAAGGAGAACCTGGTCTACTCCCAGAGTTCATAAATATTATCTTCTCTTCAGCTGCATTCTTTTCTCTTCAGCTGCTTTTCCTCCACCAATGCCCCTCTGATGTCCTCTGTGGTCAGTCCTTGCCATCCTTTTTGGTTTTGGCATTTGGCTTTGGTGGTCACAGTATGGTCACCAGCTTTGGAGCTGGTTGGAAATGCAGTCTCGGGCCCTAGACCTATTGAATCATTATTTGCTTCCCAGGTGATTTACATGCACATTAAGCTTGGGGGTCACTGTTTTAGTTCCTCTAGGACTTCCATTGGGGCCAAACGTGATGCCCGCGTACACTGTAGAAATCCTTTGTCCTGAACACCTGGTAACGGTCACTGGAATCTTCCCTGGGCAGAACACTCAGCTCCTCCTGCCCACCTGGACTCCCACATGCAGTTTTCCCTTTTTCCTGTTCCCCAATTCTTGCTCACCCACTCCTCTAAGCTGGGAACTCTGGTGAGCCAATTCCAACTCTGCAGCTCTCTGCTGCCATCACCTGGTTACTACCACTTACTGCCCTGGCAATGAATCTCAGGGCCCATTGACTGCATATGATGTACTAGGATCCTGGGGTCATGAGTGCTGCTGCAGGAGGGTACAGGAAAGAAAACTTAAACGTGAAGCCAAACATCTGGGTGCGAGTCAGGTTCTGGTTCTGATAGAAGAGCTGTGTAACCTCTCATGAATCTCTCTTGGAAACTCAAGTTCCTCCTTTATATAATAGGGATCATTTTAGTATCCTCTGGGTTATTGTGGGAACAAAAACAAGATAATGAGTAGTGCATCTGAGGGCATGCTTAGACATGCACTTGCTATTTCTGGAGATAGGGAATTTGGGGCCTCTGACTTCTCCTCAAATCTCCTCTGCTGAAATAACTCTCTGTTGACAGGATGTAAGTGACCAGAACAGCATGGACTTTCCCCAGCTCTACAAACCTGGACAGCTGAATCTACTTTTTAACAAGCGTAGATTTTTCATCTGCATGGCACATGGAATCTACACCTCCGTAGCCCTTTTCTTCATCCCTTATGGGGCCTTTTACAGAGATGCTGGAGAAGACGGGCATCACGTTGCCGACTACCAGTCTTTTGCAGTTACCATGGCCACGTCTTTGGTCATTGTGGTCAGCGTGCAGGTAAACTTGTTGGTAAAACATCTTAAAATGATGGCTTTAGAACTTCTAAAATTCTGTTTCATTGTTTACTGATTTTTGTCTACTTCTCGGAGAAAAAAATAATCCTACAAGGACACTGGGGCTTCCTTTTTAACTACACATATTGAGATGGATGCTAGCTGAACCTATTGTGGTAATCATTTCACAATAAATGTACATCAAGCCATCCTACAGTTTGCCTTAAACTTATGTAGCAAAATATGTTAATTATTCCCCACTAAAGCTGGAAAAAGAAAGAAAACAAGAAATTTTAGTGTAAATTACCACATGTAGGAAATTAGCATAGGTGTCTACAACCTCCACATAATAGAAACCACCCAATGAATCACTTCTCGGGATTGAGCGTGGTTGGTAAAGAGATATGATTATACTACTACATCGTTCTGGTGTTTGAAGAAGAAAATTTTCCCACTTATAACAGAAAGAAAAGCTTTTTCAGGATTTCTAAAAGACTTAATAATTTCCAGGTTTTAAAGTGAGATCTAATGTTTATCTGACAATACCTTTCCTTGGAATTATTCAAGAGGTTCAGTGTTATATCTGTGGCACCTCTGAATCTGACAGAGATGATTTCTTTAAAAATATATTTTTTATTGATTTGAGAGAGAGGAAGGGAAGAGAAAAAGCAACATTAATGATGAGAGGAAGTCATCAATGGTATGCCTCCTATATGCCCTCTCTGGGGACTGAGCTCACAACCCAGGCATGACCCCTGACAAGGAATCAAACCATGACTTCCTAGTTCATGGGTTGATGATCAACCACTGAGCCACACCACCTGGGCAGGCAGGGATGATTTTTTTTTATCTTCTTCCACTGGATATCTTGAGTTGTGCTTCTATTTTCTTTTTAAGCAAATGATGGACAACACTATTAGATATGGTGTTAGAATTCACAAAAGCTTTCTGATCCATTAAAATCTGTAACTCTGCATGGAATCAGCAAGCAGTGTAGCTTCTGGGTTTTTTTGAGGGGAAGGAGGGATTCTTTTTGTTTTCTGTGCTTTTTTGTTTTGTTTTTGTTTTGAGAAAGTATCAATCAAAGGCTTAATTTAAAAAATATATTTTATTGATATTTCACAGAGAGGAAGGGAGAGAGATAGAGAGCTAGAAACATCGATGAGAGAGAAACATCAACCAGCTGCCTCCTGCACACCCCCCACTGGGAATGTGCCCGCAACCAAGGTACATGCCCTTGACCGGAATCGAACCCGGGACCCTTCAGTCCGCAGACTGACGCTCTACCACTGAGCCAAACCGGTTTCGGCCAAAGGCTTAATTTTTATAGAGTTTGAATTGCCTTTGGTCAGTCCTTTTTCTATCCTATAAACAATCTCTTTTACAAATCTTAGGGACCAGACCTGCAGGAGAGGGAAGTTAGGGGTGACCAGGCCAGCAGGAGAGGGCAGTTAGGGGCAATCAGGTGGGCAATGGAGCAGTTAGGTGTCAATTAGGTAGCAGGGGAGTGGTTAGGGGGTGATCAGGCTGGCAGGCAGAAGTGGTTAGAGGCAATCAGGCAGGCAGGCACTGGAGCAGTTGTGAGCCAGCAGTCCTGGATTGTGAGAGGGATGTCTGACTGCTCTAAATGGGAGAATGGAGAGGGTGCTGGTTGGGATGAGGGACATGCCCCCCCCCCCATCCCTGTGCACGAATTTCATGCACCAGGCCTCTTGTCTTATATAACCACTGCAATTGTCAATACGATTGTATTATGACAATGCTATGAGGTCACACACTGAGTTTCAGGTCCAGAATTGGAACCAAGCCTATCTGACTCCAGCATTTTCTGGGATAAAGTATTTTGTTTTACAGTAAGACTGTTGAAAATGCAAACTTTCAGAGAAGAAAGGTTGCACTGAGCATAAAGGAAGATGGATACTTTCTTGTTTATATAGGAGAAAAGAGAGGTCATAAAGCTAGGATCACTGGGGTTTAGGAGAGAAAGAATATCTGGAAGAACAGAGGAAGAAGATGTCTGTAGACACTAAAAGCATTCTTGGCCCACTTGCTTCTGTCAGGCTTTTCTGGTTTTCAGAGTAACCACAGCAGCTCCCAATAATTGAACATTTCCTATGTAAATGAATTGTTTCTGAGATAATTCCAATATCTCACTTACTCCTCTCCCCTCACAGTTCTCTAAAACATAGTTGCTATTACTATAGATGGAAAAAAATAAATAAACATGTTATAGGCCAGGATTTAAACACAGACCTGACCTCAGATCCTCAACTCCAAAGCCATGTAGACCCCCTTCCTTTATAAAGGTAACTGGAAGCTATGACCTTCCCCCAATACATAGTAGCTACAGCGAATGCATGTTCCACCTCTTTCTTTCATGAGGGGATTCCTAGGACACCAATATCCCCTAGAATAAAATGGGAGAGAAACTCTGTTAATAGATGATAAACAAACAGATCCCCTTTCAACCTCAAAATTTCAATTTAAGGAATATATAGGCTAATACCTTTCATTTTAGTCTATCACTTATTTTTATTTCTAGGAAGCCATCAAAATCTCTACCTTAGAATTCTTAGACATGAATGCATAAATGTTTATAATCATAAAAGCTCAGCAATTTTGGCTTCAATCAGAAGTTGTTGTCCTATATATTTAGAATAATATGTTTGAGGAATTCTGTGAATGAGCTCACTTTGAGGGTGGCATTAATGGCCTTTTCTCACTGTTTAAGCTTGACTTGTCATTGTGGTAACAATCCCTATGAAATTTCTTTGGTCTATAATTACAGTTATAAATCATATGTATGTGTTCTGCTCATGCTATTGGCC
Organism: Vespertilio murinus; assembly: GCA_963924515.1. Lineage (NCBI taxonomy): Eukaryota > Metazoa > Chordata > Mammalia > Chiroptera > Vespertilionidae > Vespertilio > Vespertilio murinus. The sequence continues at coordinate 162,680,195 of OZ004704.1, read as the reverse complement.
AAACTGTGCCCATCTCTATTATTTTTTAAATATAAGTTTTCTTCAGTTATTTAAATGATAAAGAACTCATTTTAGCATTTAAAACAATATAGAAGTGTTTAAAATAAACTCAACCGTCTTCCTTTCTTATACTTCCCTGATTAACCGCTATTATGATTACCATAGCTTAATCCGTCCATATTTTTTCTTTGCTTTGAGACACATACACACACATATGTATTCAACAGAAATTCTTGTAATTTTGTAATATGTCTTTCTCACTTAGTGACATGTGTTGGACAGCTTTCCGAATCAAAACATTCAGATCTATTGTAATCTTATTAAGAGCTGCACAGAATTTTATAATATGGATATATAATAATTTATTCATCCTTTCTCTAATGATAGACATTCAAAATGTTTATTTTTTCTTTTCTTTTTTTTGTTTGTTATTGAAGCAATGTTGCCACGCATATACTAGTACATAGATTGTATGTACTGCCAGATAAATCCCTAAAAAATGAAATTTCTGGAGTCAGAACTTTTACCAATCTGATAGATGAACAATGGTTTTGTTGTTGTTTTTCCATTGCAGACGCAGACAATACAAACATTTTAAATTTCATAAATATTGCCATATTAATTTCCAAAAAGATTGTAGTTAAAAACAAGAGAGACTTCGTTAAGTCTATAAGGTTTATTGAAAGCCACCAGTTAGCCCTAGCTGGTTTGGCTCAGTGAATAGAGCGTTGGCATGAGACTGAAGGGTCCCGGGTTCAATTCTGGATAAGGGTACATGCCTAGGTTGCAGGCTCCATCCCCAGTAGGGGGCATGCAGGAGGCAGCCGATCAATGATTCTCTCTATCATTGATGTTTTTTCTCTCTCTCTCCCACTCTCTTCCTCTCTGAAATCAATTAAAAAAATTTTTTTTAAGCCACCAGGAGGGCAAATGAGACAGGGAGAGCCACAGCTAGGCATAGCCACTGGGGGCAGCACCCAACCATAGGGCAGGGCTGCAGTGCTGTAGGGAAAACACTGCTGTTGCCCCGCTCACAGCTTGGCTCTGATCACACCGGATGGCAGGCGAGTCACCGAGTCCCAGAAATCATCCACCACCAGGCTTGCCAAATGTTGAGAGAAGCTTAGTAAACTTTCAATGGCGATTATGATTCTTATTAAACTTTCCTTGTATTTCAAGGAGATTTTACCTTAAATAATTAATATTTTTATTCATTTTGCCTTTTTTTTTGGTCTACATTTATCAGATATATAATCTGGGCCCATGTCTTCATTTTCATTTCTTTTTTATCTCATTCTATTAGTTTTTCCTCCTTTGATAAGAGAGTTAAACTACCCATTTTATTATAATAACATGTATTTTACTTTGTTTAGGATTTTTTTTGATCCTATGTTTTTATTTCATTTTTTCTCCATTATATACTTGGATGCCTTGTGCTTTTTTAATGTCCTCATGAGTAATTTACAACTTTTACTATTGAATTCCTATTTTACTAGAGATTTCTCCCCATTTTCATAGTTGTTTAAATCTTATTTCTATATGACTATAGCAAAACTAAGTAACAATAACCTTCACCAATGCTTCACTATTCTGTTCTGCATCTTCCCTCACCCACCTCCAAATTAAACAATTTTGGAAACGTTTTTACTTTACTTCACCATCCCTGTCCCCTACTCCTCTCCCCAACTCTTGCACGTTAATAATTTAGAACTTTAGTTCCAGGATGTTATTAAATGCTTCTTAAACATATGCTTTGACTGTTTCAAAACTCTTTCTAAATTAATACTGCAGTTCATACTCACATTATTACTCATTTAGAGCCAACTACAAAGTTACAAGAATCATTGCTCACCACCACTTTTATGATCTTTGTCTTCCGCTATTTTGAGGTCTTTGTTCTGATTTAATTTTTATTTGGTTGCAGCAACTTCCTTGAGTAATTTCTTCAAAAAGGACAAATAGATTTTGTACTTTTGAGTCCTCTTTCTTTGTCTTTGTATTTACACTATTGGAATGGCATAAGATTGTTGAGTCAGAGCCTTCTTTGGGGGGAACTTTGTAAAAGTTGCTCCATAATATCCCAGTTTCAGTGTGGCAGTTTGGTATTAGGTTGATTCTCTCCTTTGTAAGTAATACCTTCTCTAGAAGTGTGTGTTCTTTATCCTTGGACTTCGCAAACGTCACCAGAATGTAGCTTCTTGCATTAGTTTGCCTTGGGTTTAGATTGCTCCCCCACATTTGAAAAATCTTGCTGTTTCTTATAGCAGAGCAGTTTTCTTCTGTCATTTCTTTGATCTTTACTTTTTAAGTTTATTTATTTTCCATCCTAAAATGTCATTTTTTTGGCATATTGGGTCCAAGGATCTGACATCTATGGATTTGCCATCCCTGTCTCATATCTCTTTGCACATGGTTTCTATTTCTTCAAGTTTTTACTCTCTGTTGTGAGATACTATTTCCATTTGTTTTTTCCAGAATATTAATTCAGTTCTCATTAGGGACTATTCTTATTTGGTTTCTCTACTCAACTTTTAAATTCAGAAATAATGCTGTTTTTCTTCCAGAATTTTTTTTCCTTGGTATCTAATTGCATCCCCTTAAGAGTTCTCATTACATTTTTTAAGTTATTGTTGTTGTAGTACTTGTCTGTCTTTCCCATTAGTTCTGCCTCAATAGGAGCCACCTGCTCTTCTTCTTATTATTATTTTTTAGTGAAGTCTTAAAATTGTTGTGATTTTTCCTTGCCTACTCATACCAAAGTGATCCAGGTTATTGGTATCTCTGGATAGTGATGAACTGATAGGTGATAGAAGATAGATTTGGAGATTTTGTCTAATGTTTTAATAGCCAAACAAACTGGAAAATCAGCATCTCTTTGCTGAGGCATGGGTGGCAGGGCTTTCTGTTCTCAGACCTCTTGAGGAAAGAAAATGCTGTCCCTTTATAACCACTGTATTTTACACCCAAGACTGCCAGCATCCTTTTAATGGGTCAACATTTTAAAAAGCATTAAACTTCAAGTGGGAAGTGGACATATATATCCACGTGCAGAGAAGGATCTATTTACTATGTAGGTAGAACCCCCTCAGGTAGGTGAGAAATCTGTGGTCTGTACTTAGAACATTTGGAACCTCTGAGGTTCATATAATGATGTCAGAACCTACTTTTTTTCTCTTTCTGAGAACACAAGGGTTCATATTCACCAGTTGCTTGCTTGGCATTCTGATAGCAGCCCACACTTTTAGCTGTGCTGCCACAACAAGGTATTGGAAGACTGAAAGGGCTTGTGAACATGCTCTCAGACCACTATGAACCCCAGCGTCTAAACTTTGTCAGAAGAGGATGAAGGATTTTTCTTTGTTATTATTTGAATAATTTAAGAGAAAGGATCATCAATCTGAGGTAAAATATTGGTGTCTAAGAGATTTTGCCTGTGTAAAAAAATGGTCATGTGGAAATTTATGTTCAGATTATAAAATGTTGCACTTGCCCACTAAAGAAAATGATTTTTTCCCCAACAGAAAAGTTTTGAAAACAATTTATAAAGTAACATTGAAATAAGAACCCATTCCACTTTCTTATTTTTCTATAAAAAGAAGCTTCACAGGTTATTTCTTGATTCTGACTCAACCTTGACAATTATAATGGCTTTCAGACATAAGTTCTAAAGTCAGTTGCCAAGCAGAAATTTCAAGTCAGTGCCCTGTGTTATGCAAAAAGTGGAAGCGCTTGTGGTTGTTTGGGAGCTAACAGGTGCAACCATTTTTCTCACAGAGCATCTCAGTGAAATGAGGCTCTGAACAATCTCCCCTGTGTACCTGACTTTGTTTGCAGATCGCCTTGGACACCAGTTACTGGACGGTCATTAATCACGTCTTCATCTGGGGCAGCGTTGCCACTTACTTCTCCATCTTATTTACAATGCACAGTAATGCCATGTTTGGTGTCTTCCCAAAACAGTTTCCATTTGTTGGTAAGTGAGTCCTACTATTTACTGGGGCCTAGTGTCATTTGTTTGTCTTTGTAATTTATTTTCTGGGTTGGGTGGGACTAGGGGGTAATCAATAATCTTTAGGAATTGATTGCATCAGAGGCATCTGAATACTTCTAGACTTAAAACGGGCTCTGAAAGACTAGTTTCTGCTGTCCTTAATCAGATGCAGAAGAATCATTGAGATAGATGCTTACTGGTTCCCAACGACCCAGATGCAGTAAACTGCCCCTTTGAAAACAAGAGGCATAGCATATACTGGTGTATATGAGCTATCTGAGACTTGTATGGTAGAGGAAAGAAAAAGAGCAAGAAACGCTGGGCTTTGCCTTTTATATCATGCTATCACCAACATATCTGTCAGAGATTACCAGTGGAACTTATTTGTATTAGGAAAGAAAAAAAATGTATAATTTAGAGACTTCTAAAAAATTTGGTTCATTAATCCATAAGTGACATGAAGAGAAGGCTCAGACAATCATGACCACAGTTCAGTGTCAGCTTCCCCACTTATAAGCTGTGTGACCTAGAAACAAGTTTCCTTTTCTTTCCGTGCCTTAATGTCTTCACTTCTAACCTGAGGATATTTATAGTTCCTAGTTTTATAGGAAATTTGTGAGGTTAAATGAGATAATACATATAAAATGCTTAGCATGTGGCATCTTATGTAGTACTTTAAAAAACAAATGTTAACCATGTTAATGGTGATTATGATGATGATATTGATACCAGAAAATGTGGCTTGGGGACATTTAAGAGTGATTTGAGCAGCAAATGGGTAGCAAAGTACCTCCTAATATTCCTTACGATATTGATATTCTAAGATTCTACAAAAGTGTACTGAACTTTACACAGTGGGGCTACTAAAACACTTTCTCAGAAGTTTTGAAATCTCTAGGGTGTGTGAGAGAGTTGGTAGCAATCATGTTTTTGAGTTCATCCTAACAAACTGTGAAGTGACATACAGCGACAACCTTCTTGGGCTCAATCAGGCAAGACTGATATTTGCATCTACTAGTTGGGGAATCCATTCTACAAAAAGATTTATAGAAGACTTTATGTAAAAAGCAAAATAAGAGCAACTATAGAGTTGTATATTTCCAATGATGCCAAGGTTCCTCCATTTGTAATTCCATTTAAATTCATACATACACTTAAGAATGTTATTCTTCAACTTTTGCCTTGCCCTGCATGTACATGGAAATTTTAAATTGCGCCACTCTTACTTAATATGTAATATGAATACTTTGCTTACCAGAAAATTCCAGCCATGTAGAAGAAACATGATGGTTATGAATAAAAATAAGCATATTAGGAAAGAGAGACATTAAAACTATTTTTAAGTTTTTTTTTCTTTTGGCTGCCAAATCTGAAAGTTCAGTGCATTGACTAGGAGATTTTCAGTCCTAAGAGAGCATTCTAGAATGCATAATGGGACTGGAATGCCTCAACCAGAGAAAGTATTTTGTGTGGGGACTGCTTTCTCCAGCTAAGCACATGTCATTCCAGGAATTAATTACTGTGCTCCAATGAGACTTTTCAAAATTTAGATCAACATTGGGTTTAAGAAAAAAAAGTTTCATGAGTAGCCAGCAGAAAACAAGAATGTGGTTTTAAAGCAAAGCTTGTTTTTATTTTTATTTTTTTTCCCTCAGCCATGACTGGGGATACTGAGCTTCAAGGAGCTCAGAGAGACTATTTCTTTATTTATCCTTACCCAAGGAAATTTTCCCACTGATTTTAGTGATAGTGGAAGGGAAGGGGAGAGACACATATACACACACACATTGATGGGAGAGAGGCACATCTATTGGTTGCCTCACACAGGTGCGCCCACCGGGGTGGGAATTGAGCCTGCAAGGTAGGTGCCTGTTATTTTTTAAGAAACAAAAGACTCACCGAAACCGGTTTGGCTCAGTGGTAGAGCGTCGGTCTGCGGACTGAAAGGTCCTGGGTTCGATTTCGGTCAAGGGCATGTACATTGGTTGCGGGCACATCCCCGGTAGGGGGTGTGCAAGAGGCAGCTGGTCGATGTTTCTCTCTCATCGACGTTTCTAGCTCTCTATCTCTTTCCCTTCCTCTCTGTAAAATATCAATAAAATATATTTTAAAAAAAAGAAACAAAAGACTCAGGAAGAACCTTTGACCTTCCCTCTAACTGCCTAAAAATTTAGAAAGAACTTTCTCCAGAAAGGAAGTTACCATTACAGATTACTGTATTTTAATATAAACTAGGTGTGATAGATAGGGAGAAAACTAGCAAGGCCCATTTGATCTAAATCTTTCCTATGTCCATTGTTAAAGATGGCCCAACAAACATTTATTCACCAGACATTTACTTCTTCATTTCCTTGTGAAGTGCCTTCTTTCCCTTTGAAGTTGAAACTATTGCTTCCCTCTAATCCTTACTCCCCTTTCTCCTTAGCTCAGGATAGCTTGTAAGCCTCAACTACTAGGGTAAATGTGCCTTTTAAAAATAATGGCTGTCTTGCAGTTGAGGGATCTAGAAACTGGGTGAGAGAATCGTGCTTCCTTCATGAAGCTGGACTGAACCTGAATAAGAGGATGCTCCAGCTGATAGTATTGAAGGGGTCAGGCCACCAAGCAGTTCCCAAGAGTTATCTGTCTTGCCTTCTCCTCATCACCATTGAACATACCATATAGTGGAGAAGACACCTAAGTTAGTGGTTCTTTCTTGATAGTCCAAACATCGCCATTCCTAAAAAAGGTCTTATGGATATAGACAACAAGCCTATTAATTCAACCATTCAATTCTATTTATAAACACAATGTGTATTTTCCTTTAACCATAGGAAATGCACGACATTCCTTGACCCAGACGTGCATCTGGCTTGTCATTCTCCTAACGACAGTGGTTTCAGTTATGCCTGTGCTGGCGTTCAGATTTCTGAAGGTGGATTTATTCCCAACCCTGAATGACCAGGTATGTTGTACCACTGGTGAGTCCTTGAAGGGCTGGTTTTTGGTTCTTTGAATTGTGTTCTCCGCCTGATTGGAAGCCCAGTGAAGGGCCAATGAACTTCCCATTGGCAAACACCCTCAAATACACATTACAGTAGATGGAACTGCCTACATCTGAATGTACTAGCCTATGAGTACCGGCCAATAAAGACAAACGTCTAGACTAAATATGGGTGGGGAGTCATAAATTATAAGTGAAGTTGGGTATTTTAAAAACTTGACTGGAAGCATTTTGGACAAATGTTCCAAGGGAAAGACAATGGGGAAAGTTATTGTTTTGGGGGCAAATAAAGGCTACAGTAAAAGAGACATAATCAAGATATGTGGTGCAGGAGCTCTAAATCTTTGTAGAAATATAGTGGCAGATTCAGGAACATGGAGGAGACATTACCTTCTGAACAGATTAAGAAAGGAAACAGCAGCACAATGGATGTATATTGGAAGATAGAATGGATTATAGGATTATCTAACCCAAGGGATTATCAGAACATATTTCAGTATTTCCTGCGAAGAGGAGCATTAAGCAGGACAATGTCAAGCTAGGTCTGGACACAGGTAAAAAGAAAAAAGGAGAAAGAAGGGGAGATTCATTTGTAGTCACATCAAGAAAAGGGTAAAAACACTAATGGGATGAATAACTGGACCAACGACACTGAGAGGCACTGAAATGGAATGTTCCTTGTCATGCTATCCCTATCATTCTGGGGCCAAATCATAAAAATATTCCTACTGTGATGATTCCTAGAGTCCCCTCTTATGTCTGTCCTTTTCCTTTGGCTGTGAAAACTCATTCTTATGTAAACCAAGAAAATGATGGATGAGTTGAAGGAAGAAAGATGATGATAATTTCTTCCTATAGTTAGTCAGATTGTGACTTTTTGCTTAACAGTTTTTTTAATGACACAAAAATTGGGGTGCAAGAAATCAGCCGAATCAGAGAACAAGGTGGCTTGCAAACCTTGTTCTAAACCTTGGATCTTTTCTCCTCAACTTTAGAGGGAAATGAAAGAAATATTGGAAATCCACCCAAATGATGTTGGCCTCTTCAAAAGGTGACCAAACCGTACCTCCAAAGAAATTTAAACCCTGAAAATCTCACAATACCTTGACCTTAAACAAGAGTTGAAAATTTCTGATTCTCATGTTTTAAATTTTGTCCTTGTCTAGTTCTTAATGACTATTGGATTTTGAGAATCTCCAAAAAAGAAAACGTCTTTTTTGAGGTGGAATGGGATTATACATTGTTATACTGTCCATATTTGGGTAGTGCATGCTAGAAAACCTTAAAGTATGTTCCTATTCATTTAAGATGGATATATAACATGGATACAATAATAAATTTTGCCTTAATATTTCTTGCGTATTTATTAGTCTCTTGGTAGAAATAAAAACTGACCCAGGTTAATCTGTTAGAAAAGTTCTTAGTTTTTAGGTGAAAAACTCCGTGATTAAGGTGAGTATTTTGTTAATGTTGATGTAGCTTTTACTAAGAAGGCATTCACTTCACAGAGTGGCACCTGCCTGGGATCTGTTATTTGGATATACCGTCTCACTCTGGGTCTCCTTCCTCTCCAGATCCGCCAGCGGCAGAAGGCTCAAAGGAAGGCACGGCCTCTGCGTAGCCGAAGGCCTCAGACTCGCAGATCAAGCTCAAGAAGATCTGGATATGCTTTTGCTCACCAAGAGGGCTACGGAGAGCTTATCACATCTGGAAAAAATATGCGAGCTAAAAATCCACCCCCAACATCAGGGATGGAAAAGACACTGAGTAATAGCACTAGCTGGATTGAAAATTTATGTAAGAAAACCACAGACACAGTGAGCAGCTTTAACCAGGATAAAACAGTGAAACTGTGAGTCAAGATGAATTTGAACCACATAGTTATCTTTTCACTTCAGCAGGGGCTGAAATTCAGCTGGCTCTGGAGTTTGGGATTGGGGCTAGGAGTGGGGCAGATAGCCTCGCTTAATTTAATTCTGTGGCAGACAGCTGCCTGGTGCCCATCAAATAGCGGTGTGCTCTATCGGAAACCAAGCCAGATGGTCACCATCTAATTTGTGATTTGACAGACAAAACCTTCACAATATAAGCACAGGGTTTTATCAACTTAGATGCCAGTTGACCTGAACTTTAGAATTTCATATATTGAGAAAACTAATATATCTGCATATACAATACATTGAATGGATCTTCAGGTGGATAAAAGGGTATATACCCCAGCTGAAAAAGCATGCTTGTTTACAGATAAACACATATATGTAAGATCAGCCTTTCCCAAGATATACTTTTAATATTTAAAATTGTTCTAAGATGCTTTCAGTTTAAGATATCTCCCTTGTCTTGATATCTACCTGTGGGTTCATCCAGGATAAAAATCATCTTTAGGCCTGAAGAATAGAAAAACACATTGGTGTTCCTCATTTGTATGTTCTGCTAGAGATGGTACAGATTGAGCATTTTAGCAGTGGGATAAATTGGTAATTTGGTTAAATTTATTGAAAAAAAAAAAACCCTTATGGACCTACTCATGAAATGTCAAAGAGAGGCTCTCTAGTAAGTGTTCTAAATACTTTTCAATGACTTTAATAACAACCTTGGTAGGAACTTGCCCTGTGTTATCCTGCACCATCAATGGAACCAGCAAAGCACTGAAATTTCAAACTTTAATGATAGTATTCCATAAAGAATATGGGCAAATATACTTTCAACATTTCTTATTTTAAAAAGTTCCATTTGAAATCAAATTAATCAACATTCTTTTTAATTACTATTAAATACTCAGGTTTAGGTCATTCAAGTGAGTTGCTTTTGGTTTTTAGCTATAATTCTTATCATTGCAAAATAAACATATATAGATGAGGCTGAGTTTTTGGAGACACTCTAGTCCAAATGTGAATCACCAATGTAGTTTCCATAAAAGAATTCAAGCAGGTTTGTGTTCCAAGTCCAGCTCTATTGCTTCTTACCTCTATAACTCTCAGCAGGTAAAGTGAGACTCAGTTTCTTCCTCTGCAAAATGAAGATATACTACCTACCTCATGTGGTTGTTTGAGGATTGGCAAAGCACAAATTCTCGAATCATTAAAAACGTAATTCTCAGAGGAATAGATGAGGAGATTAGGTTCATTTAATTTACCATCAAAATAATAGAGCAATTTGAAAAGGATTGAAGAATGAGAATTTAGCTAGTCACTGTGAAAGACCTTGATGAAATGAGATTGCAAAGTAGGACATAAAACTGGTTAGTGTCCTACAGGGAAATAAAACTATGACCATGGAGGTGAATTTCTCTACCAGAAAGCAAAAACAAATCATCCTCATGTTTCATCAATTTTTTACAAGTCAACCTCTAACTTTATAGGGTTCCTAATCTGGTCCCTATTAAATTATTAGTCAAAGTTATATTTCCCAAATGAGTCAAATGGCCCTTTGTGGGCTTGATGAATAATGGGCTAGCATAATATTAGTAGGTCACACAATCCTGTTTTTTTGTTGTTGGTTTTTTTTGTTTGTTTTTTGGCTTTAATTTCCAAGACTGGGATAAGTTTATTTGAATGGGATAAAATACGTGTCAAAGAACCTAATCATAGTAAATGCTCATATATGTTCCCTTTGCCCCTACATGACTATGTATACTTATCAAGATATTAGTTTTCAATGTCTAATGTGTTTGCTCACTTTTTATAACATTTTTGAAAGATTTGAAAATTTTCAGTAAATATTTTGGCAATATTGGTGTTTGATGTTTTGTCTCTTCTTTATTGGGAACTCAAAGAGTTTTTGTCACATTGGTCAGCTAATTTTTTCCCCTCTCTCTACTCTACATGCCTGGAAAAAATATACATCATTCTTAGGATCGGAGTCAAGAATAAAACAAACCAATTGGACCTATGTATAAGGGATGGGAAAGATTAGGAAAGTTCCAAGTTTGCAAATTCAGTTCAAATTAAATAAGGCTGTTTATAAACAGATAATGTGGATGATTGTGAGAGAAACACATTATCAGCTTACTTTGGCCCCATGAGATTCAAATCAGCTCACATACGCATTACGAGATCATTTGATTACAAGTGCCAGGGATTATTTTGAACCTGAATAAAAAGAGTCTAAAGAGTGACTGGTGATGGCAGTACACTGGGGAATAATAAAATTTTAATTTTACATAACCATTATCAGATTATTTGGAAAGAAAATCTATTGTCTAGATTCAGGACTGATGTTCATAGTCTTGAGTTTTTAAAACCTTAGTTCAAGTTTTGAGCTTTTATAGGCAACTACAGGCCCAGTGCACAAAATTCAGGCACTTGAGGGGGTGTGCCTCAGCCCAGATTGTGAGAGGACACAGGCCAGGCCAAGAACCCCACTGGTGTATGATTTGGGCCAGGGAGGGACACGGGAAGTTGGCCAGCTGGGGAGGGACCATGAGAGGGCTCCAGGGTGTGTCAGGCCCTTCTTGCTCAGTCCCAATAAGCTGGACCCCAGCAGCAAGCTAACCTACTGGTTGGAGCATCTGCCCCCTGGTGGTCGTACACAACATAGTGAGTGGTTGAGTGCCTTAGTATATCATTAGCATATTATGCTTTGATTGGTTGAACGGACAACCAGACACTTAGCATATTGGGCTTTTATTATTGCTCCTTGTATTCCTTTGAGTTAGATCTGCCTCCAGGTATACATACTTGTGAAGGAAAGAGGGAGGGATGAAGAAAGCAAGAGAGATAAAGCAAGAGGGGAAGAAAACAATGAAGAGAATAGAGACGAAGGGAGATAAGATTTTCCAGTTATAAATCTCTGAAAAATAAATTTAATTCCTCAAAGGTTGTATTTGAGAAACGAATACAAACCCTCATTCACAGTTAATGTGAGATCAAGGACATTTTAGTAGAAAGGGAGCCAGGCACTCTCTGGCTTCTCATTGCACAATGCTGATGAGTTGTGTTGGTCGGGTCATGCCACTGACTTCCCCAGGCCTCAGTGTCCCAACCCATCAATGGGAAAATAGGCAGTATGATCTCAAAGACCCTTTCACATTTGCCCATTCTGTGAGCTTTTCTTGCTAGTGTTGCACACTGTTCATTTATTTATTTTTTTGCTTTTACTTCCCTTACTTTTGGGATCAAGTTTACAAAGCCTCTCTGAGATCAAATTGATTAGAGAGGCAGAGGGATAGGGGAGAGAAAGAGAGAGGGAGAGGAGAGAGAGAGAGAGAGCGAGAGCGAGAGAGAGAGAGAACTGGATTCTTCCTTGAGGGCAGGGCTTGACTCTTGTACTAGTTTGTATTTCTCTAGAACAGCCCCTGGTGCCCTGCTTGTTGCTCAGCTCTCCACAGAGATGCTAAACCCTATGGTAGTGCTTTTGCCTGGGTCAGTTGAATATATTCCAATTTCTTGCTACTGAGATCTTATATCCATACCCTCTGCTTTCCTCTCTGCTGTTTACCAAAAGCATATAGAAACAAAGGTAAGATGCTTCTGCCTGGTAAGAAGAGGGCTATTTTAAAGTCCTTTCTACCTCATCCCTAGATTTAGAGGAGTTTATTTTTAAAAAATTTAATTTGTTGACAATGGTTAATAACATTAATTAAGTGTTGTGTATGATTCTATGATACTGTGTTCTCACCACCCAGATTCTAGTTTCTTTTCATCACCATACATTTGGCCACTTTACCCTCTTCATCCTCCCCCTTCTCCTCTTCTCTGGTAACTGTTACCTGTACCTATGAGTTGGTTTTTGTTTTATAACCTACCTGTAAGTGAAAGCATATGTTCTTGTGCTTTTCCATCTGACTTATTTTGCTTACTGCTACCCTCAAGATCCCTCCATATTGTTGCAAAATCCTTTACTTTGGCTGAGTCAAATTCTTTTGTGTATATATACCACATCTTTATCTAATCATCCATCGAAAGATACTTTGGTTGTCTTCATCTCTTGGCCACTGTGAACAATGCTGCATTGAACATAGGGGTACATATATCTTTATGAATAAATGTTTTCTGATTTTAACATGATTAATCTATTCTTAGTTTTTTGAGGATCCTCCATATTGTTTTCCACAGTGGCTGTACCAATTTACATTCCCTCCAGCAGTGTATGAGGGTTCTTTTCTCTTCATATCCTCATCTACACTTGTTATTTCTTTTAAAAAATATATATTTTATTGATTTTTCCCAGAGAGAGGGATAGAGAGTTAGAAACATCGATGAGAGAGAAACATCGATCAGCTGCCTCTTGCACACCCCCTACTGGGGATATGCCTGCAACCTAAGTACATGCCCTTGACGGGAATCGAACATGGGACCGACCTTTCAGTCCGCAGGCTGATGCTCTATTCATTGAGCCAAATCGGTTTTGGCAACACTTGTTATTTCTTATTTTATTAATAGTAGATATACTAACAGGTGTGAGATGATAGCTTATTATAGTTTTGATTTGAATTTCCCTGATGACTAGTGAAATTGAGTATCTTTTCATACATCTGTTGGCCATTTGTATGTCTTCTTGGGAAAAGTATCTTTTCAGATCATCTACCCATTTTTAAATTAGATTGTTTTCTTGTTGTTGCTGGATTGAATGAGTTCTTTATATATTTTGGATATTAGCCCCTTATCTGTGGTATTCTTTGCAAATATCTACTCCCATTTGGTTGGCTGCCTTTTTGTTTGGTTGATGGTTTCTTTTTCTGGGCAGACGTTTTTTAGTTTGATGTAATCCCATTCCTTTATTTTTTGCCTTTACTTCCCTTGCTTTTGGGATCAAGTTTACAAAAGCCTCTCTGAGACCAAAGTCCATAAGTTTGGTACCTTTACTCCCCATGTATTTAATTGTTTAAAGTCTTAAATTTAAGTCTTTAATTAATTTTTGAGGTAACTTTGTGTATGGTGTCAAGTAGCAGTCTATATTCATTCTTTTGTATGTGCTTTTCAATTTTTCCAGGCCAATTTATTGAAGAGGCTTTTAGAGGAGTTTCTTTAAGCCTCAGCTTCCTCAGGATTCAGATTGAAATAACAAAGCTTGAGTGATTTTCTCCCTAGTTGTACATAATTTTTCAGTGTCTTTATGTATTTACACAAACTGTGTGCTATGAACCTCAACACAACCCTGTGTAGTGGTCAGAACGTGGATATTAAAACCATTTTTAGGAAGAGGAAATGAGCTGTATAAAGGTGACGTACTTTGCCCTATATTTCCAGAGAGTAAAAATGTCACTCAGATCTGACACCTAATCCAGAGCTTCTTACCTACAACTCCTCATTCCACACCCAGATCTCTCTCCCCGCAGACACGAGATTCCTGCACAGTCCATAAAGCAGTCATTTGATTTCTCAAGTATACAGATTCAGGGAAGGAGTAGAAACGAATGTCGGTGTTTTGAAATGTATGTTTCAAGTGTTCTCTTTCCCTCTCTAAGCAAACAAGCATGATTTCCTCCCTAGTTTAACAGTGGAAGAAGACCTTATGATGCCTTCTGGATTGGAGTGGATTTCTGCAGGTCAGGGGTCAGATAATGACGTGGGGCCACAATTTTCCAATTTTTACATTGACATCTGGTATTAAATGTCTGCAGTTTGCTCTACTGCGTCACATTTCATTCCTTGGTGACAAATCATGAACTTTTGCAATTCTCCAGCTGAAGCGTTTTTGCTGAACTGCCTGGAAGCCAGAACATGACCCATGTGTTTCAAAATGCTCATTGCAAAATATTTGGAGGCCCTGGCTGGGCAAATCTGTAGGTGTGGAGCTTTAACTTAACCAAGAGAAGGGCCTATCTGTCCCAGAGTTTCCAAACTCCTTGGCAGATCTACTCCTATAACCCTTGCAGAATGCAAATCAGCTTGGAGCAGCGTGGTAAACATCCTGTGCTCAAGAAATAATAATGAGTTGGCCGAAAAACTCCAGCTATTTCAATTCAGATTCCTGTAAGGTTTGTAGGGGAAAATTTAAAATTTTAATAAACTGCAGCTCTGGGCTCATATAGAAAAATCACATTGAATCAGGATACAGGAAGATATGATGCTTAACGTAATTTGAAGGTAATGATCAAAGGGAAAGATGGTTAGTTCATTCTTGTCTTAAATGTTTCTATTCTCCCTGGCTTCTTCTAGGTAAGTGTGAGCAGTGAGTAGGATATCCCTTTGTTGTTGTTGTTGTTGTTAATCCTCAACCGAGGATAATTTTCTACTGATTTTTAAAGAGAGTGGAAGGGGGAGAGAGAGAAACATCGAAGTGAGAGAAACACATGGATTGGTTGCCTCCCGCATGCACCCTGAACAGCAGGGGACCGAATCTGCAACTGAAGTAGGTGCCCTAGACTAGAAATTGAATCTGAGACCCTTTGGTCAGCAGGCTGAAGCTCTATCCACTGAATTAAACAAGCTAGGGCTAGGATATTCATTTGATGAAAGATGCTTTTACTGCTGGTCCTCTCTCTGATTATCTTCCCTCAGTGTGCAGCAACATGTAAGTATAGCTGATGCACTGAGATTAGAGATGAATTCCACTACCTACAGAACATCCTCAGAAAAGGTTTTGAAGAAACTTCTTATTACTTTCTTGAGATGATGTCCCTTTGATAAATGAAGAAGTATTGGGGATCCTGATGAGGTGACTGGGGGAGATACTAAAGTTATTATCAATCAGTTTGGCAGGGATGTTGACCAATAAGAATGGACATGAGTCATTCATGACAGGTGCTGCCCCACTGCTAATGGTGCCTGGCACCCAGCCTTACTCTGACCACATTCTAAGTCACATATGAAAACAACCCGTTTTTCTTCATAAGGTACCTACTTGGTCTGACCAGATAAAACCAAAATTCTAAGCCAAGCAATTCATAGATACTATAAGGCAGGTCCAAAATATTTCCTTGGTGTTGGTTTGCTACACCAGGTAAGAGTTTGCTTTCTAAAGCTATAAAATGATGTTCTGAACACCAGAAATAGCTTTTAACTGTACAACATTGATGACAAAATATCCTTAGGTATTGTAAATGATTTATTTGTATCTGTATAAATGTATGATGTTGTCCATCAAGTAGTTTTATAGATAAAATATTTATAAATAACTAGAGGCCCTGTGCACGATATTTGGGAGTGGGAGTTTCCCTCAGCCCGACCTGTACCTTCTCCAATATGGGACCCATTGGGACTGCTGGCTCTTAACCACTCGCCTGCCTGCCTGCCTGATTGACCTCTAACTGCTTCCATGCCAGCCTGATGGCCCCTAACTGCCCTCCCCTGCTGGCCTGATCTCTCCTCCAACTGCCCTCCTCTGCCAGCCTGATTCTGTTTCTTCCTCAAAGTTCTCAGTGTAAGAGAACTTAAATTCAGTACACACTTCATCGTCTCAGGTGAAATGTGATAATACATGTAGCACTGCTGGGCTAAGCACTGAATGTGGGAGGTGAGGGTATGAGGCTTACAAGAAACAGAAACACTTTCTCTTTCCTGCCCTTGGGAAGATTGTAATCTAGAATCTTTCCACTGAGCATTACACATACCACATAGTTCATTGAATTTAAGATGGCATGAATTCAAAGAGGTGTCATTAATTTATAGGCTACTTGAAAACAAACAAAAATATTGTCAATTTTAGAATTATAAAGATATAATTGCATATAAGATCTATTCCTAATTTCAGATATTTTAAAATATGAATATGATCATTACTGGGTTGTAGAAGGTTGAGACATGGCTGGTGGAAAAACGCAGTGTATGGATGGTGACTAATTTTTAAAGATGTTTGAAGGGCATAATAGTTTCAGTAGTTGTTGGGGGATAATAAATTGTTTTTATTTTGAAGCCCAGGGAAAGGGAGAGCCTGGAGAGGCAGGGGAGAGAAGGTGCTCTCAAAGGGGAGGGGGAGAGTTTCAGGGCCTCTTCACAGCAAATTAATGCTGCAAAGAACAGTGAGGGTGCTGCTGCAATGATCCTGGGCAGATGCACCGCACCCACCACCAGCCCACAGAGAGGACAGATAACCTCCAGGCAATTCCCGGGACCTCTAGGCTTTGCTGTGAGAACATCATTTCCTCCTTAGATACCCGCTGTATGGGCCATGGGGCCCTGGGATTTAACTGGTATCATTCTGGCTAGTTAATCTTATTAATTTACTTGTATTTTATGTTCTGCTGCAGCATCCTTCCAGAAAGAATAAGAAGGTTATTTATTGCTGGATTAATTTATAAATTTTGTAGAGGAAAGCACTGGTATGGTGATTGAGTATCTGGGTTCTGGGGTCAGTAGCCTGGGTTTAGCTCCATCCCCTCAAGAAAATTCCCTAACAAAAAAAAGCTAAATTAATACAAATAATCACAAGCTGCCCAGGTTACCAGAAAAGCAACCACAGGTTTGTACTCCAGAGGACTGCATCACCCTTGCCCCAGAGGAAATTTAACAGGCCTTTGTGTTGAACATTTAGGCTCAAGAAGGCTAGATAGAGTGGGACTGTTAGAGAGAAGGTTGGACTCTGGAGGTCGGGGGTGGTTTAAGATGAAGCTCCAGTGACCAAATGCTGTAAAGATGGATTTCTCACACCTGAGAGATAGAGGCTGATGCATTTTATTGAGAGGCAGAGATTCTCTAATCTCACTTGCCTCTCAGAACCCCAAGGGGCAGAAGGTGTGATACCTCAATGCCTGGGGTATGCCTGGGGTATGATCCACAAGCATGCTAGCTTAGTATATGCCTAGTGGAGAGCTGGGAGGGCAGCTGTGCCCAGATATGGAGAACCAGACATCATCAGTGGAGACACGGAGGCCATGGAAATAATGATACCTATTAGGGACTAAGGACTAGGTCCTTCCCTGGTTTCTGGAACCAGGTAAGACCTGAGATTCTTATAGAAGTCAAGGGGATGGGGTGGAGAGACTTAAGGTTTAGAGCCAGACTAATTGGATATAGAAAGATAAAAGAACATAAGACACTTCTTATATTTCAATTCTGTGGAGCAAACTCATACCCATTTAAAAGTCTTCCACTTGCAATTCTATATAATTGTCATCATTATCAGCTCATTTTGAGAAGGAGTTCTGATGAATCATGTGCTTCTAGTCCACATTACCTGTAGGGCTTATGCTCTCACCTTTACCCCAAACTTTTATTTATCCATACAATAGTGGTGTTCATTAATCCATCTACCCACTAGGCTGAAGTCAAGGATATCAGACCCACAAAGTGTAATCTCCATTGGACATTCATTCTCTTTTCTAAAAATATATTTTTATGGATTTATGAGAGGAAGGTAGAGAGAGAAAAGAGACATCAATGATGAGAGTGAATCATTGTTCCCACTGGGTTCAAGCCCACAACCTGGGCATGTGCCTTGATCAGGAGTTGAACTGTGACCTAACTGAGCCATGCTGGCTGGTTTGGACACTCATTCTTATAAACTGTCATTTCCACTTTATCTGGGCTTTCTATCTGATCCTCTGAAAAGAGGCCTGGGGACTTCCTCTAAAGCAGCATCACAGAGTGGCCAGAGGCATCCAGTTGGCTTATTGCTGGATGGGAGGGCTCATTGGAAAGAGGGGAAGAGGATGAGTAGAGTGCTTTCTCCATATTCTGGGTTCTCTGGATGGCTCCAAGGAGGAACTCTGGGTATCAGTGATGATTGAGACAGGGTGATAAGGTGGATGGCCTGTCTTACTCTTATTCAAACTTACTCTTACTCTTACTCAGTCTTACTCTTCTCAACACCTACCAATCTCTTCCCATTCAAAGGTTGCTCTTTTACCTTTGTCTCACTATCATCTCAGTTATCTGCTAATTCCTGCAAAAGTGTTCCAGTTGTCACTCCTGCATCCTGACAGGGGACTTTCTATTTCATGCAGAAATCCTCTTCAGAATAAGCCTATAGTTGGCTTTCAACCTATGCTCAAATGTCCCCAGTGATGCGGCACTCATGAGCTCAAGGCAGCCAACCCCCTCATAGGACAGTTCCATTGGCGAGAAAACACCGCCTTCTCCGGACGTGGGGTCTGTTTCCTCACAGACACCACCCATTGCCTTTCTGCCCTTGGAGAAGAGGCTGAATCAGTCTCTTCCTCATGATAGCACCTCAAGTATTATAAAACAGGTGTTCTTCCTCCTGTCTGTCCCACAGCCTGTGGTCTTAACCAACTGCCATGTTTCTGACACTCAGTTTTTGAGTTCAGTCTTTCTAGTTCCTGGTGGCTTAGTTTTTGGTCACAAGTGTGCACACTGCTCACTACAGGTCTTTTTTAGCTGATTCCCTGAGTTTCCAGTATTCATTATTTTTAAATGTCTTTTTGTTGTTGTTTCTCCCTCCTTCCATCTTATGAGTTAATATAAGGAGAAATAGGTTATTTTCTCCCAAAGTTATCTTATCAGCTTTGTTTCTGTTGTAGAAAGTCAGCACGTAACATGCCTTGAGCTAACACTAGGAATGTAGGCATTTTCCACGGAGCCCTGCTCTGGGGATTCTCCAGACCCAGTGCTATAATCAGTCTCAGCAAACTTTCAACACAGGCTGCTTTCCCCCATATTGTTTAATAAAGTGCTTCTACATTTTATGGCCCTGGAAGTATTTTTCAGCCAAGTCAGCCAGAAGAAGTTGCTCCATATTTTGGAGTTGGCACTGGTGCTCTGCAGGCTAAAAAGACTTGGTCACTTTTGTTACTGGCTTCCAGGTTTTGGTACTGATCAGCAGCAGACAAACCTGCCAACTTCATGTCTCTCAAATGGCCATATTTTTGTTTTAAATGTGGTACGAGGTGGTTTGAATGGATGCATGATCTTCTAGAAAATTGATTGTGTCTCTGAAGGTGCCTTTCTCCAATGGAGGATTGCCAAAAATAAAACCTCTATGCTACACCAAGGATCCACCTCACTAACCTGGATAGGACAAAATATTTTCTGCAGTATTTCCATCCATTTCTCCTTTCTGCTGTTTTTCTTTGTTTGTTTGTTTTTTGTTTTTGTTTATTTGTTCGTTTTTACCTGTCTCATTTCTCCACACAATTAAATGAAAAATACAGAGACATTTAAAAAGTTGCAAAGGTAAGTTATTTACCCTAAGATTCCCCCAGGTCCACTTGATTAAGGATGGCTCCCTCAACTCAGAACCCGTGTCCTGGTAACTGGATGTGTGTTGGTTAGAACCGTGGTCAGCAAACTGCAGCTCAAGAACCACATGCAGATCTTTGGCCCCTTTAGTGTGGCTGTTCCACAAAATACCACAGCCTGGGCAAGTCTATTTTGAAGAAGTGGCATTAGAAGAAGTTTAAGTTTAAAAAATGTGGCTCTCAAAAGAAATTTCAATGGTTATACTGTTGATATTTGGCTCTGTTGACTAATGAGTTTGTCGACCACTGTGCTAGAAGATAAGATACACCTGTCAGCTCCAGGGAAGCAGTTGTCCCCGTGTCTGCATTTACAGTCCTTATGCATAACCCTGGAATCACATGATTGCAATTGTGCTGATTCTATATTAATAAGCCTGTCTGCTCCCCTAGACAGAGATACTCTACGGGAAAGAGCCCAGGCCATATTTGCCTTTGAATTTCCAATGAATTGCATGGTTCCTAGCAGATGATTTGTTGTCACAGTATCTGCTAAATGAATGAATGCTCATGATTCAGACAATGAAATTTCTGTTCTGCACAAAGCATTGACGTGGTCTTTTGGCAACATTAGACTTTGAAAACATTACCTACCATTTAACTAGGGATGCATGAATACAGTGTATTGACCACATCCTGGGGAGAAATTCTATAGTTTTACTGCTTTAAACAATTTTTTGTGTCAATATCCAGCATGAAGTAAAACCACACAGGAGTTACTAAGCTTTTTTTTAAAAAAGATCTCATTAGCTGAACCTCTCACACATGAAAGATCTATTTAAATGCACTACAATCTTTAGAGTTTTAGGCAGTTTTTTCCTCTGTGACTAATAAAGTATTTTTCCTTGGATTTAACTTTCTATATTTGCATTTTCCCCAGCCTGGGTTGTCATTACTTGTTTATATTTTGTCTTTAGTATTTATTGTATCTATTCCTCTATTGTAAACCACTTGAGTCTTTTGAGAAATGCGGTGGGATATGACTAAATAAATAAAAAGACATTTTTATGTCATAGGAAGGTGACTGGGACTCAAATTTAAGAGACTGTGGGGGAGGCGATGGAAGTTGTCTTTCTATTTTCCACTGGTCCATTCCATGGTCACCTAATTCACATTGCTGCTTGCTTCTGCTAGCTAATGTAGATACTTGGGAATCATACCTTCAAAAGTAGTGGCTGGAAGCCTTTTTAAAAAATAACATAACTTCGTCATGGCATTTCCTCCTCAACAGTTCTTTCCAGTCCTCAAAGAACTGCTTGGGGTTTTGTTCTTCAGGTCGTTGGGGCCGGGATGCCTTATGAGGACATTCTTACTACTTCTTGGCAAATCAGTTAATAAAGCAGCAGGCTGCATTTCTGGACCTGTAGGGTATACAGGAGCAGCGTAAAACCCTCAAGGAACTTCAGGTCCATGAGGAACAGAGTTCAGCACATGGCACATGGCAGCAGTGGAAATAGCCCCGCACTTGGAATAAGAACACCGGGGTTCGTGGCCAGGATATGGGATCTTGAGCATTTTACCTAGTTTCCCCCAGTCTTTATTCCCTTGCTTGTCAAACAGAGCTGATAGCAGGGGTGTAGTCAGGATTAAGTAAAAGAATGAACATCAAAGAAGTTTATAGCTTACAAAACAATGTGTGAGAAATCCATCTTATAATAAAGAGTGTTTAAGTTTGCTATAAAATAATGCACTTGAAAGAACTTTGTAGGCATATAGACCTGGATTCATGTGTCCTTACTAGCTGTCGGGTTGGGGCAAGGTACTTGACATCGATGAGCCTCAGTTTCTTAATCTGTACAATGGGTATATCGATGCCTGCATCACAGAGCTCCTGCAAATGTTGGCAGCAATGTAGGGGAAGCTTAAAGCAGAGTGCCTGGCACATAATATGCCCTAAATAAATGGGAGCTTTCATTTTATGACTACTCCAAAGTAACAATAGAAATCACATGTAGTTTAGTTCTGGATTGTTTGCCTACAGCTGGCTGGTAGTGTAGGAGTTCAGAGAAGAGGTATACCAACTGTATTTGGTGTCTTATTAAAAAGGCCTAGGGAAGAGGAGTGATTTAAGGTAGACCTGCAAAGGCAGGTAAGCTTTACTTAGGTGGAATGAACAGGAGTTTACTTACCCAAATTAGTGCTCTGGGTGAAGACAGGATGGTTCAGTCAGGATCACATATCCTTCTCAGACCTTCTATCACACCTACCACTGGAGCTTGAGAGTTATTTACATATCTGCCTGTCTCCCTGTGAACTCATGGGGAAAAGCAAACTCACTGTTTTCATCTTTGTACCCCATAAAGTAGTGGCTCTCAATCTGGTGATTCTCAACCCCGTGAATAGCACTGGAAAGCTTTAAAAAAATACCCATGCTGGGGCCTCATGCCAGACGCATTCAATAGGAATCTCAGGGTATAAGTTTTACTGTTGCTTTTCAAAGCTTTCCAGGCATTTATCACATGAATCCCAATGCCTTACAGCATCAACCACACATGAATACAGTCATGTGCCTCATAACAACGTTCTATCAATGATGAATGTTCTAATATATGGTGACAGGAGAAGATTTGACTTTGGGTGGTGGGCACACAGTGCCATATACAGATATTGTAACATAGAAGCTTACACCTGAAACCTCTATGTTCACGCTGACCAATGGAACCCAATCAATTTAATAAATATATATTTTTTATTTTACTTTCTTTTATTACTCTTTACAAGAGAAATCTTTATTCTCTTTGATTTGGCAAAGGTTTCTTAGACATGGCATCAAAGGATGATCCATAAAAGAAAGAAATATTACAAATTGTATTACATCAAAATTTAAAACTTCTGCTCTTAAAAGACTCTGTCAAGAGAATAAAGACAAGCCACAAATAGAGGAAAATATTTATAGACACGTATCTGGTGAAAGACTTGTACACATAATGTTAGGAATAAGGTGAACCCCCCCAATTCAGAAATCCTGGTAGAACACAAAGCATACTCAGGAGCCAGGCAGTAAGGCAAATATTATTACTTCTGCAAAAGGGCGTGCACACACATGGTCTGGGAGCACACACACACACACACACACACACACACACTATATATATATATATATATATATATATATATATATATATATAATCTTTTAAAAAAGATTATAGTGGAGCTTAAAAATTTCTATAACCTAGTGCTGATGTAACCATTTTAATGTGCTAGCCAATATTACTTGTGTTTATGGTGGTGCTGATATAAACAAACCTACTGCATTGCCAGTCGTATGAAAGTATAGCATATACAGTTATGTACAGTGCATAATACTTGATAGTGATAGGTGACTATGTTACTGCTTTATATTTTTAATTATTAGAGTGTACTCCTTTTACTTATAAAAAAGGTTTGCTGTAAACAGTGTGCTGCGCCACCCTGGCAGCAGCCTCACACATCTCACGGTTACTGAGACCCTTCACTGCATCATTTTCGCTTGTGTTTGATTAAATTTTGTGTTGTTTTGTACAGTGAGATGTTGGACAGCCTGTGGCCTAGGAGTGGCAGGCTATACCGTACAGCCTACCTGTAGTGCTAGGCTAGACCACCTACGTTTGTGTAAGTGCACTCTAGGATGTTCACACAGCCACGCAATCACCTAGCAATGCATTTCTTAGATGTATCCCTGCCATTAAGTGGCACATGACTGTAGATGCATATTCAGTTGGTGAGGTGCTGGTGTGAAACGGAACTTGCTAGAAAGCAGGGCTCTCTGGGATTAGGCATTGCAGGTCCTAGCTGTAGTTCTTTCCTGACTGCTGGTCAGGTTCTGCCTCCCTGGCTCTGGGCCTCATCTGCCCAATAGGGGGGCTGGGCTCTGTCTCCTCAAGCTTGGGTGTTTACGGTTCAGCTAAGCAGACACGGTCCACCCTCTTGTTTGGGGATCCAGGTGTAGTGATGAAATTATGGGGGTGCTTCTCCCGTTTGCCCCATCTGATACACTTCTCCTCCCACACCAGCCCCTCTCAGAGGTCCACCAGAGGTGGTCACCAAGGACATTTAAAAATTTTTTTCCTCTTTTTCTGAAAAACAAAAATGCCATGCCATTATCAGTATGTGTTTGTTTTGTTTCTAATGAAGGAAGTGAACCCCTTTTATCGGAAACACCTTGTGGAAGGACGCGAGGGCCTCTCTCTGCAGTCTGGCAGCTGAGAGCAGAACTGCCGGCTGCTTCCCACCTGTCCCCCCAGCCCAGACTGACACTGCCCCAAATGCTTTCCGTACATAAACCTTGGTGATGTTTCCTATGGACACAGAGCAGATTGGGCCCCAGTCACCGTTTCTGGCCAAGGAAACTCAAACCACATGCTTGGATGGGAATCAAAAAGTGGTTCTCTCAGAAGCAAAAAAGGAGCTAGTAGCACCTTTTCATCCTAGTCATTGACCCTCTCTCAAGGACCAGGCACAAGCCAAACCTATAAAGTAATTGAAAGTTTCAGTCCTGAAAACCACTGTACACTTGGAGAAAGACAACTGATGCTTCTCAAGAGGCAGCCATCCACTTTACCTCCTAAAAAAGCAACAGAGGGGCCTGGGAACTCGGAGGAAGGCAGTACACATGGGCAATTTCATCTGGCATCCCAGCTTCTCAGTCTGATCGTAGGGCCAGGGGGTGGAGCACAGACAGGCTCTGTGTCCTGGCCCTCCTGGGTCCCAAGGTGAGTTTCGGAGACCCCACTGGGCAGACTGGGAGCCAGGCTGGCAGGCCTGAGGTTTGTGAGAGTTTTGAGGAAGGTCATTAGATCTTTTGGTGGATGGTGGCCACAGTCATTCTGAGAACAGGGTGTCCTGCAAGGACACAATCAACAGCTTTAGAATCTTCTAGAGAACGGTCCCTGACCTTGCTGCCCATCTGGCGATTTGTGAATATTTTGTCAGAAACCTTACTGGAGCTTCAGGTCAGCATGGTGCTAGGGAATGAGCTCAGGCTCTGTAGCCAGAACAAAGTCCCGTTCTTCCTACCCTGGTTAATTGCTTCTACATCTAATCCAGTCATTTAACGTTCTTATAACCTCAGCCTCCTCATCTGCAAAATGGGAAGAATAGTAACCACCGCAGACACTTCTGCAAGGATTAGCTTTAGGGTTAAGTAGTTAAATGAATGGGCTCTGAACCCAGGATGCCTGAACTCGAAGCCCTCTTCACCAGTCTAGATCCGTGGCCTTGATCAAGTTAATTATTCTCTCCCTGCCTCCTTTTTCTTACCTGTAACATGGTGATGATAATAACAGGACACACCTCATCAGGTTATAGTGAGGACTGAATGAGTTAATACTTTCAAAATCTCTCAGAATAGTGTCTGGCACAGAGTAAGCGCTCAATCACAGGGTGAGTAAGCGTCCAATACCAGGATGAGTTAACATTTATTGTGCATTACAGCC
Source organism: Vespertilio murinus (assembly GCA_963924515.1). NCBI lineage: Eukaryota > Metazoa > Chordata > Mammalia > Chiroptera > Vespertilionidae > Vespertilio > Vespertilio murinus. Next base: position 162,654,729 of record OZ004704.1, on the reverse strand, counting down.
CTTCGCACAGTGGCTGGCTTTCCGGACATGCCCAATGACTGCCGGTTATTTTGACAACTGGAAAGGAACATTTGTCCTCATCTCTCATTTCCTCCCTCTCGACCTCCTGCTAGGATTCAGATGTGCTCTGAATCCCCGGAAGCGTCATCCTGGCCCTGGGGGAGGAGGAGAAGGAGCTGTGGGCCAAGTGAATGAGCAGGGATGTCAGGCTGGCAGCTTGGAGCCCAGGCCAAGGATCAGCTGACCTTTCCACAGGAAGAGGAGAAACCACAGCAGCCCTCACTTTCCCTGGGCTCTCACTGAGTCATGCTAAGTCATTCCGGAGTCTCGCTCCATGGACAAACAAGTTTCTACCCATGACGGAGAATGTATGTTTAGGGTCCCAGGCTCTGTGCTCAGACTAGGATGATCTGATGAGGCTACTTGGGGGTGGAGTGTAGGGAAGAGGGTTCTGGCTTCCAGGGGTCTCCAAACTCCTGAGGCAGCTACAAAAGTACCTGTCTTAAAGAGGTATATTCTTTTTTGGAATCAGAGGAGAGGAGAGGAGAGGGAGAAGTAGTCTCTGGTTGGCTCTTTAGCATAATTACTATTCTTTTCCCTAAAATTAGCCCATTTACTCTATACATATTGGAGGGTCCACCGTGTGCCAGGCACATGCTAGGAATGCTCTTAAAGGAGGTTTCACAAAATCCTAAATAATTACTATGTAATATTTTTAGTTTATAACATTAGTGGGTTCAAAGTGTGATGGGGGCTTGTTGGACAGGGTGCACACACAAGCTTTACGGAAGAAATGACTGGGAGCGGAGCTGCTAGTAATCTACCTGAGTTAAAACCCTACCTCTGCTACTCCCTTTCTTGGTCTCTCCACATGTAAAATATAATGGCACCATCTTAAACAATTTTGAGTTTGAATTGAGTGAGATAAAACATACAGTGTGCTGGGAATATAGTATTTTATTTTAAAACAGTAGCTGGTTTTAACCAGTGAAAATTTGCATATGCCTAAAAATCCCATGTGAGTTTATTTATTTATTTATTTATTTATTTTTATAAATTACAGCATATTTGTAATTTGCTATTCAAGTTTTTGTTTCATGGATGGTTGCATCTGTGCTTATAAATCTGTAGGCAGAATCACTAAATACAGTCAGAGTTGCCAAAGATCCCTGTACACATATGGCCAGAGTGTTAGTGAGTAGGGTTTTAATGATGGGCTCACATATTGTCTCTTCTGCTCAAACTGCCTAGCCTTATGGGAGGTCTTCGGAACCGTCCACACAAGTTGGCTGTATCTTGAAGTTAGGGAGAAGAGGAGAGAAAGGCAGAATTTCTCCAGGATTGCAGGACACTTTGAGTTCGGAAACTCTGTGATTTCTCCTTTGGAAAACTCTTGTCCCCTCAGTGGGTGAAGGATCTCCTGTATGATGGCTGAAACTTCACCAAATTGTTCAGAATGCCTATTGAGTGTCAACTTGTGCCAGGCATGTGAGTTGCATGTGCTTGCTTGCCATCATCTGTAATTTCCATATAAAGAAAGAATGGTTGCAGCATCCCTAACAAAACAGTGGCTTTAAGCCATTCATCATTTCTAGGAAATAGAAGTATCCTTGGTTCTTTCTTGTTTTGCTATCTTCCATTGCTTTCATAGAATCTTGTCTCCATTTCTATTTTTTGAGATCTCATCCTCCTCTCTCATCATCGACTGTGCCACAACACATCTTTGAGAGGGCTTTCCCCCCTCACTCACCTTTCTTTTCCCTATAGGGTTATTTGATTGTGAGTTCCTATGAAATTTAAGGATTTGGCTTATTAATTTATGTTAATTGTTGTTGTGACTCAGAGACTGTTGCTAAGTTTTGTCTATGGTGAGTCCCCTACTAGAACACACACTCTTTTCAGTCAAGGGCCATGTATTTTCATTCTTTCATGGTCCTGATGTCTTTTAAGGGTGTCATTAAAGCAAGTTTCATAAAAACAACACCCTAAAATAGAATAAAAAAGAATATTTGAGTTGTGCTGGGCTGTAATATTATCAAGAGAATGTAGATGTAGTACCTAACCTTTTTGGACATTCCTGAAATATCCACTATTCCTAGAATAAGATAGAATTATGTCTGGCCCTCACATACCTCTCCACCCATCTCACATTGCACTCCTCCTTACTCTTCAATCTCAAGACTCACTGGCTCTTTCAAGTACTTTAGACTCTACTTTGCACATACTATTCCCTTTGTCTGAAATGCTTCCCTCCTCCCTCTGCCCCCACCTTCTGCTCACATTAGCTCATTAACTCCCACTCACCCTTGAGGACTTCTCTCAGTTATCAATTTTCAGAATCTTCCCTGATTTCCTTCACTAGGCAAAAATCTCTTTATTTCTAATCTTGTATCACCATTACTTCTCCTTCAGGAAAACTAATACCTAACCGGTTTGCTATGTAATTGACCAGGGCCTATATCATTCTCCCTCTCTAGATGGCAAGTTCCATAAGGGCAAGGCTGGTGTCTCTTTCTATTCATTACTTCATCCTTAAGACTGAACATGTAATAAGTATTCAATTAATCTTATAAACAAATAATTTGAAATGAATACTTGTATTTAAATAAGTCCACAATCATTTACTGAGCATCTATTATGGAAGAATGTGCTGAGAAGACTTACTGAGGATAAAGAAAAAGCGATAAGTTATTGAGATGCTAACAGCAGACAGGATATTGAGTGGTGGCAAAATAGAGTAAAGAGCAGGCCAAGAAAATTGGAAATGGAAATTGAATGGTGTTATAAAGCAAGGCACCTAGAATGGGATGGGCTTCACTCAGGAAGGTGATGGGATGCCTTTAGGGCTGGTTAGAGAACTGATGTGTTTGTTGCTATGTCAGGTTAGTGGGACCACTGAGTAAGAGTATGTATATTAGCTATCTATTGCTGCATAACAAATTAGCTAAAAACTTTGTGGCTTAAAACAACACATTATCTTATAATTTCTGTGGGCAGGGTTTTGTTGGGTCTTCTGCTCTGGATCTCTCACAGGGCTGGCCCTGTAGTCTCATCTGAAGGCCTGACTGGAGAAGTATACATTTCTAAGTTCACTCACATGGTTGTTGTTGGGATTCATTTCCCAGCATGTTAGGTTGAGGGCCTCAGTTCCACACTGGCTAATGTTCAAAGGCCTCCTTTGGTTACTTGCCTTGTGGGGTTCTTCACAGGGTAGATTACAATATGGCAGCTGGCTTCATTAGAGTGAGAGGGCAAATGAGAGTGCAAGCAAGGGAGTAAGAGCATGACAGAAATAACAGCCTTTTGTAACCTATTCTTGGAAATCACAGCTTATTATCTTATGTCATATTCTATGAATTAAGACAAGTCACTAGATTCAGACCATACTCAAGGTGAGGGGATTACACAGCAGGTAGAGATAATTGTGGGGGCGGGGACATTTCAGATGTTGCCTACCATAGACCATGATTGCTATGGCCAATTAATATTAAAAAGAAGAGAAAGGTTATGTTTATACTTCAAGGGTTATGAATTGTGTTATGGCTAATTAGCAGGTATAAGAGACAATATAAACTAGGAGTACATGGTTCACACTCTTGCACATTATAGAAATGCAAAGGGAAAGGGAATTGCTGTGATTTAGCTTACTTTCTGCTTGAATCCTATCTTAGAAAGTCCCTCCCCAAAAGAAATCAAATTGTGATATACACAGAAAAAAATGCAGGATTTTTGAGACAATTTTTTCATCAAATTCATGCTCTGAGTCTGGGGATAAACATTCTGAAGGAAGTTCCTTGTTCCCAGCCCTCACAAGATTCCTGCCACACTCCAACACTCACTATCTCCATTGTCCTTCCCCAGACACTTTTGACAATTAAGAGATATGCAAGGGACCATATGGGTATTTTATTGCAACCCAAGGATGGTATTATCATTAGGGACTATGTTTGTTTTATTAACTTTCTACTGGACATGCATTGATTAGAAACAGACATCTAACCAAGAGGGTCAAGTCTAAATAAGATGACCTCAAACAGAGAGCAGAAAGCTCTTAAGAAAGAAGTTCTGTTCTTTCAATGATTTCTTCTTGCTATGAAAAGGAATTGTATATATATGCCCAACCAGCATGGCTCAGTGGTTGAGCATTTACCTATGAACTAGGAGGTCATGATTCAATTCCTGGTCAGGGCACATGCCTGGATTGTGGGCTCAATCCCCAGTAAGGGCATGGAATAGGCAGCCAATCAATGATTCACTCTCATTATTGATGTTTCTATCTCTCTGACTCCCTTCTCTGACATAAATAAATATATACATATGTATAAAAGAATCGTGTGTATAAATCTTTCTCCTCTAGCAGTGTGTGGCTTCCCAGGGTTATGAGTTGAATCTGATTCAGATGAAAATGTAGACACTGGAGCATGAGGGACAAAAACTGTAAATGGATACCAAAGAAGAAATTCAGAATTATAGGGAAATTGTGCTTCCTCCAGTTTTCTGCCAACAAATACATTGGCCCTGTCCAAAGAACAGGGTTTAAACTCTGGAAGATGAGCTTGGAGATGGGAAGCTGCACTCTGGCTTCTGTGAAGAGTGGGTAGCCTGCAGGTTTTGAGAAGAAGTGAAGCAAGCCAAATTTATGGTTCACTTCACAAATAGTGGAGGATAAGCTAGATCAAAGAGAAGCAACCTAGAGGAGCTGCCTCCTAGATTTTAGTTTGAAGGACTTCTATTTTTATTTTTTATAAAGATTAGAACAATTCAGAATGTGGTCCCTCTCATAGAGTAGGCCTGTGAATCTTTCTCAGGTAATCCCTGGGTTTATTTAGATCTTTTGCCCTTCAATCTCCTGCCCACAGACCCTGGGGGGGTCTAAAGAACCAGGGGGAAATATGGGGAAAGTGGCTAGAAGCAGTATGATCTGATCTTGGCTTTGCAACTATTTTTACTATGTCAATTCTGAACAAGTAAGTTAACTACCTCTGTGAACCTCAGATTTCCTACTCTGTAAAATGGGAAAAATAACATCTACCCCACTCACCTCACAGAATTACTATGGGTATTAAATGTGATGTTATAGGTGAAAGCTACTTAAAAAATATGGTATATGAGCAAACCCTTTTACTATAGTCATCTTCTCTTCACTGATTTTCTATTCATCCAATTATTTGTCCAACCATCCTATCTAATAAAATAGTAATATGCAAATTAACCATCGCCCTGCTATACCCACAAGCCACACCTACCAGCCAATCAGGAGTTAGTATGCAAATATTCCCCAACAAATATTCAACCACGATGGCTGCAGACACAGAGAAAGCAGTAGGCTTTGGTTTTCCCGGCAATGGAAGAAACCAAGCTTTCTGCACACCCAGGCCTGCCCAGGCCTCCACTCAAGGCTACAATGTTTCAATTATAGAAGATAAATAAATCCCAACAAAAATGGTGGCAGCCATGGAGCTGGAGAGAGCAGAATGCTCGAGTTGATAGATTTGACTATATAAAAGTAAAAACTTCTTAGGTATAAAAAAAAAAAACCCACAACAACACCTAAGCCAAGTAAAAAGACCAATGATAAACTGGAAGAAAATGTTGTAAGGTATATAACACTACTGATAGACTAATAAAATACTAAAAAAATACTAAAAAAATAACAATTGGGGAAAAACACAAAATACTATATAAAATAGGTATAGTATTTAGATAATATACTTTCAACAATAAAAATAAATTTAAAATATATATCCATTTTAAATTTACTGGTATTGCTGACAGCATTGGGGTTATACAAAAGAATATTTCTATACTTGAAGTATTTAGGGGGTAAAAATTTACGATGTATGCAACCTACCCTCAAGTAGTTCAGAAAAAAAAATATATATATGCAGATAAAACAAATGATGAAGCCAATGAAATTAAATGTTAACAGTAGGTGACTCTGGGTTGAAGGTGTATATGGGTATTCTTTGTACTATGTTTCATTATTGCAACTTTTATGTAAGTTTAAAGTTATTTTCATTGGGACACCACTCTGATCAGTAACCAAAATTATCACTAGTGAGGGACAGGTGAACACTGTGCCTCCAGAGGTGACTCTCTGAAGATGCATCACCCATGCAGTGCCCTCGTCCAGCCCATGGAAGCTGGATCCACTCACAAGGAAATAGTGACAGTCCAGGTGAGGAATGTCCTCTATTTACAAAGGAGGGTTATTTTTTGTGTAGCATAATATGATTTACACTTTACAAAGGGAACCTCAACAGTGGCCTGGAGGAATGGGAGAGAAGACTAGCTTTGTAGCTACTACTTTGACAGCCCATTAGACAGCAAATGAGGAACAGAATTAGACTATGATGCAGGTATGGGAATTAGTCTTCATATCTGACAACAGGTTCAAAAGTAGGAATGGCCCAGCTTGAACACTGGTTCAATTAAGTGGCAAAGGATAGGGAGAAAGTAAAGTAAGCATGGACTATATTATTAGTTAGGTTTAAACTCACTTCTCTCTGCTCTGCTATGTGTGGACTCAATGAGAAGACAGCATCTATGGACCAGGAAGATGGTCTTAACCAGATGCCAAATCTGCAGGCACCTGGATAGATAGAGGGTGAGGCTACTTGTTGAGACAGGGAATCTTGAAGATGAAGTAGAGTGAAATAAAGAAAGCTTTTGTGCTTATGATCCAGGGGGAAATACTGATCAGAATAAACACGTTCTGTATTTCAACAATAATTTAGAGGCACTAAGTGCTCACTAGGTCCCAAGCATTGTGTCAAGCTATGTGATTAAAAAGTGTCAAAATGAGACTTTTTACTGATGAGAAACACTAGGCTCAGAGATATTATAAAAACTTTCCCAGTATCACACAACTCATAAATGGAGGAGGCATTATTTTAACCCAAAATTATGCTTTTCCATTATGTCTCATTACATTCCAAAGAAAAAAATATTATTTAAAACAATTTTTTATTTTTAAATTATAATATTTTATAAGTTCCAGATGTATAACATATTAATGAGACATTTATATACTTTATGAAGTGATCACTGTGATATGTCCAGTATGATTTCTAAATAAAAGCACTGCTTTCCCCTTACCTTTCTTCCTAAGGGATGCAATAAAGCACTAGGGATGATATTGGATTTCCATTATCTAGATCAGGGTTGGGGATGCCTGGCCCAAGAGCCATACAGGCCTGAGAAATCATTTAGTGTGGCCCTGCCAAGGCAACCATAGGTGGGACTTAAAATTCAATAAATCTAGGAGCTTTTTCCTAGCAACATAAATTTATATTAAGTGAATTATATTAAGTGAATGATGTTATAAAACATCATTGAAAAAGTTTCCCCACTCCTGGTCTAGATGATAAAATTAAAACTATGATCTAAGCATGATTTTAACTGGGTTTGTTTGGTTTATAAATTATGGTCCACTAACTGCTCATAGTCTCTAGATAAAATTTCCTAACTTTCCCCCAAAAGGTGGTAATTGTACAATAGAGAGATCCCTGAAGCCAGAAGGTGGGTTCCATCCCTGACTCTGCAGCTTACCGGCTAGAAAATGGCACCTCCCAGGGATGTTGCAGTGGTTAGATGAGATAATGTATGCATAAGCACATACAGACAGAGTAGGTCTGTCTATGCAACCAGATCTATGAGACCAAAGACCTCAGCGGGATGCAGTGATTCCCACTGTTTTCTCCAACACTGTCTGCAGAATGTTCCTTTCACAGTGAGGAGTTGATCAACTGCATTTGCAGCCAGAATTCTAAAATGCTACAACAAATAAAGGGGCAGCAGCTGGGCAGTGATTTTCTCCAAGGCCTACAGTCCAAACCCTGGTGTGCTTAGTGTGTTTCAGGGACAGAGGTTCCTTCTTGGTTGTGTCACCCAGCACCGTGTGACCTTATCATCGCCTTCCCCTCCTTGACATCTGTCTCATCATCTCAAAATGAAGGCAGATGCCATACTTCCTGAGTTAATGTTAATCGCAGTCTTGTTATCAGATCACTTCCAGCTAAATCAGCTGGGCTGCTTCTTAGGACACATATTGCCCAGGTCTCACTCAGTAGCTCCTAAATTAGAAGCGTGGGCAAGGGATCTAGGAATCTGCCTTTCAAGCCATTCTCACCAAATAATTCTAATGCATACAAATGTGAGAATCACTGACCTAAGTTCCTTTTCAGGTAAAGAATTCCAAGTAGGCCAGTGCTTTGTAAACTTTTATGCATCCCTCTGAGATCTTGTTAAAGTGCAGTAGGGAATGATCTGTATTACTACTGAGCTCTCAGGTGATGCTTATGGGTCCTGGAACACATATGAGATCCTGGAACACATACTAAGCAGCGAGGCTTTATGTGACATGACACAGCCCTATATGTTGATTTACATTTTGAGATGAAACTAATATACAAAATGACTCAAGGATGAGAGAAGTGCGTACACATGATTTGCTTGGGTGACGAGTTCGGTTGATTGACCAGCTTGGGGTGACATAGGTCCTTATCCAAAGAAGAACCACATTTGAAGACAGCCCACTTGGTCAAGCCCCCACTCTGTCATTTCCTAGACATGTGATCTGCAGAAAGTGATTCACACTTTCATAGCCTTCAGCTCTGAATCTGCAAAATAGGGGCAACACAATACCCACTTCGTAGAGCTGCTGCAAGCATTAGCTGTGATCACTTATATAAAATGTCCAGCCTCGTGCAACAATATCAGACCCTCTGGGTTTTCTGAGGACCCTCCCTAAGCCTTGGTAATTCCCTGCATGAAACTCAATAGGACTTGCTCCTCTTCCAAAGACACCACCACCTGGAGGGCAGCCGCCTCTTCACCGTGAGAAAACACTCGGACTTCCTTGGGCTTCTGAGTGATTTATCACACAGCTGCTCTCCCGGACTTGGAAGGCTGATGGCAGCCCTGCCAGAGACAGATGGGAGAGCTGCAGTCCAGTTGCTTGTCAGCGATGTTCAGAGGACACATTTATAAGGCTTTTCACACTTTCCTGGCATCCTCCACCATCAGCCAGACACCAACCAGAGGCAGCCCGCTGCACACCACAGCCAGGCAGGGAAAGCGGACGGCACACGTGCCAGCCGAGGCCCCCAGCAGGGCTTCGTCTTTCTCTCCTGCCTCCTTTCATTACTCGTTTCTGTGCAGTTGTGGTCAACATGCCACCCGGCTTTTATGCTAAGTCCTTTTAATTTTTTTTGACAGGCACTACTGCCCTCTCTCTGGAATAACTCATTAACCAAGAAATGAGTTGCAGTAATGTGGAGTTAATGTGAAGAGTTTTCAACTCCCTTTATAGCCCTGTGGGTGGGTGTTATCAACAAATATTTATTCAGCAATTGCAGCATCCCAGGTGCCTGAGGGAACCAATGACCAAATCATTTGTTAAGCTTCTTGCTCAAGCTTTGGGAAGCAAATCCTGAAAATGATTTCCTTTTCCCCTGAGTCAACCTCAAGTTTTATTGTATTTTGGAATCACCTGGAGAGACAGACAGGCATGCTGATGCCTAAATCCCAATCCCAGAGAATCTGATTTAATGGATGTGGATGCAGCTTGGGCAGTGGGAATGCAGCCAAGATTGGGAATTAATAAAATCTACCCAGAATTTTTCCATATTGTCTCAGTTTTTAATCAACCCCAGTTTTCAAGAATACCCTTTCTAAGACCTTTTGACCTACATAATCTATGTTAAGCCTCAAAACAACCCCGTGAAGTCATTATTCTAAATTTGTTATTATTTTATTTGTATATTTGTACATTAGCATCAACTTGAGTATTTTAAAATATGGAGCCCAGAGAGGACAAGTTGTATCCTCAGATAGACAGTTGGTAAGGGCAAGGGTAATCCTTGAACCCATGGATCCTGGCTCCCACTATTCTTTTTTTTAATAATATACTTTTACTGATTTCGGAGAGGAATGGAGAGGGAGAGAGAGATAGGAACACCAATGATGAGAGAGAATCATTGATTGGCTGCCTCCTGCATGTCCCCTACTGGGGATCGAGTCTATAACCCTGGCATGTGCCCTTGACCAGAATTGAACCCGGGACCCTTCAGTCTGCAGGCCGATGCTCTATTCACTGAGCCAAACAAGCTAGGGCCCAATATTCTTTTAATTACTTTGTAATGCCCTTAATTCAGAGTTTGTCATTGACACCATTTACTGGATCATAACACATCTTTACTTCGGATTGCATAAACATTCAAAACAAAACTCTGATTTCCTTATTGGCAGATTTAAGTAATATTAATAAGGAAAGAAGGGCAGTGCTAATGAGAATATAGGGCCTTTCTGGTCTGATGGCCAATACATTCACTTGGCATATATGTAATGTGTTAAGTGCCAAGAGACATTTGACACATGATGCTACTTACTGGGAAGTCAATGAATGCCGGCCGAAGGCTAGACACACAAAGCTCATCTCCAAGTGCCATAAATCATCTCAAAAATAGACCACAGCATTCTTCCTTCTGTGATGAAAGACATTCCGAGTTCTTTGGAAGGTCGCACAGATCCTTGTTTGAAGACAGAATCATCTGTTGATTCCCATAAATACAGAGATTAGTTTGAAGGGTGGTTGCTCAGTCAAGCCAGTGGGATAATACATTGATTTGGAGTCTCCACGCCCAAGTTATTTTTCACTTTACCAGGAAACAATGCAAATATTAAAAACAAAAACAAAAAACAACACATACTATAACTTTTTGGAGACATGAAATTATCATTTATCCACAACTCCTTGAGTGTTTCATTAACACTGCCAGGAAGGAATGGAGCAGGATTGGTTGGTAAAACTAATTCTCAGCATTCTCTCTCTCTCTCTGACCCTTATCAGGGAGCCTGAAGTGTAGGTGTCATGCGTGTTTCTCAGGCCAGTACCACAGCTAATGGTAAGCTTATGGTCAAAGAATGCCTAGTGATGCATGTGTCGGCAACTTAATCACGTTAGGCCTGCTCACGGTGTTGGTCCAGTTAGGCTTTAACATACATTTTTTTTTTTGGCAGAAAGACATCACCCAATTAAACTACTGGTCATTTTGAAAACAGCTGTTTGAATTAATTTCAGTATACAGTTTTCAAGCATTCTCTTATTCTATTCAGTTTACCTAGGTGAGGCAATAGCCATAAATGAACCTATGGGTACAGCTGTAAATGAAGAAGAGTGTGTGCACATTAAGCTCACAAATAGGACTGTTAGAATTACTAAAATCACTCTAAAAGCCCAAGAGTTTTGAACCTGAAAAAAATGACCATAAAAGATACCTCTTAGCCAAAGCTACCAAAATTATCCATTAACTGAATCCTTAAGTGCAATTGAAAGCTCATCCTTTTCACAGTTTCTCACTCTCAGAAGCCCTGGAACAGGTCTCCAAATGCAGACCTTGCAAAGCCCCTTTGAGATGATGACCCTTCGGCAGAACTTCCTACATAACTGTGGGGCTGAGGGCAAAGTGAGGCTCTTTTTGTTAAAAAAAATCATTACGAATTTAAAAATGGTGACAGCAGAGCATTAAAACATAAGGTCCTGTGTCAGAAAGCAGTCCCTACTCCTCAGGCCAGTAAGATTCCAATTGTGCTCTTCCAGCTGCCCTTGTACTGAGTCTTTGGGAGTAAATGACACCTCACTATGTGTTGCCAATTGTTATGTAGGCAGATGGCTCCGGCTGTCCATAGGACATCTGCAGGGCAGCAGCAGAAGGAAAATATGATGGAAAGTGAATGTATCATGTCTGTCAGGAGTAACAGTGGAAGGCAGAGGTTTTGTACAGCTGTTACAGAACTCAGAAAAGGACAGTTGGCTACTGTAGACCCTACTGAATGCCAACAGTATCCAGGGGAGAGAGAGCCCTGGATGTTCTCATCCCTAAATGAGATTATGTGGCAGCATATTTTGAGATATTATTCCAATCTACCTACCTATCTACCTACCTATCTACTTACCTACCTACCTACCTACTTATATACTTGCATAGATCTATACTTGACTTTTTAGTATTTCTAGCTTTCCCCACCAAACCCAAGCTAACAGTTGTTTCTGTGCTCATTTTGTCAGGGGATAGAGCTGCCAGAACAAAAAGATCCTAATAGTCATCTTGGATTTAGGTACACAGCCTAAGTCCCACAGAGAGGAGTGGATTCAAAGCACAGAAATTGTCTGGCCAGAACCAAAAAGGTGGGGCTCCCCCAGATGGGAATCAATTCTCCTGGTTTCAGAAGTGAGAGTGAGAGAGGAAGAGTAAGAAGGCCAGTGTATCCCTAACCAAGACGACATATTCCCCACCTCCCAGAAATGGCTACATGGACAACAGGCTGATAGAATGAAAGGCAGGTTTGGTCCCAAGTGGGGGCTAAGGTCACTTGAAAGCTCCTGTACCTCATGGGAAGCGCAGAATTGTCAGCAGACAGCTTGCTAGAAGGGATGGGGATATCTCACTGGCAACTTAGGCAGCTTGATGATGGAAGGTCAATGACCACGTGGTGTGAAATGTGACCCTCCACACCCATTCTGCATTACTTTGCATAGGATTTCAGAAATCACTGGGATGGGAGGAAAATAAGAAAATGACTGAAGTTAGGTTTCCCAGTAGCTTGGTGGGAGGGAGATTGAGAGCAGAAATGAAATAATAAAAAAGAGTGAGTTTTCTCATATACCCATGTTTTTAGACTGCAGTTCAACCTAACTACTCTGTGATCCTACTATTTCCCAAAGCTCAATTGGTTCCCATTGCTTTGACACTGCTCTCCCTGATGCTTTTTACTCTTTAATTTGGTTTTCAGTTTAGACTTTCCCAGAAGAAAGAACATGTTTGGACTGCCATGAATATTGTATTTCTCTTGGCAACAAAAACTCTCAGTATAAATGAACAAAATTGACATTGTTCTGATTTATAAATTTGTCGGTCTCTAGTGAGTTTGGTTAACATGGCTCAATTCCCTGGGACCCAGCCACATGGATATGCTGTACTGTCTTGATGGCATTTATGAATTTGCAAAATAGAGGGCCATGACTCTACTAAGTTACAAATGCCCTATGAACTTCCACGACTGGAAAGGCCCTGACCTCTCTCTACTGGTATTTCCTGTTGAGAAATAATAGCATAAAAATTATAAAGGAATGTATTTTAAAGCAATGTTAGTATAATGTAGTAGTGAAGAGTGCAGCCTCTGGAATCAGACTTGCCCAGGCTTATCAAACTTTGGCTTTGCCACTTGTACAAAAATTATGATTTAGCAGGTTCAAAGAAATCTAATAGGGGCTGTTGTAAGAAATAAAGGCATTAATACATGCAAAACATTTTGATAAACACTTAGCATCTGTTAAGTGCTATATAAGTGTTAATTACTATTTCTAGATTTATTGTCGTTGTTATTTGAGTTGTTCCCTTCCAGTCTATGTTCCAATGCACGGGTATCATTTCATATTGCACATAATTTACATTCTTCCTTTTGATCTAACCCTGTGCCATACATACTTTATATATTTATATGGAGGTCATAATTATCTTTAATAGTATAATGGAATTCACTAAACAGTTGAGCATTTATCTTCAAATGACTACGCTGTGTATCAGGGATATCGAAATAATGATAAAAATTTAGAAAAATGGCCCAAACCGGTTTGGCTTAGTGATAGAGCGTCAGTCTGCGGACTGAAAGGTCCCAGGTTTGATTCCGGTCAAGGGCATGTACCTTGGTTGCAGGCACATCCCCAGTAGTGGGTGTGCAAGAGGCAGCTGGTTGATGTTTCTCTCTCATTGATGTTTCTAGCTCTCTCTCTCACTTCCTCTCTGTAAAAAAATCAATAAAATATATAGTAAAAAAAGAGAAAAATTGGCAAAGGTGATAAACAGGAAACATAACTAGAAAGAAATATAAAAATTAAAAAGAGAGGTTTATCCTAACAAAAAGCCAGGGAACACAAATTAAAGTGATTGTTACTGTTTTTACCTGGCAGATTGGCAGCAATAAGATGTTGACAATATCCACCTTCGGGCAATAGGCACTCCCCTCTCCTGCTGGCCAAGGGTAAGCATGGTCAGCCATTTAACTATTTATATTTAAAGTTTGCACACCTTCTACACTCAACCATTTCAAAATAGAGGGCCATAACTCTTCTAAATCTGCCCTCAAAAAATACTTGCTGTGTGCTTCAGGAGATAGAAACAAGAATGTTCACTGCACCACTAATAACCGTGAAAATTGAAGATCACGTCACTGCTCAACAATACTCAGAATGTTTAAATAAACTGTGATATAGTCACTAAAAAAGAATGTGTTCTATCTATCAATACTGAATGGAAAACTTCCAAGGCTTGTTGCTAAGTAGACAAGCAAGCAAACACTTTGTTAATAAGTTGCAGAGAAGCAAGTACAATGAGATAGCATTTTTAAAACACACACCATAAATAAAATATATAGCTCTAAAATGTGTATGTGTAAGCATAGTCTGTGTGTGTGTGTGTGTGTGTGTGTGTGTGTGTGTGAATATATTGAAAGATGTCTGGGAGAGTCCACACCAAACTGTTTACAGTGGCCACCTTTCGGCAGAAAACTAAGAGTGATCTAAGAGTGATCAAGGGGGACTTGAGCCTTTTCTGTATTTTTAAATGTTTTTAGGTGTTCTTTATATAAATAAGGATGAACTTTTAAAAATTATAAGTTGAATAAAACAAGGTTCTTGAATTCCACCGTTAGTATCCTATTGAGTAGTTGTATAATAATTTATTTAGCCATTGGCCTATATTTGGCAGTTCAGGTTATTTTCATTCTTTTATATTATAGATCTTTATACTCTGCAGCTTCTTTTTCTTCTGTTGATTTATTTCTCTAGGATAAATTCCAAGAGTGGGATTACTGGATGAAATAGTATAAACATCTTTCTGGCTTGTGATATATTTTTCCACATCGCTTTCCAAAAATGCAGTGCTTCTCTTTCCCCATCATTACTACAGAAAAATGAGTGAGCTCTTTCTTCTACCACCTGGCACCCATCTACTCCTCTCTTGCCATCTCCTCATTCTCAGGAATGGATACTTTTTGCTTCAGTTTTCAACCTGTTTTGGAATTGGCATTTCGTCGAGGACTGTCAGCTCATAATCTTTCTCCTATACCTGCTTATGTGTAATCCTGAAAGATAGATATGCTTAAGATTCTCATTTTACAGATGAGAGCACTGAGGCTCACAGAGGTTGAGTAACTTTCCTAGCTAACAAGTGGTAGATCCGTACTTTTAAAGTCATATCGCTGTCCTCTCTCTGTATCTGGATGTGATTCTCTACCAGTTTGGTGCGAATAGAGTTGGTGTGAATCCAAACACCTTTTGCTTCCACATAGGGCGCACTCTGTCGTGGCTTTCCTGCCCTTGGTACCAGCCCATGTTTGTATCCACTACCTTTCTGCCTGTGTCCCTCTTGCTGGCTTCATTCTCAGATTGTCAATTTGAATTTCACATCCTTAAATTTCTATCTGTTTCATCAACGTTAACTGAAGTAGATGAAAGTGAGACCCGTGGCTCTCATCCTTGGGGAACTTAAAACAAAGGGAACCAAACAAGCTGAGGCCTGGACTGTCCATTCCCGGAAATCCAGATTCTTGATCTGGACTATTGTCTGGACCTAGGTCTGGAATTTTTTTCAATGTTCCCTGGGAACTTTGGGGTAAGAACCTCCGCCCTAGATAGCATTCTTGGTCTCCGTCCTCACTACCTCAAGTTTAGGTAGCAATATGGCTGGGTTTTGTTTGTTTGGTAATACCTGCACTGTGTCTCTTGGCTATTACCACCACTCACAATCATTTGCCTTACTGTCATTCTGCCTGTCCTGCTCTGTCTCTCTGTGTCCTTCTCCATCCCTTAGCAAAAGTACCTTAGAGCCCTTGCCCTTACTACTGCTGCTGCCTGCAACAGCTCCTTTCTTTTATCTTATTCCTGTCGAGCTGAAGTTTTACTTCCTCCACACAATTCACAGCCCACACAGGAACCTGCTTCTTCAAAACTGCTATTTCAGTTCTCTCCTGCTTCCTTCTAGTGGCTTTTCTCTAATGACAGAAGGCAGTATATGGTTTTTATGTGTGGACAAGAGGAAGCCCTCTTAATAGTAGTTAAGAGCACAGGATAAAGATCAGGAAGACTCCTATGTCAAACTTCAGGCGGTTACTTAACCACTCTAAGCCTCAGTATAAATTGAAGATAAAAGTAATATATATAACATGAAGCTTTGACAAAAGTATATGAAGCTCTTAACACAGAACCTGCTATATGCTAAAAGTGTGATACATACTATTTGAAATGGAATCTACACTAATAAAAGAGAAAGATGCAAATTGACCATACCTTTGCAATGCCCACCAGCCAATCAGGAGTGAGTATGCAAACCAACCCAACAAAGATGGCGAGTTAATTTGCATATGCAGGCGCTGAGTGGCAAGGGTTGTTCTGCAACACCCCAGCGCTCCAGGCCTCTGGGCAGAGTGGGAGGCAAAAAGGCAGCTCTGGTCTGGAGCAAAGGCAGTGCTGGTATCCAGGGGAAGGAAGGCCCATTCTTGCATGATTTTTTGTGCATCAGGCCTCTAGTATATAATAATAGGTGGATTTCTTTCAACAAAAGTGGTGGAATTTATGCATCTTAGTGAGCTATTTCCCACATCAACTACCCTATAATTATTTGTTATATGAAAGAATAGAAAATGCCCACTTGTTCTGATGGTTCTACATTGCCCAAATCTTTTCCAGAAATCTTCTTGTGAAGCTGCCTTCTGAGCCCATATATGAATCAGAAAGAAAAAAGGGCTCTATTACTCTATTCTTTGCTTCTATTTACCAAAAAAGGTAATCTCCAGTTTCATTGTCCACTTTATTTATTAGCTTCAATGCCAAATGACCTTTGCCTATCTTTTTAAGTTAAATTTGTCCCAAGAAGACAAAGATGTTACTAATAATATTATTCACAAAAAGTGTTATGGATTCCTAAGGGAGTTTCAGAACAGAAATTATCAAAGAAGTTCCCAATGAGAATGCAGATAATTTGAGAATAGAGGCCTTATCTACAAGCAGAGTTCTTACCCTGGAGTTAACTGAAGTTATGTTGCATGTAACAGACTTTTTTTGTATATATTTTTTCTACATAGAGGGTTTGTTACTTTATTATTTTCAAAGGTATTTATGACAAAAAGGGGATAAGATCTTTTAAAATATACTTATAGATGTCAAGGCTTATTGGAGAGTGCTATAATCTCTCTATATAAAAGGCTAATATGCTAAGTGTCTGACCATCCAACTAGTTGCTATGACGAGCATTGACCACCACAGGGTAGATGCTCAACTCATGAGTGTCTGTGATGTGCACTGGCCATTTACATAGAAATGGTACCGTGGACCTGGTGCCCACAAAGAATACTTGGCTTCCCCCAAGTGGGACATAGGTCCCACCACCACCCTGGAGCGGCAGTCTACCAAATGGCAGTCAATGCTGCTGAGACCCCTGTGACACAAAATGAAGCCCTTGGCCCAGCCCAGCCTGGAAACATTGGCTGTGAGTGCCAGGTAATGACATCAATTAGCAATGCCTGGCTTCCTCTTTCGAGTGATGACTAGCCTCCTTGCAGTTTCTTCAGCCCAGGAACATGACTTGCTTTATAGCCAGGTGCAAACATTTTACACTTTAATCAAATGTATGTGAAGAATTTCCCCATACCTCATCTTATTTGATCCTCAGAGAAGTCCTGGAGTACATAGATAGGAGACTGTGGAATCCTATTTGCTTCTCAATAGCTGGAAAACTAAGATTTAGAAAGCTTAGAAACTTGAACCAACTGAAAAGAAGTAAGAAATGGTGGACCTTGAAAATGACTTCAGGTTTTCTCACTGCACAGAATATAGTCAAACGCTATTGCAGTTAACTATTTTACCCTTCGTTCTTCCTGTGTGATCTACAATAATAATCTGATTTATGTTGATATTTACTGCTGTGCTGCTGACAATTACCTGAAAGAGAAGTTGAGGTGCATCACTGGGCTGGAAAAGGTTTAGCTACATCAAAAAACAGGTCTAATTAAGCAAGTTTATTATATATTTATAAAAGGCTAAGTTGACACGCATGCATGATACATATAAAGCTCTCTCTGACACCAATCACATGCATGTGCTTCCATCTATCATTGTCGATAGTGAAATTGGTTGACACTTGTATTATAGAGAAAGGGCAAATAGCGATATTAAAACATTTCTTCTAATTAATTGCCTTTCAATGTGCACAAATTTGTGCACTGGGCTACTAATATTAATAATAAATGTAAATGTTTAGAAGATTAAAAATGTGCTATCTTTTATATGCTAAAGTGATGATATTCATCTACTGCTATATCACACATTGTTATTTTTATTGGTGGGGGATTGGTTTGAGTGAAATTATAAACATTTCCTCAGCCCCTCTGCCTTGACATCACTGGTGCAGATTTTCACAGACAGCTGCCAGTATCCTGGTGTATGGGGTGTGACCTTGGAACAGAAGCTATTTCAATCTTTGAATGAAGAAGATTGGATTGTCAGGATTGATAGACTTTTTGGTTATGTTAGTGACATAGTCTAACACATTGAGTTAATTCAAACAAATGGCACTGGGGTTATTAATGGAAAGAACTGAGAAGTTAGCTTTCCATTGCTTTTCTTCCAGTTCCCAATGCTATATTTTTAGAAGCATTTATTTTAAATGGAGAGAGTCCAAAGGAGAACATAGTTATCAAGGTTAAAAAAGACAAAATATGAACATGGGAATTGGAAGGAGGATTATTTTATAATTGTATTTTTATCCAGGGGCATGCTGGTAAACTAGCTCTCTAGCGGGAGAAAAACCAGCCCTGATTTTTAGTGAATACCAATTTCTGTGGTGTAAAACCTGCCACCATGGACAATTTCATGCTACCAGTGTAAGGCTACTCAATGAAATTAGAAAGAGATGCACATAATTTGTTCTTGAGAATGAGTATAAGTTGGCTCCAGTAAGCCACGGTTTATAACACTCATAAACCTAAAGATCCAGGAGAAGGGTTTCTAGGGGAGGCTTAGTTGTACCGAAATACCCTTTGGAAGAAGCTCAATTTAAGAGCAAAAAATAGCCAAAGCCGGTTTGTCTCAGTGGATAGAGCGTCGGCCTGCAGACTGAAGGGTCCCAGGTTCGATTCTGGGCAAGGGCATGTATGTTGGTTGTGGGCACATCCCCAGTAGGGGATGTGCAGGAGGCAGCTGGTCAATGTTTCTCTCTTATCGATATTTCTAGCTCTCTATCCCTCTCCCTTCCTCTCTGTAAAAAATCAATAAAATATATTAAAAAAAGAGCAAAAAATAATTAGAAATTCTGACAGAGGATATTGACGGAGACTGAATATGTATATAGTTTAAAACATATTTCTCCTCCTCCACTCCCAGCCACTATAAGATTTTTTTCTCCACTTTTTTCTTCCTCCTCTACTTACCCCCAACATTTCTTCCCTAATTAGACTGACATACCCTCCAAGAGTCCATCCTTTATGCATTGATTGGTGGTGGGGTGGGGACAGGTTGGCTGCTCTCAGATGGACAAAAGAGGGGAGGTCTGGGAATAGTAGGACTTTCATAATTTGTATTCTGTCATGTTATTTTCCCTATGTTTAAAGACAAAGAAAAACTTGATGAGGACAAAGAAAACACTTGTAAAGTTTACGATTTGTGAATCAGTCAGTCTTTCTAAACATAACCCTTTAGAGAGGAAAAAGCAGCATAAATATAAACCAAACCCTTTCGTTTTCTTTTCACTTACATCTGGGCATTTCTTAATATATATGTACATTTCTAAAGCAATTTGACTAAGTTTGAGTTAAAACCAAGCTAATTTTTTGTGTATCCCAACTGATTCTATTTTGGTTACCTGGTCAAACTTGCCATGTGACCATGAGCAAGTCATTTGCCTTTCTGAATTTGAGTTGTAAACTGAATTGTGTTTAAATTGTCTTCTACCCAGAGGAGTTGTTGGCACTTATATCGAATTTAATAAGCAGCTTTGCAATTTTCACTTACGAAATAGAATAATAATCTTTACTTTTAAAGTGTCATTGAACAAGTGGGGGCATTTAATAAGCAAAATAAACTAGTTTGAACAAGTGGGGGCATTTTATCTGACTTGGCCAATTAACCAGGACTTTTCTGAAGAAGAGTTTAGAGTCCAGTTTTCTCTACTGGCTATTTTCTCTGCTTCCCTCCCCTGACTTTGGGACTCATCAAGCTATTTTTACTATGTGCAGTAAAAAAACTCTTCTGGATTGGAGGTGAGTCCTTAGTATACATGAAGGGTTCTCCTCTGATGGTCATCAGCAATTCAAACTCTATCTTTAGACCATTCTAGCCCATAATGATTCATATTCTATGTGTTTCCTTCTCTCTTTTTTATTGAGTTTATTGAGGTGACACTGGTTTAAAAAAATCCCATAAGGTTTCAAGTGTACAACTCAAGAAAACATCACCATCTGTTTCCTACATTGTGTGCCCATTGCTCAAAGTAAATCTCTTTCTGTCCCCGTTTATCCCTCCTTTGCCCTTTTCCACCCCCACCACTTTACATCTGCTATCACCATACTGTTGTCTGTGTCTATGTGTTATATATATTTTGGTTAATCCCTTCACCTTTCACCCAGCCCCTTAGCCCCACTCCCCTCTGGCAACTGTCAGTCTTTTCTATATATCTATGCTTCTGTTTCTATTTTTTTTGTTAAATTATTTTGTTCTTTATTTTGAATTGTGTTCTTCTTTTGTTCATTATATTAATTCTACATATAAGTGAGATCATATGGTATTTGTCTCTTTCTGACTGGCTTATTTCACTTAACATAGTACTCTCCAGGTCCATCCACGCTGTCGCGAAAAGTAAAAGTTTCTTCTTTTTTTCAATCAAGTAGTATTCCATGGTGTAAATGTACCACAGCTATTTTATCCACTCATCTACTGATGGGTACTTGGGCTGTGTCTAGATATTGGCTATTGTAGATAATGCAGCTATGAACACAGAGGTGCATATGTTCTTTTGAATTAGTATTTTGTTGTTGTTTTTCAGATATATTCCCGTAAGTGGAATCTCTGGGTTCCTTCTATTTCTATCTGTTTATGACCCCTATCCCCTGCCTAACTCAGCACTCCTAGGGGTCTAGGGAAAGGACAAGGAGAGTGGGCAATAGGCAGGTCTTTCTAAGCTCTCTGGCATTGCATCACTTGACTGTTACCTATCAAATATCTGATTGTCCAAGAGACTCCTGGGTAAAAATCATGGCAACAGTAGCTAATATTTATTGAATGCTATGGACTTAACGTACATCTTATTTAGTTTCTAACTACAGCATAATTTGAGCCCCCATTCTATCCATAAGGAAACTGAAGCTTAATAAAGTCAACTATGTTCAGAATAAGTGATAGAATCCAGATATGATATATAATCCCAGGACCTGTGCTCCTAATCTTGACCATTTTTTGTGGTTGTATACAAAGTTCCTAAAATAAATCTGGGATTGAAAAGCAGAAAACCATATAAAAGCTCTAAGATGGGGGGATTAGATGGGAATCAGATTTCACAACTTTTTCTAGTGAAAAAGAAAACTCAAACAGCTCAGATGAAGGGGGGCAAACATAGTTTGTGACTTTCACTTGCCTCCCTATCCCATCTCCAGAGCATCTTGCTCAGGAGCTATAAGCTCTACCATGGGGTCAGGCCCTCTTACATTAAAGTATAGGTAATTAGCAGTGGGGGGTGAGTGCAGGGAGGTGGGAAGCAGTCAATACTGCTTATTCTAGTTTTCTGTCTAAGTATTACTAATTTAGATTTCTGAAGACTCACCTTGTGAACAAACATTGGCAAAATTCCATCATGAAAGTATTAGTATGTAAGACCTTCTCTATTGGACAGAAAGACTAACTGTAGATTATGACCTTGCTTTTTATTTGTTTGTTTTTTTTATCACCGAAGACTTTGAAACTCCTGTCCAAATGAAAGTAATAGGAAATGCTACATTTCAGAAAGTGTCAAGCCTTTTGGAAGCTACAAAGACATGTACCTTAAGTGGCACCTCTTTCATTTAGAGACTGGAGATCTTTTGAGATGTGCTGGAAGGCTAAGAGCTGTCCCCCAGCTTGACTTCCACTTCCACTTTGAAGATAATGGGAACATCATAGGGAGAAGCCAAAAGTCTTACATTGGGGCTAGAAATTTTGTAATTGATAAGAAAGCATGATGGCACATTTAGAATGGAAATACCTTGTCTGTATAATAAAGAGCCAGGGTGTAACACCCTTATAACCAAAGCTCACCAGATCGGAAGTCAGTGCTGGATTATTTTGGCAACCCAGCACTGACTGCTTCTGCTGCAGGCACAGTGCTCCAGTACCGACTGCTGAGGGGGCTGCGAATCAGGGCCAGAGAGAGGCTTGAAGAGGGAAGCAGGCCTCTGTAGCAGCATTTGACCAGCACTTGCCTCTCTCTTTCTCTCCCTGTCTGGCCAGCAGCCATGCATCCATTTCTCTCCTGGACTCCACCTGGGCTGCTGATCAGCCCGCCTTTCTGATCAGGTCCCGTTGATAGGCCCAGAGACACTGACTGTCATAGAAACTGACCAATCAGAACCAAATCTGGGGGCTTAAAGGTGTTTCTATCCTGGGAGACCGGTGGATCCCTAGGCCTGCTCCAGCAATGACCTTCACAAATTTACAGAAGTTGCTCATCAGTGACAGCCTGGACCCTTGCTGCCCAAAGGTCCTGCAAGATGAGCTGATAGCAGAGCTGCAGGATTGCAAAAGCCGTATCTTCTGCTTGGCCACCAAGGTGACCGAGGATGTTATTAACGCAGCAGAGAAGCTCTAGGTGGTGGGCAGAGCCAACACTGGTGTGGACAATGCGGATCTGGAGGCCACCACAAGGAAAGGCATCCTGGTCATGAACATCCCAATGGGAACAGTCTTAGTGCTGCGGAGCTCAGCTGTGGGATGATCATGTGTCTGGCCAGACAGATTCCCCAGTCAACAGATTAGATAAAGGATGGCAAATGGAACCAAAAGAAGTTCATGTGAACCGAGTTAAATAAAAAGGCCCTAAGAAGGATTGGGAGAGAGGTGGCTGTCCTGATGCAGTCCTTTAGGATGAAGACTGTAGGGTATAACCCCTTCATCTCACCAGAGGTCTCTGCCTCCTTCTGGGTTCAGCAGCTGCCCCTGGAGGAGATATGGCCCCTCTGTGACTTCATCACTGTGCACACCCCTCTCGTGCCCCCCACAACAGGCCTGCTGAACGACAGACAGCACCTTCTCCCAATGCAAGAAGGGTGTGCGCGTGGTGAACTGCACCTGGGATGGTGGACGAGGGCAGTGCACGGGCTCAGCGCTGAACATGTTCACAGAGGAGCTGCCTCAGGACCGTGCCTTTGTGGATCATGATAATGTCATTAGCTGTCTCCACCTGGGCTCCAGCACTGAGGAGGCCCAGAGCTGCTACGGGAGGAGATGGCTGTCCAGTTCATGGACATGGTGAAGGAGAGATCCTTCTTGTGGGTCATGAAAGCCCAGGCCCTTACCAGCACCTTCTCTCCGCACACCAAACCTTGGATAGGTCTGGCAGAAGCTCTGGGGACTCTGATGTGAGCCTGAGCAGGGTCCCCCAAAGGGACAATCCAAGTGGTAATGCAGGGTTTATCCCTGAAGAATGCCGGGAACTGCCTGAGCCCCACAGTCATTGTTGGCCTCCTCAAAAAAGCTTCTAATCATGTGGATGTGAACTTGGTAGACACCAAGCTGTTGGTGAAAACCGGCCTCAATGCAACCACCTTCCATAAACCCCACTGTGCCAAGAGAGCAAGGATGCGGAAAAGGCCTCCTGAGTGTGGCCCTGGTGGGTGCCCCTTACCAGGCTGTGGGCTTTGTCCAGAGCACCACACCTGTGCTGCAGGCACACAACGGAGCTTCCTTCAAACCAGAAGTGCCTCTCTAAAGGGGTTTTCCCCTGCTCCTGTTCTGGGCTAAGCCTTCTAACCCTGACATGCTGCCTACCATGATTGGGCTCATGGCAGAGGCAGGTGTACAGCACTGTTCTACCAGGCCTCCATGGTGTCTGATGAGGAGGCCTGGCATGTCATGGGCATGTCCTACCTGCTGCCTAGCCTGGATGCCTGGAAGCAGCATGTGACCGAGGCCTTTCTGTTTCATTTCTGACCTTGGGCCTCACCAGGACCAGCCTTGGTCTTTGTGATCAACACTGAGCTGTCATAATCCCGGGGCTGACACCATTTATGTAGTCTGACCCCTGTAATAACCACTTAATAAGCAGTTCCTCCCCATCCTCAAAAGAAAAGAACCAAATCTGAGTCAACTTGGAGAAGCCAATGGCTGCCTAGGAGGCGGAGCTTTTGACACTGACTGGCATAGAAACTGACCAATCAGAACCAAATTGGCTGGCAGAGGAGGGTAGTTGGGGGTGAGATCAGGCCTGCAGGGGAGGGCAGTTGGGGTGAGATGAGGCCGACAGGGAAAGGCAGTTAGGGGCATCAGGCAGGCAGGTAGGTGAGTGATTAGGAGCCAGCAATCCCAGATTGCGAGAGGGAGGTCTGGCAGTCAGACATCTCCCAAGGGGGGCCCTGATTGGAAAGGTTGCAGGCTGGGCTAAGGAAACTCCCCCCATCCATGCATGAATTTCATGCATCAGGCCACTAGTTCTATATAATAAAGAGCTAATATGCAAATAGTCGTTAATGCCCTCACGTCGTCATTCCATAATGGCTCAGACACTCAACACTGAGGAGAGAGGAATGGGGACCAGCCAGGCTGAAGCCCAGAAAAGAGACAAGCTGTCCGCCCTGTGGTCTCAGGAGCCAGTGTCTGGGGCTGTGGCCCTGGAGAGGGACAAGCCACCTGCACCACAGACCTGGGCACCAGCAGCTGTTCCTGTGCCTGCAGCCCAGAAGAGGGATAATCCACATGCCCCATGATCCCCATAGTCCCCATGGTCCCTGGCACCAACGGCTTTGCCTGTGGCTGTGGCCCAGGCAAAGCCACCCGCCCACAGTCCCCTGTGGCTGTGGCTGGCCCGGGAAAAGCCAACCTGGGTCCTGGGTGCCTGCAGCTGGCCAGAGGGAGGAAGCCCAGTCCCAGGTGCCTGCAACAGGCCAGTGGAGGGAATTCTGAGTCCTGGATGTGGAGCACAGCAGAGGCTGTTAGGGGCAATCAAGCCAGCAGGGGACTAGTTAGGGTGATCAGTGAGGCAGGCAAAGGTGGTTAAGGAAATCAGGCAGGCACGCAGGCAGAGAGGTTAGGGGTGATCAGATAGGCAGGCAGAAAGGTAAAAGGTTAGGAGCCAGGGGTCCTAGATTGTGAGAGGCAGTCAGACATCCTCTGAGGGGTCCCGGATTGGAGAAGGTTCAGGCTGGGCTAAGGGACCCTCCCCCCATGCAGGAATTTCATGAACTGGGCCTCTAGTGAAGAAGTAAAAGGTGACTTAAAAGAAGTTTTGACAAATTGTCTGTTTGATGGAGAGACTCAAGGAGAGATTAAGTTTTGGGCTTTAATGGATTAATGGATAAGAGAGGATCCAGGGGTGAGTAGAGACCAGGGGCATGTGTGTAAGGGTTTTATGAAACCTGAATCTTGTATGACTTACAGGAGAACTTTCAAGAAAAAGTAATATGAAAGCAAAATTAGGTATACAGCCTTGGATAAAGCCCATGCAAGTGAGGAATTCTGAGGTGAAGTTTCATTAGTATCATAGAAAATCCTTCTCTGGTTGAGAGAGGGAAATGGCGAGCATCTGTAATAGGGTCATCAATAAAAATAATTTTAAAAAAAGAATATAAAAAAGTAGAAAGCCTAACTAATCAAGTTTAATAAATTATGCTATAGCCATCCAGTGAAAATCTATAAGGACATTAAAAATCACATAGTAAATGAATATTTAATGCACAATAACTAAAATAAACAGGGGGAAAAGAAAGAGTTGGGGGTAGGAAAGGGAGTAAGCTTTATAATTGTGGAACAGACTGTACTGTGGCTACATTTCAGGGGGTTTTCAGTAAGCCAGAGCATTCTATTAGTTACCAGACTCCTGTAAGAAGTTTAATCTTATTTTTAGGGGAACACAAATAAAGATTTAAAAATTTTTTTTCTAGCTGGAAACAGAGATACACCAGTTAGAGAAATTCTACAATAGGAAACTGAGGGTTAGTGAGACAGATGCAAAGGGGAGGATTTGAACAGGATAATAAAATGGAAATGAATTAGAGGGTGTTTACTAGGTGGTGTGCAATAACCGTAGAGAAAGCCACAGATGTACATGGATCATCTTTAAGAAAAGAATGCCTAGAGGTGCCCAGTGCAACATGGACCAGTATGCGGTTTTCTTCCCAGAATCTGAAAGGGGAAATGAGGATTAATAGCTTCACAGCTGAAGTTATTTTTCACTCTCTCTTCAGTTTTCTATTAATTATGGTTTTTTAAAAATTTAAATATGTTTTATTGATTTTTTTAGACAGAGAAGAAGGGACGAGACAGATAGAAACATTCATTGGCTGCCTCCTCCACGCTCCCTAATGGGAATTGAGCCCACAAACCAGGCATGTGCCCTGACCAGGACTCAAACCCCTGACCTCTAGGTCCACGGGACAATGCCCTGCTACCTATCTTCTTCCTTCTTTATTTTTTCTAGTTATATCAACTCTCAATTGTCAAATATGTCTCAACTCAGGAAATAAGAGGCATTTGTGAGACATGTAGAACATTTTATACCTTGAAAACATTCTAATCTTCATCATATTTTTTTACAACTATTTTTAGATATTTTGAATGTATGATTAAACTAAACTGATGATGTCCTTCTTAAACTCTGGGACAAGAGGAGGAAAAAAGGTGGGATACGGTGCCGAGTCACCAAACTGGCCAGGGCTGTGGAGAATCCTAGTTTTATGGAATAGGGTCAATTTGGATGCTTTGATTTCTAGTCATAAGAATATTAAACCCATTGAGCAGCTGACAGCCTGCAGTTAGACTGGAAAAGAAAAAAATGTCTGAACTTTTGGTGGTGACAGCACAATCTAGCAACAATATTCTGCATGATTTGAAGTAATAGAAAAGGGTACCTTGAGAGGAAGAACTAGCAGACTTACAGAAGGGCCCCTAAAATACAAATATCAAAGCTTTAAACTATTTTTACCAGAAATGAGCAACAAAATAAATTGCAGATCGAATACAGATGGGGGAAGAGGGGTTTCAACATCAGAAGATTGGCAGGGGAGCTTGGGAGACGGGGAATGGGTTCTCTCTGTCCTGAAGGGAGGCCAGTGGAGGGCGGAAGGGCTGCTTTCTCTGAAGACTGGTACTCAGCTCCTCATAATAATCATTAAAAGCAATGTTGCATGCCTACTCTCTGGCTCGTGTGAGATTGTACAAAGTGCCTTGGACCGTAATACTCGTGTAGCAGGAAGGGAGTGTAAGAGGCAGGAAAGTCTCCTGATATTCCTGCCCTAATGCAGGGAGAGGCAGTCTCTCCCTATGCTTTCATTCAGCCTCCTTTCCACAGAGTGTGGGTGAGGGTATGGGGTACTAGGCAGGGGAAGGATATTTTCCAACATAACAGAGATAGGTAAGACATTCCTGATGGAACAGGCTGGAGTAGCATTCATAATTTTAGTCCAGGAGATTCAGTGATTCCATATGTTTATGAGAAGCGTGCCTACCTTCCTTCCGTCCTCTCTCCCCTTCTATCTCTGTCCCTGTCTCTCCTCCCCCATTTCTTCTTATATTCCAGGAAGTTGCTCAATTTGCACAATCTGAAGTCATGGTTTTATGGAGTATTAGGTTTATCCAATTTTTTTTCGTTCAATATTATACAGGCAGTAGTCTATCAGAGGAGACCTGATTGTCAGTCCATCCATCCATCCATCCATCCATCCATCCATCCATCCACCCCTCCAGTAAATGTTTATGTATAGTCTTATAGGTGCAAAGTAGTATTTTTAAAACATCACAAGACACAATTCCTTTCATCAATAAAAATATTGTCACAGAAACCGGTTTGGCTCAGTGGACTCAAGGATCTCATGTTCGATTACGGTCAAGGGCATGTATCTTGGTTGCGGCCACATACCCAGTGGGCAGTGTGCAGGAGGCAGCTGATCGATGTTCCTCTCTCATCGATGTTTCTAACTTTCTATCCCTCTACCTTCCTTTCTGTAAAAAATCAAAAAAATATATTTTAAAAAATATTGTCCAGTTCAGCTAAGATAGCTCTATGGCAAACTTAAATTATTAAATGACAACTGAGTAATACTGAAATACAGGAGATCACAAAAGACTTAGAACTAGCAAAGGAGGCTTAAAAGAGAAAAAGGGGCTTTATTTAGAATATGAATGGATGAGGGGATTGTAAAAAGATATTTTTAATTGGATTTTTAGAGAGAGAGGAATGGAGAGAGATAGAGAGAAACATTGATGAGAGAGAAGCATCCTCGATTGGCTGTCTCCTACACACACTCTACTGAGGATCCATTCTTAACTGGGGCTGACTGGGAATCAAACTGGCAACCTCTTGGTTCCTAGGTCAATGCTCAACTGCGAGGCATACCAGCTGGGCAGGAGGATTTAATTTTAATCCTCACCCAATACATGCTTATTTATTTTAGAAAGAGCAGAAGGGAAGGAGGGGAGAGAGAGAGAGAGAGAGAGAGAGAGAGAGAGAGAGAGAGAGAGAGAGAGAGAGAATATCCATGTGAGGGAAAAACATCCATCTCTTTGCCCCCACTTGGGGCTCAAACAGTCAAACAGCAACCTCGTGGTGTACAAGAAAATACTCCAACTAATTGAGCCACACTGGCCAGAGTGGGATAATTTTGGATATCTTAAAGGTCTGAAAAAAAGCCCTTTGAAGAAAGCAACCCCATGGAGGCCTATGTGCATGCTATGGACTGAATATTTGTGTCCCTCCAAAATTTATATGCTACAGCCCTAATCCTCAATATGGTGGGTCTTTTGGAAGGTATTTATTTCATGAGGATGGAGCACTCATGGATGGTATTAGTGCCATTACTCATTTATGTTTCCATTACATCTCAATGAAACTTAAAAATCCGGGTCAGTTTCACGTTCTTTGGCTTGGCAGTCATTGCCATTCCTCTTTATCACGATTTTGAAACACTTGTGCAGCATCTCCAGTTTGTCTCCAGACTTTCTCCTTGCCACCACATGTGGGAGATAGGAATATAACATTGTGAAGTCAAATCTCAGAAAAACATCTTAAAAGAACAAAAGCAGTATGCTCAAAGAGCAGTATGCTCCATTGGACAGATAAAAATTCATATTTCCTATATCAATAATGGCAGTAGAATTTTCCAACATTAATTTCCTAGTAACTGGAGACCTGGAATTCAAACTGAGCCAGCCAGCTGGACATGGATGAGCATGTGGATCACTTACTTATTGGTCTTAAAAAAAAATGATTCCAGCCCCCATTCCTATAGCTTCTGATTTAGTAAGGCTGAGGTAGAATTCAGAGAATTTGTGTATTAAACCAAGATAAGACACAACAGCATAAGGATTAGGCAAAATTAACATTTTCACCCATGCCTCCTCTAGAACCCACTGCCACCAGCAGGCTGCTGTCCTCTCTCCCTCTCATACCTCCTTTCCCTTCCCACTTATTTAATTTCCTCCATGTGAATCAGGGCAATCTACGCATTGCAAATAATTCCACCTTTTCTCTTATAACTAACCATCTCTCCCCACTTTATTTCTTCTCACCTGCCTCCAATCACTATAGCCTTCCTAATCCTTGAGTCAAAAACAATTCGAAGATCCCAGACTAATCACAGAGGTATTTCCTTCTCTGGCTCCAAGTCACTACATGCGATGAAGGCCTTGGGGTTTCAAAACAGAGATTTATTTACAGAAAATCAGCTCCTTTGCATCACCCAGGTCTCTTTTGTTAGTTCTCTGGTGCGGCACTTGCTTACTATATTGGACTCATCTATGGACAATGAGTGCTAAACTGTTTTGGTTTTAGGGAAAGTTATTAAGGCATAGAGAAAAGTTGTTTATTTTTGCCATCCAAATTTCTGAGAAGATATTTTAGATAAGCAATTCACCACTCTCTTTGATCTCAAGTTATCAGCTTCAAAGAATAACATTTTAAAATAATTTTTATGTGGTTTCTATTAGTTTGCCTGTCTTGCATGTACTGAGGCTTGTTTTAAAAAGTCTCTTTTGTTTTTGAGCATTTTTGTCAGATGGTCAAGTTATATGTTTGTCTTTTGTGATAAAATTCAACAACTCATTTATAGAAATAGCCCAGACTTTATTGATTATGGTGTCAGACAGTGGTGAAGTGAATGCATTGCTCTTCTTTATGTGGCATTTATGAGAGTATGGAGTTAATTTCCTCTCACTCTTCCAGGAAGAGTATTGTCTTCTGTTGTTTTCCTCCCCTTTATAACTGCTCTTAAAAAAAAATCCACTTTATACATTTAATATATTTGGCAGGATGGAAGATAGTTAACATTATTTCTTCTACATGGTAGAGGTTAACTTTTATGTTCTTTTTTTGTCAGGATTGAGGAAAAAATGGTGTTAAAGGGAGAACATTTGGACAAGGGGCATAAATATGCCTCAGAGATCCATTCAAGTGTACATAATTAATTTTATTTTTTGGTTTACTGTCTGAGATATGGTAAAATATAGTAAAAAAAATCAATAGTAGCACTAAATATCTAGAATTGGAGAAACTAGTTTCCAAATTTTGCTTTTCTACCCATGTAATCTTGGGCAAGATTCTTTATTCTTTTATTTATTCATTTATTCATCACACAAGTATGTCTTGAGTATCTTCTATGTGTCAGACATTGTGAAAAGCACTGAGATTAGAGGAGCAGAACACAGTCCTTGCTCTAATAATGTGTGGCTGACATGAGAATGTGACTCATGGATCTCAAACAAAACATTATGCTCCTTTTGTCAAGTAGTAGGAAATACACAGCATTACTCATGAAGTAATCTTTTCATTTAAAAATTTTTATTAAGGAAAAATTAAATCATTTGCAGAAAAAAAAAGAATACTATAAATGTCTTCACCCACCTTTAACTCATACCCAATTTATTCAGTGAGTAAATAGCACAGGTGAAGGTGGCACAATTGTAGATTAAAAGACATGTGATGTGTTGCAGTTTCACTAATAGTGGAGAGTCTTGGTATAGGGGAATAACTCTCCCTCCAATGGCAATTATAAAATTTGGACAATATATTTGTAAAATTTATATTAAGGAACTGGTGACCCAAATCAAAACTATATGAAAGTCTATCCTTGAAAGAATACATGAGTGAGAGTTGAAGATTTGCAGTCTCCTGTGTACACAGCAGGAGCAGCAGAAGCCACCATTTTGGGGCAGACAGAGCAGGAAATTAGAGTGATAATCCGGGAAGGGAGAGAGCTGCACAATGGGAGACCTCCAAATATACACGTATAAAGTCACCTAAAGCTTTGGATCATTGCTAAACCATATAAAGTTAGGGAAGACACCAAGGGGCTTTGTAAATAACAGTAGCTGGAAGCTGAGTGAATTGAGTGGAGAGTTGATTTGCCTCTCACCAAAAGGAAGACAGAGTTGAGTTGAGTCCAGCCAAATGGACTGCTTTCTAAAATAAGAATTACTCATCAGAACATAAGAGATATATTACATTGTATAATTCATAATGTCTGGTTGACAATCAACGATTACTAGATGCAGAAAGAAAACATAAAAGATATTCAAGGAAAAAAAAGCAGTAGAAACTGTTCCCAAAGGGATCTAAGTGATGAAAATTGCGCACAGGAACTTTAAAGCAACCATCTATAATAATAAAAGTGTAATATGCAAATAAACCAAATGACCAAAGAGTGGAACAACCTTCTGGATGACCATGCTATGACACGCACTGGTGACAGGCCAACCAAGCTGGGTGTGATGAGTTTGGTCATGGGCCAATGGTGGGCCCCCCCACCAATTGCATTGCACCTGCCTTGGTTGGTTGCTATCTGTGCGATGCTGCCCCCCCACAACTGGTCACTCCCCTCTGCAGGCGATGGCTGTCCACCTGCAGAAGGAGGCCCAGTCAACCCTCTGCAGGGCCATCAATGGGGGGGTCCACAATCACCCCAAAGAGGGAGGCCCAGGCCACCTGGCCAGCAGCCATAGAAGGAGACCAGGCCACCTGGCTGGTGGTGCTCAGAGGGTGAGTAGGGCCTCCCTCTGCAGGGTGATTGGTCTGGGGACCCCATGATCAATCACACCACAGAGGGATGCCCAGGTCAGCAATGCTGTGGAGGTTGGGCGGGGCTGACCAGCAATTGCCCACAGAAGGAGGTCCAGGCCAGCCAAGTGATTGCACCCCATGCCTGTCACCTGCAGAAGGAGGTGACTGGTGGAGAGGGCTGCAGTGGAGGAGGGGCCAGCTTCCAGCAGCAGGGAGAACGAAAGCCCTGATAGGCCCTGATCACTGCCCAGGCCTAGGGATCCTACCCATGCACTGTGGAGTCCAACCGGCTGGATCCAGGCCGATTGGTTCCCCCAACCTCCCATAGCCTCTCCCCCCAGCTGGCCCTGACAGGAGGGAGGAGGAAGCCCGATTCCTCATGGTCTCTCCCCCTAGCCAGCATTGGAGACAGAATATGTCTGAAGACCAACTATTGGCACAACGTACATCTGAAGCTGAAAGAAGCCATTGTCGTGGACAGAATGTATCTGAAGACCTACTATTGGCACAGGCCAGGCTGAGGAATCCCCCTGAGTGCATGAATTTCATGTACCCGGCCTCTAGCATTAGCTATGTCCAAAAACTTATTTACTATTCAATATATCTGAAGCAAAAATAACTAAATAGTAATATTTGATCATTCTTGAGTGATATTTATGTTTTGGTATTTTATTTTAACATTTAAAAAATAGAATTAAAAATTAAAATAAGACTAATAATTTTACAAATGTAGCCACACAGTCATTTTCATACTATCACACTTTTGCCAGCATTCCAGTCTTTAGGCACCATATTAAACCAGAGAATCCAGCAAAGATCTCCTTAGGAGTACCACGCAAATATGAAGCCATTAAAAAAAGAGGCTAATGAACGCTAATGATTTTTCCTGACTATAAAAATAATATGTGTCATTGTAGAAAATTTGGAATATTTGAAAAGTATATCGAAAAAGCTGACAGTTTCCCCAAAACTCATCACTAAGGAAAAGTCACTGGATATTTTGGTTTATTTTCTTTCAGTCTGAATATTTGGATTTTTAGTTTTGTTAAAATAAATGTTAAAATAAAATATCTGACAGATATTTTGAAACAAACCCTGTACAAGATTAGTTTGTCTTTAATAAAAATAATGTTTGCCTTGGGGCTTCAGATTGGGCTTATGATAATTAAAGAAAATAAAAAACAAAAATAAAACCAATACCTAATATTAACTAAAGGCTGTACCCTACATATTACATATATCATATAATTTTTTTCATTTAATCCAAATTACCTCTTTATTTATATATTTATATATTTATTTAAATTACTTTATTGATTAAGGTATTACATATTTGTCCTCATTCCCATCCCAAACCCCTCCCCACGCATGTCCCTACTTCCCTGTTGTCTGTGACCACTGGTTAGGCTCATATGCATGTACACAAGTCCTTTGGTTGATCTCTTTCCTTTATCCCCACCCTCTCCTACCTTCCCTCTGAGGTCCGACAGTCTGATCAATGCTGTTCTTGTCATCATATCATTTAAACTACTTTCCAATATAGAAACTACGATAATTTCCATTTTACACTGAAAAAAAATTAGACATATAGGAGAGGACATGAAGGTGGGATTCAAACCCAGAGAGTTTG
The DNA here is from genome assembly GCA_963924515.1 of Vespertilio murinus. Taxonomy (NCBI): domain Eukaryota; kingdom Metazoa; phylum Chordata; class Mammalia; order Chiroptera; family Vespertilionidae; genus Vespertilio; species Vespertilio murinus. Next base: position 162,620,817 of record OZ004704.1, on the reverse strand, counting down.
ATAAATACAGAGCCAACCTTTAAATCTCCAAGGCAGGTCTCCTAAGAGTGAATCTGTGGTTTTACGTTGAGTGTGTGTGTGTGTGTGTGTGTGTGTGTGTGTGTGTGTTTGTGTGTGTGTGTGTGTGTGTGGTGGGACAGTGACATAGAATATATTCTGCTGCTTTTATCCCCTCCCTAAGCCACTTTCCAGAGGCCCCTATGTTTCCATTACTCCAAACTCAGAATAAAATCTGGCCCCTTATAGAGATATGCAAAATTCAGATGGGAAGAGGCCCAAAGCCAATGTGAATGTGTAATGGAGCTGAGGCTGTGAAAAATGTCCTACTGAGAGGGTCAGTTCAGCACTCAGATATGCCTTGTGTTGTTACGGATTCAGAGATTCTCTTTGAAGTCATTATCTCACTCTCAACAATTCTCAAAAGGCTGCAATTGGAACAAAGAACCCCAGCACCCTGGAGTGATCAGTATCTGAGTCACTTTATGTACTTCTTCCTGTGTCTGGCCTCATACACAGGTATAAGTGATGGAAAGATCATTTTAACTCACATTTAACACTTGTTGAGCCCTCATTATGTGCTTTGCCCCGGACTAAGAGCATAACATGTTTATTTAATCTTCATAAACACTATAAATAAGTTTCTATTAGGATTCCCATTTCATTGATAAAGACACCGAAACTTAAAAAGGTTGAGAAACTTGCTCAGATTACAGACAGCAGTAACAGGGATGGAATTGTCCACACTTTCAAACTAAGAACTACAAACTGCAGTGTCCATAGTCTTCCTCTCTCCTTTGCCACTCCTCAGTCTAGGAAGACTTTCTTATTTCCTTTTGCTGGCCAGTATAACATGACAATGTGTTAGGCCAGTAGAAGAAACATATTTGATATAGAATCCCCCCTAGCACTGATTCAGCCAATCAGATGACTCTTATCTTTTACTAGTATACAAGACATCTTTGCCTTCATTTTCTCCCACCAGGCCTGCCAAGTTTGGATTGGGTGCCTATTGCCAACTCCTGGTTCCACCTAGTTAGTGTTCAGGAATGGTCCATAAACCCCGAAAAGCAGACTTTAAATGGCTTGTTTTTGCATTGCATGTTGCAGTCCTGGGAGGGAACTTGGATAATTACCAGCTTATAAAAATAAGAGAAATTAGAACCATGCTTAATAGGAACGAGGCCTGCCAGGGACCGGAGCCAGGAATTAACCTTTTGAAATGTGATGTGAGATGGGGGTGGTGCAGGGGATGGGTTGGGAGAAGGATGAATCAGAGTGAGAAGGCAGCATCAGCCAAAGAACTGACCAATAAACAGATGCTGGGCACTTAACAAACTAGTAACTCCATAACTAATGGAAAGGAAGCTATTTTCGAGTCAATTTTTTTAAAATTCCTGTCTCTTGGAGGCTGAGGAACAGTCATCACTGGGGACCTTGACAGCTGAGATTACATGCTAATGCACCAGCTGCTGGAACTCAGTCCCTCCCCTGATCTTCAAGCAGCACTCCATCAGAGTACCTGTCCAATGCATTATTAGTATGGGCCCCAACAAGTCTTTGAATTTCATCACTGTCCCAGGTCCTTCTAAAGGCTTGGCTCTTCATGATAATGCATACACATGATGAGCATGTTAGCACGAGAGCATGCACACATAGATGTAATGAATTAGTGGAGTGGGGGGACATCCACGCTTGTATCTGAGACCTGAATGATTAATGCAGAGATAAATTGCATACAGAGAAAAGAGAGTAAAATAAAAGAGGAAACTCCTCGTATCCTTACTCTTCAGTCCTTTAACCTAGATGAAGGAATGGGAATTAAGGATGGTCAAAAAATTTTTTCCATACAACCTCATCTGTTTACATTGATTGTCTCTTCTGCCAAGGGGTGCGCATTGCAGGAAGAAGAATGGTGTATTTCCTAGGAAATGAAATCAATGCGCCAATATTTGACTGAAAACAAGGCCAAGAGGGAAATTGGACAGTTGTGTCTTCAAAGTTGTTTTTTCATACATTTTTTTCCAGGCTCTAAGAGCAACATTTATCTGGGGGAAGGCAGCCCTGTCTTTGTACTCCATGTGCAGGCTTAAAATGAATCTCCCTAGTCATCCAAACATAAAAAGCTGCTCTCACTATTCCCACCCTTCCCGATGGCCTATAGGAGTGGGATTAAACAGTACATCTATCAGAGACAGCCCTGGCAGTCATGCAGATCTCTCTGGACAGGAGCTTTTGGGACTTGCTGAGATTCCTCTTTCACAGACAGAAGAGCGGCACTGAACCTGTGTCTCAGCTGCAATATTGTCCCTGGCAAGTCCTTTAAGACTAGAACACAAACCAACTACTGATGTAAAAGGGGTATAAGACCGCATGAAATGGTATTATCAGCCGAATTCGATAAGAATTGACTCAGCAGCTCCCATCAGTGACAACATTAAATTCCCAACAATTAGTCAGCGATTAGACTAAAGGAGGATGGGTGCTTCTGGGCTGCTGAGGCCCCTCTGGGTCTCAATTTCTAAGAAGTCATTGACCACTTTTAGATACCAGAAGACATGGGATGAGAAAGGGAGTGACTTCTGTAGCAGGGTAAGGCTCATGTTTTCTTGTGGAGAACAGTCTGCACTTCTCAATCAACTGGACTTCCCATGCATGGTCTGCTGGTCAGCACTGCAGTTTTGTGGCCTTTCTATCTGTCTGTTGGCATTGCCACTCCTTCTAAACACCTCCTTCAAAGTTTCAGAAACCTTGTCCCTTTGTCTTCATTAGTAAGATATCCTTGGAATTCAGTGGATTTGGTTATTTACTTATTGATTTAAAATATCTGTATAGATATTATTTTTATTATTAGACACATGGCTCCTATGTTCATCAGTTCTACCTGCATACTATTATAAACATGTTCTACTGGTTACTTGTACAATTAAGGAAAATTTCTTCCTTTAATGTCAAACCTTTATTAAGTGCCAAAGGACTTTTTTTAAAGGGGCAATTGGTAAGATGGAGAATGTGGGTAAGAATCAGGCTCTGGAGTCAGACAGTGGGGTTCACTCTTTGCTCTGTCACTTAAATAGTTGTGGATTTGGGAAAAGTGACCCCACCTCTCTAAGAATTTCTCATCTATAAAATGAGCTATAGATATAGATAACAATATCTCTAGTAAGGTCTGTTGTGAGGCTTCCATTACACATTTGGCACAAAATAAGAGCCCAGTATTATTACTAAAAAATAAAGCATGGACCATAATCTTGTGGAATTCATAATATATAAGGAAATCAATCATTTAAAGATAAATAATGATATCAGGACAAAAGTGCTATAATAGCCATGAAAAAAGGTCTAATAAAGCATAGGTGAGGTAGCCATTTATTTTTTCAGAAAGGATCATGAGGCTCAGCAAGGAATTATTGTTTGATCTCACTTGGCTAAGAAGTGAAGGGAGAAGGTTCTAGGCAGAGGAAACAGCAAGAAAGAGGCAAAGAGCCATGAAGCAGGAGAGGATGTAGTCAGGAATTTAAGAGCCCAGCCCACACGAACGGATGCTGGCTTTTTGAACTTTGGGAAGGATTAACTTCTGTTTATTTCTGAGAGGCCTGTTGAATAATCTAGTTTGAGTCAGGATGAACATTTTTCTTTAGCCTGATGACCCATCTTTTGCATAAGATGAGCTGGCCAGGAAGGTAAGTGTGAAATGCGTTATGGAAAAACTGAAGCAATGGATACTCACCCAACCTATCTGCTTGTCACATTGGTTGAGTCAGTCACAATCCAATCAAACTTGGTTTTTAACTCATTGACTTTTCATTCAAGAGCACACATCCTAATTGTGTACATTGTCACTCACTAAGTCAGGAGAGAGAGAGAGAGAGAGAGAGAGAGAGAGAGAGAGAGAGAGAGAGAGAGAAAGAGGCTTCCTGGTTGTATTTACCTTGAAATTGTTTATTTACTAGTTCATTTGTTTGCAGAACATTTTATGTGTCACACCAGCCCTCTCAATTTGTTTGGTCAGCCTGATTTTCCAGAAAGTCAAGGGAATAATTGCTCATCATAGTAATTGAACATAGCTTGGTTTAATTTCATATTTAATTCCTGTATAATATTTTTCTTTGCCCTTATGTGAAAGTGTACACTAAAAACTTCCTTTATGTAGAAATTTATAAAAATGGGGATATTTGAAGCAAAAGTAAGAAGAGTTTTCTTTCTCTCTGAGTTCAGGAGGTCTCAGACTTTAAGGGGAGGGGAGAATAAAGCTTGACCAATGCATAGTTGAAGCATACAGACAAATCAAGAAAAGTTTCAAATGAAAAGATGATGACTGAGACAAAGCTTCACCCATTCTCTCAATGCTATTGAAGAAACATGTCTTATAGTCTACTTATTATAAATGTCCTTATTAAAAATTATTTTTTAGTTATTTTAGGAATAATCTATATATACTTGAAGCCCCGTGCATGTAATTCATGCATGGGGTGGGGGTGTCCCTCAGCCCAACCTGAACCCTCTCCAATTTGGGACCCCTCAGGGGATGTGCAACTGCTGGTTTAGACCTAATCCCAGGCAGTCGGACATCTCTCTCACAATCCAGGACTGCTGCCTCCCAAATGCGTGCCCGCCTGCCTTCCTGATTACCCGTAACCACTCCCCTGCCAGCCTGATCAATGGCCTAACTGCTCCCCTACCAACCTGGTCGTCCCTAAGTGCCCTCCCCTGCTGGCCTGATTGCCCCTGATGGCCTCTGCCTTAGCCCCCAACACTGTGGCTTTGTGCTGAAGAATGTCCAGATGGATGTCCAAAAGATGTCTGGTCTAATTAGCATATTACTGTTTTACCAGTATAGATAAGTATACGCCCCTAAAAAGTTATATTATTTTATATGCTTTTTACATGTACATATTCAACCTCTTTTACCCTGTTTTCTTTTTTTTCCCCCTAAGTATATCTTATTGATTTTTTTTCACGGAGAGGAAGGGAGAGGAAGGGAGAAGAATAGAGAGTTAGAAACATCAATGAGAGAGAAACATTGATCAGCTGCCTCCTGCACAATCCCAACTGGGGATGTGCCGCAACCAAAGTACATGCCCCTGACCAGAATCGAACCTGGGACCCTTCAGTCTGCAGGCCTATGCTCTATCCACTGAGCCAAACTGGTTAGCCTCCCCACCCCACACACTTCTTCTTTTTTACTTTTTAGATTATCCACATTTATAGATATGGCATTAATTCATTTTTCCATTGACTTTTTTTTAAGCAGACATGACTGTCCTAAATTGTTTATTAGGTTAAAGTTTTACAAACATTACTTATATTAGTGGTAAAGGTGGGAGAGTATTGCACCTTCTCTAAGCTGCATGGCGAGAACCACCATAATAATGGCCTTCCCAAGACCACGGCTCTTGTGGTCCTCAGATGTCAGCCCTTGTATATCCCTGTGCTTGTGGACTGGTTTGGTGATTCATTGCATGTCAGGATTTCTTCTGATAGCTTTATGGGATGGATCAATGAGGATAACCTCAAAGAATTTGTATGTGGAATCGTCACCAACCCAGTAAGAATTCAGGACTCTCAGAGCCCCGCGGTGGCATCCCGCTCGCTCTTTGGCAACAGACTGCAGACTGAGCAAATGTTAGCTGGTTAACACCGCGATGGACAGACAGGCTTGCCATAGGTCGCAACCTTAGGAACAGGGCGCTTGCAGCCACCACTGCGCACATGAATCCGATATATGACATAACCTGCTTGGCCTTGTAGCCCAGCCTGCAAGCTTTGTTGGGCCAGGTAGGTCGGGAGTGGGGAGCTGTGGAGCGCAGAGAGCTGGGGGTACTGCCAGCAGCGCACCCTGAGAGGGAAGGGCATTACATCTGACTGCTTCTTACTCCATAGCTCTTGGATATACTTGTAAGTGCCCATCTTGGTTTACTTGATGGCTGTGGCCGGACGGGAAGTCTCCACTGATTTTTAGAGAGAGTAGGAGAGTGATAGAGAGAAACATCAATGTAAGAAACATCCCTTCAATCGCCTTCCTTAGGAGCCCTGACCAGGTATGGGCCCGGTATGTTCCCTGACCTGGAATCCAACCTGCAACCATTCCATGCACGGTACCATGCTCACGCTCAACCAGCCAATCCACTTCAGGCTGGCTGTTATACAATTTATGGAATTTTAATTTCAATTAATTCTCGCAAAGTCTGTGGCTTAGGTATTATTCACATTTTGCTGATGAGAAAGAAAAAAAACCCAACAACAACCAACCTCTTCGTTTTGAGACATTATTCTTCCCTGATTGCTGCGTTTTCCTGCCAGCCCTAGAAAGGCTCTTGACATTGTTTTCACTGGGTATCCATAGACACAGCATTCCCCTCACCACCACCCTCTCCAAAGCCTCCTCTGCACTGGTACTGAGGCTGTGCTGGAGGGCGCAGAGGCTAGGTAGCGGAGACAGCGACAGGATTTGGACCACTGGAGCCACCGTATCCACCTGTCCTCTCCATGCTGGAGAAGGCGAGGCCGGAACAGGCCCAGGTTTGCAGCGCTGACTCTTTGGACCCCGGAAGCGCTGCAGCCTCTCTCTCTCTCTCTGGAGCCGCTGTCGTCCCGGAGGAGGTTATAGGGCTGCTCTGAAAGTTCTCTGTGCACCTCCCGTCCCTGGCAGACAAGGCCGTGGGCTCAGCGATGGAACTGCTATTTTTAGATACTTTTAAACACCCCAGCGCTGAATTAAGACTTTGCTTCTTGATTCTGACTCTGCTTCTCGACTGTAGGACATGTAGAAAAAATCCTTAAGCATGCTTGGACTTTCCCTCCTGCTGGTGGCCTTAAATTCCGCCCCTACACACCTCCTCCCCCAGCTGGGTGTGGGCACCACATCTGCAGGAGAGCATGGGTGGCCAGGACATTTCTCTGCGTTATCTTAGGCTCCTGCATCTTGGGTTAAGTTGGCTGTTCTCCTTGCTTTGATCCCCTGCCCCTTTACCCACGTCAACTTTGGGGCTTGAAAATATCTTGGTTCTCTGGTTTAGCTCAGGTGGTGTTTCGGAGGGTCTCAGACTGCCTGTGTTTGAGAGCAGTTCTGGAGACCCAGCAGATCACAATGGCTTCGTGACTCCTAAATCCCTCCTCCCAGGTCCTTTTTCCAACAGGAGTTAGGTTGCCCAGAGGTGACACTCCTTCGGTTTAGAATTCACCCATTAGGAATGACAGATTTGCACGGAATGGCTTTTGCATGGAGGATACCTGTGAGGAGGGGAATCAGCGGTGAAAGGTTGTGGTTGCTGCCATATTTGTGAGGGTGTGATGGTCAATTAGCATATTGCCTCTTTATTAGATAGGATAAAACATGGTCCTAGTGTCTGGTCTCAATTCTTCCTGGGTAGCAACATAAATAATTCCCAGGATTATTCCTTATCTAGACTTTACAATAGATCCCTTCTTTTATCCTTCATCTTTGGAGCTCTAAGGAATGTCCTCACACTAAAAGTATAAGATATTTCTGTACTTAATTCTTTCTAGCACAATCCTATTGTTCCTTTACAGATGTTTATGGCTCCACCCATCTATAGATAAGGAAATATAGTACCTTCACCCCTTTTCCATCCTTACTTCTTCTTATATAGGGTTAGATAACTAGAAAACAACTAGCCCAGCACCAGGCAAAAAATAAATGTTGTTGAAAGAATTAATAAATAAATAGATAAATGAAATTAGCTCCTTATGTGAAAAATAGTTAAGATAGTTTTTTTATTCTTCCCTTTCATTGTTAACTCATACATTATTTTAATTTTTTAAAAAAAGATAAAGTACACAATAATTTGAGGCTACTTTCCTAAGGTCTATATTTAGTGAGATCCCAAGGATTGAATTTCACAAGTTTTTAGTCCATATAAAGGTATGCCAAAAACTTTTTTTTTAAACTCTGAATTATTTATTTGTTTGCCATGTAAGTGCTCACCCAGAAGTGATTTTTGACAAAAATCTCCCTGTATACACTTGGCTAATCTTGATTGGTATAAACAGCTCTTGTCATGTGAATTCCTATTTGGGAACATGACATAGCTGGTGAGACATAGCTAGTTTGTTCATTGCGTGGTCTCATTTTTCAAAGTGTCTCTCTGGAGTAAACTTAGAAATAGGAAGTCATCGTGTCATGCACTGAATTTCTGTCAGGGCCTGTTCTGTCATGTTTCTAGATCTCCCAATATTTCTTCCTAGGCCTAGAATGGCTTTCTCCCTTTTGCTTGTCCGGTGAACTGCTTCAGTGCTCAAAAGTGTTAGCTCCAATATCCCAGGAACAAAACATGTTTCCTCTCTGGTCCTCCCTTCTTTCCTGGTACTCGATTATGGTGCTTGTCATTGCTGTGAATTATTTGTGTCTTTGTTTCTCACTAGACTCTCACAAGGCACAGTGTGTGTTTTACTCTTCTACTAACTTCGGTGTCCAAAATGGCAACTAATACTTATTAGAACCTCCGTACATTAAAAAAAAAATTAAAGTTCACACCCATCAAAATCTCCTTTTTAAAGTGTACAACACAGTGGTTTTTAGTTTATTCACAAAGTTGTGCAACCATTACCACTTCATAATACCATAATATTTTCATCACCCCCAAAAGAAACCCCATACCCAATATCATTCCCTTCCCATTTTTACCCTCCTTCCAGTCCCTGGAATCCACTAATCTGTTTATTATGTTTATGGATTTGCCTATTCTGGATATTTCAAATAAATGGAATCATACACTAATATGTGGCTAGTTGTGTCTGGATTCTTTCACTTATCAGAAAGGTTTCAGGTCCATCCATGCTGTTGCAAATGGTAAGAGATCTTTCTTTTTTTTTTTTTTTACAGGACCTGGAGAGAATTAATGCTAAGTGAAATAAGTCAGCCGGAGAAAGATAAATATTGCATGACCCCATTCATTTGTGGGATATAATGAACAACATAAACTGATGAACAAAAGTAGATCCGGAAACATAGAAGCATTGAACAAACTGTCAAACCTCAGAGGAAAGGCAGGGGGGGAGGTGGAAAAGGGGGACAGGAAAGTGACCAACCCAAGGACTTGTATGCATGCAGATAAGCATAACCAATGGACACAGACACTAGTGGGGGGAGGGCATGTCCTGGGGGCCAGTGTAGGGGGGAGGGAATGTGGGAGCAGCTGGGGAGAGGTCAATGGGTGAAATAGAAGACATAGGTAATACTTTTAACAATAAAGAATTTAAATGAAAAAAAAATGCTCCCTAGATTGTGTAAGCTTTTGATTAATTTCCAGAGTTCTAAAAAAGTTTATAGCAATCTGGGGAGCATTTTTCCCCCCAAGAAAAATGGTTGATCCTTATAAGAAAGGCAAACTTTGTGGATATTTAATTTGCCCTCTCCTCACCCCTACCCCTCGCTGCTCCAGCTCTGTGGTAGCCTTAAAGCCCAACAGTTTCAATTATGGTGCAAACCATCAGTCTGGTAGCCCCTGGAGGGGATAGGATGAAACTGGAGCTCCTAGGAAGCCATCTTCCCAGAGAAGTGTCACCATTTGACCTTTTTGGTGGTTCTATGAAAGATTTCACTTCAAGGCTGTCTTTATTTGACCTAATGCAGAGCTTTCCCAGTGAAAACAGCCTTTTCCTGAGGACAAAAATAATAGATTATGGCCACTTGAGGCAATAGATAGCATTTGGGACAAACAACAAGCTATTTGCAAATCACTTATAAGGGTTTAACACACACAGCATACAAAGTGCTCTCCCAACAATAAAAAGACAATCAAATTTAAAATTGGATAAGTGATTTGAAAATACATTTATTCAAAGAAGATGTATGAGTGGCTAATAAGCACTTGAAAAGATGCTTAACATCATTATTCATTTGGAAAAGGAAATCAAAACCACAGTGAGGGGAGTGTGGCAAAATGGGTAAAGGGGGTCAAAAGGTACAAACTTTTAGTTATAAAATAAATAAGCCATGGGGATGTAATGTCCACCATGGTGTCCACAGTTAATAATATTGTATTTCATATTTGGAAGTTGCTAAAAAGAGTATGTCTTAAAAGTTTCCACCATAAGAAAAAGAAATTTTGTAATTATGTGTGGTGGTGGCTGTTAACTAGAAGTATTGTGGTAATCATTTCACAATATATACAAATATAGATCATTGTGCTGTGTATTTCAAATTAATAACTGGTATATGTCAATTTTACCTCAATAAAAAAGAAGCAATGAGACCTTATTCACATCCACTAGGATAGCTGTAATCAGTAAGACAGACAATAAACAAGTGTGGAGAGGATTTTGAGAAATTGGAGCTCTCATACACTGCAGGGAGGAATGTAAAAGGGTGCAAAAACTTCAGCAAACTGCCAGTTTCCAGATCTTGACTGTTATAAATAATACTGCTAGGAATATAGGGTTATGTATATTCTTTCAAATTGGTCCCTCAGAATTCTTAGAATATATTCCTGGATGTGGAATCGCTGGAGCAAAAAGTAGTTAATTTTTGAGGTAACTCCGTACTGCTTTCCATAGTGGTTGTACCAGTACACTAGGTTTCCCTTTTCTCCACGTCATCACCAGCACTTGTTGATTTTATTTATTTGATTTATCTGCTACAACCTGAAGACTCTGGGGTAATTAAGCCCTGGAACTGACTGCTGTAGCAGGAAGTGAGATGGGACAGAAGTAGCTCTCAGTATTGTGGTGCTTCATATTGGCGGTCCAGATTTTTACTTTTGCCCAAATATGGATGGCACCACCTGTTGCATTTCTAGGTCTTTCAACCATGATCTTTGATCTTGTGTTTGGAATTACATACTTTTGTTCTTATCTTTTTGCCTAACTTGCGCAGCTATCTTTCCTTAAATTCAAACTCTGAACCCTTTGCCTAGTTATTTTTTGTATTCACTCAATCTTTCCAGTGCACATATCTTAATAAAATTTGAACTCAAATCATAATCCTTAGTGTTCTTGATCCTTCTTGACCACCAGTCTTTGGGTACATTTATCTGATCTCTTGCCCAACTACTACTCTGTATCTTCACTTAGTAGATGATGCTAAACCTCATTCCTCCTTTGCCACCCTGCAAAGACACTTCCTTAGCAAGATATAAAAATCTCTAAATACGTAAGCCCTGTGGTGTGACTCATGAAAGATTATGTAACCAGCCTTTTGGAGACATACTAACTCTTCCTGACCCCTAGAATTCAACACACTCCATGAATATGCTTTAGATAGGTTGCTTATAACGCAAACATTTGTATATCAGGTTACTCTAATTCTGGAAATAGATTTCCCTGGAGAAAAGAATAATCCTTGTCTTAAAAGATAAACTATAGTACATTAAAGTTTTGAAGAGTTTATTTGAGCAAATGTTTATTTGAATTGGGCAGAGACAAACCAAAAATGGTTGAGAGCTCTGTAGTGGCAGAAGGTAAGGGAAGGGCTTTGTAGAGCAGATGCAGAAGCAAGCAAGAAAGTTGCTTGATTAGCCATAGTTTAAGTTACTGCCTTATTTGGGAAAGTGTAGTTGGCTGTGATATGGTGTTAAGTTTTGATTTCTTAACCTTAAGGCATTTACAGGAATTTATTCTGGCTTAGGTTTTAGTTTGGTCCCTTAGGCTGCCAACATATTAAAAACATCTTGTCCAATAGGATTTTTGTTTACTTATTTTATCACATATATTTAAAATTATTATTAAAATTTCCTACTTTGGGTCCTTTGAAAATGCTTTTGTTCTTATTATTTTAGTGTATCAATTCAGACTGTACCATTTATTCTTCTTTTTCTCCTCCCCAATCTTCTCCTAGCTCCTGTGTCAAACCAAAAAGAGGTTAATGGGGGGAAAAAGAGACATATGTAATATTTTTAACAACAAATAACTTTTTAAAAATAAAAAAATGTATTCAATCTAGTTAAATAAATAAAATTATTACTTTGGAGTTTTTCTTTTAATTGACTGATTGCTTTGCTTTTCAGTATCTATGAGAGAACCAAGTAAACATAGTCAACTGCATTTAATTCACCTATGCAATCCAGAGCCTAACGGACTACTATCTAATTATCTTCGTTGTCACAATAAGAGTTCACCCAGATTACCTGCCTATTCCTTTATCAGATACGTTATTATTACCTTACAATCTTTTCATTTTTGCTTTATGGGATTTAGTTTTGAAATAGCTGAATAGGCATTATTGTTTTCAGTTTTGTACCCCACTCCAAATTTTGGGAGAGAGGATGGCTATCTATACGGAGATGATTTTTATCAGATTTGACTCAAGCATTCATTATTTAATGTCTAGTATATAACATACTGCTAGCTTATTGCTGCAGAAACCATTCTTTTTTTCCTTTTAAAAGTCATCACCTGGATTCACCTCAAGGACTTTAAAGGAGAGACTGAGCCCCTAGTTCTGTTTCTCTAATGATTTATTTTTATTCCAGTCAGAGATGAGACCAGGAGACCTGGACAAAAATGTATGATACAAATTGCCATCTTCAAACTTAAATTTGTATATGGCCCAAATTGTGCTAAATAACGAGTTAAGCAGGATAATTCCCTCTTTCCTTTTTCTCTCTGCTTCCTCTCTCTTCTCCCCTTTCTCTTGCTCCTCCTCCTTTTTTGAAAAATACTTTTATCAATTTCAGAGAGGAAGGGAGTGGGAGAGAGAGACAGAAATATCAATGGTAAAAAAATAAATAAATATCAATGGTGAGAGGGAATCATTGGTTGGCTGACTTCTGCATGCCCTTCCCTGGGGATTGAGCCTACAATCCTGCATGTGCCCTGACTGGGAATCGAACCGTGACCTCCTGGTTTATAGGTCAACACTTAACAACTGAAATACATGGCTGGGCGTCCTCCCCCTTTCAATGCTATATAATCAGGCCAGTACCTTAGAAGATGAACAAGCCATATTTTCCAAGTGATGACAGTGAGGCATGGAAAACTGGGACCAATCTTGTTCTTACCAGGATAAATTCAACAGGTCAGAAAGAAACAGATGAGACAAGCATGCCTGTGTGCTTGTCAAAGTTCTCACACAATTACTATTTAGGATTTGCTATAGTTCATACTATTGATGGGAATTCATATTTTAGCCTTTATCCAAATAAATAAACTTGTGGGTGGTGGGTAAAAAAGTTACTTTTGAAAGATCAATACATTTTACACACTGTGGTCTTTATTTGTCAAGAATTGCTAGTCAAATTAAGTAAATGTCAAGTCTTTCTCAGGACTCTAGTGATAAAAATAAAATTACTTGTAAGCCCCAGGTGCTACCACAAGTATTGAAACCTGTTTAGCTTGGATGCTAGCAATTGCAACATGGAACATGGAAACTCTCCCAGCAAAGTCCTTTTCTAAGATCCTTGGTGTAAATTAGAACATGATGAAGAGATATCAGAATAATTGTCTTTTGTCTTTGGACTTTATGCCTTATAAAGTCAGACCTAACTGCTCACAGAAACTCCCTGAGATATGAGATTTGGATTAATATTTTTTAATAGAATGAAGAAAAGATGCCAATAACTAGCCTTCAATTTCTGTGATGATATCCACAATATGTTTAGAGATGAGCAATAAAACCTACCAGCTTTGAGACCTATTATCTAAAGAATATTAAAAAAAATCCCAATAGCCTCTTACTTGCTCAAATAGAAAAATATTATGAGTTTGTCATTTAATTTGATCAGTACCTTTAAAATTCTTCAAATGGTACCAAGAAGTTTAAACAAAATAAGATACTTATCAGAAGAAACTTCCTACACAGATTATTAAATCTATACACTTCTGTCTAGTGTTTTTATTGGAAATGAACTGAACAGGGAGAACTAAATCTGTTAGGTGTTATCTAAGACAATGTCGCTGGTTTACTTTTAACCTTCACCCAGAGCCACAGTTTTGATAGAATGCATGATTATTTAATCATGATCCTATGTTTTTAATTAGACTCTTGCCAAATATACACCACAACTTTCTTTTCAGCTATTCTGGCAAGGGCGCAGAAGCATAAATCAACACATGACACCATTTGGTTCTCTTGGCTTAAGGAATTCACACAACTCACTTTGATATTGCTTATAAGCTAAAGATGGCAACTATTCTTTCCACAGTTTTAATGTCTTGTTGAGCCATTACATGGCTCACATCCTAGTCATGAGAATGGAGGCTTCTTATTTTGATACTGAAACTAATCTTCAGACAAAAGTTACATCTAAATACTTGGTGTATGTCCACATTGCTGGTAGTCTCAAGATGCCAAATAATCATGTATCTCCTCCCAAATTGCTTCTATCATCCTTGCGAGTTGATTATTTCTGTAGAACACAACCTGCTTTACAGAGTCAACGTCTTTGATGGAATTCTTTGGACAGCACTGATTACACCAGCCTGTGACACCCCACCTGTCCTGCGTCCTTCTGCATGTAGAAGCCAGCTTTGTCGTTTTTCTCTCTCATATAAACATAACCCTAGGCCTGGACTTTATTTCTTTTCTGCAGATAAAAAAACAAAACAAAACAAACATAAAGGGAGCTTTGGAGACAAACTGGCCTTACTTTCTCACCTTAGAGCAGTCAGGCTAGTTTACTATGAGTCACCAGCAGGGGCAGGCCTAACTCAGGGGACCAGTGATTGCACTCTGTTCTCTGGATCATGGGCACTGATTATCCAGCTATGGAACCTTTAGCCGCTGAGAGCTGGTTGTGCAGGGATCCCACTGCTGCTCCTGTCCCAGCCCTCCCACAAAGTCCACAGTGCTCCATGAAACAAATACCCAACCCGTCATCATTCGGAAATAGTCACAGTTTGAATCAATTCAAGCCTGGAAACGATTCCTGAGTCATTTGGATCTGGATAAGGAACTCATTAAATGAAAATCCAAACTGGTTCAAATATTGGACCAATTAGAGTCTGATACAAATACATACTGAAATGGTTTTAGATTTTAATCCCTTCAGATACTAAGCAGACTCAACTCAGTAAAAACGTAAGTATTATCCAAGTATTTGGAGAATAATAAGAAGTGTCTCTTTCCCATCTTCCCTGTTCCTCTCCCATGCCCATCTCTCATAGATGTTCAACATGGTTGTGTTGTCTGGAAGACACTCTGGAGCTGGTTTTCTGGCTCATGTGGGTCAAGACACCAGCCACACGCTACCACTAACAAGGCACAAGGAGCTCCGTCACTCATTGGCTTTCACAAGCATCTCTTACTGGAAGGCACTGGATTGAAATTCGTCTTTCCTTGGATACTTGTTTGTGTATTTTCAGAAGCTGACAGAATTCCAAGGCTTAAAGAACTACAGGGGTCAAGAAAAGCCAGGGTCTCTGTCACTGGAAACCACAGCACTTCAAGAAACCCTGCACTCCTTTGAATACAGGCCAGGGAAAGAGAGAGATTGCCCCATTTACCTCATATTTAGAAGGTCACTCTTATTTGAGTCTGACTTTTCTACTCTGTTCCATTCTCAGCTTAGAAGACCAGTGAGAATTAAAGGAAAAAAAAAAGAAAAAAAGGAGGAGACAAGTGAGGTAGACCAGGCTATCCTTCCAAGTGAAAAGTGTTTGTAAGGTAAAGCCATTCAGATGGCTGACTTTGGAGAAAATGTGAGGTAGATGAAGGATATCTAAGGGTGGTGGTTCTTAAACTTGATTGGCCCCAGGCTCACTGAGCCATAGTATCTTTGGATGGAGTCCTAGCCCATATATATATATATATATATATATATATATATATATATATATATATATATAATCATCAGTCTTTAAGACCTACTCACACTGTGCAGAGAATACTTACCCCATTTACAAGACTGACTCTCATCTTCCAAATAGACAAAGTGGACCCCAATCAATCATACTTAGCAAAGTCAGAATTGGCTCACTATAGCAACATAGAAAATACAGAGATAACTATGATGCTGCTTTTATTTAGCTTCAGAGAGCACTGGGGGAGAATTCCATATGCTAAGACTACCTAGTGATGCTTTGGCAAGTGGCTATGGCATATCCAGCTTGGATGGCGCCTCTGCTGAGACAGGCTTATCTTGCTTTGCTTGCTAGCTTCCCCTGACTAATCCAAAGCCATGCAATTCCCACTGGTTTGTGCAACTTTCAAGCCTCAGTTACCCACACACAAAAGGTTATGCAAGCAACCTTCATTTGGTCCCTATGTAAGGACCTAGGGGACCCAATAATTTAATTAAATGAAAATAAAATGGATTGTTCCTTGGAATCCCCCCCTTTTTTACTATAATTGAAAAAGCAGCTACATAGTCTATGTAAAGTGTAAGGCAAAGCACAGATTCTGTGTTGAAGGATCTTCAATCTTCATTGCTTCCAGGGATACATCTCTTCCAATATAGAGCAGGAAGTCCAGTACTGTTCCCTCTTGAATTGCCCTTTCAATTAAACCTCCCAAGGCTCTTAGTGCTAGCAGAGTTGCTGGTTTCCCAGAAATTGGATTGAGTCCAGGGCTGAGCTCACTAAGACTTCAGGAAATTCAACTCATGCTAAATGATTTGTGATGTCTACCCAGCTTGAGCTAGATGCAAGCCAGAGACTCAAGAAGCCAAAGGTTCCATGTCCTTCCACTGTCCTCTGGAGTCATATCCTTTCTGCCTTGCAGTTTCACTTGATGTTTCCCAGAGATAGCCCACAGAATCCAAACTCTTCAACTAACCTTCAAGACAAGACTGAGACGGAGAAGGGTAGGTCAAACCTGGTATTCTCTTTCCTCACCTATACCTTGCTCACTGTCTCTTCACACTTCTTAATCTCTATTTGCATTTATTTTACTTTCAGTTTATGATTTATTTTCTAGGAAAAGCCAGTAGGAGATTGACTGCCGCTGATCCCTAAACTCTGGAGATTGACTGACACTGATCCCTTTAGGTCTTAGTCCCCAGAACCTGGCTCAGCAAGCATCAGAAATGTTTTGTGATTTCTAGGCCCCATCCCATGCTGCTATATGGGAATCTCTGTGGTGGATCCAGATATCAGGGTCATCTTCAGCATCTTAGGTGATTACACAGCACTTTTAGTATTCTACTCCCACCAGACTAGATTCATCTCTCTGCTGTTCCAAACTAAGAATTGAGTCTTCTTACTTATAACCCTTGATTTGCCATGAAACTTCCTTCATGATCTTGCCTAAGTCACTTAATTCTCATGGGTTGAAGTTCCTTATCTACAAGGAGGTGGGAGTGGGATGGAGAGCTAGGTTGTATCAGTGATTATTAAATCTAACTCTACATGTTCACTTTTGGAGCTTTTAAAATTTTTGGATATAGTGATTCAGGTTTGTTTCTTTTTGTATCCTCCCCCAGCCCTCACCATTCCACAACCCTTCTGAAGCTTGGCAGTCTGAAACTAAGATGACAAAAGCAGATACCGGTAATCTTTTAGCATACTGATATATGGGAGCCATTCTTGCAGGAGGTTATTCTTGACAAAGTGAAAGGTCTTATAGTCTTTTATAATCACCTTGAAATTGGACTAGAGAATGAATGCTTCTTCAGAGTTTATTTTCTGTCTCCCCTCCAGTTACAGAATCTGGAGCCCTCCCAGCTCAACCAGAGGTCAACGATTCCATTTCAATGGGAGGTGAAGGGAGGTTTGGCAAAGTATGTAATTTGAAAGGCCTTGGGAGAGGGAAAAGGGGAAGAATGCTCCACAGAAGAAGCTATCTTTGCTGATTAGAAAGGAGGTGGCATGTGAAGGCCAACAGAGATAAGACCCCAAATATATTGAAGAGGACAGAAGTAGGGCTATCCAGAATAGAGTGAGAAAATCCACTTCAGGGTCTCCACTGCTTTGTGCTGTTGCATGGGTTGGAATGTCCCACTCAAATTCAAAGAGCTACAGTCTTCTGGATACTATGCAAGTGTGGTAAGATCTTAAGGTCTTTTGATGTTAGAATGTATAGTCCACCCATACATACTTTGGTATACAGGTGATGATTCTTGGAGATTTCATACTTAATAGGTCTGGAGGTCACCTAAATATCTGTAGGTGATCCTGACACACAACCAATGCTCAGATTTACTTTGAGTTGATTTTTATATTTTCTTTCTATTTGTCCAATTTCTTATTATTCTCCCTCATACCACCCAAGTCTCCCCTGCCTTTGTGGGAAAATATACCTCTTTCCCAAGTCAGACTTCCAGCTCTAGGGCATGTGAATTGGCAAGCAGAGAACAACTGTATTGAAGTCTAATTGCCCTTTGGATAGGTGCCTTGTGTAGGTCACAACTTGCAAAACTGTGACCAAAGGAGGAAAAAGACAATTGGCTCTGTAGGTGGCAGACTGGAGTTTCAGTCACAACTTCTACTTTCTAACTATCAGAACTTAAGCAAATGGCCTAATCTCTTTGAACCTCAGTTTGATTCTATGACAAAAGGGATAAAGATGCCTACTAAAATGACCAAATCCCATGGTAATACTAAGTCTACTAAATTGATTCTAAGGCCTCATTTGACTTATGAGCAGCATTTGACCCTTGTGATTATTTCCATCTTGCTGAACTATGTCCTCTGTTTAGCTTCTGGGCACAATTTCCTCTTCATTCCTTTCTTGCTTCTGTGGCCATTATTTCCATCCTTCTTTGCTGATTTATTTTCACCTTCCCAACTTCTAATTATTGGAGTGCTTAAGACTCAGTCCTCAGACCTCTTTTCTTACCAGTTTACCCTGATTTCCTAGGTAATCTCATCCAGTCCTATGACTTAAAATACCATTTTATGCTGATGATTATCCAAAGGATATCCAACTGCAATCTTTCCCCAGAACTCTAAAATCCTAAATCAAATTGCCTAATCAACAACTCCATTTGGATATATAATAAGTACCTCAGACTTAATATGTCTAAACCAAACTCTTCATTTTCTTCCCCAAACATTTTTTTCTACAACCTTCCTGACCTCAGTATATAGCCTCTTTACTTCTCTAGTTTTCAGGCCTAAAGGTTGTTTTTTTTAATCTCACTCCATACTTCCAATCTATTAGCAAATCTATAGGCTCTACCTCAAATTATATATAGTACCTGGTCTCCACTGCTATGATTCTAGTCTCCTCCTCCATCATCTCTCTCTTCAGCTATTGCAAAAGAGGAGTAAGTGATCTCCTCCATCCATGGTTTATATCCCCCATAGCATCCACAGAGAAGAGTCAAAATCCTCTCACAACTTTCCTTCTCACCTAGAATAAAATCACAAAGTTTCCCAGAGCCTTGTGAGGGTTAACATGACATGCTTCACTTCTATTATCTCTCTGACTTCATAGATCATTTAGCAACTTGTTCACTCCTCTGCAGACATGCAAGCCTCCATGTTGAACCTCAAACATGCCACGTGTTCCTGCCTTAGGGCCTTTGCATTGCCTACCCCTTCTTAAGGAACACTTTCTTTCTAGATCTCTATAGCTCATCAGCTTACTTTATTCCATTCAGAAGTCACCTTATCATAAAGTACTTCCTTAACTTAAAACAAGAAATTATTCCAACTCCCACAACTCTTTATTTCCTTGTCTAGTTTCATTTTTTTCTTCATAGAATTTATCACCACTTGCCATATATATAATTTGCTAATTCGTTTGTTGTATGACTCATCTCACTTGGAATTCAACATGTAAGAGTACCTATATTCCCAACATCTAGAACAGTGCCTGTAGGGCCAATACATATTTGTTAAAGGAATGAATACATGAAAGGATATCAGTGACAGAACAAATGAGATAATGTATAGGAAGGGTTTAGTACATGTCTGACACTTATTAGTATTCAGTAACTCTCCACTTCTAGCTTTGTCTCTCCCCTCAAATATTTATTGACTTTCCCCTCTAAGCCACTCAGTCCACTAGATGATGACCACAGAAAATGCTTCTGTTACAAGCTCACATTCTAGTTTCTATATACTAATGGAGAGACACTACCAGAAATAACCATCAGACAATGCATTAAGAGCTGCAAAAGAGACATTGTACTATGAAAGCTAGGCACAAGGACAGTTAAGGAAGGCTTCAAAAGAGCAGTAGCATTTAAGCTGAGTCTTGAAGGATGAATAGGAGATCTCGGGTGAGGAACACAGAGATTTGAACGTATCCCACCAAGAGCACACAAATTCTTAGATCCTTAGTTTAAGAAAAACAAACAAAAAACCACACACAGCAAAGTGAAGTACAGAGAAAGTGTAGAAATTAAAGCACAATTTTATGTATGCTGTCTCCTCACCTTGGTATAGACCACTATATTTTTCAGAGTTCTCATACCTTTTATGTTTCTTTTGGCTCTACAACGTATCAGTAGGCCATGATTCCTTTATGATAGCACCAAAGAACCTAAGGCTGAAATTAAATAAATCATCTGGCCAAGGCCACACAGAGGATTAATGGAGGATCTAGACTTAGAACGCAAGACCCCTGCCTGGTTGATAATTTCTGCAATAGTAAGTGAAAGGCAAATAATTATCTTCTCCAACTAGTTAAAAATATCTCCAAAATGGCATTCTGGATCTAAGCATTTCATGTTTTTTTTTTTCTGAACTGGCAATATCCAGCTGTCATTTATTAAGAGTCTATATATTATTCTACTAGTTTTCACAACAACCCTCTAGTTACTAGTAGTTATTGTTATTATTTTGTAAATGAGGAAGTTATCACTTTAGTAGATTTTAAGTAGCTAATTTGTTTAATATACTTAATAAAAAAGAGGCAGCACCAGATTTTAGTAATCTGGTATGTTTGATGCATTGCCCATTATTTTCAACTCTGCTTACATTTCTGAGATGAAATCTAACCAAATGTGCAAGTCAATCTTCTATTTGCTTTCTCTGGGTTATCTATATGGCAGGATATGGCATTCTTGGCCTTGCACATGTTCTGCAGAATTGTTTACTTACTAGAAATTTCATCTTTCATTGTAACTTTATATTTATACATTTCTCTAGCCAAATTATACCACATGCACTCATGTACTATTTTTCTGCTTTTGCTGTCATATAAGTGCGGTCATCTGAATCACTCTCATGTATCCAATTATAACACTGCTAAATAGGAAAAAATGACCACCAATGGTAAAGTTAGCCTAGTCAATATGGTTAGTCTTTGTAAAATCATAAACAAAATCAGGAAGAAAATATTTTCAAACATTTTGCTGACAGCTCTTGTATGTAATCCAATAATCACAAGGAGAATATAAAACATTTTCTTAACCTACACAAATCCTTTCTTAGAAAAGGAAAATAGTAAAAGTCTATTAACCATAGATTTGCCTCCAAACAGGACCCTCCCATGAAGCCCAAATATGTCTTTATTCTTCAAGATGATTTTTGGTCTTAAATTTGGAGATGAATATGTTTTGGTGACTTGTTTTTGTCCTGCCTTTAAAGACTCTATTGGTCAATAGATTTGTTGATAGTATCCATAGAAAGCAACCAGATGCACTGGCCTGTGAAGGAGATACCATATGAATAGATGCAGACTTCTTATCTATTGATCCCTTGAGAGATGAGAAAATTAGGATACTTCAATTTTGTTTCAACTCGATTACCTTCTAGTTTCTGACTTTTGTTAGTTACATGACTTTTCCAGTTTAAAGATTGTAACAGTTATACGTTTTCTGCAATCATGTTGTTGTTTTTCATTTTCTCTGCATATTTTTAGAGGCTGTCTTATGTTCTAAACTTAATTTAAATTGTAATTATTATATTTTTATTATGTTATTATGATTTTTCTCTATGTAATATTTTTCTTTTCTCTTCCAACTTAGTCTATCAATTTGCTTATTTTCCTATGTTGCTTTATGATCTCTTTTCATTAGCTCTCATTAAGCCTTTTTAAATTTCAAATTTCTTTGAAATTAAAACTTTATTTGAGTTAATATTTTTCTTCAGTTCATTCTTTATTTCTTTATTTTTATTTTTTTGTCTATCTTCTCGCTACTCCTTCTCCCCCTCTTTTCAGCCCCAACAACAAACACCACTTGCTCTTCTCTCCTTTCTCTCTGTTCTGTATTTCATGTTGGTTCTTTTCTGATGATTATATATCTGTGGTTAGAGCCAAGTATTTAAAAAATGTTTTTTAATTAAAGAATAGTTGGAGTACAACCAACTATATAGGGTGTGGCAAAAGTAGGTTTACATTTGCTCCTATGGAAAATAATGCAATAATAAATAAATAATAATACAATAAACTCTATGTTTCACATACTCAGAACTGTACGCCTATTTTTGCCACACACACCCTGTATGAATTTCAGGTGTACAACATAATGAATTGACATTTCTATACCTCACAATTCTTAAAAAACTGAATGGAAAGAAATGGGAAAGCCATAGTTTCAGAGAAGTTTGTTTTACTGGAACTCCTCTCCACATCTCATCTTTCCTTTTCTCTTGAGGCCCATTTCACCTCAGTTTTAGCCATAAAGAGATTGAAATGAATCATGGGAAATCTCCCCTTTCCTTCTGTGTTCTTCCATACCTCCTAATCTCCACACTCAGGAGAAGAGACTGTAGAAAAAATTGAAAGGTCTGCGTGACTTTGCCTTCAGTTCTGCCTTCCTACTTTATTGTTGTGCCAAGCAGGATCTCTATGGGAAAAGTCACCCACTCCTTGTGGGGCTGCCTCATACCCATGGGTTTGATTGCTCTAATGGAAGGACCATTAAACAGACCCCTGGAACGCTGATGCTCATTTGCAGGGAAAGCTGTATCTTGTTAGAAGTCAAATCTGTGTAGGTCTGAAGACAAAGATGTTGGATGTTACTGTCTTCCTACATTGCAGCTTGAATTGTAAGCTAGATTTGCCACTCTTTTTCTTCCAAGGGACTGACAGACTGGATCAGTTTGGGTTTTCAGACTTGAATATGTGGAGGCATTAAACAAAATGAATGAAGTGAGCTTGTCACATTAAGGAAAATAACTGACAATTGTTGTCAACAATAAAATCCAAGCTTTCAAGAGAAAATGAGAACTTTTGAAATCTTGTACCTACCACTGTGAACTTGACAGCTTCTCAGTACATAAATATTTTCCTGATGAGATTGGTCATTATTTTAACAAACGTGAGTTTTTGATATTGCATAATAAATGATGTCAACAGTTGTAAGATTGGCATGACTAAATAAACCAATATTTCCCAAACTCATGAATGGAGGAAAAACTCCATTAAAAGTGCATGGTAAATCAATGGATTTTAATATAACAGAGTGTTAATTGATTCACTGTTATAGTTACACAATAATCTTTAATAAACTACTACCTAATGAGTTTTAGTATAATATCAAAAACTAATATCTAGAATTATCTGTAAATGCTTGTAAAATAAATTTGCTGCAATCTATTTGAGGCAAGATTATTTTTTCCAAATACTTTAACCTAAACAATATATAGCAACAGATGGAACATGGAGAATCCAGCTGTCTTCTATTAAGCCAGACATCAAAGAGATTTTCAAAACTGTGAGACAGTGCATATTTTTCATTACATTTTCTTGTTTTGGAAAATATAATTATCTTTATTAAAATATATAGGGTGTCCCAAAAATGTATACACTCACTTTGAATAATTATAAAGGCAGTGTTTATTAAAACACATTTAATTTTCAGAATTGAGCTATCAGCTGTTAAAGTGTATATATATTTTTTGGGACTTCCTTTACTATTTATGTTAGCATGAATTGGGGTCTTTATGGTTATTTTTAATTAAAGTAATAAATAATTATTTAATTTTTAAAATTCTGAGTACATTAAATATTGTAGATATAATGCACATAAACAAAAAATATTTGGGATTCTTAAGAATGCAAAGAAATCCTTAGGCCAGTAAGTCTGACAATCTCTGTGCTAGGTGCACAATGTAGTAAAGCAGTAAGTGGTACAGAAATAAAAAATTAGAAGAAACATTATGGGCTTTGCTCCAGAGTTGGATGCAGCAACAGATTGATAAGATTCAGATGGGGTAAACTGAAGCAACACTGTGTGGGAAAAGGTGTGGTGGTAGGAATAGTCAGGTTAGGTCTGGAGGACTGTGAGTGTCAAGCAGTGAAGTTCCCTCAAATCTCTCCTCTGCCTTACCTCTCTGACCCCTCTTCTACTATCACATTCTCTCTCTCTCTCTCTCTCCCTCTCCCTCTCTCTGTCTCTGTCTGTCTGTCTCGTTTCTTTCCCACATCCGAAAAGAGTTCTCTGCTTTTTAAGGACTGATGATTATATTGGGTCCATACAGATAATCTACACTCAACTCCTTCAGGTCCTTTATCTGAATCACATATACAAGAGCTCTTTTATCATGTAAGATAATGTACTCACAGGTTCTGGGGATTAAAACATGGGCATCCTTTAGGGGTCCATTATTCTGTCTGCCTGTCTTAGTCTGTCCAGGCTACTCTAACAAAATAGCATAGATTGGGTGGTTTATAAACAACAAAAATTCATTTCTCACAGTTCTGGAAGCTGGGAGGTCCAAGATAAGGGTGCCAGTATGGTCACATTCTATTTAGAAACCACGTTTAGTTCATTGCTGCTCACTGTGTTCTCACTTGGTGGAAGAAGGCAAGGAAGCTTCTGCAGGCCTCTTGTATGAGGGCTTTAATCTCATTCATGAAGGATCTTCTCTTAGGTCCTAATTACCTCACAAAGGCCCCACCTCCTAATACCTTGGGGTTTAGGATTCAACACATACATTTTGGAGTTCAGGAATGCAAACATTCAGACAATAGCAGTACCATGGGGATATTTTTGAGCAAGAAAGTGGCACAATGACAATGATACGGAAGGGAGAAAAATCCCCCAATGATTACCCTTTGGAACTGATCTGGTGTCAAGCTTGGGGCAGAGCTCTGCCTCTGTGTTTTCAGTGCAATATAGATGATCCATCCAGAAGAACATCTGTTGATATTCTGGCAGGCAGATCACTTTCCTATTTCCCGTCCTGCCCACATTTGTCATGTCGGTCACCAATAGGACAGATCATAGCTACTAGAAGCAACTTCTTCTCTTCACTTTTATCTTAGAAATGTTCCATGAAAAGAAAGGACACAATTGCCATACTATCTTAGAAACCAACATGTTAACAGGGCAGAGAATTTCCCCCTCTTATGGCTGACCTTTCACTGAAGCACTTTGTTAAATATTTTGGTGGGATTTCCAAACCTTGACGTCTGAGGCAACGTTTCAGTGAGTGTTGGGTCGCTACCAGTACTCAGAAGAGAGAATAAGCTTAAGAGCTTTTGAGTAATAATTTATCACGAAGGTTAAATTGTGAACGAATGCTTGAATTAAACAAAAGAAACCCGCAAGATGGATGTAACTCAAATATTTTCCAATGTAAGCTTTCTTTTGAAAGTAATTTAAATGTTTGTCTGCCTTCCCATCACATCTATGTGTGATATGTTGAGTAATTAACTAAGGAAGACAGAATGGGAATCCCTGCGGTATAAATTCCAGGAACAACTGAAAACTCATCCAAAGGTCACTCAGAATCAGAACAAGCCCAAATTCACAAGCTAGTCTCGAACAGAATCAAGTATCCTATAAAAATAAGAAAAAATGACAAGCCATTATTTCCACCCTCTCAAAATATTTCTGAAAAACAGGATGCTATTTCTTCAGTCAGGCATATAACTTACGCAGGGCATTCTTAACTGCTGATGTTGACTATTACAGCATAACTGCGAACTTTGACATTTTGCAACTTGCATTGTGCAAAGTATATTATCTGTCCAATTCTCTTGGGTGTGTGCAGTTTACTGTGTTTTTCCTATGCGTGTTTTCTTGGGGAAAAGATGTCATAAAGTCAGGACTGTTAAACGGAACAGGCAACATTTGCTTTAACACTTTCTCTCTTCTCTTTTGCAAGATTTTCTTCTCTAGAGGAAGCTATCCACAGCGCTTCTCCCCTGCAACTTCCACAGGCAACCAGTGGTATTGTTACCTAGAGCTCCGTACTCTCCTATCTTAATCCGCTGACAATTCTCTAAATTGCATCTTTTCCTTTTGGACCAAGGTGGTGTCCAGCTACTTGTAGACAGATATGGCCTAGCAGACTAGATTCCCTTTCAGACAATGTAACATGGTTTAGCCTACCAAACACCCCCATACTCATCTTAGTTGTTTTCATAGCTAATAATTTGGGTAGATTTTTTGAATATGTAAATAGAAGACGAGGTGACAAGCAAAAAGGGAGGGCCACTAAAAAGCCTACATTTGGGGGCTCTAGACCTCTAGCTAAGAGAATGCATGCACTGAAGCTTCAGAAACTAGATATGAGAGTGGAGAGAGTTTCTAAAAGGAAAATTTTAGTATATTAAATAAAAATATCTACTTCAAAGGTATGCTTTTGCTTCTGGTTTGCCGTTTGTGGAGTCTGCTTAGTGTCCATTAATTGTAGTGAGGAGATAGTTAGGGTCAATTATGTGCCTAAATAGCTTGTGTCCTACCATGAGAGTTACTGGTAGTTGGCATTTTATTTGGGATTCAAGAGGTAGAAACAATGGGCCTTGGGAGACTTGAATCTGTAGCATGCCACATTCAGATCAGCCTAGGGAAACTTTTTGTTACAATTTTGGAATACTATGCCCAACCTTGAAATCCAGAAATGGCAGATCAGTGCCTCAAGCTTTAACTAGGTACTGGGTTTGTTTAAAAAACACCTCATAATTTTCCATTGTTTCACACAGAACTACATACTTCTACAGGTGTCCCTTTTTAATACTGATTTACTTTTATTCTTTATGTACTAATTCTCTTAGATGAGTTGATGTGAAATTTATATATTTACTAGAGGCCTGGTGCACAAAATTTGTGCACTCAGGGGGAGGGGAGAGGTGTCCTTCAGCCCCTCCTGTGCCCTCTCGCAATCTGGGAGCTCTACAATTGGTTGCCCTTCAGATGGAGGCCCTGCCCATTGCCGCCGGCCAGGTGACCTGGGATCCCTCTGCGGGGTGATCATGGGGTGATGGCGAGGTCCCTGACCAATCACATTGTACCTGCCTTGGTGGCAGCAGTTAGTGCTGGGTCACCACGGCACCTGCAACCCAGGAGGGACCAAGAGGTCAGAAGTTCAGCCCAATCACCAATCCCCGCCCACCCGAGCCTGCTGTGGGCGCAGTCTGGAGTTTGGTCATTCATTTGGTTGTTTTTGATGTTAGGGACCCTGGCTCTTTATATATTAGGATTGGGGTTAAAATTTGGGTTTTATTCCATGTGGATTTCTGGTTAGAGAGGACAGAACTGAAGTAAGAGTTGGAAGACTATATTAGTTTTGGTAATGCTATCTGCTATCTGCTCTATCAAACAATTTCAAAATCTATAAAGGCTTGAGTATAATAGAAGCTTATTTCTCATTCAGGAAAAGTCCAAAGGTGTATTCTTGATTGGTGAACTGCTCTCTTCCAAGTGGTGATTCACGGACCCATGATCCTGACATCTTTGGGATGTGGCTTCCTAGGTTGCTATGTTTATTTGTATCTTTCCTTCCTTCCTTCCTTCCTTCCTTCCTTCCTTCCTTCCTTCCTTCCTTCCTTCCTTCCTTCTTTCTTTCTTTCAATCTTTCTTTCTTCCTTTCCCCCCTCATATCTCTCTAATTTTCCCAACACCATTTATAGAATAGACTGTCTTTATCCCATTGTGTGTTCTTGTCTCCTTTGTCAAATATAATGGCATTGATTTATTTCTGGGCTCTCTATTCTGTTACATTGATCTATATGTCTGTTTTTATGCCACTACTATGCTGTTTTTATCACTATTTCCTTGTAGTAGAATTTGATATCAGGTAGTGATGCTTCCAACTTGTTCTTCCTTCTCAAGTTTGCTGTGACATTTGTAGTATTTTATGGTTCCATATAAATTCTTGGAATATTTGTTCTAGTTCTGTGAAATATGTCATTAGTACCTTGATAGAAATTGCACTGAATCAATAGATTGCTTTGGGCAATATGGACATTTTAATTATGTTAATTCTTGCTGTCCGTTAACATGGTATTTGCTTCCACTTATTTGTATCTTCTTCGATTTTTTTCTTTAATTTCTTATGATTTTCTGTGTACAGGTCGTTTATATCCTTGGTTAAATTTGTTCCTAGGTATTTGTTATGCTATTGTTAATGAGGTTGTTGTTTTAGTTTCCCTTTCTGATAATTCATTGTTGGTGTATAGAAATGCAACCAATTGATAGATGGATATATGCAATATATATATCCTGCTACTTTACTGAATTCATTTATCAGTTCTAATAGTTTTTTGGTGGAATCTTTAGGCTTCTCCATATATAGCATCATGTCATCTATAAACAATAACAGTTTTACATCTTCCTTTCTAATTTAGATGCACTTTTTAAAAAAATATGCATTTTATTGATTTTTTTACAGAGAGGAAGGGAGAGGGATAGAGAATCAGAAAAATCAATGAGAGAGAAACATAGATCAGCTGCTTCCTACACACCCCACACTGGGGATGTGCTCACAACCAAGGTACCTGCCCTTGACCGGAATTGAACCTGGGACCTCTCAGTTTGGAGACTGGCACTCCATCCACTGAGCCAAACTGGTCAGTGCTGCACTTTTATTCTTTTTGTCGGATTGCTATGGCTAAAACTTCTAGTATTATGTTGAATAAGAGTGACGAAAACAGATATCCCTGTCATGTTCCAGATCTTAAGGGTATCACTTTTAGTTTTTGCCCATTGAATATGATGTTGGCTATAGGTTTGTCATATATGACCTTTATTACATTGAACCATGAACCCTCTACTCCCAGTTTTCCGATAGTTTTTTATCATAAATGGGTGCTGGATTTTATAGGATGCTTTTATGCAGCTATTTATTGTGATTATGTGGTTTATATCCTTCATTTTATTTATGTGGAGTATCATATTTATTGATTTTTAGATATATACAAACCTTGGATCTCTGGAATATATATCCCACTTGGCCATGGTATATAATCTTTTCAATGTATTGCTTGATCACATTTGCTAATATTATGTTTAGGATTAGTATCTGTACGCATCAAGAACATTGGCCTACAATATCCTTTCTTTGTAGTGTCTTTATCTGGTTTGGGAATCAAAATAATCCTAGCTCCATAAAATGAGTTTGGGACTATTTACCCCTCTTGGTTTTGGGGGGGATAATTTGAGAAAGATGACTGTTAGTTCTTTTAATATTTGGTAAAAATTCACCTGTGAAGCCATCTGATCCAGGTTTTTGTTATTGTGAGTATTTTCATTACTGCTTCAATTTCATTATTTGTAATCTGTCTATTCAAATTCTCTAATTCTTCATGATTCAGTTTTGAAAGTTTGTATGTTTCTAGGAATTCATCCATTTTGTCCAAATTATCCAATTTTTTTAGCATATGGTTTTTCATAATATTTTCTTGTAATCCTTTTTATTTCTGTGGTGTCAGTTGTTAATTTCTCACTTTCATTTCTGATTTTATTTATTTGAGCCCTCTTTCTCTTTTCTCGATGAATCTGGTTAAAGTTTTGTCAGTCTAGTATATATTTTCAAAGAACCAGCTCTTGGTTTCATTGATGTTTTGTATTGTTTGTTAAGACTTCTTTTGTTTATTTCTGCTCTGATCATTATTATTTCCTTTCTTATACTCACTATTAGTTTTGTTTATTCTTTTTCAAGTTCATTTAAGTGTAAAGTTAGGCTATTTATATGTGATTTCTCTTGTTTTCTCAAATAGGCCTGTAATGCCATGAACTTCTCTCTAAAGACTGCTTTGGCTGTGCTTCATAAATTTTGGTTCTTGTGTTCTCATTTTCATATGTCTTATGATATCTTCTGATTTTTTTCTTGATCTCATTGTATTGTTCAATAAAATGTTATTAACCTCTAGTGTTTGTGTGTTTTCAGGTGTGTGTGTGTGTGTGTGTGTGTGTGTGTGTGTATGTGTGTGAGATTTCTAGTTTCGTGCTATTATGGTCAGACAAGATACTTGATGTTATTTCAATCTTCTTAAATTTATTGGAATGTGTACTGTGTCCTAACATATGGTCTATATTAGATAATGTCCCAAGTGCACTTGAAAGGAAAATGTATTTTGCTGCTGTGGTGTGAAATGCTTTGAAGATATCAATGAAATCCAGCTAATCTAATGTGTCAGTTAAGTCCACTGCTTCCCAGTTGATTTTTTGTCTGTAAGATCTGTCCATTGATGCCATTTGGTTGTTAAAATATTCTACTATGACTGTATTACTGTTGATTTTTCCATTTATATCCATCATGATTTGATTTATATCTTTAGGTGATCCTATGCTGGATGCATGATAACAGAAAACTTTTCTAACTTGGTGAAATAAAAGGACACACAAGTCCAGGAAGCATAGAGTTTCAAACAAGATGAACCAAAAGAGGCCTACACTAAGACACATCATAATTAAAATGGAAAATGTTAAGATAAAGAGAGAATCTTAAAAGTAACAAGAGAAAGACAATTACCAACAGGGGAGCTCCCATAAGATTGCTGATTTATCAACAGAAATATTTCAGGCCAGAAGGGGTTGGCATGAAGTATTGAAAGTGATAAAAAGCAAGGAGCTACAACCAAGACCATTTTAACCAACAAGGTTATCATTTAAAATTGAAGAGGAAATAAAGAGCTTCCTAGATAAGAAAAATATAAAGGATTTTCTCCACTAAACTAGTATTAAAAAATAAAATGGCAATAAATATATACTTATCAATAGACATTTTAAATATAAATGGCTTAAATGCTCTACTCAAAAGACATAAGGTAGCTAAATGGGTAAGAAAACAAGACCCATATCTATGCTGTATACAGGAGACCTACCTCAGAATGAAAGGTACACACAGACTAAAAGTAAAGGGATAGAAAATGACATTTCATGCAAATGGACATTTTTTTTAAATGCTGGGGAAACAATACTTACATATGGCAAAATAGACTTTAAAACAAAGATGATAGTAAGAGACAAACAAGGACACTATGTAATGATAAAGGGAACAATCCAACAAAAGTGGAAACCTTTGTAAATATTTATAACAATGTCTTGACTCCTGAAGTTATCCAGTCTTTGATGCCAGGGATTTTCTAAATCAGAAGTAACATAAAGGAAATTGCACAGAAGGTCCTTGTAAGAGACATTGCTTAAGCGGAGGCAGGGGAAAATGTGGGCTCTGATTTGGGATTTTTATTTTACTCTATTACAAATGAAAAATAAAAATAATTCTAGTGTGCCTTGTTTGGACTTCTTTTTCTACTCTCTTTAGCTCTTCTCTCTTCTTGGCTTTTGGATTCAGACTAAGAGAAGGTTTCCTCCTGGTACTGTGGTTGTGTAAGTTTGAGATGTATGTTGAAAGGAATCAGGAAAATATTGGAGTAAAATTATTCCTATAAAATGTACATGAGCATAATGTTTTGCATGAAGTAGGTGCTCAATAAGTACTTTTAAATTAATAATAAATAAGCACATGCTTTTGCTATTATTATATTACACTAGTGGCCTGGTGCACGAAATTCGTGCATGGGGGTGGGGTCCCTGGGGATCCTTCCCCCCCACCCCATGGGATAGGGCCTAAATGGGCAGATAGACATCCTTCTCATAATCCAGGACCTCTGGCTCCTAATCGCTCACCTACCTACCTGCTTAGTCATCCCTAACCACTCTGCATGCCAGTCTGCATACCCCCAACTAGCCCCCCCCACCGGCCTTCTTGCCCCCAACTGCCCTCCTTTGCTGGCCTGATCACCCCCAACTGCCCTCCCCTCCTGGCCTGATAGCCCATAACTGCTTCTGCTCGGCCCCACCACCATGGCTTTGTCCAGAAGGACATCCATCCAAAAGGTCTCCTGGAAGATCTCCCGGTCCAATTAGCATATTACCCTTTTATTAGTATAGATGGTGTTTGGGTTTGATTTTGTTGGCCCTACCCCAAATTCATATGTTGAAGACCAAACCCTGATACCTCAGAATGTGATCTTAATTGGAGATAGGGTCTTTACAGAGGTAATCAAGTTAAAATGGGGCCATATGACTGTGGCACTTATGAAAAATGGGGGAAATTTGAAAACACACATACAGGGAGAACCCCATGTGAATATCAAGGTAGAGGTCAGAGTGATACTTCTACAAATCAAGAAATACCAAAGATTGAAAGAAGGCAAACAGAATCACCAAAAGCCAAGGAAAGGCCTGGAACAAAGTCTTTCTCAGAATTCTCAGAAGGAACCAACCCTGCCTCCATCTTGACCTCAGACTTATAGTCTCTAAAACTGTGAAATAATAAATGTTTGTTGTTGTAGTCTTTCTAAAAAGGTACATGGGATATAAGAAAAAACACAAGAAATATATCCAAGTATATGAAGACATGGGAATTTTACTGAATATTTACTGAATGAATGAACTAAATTCTAATCTGGCACAGTGATTCTTTGTGTAGTCTTGATCCTTTTTTTATTCTATCTCCTCTCCAAATACACTTCCTAGAAATATTGTGAGGAATCATTTGATTTTTAAAATAATTTTGGAAATTGCTTTCAGTTATTATAAATGTTGCAGAGAAGGATTATGTGTGAGGCAAAATTACGTAAGCATTTGCGTAAGGAAACAAACAGAGAATTAATATTTTGGTTCCAGTTGTGATCAAGGGTACCACAGTTGTTGGAAATCAAGGAAACGGTTTAGAGTCGTTTTTCCCCAGGAAGTTCTGTGTGATTTTTTTTTTACTTTTGTTATGTTTGGTTCTGAAAATGCACCCATTCACAAAACCTCTGGGCAGTTGAACAAAACAGATGTATAATCCTCTGAAATGGGCCAGGACTCAAGTTGAAGTACAGTTGGCTGGACATTTAAGAACACAATGAAAAAAAGGCTCACCTTTCTCTTCCACAGGAAGTTGCCAAGTGAAACTTTCCAAATTCTTGAGAAGAATAAGATGGAAAAAAAAAAAGATGCTTCTGACTCATCTTCTGTTTGCCTTTAAGTCTTGCTCAAAATATCTCTTCTCAAATGGAAAAAGGAAGGCTGAAGGAAACAATGAAGGAAAGTCAAAGTAATAATTTTGTGTCAAGGAAAACACACCCGTGGAATCTCTGGACTTCAATTGTATAAAAAAAAATTGGGGGGAAATCCTACTTTATTCAATGCCTTAGTTTGAGAATGAAGATAAGATGTTAAAGAATGGTGAGACTGAGGTGCTCCGTTGGAAAGATGGCTTTTTCTCTTTTCAGAGGTAATTTTTCAAAGACATTTGAAAAATTTGCAAAGCCTCCCACAAGAACACCATTTCTGTGATTGGAGAAACTGCCTTTTCTGAACACTTCAAATCTCTCAAACAACGGAAATTGAATACCACCCCCTTCCCCCCCAAAAAAGTACTAGCCCCAGATATACAAATATTAAGATATTCAAAGAACCCTTTGGGAATGCGTGAGTTTGCTTGCTGTTTCTTACTTCAGTCAACACAATTCTGAAAACCTTAGAGACCCTTCCCTCAAATAACAGGTTCAGATGAGTAGCACTCTCTCTCACCACAATAACTAAATTGATATCAACTTCAGGGTCAAGCATTCTGGGACATGAGAGAACATGAAACATTTAAATACTGGTATACCACTTTTAGGTCAACTCTTGCACTTTGAAGATGCGGTTGCCACAGCTCAGGGATAGAACTGCATGCTGGAACTGATCTGGAGGTCCCTTCTGTAACATGGAACAGGCCACCTCAGACTGCATGCCAGGTCCTTCCAATCCTCTTGCTGCAGTGACCAGGGAGCTGTGAAAGTCTCCATAGGTCTCACTAGAATCCTTGCCTGGTTGACTGAGTCTGACAGGAAAAGTTGGGGGTCCTTATGACCACCCCCTTCCATCCACACCTCTGCCCTATAGATTATAAAAAGCAAGGGAGTTCTGCAGCCTTGACCAGCTGGTGGGATAGAAACTGAAAAGGCAAGGTGATGGACAGAGCCTGGTATTCCCAAGGACAATACAAATGGTATGAACCTTGCATTTCCCCAATCCTTCACTTTTATTCCTTTTGAAAATGTCTTATTTTGAACAAGACTCAAGTAGAATAGGAGTTTTAGGCATCTTCTTTCTCTTGAGAACTTAGAAGGTTTCACTTGGCATCTTCTTCTCCTTCTTCCTATTCTTAAAGAATACCCTTCAATATTTCATATAATGCTGGCTTGGTTGTGATGAACTCTTTCAGCTTTTTCTTATCTGGGAAGTTCTTTATCTGACCTTCAATTCTAAGTGAGATCTTTGCTGAGTAGAGTAATCTTGGTTATAGGTCCTTGCTATTCATCACTTTGAATATTTATTGCCACTCCTGTCTGGCCTACAAAGTTTCTGTTGAGAAATCAGTTGACAGTCAGATGGGTGCTCCCTTCTTGGTAACTAACTGCTTTTTTCTTGCTTCTTTTAAGATTCTTGCTCTGTATTTGACCTTGGAATTTTAATTATGATGTGTCTTGGTGTAGGTTCCTCTTTTTTTTTTAATCCTTTTATTGATTTTTTACAGAGAGGAAGGGAGAGGAATAGAGAACCAGAAACATTGATGAGAGAGAAACACTGACCAGCTTCCTCCTGCACACCCCCTACTGGGGATGTGTCCGCCACCAAGGTATATGCACTTGACCGGATTCTAACCTGGGACCTTTTAGTCCGCAGACCTTATCCACTGAGCCAAACCAGTTTCGGCATGTAGGTTCCTCTTGTTTGGAACTCTATGTGCTTCCTGGACTGTAAGTAGTTTCTTTCACCAGTAGAAGAAGTTTTCTGTCATCATTTCTTCAAATAAGTTTTCTATATCCTTCTCTTTCTCTTCTCCTTCTGGCAGCCCCATGTTGATATGCTTAAAGTTGTCCCAGAAGCTACTTCCGCTATTTTCATATTTTGGATTCTTTTTTGTTTTTTGTTTTTCTAATTGTGTGTTTTTTGCTTCCTCATATTCCAAATCGCTGATTTGATTCTCAGCATATTTTACTGTTGATTCCCTATAAATTATTCTTCATTTCAGTTAGTATACCTATCATTTCTGACTGGTCCTTTTTCATGTCTTTGCCGTTCTCACTAAGATTAAGCTGATGGTTTCTAAAAGATATATCATATGTCCTTCGAAGCAGTGAAGGAAATAGAAATATTTTCATCATTCCCATAATAAAAAGAATAAAATTCTCCGCATTCTATAGATTCAAATTAGTTTCTGCCCCTAGTTTTAATTTGAAATAAGAAAAGTGTATGGAGTCACTTTCTCAAGGCACTTTTGACTATGTAGGCATTTGACACGAGTATTTGAGGCAGCCATTTGGCACAAGTGATTCAAAACACATTAAAATGGCATTTAATGTACAACCTTCACTTATTTAATTACCAAGAAATACTAGTATTTGTAACAATTAACTCAAGGCAAACTTTTATTTTAATGATATTAATATGTTTTATTGAGTACTGAGAGAATCATTAAATATGCAATTAAGGATTTCCATGAAGGTTGAAGTTAATATTAGTTGAACAAATTACTGCCCAAATATCCTCCTTTTCCCAAGTACTATATATATATCAGGAAGCCCACAAAATACATACATGGCTATCTTTATTTTCAAAACTAAAAAAAAAGCTATCATTACAAAGCAGAAGTTCTATATATTTATTTAAAGTATATGAGTATGGCTATTAGAGTTTTCATAAGAAAATTTGACACTTGAATCATTCATTCATGTATATTCTTAGAGAATGGGCAGTTGCTTTAATCAATAATAAATTAATGGTGCCTGGCCAATGTGGTTCAGTGGTTGAGTGTCAACTTCTGAATCAGGTGCTCATGGGTCCAATTCTGGGTCAGGGCACATGCCTGGGTTGCAGGCTCGATCCCCACTAGGGGGGATGCAGGAGGCAGTTGATCAATGATTCTCTCTAATCATTGACATCTCTCTCTCTCCCTCACCCTTCCTCTCTGAAATCAATTGATATATATAGAAGAATAATTTATGGCCTTTTCTGAAATGAGTTTGGTAAATGCATGCCTCTTGATTATACTTTGCCTGCCAGATGGTGTCTGGGAGTATCCCCCATCCTACTCCTCCCTGACTCTTGCCTCATTGCCTCATGCCTTGTTAGTTTCCTTGCCAAGGGATAGCGTGAGGACAATTATGTCACACACTTCTTGATATTAAAAGGAGTGGAAATTTTAATAAGGCTTGTTTTTGGATTGTGTGAAAAAATCTATACATCAATAAACAAGGTCATTTATCCTCTCTATTCTAATCCTGTCCAACTCCCACCATTTTCTCAACTTTTGTTTTGCCCAAATGACTTCATACCAAACCAAGTGCTAGTACTTTGTTTGGTAATTTGGTTCTCTAATTGTTGAGAACCTTCTATTTGGGCATATGAATAAAAGCATACACATTTTCTTAATGTATTTCCATGTGTATAATAAATATTGTGAATGTTATTTATGATTTCCATCTTGGCCTGCCTCCCCCCCAAAAAACAATCTCTGCTTTAGTTATAATAAAAGTATTAAGTTTCTTAAGGAAGAAAATAAAAAAACATCATGAATTGAAGTGCTTAAAGGTAATTAAATGGAGAGGTAAACCTACAATTCTTTTTATTGACATAATTAGATTCTGGTTAAACTCCCTAGTGTATTAAATATACATTTTAACCATTTGTATGCCATAAGCATCTGGAGACGCAAGTGGCGGACCTTTTTTAATTAAATTCAAAATATTGTGGCAGTTAACTGGTTAATTTTCTAGTAATTCACGACTAAGACACGGATTTTTAATACTTTTTTCAGGTCATTCAGTTTCATTATTCAAATGCATCTATCCGGTTTGTAAGGTGTTGGAGCTACGTAGATCACACACACACACACACACACACACACACACACACACACACACGAAGGCATCAGTGCTGATCACAAAGGAGGTAGTGAAATCTGGGAAAGATGACTGTAATTAAGAACTTGAATTGAATGTGTAGGATGTAGTTAGTGTGTTAAAGTTAGAATATCTGTAAAATCAAATCTGACTTTTAAAAGAAACAACTTTATCACAGAAAGTCCAAATATTGTCACTATTGTTTGAATCAAAAAGAACGTAATAAATCCCATAGATGAGAAATAGCAGTGCTTTTTTTTCAGAGCCATCCCATGTCTGCTCTTACTGTGCTTACAAATGAAAATAAAGAACATTATAGTTTAGAAGAAATGAAACAAAAAATGAAAAATTATATAGAAAAATTATATAGACACTTTCCATCTCTGAAGACCTTATGATCTGCTATTATTATGAGAAGGATTACTCTTTCCTGAATATCTGTATCCAGAAATGTCCCCAGGAAAATACCCCAGGCTTTAATAGGGTAATGGAATAACTGGAATCCAAAAACAGATGAGCAGGGAGCAGGAGGTATCAGGGAATAGAAGAGACATCTCAGCGTATTCCTTTGATGAGATGTGAAGACTGATGATGGATTGCTTTTATTACTGTCTCTCACAATTTAGTTTTACAATTATGTAATGAAAAATGGAATTTTATTAGAAAAACAATGCTGTAATGTTAAATGAAGCATAGTTATGAAAGAGAGGGAGGCCTCCTGAACAATTTAACCGAGTGATTATTCAGCTCTTCTTTCATTCTCTGTAATCTCTCTCTATGACCAAAGTTTTCCTACCTAATGATGGCTCAAATTATTTATTAGCTCTGCTTGTCCAGAACAGACTTCCCTCTTGTTCTATAAACCCACAAATAACATCCCTTCCTACCTGACACTTCCTCCTGAACGTGCTCCAGTCACTTCAGACTCCACTGATCATATCCTCACTACCCTCGCTGTAATTTCTGGTCATACTGAGAAGTGTTGCAGCACTTCGCCCTTAACCTTCCCCATAAAGAATTCAAATCTCTGTACACTGAGAGACATAAACTCTAATGATTCTTTTAGGCTTGCCTTCTCAAAGTGGCTTTTGCTCATGTAGCAAATAATGGTATAATTCTCTATAGGCTCTACAGATATTCAAAAATAAAAAGTGTGGACTCCTCTCATCATG
Source organism: Vespertilio murinus (assembly GCA_963924515.1). Lineage (NCBI taxonomy): Eukaryota > Metazoa > Chordata > Mammalia > Chiroptera > Vespertilionidae > Vespertilio > Vespertilio murinus. The sequence continues at coordinate 162,582,801 of OZ004704.1, read as the reverse complement.
TTGGCAAAAACTCTATGTGGTAAGGTTATCTTTTATTAAAGCAGAATTTCCTTTGTAGATAGGTAGGTAGAAAATGGTTACTAGTAGATATGCAGATAGAGGGCAAAGAAACAGGTTAATATACAAAGAGCTATAAATATTAGCACTTTATAAAATGAAGGAATAAATGGATGAATGAGTTACTGGTTCTCAGTGGGGTAGAAAGAGCTGCTGAGAGCTCTTTCTCAGTCTACTGCAAACATGGTTTGAGTTGTAGAGAATCATCCTATTTTCAAGCATATTGCTCTATTTTTTTAATTAAAAATTTTTTATTGATGTCAGAGAGAAAGAGAGGGAAAGAGGGAGAGATAGAAACATCAATGATGTGAGAATCATTGATCGGCTGCTTCTTGCACTCCCCCACTATGGATTGAGCCTGCAACCCAAGCACATGGCCTGACTGGGAATCCAATTGTGATCTCCTTGTTCATAGGTCGACAGTAAACCACTGAGCAACACTGGCTGGGAAGCTTCAGACATTTTTTTAAAAATATATTTTATTGATATTTCACAGAGAGGAAGGGAGAGAGATAGAGAGCTAGAAACGTCGATGAGAGAGAAACATCGACCAGCTGCCTCCTGCACACCCCTCACCGGGGAGGTGCCCGCAACCAATGTACATGCCCTTGACCGGAATCGAACCTGGGACCCCTCAGTCCACAGACCGACGCTCTACCACTGAGCCAAACCGGTTTCGGCGACATTTTTTTTAATATCAGTGTTTTCCAGTCTTTCCCATGTGGGATTGTACCAATCCTGATTAGGGTGGCTTTTCACAAGGGGGCTCTTACCTCCTTTTTTTTCTGAGGTTGTGGTTTTTAAGGGAGAGTGATGAGTTATAAATGCCATAAACTATCACAGGTCTGGGAGCTGGCGCTGGGCCCGCCATGGCTTACTTCCAGTCCCTGGCTTTCCTAAAGATGGATGCTTGCTTCTAGGCTTAGAAAAGCAACACTCTGGCAGAGACCGAAACTATATGCAAACTACAATTTTGGGAATTTGAGAAACCACAGACATAGTGTTTTTCTTATTTCTAAAAGTGGACAAATGGAGAGTATTTCTAAGGGTAAAGAGAGTTTCTGATTAAAGTGACTCCTTGACTAAAGCCTACTAACTGTCACCAGGGCCAGTATCAACTGCCACGTCCCCAGACAGGATCATAGAAGAGGGAAGGTGTGTTCTGAGTATTTCCCTGCTGGACACCCTCTCTCCAGCTCCGCCCTCCTTCCCCAACCAGGAGGCAGCAATCTCGTGTTCTATTGTTTTCACTTTTCACCCCCTTCCCTCCTCAAAACTTGCTTTTAGACATAAATCTGGTATCAGTCACTTCAGCAAAACCAGGAGAGGGGCTGTGCTAGAGGAAGAACAAGAAGCATTTGTTTGGGGAATTGGGCATACATAGAACAATTCACAGGCAAATCCAAGAAGACTAAAGTGGGTAAAGGGTGGGATGGGTTATGTTTTGGGGCGAGGCATAGGAAATAGGGTACGTATGCAGTTGTTTTGGATGAAATCCCAGCCTTGTGTTTATGTGCAGGGGTTCCTCCTTGGGAACTAAAGACTCCTGGATATTAGGTGTACTTTCATTGTTCTTATAGAAAGAACTAACATCAAGCGCTTTTTCTGTGACAGGCTTTGTGCTAAGGACTTACTTGCATTATTTTACTGAATTCTTGCAACAATCCTATGGTGTAAGCACTGTGTTTATTTTCAACACTTGTTTAAGCTTCTAGCGTACTATATATTGAATCCAGGCTTTGAATCTAACTCTGGCTGATTCTAGAGACAACGCCCACCCTAAACAGCCATATGGCCTCCATATGGTAAAGTGTTGGATTAATATAAAGACCATATTTGACATATAGCAGCACTCTCCAGTGTCTAAGTGAATAGAATGGGATCTCCTTAAAATCCTCCCTCATCTAATGCTGTTCTCCGGAGATGTTCAATGATCCTTATGCCTCCCTGGATTCTGTGATGATAATTTTTTTTTAATTTTGATATCTCAGTATTTAATTAACTAGCCTTGGCCTGCAGGATCTGTCTCTGGAATATCAGCTATAAGATGAATCTAATATACATTTTTAATAAAATCCAGAAGAGCCTAATGAAGTCAGCCTCAAATAGGAAACTATTACAATGGCATGGGTGGTAACAATTATAAATTTTTTTCATCTCCTAATAATATGCCATGTTGACCAAATTCTCCTCCAGGATTCCTGAATCTCCAATAAATGTGGACACATTGAGCAAAATACCTAAAAGGATTTCACTTAATTATTGGAGCATGATGCTTAACTTCATTTCTAATTCCCTAAACTGTGTTCTAGAATACATCAATATTGAATCAATGTGGCCTTGGGTCTCATCAGCCCAGGGACTCATGCACTATCACACCCTTTATCTTCATTCAATCACTCAACACAGAATCGTTGATTGTCTACTTTGGGCTATGCCTTGGCACTAAACAATGAACAGGGCCGGCACTCTCCCTCAGGAAGCTTGTGGTCCAAAGGGGGAGCAGAGTCGTGCTACAGTGTGGAGGGAACTAACCATGGAAGATTCCCATTCCACTTCCTAACAAACTTTACTTCCCAGCCACATTTTTAATCTTAATAATTTTCAACACTCAGATTGAAAGTTCTCTGGGATCTCACTTAGATAGTTACTCAAAAGTCCCCAAAGATGATCTCCTCATCTATCTCCTCAGTCGTTTGTCTTCTTGCCCACCTTGTATTCTCTGGCACTCTGGAAACCCACATTATTCTTCAAAAGTTTTCTTCTTGGCTCCTGCAATTCTCAGCTATCCTAATCCTTTACAAACCTAACATCTTCTGATTTCTTCAGCCTAAAATTGTGTGTTCTTTACATGCTTTGACTCTGAGAATTCTCCCTTCTTTCTCTCTAGTCTCTCTCTGCTTCCCTTGGATAGATGGATGATAGATATAAAAGCAATATTTTTCTGTCTGCTACATATTTCCACAAAGATATCTCAATCATTACATTAAACTCAATATTGTAATTCCAAAATCAATAATTGTATCCCTATCACAATGGGATGGACTCTCTTATCACTATTAATAGTGTCCTATATTTCAGTTGTACAGGTGTTTGATTAATGAACAAATATTAGAAAAGCATCTTAAGTACATTTCTTTCTGGTCACTTAGAAGGCAGGTAGGGACAAAGTCTGCACTTTTTCATAATTGTTACTTTACTTTTCAAAATTTCTATCATCAACAGAGTTAAATGTATCCATAAAAATATTCAATCTAAAAAATACACACTTAGCCAATACAATGATTGGCAAAGCAGTGGAGAGCACATGTTTGAGATGAAGGATGGCTCTAAAGATGAATAGAGGGTAATGGTCTTAGCATTGTGTCCTATCACATTATGGCTAATTCTAATGCTTCACCTCCAGCAGTAAGGGAACCAGGAGAAATTGTGGACAGCCTGGTAGGCAAATAAGTGGAATATGTCAAAAAGGATGGCTCTAGAAGGACTGCCATGGTCATCCATCAAGTAGAAGCCAAACAGTCTATTTCATCGTGTTTGATAATGATTCCCATACGTATGTCCATGACTTGGTGAAAACATTCTAGATGTCATATGAACTGGGCCAAATGTGTGGAACTATTAAATGTCTGTTCAAGAACCAGTCTGGAACCTGGTGCTGGGTGGGTTCTGCATAATGGTGATCACATGTTCCCCTCATCCTCTGTGAGTCCCCATGTCCTCCTGGTGAGGTTGCTGTCTGCTTTCCTCAACACCACATGAGCATTTTTTCACACCGAAACCTTAACTGCAGTGATGGCAAAGACTATTTTCTACCACCCTCAATATTGGGGTTGAGTACTCACAGAATGTGCTGAAACTTCTCAGGAATCACTAAGATATGAGGGGTGGCATGTAGGCTTCATGTGGAAGAGTGTTTTGTTTTTATCCTATTTTAAAGTTTTTGTTTTAATTTCTGATATGGTAAATAGTGCCAGATACAACACACATATATAAAATTTCTGAGTATAAAAAGTTTTAGAATTACTGGACTAGAAATAATACCAGTCAGGGAAATCCACAAATGTGGGAAATTCTATAAGGAAAACAACCTACTTCCCTGAACAAAGAAGTTACAGGAGAAAATTAAAATGGGAAGAAGGAGGAGTAGAATCTACACATTAAAAGAGAACTAGGAGGCCCTGGTTAGAGTGTCATCCCAATATAGTAAGGTTGAAGGTTCAATCCCTGGTCTGGAGCACATATAACAATCAACCAATGAATGCAAAGAAACAAAAATATAAGAAAAATTATTGTATGCCTTTAAAAATTGCTGAACAAGACCAAATGTTATAGTTTCTTGCTTTATCATGAATGTTGGCACTGTTTATCCCATATTTATATTTCCGTTTCTGTGTATAAAAATACTAGTAAAATTTAATGGTTTGGATCAGTCCATTTTTCTTTAACTAAAGAACTCCTAACATCTAGATTTTAAAAATGTTCACTCTTGTACTTGTGTTTTAGTATGAAACACAAATATATTTCTTTATATCAATGGCAAATGGGAGTCAACTGTAATATAATAAATAATAAAAAAAGAAAAAATAGCTTAAAAACAATTTTTAAGAAAATATATATTTTCTCTCCTTTAAGGGCTGAATGGGAAATCAGAAGAAATAATGCATAAAATTTTGCACTCTCAAGTTTGCAAAAATACGTTGACATATTTTTAGCAAGCAATTTTTATTATCAGTTTGAAATTCTGTGTTAACTGTGTCTCATTCTTAAGTAATAGCATTTTAGGTTCCAAGATTTTTAATCACTGCTAATTTATAGATCTCAGTTTTCCAATACGCAGATCTTGGGGGTTCAGGTTTATAAAAAATTTAAATAATAGAGTCCTCTTGTATCTGTACTCACTAAAAGCAACCAAACTCTCTCATCACCTTTTCCACAGTCCCTAGCAACATCTATACAAAGCTACTGAAAGGAGAGAAACTCCTTTGTTGCCCCTGCCAGTGCCAGGTCAGTCGTCAGTTATCCCACTGCTCTTTAGGACCGTGAATATCATATGTGTAAATAAAACTCAAAATTGGCTGAACCTTCTCATCTCATTGTTTAAGCCTCACCCATGAGATGACTTAGATTGTGTTTATTCAACTGCAAACTATTTTCTGAATCCAAAGTAGAGAATCAGTCAAGCCAGTTGTTGGGCTGCAAGAAGATAGGAAGGTCACAGGAAATCTGCAAAAGCACATAGAAAGAAGCAAGTTCTTTCCAAAATCCCCAGTACTTCTTTCTTTAGATAGTTCCATGGAATAAAGCATAAAATTAAGAAAACTAGTAGTTTTGGCATTACAAAAGTACAAGGTCTTAAAATGCTAAGCAAAGATGCTACAGTAATTATAGAAGGTAATTATAAGCCTGACACAGAAAAATATATTTTTTCTCCTTTAAAAAAATAGTTTTCCTATTTTTCCCCCTAATAATAAAAATACGGGGGTCAAAAACATGCTAAAGAGTGATGAACGAAAGGAGACAATGCCTTTCAGGGATCATTTAATGTTTGTGTGGTCTTTCTGCTTTAATAATATTCAGATGCTCAACTACTTTTTTCCCCTCAAATTCCCTTCCTTCTTTCCTTCCTTCTTTCTTTCTTTCTTTCTTTCTTTCTTTCTTTCTTTCTTTCTTTCTTTCTTTCTTTCTTTCTTTCTTTCTTTTACTTTTTTTCTTCTTTTTTTTTTCCTTAATCATCACCCAAGGATATATTTCCATTGATTTTTAGGGAGAGTGGAAGAGAGAGGCAAAGACAGAGAGAAACATCAGTGTGAGAGAAACACATAGATTGGTTGTCTCCTGCACTCACCCTGACCAGGGACAGGGTTGGAGAGGAGCCTGCAACGTAGGTACATGCCCTTGACCAGAATTGAACCCGGGACCCTATGGTCTACAGGCCAGCGCCCTATGTACTGAGCCAAACCACTAAGGCTTTTCCTAAATTTTAAAAATACAGCTGTCAAGATGTGACAGGCCATTAGATAACCTATTTAATGGTCAGACTTTTAAAACATCTACATTTGTTTCATTCTCTCCTCCCACTCTTATACTTGGTCTCAGGATTCTTTTGACATTTGCATAAAATAAATATTTTACAGTTTGGACAAAATTTAGTACAATGTTCTTATGCAAATTGTCAGAAATCCTGAACTCAGCAAATTACGCAACCCAATGTAGTGCTATAAAGTAGTTGTAATTAATACAAACATGGTATAGAGAATGTCCATTACCATAAGAAAAATGTCCATGTTAAGTCTGTGGTTTTGAATCCTGCCTGAAACAAAATTTGAGTTTGTTTTTGCAATTCTCTTGCCATATTTTATTTTTAGTCTAGGAAAGCATTCAGGGTTCGGAATTTACTTTTATTCAAAAAAGAAAAAGTGGCAATTTTACTAAGAATCATGCTATTGGACCATCTGAAACAAGTCCATCAACAATAGTTAATGCCCATTTCAGGTGTTAAAATAGCTTCTAATAAAAATTCCCTACACATTACTAAACCTCTGTTTCTGATTAGAATAAAGAGCATTGCTGAATTATAGACTCAAGGAGCTGTGTGGGAAGGCAGTTTTTTCATTATCTGTTTGGACACTGAGTTAGTCACAACAAGTTTGAGATGTTGGATTATTTGTTTTTAAACCCTCAATGCTACGCATTCATTTTGATTGTTTTGGGGATTAGTCTTCTATGTGTTCATCAGGTTTCAGGTATGTTGTGGGTTGTTTCTTTAAAGCAAAAATGTCTAGGAGAGCTAATATGTGGAAATGTGTTCTATCCAGATAAATATCAATGATGGAACTGATTTAGCATTAATCAATATTTGTTAAATCTTTCAAATCCTTTTTATATTTATGTACAGAATTGGAAAGTGAAATAGCTAATTAAATCACTAACATAAAACAATTGTTTTCTGTATTTGTTTATCCATTCAGTAGATAAAAGATGTTTTGGACCATCTATAATAATAAGTGTAATATGCTAATTAGACCAGACAACTGAATGACCTTCTGAACATCATTCCAGTGAGGCCGAAGCAGAGGCCATTAGGGGCGATCAGGAAGCCAGGCAGATGGGTTGGGGTAATTAGGCAGGCAGGCAAGCAGTTAGGAGCAATTAGGTAGGCAGGCAGAGTGTTTGGGGGTGATCAGGCAGACAGGCCGGCAGAGGGGTTATAGTCTATCAGGCAGGCAGGAGAATGGTTAGGTGCAATGAGACAGATAGGCAGGACATCCCCCAAGGGGTCCTGGATTGTGAGAGGGCGCAGGCTGAGCTGAGGGACCCTCCCCCACCTTTGTGAAAATTTTGTGCACTAGGCCTCTAGTCACTATATAATATGTGAGAGTGCAGGATATATGAAACTGGAATCTTCCAGAATCAAGGAATTTATATCATTGGGAATTTTTTGCTTGTTTGGTGTGGGGGTTTTTTGGTGTGTGTGTGTGTGTGTGTGTGTGTGTGTGTGTGTGTAATGTGTTATGTTATTTTGTTTACACACAAACAGGGGGAGGGGAGAGAAATTAGGAGATAGTGACCTCATTTGAACCTGAAAAATTCAGAGTTTAGAGAAATCATTTAGAGTGTTAACCCCAGGAACTAGACGGGTCCCCCACTAACACCTAAGCATCGTAAGGTTGCCAGATTTAGCAAATAAAACTAATTACTGGATACCCTATTAAATTAGAATTTTAGATAATGAACATTTAAACTCAAAATTTAAGCGACTGATTTATACTTTTTGTTGTGGGGTAAGTGTATGACATCTGTTATTTTATCAGTGTAGACAATATCATATCTACTGATACTAGAAATTCATGGACTAGAGTGTGGGGGTTGTCCCTCAGCTTGAACTGTGCCCTATTGCAGTCCAGGACCCATTGGGGGATGTCTGCCTGCCAGCAATAGGACATTCCTCTCGCAGTCCAGAACCCCTCGCTCCTTACCACCCACTTGCTCACTGCTCCTTAGTGCTGCTACAGAGGCAGAAGAGTCTTCCGCCGCCACCACCACCATTGTGCTCTTCAGCCATGAGCCCAGCTTTTGGCTGAGTGGCACTCCCCCTGTGGGAGTGCACTGACTACCAGGAGAAAGACACTCAATGCAGGAGCTGCCCCCTGGTAGACAGTGCACATCATAGCCACCCATTGTTCTGGTCATTCTGCCATAATAGTCTGTTAGACTTTTATTATATAGATAATTCACTGACTAATAACTAAAGAGAGAAAAAGCTTAAGATTGATAGTAACTCTATCAAAGCCTTTGATATAAATTTAAAAAGATTAAAAATTAAAATAAAAACTATATTTTTTTTTAGTGATTCACAACCTAACCTTCAAGGGATCTCAAAGTTGTTCTCTTTTAAACAATAAAATACCTTTGTTTACACCTAACTAGCCTGATAGAAATAAAATATTAGTATCCAAGGTTTTCTTCTAACATTTAGGAATCTTTAGTAAAATAGATTTAGTAAATCTGTAAGGATCTATTCATCTTTAAGAAAGACAATCCAGCCATCCACTGCAATGAAAAGGAACTCTATCCCATGTAGCAAGCATAAAAAAGAATATTGTCTCAGTTAAGTTTAATGAAAATAATTTTGGATAAGACAGTGCCTTTGTAATCATTCAAATTACACCATACACTGGGCTTGGGTATGAAAGCAGAGGTTGTTTTTGTGTTGTGGTGTGTGTGTGTGTGTGTGTGTGTGTGTGTGTGTGTGTGTGTATGTTTAATCTTAAGGTAACAAAAGGCCTTTCACTGTTAAGCAATAACATCAAATTTAAATATAAAAGAATTCTTAAAGTTGTCTAGGGTAATAGTCACAGTTAATCCAGAGGACTGTGCTGTGGTTTACACCAAATTAATTAAAATAGAACTGTGTTAGCAATGTTAATTTTGGCCCGCACTGTAATGAAATCTTTTCATCAATTCTTAAAGTTTTCCTGCATCTGTGGAATTTTCCTAGCTTCTGAAATCATGTGTTAAAATCTGTTGAAAGCTATTTGTGACCTTTCTTTAAGCTTAAAAAGAAATATAACTCCAGCTGTTGGCTACGTCACCAGATAATTCAGGACAAGGAGAAAAACTCAAAAGAGAGAGGAAAGGCAGTTTTTCCTTCTGACCTTTGAAATTGTCATGTTAATTAAATCTGAATTTCTTGTTAACAGCTATTTCATTGAACATTTCTGGGAACTGTATTAAGTCAAGTGTTTATTGGAAAGCAGGTGTTTTCTCTCACATCTGTGTGTCTTCCTGTTTTCTACATAATATCCATTTTCCCTTTTCCTTTCCGAGTACCTCATTCTCACAATGAGCTCCTGACTTTTTACTCTTTAAATCTCCTTTAGTGAAAAGTTCCCATTTCACAAATATTTGTTGAAGAAATAAGTAACTAATATTTGAAAATCATTGTTTTCCCCCAACTGCACCCTATTTGTAGCTTTATCAGTAATCATTTGAGTCATCCTATCTAATAAAGAGGGGATATTCTAATTGACTGTCACACCCTTACAAAAGATGGTGGCACCCACAGCCAATAAAGAGGGAATATGCTAATTGACTGTCATGCACTCACAAGATGGTGACGCCCAGCCTCCTCAGCCCTGCTTCATCCAGCCGTAGTCCTCTAGTCCCCTCAACCATACCTCACTCAGTCCTCACAGCATCCAGCCTAATCCAGCCTTAGTCCCCCAGTTCCCTTAGCCCCACAGGGGAAGGCAGTTGGAGGAGATCAGGCTGGCAGGAGAGGGAAGTTGGAGGTGATTGGGCCAGCAGGGGAGTAGTTAGGCATCAATCAGACCAGCAGGGGAGCAGGCAGGAGAGTGGTTAGGAGCCAACGGTCATGGATTGTGAGAGCTAAATAAGCAGTCAGACATCCCTCAAGGGTAAGGTGACCAGATCGTTGGATGGTCCTGATTTCAAACAATTTTTTCTGTGTCCCGCAGCATTTTAAAAAAGTCCCAATTTTTGGAAAGAATATTTCCAATCTTTCAAAAAGTCAGGACTTATGGGAAAACTTGTTAGAAATCAGGACCGTCCCACCAAAAGCGGGACGATCTGGTCACCTTACCCAAGGGATCCCAGATTGGAGAGGGTGCAGGCTGAGCTGAGGGGACACCACCCCCCATGCACAAATTTTATGCACCAGGCCTCAACTAGGATAAATAATGTTTTTTTGAGAGACCCCCACACATACATATGTACATGGCTTTTTATTTGTACTGTATTTAAAAATATATTAAGTGAGACAGCCTATATCTACATTTTTTTAAAAAAAACTAGTGAAAATGCCTTTAAAATTTACCCTATTTAAACCATTTCTCTGGATCTTGAAATCTTTGTGTAGATTGAAAGAAAGGTAAGAAATGAGATAGAGAACCAAAGAGAGATGACTCCTAAGTGACCTGCACCTTTCTGTGATTTTTTCTCAGCCCCCCTGACTGTCTACTGGTGAGTATTCTAGCTCCTCTGTAAGGTTTCAACTCCTCTGTCCTCTGTGAAGGAGTGCTGACCATCACAGACCCAGTGGGTAAGCAGACCAGATCTGTTACTTGGGGAATCTGATCATGCGGTGCTGGGAAGAGAAGAGCAATGTTGTGAAGCTTCTCAGATAAACCATACTTGTCTTGGGTCCACCAGAAACATCAGCTATGTGTCAGAGCTGGCTGGGGGCCTTCAACACCAAACCACCCAGCTTATCTTGACAAGGCCAGATACCCATTTGCAGAAATTGAAACGACAGCATGTGGGCAAGAAGCTCATACCAGAAGGTAAATTGAGTATGATTTGTTAAACCGCATCCAGTGAGTTGAACCAATCTTAAATCCTGTTCATTATCCTGGGGCCTTGCTGCAGAGATCCAGAAGTGAAATGCTCCTCTGGAACATATTTTCTCCGATTAACTGGGATATTTCAGGATACTCCAGTGTGGGGCATGCAGGAGGCAGTCTACCAATGATTCTTTCTCATCGTTGAGAAACAAGTTCAAATTTTCCTTAAATACTAGGCCTCTCCTGGAGGCTAAGTATCAAGAAGTGCCAAGCAGAATCTCTTTATTTCTTCAGAAAGGAACCCTTGATAATTCACTGGCCTTCAATGCAAGTAGGCATAATGCTGAGCAGCCAGTAAAGTCCCAAGGACGTTTATTTTATTATCAATATTTCATCCTCAAGGTCCATAGTAACTTTTCTTCGTACCTCCATTTCTACCTCCCTTACCTCCACTGAGGAATGAATAGTAATTACATATACTTTGGGGGGTTGCTTGATGCATTGTTCTTGTAATCATCGTGTGGACTAAATTTTCTTGGGTGGCTGAATCATCTTTAAAAATAAATAAAATGTGGTTACAACCTGACAGTTTTACAAAGCCAATGACTCAACCCTACTGCTGCTTCACTTCATTGGATTGTTTTTCTGTTCAAGGTTTTGCCCCAAACATATTTAATATACATGCACCATATACAAAAAAACTAGATACTAAAACTTTTGCAAGTATTTAAGCATATAAAATCTTTTGACATCATCTTTTAAAATTTGCAAGAGAGTACGACATTCTTTAAGCAGTTTCATGAGAAAAAATTTGTGATGATCACTGGTGTGTATTAGCCTTGAGGTGAGGTCACCTGTCTGGCATCAAGGCCTCTGCCCTCAGAGTACCCAGCATCTGCTCCCGGTCTTGTGCCTTCTCCATGTGTTATAAATAAGGTGAGCCCTCAAACCAGGTCCTGGCAGAACATAAAGAGGAGCAGACAGCAAGGCTAATATCTTTACTTCTGCAGAAGGATACGCACACACAGGGTCTGGTAGAACACACAGTCAGCTGGTGGTTCATTCTGGGTTTTATGCCTGATGCATGTCATCTGTCCCTCACTCTTGATTTGTCAGAGCTTAGGTTCACACTCTTATGCGATTGGCGAATTTAAAAGAAAAAGGGAGGGGTTGACCTTTGCCATTTCAAAATGACAGCCCCCAGGGGAACTGCAAGTCACATGAGCAAAAATTGGTGGTTGCCTAAAGTCCCTTCTTTGACACAAAAGATTACTTGTTTATTCTCACAATTCCTCCCTTTTCTTATTTAACTTTTTTCTTCAAACTCGGCTAATATTCATTGACTTTCATGTTCTGCAGTGTCTAGAAGATTATTTTGCTATTTGGTAAATGCATTTTCAATTAACTTTTGATAAAACCCATCATACATGGGATGATATAACATCCCATCATTTTAACTCCTAACCAGATAATCAAAGAGGCGAATATGAATACCATCATTCCCTTCCACTTTCCAAACCATTGCTCTGGTAAATCAGAGAAAGGATCCTCAATTACAGGATTCCCAGCTGACTTATTGGGTAGTCGTTAATTCCTGTAGAGCCTTACAGGTGGTTCTGTCTGGAGTTGTGCTGTCAGGGATAAATGTACAACATTGGCTCCCAATGTTATACACATTCCTCTTTTTCTGCCAGAATAATAGCCAAGGCCAACCTATTCTCCCCCATCACATCCTGATGACATTTAGTTGATCAGCTATACCTTTAACTATATCTCCTGTATATATTAACAAACCTTTGCTGGTTATAGTAACCATAATTAATCCAACCACATTCTTATTTACAGTGGACCACCAGAATAGGACAGATTCAAATCCTGCAGCAATCTGCTTTCTAGCCTTAAGCGCCTTTGGTGGTCCTCCTGGAACCCCAATGGAATCTGTAAATATGGGCATCAGAGGAGCCCCCAGACTCTCTCTCTTCTTCCTAGTCTGTCTGTCCATTGATCAAATATTCTCTTACTTTTCAAAGAAAACACTTGATAAAACTAAAGTTTAGTGCAAGTCACCGAGGATTAATATCACCCAACCTAAAGGATTTTTAACATTATCAAGTCAAAATACCAAAATATTGGAACTACATATGCAATCTTTCAAAGACTTACTCTTCATTTTTCTTCATCTACGGTTAAGTATAAGAAGACAAAGTATTGTTTTTTTGTTCATTTTTCCTTTCCCTGTATTCCTTTCCTGGTGCATGATACATGCTAACTTAGTCCTACTCCCCAACCCCAGCCCAGACTACCTTCTTGGGGCCAGGCATTCACCAAATTGGGATTGCAGAAGTGGGTCTTTTAAAAAGTAATTCAGATATCATTGTGTTTGCCTTTCCTATAACATGAATTCAGTATGTTAAGCACCTCAAATTCCCTACTGTATTATAGTGTGAATGTTTGGGGTCATATATACATTTAAAGATCAAACATTATATTTTTAGTCAAGTTCCCGAGAGGCAAAACCTGAGATGGGGATTCTTGATCAAGTGATTTATTTATTGGAAGAGTGCCCTCAAGAGAAAGGGAGTGAGACAAGTTGTATGTGCAGAAAAACTAAGTGAATAGGATCCTGGATGAATTGATTTTGTTTGAACAGGGTTCTCTTGCTCTCCCCTCCACTCCTTCACCAGCAGCCCAAGATGAGAGTGTCAGCATGGTCAGGTTGCTTTTGTTCCGGCCCTCCGGTCCAGTTTAAGAACCCATTGTGGCCCTCGAGTCAAAAAGTTTGCCCACCCCTGGGATAGAGCGTCGGCCTGTGGACTGAAAGGTCCCAGGTTCGATTCCGGTCAAGGGCATGTACCTTGGTTGCGGGCACATCCCCAGTGGTGGGTGTGCAAGAGGCAGCTGATCGATGATTCTCTCTCATCGATGTTTCTAGCTCTCTATACCTCTCTCTTCCTCTCTGTAAAAAATCAATAAAATATATTTTTAAAAATTTGCTTGAAAATTAATTTGCTGGCATTGTGTCTCCTCAGAAAATCTAGTATTATATATAGGCTCTATTCATTTAACAAATACTCAACTTATTAACATTGCATTTATACAAATAGAATGTCTAATGCTTTACAGAGGAGAATGTAAATTTATTTTCTGGAATTTATTTACCATTGTCATAAAGATAATATACCTATTTAATTTTTGAGACTCAATTATGAGAATGGTCTAAAATAATTTATAAACAGAATATTGCTTTAAAATATAATAAAGGTATTATGAAAATAATTGGGATTAATAGATGGAATAAAGATAGATAGATAGATAGATAGATAGATAGATAGATATAGATAATCATTGACAGGGAGGGGAATGGAAAAGAAATGTTTCTTTATGTTCATATTTCTGCTTATGTCGTGCATTTAGTGTATTATTTTATAGCCACCTCATCTCAAAAGGTTGTTTTGTTTTGTTTGTTGTGTTGTGTTTGGCTAAGCACAGTTAAGACAATCTGGGCCAGCCTTATAAAAAAGTGAAAATTGGGCAAAGTTCAACATCAGTGAGGAGCCACTCGCGTGAGCCAAAAACCTTGGCATCACCCTTGACTCCTCTCATTTTTCTCACAACCCAAATCCAATTTGTCAGAAAATTGTTGGCTCAACCTGTGAAATATACCTATACATATATATGGAACCCAACCACTTCCCACCAGCAACCTCACTGTTAACACCTTGCTCTGAAACATATTTTACCTTCATTTCTTCCCTGCTCCTATCCTTGCCCACTACAGTATTCTTATTGCCCATTATGTATTCTTAGCAAGGTAGCCAGATAATGCTTTTAAAACCTGTCAGGTCATTCCATTTCACTGCTGAAAACCAACTGGCACCTCATTACATCTGAGTAAGCCAACTTCCTTGCCATGACCTTCAATGTCTTGCTTGACTTCTCTGACTGCATCTTCCCCCAACTCCCTCCACTTCTTGTTCTTTCCCAGTTATGCGCAGCTCCATGACTGCAATGGATGGCTGTGTAGGTTACACACTGCCCAATGACAAAGAGCAACATTCACCTTCACAGTCATTATAGGTGTGTATATTTACTACCACACTTTGTCAAATGACAAGGAAGTGTCTCAGGCAAGGCAGGCTATTTGGAAGAGCAACAAGGCTGTTTCCTTCATGCCTTCTTCTAGTTACCACCCACCTCTTTCTTTCCAACGGTAACCATTATCTGACTAACATAACCATAGATTAGTTTTCTTGGTAATTCTTTAAGAGGGTAGACATGCTACATCCATGTAGTTTCTAATAGCTCTCTCATTTTCTGTATAAGATGTTGATGATTTATCAGAATAGAGGTTGTATTTTTTGGAAAAAAATATGCTTTTATTTCTTTCACAGAGAGGAAAGGTGGGGGAAATATAGAAACATCAATGATGATAGAGAATCATTAATCAGCTGCCTCCCTCACATCACCTACTGAGGATCTAGTCCATAACTCTGGCATGTGCTCTAACCAGGAATCAAACCATGACCTCCTTGTTCATGGGTCAACGCTCAACCACTGAACCACACTGGCTGCCTTTGATGATTTAACAAAGGATGGTAGAGAAGTTGGCAAAGTACAAGGTTGTTGCAGAAGATGAAATTGGAAATGATCTTCTCCATAAAACATTATCAGTTAAGACTAGCATGTTATTTCCAGCAGACATATGATCTTATAATATTGATAAGTAATTAAGTAATTATTAATAATTTCATTTTTAACTAGAGGCCTGTTGCACAAAATTCATGTAAGAGTAGGTTTTCCTTCCCCCGGCTGCTGGCACCACCTTCCCTCTGGCACCTGGGACCCGGACTTCCCTCTGGCCACTGTCAGGCACCCAGGACCCAGGTTTCCCTTGCAGCCCCAGCTTCATCCTGTAGGTCGTCTGGAAGGATGTCCAGTCTAATTAGCATATTATGCTTTTATTATTATAGAGAGGGAAATGAGCAAAGGGAGAAGGGCAGGCATTATAGGCATGTCACTTAGGCAACTTCACCAGGAAGCTGCAACTTTGCACTCCCCAGGGAACCACCATATTGTTTCCTGCAAAACACTGGGGAAAGGAATCTAATGAAAGGAAGATAGGTGCATGCTCAATAAGTTGGGGTGACATAAGGAAGGTGCTTGCCTCTCAGTCAAGCTTGGGGAATCATGGATTGGCCAGAATGACCATGGCCACTGCAGGCATGTGAAAATTTTGGAATACATAATTTCCTAAACAAAGGAATTCTCTCTTTCTTAGCACTCTTGGCTTGTGAGTCTTGGCTCTCTTGCATTCGTCCCTCTGGCCCATGGCCAGTGAACTATACAGGCCATGGACTAATGGACTGCTGCAGGAAACACAAGCTAAGCTATCCTGTTAAGGGACTGGACCCGGCTCCAACATGGAAAGGCAACTCTGGACACTGGCTCTGAGTTTAGCTCTACTGAGCCCACAGCTATATTTCCTCTATGACCGGACTAAGGGAAATGGGACTTTGGAAACCCAGGGGTATAATTCCATGGATATAAAGCTATCTACTATATCTCATCCTCCTGTGCGAGTCTCAGAAAACTCATTTTCTCAAGATATCACAAGAAATCCACCCCATTAGCAGCCAGTAGGGACAGAGATGAGGACCTCTCCCATCTGTTAACAACATTTTTGGGAAAGAAAACTTAACGAAGTTGGAACTATCGTGTTTCTTTTGTCTCAGATGCATTACAACATACCATTTATAGAAAATTTTAAAAAAGAAGGAAAGCATTTTTCTGTGGTTTAACTTGGTACTTGTCCATACTTGGAGAAAGTTAGAGATGCACAGTATAATATTGTCAACTTAGATTTTTTTTAAAAGGCCCCTTTACCACAATATTCCAGAGTACAAACAGAATCCGAATGCCAGATCTTGCCAAGGTCACCAATGTATTTTCTACATGATTAGGAGAGTGTTGGGGGCAGAAGACAGGGGTAGAGGGTAGGGGGAGCGGGGACCAGGTACTGTGTGCCAACTGCCTCAGGGCAAGAAACCTAGCTCCTTTTCCTTCTCGCCATATCAAATCCTCAACTGCATTCCATTGTCTGACTGTGCTGGCCAGAGCTGAGGCTGTTTCCAAAACGAAGATGGAATCTAGCCATACTTGGATTTAGTATTCTCTAGAATTGCTCTTCCTCTGGGCATTATTGTTAGAAGTATCATATTGCATAGGGGCTTAATTTGTCTAACTGGCTTTTGGAAAAATTTGCAAATCCTTTCTCCTCCTCATCCCCCCCCTCCCCCAATAGAAAAAAAAAACTGATGTAAGAGGCTTTTGTCACTATATTTTTTCTTTAAGGTAGCCTTATCCCAGTGGCGGGTGCAGGGAGGGGAGGGGTGATTGCTTTACCCAGCTATTTGCCTAAAATAACTTTTTTGTGTGTTTTTCTAGAGCAGATAAATTATAGATCATCATAGCACAATACAGCTGCATTTTTAAGCATAAGAGTAAAAGTTATGGTGACTTCTTGTCATACTCTGATTTAAATCAACCAACAATCTCTAAGAGCTTATGATATACCAGGCACTTTGTTAGAGATGAAAAAATGAGAAAACTTTGTCCCTGCTCACAAGGTGTTCACAGATAAGTGACACAACAAATGCAAAACCAATTATTACCATACTAGAGGCCCAGTGCACAAAACCCGTGCATGAGGCCGGGGTGGAGGGGTGTCCCTCAGCCCAGCCTGCACTCTCTCCAATCTGGGACTCCTAAAGGAATGTCTGACTGCTCATTTAGGCCCGATCCTGGTGGACATCCTTCTCACAATCCAGGACTGCTGGCTCCCAACTGCTCACTGCCTGCCTTCCTGATTGCCCCTAACCGCTTCTGCCTGCCAGCCTCATCACCCCTAACCACTCCCATGCCAGCCTGATTGATGTCTAACTGCTCCCCTGCCAGCCTCTTTGCTCTCCTCTGCTGGCCTGGTCACCCCTAACTGCCCTCCCCTGCAGGCTTGATTGCCTACAACTTCCCTTCCTTGCAGGCCTGGTGCCTCCCAACTGCCCTCCCCTGCTGGCCATCTTGTGGTGGCCATCTTGTGTCCACATGGGAGCAGCCATCTTTGACCACATGGGGGCAGATATTGTGTGTTGGAGTGATGGTCAATCTGCATATTACTCTTTTATGAGATAGGATAGCAATTAGTTGTTGCAATGAAAGTATTGTGTCCAATGTTTTCTAGGAAAATAAATGATTAATTCTCATGGAATGTTTGATCTGGGGAAAAGTCACAGAGGAAGTGTTACAGCATAATTTGCCAGCAAAGGCAAGGCCCATATTGCCAGGGAAAAGAAATAAAAACACAAAGGTACAGAGGAATTACAGCTCAGTGTTCTTCAGAAACTTGAATATCAGGAAAGTTGTTTAGCATAATATGAAAGGTGACAGTAAGTGAGGCTAATACAGACAGGTGGGGTCAGATCATGTTGTGACTTGATCCTCTCAAGAGTTTTAAACACCAATGTGTTTAGATTTTCAGTCTAAGGATTTACTCTGGCATAGAAGAGGCTCAATTATCAATGAACAATTGTGGAAAACGGAGGCACGACGATCAATTAAGAAATAATGTGCTTTCAAGCTTAAAATGTGCCATGCCTTTAGTATCATGGACACTCTCAGTCTCACCCTGGCCTAATTTCTTGCTCACTACTTCTTTTCTATTTTTATTACTGTCTTTCTTTTTCCATACCCATATAACTCTTCCTCATACTTTATATAATGCTATAGAATTTTTAGGAAGAATGCTTTAAAATATCCTGCATTATCTCATAGCCAATATACACAAGATACACTAACAAGTTAGAAAAAGAGGGGGGTTAATACAACCAATTGAATAATATGTTGTGTTAATTTTCCCCCCATTATTATAAATATCTTATGGAAGGTACCTGTTAAATACTAGTCTCTCTTCTGGCTCTATTTAAGTGATGGTAGACTTGGTAACAGAGCCAGCTATGGTTTCACTGCCATAACAAACAGAAAAGGAGAAAGTTTCTTATTACCAATGACTTGCTGGTGATGTCATTCTGCCCCAGAGAGTTTGCTTGGCCTTTAGCCCTTGGCTAATCATCTCTAAGTTGTCCTCATGGGCTGTGACACAGGTGATTATTCTGCACATTTTGTAAAAAATAACTGGCTTCTTTGTGTCTGCTTCTTTCGGGAAGTAATGGGTTTACAGGGGGATAGAGAGGAGACCATGTATGGTGGTGGAACCTGCTCTATTTCTGGATACACAGATGAGCCAGTCTGATGAACAAGACTTTGAAGAGAACAAGAAGACTGCTGAAGGATCTCCTAATGAATGGATAGGTGCAGATGAATCTAGATGAATCTAGTAGGGAGAAATAATTTGTGCTCCAAACATAAGGTGTCTCAACCTTAGGTAGTGTATAAAAAGCCCCTGAGAGAAAAAAATTGAGAAATTTGGGAAAAAATATAAAGTTATTATTCTTGTCTTTAAGTAAGAAAATTTAAATGCAATAGGAGAATGTGGGATATTTGTATTTATGAAATGGAAATTTTGGTTGTTGTTATTTCTTAGATATTTTTTAAGACTGAGAAACACTGCTCTCATCTGCCTAACTCATGATAAATAAAAGAAAACATGGAACAGTGGTCAGTCAGAAGGAAATAAAAGCTCAAATTCAACAACTGAGGCAGTAGTTTAATAAATTATTTTCCTCACTGGGCCTCACTTTTTCTTGTATGGCTAAGAGGAAGTAGCCTTTGGCTCCATAGGAAAATGAATCTTGTGATAAAAATTGGATATGCTAGAAAACACGTGTAAAGCCTATTTACAATGAGCAATGAAATAAAATGTTTAAAGTTCCTTTTCAAAGGACAAGGAAACCTTGCATGCTTCCTAAGCAGGTTTTGATTTTTTTTCTTTTAAGCAAAATAAAATTGATTTGCAGCATAATGATAAATTTGGGACCAAGAGTTATGTTGCAGAATACACGAGGTTTTTAAAGAGTTTCTAGAAGTGTTTAATGTTTGATTACGGTATAATGGAAAGAATACCAACTTAGCAGTCAGAAATTCCTGGGTTCAGAATCTAACTTAAATTTCCACTGCTGGCCAAGGTGGAGTAAACCAATTGCAACCTATCTCTCCCACTGATTAAAGAACTCGAACAACACTATCAAACAACTTAACCTAACTAAAGAAGACTTAAAGACACTAAAGAAGACTCCAACAACAACATAATATACATTTTTTTCAAGTGACATGGAAATTCATGATGATAGATCATATCATGGACCATAATGCACACCATAACGAAATGTAATTAAAATCAATTCAAAGACCAAAGGGATTTAAAATTCAAAATAACTACCAATAATTTCTGAAAAATTCTCAAATATTTGAAAATTAAATGGCACACTTCTAAATAGTCCAGGGGTCAAAAAGAAAGTCTCAAAGAAAACTGGAAATCAAATATACTGCATAAATAGAAATGTAAAAACTCTCAACAAATATTAGAAAGTCAAATCTGGTAATATATAATATGGATAACACATTACAACCAAATAGAGCCTATCCCAGGAATGCAAGGTTGGTCCAACATTAGAAAATGCAATTAGAAAAACATATTTCACCCTTTCAAGGGGTTAAAGAAGATAAACCTTATAAAGGCAAAACAAAAAAAAAGCAGATTTGATAAAGTTCAAATTCCATTCTTTTTTTTAATTAAAACTCTCAGCAAACTGTGAACAGATGGCTAACCTATCTGCGCACCCCCCTTAATGGTGAACATTTGAATTCTTCTCCCCACCCCACAAGTTAGGAACAAAGAATGGCTGTCTGCTATCATACCTCTATCCAACATTACACTGGAAGTCCTGGATAATTCACTTAGACAAAGAATTAAAATAAAAGGCGTACTTAAGAAGAAACAAAACTGTCCTATTCATAGATGATGTGGTTGTCTACTTAGAAAACTCCAAGAAACACACACACACACACACACACACACACACACACACACACACACACATATACACATTCTCTCTCTCTCTCTCTCTCTCTCTTTCTCACGCACACACAACTAATAGGTGAGTTTAGCAAATTCACAGGATACAAGGCCACTATAAAAAATTCCATTTCTAAATACTACCAATAAACATTTGAAAATCAAATAAATGTTGAAAAGAACAAGCACAGAGGATATAATTGGCTTATAGAGGACTCTCAAATATTTATTGGATAAATAAGTATGCAATTTGCTTTTTAGATGTATTATATTTTTGTTTTTCAATAAATTTACATTGAAAAATATATTCTTCTGGGTGTTGTGGATATGATATCCTCAAAAGAATAACAATTATTCGTGGATAATAGCAGTGGAGAATAAGATAGATAGCTACATTAAATTGAAGCACATTAAAATTAAAGACCTAATGTCAGCCACCTTGGGGGGAAAGTAATGATAGGTAAACCTTCAGTTTTCTTTTAAATAGTAAAGGCTGCCAAGTATAGCAACTTTTATATATGACAGACTCATTGACTAAACAATGAATAAAATTCACTTTACTACCTGATTACTTAACATAGAGAGGTTACATGGTATCCAGTTTAACAAGTTTCTATAGCTTCAAGGGATTTCGCTAAGTTTGCTGTTGTGGGTGGCTACTCTGAGGTTGAATGTTCATGAAGGTCTACTCAAATGTCTGGGGCTTGGCACCATTGACTGAGGCTCTTCAGTTACTGCCTGTGTATCCTTGCTTTCCATGTAGTGCCTCAAAGAACCTGTCATATCTCCAGGAGAAGAGCTTAGACTTCTGAAGTTACTTTGATTTCATCTAAGAAGAAAGTGAATTTACTTTTGGAAAAGCTTCTTAACTTCCTTTGTTAAAATCAACTGAGGTGTCCAAACTTAAATTTGGAAAACATTTTTAACTTTACAAAAGGATCTTCCAAAAAGTAACAAAGACTTCTATTTTTTAAATCTAAAAAACATGTTTTCAGGGAAATGTGTCTTGGATAGAAAAAAAAAAATTTTCCCCTAAGATTAGGCCACTTGGTCCAATCAGTGTTCCTTCTTTCCTTCCTTCTCTCCTTCCTTCCTTCCTTCCTTCCTTCCTTCCTTCCTTCCTTCCTTCCTTCCTTCCTTCCTTCCTTCTTTCCTTTCTTTGTTCCTTCTTTCCTGGCAAAGTGCTTTAAAATCAGAACTTATTATGTGTTATAGTATTAAATATTTTCTAGAGTTTCCTAGAGTGCTTGTGAAGAATTTGCTTGATAAATTGGAGGATAAAAAAGGTTACAATAGCAAACATTTAGTAATATATCACTGTGAAAACATCCTCTATGGTAAGTAGTTTTCTTTTTAAAGCTGTGGTAAGTAATTTTCTCTGAGACTAGAGAAAACCTATAATTCTTTTTATTCTATTATATTTATAATCCATTATACTTAGACTTAAAAAAGACTTGATAGTAACAAAACAACTTATTTCTCATATTCAGGGTAGTTATAAAATTCCAAAATATACAATCAATTAAAAAAGATAAAAAGTCATCAACAATCAAAAATTTGATTTGATAATTTAGATTCTATTTGCAGCATTGCCAATCATATATATATTTGTTAAAATAAACCATTTCCCTTAATAATAAAATTGTAAACATTAAGTTATTAGTGTTAAGAGCAAATAAAATAAATACTGTATTCTTTTAAGTGTATTAGAATTTTTTTTTAATCCCCAGCAGAAACTCAGATGGAATAAACACTTTCATTAGGGTCTTCAAATATAAAGTATTTTTAAGCTGATAAAAATTAGTTTTCACTTTAAAATTTTAACCAGTACTTTCACTCATGCTTCAGAAATTCAGTTATTTGTTAAATGGTCATGGATGCTTGTTATGATTGCACTGTATTTTATTAAGAAGTTTATAATACATTTAATAAAGTGCATGTTACTTCTAAGTTTAACTTATATTTAAGTTTATAGTATTATTAATTTCTCAGACCTTTTTATGGTGAATCAGGAGAGGAAACTAAAGCAGATATATGTCTCCTCCTATAAACTCAGAAGTATTCACTCTCCCCTCCCCCAAATTTACCAGGAAGAAAAATATTTTCAATGTCACAATGATATCAGAGAAAAGACAAAAGTGGTAACAGTAAAATATGGTCTCCAAATCATAGTAAATCCTTTAAGATTTTAGAATGATGTCAAGCAGTGCTTCATACAGAGGCCCTGTGGAGAATACCATGGGCATTTCTATAGCACCCAGATTCTCACCAAGGTAAAATTTATATAGGTGGCTTTTGTCCAATAGGGTGGGTTAATTTGCTATAGAAGACTCAGAGAGTTTTAAGGAATACTGTATTGATGAAGATACTGTCCATCGACTAAGAGTGACAGAGGCAGTTCAAAATGAAAAGAGATGTGTGCACTCCCAACTCCCCACAGGTTGGTTTTTTTCCCCCCCTTAAGTCTCCTTTCTTAAACCTTCCTCTATGCACAAAAATATGGCTGTAACGGACATACGTATATTGCTATGTAACCATGATTTTTTAAATTTTCATGTGTTTGTAGATTGACCAGTGATTCTTCTGCTGCAAATGGGTCAGCTGGGATCACTCGGTGTGCATCCAAATGGTGGTTAAGCTGAGCTAGAAGTTTCAAGGAGAACTCTCTCACTTGCTATTGACTAGGATATCTCCTCTTTGTTCCCTAGGTGGCTTTTCTCTCCCTGTGGTGTCTCTACACAAGGCTCAGAGATCCAAGAGTGTGAAAGCAGAAACTACCAGGCCTTCCTTTCACCACTTTTCATTGGTTAAAATCAGTGAAAAGGCCAGCTCACTGGAAGGGAAGGAAAATGGATTTCAACTGTGAAAGGAGGAGCTGTACGCAGCAACAGGGAAGGGAGGATTTGAGGGCCATCTTCCCACCATCCACCCTCTGGTCACAAGTCTTGTTCCACCCACATGCCCAATATAGTCACCCTTCAGCCTCATCCATCATGGCATATGTTTCAGATCAGTATCTTATCAACTAGATTAGGTCCAGTTATGGCTGAAACTCCTCTGGTACTGTTTCTCAGGTTTGGCTACTTGGGAGTGGCTTCACTCAGTCCAGGTTTCTAGGATGTAAAAACCACACAGACAATCCCAGTCAAAAGTGGGGTGAGGGAAACAGGAGACACGAAACTAACATTATTGTCAGGCCTTCTACACCAACGTCTGGGATAGTCCCTCTGGTGGTGACTTTCTAATTCTTCACTCACCTTGCTTCTTGGCTCCTACCTCTGGGATTTTAGCCCCACCCTCTAGTCATTCTTTTCTACAAGAAATGCCAAGTGCCTGAGTGAAATTATCTCCTCAAAATTCTTCTTTTTAAAATCAAACAGTTCTTTCTTCAGTTTATTTCTCTCTTCTTGTACATTATCATCATCAGCTATAAAAACCTAATTGGTACCTTCACCACTCTGCCTGGAAATACAGGAGATCTATAAACTCACTAGAGGCCCGATGCACGAAATTCGTGCACAGGGGGAGGCAGGGGGTTGTCCCTCAGCCCAGCCTGCACCCTCTCCAATCTGGGACATCCCTTTCACAATCCAGGACTGCTGGCTCCCAACTGCTCACCTGCCTGCCTTCCTGATTGCCCCTAACCGTTTCTGCCTGCAGACTCATCACCCCCTAATCATGCCAGCCTGAATGATGTCTAACTGCTCCCCTGCCAGCCTGTTTGCCCCCAAATTCCCTCCTCTGCTGGCCTGGTCACCTCTAACTGCCCTCCCCTGCAGGGTTGATTGCCTCCAAATGCCCTCCCATGCTTGCCTGGTCTCTCTTAACTGCCCTCCCTTGCAAGCCCAGTGCCTCCCAACTGCCCTCACCTACTTGCCTGATCACCCACAACTGCTCTCCCTTGCAGGCCTGGTCCCTCCTAACTGCCCACCCATGCTGGCCATCTTGTAGTGGCTATCTTGTGTCCACATAGGGGCAGGATCTTGACCACATGGGGTAGCCATCTTGTGTGTTAGAGTGATGCTAATCTGCATATTACTCTTTTATTAGATAGGATAGAAGCCTGGTGCATGGGTTGGGATCAGCTGATTTGCCCTGAAGGGTGTCCCAGATCAGGGTGGGGGTTCCCTTGGGGCATGAAGTGGCCTGAGTGAAGGGCTTGTGGGGATTTGCAAGCCGTCTATGCCCCCTGGTGAACCAAGTGGAGGCCCTGGTATCTGGGATATATTTACTTTCTACAATTGAAACTTTGTAGTCTGGAGCACAGCCAAAGTCTCCTGCTAGCTCCATTGCAGCAGTGGTTTCTGTTTGGAATTGTTTACCATCTATAATTGAAACTTTGTAGCCTGGAGTGGAGGCTTAAGCCTGCTAGGGCAGGCGGAAAGCTTGGCTTCTTCCATTGCCAGAGAAACCCAAGCCTTTGTGAATGCAGCCATCTTGATTTTGGGTTAATTTGCATACTTGCTCTGATTGGCTGGTGGGCGTGGCTTGTGGGGTCAGAGTGGTGGTTTATTTGCGTATTACTCTTTTATTATGTAGGATAAGTTTTATTTTCCATCTTCTATATCAGAGCAGGCAAAAGTATTGACACACATTTTGTTACCACATAACTACGGCCCTACATTCTCTTGCATTTAGTAATTTTTTTACTGTCTTTCCACCCTCTTCTTAGAGTTTGTTCACCATATTTCTAGCCTTGGCTAATAGCCTCCTAAGTATTGGTAGCATTTTTTTCTATCTGTAACAAAGCACCACAAATTTAGCAAGTGTAACCAATAAACATTTACTACTATACTAGAGGCCCGATGCATGAACTTTGTGCAAGAGTAGGCCTTCTGCCCTAACAGGTTTGGCTCAGTGGATAGAGCATCAGCCTGTGACTGAAGGGTCCTAGGTTCAGTTCTGGTCAAGGACATGTATCTTGGTTTTGGGCACATTCCCAGTAGGGGTATATAGGAGGCAGCTGATTGATGTTTCTCTCTCATTGATGTTTCAAACTCTCTATCCCTTCCTCTATCCCTCTCCCTTCCTCCCTGTAAAAGATCAATAAAATACATGTATTTTTAAAAAAGAATAGGCCTTCCTTCCCTTGGCTGCTGGCACCGGCTTCCCTCTAGCACCTGGAGCCTGGGCTTCCCTCCAACCCTGGCTTTGTCCAGAAGGACATCCGGAATGACGTCCAATCTAATTAGCGCATTACCCTTTTATTATTATAGATAGTTCTTGAGGTTATAAGTCTAATACCAATCTCAATAAAGTAAAATCAAGATGTTGGCTGAAGCTGTGTTTCTTTCTGGAGGCTCTGAAGGGGGCGGGGAGAGGTATGGAGGGGTTTTGTTTCCTTTCTGAGATAGTTCCTCAAGTGGAAAAATACTTTTCATTGTGAGTTTAGAATGACCTTTACAAAGAAAACCAAAACAAAGCCTTGTCTTTGACTAGCTAGTTATTCCCTCCAGTTACAGCGGCAGAATGACTGAATAAAGATTCTGAGGTCATTGATAGTAAATTAACCAGCCAAGTGTTGATGTGAATATTACAGCGCAGGTGATTGAATTTTCTCCATCAAACACAATGTTCTGTAATAAATATGTAATGGATAAATACTACAACAATAACTAACATATAAAATAAGATTGCCGTTGGCAGAGTCTTAAGGAGACAATATGGAAACATTGTTAAAAGTAATTTGAAGAGTGGTGCTTTGGTCCTTCTCAGCAGTCCAGCTAGAAACTCAGTTTCATAATGGCAACCTGCAATAAATGCACAGATTAATATATGGTGCATGAATAGACTTTCATTCCATCTAACCAATGCTCTTTTATTATTATTTTTTTTGTGAATTTATGGTAACTGAAATACAAATAATCTCCAACATTCCCCTTAATAAAAAAGGGTAATGGTGAGTGCAAACACTATTGTCAGTAAATGTCTTTCTCCTCTAGGATGTTTATTACCTACAATGTAACACACAGCCTATGGTTTCAATTGCAACTCTGAACTAAGGTTGAACTTTATTTGGAATTTAAAATGATCTATTCTTATGTTACATTTTGATTTTCAACAGAACATTGAAATTTTATTTCATCAATCACATTTTTAATTTCCAAATCTCTTTTTTATTGCATGTTCTTTTCCATATCCCATTCTTTTTTTGTAGCTACAATATACTACTTTTAGTGTTTTGGTTTTTTCTTTTTCTTTGTTCTCTGCTTGTGTGTTTCCTTTGGATTTTTCCTCCCTTTGTTAATGGGCTTCTCTTTTTTATTTGGAGGTTTTCACCAAGTAGTGTACTTGGCTTTTTCATGAATAATGGGTTTTAACTGGTGGTCTTCAATGTAGATTCATTAAGTGGTTAACCTAACTTTTCTTAGAATCTTTTCATTGTATTTGGAGGCAACAATTTGGTAAAATTATTGCCTGCAGTGATACAAAGACAGAAAATGCAGCTAATGCATTCATGAGAGATTTTGAAACAAAATTTTAAAAGAATAAGCCGGCTGCTATTAGCTGTGATTGATAAGTTACTAAAAGAAAGAGACAAGCTCAAAAATAAGGTGGTTGGTGAGCAAATGGAATTGAAAGGGAATACAGATCCTAGGATGTACAGGGCTGGAGAATGAAATCGTTTGTCACCAAATCAAATGTGTTATTATTAAATACAACCTTAAAACAAAGGTCAAGTTCAGGGTACTGCTACTACCATGGTCTCAAGGAAAAGGCCAATGAAGGAGTATAGATATACATTCTTTTTTTAAGATATGCTTTTATTGAATTTTTTTTAATAGAGAGTGGAAGGGAAAGAGAGACAAATAGAAACATCAATGAGAGAAAAATCATCCATTGGCTGCCTCCTGCACAGCTCCTACTGGGGGTTGAGCCTGTAACCTGGGCATGTTTGGTTCCTTCTAACCAGGAATCAAACTGGTAACATCTCGGCTCATGGGAGATGCTCAACCAACTGAGCCACACCAGCAGGGGCATATAGAGTCATTTTTTAAGACCACTGAAAGGATTAAGGGAAAGCCTTTCAGCTGAACCTAAGTATACCTAAAAAGAGTAAGGAAATGAGAAGCTTAAAAGGCTCGAAACACACATACACCAGTAAACTAAGCCATAGGCATGGCGCCGTGGGCATCTCAGGCTGAACTAGTTAGTGACTGTTTCTCTCACTTCTTATGGGAAGTCTCCAGGCTGAACTAGTTAGTGACTGTTTCTCTCACCTCTTATGGGAAGTCTCCAGGCTGTTAATCCCCTAGCCACTCCCATATTTGGATAAACCCTGATTCTTTATTAAGTCTCTCTGTTCATGTAATAGTTGCAATGAATCTGCTTTCCTCATCAAATCCAGACCTAAACACCTGGCTTCCCTAAAGCGTGAGGAAGAAAGGAAGGCTAACAAGAATGAGAAGCAAATGCTCATTGGTACCTTACTATGTAGCACTTGATTCGTGAAAAGCCATGAAGAGACACTGCCAACCATCTGGCAAGTACACTTGCTTAGCCACATGGTATATCTCTAAACAAACGGGTGAAAAACTGTGCCTTACAACCGTCCATCAGGAAAAAAAAAAAGATAGGGATTTATCTCACAGCCTCTTCTGGACCATTGGTTCCATTTTCATCATCTAGCCCTTTTGACAATCACTGGGAAACCCTGTGACATGGTGCGTCCTAGAGTCCGCAAGTATTGGGATGGGCCAGGGATCCTGAGCATGTGGCTGGTTGACCGCAGGCAAAGGAATCACATAACCTGCCGGTAGTGTTACTTTGTAGGGTGGTAGCTATGGCAAAGCAAGTGGTTGATGGGATGGTGCAGCAAACAGCAAGTCCAAGAGTCTGAGAAGGTACTTGAGGAGGATGTATCTTATACTGTATGCAAGGATGAGATATTTATTGGCACAATAATACTGTATAATGAATGGCTATACAACTTCAGTAGCATAACAAGACATCCCTTGCTCACACATCTGCAGTGTTTAGGTGTCAGTTAGAGGGCTATACTGATCTTGGCTGGGATCATTCACATATCTGGGTGTTGAATGACTATCAGCCAATCTAGATAGAATTCAGTGAGGGTAAGTAGGATACCTTGGCTCTGCTCCAGGCATGTCTTACATTAGCCTACAGAAGGCTAACCCAGGCATGCACTGCTGTTGACAACAGAAGAAGCACAAGTGGAAGTGGAAATGTGTTAAATGTTTGGAAATGCATATGACACAGAATCAGAGTGAGAGGGCACTTCAGAGCATAAAAAGGGGCCATGAATACAGGGAGGAAGAAAGAATTAGGGTATAGTTCAGTGGTTAAGCATCTTCCTATGAACCAGGATGTCATAGTTTGATTCCTGGTCAGGGCACATGCCCAAGTTGCTGGCTCGATCCCCAGTAGGGGGTGTGCAGGAGGCAGCCAATCAATGAATCTCGCTTTGATGATTGATATCTCTCTCTCTCTCCCTTTCCCTTCCTTTCTGAAATCAATAAAAATATATGTTTTAAGAAATCAGTGTCATATTTGCAGTCTATTATGCCAAAGAAAAATTAGACAAGTACAACTAATTCATTGTTCTAGCAGGTATTATTGTTTAGGGGGGAAGAACTTGAGATT
The DNA here is from genome assembly GCA_963924515.1 of Vespertilio murinus. NCBI lineage: Eukaryota > Metazoa > Chordata > Mammalia > Chiroptera > Vespertilionidae > Vespertilio > Vespertilio murinus. The sequence continues at coordinate 162,553,308 of OZ004704.1, read as the reverse complement.
TGTCTAGCTTGAGTTGTAAATTAGGCTCTTATGAAGTATGTGGGTGTGGGAACCTTAATCAGAGTACACTAGATGCTCAAAGCCAATTTGTCACACACATGTGCAAAGGCAATCACACAGCAGTTTTACTGTATGCACTGTGCAGGCATACCTTTCCACAACCCAAATATTGACATCACTGTTTGGCAAGAAGCCTCTTTTGTCTATATTAGTATAAGGATGTGTTACTGGGTCACGCGCTCCTCACTGAATCAACCACCTGAGCCATGTGTCCAAGCCTCTGACAGAAACCTATGACTGCTAGGAATTTCTCCCTAAAAACGATGCCAGACAAACGTACAAAGCAACAATTGTCCATCACAGGCGGTGTGGACGTGAAATAGTTCTCGGGACTGGAACTACAACTCTACTTCTGCCTATGTTTGCCATTGACTTCAAACTAATTACCTATCACTTCACTGCCAGCAAGGAGATTCTGATCCCATTTACCTCCAAATATGGTAGTGAAAATAAGTGGAAAGATACAAGGATATTTAAACAAATATCTAAATATATCTAATTAAATAGATATAAGTATAACACATTATTATAGTAAAATGTAGTCGTAAGATTGAGATATGCCAAACATCTGCTAATAACTTCTGAAGCTAATTTTTCAGTCAACACTATCTCTGAAAATTTCCTTAAAAATAGCATCCTTTAAAAAGAAATGAGGTAAAATAAATAAAGCCTTATTTTTTTAAAGTGGTCTTACAGACTTGACATGAATATTCCCTAAGAATAAACAAAACACAATTACAAGTTTATTGATTTTTAGCAAAATAAAATCACAAAAGTGGCTTCTTAAAAACTAATGAGTAATTTTTCTTGTTTCCTTGTCTCCAGAGCATTTGGCATTCTTTATCAACTGGTACATAAAAGAGTAGAAAAATAGAAGATTATCATATTGTCCTTTGTATGTCTCTTTTAATACATCAGTATGGTAGTCTACCAGGAAGTAGTAGATGGCTTCAATCGTGGAAAGGAAGGTATCTGGCTTTCCTTTCTGATGGCGCCAAAAGCAAGTTTTTCTTGTTTTCAACTCAACTTGTAACAACCCTGCCAAAAACAAGTAAGAAAAGTATAAATATATATAATTTTTTATTCTTGCCCAAGGATATGTTTATTGATCCTAGGGAGGAAGAGAAGGACAGAGAGAGAGAGAAAGAAAGAGAGACATCGATCAGCTGCCTCACATACGCACAATGACCAGGGACTGAACCCGAAACCTAGGTACGTGTCCTGACCTGGAATCGAATCTGCAACTTTTTTGGTGTACAGGACAATATTTCAACTAACTGAACCACCCACCCAGCACTAAATATTTCTTAACTATAGGATTGATACAATTAAATGATGATTTCTCTTAAGATTTTTTTTTGAAGAGCACAGATAAATCCCCTCGATCCCACTTTAAAATAAGATATTTTTCCTCTAACCAGGTTGGCTCAGTGGATAGAGCACCAGTCCACACAGACTGAAGAGTTCCGGGTTCAGTTCCAGTCAAGAGCACGTATCCTTGTTGCAGGCTGGATCCCCAGCCCTGATCCAGGCTTGTGTGCAAGGCAACCAATTGATGTGTCTTTTTCACATCGATCTTTCTCTGTCTCTCCCCCTTCCTTCCACTTTCTCTAAAAATCAATGAAAAATATCCTTGGGTGAGGATTAACAAAAATAAAGAAATAAAATATTTTCTTAAATGCATTAATGTATACAACAGAAGCAATATAAAACACAGATTGAAATCTTATAACTTTAAGTCTTGGACACGGTAGCAATGGGTGAAAGTAGTTAATATTTAAGGATTCATCTCTCTCTCTCTCTCTCTTTCTCTCTCTCTCTCTCTCTCTTAATCTTCATCTCAGGAGTGAGGATATTTTTCCCCATTGATTTTTAGAGAGGGAGGAGGGAAAGGGGAAAGGGAGAAATATCACCATGAGAAAGACACTTTGATTGGTCGCCTCCTGTTTGAGTCCCAACCCAGGCCTGGATTGAACTTGCAACTAAGGTATGTGCCTTTGACTGAGAATCGAACCCACAACCCTTCAGTCCTCAGGCTGATGCTCAAACCATTAAGAAAAACTGGCCACAGCAATATTCATCTCTTTCTATCTGCTACCTACCATTGTCTTTTTTAAATTTAAACTTGTGATAGGACTAATTCCACCAGTTTTCAGAAGAGTTTCATTTCCTTGATAAATTGACATTTAAAACATCATTCTGAATCTCACTAGGAGGGAAATAGGCAGGTTAATGGTCTTTCATACTTCTAGAAATATTGAAAATGTTCTAAGTAATTAGTACAATTAAAATCTTAACTTAGGCGGTGGGGACCACTTTGTAAAGCATGATTGTCTAACCACTATGCTGTACACCTGAAACTAATACAAAATAATTGAATGTAAACTGTAATTGAAAAATAAAATCAAAAGAAAAAATATTAACGTAAGATTTTGACATCATCAATGTAATTTATAAAAAGAAATTAAGAGCAGCTATTATAATAATGCTAGTTTCTATAATACATCTAATATATTCTAAAATGTTAAATATAAAAACCAAGATTTAGTGACTATCACTACTAATCTATCCTGTTCTAAAGATTTTTTTTTGGAAATATATAGACATATAGAACCTTTTATTTTTAAAAAAATATATTTTATTGATATTTTATAGTGAGGAAGGGAGAGAGATAGAGAGCTAGAAACGTCGATGAGAGAGAAACATCAACCAGCTGCCTCTTGCACACCCCCTACCAGGGATGTGCCTGCAACCAAGGTACATGCCCTTGACCAGAATCGAACCCGGGACCTTTCAGTCCGCAGACTGACACTCTACCACTGAGCCAAACGGGTTTCGGCCATATAGAACCTTTTAAACTACACTGAAATATACAGACATGAAATTAGTTAGAAAATTTATATTTATTTTTAAAAGTTTGATATACACATTAAAAAAATTCTTGCCAGTATTTACGGCAATCAATAACTTTAAGATAAATACACAAATTATTTTAGCAGTAAAACTAGAAAGCAGTTAACTGTAGATGGCTTTCCCTCTAAAATTATTGCCTGAGTTTCTTCAACCAAAAAATGGGAATGAAAATCATATTGTTGTGAGGACTAAATGAGATAGTATATGATGAGCATTCATTAACACACTAAGTATAGTTCAGGAAATGTTTATAATGTGAACAAATCTGTCAGAATGAAGGGAGAGAGCTGGCAATTTTTGAAACAAATTACAGTATAATTTCCCATTTTAGTCATTTGGACTCTCTCCCCAACAAAAAGAAAACCATCCTTCCCCCCACATGCCCCAAAGCTTCCCGCGGTGAATCTTCAAGAATGATGTCAGTTCACATGTAGGTTTACACTATATGATTAAATTAGACATTCAACCTTTAAATGTTTTATTTTGATAGTAGTAAAACACCCAGAGCTTTCCTCTGTAAGGTCTGGCAAAATATATTTTTACATAATTAAGGGGATTCTTAACCTCAGCACTCATAAGATAACAGAAACATTATTTTTTTTTAATACATTACTTTTGAGGGTTTAAACTAAGGTTTAGAGTTGTTCACATTAATCCCATAAAATGTTTTCAAGCCTAAAGGCAATGATTTATAACAAACATGGTTGTTTCTTGTGGAAGTGACTGAGCTTATCTGGAAAGTGGTATTTCACAAATACAGAGAATGTAAATATGTACAGAGCCTGCGTTTCCCTGCGGTGAAATGTGGAGTCAGAGTAGGATATGCAGAAAAGACTGACTCTAGACATCTATTTATTTCATGATTCTGAAGGAATTGAGAAATACTTTTTTAAAATCTAATGTAGCACAGAATTAAAATGGATGATACTTTCTATATGATGTGGAAGGAAGAAAAGTTATTCTGTACAAATCTGATTTTAAGCCTTAAGCACAAATGTGGACTCTCTGAAAACAGATTTTGAATTGTACCTCGGAAATTCCTTATATAGTTTTTTTTCAAGTGTTTTCACTTACGTTCTTTCATTGGATCCTTTCAATAACCATATAAAGACAAAATAGCTCAGAAAAATCTTCAAACTGGGGCATAATTTGCTGTTGTAACCATCCAAGATAATGTGGCACTCAGTATTCCGAAGAGCAGGGTTTTAGGATTGCATTTCTCTATTAAACATCAGCAGCAAGGTTCTTCCAGGTCATATGCTCCTCTCTCTCTCTCTCTCTCTCTCTCTCTCTCTCTCTCTCTCTCTCTCACACACACACACACACACACACACACACACACACACACACACACACACTATTTCCACTATTTCTTTCTCTGTCTCTCTCTGTCTATCTTTCTCACACACATATACTTAAGCATACACAGAACCGCAAAGCAAACTTACTAACATTTATGTTGATCTCACAGGAATGAGCTATATAAATTAAGCTAATTATCTTTACTAATGTCACTCACTTTATCTTGGTACTAATTAACACAAGTCAGACTCCGAAAAGTGTCATAAACCTTCTTTTCTAAATGATGTACACTCTGACAACAGCCTGGGAGAAGCCCTCCCAGGTTGAAACTGCTTTGCCAACTGCCTAATACCAACTAGATAACTAGCTCTCTTGTCTTATAATCACACATAGTACACAAATAAAGCCATCAAAAAGCTGGAAATAAAACTAAAGCTTTTAGAAAAACTGAGAAAGCCTGAAGAACTGAGTAGGTGCAACTGAGCATGAGAGTTCACAGGAGCTCCTGTTCTTCATATTACTGGTTACTGTACTTGGGGAAATAAGGCAACTCTTTTAAACCATTATTATTAGGAACTAATCTTTCCATTCCAAGAGAAAAAGACATATACATATAAAACAAGAAAGAAAATCACTGTAACATTAAAGCTGTGTTAGAACCACCCCTATAAACTCAATCTCAATCTCAATCTCTCTCTCTCTCTCTCTCTCTCTCTCTCTCTCTCTCTCTCTGTCTCTCTCTCTCTCTCTCTCACATACACACACACACACACACACACACACACACACACACACACACACCAACACACACACACACACACACACATTTATTTTTCTTGGCTCTTTCCTTTGAATCAATATCCAAACAGTAACAAATTTACCATATCTTGGTTTCTAATATCATTCCCCATTTAAAAAAAAAACCCACAGTTCCTTTGAATGACTGGTTATTGGTCTAGGGCAGGAGAAAAGTACAAGTAAACTTTGAATGATTAATTCTAGGTCTGAGGAAGGAAAAAGTGCTGAACCACAAAGATTAATAAGCCATGCCCCAAAGGACTTGAAGGGCTCCCACTGACAAAATCTGAGACAATCTGGGCATAAAATATATAAATATATTAAAATCCATAATGATTATACATACATATATATATATATATATATATATATATATATATATATATATATTGATTATATGTGTATAATCATTATGGATTTTAATATACTGAATTAAAAAGACATGTATCAGACCACAGTGGTAGGAGAGGGAAAAAGAAGAGGAGAAAAAGGAAAAGCTCTTCCTTACAAAAGAATGCCAGCTAACAAATATAGAAGAAATCATAAAATTAAAATTTTATCATTTTGCAATTATTGATATAATTACTGATTTAAAGAAGAGTCATCAGTGAATACGAAAACCTCTGAGTGAAAAGCAGTTGGTAAATAGTCCATAGCCTCAAAGCATCACCTCACAGATTACTACTAATTTCAAAGAAGAAAATAAATCTTTAGAACGGAGAGATCTGGCAATCACCTTTAATCAAGAATTGAAAGTTATCACCAATAATGGAACAATTTATATTAAATGCTTCCTGTTTTGATGCAATAATAAGTAAACAACTTCACCTATAATAAACAGGGTAATCATATAATTTATCAGTAAAATAGCCTCATTTCTAAGAGTAAAAAGCAATGTTATTAATTATATAAAAACAATAGTTATAAATTGAAATTGTCATGAGCAATCCTGGATTTTTCCTTATCTGTAAGGATCCTTGCAAAAAAAATTTAAACTGAATCTAATCACGATGAAACATTCAGACAATTGACCTGTCCTCTTCACACAATTCTAAGTCATGAAAAACAGAAACAGGGAACTGTTCTACATAAAAAGAGAATGAAGAGCTATAACCAAATAGAATGTGAGTTTACACATTACATCATACATCAGAGGAAAAAAAGCCACAGAATATATTTTTGGGTCAATTAGGGAAATGTGAATTTGGACTGTATATTAGACAATACAGAAGTTTTGTTAATTTTCTTACAGTAATAATGATATTACGATCATGCAATTATTCTTAAAAGATGTATACAGGTATTTAAAGGCGAAGTGTTGTAAAACCTGCATCATTCTTTGAAAAGGTTCAACCAAAAATATATATAGCCGAAACCAGTTTGGCTCAGTGGATAGAGCGTCGGCCTGTGGACTGAAAGGTTCCAGGTTCGATTCCGGTCAAGGGCATGTACCTTGGTTGCAGGCACATCCTCAGTGGGGGGTGTGCAAGAGGCAGCTGGTCGATGATTCTCTCTCATCAATGTTTCTAACTCTCTATCCCTCTCTCTTCCTCTCTGTAAAAAAAATATATATATATATATATATATAAAATATATATATTTAATATATATATATATATATATATATATATATATATATATATATGTATACAACACATATAACACAGAAAAGAGAAATAAAGCGAATATGGTAAAAGATGTACGGGTAGTTAATGCAATTCTTCTAATGTATCTGGGGACATAAAGTTTTCTGAAATGAAAGTTGGGGGGAAAAGCAATACAAAAGCATTTCTTTTTTCTTACCCTGAAGTCTCTCATCAGTGAATATTTTGTTTGTTTGGTTCCAGGTGCTATCTATAAATATAATTTTTTTCAGGGTTGGCTCTTTGCACTTGCTGTCATTCAAATCCTGTTCTTCAGTTTTCTTGCGTTTACTAGATGGCTTGTCAAGGTCATCATTTTTGCCTCTCATATTGTTTTGAATCCTTTTTTGCAGATGAAAAGAAATATCTTTTATTGAGACAGACTTAGGTCCAGGAAAAATGAGTGCAACCTAAAGCAAAGAAACTTAAGTTAATAGTGTGTAATTCTGATCAGAATGAATTCTGACTTAAAACTTTAAGAGAAAAAATTGAATATCTAAGAAACAAGCATTAGCTTCTACTACATTCATTTCTTTAATACATATGGTAAAGTTTTTTACTCTTCCCAAGTAATTTATAATCATTATATACTACCTAAAAGTTTTATTTCAAAGTAAATTATTCACTTGTGGATAGAGGCTTACTTAATTACACCTTGAAAGAGAAAACTAAATTTTATAATATTCTGTAAAAGAACCACTGAAAAGTGCTCAATAATTAAATACTATTTTTACCAATATAATAGACAAAACAAATGACACACAGTCAATACTGGAAAGCAATTTGGCAACTTTTAAAGAGTCTTGAAATATTCACACTCTTTCATCAAATAATTTCACTTATGGGCATTTAATAAAATAATCCTAAATACCCATATACCCACCACGCCCATAATATTTATTAAAAATAAATCTATTACAGTGAAAAATTAAAACTGAAAAATGTAACTTTGAAGGGCAAATTATATAGGTTATAATACTTCTTTTCTTTTAGCATTTTACTGAGAATTTATGTACTCTTAGAGCCTTCAATGTCTGAATGGCTGCTATCACAAAGCAGGCATCCAGTGAGTATTTGTGAAATGAACAGATTGGTAAAATTAGGAGTACTTTATCCCCCATACTTTTCTGTATTTCCCAAATTTAACAAGCATCATTTTTAATAGTAAAAATAAGCATTATAAAAATAAAACAAAAAATCTTCCATTTTTCAACTTCAGAGTTACATACAAATTGCTTAAACGTCCACAATCCATGCCAATATTCCCCCTGTACTCAATTAGCAAAGTCTAAGGGTTTTAGATTTTCCTGGATTATAAAATATCACATCACTTTATTGAACCTAGCACTGTGTTCTATTTAATTAATATAAGTTATACCTAGCTGACCAGGGAAGGAAACACAAATATATTCATAAATCCAAAATTCAGGTATTATTTACAATTTTCTATATAAACTCAATAAAAAACACTATGGAAAAGGAAAAACCAAGTTCTTTCTAGAACAACTGAGTATATGTATTAATTTTTAATTTTGTTTCTGATTAACATCACCAATAAATGATCCCCAATATACCTAAAAGGGGTTACAAGTTTCTTTAAAAAGTACCCAATGCCTACCTCTTTTTGAGATCTATTACAAATTACTTTTCAACAAGACCGGTAATACCTCACCAATGTGAAATTCCAACTATGTGAACACAAATTAAGAATCTAGAAATGAGCAAGGAAGGCCTCTGAGCTGGCAAAAGAAATGTTACAAAAGCCATATATTAAGCTCTAAATTTAGGGAGAATTCCTAAAAATTTCTCATCCAGTCTTTCTTTTCTTCTTTTGGAGAAATTCCAACAATATTTGTAATCTGGTTTACCAGTTCACATCAAATTAGACCACCTATGAGTCATTTGGGCAGGACAATGAAGTGGGGAGAATGTAAAAGCAGGCATAATGATACTGGCAAAGTGTAAAAACTTAAAGAAATAATTCAGAAAAAAAATGATAAAATGGGAAAACTCAAAAAAGCCCAACAAATCTAGTATCTTCCGATCTCTTCAGACATCAATGAAGTAAAGTGTATGTTGTTTAGGGCTAGATCATTAAGAAAAGTATCAAATTGTGTTCAAGTAAGTTCTGAAAGACATTGGAATTTAAAGTTCATTTTTAGCTTCAATGTGAACAGTTCTAAGAAATGAGCTACCTACTTCATGGTCCTCTTCGTATTCTGGAATGCAAGGGTACGTGTAAATATTTACAAATTCAGGTGCTAAGAGTTTCGCGTGTATAGCAGTACTTTTGCCATCCGTTTCATTTGGATGTTTAATGATGTCAATCTTCAGTGGAAGCTAAAATTAAAGAAAAAAAAAGACAAGTGAACAAACCAAATATTAAAATTAATTGAACTTTAAGACCACCATATTAAACGTTTTTAAGTGTAGTTATAACTTATTTTCTTACTGGCCATTTCCAATGAGCTCCTGTGTAATTTGGTCTCGCTAATCCTAACAGAGAAGAGTCAAATTTTATACATTATTTGATTTACTCCTAGATGGCCAGCCACTGTTAGACACATTAATATAATATACCTCTCCTATATAATAAAAGGCCAATATGCAACTAGACCGAATGGCGGAACAACCAAACAACTGGTCGCTATGACATGTGCTGACCGCCATAGGGCACGTGTGGAACATGGTGGGTGTTGGCAGCGGGATGGTGGAGCAGGTGAGCAGGGGCACCAGACCAAGGCTGGGTGCAGGTTGCTGTCATCAGGGTGAGCCTCTGGTGGTTACGGAAAATTTTTTGCTCCCGTGTGCCACAGTCCCACCAGCTGCTTGCACCTGTTGCCAGCACCAGCCCCACTCGCACCTGCTGTTAGTGCTAGAGCCGCTGCTTGCATCCATTGCCAGCACCTGGTGCCGAGCAAGCGAAGCGGGCACCGAGCACCGACAGCAGGTGCGAGTGGCAGCTGCCAGCCCCAATGGCCCCTCAGGGCTTCTCCACCTCCCCCTGCTCCTGAGGGTGATCGAGGCCGGCAGATGCCTCTCACAACCACTGCCAGCAATGGCCCCGCTCACACCTACAGCCAGTGCAGGAGCTGCTGTTCACACCTGCTGCCAGCACCCAGCGCCGGTCCCGATTGCTTGGTGTCATCAGTGGGTGAGAGGGGTGGCTGCCAGCCCTGATCACCCCTGAGGGCTTCTCCACCTGCCCCTGCTCCTGAGGGGTGATCAGGGTAATTATCGCCACTCGCACCTGCTGACGGTGCCAGCCCCTCATACTTACTGCTAGTGCTGGCCCCAATCACTCTGCACTATCAGCTGGTGTGAGCAGCGCCGGCACCATCAGCGTGTGGAGCAGCAATGGCAGGAGGGGCTTAAAAAGATGGGCTGAGACCCACCCCTGTGCCCACTGCAGCTTCGCAGCCCACACTTCCTTTCAAGGTACATAAATTCGTGCACTGGGCCTCTATTGTATAATAATAAAAGGGTAATATGCTAATTAGACCAGATGTCCTTCTGTACAAAGCCAGAGCCAGAGCGAAGCCCGGGTCCAGGGTGCCTGCTAGTGGCCAGAGGGAAACCTGGGTCCTGAGTGCAGGAGGAAAGCTGGTGCCAGCAGTCGGGGAAGGAAGGTCTACTCCTACATGAACTTTTGTGCATCAGGCCTCTAGTCCCATATAATAAAGAGCTAATATGCTAATTAGACCAGATGCAGAATGACCTTCTGGAATGATCAGTGGGCTGGTGGTGGGGCCACAGGGCAGCCGGGGCTGCAAGGGCCTACCCTTGAATGAATTTCCTGCATTGGGCCTCTAGTGTGTATATGTGTGTGTATGTATATGCCTAGGCAACGGTTTGACCATTCAACTGTCTGACCATCCAACTAGTAGCTATGACACACAATGACCACAACGCAGGAGCTGCTGAGCTGCAGTGATTTGGCAGCTGCAGTTCTTAGGTGATACACCTGGAACCAGAGAGGAGGGAGTCAGATTCCAGGGTGAGTCATCTGAGAACATCCTCTCACAATCTGGGACCCCATGGGGGATGTCGGAGAGCCGGTTTTGGCCCAATCCCTGCAGGCCAGGCCAAGGGACCCCACTGGTACACTGGGCCTCTGGTGTAGTAATAAATTCTTTGATTACATAGACATGGGGGTTTACAGATTTTTATACTGTATATAGTAGTAGTCTTAGAAAGCAACAAAAGTATAAGCTAATCAATCAATTCACATATATTTTTAAAATCTGGCTTTAAATTATTATAAATTATATATAGCCCAATGAGTAGGTCTTAAGTCTTTCAATTTTAGTTTCATTTCATTTTAGTCTTTGACAGGTGCTCCATATTCACGTATAGGACGGAGCTAACCCCATTCTACAAAAGCCTAAACAGAAATGAACCCTACCTAGTTCTTTGGTGTGTGTTTTCTCAGAGCAGTCCAGGGACCTGAGGCAGCTTTTGAAGCTCCTTCAGGCAGTCTATAAACTTGTCTCTTGTAGTATTCATGTCTATACCACATTTTTTTCTATGTTGTAAATGGATTATAATCATTAATTTAAAAAACAATTGATTTCATTAAAAATAACAACATCTCAGACCCTAGTGTTTTGGAAACCTGGATCTGTTTTTCCACAGATAAGAAAAACAAACAGGTTTCAAGTTATAGGATTAAATTACTATTTATATAATTAATTTTCCTAATGATGCTATTTATCAAGTGTATCAATTACATTAGAACAGGAAAATATATGTCTTTTTAAAATCTATGTTCCTACTTTCAAAAATTAAATTTCTTACCAACCTTCACAAGTGGCAACTGCTCCACAGGTACATTTTCAACTGGGACATAACATGTATAGCAATAGAACATTCTTGAACCACCACATTTAAGACATTTTGATCTTCCATTTTGCTGAGCTTTTTGAAGAACTTCTTGCGATGCTAAGTGTAAATTTTGAAGAGGATCTTCCACAGCTATAGAAGAAGCTTGTGGTTGTTGTATTTCCACAAATCTTGAATTATTTTCTTCCCTTTCTTTAAGAAATATAGGTGGGCTGAGAGACATTTTTCATTCAAACTCAAGTTTAACATCTATTTCTAAAGCACATTATCATAGGCGCACTGAAAAAAAAAATAGTGGGGGGCAAAATATAAACAAAACATTTTACTCACTGTCTCCAGAAACAAAATTACTCAGTTTCATTCATAACTTTGTGATTTTAGTATTAACAAAAGTTAACAAATTTCTAAATCACCACATTAGCATACTTTTGAATTAAATTTATTGGAAATACAAAATTAAAATGCAATAAACTCAAAACCATAAATTATCCTTTGGAGCGACCCTCCCATAAAAACAGAAAGGTGCTCTCTTAGAAAAATTATTTCAAATATAAAGTTTAGGTACCAACAATCCATTTTTCAGTGACTCTCTTTGTTCTCAGAACAGTAATTTTGTTTTATATTAGAAATGCAATGGCTTAATGTATCAGCCAGTGATGTATTCAAACTGATAGGCTCTTTGAATTGATTATTATATCACATCTAATCTCAACCAGAACTAATAAAAATATAAGGTTCCAATATAATCAACAAAATTTAGTTGGTTATGTTCTAAAATATACATTCCTCTCCAACTTAAATTAAAATACACATAAAAAATAAAACTAAATCCCTGGATGGTGTGGCTAGAGTGTCCCACTGAAGGGTCTTGTGTTCAATTACTAGTCAAGGGCAAGTACCTGGCTTTCAGGTTATATTCTCAGCCCTGATGTGTGGGAGGCAACCAATTAATGCATCTCTCTCACAATTGAAATTTCTCTCTCTCCTCGAAAGAGAGAGAGAAATTTCAATTGTTGCATTAATTGGTTGCCTAACCCCCCTCTAAAAAATCAATGGAAAAAATATACTCAGGTAAGGATTAACAATAACAATAACAACAACAAAATATATAAATAAATACATATATATATCAAACATCTATTAAAATATGAGCTGAATCTACTTTCAATTATTTATAAAATATCCCAAAAGATAAAATATATACCCTGAAAAATAAAGTGAAATCTTATAAATTTAAATTTTTATAGAGTAACATTAATATGCACTCATTCTAAGAATTTCTACTGATTTTTTTAGACAATTTAGATTCTTAGTTCTAGAGGTAAAAGAGGAAAATAACTTTTCCATTTAAATATTTCCTTCAAAGAAGGATGATGGCTGCCAAACTGTATTCCAATACCCTGTAAGCACAGTATCGTTTGGGTAGAAAGAGACCGGTGCCCTTTGGATTTGCTGTGCACTCCCAAACTATAAATGATTCTCCTATTATAGATTGTAAGTCGTTGTGGTGTTTAACTTTGAGCCTCCAGGCACCCTGACAGGCAGAGTACTGATTGCAATGGAAACTTTCTGTGGTCTTCCAAATAAAATGTGAACAGAAAGTCCAGTGGAACATAATATACAAGATAATTTACTAACAAGAAGTTTAGTAATACTAATTTATTACTCAATAGGAGTTTATCTAGCTATAATAATAAAAGCATATGCTAGTTAGACTAGATGGCCAAACAGTCCTCCCAACAACCTTCCAGAGGAAGCTGGGGCTGCGAGGGCAGAGCCCCTGCACAAATTTTGTGCATCGGGCCTCTAGTCCTATAAAGGTGTAATATGCAAATGGTCGTTACGTTGTGAAGCATAACGACCAGCCATGTAATAACCGGATCATGGATCAGCAGGAGGCTGGTCCAGTGAGCTACAAGCAGGTGGTGAAGAGCTGTAGGAGGGACCAATGCAGCAAGTTATGAGGGGAAGGGCAGGGAGGGAGGTACACGGAAGGAGCTATAGGAGGGCAGCAGCGAGCTACTGGCTACAAGCGGGCAGCAGAGAGCTACAGGAGGGGGCAGGGCAGCAATCTATGAGAGGGGGGAGGGGGGAGCTACAGGAAGGCCAGGCAGCGGGTGGAGAGCTAGTGGAGGATGGCACTGAGCTACTGGCATACAAATTCATGCACAGAGCTACTAGTTCTATCTAATAAAGAGGGAATATGCAAATTGATCCTCGTGCCATCACAAAGATGGCAGTGCCCAGTCCCTTCAGCCCCACCATTGAGAGCAGACAGCGGTGACAAAGCCCCCAGGCCCGGCAGACAAGAGAGTGGACAGTGGGGTGTGGTGGCTCGTTCACACACTGGCGGCAAAGCAACCAGGCCCTGTAGAGAGGGGAGAAGCATGGGAAGTGGGCCTAAGCCATCAGCAGGACATCCCCTGATGGCTCCTGGATTGGAGAGGATGCAAGTCGGGCTGAGGGGAAAATAAAAATATTGTATAATAAACATTTTTGATGTGTACTGATCAAGTATAGATTTACATTTTCAATTTTTCAGAAAAAGTGTTATTTCAGGATGATAGTCCAATCACTTTTTCCTATCTCATAAATGAAAAACATTATCTACTTCTGACCCTCACACCACATAACCTATTCCAAAATGGCTTCTATCTTTGTGAATATGCCCTCAATGCCTAGAACAGTGCAGGATATTAAGCTGCCACCTTTTCTTGAGCCTCAGATCCCTTTAAGATCACTTGAGAATCTTACTAATATACCGTATTTGTAGCAAATGCATTTTACAGACACAATGTCATTCTCACAAATTCACGTGATATGCAGATCAGTAGAATTCACCTACAGATACATGTAAAGGAATCCTAAGATCAAAAACTCATTCTAAGGACAGAGCGCAGCCTTAAAAGTCTAAATTTGGGTTTGTTCTGGAATTGCTTGAAGTCCTTACAGGGAAACATTTTTAGGCTGCAACAATCTTGAGTTACTTTAACCACAGGACTTGTCCTAAAACAATCAAACAGAATGGATTGGACTAATTCATTTCCCTGGATATTCAATGGAAAACTACTGGTGCATTTTTCTAGGGCTCTCAATATGCACTCCTCCTGAGATGCCTCAGAAACATTCCCTACACTTGGACTTCCATCCATGTAACTAAATAGATATTAGTGGAGCCTTATCTATAATATTGTTCCCCTACAGAAATCAGATGTAAATACCTGTGAGACAGGTATTAATTGCATCGGACTCGGCTCCCTGGTGGTCCTTGGGGATCAGGGAATCTGGGCATAACACTTGGCAGACCTCTTTTTGGAAAACAGTACTAATGGGAAGGCTCCTAACTACAACCAAGTTGACTTACCTCCTAAGGAAACATCACAGAACTGTTCTGAATTATATATATTTTTTATTAAACCGCCTTCAAATATTTCTTTCCGGAAATATTTTTAAGAACTCTGGTTACATAACATGCAGATCTCACACCCACTTTTTAAATTCCCAGGTATCACCCTTTTCATACAGGACTCATGGCCACTCCCAGACCACCCACTAAGCGGACACCGGGGGGTTCAGACAGAAGCAACCCTTAAGTGAGGTTTTAGTGGCACTTTTATCCGCTAACTCCACAGACTTGACACCTTAAAGGGATAATATACTTCCTTACTTGTCCTATATTTTCTCCAAATAATTAGACATAGTAACAGGATCCTTTGCTTATTATGTAAGCACTAGAGGCCCAGTGCACAAAATTTGTGCACAGATGGGGGGGGGGGGGCTCTTTCAGCCCTGCCTGTACCTTCTCACAATCCAGGACTGCTGGCTCCTAACTGCCCAGCCTGCTTCATCGTCCATAACCACTTGCCTGCCTGATTGCCACAACTGCTCACCTGCCTGCCTCATCACCCCTAACAGCCTCTGCCTGCCTGATAGCCCCTAACCCTCTTCCTGCCTGCCTGCCTGCCTGATCGCACCTATTTCACTTTTATCATTATAAATTATTATTACAGGTTATCTTAATACTTTAAATACTTCAATGCTTGACATACTATGTCTGTGCTAAGTTTCTCCTGCTGCAAACCATTGCAAGCACTAAAAATATAAAGAATAAGTAGGGTCCGAGGAGACTAACTTTGCCAGGACAGACTTTCTTTGAGGCGGAAGGCACCTACAATAATTGTTAGGGGGGAGGGGGGATTATTATTTTTTTTTTTTTAGAAAAATCTGAAGTCTTTTTCCCAAGGGGCACCCCCGCAACAACCAAAAAAAAAAAAAAAAAAAAAATGCAAGCGCCGCCGCGCAGGGAGCCCCGGAAGGACCTCGGTGGGGGCTCGGCCGGCGGCGCGCCCACTCCCCGCGGCGCACGGAGCCGGAACACCGGCCCCCGGCGGGGCCCGAGAGACCGGGTGGGACTCACACTGAAGCCCGCGGTCCTCGCTCCGGTCCACGCGTCTTCCGCCGCGGAGCCCGTGGCGAGCGCCCGCCCGGCTCGTGCACGAACGAACGCGGCGGCGGCGGAGCGCTTTCCGGGCGACACCAGAGGGAGGAGCCCGGCCGTTGCTAAGGCCGTTGCTAGGTCCCGGCGCGGCGCTGCGCGGCCGGCGGCGGAGGAGGTAACGGGCGGGGGCGGCGCGGAGGGCTCACGGGAAGTCCCGCCCCAGCCAGCCCGGCCGCCGGTGGTGGGGGAGGACCTGCTTCCGCGGAGCGGGGCGCGGGGTCCCCGGGGTCCGGAGGCCGGCCTCCCAGCCGCCTGCCTGGGTCCCCGTTCTCCGTCCTCCTCTCAGGCCGGCCGGGACCGTGGAGGTGGGCCTGCGGCTGGGGAAACACTCCCCACGGTGTGGTGGCCCTGAGTGCCCATCCCACATCCCACCGAACCAGTGTCCACGACGCCAACCCCCAAAAGACTTCAGTCCTGAGAACTTGGTTCTAGTACTTACTTGTGCATGGCGGTGTCAGGACACGGATTTGTGGTTTGAGGATCTGGTTTGTTTACAAACTGCACATGCCTGAGGAGGTGGCACTGTTTTTTGTGCGCTTTTCCGGTTTGAAATGAAGCACACACCATATACGGATAGATATTACCCCCACCCCCGACCCCCAATCCGAAGACAATCCAAACCTAGAAAGTGTATGATCACAACTGAGAGTTGGGAATACAAGGGCTAGATATGGAGCAATCTGTTGTATAGTATGAATTCAGCAAGTGGGGTACAGGACAGAACCTTGACCTGGAGGAGTTTACCATATCAAGTTAAGCACGGGGAGAACAGGAAATATAGTATTACTAAATTGTAGGATTTTCAAAACAGCTCAGAATGGACTGGCCAATGGAGGCGTATTGGTTGGACTAATTAAGGCTTTTCACTCAAGAATGATTGGTCTAGAGCAGTGTTTTCCAAGGGGAGTGAGTGGGACCCATTGTGGAGGTCCTATTTGTAAGCAAGGAAATCTATTTAGCCAAAAACTATGCTTTTATATAAAATGAAATAGTATAATGTGAAAGTATTAGGGCATGGCACTTGGTAAGGTTAAGCATTGCTTTGTGGAATTTTAAGTTATTGCTGCAACCTTCGTGGCGAGGCTCAGGACCTGAAGGAGGGGCTGATGCACAAATGAAAATACTAAACAAGAAATATTTAGGAGGCATTAGGGGGAACCTCCTTTCCTGAAGAGGCACACCGAGTCCTGGCCTAGTCCGCTTTTTATTCAGTTTTAGATACACACACCTTCCCCTCAGTAAAGCGCAGCAAACACGTAGCAGATCAGACCATCTCAAATGTCCAGTAAACATTTACTTGGAGGTTTTTAAGAAAGGAGATTGCTTTGAGCCACCCCTAGCTCAACATGAGCAATTGGTGCTAGCATCAGCCCTGCTAATGCCCAACGTCCATCCGCCTCCTGCATTCCTTGGTGCACACTTATGACAGTATTGGCATGCAGTGGTTTCCCACAAGTTATGTGTACACACACACACACACACACACACACACGCACTGAGTGGCCAGGTTATTATGATCCCTGAATGCATAATAATCTGGCCACTCAGTATATATCCTATATAATAAAAGCCTAATATGCAAATTGTCCCCTCAACCAGGAGTTCGACCAGCAGGCAGGCCAGTCAACTGCCCATGTCCCCATGTACCCTCCCCCTGGCCAGGCTGGCTGGACCCCACCCATGCATGAATTCATGCACCAGGCCTCTAAATATATATATATATATATATATATATATATATATATTCTGAGTGGCCAGATTATGCATTCAGAGATTATCATAATCTGGCCACTCAGTGTGTATGTGTGTGTGTGTGTGTGTGTGTGTGTGTGTGCGCACACACACTTTATATAATATGCATACATATACTAGGTCATGTCTATAAAGTCTATTTCTTATTTTGTATTTTTCTTTAAAAAGTTTGAAAGCCACTGCTTTAGGGAGAAAGATGAACTTTCTGGTTAAGAGGAGCAGCAATAACGAAAGTCTCCAAACCAAAAATAAATCACATCTTTTTCTTCTTTAACTGCTTTAGTTCAAGTGCACAGATTACAAAACAAATTATATGATTAATTAATTGAAGTTACTCCAAAATATGTGTCTTAAAACAACCATTTTATTATGTTCATGAATTGTGTGTTCAATAGGGCACAGAAGGATAGCTTTGTCTGATAACTCACTGGGAAGACTATGAATGCTAGCCGAGCTCCTATGTGTGGTCTCTCCATGTGGCCTGGGCTTCCTCGTAATATGGCAGCAGTTTAATGAAACCTCCTAGTGTAGGTCCAGTGCGCTAAAGCCAAATGTTGCAATGGACAAGCCAGAAACTGCATGTCCTTTTTGATCTAGCCTCAAAAAATAATATAGTGTCACTTCTTTCACATTCTTTTGGTTATGAATCACAAGGCCTGTCCAGAGTTTAGATGAAGGGACACAGACGTTGCTTCTCAAAAGATTGTCAAATAATTTGTGGTCATAGATAATTCTTAAAACCAACATAGTGAATCTACTGCTGTCACAGAAAACCCCCAGATTTCAGTGGTTTAATACAATAAACTTTTATGTCTCACAAGAAATTGATTGCGAGCAGTTTTAGTCAAATGAAATATTAGACTTAAAGATACAGGTTTCTTTTTATTTTTATTTTTTTAGTGGTTCAGCTCTCTCTTTTAGGACTTGGAGGCCACAGCTTACCTGATAAGAAAGAAAGCTTGGTGAATCACACAAAAAGTTTTAGAGATCAGCCCTAAAAATGGCATATATCACTTTTCTCAGATTTCATTGGCCAGAAACTAGTCCCCAGGCTGCAAGAGAGCCTGGGAAATATAAAGAAACATATGTATATCGGTGAGCATTAACAGTTTGCCACCTTTCAAGCTTTTAACCAAAACCTGTGGTTCCCAACCTCTCCACTCTATTTTCAACTTCTTTCAAAAGGAAAATTCTTTCAGGTCTTTTTAATATTACTTCTGTTATTTACTCCATATTTCAAAATATAGCTTTACTGCAATTTCTTGATTTTTCAATCTCAGACATTATTCATTGACTTTCTCCTATGGAAGTCAATGACAAAGCTCTTTTATCGTACCATCCCTAAGTGTTCAAACACCGCCCCCCCCCGCCTCCTTTTCATCCCCTCATCTCTCAGCCTAGTAATATCACAGTTTTTGTTTAAGTCAACGTTTGTAAATATCAGTCTACCCTCACCATGTTAACTTTTCATACAACCTGGTACTTTTCTTTGTCTTAATAAAATGCCATATTTATATTTACTCTTTTGTAATCTGCCCTCAAATACTCTACCAAAATGCTAAAATGTCATAAACACATCAGTTAATCTAGATTAATTTTTTATACTCCAAACAGTCCTTCTAGAGCATTATAAACTCTAGTTCCTTCAGTATTGGTTGTTTTTTACAATCCAATGCTGCTCTCCTGTGTTGGATCCCTTGTTTACTTTTTCCTTTGTTTAGTCCTTTGCTTTTATGAAACACAGCCTCCAGTACCTTCCTGAGAAAAGATGAATGGGGGTATGGTAGACAGATAGTGACCACCCCCAAAGATGTCCACATCCTAATCTCTGGATCCTAGGAATATGTTTTCTTATATGGCAAAAGGAACCTTACATAGCACATGCAATTAATTTAGGTTCCTGAGATGGGGAAAATACCTCGTGAATTATCTGGCTGGGCCAGGCATAATCTCAAGTGTCCTTGTAAGAGGAAGACAAGAGGACAGGGAGGGGAGAAGATGCTGCATTGCTGGCTTTGAGGTTGGAGGAAGGAGCTAAGGAGTAAAGAAATGCAGATGACTCCAAGAAACTAGAAAAGGCAAGGAAACAGATTCTCCCTTACTGCCTCCAGAAGGAGCATAGCTTTGCAGACCAGTTTCAGACTCCAATTTCCAGGATTGTGAGATACTAAACCTGTGCTGTTTTAAGTGACTAAGTTTGTGCTCCTTTGTTATAGCAGCAATATGAAACTAATACACGGAGAAATGGTGATTTTTTTTTTTTTTTACTACTTTTCAGATCTGAAAAATGTCACACACTTGATAGTCTGCCTACATTTAAATTTCTAGGTTGAAATTATTTTGCTGGAATAATCCTCTAAATTCTTATCTTTTGTTCTCTAATTCTTTTCTTTAACTTTTTAATTCTATTCCCAGATTTCTTCAGTTCAACCACCCCCGCCACATACACACAGAGACATTTTGTTTAATATTTAATTAATACCATTATATTTGTACTTTTAAAAAATTCTCTGTTACCTTACAATATGCTATTTTGGTTTCAGGGATGTATTACCTTGTATCTTTCTAAGAATCTTAAAGACATTTCAAAGATTTTCTTCTATTTCTATTATCTATAGCCATTCAGATTTTATTTTCAGTTATTTGTTTGAATTTCTCTGTTTTTGTTTTTATCTTTTAAAAATTTTATAGTTATCCCTTAAATCGAGTAGTCCTTGGCTTTCTCTTCATATTGAAGAATGAGAATTAAATGGTGATAGAAAGCTCAGTGTGTCTGAACAGGGGTTGTCAAACAAATAGCTTCATAATAGGATCAAATTTTACATTGGAATATTCTCAAATATCTATAGAATAAAGGCACTAATGAAGATAAGAGCAGAAATCAATAATATTAAAAACAAATCTACACTGGAGAAAAGCAACAAGGCCAAAATTCCTTCTTTGAAAAGATTAATAAAATTGGTAAATCCTTGGAGGTGTGGGGAGAGATTGACAAGAAAAAAGGAGAAAACTAAAAGTACAAATATTAGGAATCAAAAAGGAGACATCCTGCAGATAGTAAAAACAATAAGAGGATATTAAGAACAAATATGTCAAACTATTTGACATTTATTTTTATTGATAAACACAATTTACCAAAGCTGATGTAAGAGGAACGAGCCTTCCTGAACGATCCTATATTAATTTTGAAAAATTGTATCTGTATGTGGCTGCTCTGGCTAGCATAATAGAATACCATGGACTGGGTGGCTTGAATAACAGAAATTTGTTTTCTCACAGCTGTAGATGCCAGAAATCCAAGATCAAAGTGCCATCAGGGCTGGCTTCTGGTGAGATCTTTCTTACCGGCTTGTACGTGGCTGCCTTCTCACTGTATTCTCACATGGCCTTTGTGCATTCAGGGAAATATCTCTCTGGCACCTTTTCCTCTTCTTATAAGGATTAGGGTCCCACCCTTAAGACCTCATTTAACCTTGATATCTTTCCCAGAGACACCATATCCAAATATACTCACATTGGGGGATAGGGCTTCAACATAGGAATTGGGTTGGGGAGGAACATAATCCTCCTCTTATATAATAAAAGGCTAATATGCAAATTGTCCCTGGAGGCAAGAGTTTGATCAATTGGGAGTTAGACATGCGCTGACCACCAGGAGGCAGGACCAGCGAGTGGGTCGTGCCAGGCCAAGGTGGGTGCGAGAGAAGGCCCAATAGCCCTGCCCATTACCCCACAGATTGGTCCTGATCACCTGCCAGGCCTAGGGACCCTACCCCTGCATGAATTTCATGCACTGGGCCTCTAGTTAATACTATAACAGTATTCTCAGTTTAAAACTCCTCCCTAAGTTCAGATGTAGGTATCATCACCAGCAAGGTCTATCAAACATTTAAAGAAGTAGAATTGATCTTTCAGAGAATAGAAAAAAAATTACTTTTTTTTTGCCAGAATAACTTTAATTCCAAATTTTAACAAGGACATTATAACAGAGAAAATTTCAGGGCAATATGTATCATAAACAATTTGGCATAGCTTTATGATGAATGTTTCCTCTTCCATTGCTTTAAAAGATTGTGTATTCTGCAATCGTATGTTCTATAAATGTCAATTAGGTTAAGTTACTTGATAATGTTCAAATTATCTTCTTACTCATTTGTGTATATACCTGATTTATCAATTACTCAGAGAGATATGTTAATAACTCCAAATATAATTGTGGTTTTGAGAATATTTCTCATTAGTTTGATCAATTTTTGCTACATTTATTTTGAAGCTCTTTTATTAGTTGCAAACACATTTAGCACTGATATGTCTTCTGAATGAACTGGCCTTTTATCAATATGAAGTAACCTTAATTAGGTATGTAATACTCCTATCTTGAAGTCTACTCTATCTGATATTAATTTAGACACACCAGTTTTCTTAAGATTAGTATTCCAAATGTTTCAGTAGTTTATTTTTAAAATTTCTGTTCCTCTTGAAATACACCATTATTTTCATGAACTACATAATCCAATATATATTGTAAACCTTTAGCATATTTATAATAGTTGTTTTAAAATCCTTATCTGCTAATTACATTAATTGTATTCTCAGTGAATTAGTATTTATGAACTGTCTTCTCTTGATCATGGGTCCCATTTTCCTACTTCTCATATGTCTTCTAATTGTCTTATTGTGTATTAGATATTATGTGGAAAAAATGTGGAGATTGACATTTTAGTTCTAAGAGAGCACAAGCCTTTTTCTTACCTTGGCATTTGGAGTGAGAGGCTGTTCCTTTGAAATCTTCCTGTGCTTGTATTAAGCTTTAGTGTTGGCTGAAGCTTTCATTAGGTTGAGTTCACCTGAGACTAACCCACCTCCAACATCCCTCTTCAAAGCCACCTCTTATATCTTGTCAGTATTTCATTGGAACAGGCTTGGACTGAAGTTTTAAATATTTTGGGTTCACCCTTGGAGTCAACTTTGTCAGGGCCTTGGAACCCAATTATTATAAGAACGCACTGGCCTATGTAAATGCTCCAACTCCCCAACCCTTCTCCAGGGCTGCTGCTTAAAAAAAAAAAAAAAGATTCGGAAGTGAGGTGTAGGGGTAATTTTTTTTTTGTGTGTAGGTGTCTTTCAGACTCCTGTTTGTTTCCCCAGCTCCCATTGATGCCTAAGGCCCAGCCTGACTTCTCTTCGTCTCTGCAAAATTACTGAATCATGGGAAGCCAATCCAGAGATTACTTCTGGGTAAGGAAGCTGCAACAGCATCATGCTCACTTATAAAGGGCATATTTCTCTCTGAGTTTCAGGTCATTAAGGCTTCCAGGTAAGGCAGCTTTATGGGTTTTCAAACTGTGCAGTTGCACAGTGCCTCATGACTAGGCAGCCCTACACTCGGTTTAATTTTATAACTGTTCCTGCTAACTGGCATCCTGCACCCATAGAAAGGTAAGATTTTTATTTGGTTCAGGTTTTTCTTGTTACCATGGAAGCATAGGTGTTTTGCATTCTCCTGCATCCTAACAAGAAAGAGCCTTACTTTCTTTTAACTGAGAGCGTTGGAATTTTATGTTGAAATTAGCTAAACTTTCCTACACAAGTTTCACTTCCTTAATTCATTTTCTAATTCCCTTTCATTGAAATGTGGATATTATTATAGTGCTTTGTACTAGAAGTGCTTTGTATGCGACAGAGATTACAAGAAAAAAAGTCAAAATTTAATTGGTTTTAATTTGGTTCCTTTATAGTCTGATCATTTCAAAATACACTCAAAGCTTCTTTCTAACCAAACTACTATAATAACTATCCCTGAACATATATCATGGACATTTTTTTCCTCTATGCATCTTGTGCTACTTCGCTCTTATTCTGTGCTTCTCAATCTGACTAGCCCTAGAGTTTCACGCTTTCCATAAAATTTTCCTGACATCTGTATTTATCTTTGTATCTGAACACTTATTTTTTGTTATTGTTATACATATTCTTTATTTTTTCATTACTGTATTATCTATTAATATATTTACTTATATTCATCATCTATTTTAAACAATATTAAGATAATGAAATATTATCTTCAAACTCAGATGTGTGGTTATTTTTATAGAATATGGCCTTGTGATTTTGTAATCTTGATCATTTTACCTATTGATAAGAAATATGTGTTTTAGTAAATTAAAATGTAATGCAATCTTTTCAGACAGATCATCATCAGACCATTAGGGTATTACTAGTATAATAGGATATTCTGAATTTCTCTTAATTTGGTCTTCTCACTAGTTGGTTTTTTTTTCTTATTTTAAAGAATATGTAAACACGAATTTCTCTGACATTCATCTACTCATTTATTAATTAATGAACACTTAAAGTATTTATTATTCATTGGCCATAGGCCAGCCTCTGTATGAAATTTTGACAATTCTGCAGTGATTACACCATAGTTTTCTATCCTTGTAAAGATACAAATCTGCTGTCTGTTACCATAGAGAACCTTTTTGGGGGCCAAATTAGGCGTCCTAGAAAAAATGACTTAGAATTTGATATTTGATGTAAGAGCTAAATAGGCCAAGAATGGGTTGGAGGAAGAGAGAGGGTTTGGGTCAGGGAGCCTTCTAAGCAGCAGGAAGAATGTGTACACAGTCTCTAAGGCAAGGAAGACCAATATGTAGTCTCGATTAAAAGTAATTTGTCTAATGAAAAGATAAATTTTTAACTTACAAAGAAACTGCTAATGAAAATAGGGTTATTATTTATTACACTGAAACATCCAAATATTTAAAGTATTTTTACCATGTCACCAATGTGGCTTTTTAAATACTTCATCTTCAAGAGGAGCATGCTATTACATTTTGGCTCCAGATTTGTTGTAGACACCCTCCAGAGAGCCCAAAATACCTTGTAACTCTTGTAGGAATTTGAAATGAGGACATTCAGGAGAATTCATCCGGAGCTTTTCTCTAGGAGTCGGGTACCAGAGGGAATCCTCTTATAGAATTTGGGTTGGAGGCACAGAATCTAAACACTGATTTCTGTCACTTTTCAAAGCACAGGGACTTTACAAAGTGAGTATTTTACAATATCTTATGACTCTGAAAATTATATCAAGTTAAGTGTTTTTATTTACTTAAATTATAAGCATTATAAGCAATCTGAATTTATGTTACTGAACAATATTGATTTTTCTTTATTAGCAACCTCCAAGGAACATTGAAGAATTCTTAAGGTTACACAAATTGGTGAGTAGAGCATCCTGTTTTACGTACCAGTACATCTTTTAAAATATCAGCCGTGGAAATGGAAAAGCTTAGGGAAAAGCTTTAATGATAGAATATAATAACTCTTATGGGTTGCATTTTTTTTTGTTCTTTCTTTATTGAATTTATTGGGGTGACATTGGTTAATAAAATTATATAAGTTTCAGGTTTGCAATTCTATAATACATCATCTGTATATTGTGTGTTCATCATCCAAAGTCAAATTTTCTTCCATGACCATTTATTGTTCATTTACTCTCTTCTACCGCTCTCTCCACCCATTCTCCTTTACCTCTGGTAATTACCATATTATTGTCTGTGTCTACAGGGTGAGGTTTCTTGGTTTGTTTGTTTAATCCCTTTATATTTTTAACTCAGCCCTCCAACCCCCTTCCCTCTTATAGTGGTCAGTCTGTTTTCTATATCTATGAGTCTGTTTCTATTTTGTTGTTCATTAGATTCTACATATAAATGATATCATATGATACTTGTCTTTCTCTGACTGGCTTGTTTCATTTAGCATAATACTCTCCAGGTCCATTCATGCTGTTGCAAAAGGTAAGATTTTCTTCTTTTTTATGATTGAGCAGTATTCCATTGTGTAATTGTGCCACAGCTTATCTGTGCACTCATCGACTAATGGGTGTTTGAGCTGCTTCCACATCTTGGCTATTGTAAATAACACTACAATGAATGTGGAAAATAGATTTCAATGTAGGAAATTTTTATAAATAGTTACCTCCTTTCAGTAACTATTCTATCCCATAGTTGTTCCTTCTTGTCAATATTCCATTCTCTTTTCCACTTTTAAAAATTCTAGTCCAATGTCCTATCAGAAGAATTACATAGACATATCTGTATTATTTTGCTAATATAAAATTTTTGTCTTATATACTTACACCTTAAAGAAAATCTGACAGTTTTTCTTACATCATTTATATTCACCACAGCTGAGACAGGTATTGCAGTAGTGTTACATCAGTATTCTTTGATGTTGAATCAGGGCAAAATATTTAAAATGTGTTTTTATGTTGAAAGCTCCAGATTCCGTTATGTGTAACTCCTGACTCCTGGAGTTATTGGGATTGTATAGGTTTTCTGTTGGGTTCACGCAATTGTGAATCTGAAGGTCAGGTTTGTTTTGTGTTGAGGAGTGTCAAAGGCTAGGAAAACGATGTTAATGTGGAAGGCAGAGAGGCTTTTTTAATGGGGTGTGTACATATTTTGAATAGATTAGACTTCAATTTTCACTTACTTATGCTTAAATGTAAACACAATTTGCTGTGACTAATCTCTTAACAAGTTTCAAAAATATCTATTTTTAAATATCTATTTTCTGTTATTATATTTGTTTAAGTAAGTGTTATTATATTTGTTTAAGTAAGTTCTAGTTTTCTTAATGTTTTTAAAAAGGATTGAAATCCCTTTTGGAGTAAAATGAACATGCTCTTAATTTTCAAAGGTTTGTTTCAATCACTGGGGCAAAGCAGAAATTTTGAAATACTTTTAGGATAAGCAAATATTTTAATTTAAATAATGATGGAAATGTACTGTAGGTTAATCACAATGTTATGGGTCTTTTTTTTAATGTCAAGAAAAAGGGATTACAGTTAAAATTAAGCCAAACTCAGCAAAATTATGGAGACATTTGGACTATACCATCGTGCATGTTTGAGAATCTATGATTTCAGATGAAATTTTCCAAATGTTTGAACTTAAAATGCATAGTCACTCTGTTCAAATTAAGAATAATACAAATCAAATTAGATCACAGGTTTATGCCTTTCACCAAAGATAGAATAAAATCAAACTTAAAGTACTGTCCTTGTTTGCAAAGGACAACATCTGTATTGATGGCCTTCCATTTTTATCAGCTAACATTTGATAAAACAATATATCCAGTTGTACCATTTTTATCATTTTTGAATATATCGGTACAGTTTTTCTTATTGTCTAGGTTTCCCAACCAAATACTTACAGTTGTGTGTTTTTTTTAAGGTTGGGCTATGTCTATGCATTGCCAAACTATTGGATATTTGAAGACATCTAGGAATAAAATGATTGTATATTTAATTTTTTGTTTGCTGGACAGTACTTCTACCTTATAGACAATAGTAAAAAACAAATAACTCCATAAAACTCATTTAAAACATATTTTTGAGCACCTATTGTGTATCAGGCACTTAGACATCTACTAGGTGTACTAGTTAATCAGATTATTTTCAATAGATGGAGTTACACATATGTTGATATATATGCAATTTCATATGTATGCTTTTTGTTGTATTGACAGCAAACTTCAAAACTTCATATGTCAAATTTTCTGAAGGCTTTAACATCATAGATATTTTTACGTTTAAAAATGTCAAATTTTGTGCCAGAAAAAGAGCATTTGCAGGAAGTTTTATTTCATTATTTTGAAGAAAATTTTATCATATACTTCGGGAAGCTTATGTTGAACATGCTCCATCTCAAGATACTTGTGACCACTGGTTTAAATGCTTTAAAATTAATTATCTCGATGTGAAAGACAAAGAACTTCCAGGTCAACCGAAAAAAGTTTGAAGACCAACAATTGCAAGCACTATTGGATAAAGATGCATGTCAAACTCAAAAACAACTTGAAGGAAGATTAAATGCTGCTCAGCAAACAATTTCTGATCATTTACAAGCAATGGGAAAGATTTTAAAGGCAGGAAAATGGGTGCCACATCAATGAAAGACAAATGGAAAACGGAAAAGTCATCAGTAAAACGTTGCTTTAACAGCACAAAAAAAAGGCAGGAAAATGGGTGCCACATCAATGAAAGACAAATGGAAAACGGAAAAGTCATCAGTAAAATGTTGCTTTAACAGCACACAAAAAAAGTCTTTTTTGCATAGACTTGTGACTGGCAATGAAAAGTGGATTTATTTTGAGAATTGCAAATGCACAAAATCATGGGTTGATCCAGGTCAACCATCAACATCGACTGCAAGGCCAAATTGATTCAGAAAGAAGACAAAGCTCTGTGTTTGGTGGGATCAGGAAGGTGTGGTATATTATGAGTTTCTAAAACCAGCTTAAACCATTAATACTGATTGCTACTGGCAACAAATAATCAATTTGAACCACACTTTGATTATGAAACAACCAGAATGTGCCAGAAGATACGGCAAAATAATTTTGCTTCATGATAATGCACCATCACACACTTCAAAACCAGTTAAAGACACATTAAAAGATCTTTCCTGGAAAGTATTAACCCACCTTCTGTATTTTCCAGACCTTGCTCTTTCAGATTATCACTTGTTCTGATCGATGGCACATGCACTTTCTGAGCAGCACTTCAAAATGTACTATGAAGTGGAAAATTGGGTCTCTGAATGGTTTGCTTCAAAACAAGAAAAGTTCTATTGGGACAGTATCCACATATTACCTGAAAGATGGGGAAAATGTATAGCTAGCATTGGACATTACTTATAATAAAGCAATTTTGATGTTTCTCTTGAAGTTATCATGTTTTCTTTGATTACAAAATCCGCCATTATTAACTGGTACACCTAGTAGAATTTATTAATGAATTAAAGACGGGAAAGGTCCATGACTTTATGAAGTTGTAATTCTTTTTGAAATGTGGCATATTATAAAACAAGTAAATAAAACAAAAGAGAAATTGAAATATATTCTAAATCACTTATGGCTAAGACTATCTCCGTTTAATTTTTCTAAAATATAAATGCAAAGGTATGTATTTTCATAGTTGTGTAGTGGTTAAAATCATAGGCTCCGGGCTCAGATTGCCAGGCTGCTTATGTTCAAATCCCAGCTCTGCTACTAATTAGCATTAGAACAGTACCTGGAACCTCCCTGACAGCTTTTAGTTTCTTATACTTTACTAGGGGCTGGTGCATGAAATTCATGCACAGGGAGGGTCCCTAGGCCTGGCCTGTGATCAGGACCATTCTGTGGGGCAACTGGCAGGGCAATTGGGGGCAAAGGGGCCCTGCTGGCACCTGCCTTGGCTGGCCTAGGGCCTGCAGATTGGGGGAAGCTCCTCTGTTGAGCGTCTACCCCCTGGTAGTCAGTGCGTGTCTTAGTGACCAGTCTTTCTGTTAGTCGTTCCACTGGTCATTCCACCCTTTGGTCAATTTGCATATTAGGCTTTTATATGTAGGACTAGAGGCCAGGTGCAAGAAATTCGTGCACTGGGGGTGTCCCTCAGCCCAGCCTGCACCCTCTCCAATCTGGGACTCCTTGAGCGATGTCTGACAGGCCGTTTAGGCCCAATCCTAGGATCAGGCAGTCAGACATCCCTCTCACAATCCAGGACTGTGGGCTCCCAATGCTTACCTGCCTGCCTTTCTGATTGCCCCTAACCACTTCTGCCTGCCAGGCTGATTGATGCCTAACTGGTCCCCTGCCAGCATGTCTGTCCCTAACTGCCCTCCCCTGCTGGCCTGGTCACCCGCAACTGCTCTCCCCTGCTAGCCTTGTCCCTCCCAACTGCCCTCCCCTTCTGGCCATTGTGTTCCACATGGGAGCAGGATCTTTGACCACATGGGGACAGCCATCTTGTGTGTTGGAATGATGGTCAATCTACATATTACTCTTTTATTAGAAAAGATAGAGGCCAGGTGCACAGATGGGGGCCGGCTGGTTTGCCCTGAAGGATTTCCCAGATCAGGGTGGGGGTTCCCTTAGGGTGTGGGGTGGCCTGGACGAGGGGTCTGTGGTGGTTTGCAGGCTGGCCACGCCCTCTCCCCCAAGTCCTCTCCCCCCCACCCCAGTGACCCAAGCAGAGGCCCTGGTATCTGGGATTTATTTATCTTCTACAATTGAAACTTTGTAGCCTGGAGCAAAGCCAAGCATTCTGCTCGCTCAGTGGTGGCAGCCATTTCTGTTGGGATTTATTTATCTTCTATAATTGAAACTTTGCAGCCTTAAGCAGAGGCCAAGGCAGGCCATGTTGTGTGGAAAGCTTGGCTTCCTCCATTGCTAGAGAAACCCAAGCCTCCCTCCTGCTCTCTAGTGGCCTCAGCCATCTTGGTTTGGTTAATTTGCATACTTGCTCTTGATTGGTGGGCGTGGCCTATGGTTATAGTGGAGTAATGGTTAATTTACATATTATTCTTTTATTAGATAGTATGCCTTATCGTTTCTTACATCATCTAAAGCCCTTTTCTTACATCATCTAAAGTCCTGTCATTGTGGTAAATTTTCACTATCTCTATCTTTTCTAATTTTAATATATTATACCTTCTACTCCTCTTTCCTTTCTTCTTCTCCTTTGTTATAGTTCTGTGTACTTTCTTACCTTCAATCATTTCTCTTCTTATTTCTCTATTGACAAGTTCCCACGTTCTTTTCTTGTTTCTCTACTTTCATCAATGTTCTGTTTCTATTTTTGTTTTTATAAAATATTTTTACATTTTTATGGATTCCTTTTGTTCCACTAATGTTGTATCACTGTAATTTCTCTTATTTATTCTACTCATTCATTCATATAATGATTTTTATTCACTACCTACTATTTGCCAGTTAATGTTCTGGACAATGAAGATACGACAATGAGCAAAAAGATAAATATCCCTGCCCTTGTGGAATTTATATCACTCTCCTTCTTCTGCCTGACTCAATACGACCACAGTTTTTTATTCCTTTCAATTATTTAGGTACTGAAGAGTTGATTTGATTCTTTCCTTATGTATTTATCACAGTTGACCTTTCCTGCTGTTTATGTATTATTCTTTTTTCTGCTTTCATATGACTTCTACATGGTAGTACTTTAATTCATCTTGTCTTAGGGCATTAGTGTCAAATTTTGTTACTAGGCCTGCTAGGTTTGTAATACAGACTTGGAGGATACTCAGATCCCTACTGTGATCTTTCACGGAAGATCAAAGGTACTTTATGATAGAGAGAATAATTATTTCCTTTCCATTTTCTTTATTCAGGGAATAACTGTTTGAATTGTTCATTCATACATTTAAATGACTCTAGTGATTATGAGGGAACTGTGTTTTCAAAAGTGGTTGCCATTTTAAATTGGCCATGTTTGTCTCCAGGGATTGTATCCTATGATCATATCTTATTCTTCTGAGATCTTTGTATATTTTGACACAGTACCCAGGTGGTTGAGTGTCTTCTTTAAAACTTATGTTTGTAACATTTTGGAGGGTGTACTTATGTATCTGAGTAATATTTTTTATTCCAAAATAGCAGAAGGACCTACATGCTACATCTCTCTGGGAAAAGTTTCTAACATTAAAAGAAGAGTATTATTTATCTACTTGTTATCATTAGAGAGCACCATTATAAAGATATGTATGATGACTATAGTAGGCTTTTATTTTTCTTATAAACAGCAGAAACTGATTGCTCACAGTTTGGGAGGCTGGGAGTACTAGCAGATTTGGAGTCTAGTAGAAAACTGGCTTCCTGGTTCACACACAGAACCTTCTTGTTGTGACCTCATACGGTAGAAGAGAAGAGAAAGTTTTCTGGAGCTTCTTTTATAAGGGAACTAATAGGAGCCATGAAGACTTCACCCTCATGACCTACTCACCTCCCAAAAGCTCCACCGCCTAATACTACCACTTTTAGGGTTAGGATTTCAACATACAAACTTTGGGGTGACACAAACATTCAGACCATAATAGAAGGCATCAATTCTGGTGTCCAATAAACATAGGGAAAAGGGGGACAACGTGCATCCAGATTTGGGGCATCAGTAAGAACTATAGCAGAGTGTGTACATCATTAAATTTTAGAGTTGAGTGGGCTTTGATAGGTCTAATTATATCCTCCTGGCCCTAACACTAATCCTTTACTGTTAGTGGCTTTTATAGGCTTTTAAAGGAAGCAAAAGGGAAGTGGAATGAACCAAGGCAAGTTTAAAATTCCTGATATGGAGATTTCAGATTTATTCCCATTTAGCTAAATTCCCAGAATATTTTACCAAAATTTAAGAGTTTACATCATACAAGTTCCAAAACTTATTCTCTTACTTACCATCCCTTAATTATTTCAGCTATTTTTTTTGTTTTGTTATTGATTACATTGAAATATAATCTTTTATTTGGTTTGCAAATATTAATGTTGTGATTCCCCTTCTATTCCTATTATTTTCCTCTCTTTTCTTCATATCCTTCCCTTCCTGAGTAATTTAGTCCTAAAGCCATCTGGGGGCCAAAACAAGGCAAGCCTCCAAATTGGCAGGGGAGATAGGGATTCACTGTGATAACGTAGAGCAAGCTGTCCGAACTCAACCACAGTGAGGAGGGTGTCCATGTTACACCATAGGTGTCAGAGTCCAAGGGAATGAGGATGGTATCCACATGTAGCCAGGGGAAGGAATGAAGGGTGATTTCAGGAGGTGGGAGGAGGGTATTTCTATAGAAGGGGCAGCCTGGCAAGAGGTGTCAGAGCCTGAGCAGGATTAGAAGGGCATCCAATAGAGAAGAAGCTACCAGTAGGTAGAAGAGATTGGTTAGTGATCATCTGAGAAAATAGGTAAAATAAATACATATATTAAAGATGATGGCAGCTAAGTTTTTCATTGTTGGAGACGATAATTATAACATGGAAAGAGAGAAAATAGAGTGTTTGAAATTGGAATTAGAAATACCAGTATGGTTTTTAAGTACACAAGAAAGACTAAGGAGCTAAAGACATTTGAAGAAAAATGAATGTGTAATACTACACTAGATCCTTCTGCTATAAAGTACATTATTAGTTCAATTGATGAAACTTGAATAGAATCTGAGGGTTAGCTAGGAAACAGTATATCAATACCAATTTCCTAAGTCTGATAATTAATCTTGATTATAGAGAATAATGTATTTGATTTTAGAAAATACACTCTTAAGTATTCAAAGATAGTAGGTAAGCAACTTACTTTCAAATGATTTAGGACAAAAAGTTTTTATAAAGCATTTAAAACTTATAAAGTTTATGATTGTTTCAAAAATTTTAAAGAATACATTTAATAAAAAATAATTCTGTGTAATAAAATCTCAATTTTAACTAATTGATTTAAGTTGTATTGGATAACATTTTTTGCAGGAATATTGGCCAGGGGAAATCATCTTTAGAGATAAAGATAAATGGGCATACATTCTGAGGAAAATAAAAGAAGATATTTCATTTACATCCATTTACACACACCTATGGGAAAAAGTCCCTCGAAGACATAATGCAATCGTGACCATGGAGTCAAGATTACAGGAATGTTCAATTCTTTTGAAAAACCATGCCTCTAAAATTCTTGAGTGGGAAAATCTAGTTTCTACAAAAGGTAAACCATATTTTTACATGAGTAGAGCGAAGGTCAGTTGTGTCTGTGTGGTTGTGTGTATGTGTATCTACGTCTGCCTGTCTGTCTCTGTGTGCAGTCTCATAAATAATGAAATCCTAAGGCAGAAAATATCTTTAAAAAATTATAATAAATTTATTTTATTTTATTTTCATATGGTCCAGTACAGATTTTTTAGTTGAACATGAACATGTGGAATCAAATAAAGTATTGCTAGGACAAAAACTCAAATAGTCATGAACTTTGTTAAGCTGGAACAGGGGTAGCCAAATATCAGGGAAACAGGATGGATTATATAAACTGATACTAGAACCAGAAATAAGCGAGCCAGCAAGAGTCAGATTATAAGAACATAAATACCTAAAACCCAAAGTAAAGGGGGTGAGAGTGGATTTGAATTCCCTAGTTTAGTTTGTAGGAAGGTAGTGATAATTATTTAGAACTGAATAGCTGCATATTGGGTAAAAAGCATATCTGCTAGGAATGTTAATTTTTTACTTCTTTTAAGTATTTGTATTACTTTTTTATTATCTAATAACACTTTCAGTATCTAAAAGTTTTTAGATTCTAATGGTGATACTTATTTTTTATTTAATGGGCAAACTTGTCATGGGTAAGCATTAAAAATGCTGATATTATAAAGTATTTTCAGTGTATTAAATAAATTTAGTCACATTATTTAGATATTTAATATTCTTTTATGGATCTCTATTTTTCAAATTCTGATGTGTTTAAATAGACTATTACTAAGTTTTATTTTAAATTTTCTTATTTAATTTTGTATTTTTAACATAAAATATTTTGAAGCATATATATGTATATATATAAATATATATAGAGAGAGAAAGAAAGAGAGATAAAGTATATATGTGTGTACTTTAAGAAACTAATTTTATGTATATTAATTATCTTCAATATGTAAATATCAAAGCTTAAGTCAAGTTTAGATTAACTGACTTCAGAGCTCCTATAGCAGTGGTCAGCAAACTCATTAGTCAACAGAGCCAAATATCAACTGTACAAAGATTGAAATTTCTTTTGAGAGCCAAAATTTTTAAACTTAAACTTCTTCTAACACCACTTCTTCAAAACAGACTCGCCCAGACCATGGTATTTTGTGTAAGAGCCACATGTGGCTCGTGAACCACAGTTTGCTGACCACGGCCCTAGAGTCTTTCACTGGTCCATGTTTCAAAGTCCTGTACTTTCTGGAATTTAAGGTGACCATAAAACCATAATGCAAGTGACTGAACTACTTAAATAACATGGGCTTGTTCAGTAAGAAGAGGTTGATGTAAAACTTTAGATATAGGAGTAAGTACTAAAGACATACTAGTTGGAGCATGACATTTCTGTAAAACAAAAGAAACAGAAGAAATAATAGTAATTTACTCACTCAACAAGCATTTGTATATCTAGCATTATGCTTATTAAAATAGCTAGTTGATCCCATTGAATAGTTTTATATGTATTTTATTTAAAATACATCTTTTTCACTTTTAAATGCAATATATATATGTATACACATACACACAGTTACACATATATATGTTGTGAATTCTTGTTTATTTAAAGGTACTCTTGGAAAATTGGAAAAATACGAGGCATTTCTAAAGAAGCACCATAAGAAAAAGATGATAATGGTATGGTATTTGTTTTCATTCTTGAAGAATTATATTTCCACAGAAAATATAATCACTGTAATTGCATGGATAACTTTTTGAAATTTTCTTATAGGTTTTTATCATCTACCTATCTCTGTATTTTTAAAATATCTGGACACTTATTTTCTTTACACACACACAATATCAAAGAGTTGGCATTTTCATATCACTAGAAGTGATTTTTAAAATGTATATATTTCATCCTCTTGTTATTTAATAATTTATGTACTATACTTAGTACAGAGTCCATATTAGTTCCTGTCCTATGGTGGATTATTGTTAGCCTATAGAAAATTATATTGGTATATGGACATTATTTAACACTAGAGGCCTAGTGCACAAATTCATGTATGGGTGTGGTACAGCTGGCCCACCACAATTGAGGCCAATCAGGGCTGGGCTGGCTGGGGGGAGGGGCCGCAGGAGTTTGGCCAGCCGGCCCTGTCCCCCTGTGGGACTCTTGGTCAAACTCCCGGTCAAACTCTGGACCGAGGGGAAAATTTGCATATTATGCTTTTATTATATAGGATTCTTTTTCACTTTTTCTCTGACTCAGAAAGAATTCTACTAGTATTTAGCTAGTAAGTATAATTTTTAAAGGTTTAGATAGCTATCTTTTTTCAGATTAATGAAGTTTTTATTTCTAGTTTATTAAAGATATATAGCTGTGGATGTAGATGTATATGAGATATACAGGAACACCTTTGCTTTATTGAGCTTTGTAAATACAGAGTGGGGCAAAAGTAGGTTTACAGTTGTGAATACACGAATTTATTCCTGATGGTATTTATTAATTATTGTATTATTTTTCATATGAAAAACTCTAAACCTACTTTTGTCTCACTCAATATTGTTTTTCACAAATTGAAGGTCTGTGGTAATCCTGCATCAAGCAAGTCTATCAGTGCCATTTTTCAACATCATTTGCTCACTTCAGGTGTCTGTGTCACATTTTATAACCGCTACAATATTTCAGACTCATACTCTCATATTTGTTATAATGATATGTGACTAATGATATTTGTTACTATTTTAATATGCTTTGGGGCTTCACAATCATGCCCACGTGGAAACAGAATCAATTGAGTTTTCTGACTGCTCCACCGACAGGCCATTCCTTTCTCCCTCTCCAAGGCCTTCCTATTTTCTAAGACACAACAATATTGAAATTATGCCTGTTCATAATCCCACAATAGCCTCTACATGTTCAAGTGAGAGAAAAAATTGCAAGCCTTCCACTTTAAATCCGAAGTCAGAAATAATTAAGCTTAATGAAGAAGACATGTCGAAAGCTGAGATGGCCTCTTGTGCCAAACAGTAGGCCAAGCTGTGGAGACGAAGGAAACCTTCTTGAGGAAAGTTAAAAATGCTATTCCATTGAACACACAAATGATAAGAAAGCAAAACAGCCTTATGCTAATCTGCAAAAAGGTTTAGTGGTCTGTATAGAAGATCAAACCAGCCACAACATTTCCTTAAGCCAGTGTTTCCCATACTTTTGACATACGGGTACCCCTTCTATAATTTTCGTAACACTGAGTACCCCTCGTCAAAAAAAAATGGATGTATTTTAATAACAATCAAAATACATTTTTTGGTACATACACAAAATAATAATAAACTAAAAATAATTTTTTCATAATAAAATATAAATAAAAGTTATATTATAAATAACATTTATTTGGATCGATGAGAAGGATGAAATTGACTTGACTCATAAGAACGTAGAATTAGGCACAGCTAAGCACGGTGCAGTGCATGTCCCTACCAAACTCGTACCTCCACCAAACTCTTCCCGTACCCCTGGGGTTACGCATACCACACTTTGGGAAACACTGCTTAAGCCAAAGCCTAATCCAGAGCAAGGCTCTAACTCGCATCAGTTCTAGGAATCCTGAGAGAAGTGAGGAAGATGCAGAAGAAACATTTGAAGTCAGCAGAAGTTGGTTTATGAGTTTTAAGGAACAGGCTACCTCCGTAAGATAAAAATGCACTGTAAAGCAGCAAGTGCTGGTGTAGAAGCTGCAGGAGGTTATCCAGGGGACTAGCTAAGACAGGCTGACTTGTTACTAGGGGCTAATGCAGCGAGTGACTTCAAGTTGAAGCCAATACTCAGTCACCATTCTGAAAATCCTGGGACCCTTAAGAATTTTGCTAAATCTATTCTGCCTGTGTTCTATAAGTGGAACAACATTTATGATATAGCCCTTATCTATTTGTGTTCTGTTTATAGATGTACCTTAGTCCATTCTTGAACTCTGACCAGCTCTGAGGGTGAGGGCCATTTTGTATTCTTAGCATCGAACACAGCAACAGCACTCTAGGCTTCGGTAGGAGATACACACACATACATTAACTGAGAAAGTTTATCAAATATAAAAATTCTTTTATTTAGGATTTTAACTATTTTATTTTTAATGTTTTTCAGCTTTCCGATGAAATGGAAAATATAAGGAATATAGAGGTATTTAAAATTTCTGTTTTTGATATTATTTATCAAGGTTTTATGTGGAAGTAAAAGAATGTAATAACTGATTTGACTATAGAGTTAAGAACCATAGGAGAGAGAGTTGGGAACAGATATAGAAGCTTTCTTTTAAAAAAAAATTGAAAAAATATTTTTATTGACTTTAGAGAAGAAGGGTGATGGAGGGAGAGATAGAAACATCAATGATTAGATAGAAACATTGATTGGCTTCCTCCTGAGTACCCTTACACTGGGGATCGAGCCTGCAACCTAGGCATGTGCCCTGACCGGAAATCGAACTGTAACCTCCTGGTTCATAGGTCTATGATCAACCACTGAGCCACACCGGCCAGGCAGAAACTTTCTTTTCCTGCTCAGTCTATTTCCTTATGTGTAGTTAAAAATTCGTGATAATTTGATCAATTCTTAATCAATTTAGTTCTGCAATATGTATTTTCTTTTGCTTTTGGATTTGGTATGTGAATAGATCAGGGTCTTAATTTCAGAGAAACATATTATGAAGATTTTGCTTAGGTGGAATAAATATTTTTCAATTATTTTCATAAAAATAAGTAAAATAATTTACCATTAAGCATTTATCTGTCTCCTACTAAGACTCCTAACTGAAAAGAGTGAATTAATTATTGTTGTATGATATTTCCTCCTTCTAGGGTTGCAACTTTGCAGGATTCAAACCAAATGAGCTTACTCCACTACCCAGATACTTGGATGCTGAACGAATTTATCTCTTTATTTTAAAAACCCATAGCTTTGATGTATGTAAATATTATTTTATTTTTGTGTGACAACTTTGGAGAATATGATTTAATGAATCAGACCTTTATTTAAAGATTTGACAAATTACATGTTTAAGCAAGGTTTAATCCTTTGAGTATTAAGTCTGGCAGGAAAGACCAGTGATGATTTACATCCTAATCACCTTAAGAGATGTATTAGACTCTGTGTTCCTGCCTCAGGGACCTGATGTTGCTAGTGTGCATTGGGTTAGCATGTGCTAGAGAGGTTGTGGAGAAAGGAGAACCCTCATTCACTGCTGGTGGTCCCACTATGAAAAAAACTAAGGTAGTTCCTCAAAAAATTGATTTGAGTTACCATATGACCTAGCAATTTCTCTTCTAGGAATCTACCCAAAAATCTTGAAAACATTCATTCCCTAAAATATATGCACCCCTATGTTCATTGTAGCACTATTCACAGTGTCCAAGACAGAAACAACCAGAGTCCTTCAATAGATGCTTGGATTAAGAAAATGTGATACATATATACTATGGAATATTACTCAGCCATAAGAAAAGATGAAATACTGCCAAATGTAATAATATGGATGGACCTTGAGGATATTATGCTAAGTGAAATAAATCAGACAGAAAAAGCTAAAGCACCAAATGATTTCACTCATATGTGGGCTATAAAACTGAAATTCATAGACACAGACAACAAAATGGTGGTTACCAGAGAGAAGGGAGGTTGGAGGATAGTAAGGGGTAAAGGCAGCCAAATATATGGTGGTGGAAGATTATTTTACTTAGGGTGATGGGTTCACAATGCAATATACAGATCATGTATCATAGAAATGTACACTTGAAACTTACAGTATAAGCTAATGGAGTGTTACCCCAATAAATTTAATTAAAAAGAAAACAACAACAACAAAAGAAATGCTTATAATAACTTAAAAGGATTGAATTTATGGATCTGAAACTCAGAAATAGAAGGTTAAAGGACTACTGTTTTATACCTTTTATTTTAGTGGGAATTCACTGAAATAACTGAATTCTCCTTACCTCATCCAAACACATTCTTATAAATGCAGCCACAGATTAAATTTCTTGATGAACAAAACTATATATTAGCCTCTGTATCACACTGAACATAACCTTGGCTAGAGATTATGCTCAGTAAAAATTTTATTGAGTTGAATTATGAATAAAGGGCCTATACTGGTAATATAGTTAAAAGGAGAGAGCTGAGCCACAAGCATACTTACATGCACAAATAGAAATTCAAGAAAACATAGAAGTAATTTTTTCCAACCTAAGTTGGAAATCAATTTAGGAAAATAAGTTCCAAGTCAGATAATCTGTAGATTTTAAAAAATATTTACATTTATTGGTACTGGAATAAAGAAAGTATCACAAATGTAGAAGGGTGGGTGGTGTTGAGGAGAGAACCACTTAGCTTTTTAAGCTAGATTTGTATTTGCTTTCTTTTTCCAATTTTCAAATTTTGGTTGTTTTGACTATTGATATATTTTAAAGAATTTGGAATTTTCCTGGGGGAAAAAAGAAAATTAGTGATAGTAACATAACCAAAATTAAGACTAAGATCAATCATGCAATTAATTTATAGTAAAAAGCATCTTTGCTTGAAATATGTAAATAATTTAAGCAAAAATAGTCATCTTTCCCCCTGTATTTCAATTTTCTGTTTTTTCTTTATATACTTTACACATCTTATATAATAAAAGGCTAATATGCAAATCAACTGAATTGCACAATGACTAGTCACCATGACCACACTGACCACAAGGGGAAAGATGCTCAATGCAGGAGCTGCCTCCTGGTGGTCACAGGAGGAGCACCACTCATCCAGAAGCCAGGCTCATGGTTAGCAAGCACAACAGCAGTGGAGGGAGCCTCTCCTGCTTCCAAGGCAGTGCTAAAGATATCTGACTGGGAGAGAGCCTAAGCCAGCAGCCAGACATCTCCCGAGGACTCCCAGACTGCGAGAGGGCACAGGCCGGGCTGAGGGACCCCTTGAGTGCACAAATTTTGTGCACCAGGCCTCTAGTGTTCTTTATAATTAGGAAGTACCAAATCTAAGATGATGCTGTTACCAATGTAAGTGAAAGAAAAGTGTCCCCACAGAATTCGTAATAAATAATCTTCTTAGCATAAAAGTTTGCACGATGTGATTTTGTTGTTATTGTTGACTTGTACTTGAGGAACAAGAATTTATGTCTATGTATTTCATTAATTAAATCTTAAACTCTACTGAATCTGGTATTTAAAAACTTTTAGTTGAATAATATAAAATGATTTATTGAATATACCTCTTTAAACCAAGATTTACAATCTGTAATAGTCATGGTAAATAGACTTAACTTTATGTGACAATTTAGATCCATTGCTTAATGACAATTTAAATGCATTGCTTAAAGAGAGCTCCATGTTTAGGTAAGATCTAGATTATAATGGGGTTGACTGGGATAGAAGTCCATGATTATTGACATCTGTCTTCATTGTCAAAGAGAGCTTGTAGCATATCTTGGATTTTTGCTATTCTTGATCTAGCCTACACTGTAATTTCCATATGTCCTAGCCAAATGTAATTATTGAAATGTCACTAATATAACAGAGATTAATTTTTAAATTATATTTAATTAATTTATATATAAATCCTAAAACTAATGCTTAATTCAGTTATCAAATAACTTTTGATTGTGGTTGAAACAAAATTATAACCATATATTTTATGAAATCTAAATATTGATCTAGTATGTATCATGAAAATTTGGTGTTCAAATTGAGATGTGCTATAAGTACAAATTATATAGTATATTTCAAAGGCCTAGTACCAAAAAAGATTGTAAAATATTTAATTAACATATTTTAAATCATATGATAACATTTTAAATATACACTGAATGGCCAGATTATTATGATCTCTGAACGCATAATAATCGGGCCACTCAATGTATATAATATATAATAAAAGCCTAATATGCAAATTGTCCCCTCAACAAGGAGTTTGATCAAGAGGCAGGCCAGCCAACCACCCATGTCCCTTCCCACTAGCCAGGCTGGCTGGACCTCACCCATGCACAAATTCATATAATCTGGCCACTCAGTGTATATAGTTGGTTAAATGTCATGAAAATTTATTTCACCTTTTACTTTTTTAAAGTGGCTACTAGAAAGTTTAATATTACAACAGAGCCCTACATTAAATTTATATTGAACACATACTCTTTACAAAGCCTGTTTAATTAACATGTTTTATAATGTATTTTAATTTGATCCCCATCTGTCCTTTTTTGTAGGAAAAATTTGCAAAACTC
Source organism: Vespertilio murinus (assembly GCA_963924515.1). NCBI lineage: Eukaryota > Metazoa > Chordata > Mammalia > Chiroptera > Vespertilionidae > Vespertilio > Vespertilio murinus. The sequence continues at coordinate 162,511,750 of OZ004704.1, read as the reverse complement.
TGGAAGAATTATTTTCTCTCAGAAGCCTCTATTGCTCTTTTGCATGATTCCTTTTGGTGGTGGTTTCTCCATAAATTTAAGGTATAATGATATTTTTTAAACTTTCTTTTTAGGTTGATTTGCAGCATAATTCATTTTTCAGTAGAGGTAGCACTGGTACAAAAATTTTTTTTCTGGGTCCTTTCACAGAGCTTGGTTTTTTTAGTATTCTACACATGTAAGAAATCCTGTTTGAAATAGAGTTCTTTCACAATATTAGGTGACTAAATCATTGATTGCCTTCTATATGCCAACTACTATAAGAACCTTCATTAATTCATCAAGCATTTTTGTGTTTCTATGTGCCAGGCACTATGCTTGAAACACATCACATAAAACATTATCCTTGTCCTTATTTAATTTTAAGATACTATTTTAAGATATGTATATATTATCAACATTTGGCAGATGAGGAAACTAGGACTTCATTAACTTGCCCAGGGTAATGCAGCTAATGAAATAACAGCCAGGATTTAAATTTAGGTCTGCATAATGCCAAAATCCATGTTCATTTCATTGCAGCAACTGATCTGCTATTTAAAAGAGATAACATTACTGACAGGCAAACAAATTCTAATTTTAAATTATAATATTAATGATTCTAATTCCATACATCTTTTGTTTTTTAAGCCTGACAAAGAAAATCAAGATTTCTTGTTTGATAGGATTTCAGAAAGTTACGTGACACTTTTCTTAAACATACCTCTAAATAAAAAGGATGCATTCTTTCAGGTAAAATATAGACATTAATGATTATGCTAATTATTTTGGAACTAATGAAATAGAGAAATGGTTATTTTACTTAAACACCTATGAGGACATATTTTATTACTTTGAAAGAAAAATTTCCTGAAATAAAATAAGTTATGATACTGTTTTAATCCTTACCTGAGAACATGCTTTATTATTATTATTATTATTATTACTGATTTGAGAGAAAGGGGGGAGAGAGAAAGAGAAAGAGAGAGAAACATAGACCAGTTGTCTCTTGTACTACAACTTGGTCATGTGCCCTCACTCCAGAATATTGTATTTCCTTGACTGGAGTTCTTACAGATTCTCCTTAGTGAGATATAGGTCTTTTGTTTGCATATTAATAATTTGAAAACTGTTGATTTACCTTATGTATATTCTTGGTTTATATATTTATCTTAAAAATTGCTTATAAATTTTGTTTTTCTTTACAATATATATTTTGATCTAAGAGGTCTTGAAAAGTTTATATTAAGCCTAAGGACTAAATCCCTGTTAAGTAAAGAACATGGACAAATTTATGAATCAAATGCTTGTTTTACTTTGATCTAATATTAACTAATGAGTAGGGTTGATTAAAATAATATATATTCTTGAGTAATGTTAAATGAAGATGGTAGGAATTTCATTGGGTATTTTTAAATTTAAACATCTAGTATTTCAAAGCAGAAGCCACATTCAAATACTTTGTTGTGTTGACATCTGTAAATCAGAAATACATAGGTATTTCAGAGTCAGTAAATGTTTCTTTTCCATGCCCAAACTGGTTTGGCTCAGTGGTAGAGCATCGATCTGCGGACTGAAAGGTCCCGGGTTCGATTCCGGTCAAGGGCATGTACACTGGTTGCGGGCACATCCCCGGTAGGGGGTGTGCAAGAGGCAGCTGGTCGATGTTCCTCTCTCATCGTTTCTAGCACTCTATCTCTCTCCCTTCCTCTCTGTAAAATATCAATAAAATATATTTAAAAAAAAATAAAAAATGTTTCTTTTCCATGAGTAAAACAAACCTAAAATAAAAATAATCAAATGTCTTAGATAAATAAACCTAAATTGTGAAATATTTATCTTTGATCTTATCTTATAAACATATACCTACTGTGTCACAAAAGGAAACCAGTAGTTGACTTGGAATGAGATTTAGCTTCATGTCTGGAATCTGATACTAATTTCCTGGGGGATTTTGTTAAGACATTCAGTCTTAGTTCCACAGCCGGTTGTCTCAGATAAAGATGATGATCAGATTCCTGATTCATAAATTATTGTTTTTTAGAACAATGATGTTCTCAGAGATAGACTGGAATTTTTGAATTTTTTTCTTATTTGCAGGAAATAGTTGATAGTTAGGATTTGGGCTAATTAAATTGTTTAGAGGTGACAAAAACAACTGTTTCTCTCTCCATAATCTTTCTTTGCTGGAGAACCAAGCCACCTCCCTTCAGAACAATTTAAATGGAAGTGGAGCCTCATCTCTCATTGACCAATTTCCATTACTTTTAACTCATTCAGATAAGTGGGGTCTTGTTACTATTGGCTCATCTGACTTATTATACCTAAGGAAGAGAAATTTATTAATATTAAGAATACAAAATTATCTTCAGATCTTATTATTCATACACTAGAGGCCTGGTTGCACAAATTCCTGCACAGGTGGGGTCCGGCTGGTTTGCCCTGATCGGGGACCAATCAGGCCTGCCTGGGGAAAGAGCTGCAAACAGTTGGTAGGTCAACCCTGCCCCTGATGAGGGTGGGGAGCTGATTGGGGGGTGGGACTGGCTGGGGAAAGGGACCAAAGTTGGTTGGCCAGTCAACCTGCCCCCTAATCAAACTCCTGGTTTGAACTCTGGGTGGAGGGGACAATTTGCATATTACTCTTTTATTATATCAGATATTAACTGAATCTAAACATATTTACTGCCGAAACCGGTTTGGCTCAGTGGTAGAGCATCAGTCTGCCGGCTGAAAGGTCCCGGATTCGATTCCGGTCAAGGGCATGTACATTGGTTGCAGGCACATCCCCCATTGGGGGTGTGCAAGAGGTGGCTGGTCGATGTTTCTCTCTCATCAATGTTTCTAGCTCTCTATCTCTCTCCCTTCCTCTCTGTGAAATATCAATAAAATATATATATATATAAACATATTTGCTGTGACTTTTACTTCCTTCTCTTCCCATATTGTACAAAGATGGAAGTCTCCTCTCTTATTCATGTCCCCCTCTCAAGATAATCATTGAGTTTTTTCAAATAAAACCATCACTTACAAGCAAATGTGAACAATACTGGATTCACTGATTCTATTAGTTTCCTATTGTTGCTATAACATTGTCACAAATTTAGGGGCTTATAAGAGCAGAAATTAATTGTCACACAATTAGGCCAGAAGTCCAAAACAAGTCTTTTTAAAAAATTTGTCTTTATTGTTGACAGTATTACAAATGTTTCCTTCCCCCCCCTCCTCCCCCCCATTGACTCCCTCCATCTTACATCTATCTTTCCCAGGCCTTTACCACACTACTATCTGTGTCCATGGGCTATGCATATCTATATAGTAAATAAAAGTTTAAATGACCGAATAACTGAACGACCAGGCAACCAGTTGCTATGATGAGCCCTGACCACCAGGGAACAGACCCTCAACACAGGAACTGCCCCCTGGTGGGGCACAGCCAACCTCCCATGGCCGGCCAACCTACTGCAGTCCCTCCCTCCAGCCAGCCGCCCCCCTCCCCCTTCTCCCCATCAGCTGTGATCGCTGACCAGGCCAAAGGACCCCACCCAAGCACAAATTCATGCACCTGGCCTCTAGTATGCATACGAATTCCCTGGTTAATCTCTCCCCACCCTGAATTTTTTTTTTCTTTAATTAAATTTATTGAAGTGACATTGGCCAACATGATCATATAGGTTTCAAGTCTTCTATGTTATAAGATCTGTATATTGATTGCACCATGTACCCACTACCCAAAGTCAAATCTTGTCCTGTCACCCTATGTTAGCATTATCTTCTTCCCCTACCCACTTACCTCCACAACTACCACACTGCTGTTTGTTTTCATGAGTGCTAGTTTTATATCCCATATGGTTCTTAACTTTTTCTAACTGACTTATTTCACTTAGCATAATATTCTCAAGGTACATCCATATTGTTGCAAATGGCAGTATTTTATTCTTTCTTATGGCTGAGCAGTATTCCACTGTGTATATGTTCCACATTTTCTTTATCCAGTCCTCTATTACAGGACACTTTGGTGATCTTATTCTTAGTGTTGTGATCTTATGTTTTTTGTTTCAGAATAACTCCCTTGAGTATTTCCTGCAATGGAGGTAATAAAATTCCTCATCTTCTGTATGTCTGGGAATGTCTTTTTTTTTTCCTTCATATTTAAAGGATTTTTTGCTAGTTATTTCTCTCTTTCAGATGTTTGAATATTTGGTTCCACTCTCGTCTGGCTTGTGGAATTTCTACTAAGAAGTTGGATAAAATTATGATGAGTTTTCCTTTATATTTCACTTTCTTTTTTTTTCCTGGCTGCTTTGAGCATTTCTTCTTTGTCATTAATTTTTGACAGTTTAAATACCAACTGCCTTGGAGAATGCCTCTTTGGATTGAAGTAACTAGGTGTTCTGTTTGCTTCTTGAATTTGAGGACCTAGTTCTTTCCATAGGTTTGGGAAGTTGTCATCCACTATTTGTTTGAATATACTCTCTGTTCCCTGTTCCCTCTCTTCCTCCTCCAGAATGCCTATTATTCTAATACTACGGGCACAGTGCATGCATTTGTGCACCTCAAAAGGAACTGTGTGTCGTGAGGCTATGATGGGCACAGGATCGGGTCTCGGCCCATCCTTCGTGCCACTGCCTGGCCCCTCCCACAGTGGCCCCTGGTCCCCTGTCTGCAGCAGCACAGCTCCCACTGCCACCACTCCTACGTACTGACAGTACCATCCCCATTCACACACTCTGACAGTGTTGAGTGATTAAGGGCCGATGCGGGCTTTGGGTGCGAGAGGCAGCTGCTGGCCCTGATGGCCCCTCAGGAGCAGGGGGAGGTGGAAAAACCCAGAGGGAAGATTGGGGCTGGCAGCCTCCACTTGTATCCATTGACACTTGCCAAGTGATCAGGGCCGGCACTGGGTGCTGTTGGCAGGTGCAAGCAGTAGCTCCAACACAGGCAGCAGGTGTGAGTGCTAGGTGGGACCATGGTGCGCAGAAGCAAAGAATTTTCAGTAACCATCAGAGGCTGCCCTGATGACAGGAACCAGCGCCCCACCATGGTCTGGCACCCCCACTCATCTACTCCATCATCCCGCTGGTGGTCAGCACACATCATAGCTTGTTTGGTTCTGCCATTCTATTTGCATATTAGCCTTTTATTATATAAGATTGCTTTTTCCAATGGAGTCAGATAAGTCTCATAAAGCTCTTTGATTATTTTTTATGTTCAGGTCTCTCTTTCTCTTCTTCCCTCTGTGTCATTTCTAGATTTCTATCTTTGGTATCACTAATTATTTCCTCTATCTAGTTGGCTCTGCTTTTTATGCTCAGTAGTTTACTTTTAATCTCCTTAATTGCATGCTTCATTTCCAAGATTTCTGATTGGTTATTCTGGAAAGTTTCAATTTTTTTTTGTAAAGAACTCCTTTTTTTAATTAATTTTTTTTCTGTGTGTATTGAATTGCCTGTCTATATTTTCTTACATCTTGAGTATTTTCAGAACTGCAATCTTGAAATCTCTGTCATTTATATCATGTATTAGTATTTCCATGTGTTCAGCCTACTTTCTGGGGATTTTTCATTTTCTTTCTGATCATCTTCATTACCATGGTTATCCATGGTATTTGCTTTTCTCCTTTGCCTACACATTTATCTCCGTCTATATATATGGCCAATAGCCATTTCCTCTGAAGAGGTCTTTATTTACTATTTTCCAATAGATGGCACTGAGTCACAAGATTTTTTACCTCTGTGATCTCCCAGTCTTGACTTCTACAACTTCCATAAGACAATGCAGCAACATTGCTTGAGGGTGGCCATAATAGTGACTCCTGACATCTGTGGGGTCCTGCCCCAAGCACCCCATCTGGGGATCAGTCACAGAGGGAGGCAGTGGTACTGGCTCTTGGTTTTCAGGTAATATGATCCTTGACCCACCTCCAAGGGTGAGTTTTGAGAGTCCAAGCGACAAGGCTTGTGGTTCAATTTATTTGTCTGAAACACTACTGCCCAGCCCCACAGTGGAGAGCTACATGGCAGAACTCTATGCTCTGTCAGGCATCTGCTGGCTCGATCACTGTTTGCCCTGCTGGACTACCTTCCCCCCTCCCCCATCCACTCCCCCATCTTCTGTTCCTCTGGCAGAAGGAAATACCTGCTACTGATGACTTCCTCCCCTCTCTTAAGCCAAGACTTGAGCTTCTGACTACAGGGCTGCATCTTTGGGTCATCTGCCATTCCCTCCCTTCTCATCTCTCCATTTATTCCCAGTTGCCCACCTTTAAATGTTTCAATACACAAGTCTCTCAAGCATGCCTCTGTATTGAGCAGGGAATTCTTTACTGAGTTATAATCAGTTAACTTATTCTAACTTCAGAGGGAGAGGCCAAGGGGATCTCTCATGCTGCCATTCCTCTGATGTCCCCAGCTTATTTCTCCAAAATGAGTCTTAAAGGGCTAAAAACAAGGTATTAACAGGGCTAGTTTAAGAGGCCCCAAGGGATAATTCATTCGTTGCCTTTTCCAGCTTCTGCTGGCTGCCAACATTCATTGGCTTCTAGTCACATTACTTGTTTCTTTACTTCTGCCATCACATTGCCTTCTCTTCTGTAATAAAATTTTCCTCAGCTTCCATCTTATAAAGATACTTGTGGCTTAAGGTCCATTGTATAATCTAAAATAATCTCTCCATCTCATTATCCTTCACTTAATGATATCTATAAAGCCCTTTTGCTGTATAATTTAATATTTACAGATTCCAGGAATTAGGACAGTTACCTGTAAAAGGCTTTTCTAATTCTAAAATTTTACATTATTAAGGGCTAAATGGGTGATTATAAATTACTATTTTGGTTCTCTGAATGCAGAGTACCAAAGTATTAATTTTTGAAATATTTAATATAATAAATATATATATCTACATTTAAGTATTCCCTGAGAGAAATTTAGTAGTTTAGGGACCCACTGGTATTGATATCTGATCATAGTTTTAATATGTAAATAATATAATAATGATTATAATATATTAACTCACCTAAACAGGCTTCAATTATTCAAAAATATGCTTTTTATTCCCTGATAATTATGTGACATAACAGAGGTGTTAGCTAAGGCCATATTGCAATATATAAATATATTAAATCAAAACATGGTACACATTAAATGTGCACATTATATGTCAATTAAATTTATATACAATTTTATTAGAATTATCTATACATATTACTTTATAAATGAGGATAACAATAGCAAGATAAAACTAAATTAATATATATTCATCAAGCCATATCTTAATTGTTAATTTCATTCTTTATCCAAGTTAAAAATTTTTCCAAATGTTATCAGATAGGCAAACTTTACTTTTAACTCTTCTTTATGTTCCTCTATTAGATTTACAAAGAGATAAATGGCCAAAAACAAGCTATAATAAAAAAGGGACATGTATATTTCACCAACTTAATAATTTCTTTGGTAGTTGAGCTATGTTATATGAAATATGAAATTATTCTAATATATTTTTGGTAGGTGTATCCTGATTGTTTGACACAAGCTATCTATGTAACATTCCAGGAAGCATTTCCAGAATCCAGTGATCGTTTCAATGATAAATTTAAAGAAGAGCTAGGGAATAACATTTATCTTTGGCTGTCAGGTATGACTACCTCATTTAAGTATTGATCATTATCTTGATATCTAAAACTTTTGGATTTTGTTTGCTTCAGTCAAAAGAACAGGTAGTTCTTTGCCTTATAAAACATGCCATATGTATGCCTATATTATAAAATAATAATGAGTATTCTCTTTTGAAAACTTTATAATATCAAAACTAACCAGTTATTACATTTAAAATCCAAATAATTTTATAGGCAGTGTAACTATTGCAGAAAATTGAATTGCTACAGTCATGTCATATACATCTTATATTTGGAAGATAAACATTCTAACCAGTTAACTGCCACGATATTTTGAATTTAATTAAAAAAAGGTCTGCCACTTGCATCTATAGATGCTTATGGAGTACAAATGGTTAAGCTGCTTTGAGATAATATTTATAACAAATAATATTCAGTAAATTCTAGAGATAATTGTGTTCCTCAAATAACATGCAACGATTAAAAAAAGAAACTTGTTTTTTGAATTATGATGTGCTTGTAGGTAGGAGTGGAAGGAATGAAAGGCTAAAGGGAAGTAAATTGTAGAGGGCCCCCTGGAAAGGCACATGGGCATTCTTTAATTATCGTCAGCGGAATCCAGTGGTGTTGGCAAAGCCATGCCCTGGGAACACACCTTGCCAAAAGGGCAAGGGTGTTGTCAGCCTGATCTTCATTTCAGCCCATAGTGTGGGGAAGTGGGTTTTGATATCTAAATCCAGCCTAGCACCTGGAATGCTCAGGGCCTACTCAAGAATGCAAATAATCTCCTTTGTCTGGATCTTTTGGTGAAACTTCCTGTTATTTGGAGATATAAAATAAACACACTGCATGGCTCTGGGTCACTGTCTCTCCATCAGAAGAGGGCAGCAGTCCACCTGGCCCTAGCTTCTCTTTCTGTCTCTGTGTCTCTTTCTTTTATTTCTCAATCCCCAGCCGCCTCTACTCAGGAATTGGACCTGCTCTCTAGCCATGCAGAAAAGAGAGAAAATAGTTACAGTAAATTCCATTCTAAAATATTTAGCTAGAAATTTAGGTACTTGGGTTTAAAACTAAGGTAAATTACATATTCTAGGAATGAGTCCATGTTTAGTTATAAATTAAAATTTCCTGCTTGTAAATAATGTTGGGATGCAGTCACGGCTCAAATAGTGGTTAATTTGGAAAAGGAGAAATAGAGACGCTAGCTTACTTACTTACTATGGGTCAGTTACTGTGCCAAATAATTTTACATCTGGCTTGATGTCAGGCAGTGTCTAAGTTGAGTTGAATTTTGGGTCCCTTGTGTCACATACATAGTTTAGCACATAGTAGGCCTTCAAAAGTATTTGATGAATGTTATCTGTATTTATATATCAGAACCTAATAGGGTTTATTCCAGAAATGGAATTATTATTCAACACTAGACTATACTAATAATTTCTGTTGTTTTCTGTATTCTGATGCTTTGGCATCTGGGGTCTTGCTGGCCCTGGAAGGATTGCCTCTCCCAGGGTTAACCAAATCCTAGAGCTATTAAGCAACTCACCCAAGATCTTGCTTTTCATATTCAAACCAACCAATCCAGAACCCTCTCACATTTTGATCACCGGCCAGGCCTAGGGACAGCACCCATGCACAAATTTTGTGCACCAGGCTTCAATTTTTTAAAATAATAGGAGCTATAAATAGGGGAAATTTTAAAACAATAATTTTAAATGATTTAAAAAATTTTAAAACTTATGCTCAGAGGCAATCATGTTAACATTTAGGCTGTAGTCAGATTGCATAGAAGGTAAAATTGTCCTTCACATAAAGACATGAATGCCTTTCTGTGTGTGTGTGTGTGTGTGTGTGTGTGTGTGTGTGTGTGTGTGTATATATATATATATATATATATATATATATTAACTAATGGATACTGAAATCCACTGTATGGCTGTTGTTGGATATTAAGGTCCTTTCCAAGTTTTCACAACAGTTAACCTTTTATGTTCATATGTGAACTTAGCGTATGCCTATGAATCAAAAAGGTACATATCAAGCTTCAGCTATTTTCTAATTCATTGATTAATATAGTAAGACATTTCTATATAAAAGTTCTCTCATTAGAAACTTAAGGTTAACAATCTTCACAGGACTGTTGTGAGAATAAAATGTATAATATGCATAAAAATGCTTTGACAGATTAATTTTTTTTTCAAAATCCTAATTTATTTGGCTGACTGTATGTTTTATTATTAACAGGTTTGAAACCTCAAAAAGGTTTTTGGACCCAGTGGAAACTGAAAGAACTGGCCACAACAACTATACATGGTTCCAAGAAGGCACCTGCCAAATCTGTATATGAGAGGATTATAAGGAGTCAGGAACGCATAATGAATTGTAAGTAAATTTATCCTAAATTGAAGCATGAAATCACCAAAATCATGTGTGCTAAGTTATTTATTTGTCAGAATTTTCTAATGATTTATACTTTGCTGAGGATCTTCAAGTAACATTTGATTTGTACATTGGTGTCATAGTAGTTTGAACATTGCTTTCATTTTAGTTTTTCATTATAAAATTATATTCTTATATTGATTTTTTTAGGAACTTTTTAAGTACACAAGACATATTCTTACTTTTTAGCTATATTACTAATTTATTAATAATGTATTTTGCTAATAGATTGAGTTTAAATTTTTTCCAGTAAGTTTAAATAATGTTTTCCTTAGAATTTCAGTTTTGTGACATGTTTGTCTGGACTTACCTAATATTATGAAAATATCTATCTTCTCTTTCTGGTACTTCTAATTTCCATGTTTTATTTAACATTTTATTCCATTTGGAATTTATTTTGTTATAAGGAAGGTAGTTGTATTCTAGTATTTTTTTTCTAATCACTCATTTATTAAATAGTTCACTTACAGGCTACATGAAATATCAATTCACTTGGACATATTTGTGTATTCTCTTCTGTTCCTTGAGCTACATGCCAAATTCCTGCACCAAACTTCTCAGTTATTCTAAATTAATAAGCACTGTAAGGCAAGTTTATTTCTATCTTTTTTACATAATATCTCTAATACAAAACATAGTTCTGGTGCTCAGGTCTCATTTCAGGCTCATTAAATGAGAATCTCTGCCTCAGGACTTTTTTTTAATCTACTCAGGATGATTTCAACATGTAGGCAAAGTTAAAACCACTAATGTCCAGGGAAAGAACTTTCTAATCTTCTTGATATGGGACAGAAAAGAGGACAGAAGGGCTAACCTACTCAACCTACTCTTCTGAAAGCTATTCTTCGGTTAATTTCTGTTTCTAAAATTAATTAATTACTTCTCTTGGGATTTGTGCTGTCATTTCCCCGACTTTTATCCTCATAGATATCATCCTATCTGATTCCCATCTTTTAGTAGTTACAATTTCTTGCCTATTGTTGCCAAGGGTTTTTCCAGAACTTCATACATAGTTGTTGTTTTGAATGCGAGGTACTTTATTATCTTGACCTACCCTTGCATATCTGTGTTTGCTCCCAGACTGACAGGTGGATGACAACTTGGCTGAACATAAAATTAAGGATTTTGAAGGAATTCTTTATTGTGTAAAAAGTTTTACTTACAGAAAGTGATAAGAAAAGAATAAGGAACTTCTATATATCCCTGATCCATCAACTGCTTACATTTTTCCCTATTTATGTTATCATGCTTTCTCTTATTTTTTCATATAGCATTGAAAGCTATACATTTCTCTAAACACTGTTTTAGCAACATTTTACAGTTTAGATATGTTGTATTTTCGTTATCATTTAACTTAAAATATGTTCTAATTTTCAGTATAAATTCTATTTTGACCCTTGGGTTATTTGGAGATGTATTGCTTAATTTCCAAATATTTGGGGATTTTTTTTTTGTCTTGCGTTCTATCTAGTTTGATATAATAGAGCCAACTCAGCTTTCTTATGCTTATGGGTTTTTTGGTGTATCTTTTCCTATCATTTACTTACAAACTGTTTTTGTTTTTGTGTTTAAAGTGCATTTACTGTAGAGAGCCTTTAGTTCAGTTTTGTTTGTTTGTTTAGACTGACAATGTATTCTTTTAATAGGAGTGCTTACTTCATTTACATTAACAATAACTGTAGATTTATTTTTACCCTGATCCTCTTTTTTTTTTTCTTTTCAATTTTACCTCTCCTAATTTCTGTTCTTCCATTTCCCCTTTACTATCTTCTTTTGGTTGATTAAATGTTTTTAGTAGTCCACTTCATTTCCTCTATTACTTATTTGCCTATATATCTCTTTGTAAGTTTTGAGGTTGCCTTAATGATTACCAAATGCATCCTTAAATTATCAACATACTACTTAAAGTTAATATTGTCCTACTTCACTAGAAATATAGGAGCTATATGTAGAGTGGAGTGAAAAATGGGACAAAAAGATGGGACAATTGAAGGGTTCCTTCATTTTTTTCTCTTCTCTTTGGAATTACTTACCTATGCTCCCTATTGTCCAACACATGGAAACCATTGTTCCATTTACTTTCTCTAATTTTTTTCGTTGTTTAAGAAAGTAAATCCAGTGCCTGTTACTTCATCATAGTTCGAAGTAGAAGTGATTATATGTATTTTTTAAAGATTAAGAGAAGGTTTAAAAGTAGCTTTCTATGTTTATTCACATATTTATTGTTCCTGGTTCCTCATTCCTTGCTATAAATGTGAATTACCATCTATTATCATTTCACTTCAGCCTTAAAAAAAAAAAAAATGGCCCTTTGACAGTTTTCATAGTTCCGTTGTGCTAGCAATGAATTTTCTCAAGTTTATGTATCTAGAAATAATGTTCATTTTGCCTTACTTTTGAAGGATATTTTTGCTGGATATAAAATTATGAGCACCTTTCTTTTGCCTTTCAACAAGATATTATTCTGTTGTGTTCTATTTTGTATTATTTCAAGAGAGAAGTCAGACACTATTCTTGTCATTTTCACTATGTCTAGATGGGAAGCATCCTATATAAAAAAAGAGAAATATGCTAATTATCTGTTATGCCCTGAGGCATAATGACTGACTGCATAAGGACCAGATCACAAATCAGCAGGAGGTGGGGCAGCAAACTACAGGGGGAGAGAGGCGCTACAGGAGGGGACAAGGTAGCAAGCTACGAGGGGGCAAGGGAGAGGAGGGGAAGGTGAGAGAGCTACAGGAGGGTGGCAGCGACCTACTGGCAAAGGGATTCATGTCCAGGGCTACTAGTTTTCTATAAAGGGCCAAAGAGTAAATATTTTAGATTAGTTGTATACACTTGGTCTCTGTCACCTAATATTTTTAAAAACTCTTTAAAAATGTATTTTTTAAAAAATTCTTAGGTTGGAAGCTACATGGAAAATAGGTCATGAGCTTGATTGTACCCACAGGCTGTAGTCTATTGATTCCTACTAGATGTAATGTGCTTTCTTCCCTCTAACTACTGTTAAGGATTTTTCTCTTTATTCTTCGAATTTAGCAAGTTGTCCATGAGGTACTGATGTACTTTTTTTGTGTTCATCCTCCTTGGGGTTTCTTAAACTTGTAGTTTGATGTTTTTCACCAAATTTGGGGATTTTTTGCCATTATCTTTTTCAAATTCTGTTCTATTTCTCTCTGTTCTCTAATTTATATGTATTGTATCGCTTAATATTGTCCACGGATCACTGGGATCTTGTTATTTTTTAACTTTTTTCCCCCTCTGTGTTCTTTAGAAACCACAATTTCTATTTATTTCATTTTAAGTTCTCTTATTCCCCCTCCCATGGTTTACACTCTACTCTTAAACCCAATAAATGAACATTTTATTTCATACATTGTACTTTTCAGTTAAGAATTTTCATTTGGTCTTTTTTTATAGTTACCATTTTTATTCTTAGGTTCTCTTCAGACCATATTTTCCTTTAAGTCAAACATATTTCAAATAGCTGCTTTAAAATTATTTTCTGATAATTTCAATATTTGTATAACATTGAGATGGATTTTTATTGGCTAATTTTTTCTTAACTATAGGTCACAATTTCTTGATTCTTTTCATAATTTCTTATATATTATGGGAATTTTGAATGATACTTTGAGGACACTCTGGGTTCTATTACATTCCACTCAACAATAGTAATTTTTGTTCAAGCAGGCAATTACTTCAGCTGGACTCAAAGTCTGAGATTATGTCTTCTGTGGTGGTAAGCCACTGAAATCTCCACTCAGCACTTTAGTTGTCCAGCTATTCCTTTTCACCTTTCCACCCTATTGCTCTCCTCTACCCAATTCATGAGTAATTCAAAAAACAGCCAGAGGTTTGAGTAGATCTTACAATATGCAGATTTGGTGCTTCCCTTCTTCAGCCCTTTTCTTTCCATGATTTCTAACAGTTCCTGATTTTTCAGTCCTCTGGCAGTCTTAAGTGAATAATATTTCCACTTAACTCCTCAAACTAGGAATATTTATACCTTTTCTGCATTCCATCTACTTATATGCCACATATACGAAGGTGTACTGTCAGTCGAAATGCTGCAGCTGCATGAACACAAATTGTATTTATCACAGGTTGCTTTCCTCTTCAAAGGTTCGATTCCCTTCCAGTTTACGGTGACTTTTAGTATTTTCTGGTATATTTAAATCATTTTCTTTAATATTTTCAAATTTTATAATCTGTTACCTATTGGAAACTTGGGCTGATGTGCATTAAATATTTTATTTAAATATTGAGCTCATTTTCCAATTTAAATATTAAATTCTCAAACTAGAGATATTACTTCTATTATTAAATTCTATTATTAAATTCTCAAACTAGAGATATTACTTCTATAATCTTCTATTATTTAGTCTGATAAAAAAGAAAAGTCTTATTTCTTTTATTACCATTTATAAAATGAAACAACTGAAGAATAATATAATTTAGTAACATAACTGTTAAGTGGTGGATATGAATTCAAAGCCAACAAATTCTGTCCTTTGAGTCTGAACTCTTAAACCACTTATCATACTGTTTGCCTCTCAGTCATTTAATTTTGTAGACTTGTAAGTATATTAAGGCTTAAATTTTTCAACATAGAATGAGTTATAACTTATGAGAATTACCATAGCCTCAATCCTTCATTCATGACTAAGGTGAGCTTTCAGATCATTTCCTGGGATCAAATTTTAAAAGGTGAGACTGAAGGAGGAAGGATGTTAGTAGAAGTACCAAAAAAGGGAGAAGACTGGGGGTGGGGGTTGGGGGACTCACTTGTTTCCCAATTTTATGTATGGAGTACTCTAGAAATAGTGAGCAATGTTTAGAGAATTGGAAAACCTACACTCTGAGTTTAAAGTGGTTCAGAGGTACAATGACAGCAAAGGGTTGGATTTTCTAATCCTCTTAAAGGAGCTGAGCCTCAATGGGAAAGCACAGGTCTGCTACACACCATCTCTTTTTTTTGCTGGGGAACTAAAATGGCAGTTATACCATTTCAAAAAGGCAAGGATTACTTACTGAGGGTTTCTTATGTAAACTTAAATTGTGACTACTGGGAACTCTGTGTAAGGTAGAAGTTCATTCAAATCTATTTGAGCTTTGGGTCTCATCTTTTTCTAGAGCCCTAGCCTACTCTTAAAGCTACCTTCGGACTTTGATATTAGTAGTCAGTGATTGCCTCTCCTCCACATAGTGATTCAGAGAGTCAGGTTATTCCCTTCTGGGGTCAGCATCCTACAGAACCCCATAATTATTAAAAGCGAGCTGCAGCAGGAGAATAAAAGGGATAGGTATATATTCTTAAAAGTCTTGGCTCAGAAGTTACCCCCATCTCTTAAAATCACATACCATTAGTAAGAACAAGCCATGGCTATACCTACATGTAAGGAAAGCTGGCAAATAAAACCCGTGGCTGTGAAGCTGCTACATAGGACAACTCTACACCATGGGAGGGGGAGGTACACATTTTTAAATATATTTTATTGATTTTAGAGAGGAAGGAAGAGGGAGAGAGAGATAGAAACATGAGTGATGAGAGAATCATTGGTTGGCTGCATCCTGCACACCCTCTACTGGGGATCGAGCCCGAAACCCAGGTATGTGCCCTTGGCCAGAATTTAACCTGGGACCTTTTAGTCCGCAGGCTGATGCTCTGTCCATTGAGCCAAACCAGCTAGGGCGGGAACACACATTTTGGAGAAATGAGTGTCTTCAGTTAAAGAAGAATGCAGTGATCTTTATGTATGAAGTGCTTTTGCTATGACCAGTAATAACATCTGAGCTATCAAACGAAAGAAATTTTGGAGAATTTACATCCACCAATATGACCTTGACAGTTTTTCAATACTTAAAGACTTCCCTGATAAGTCAGTTTCGATATTAACAAATATGAATTTTTAATCGTATTTGATTAAAATATGAAGAAGTCAAAGCCCCATCACACCTCTGCTGCTGCCACTGCTGACAGAGCAAGCCTCAGCTGGCCCTGGTTACCTGCACCTCAGGCCAACCCTGGAAGCTGGGCAGCCACCATCCAAAGTTTACCTGCGCCTCAGGCCAGCCCTGAGTGGCTGGGGGCTGTGGGGACTAGGGAACTCTGGAGGCAGGCTCATGGCTGCCACCCCATTGGGGCTGAGGGGACTGGCCACCAGCATCTCTGAGGGCGTGGCAGTCACTTAGCATATTCCCTCCCTTTTTGCTGTGGGCACCACCATCTTTTGTGATGGTGTGAGGGTCAATTAGCATATTCCCTCTTTATTAGGTAGGATTTTTACCTCTCTGTAGTTTTCTCCTGCTCACTTTGTGTGTATTAAACCTTAATCTGTTTGCTGTAGGAATGCTAAGGCAGGTCAAGAGCAAAACCTGAGTGAAATATAAGTATTCACATGCATGTGTGCATATATGTTTTCAAGGAATAAAATCACTTGTGCTCCATGTATCCTGATGTCTCAAAACTGCCTACTCTAATCCAAAACATATTTAAAACATTGTTGTTGTTTTTTCTTCTTGACATCTGTCATCTGGGTAAACTTTTCTCCAGAATTTTAAACTAAGAGAATTTTCTTTTTGTTTTGTTTTGTTTTTTATGAAGTAAATAGACAGCAGATAGTTAAAATTAGCCTTTCAAACAAAGAGGCATACCTCCCCTTTCAGGACAGGGATGTAAGCAGTTATAGAATTCAGTATCTGGAATGACACAGGATTTACAAGCCAGCTCCCCTTAACCAGTGAATTGTTAGATTACTTACAAGACTATAATTTTAATGTTCATTCTTCTTATTATGGTTCAATACCATATAACCTTTTAAATTCAGATGAGGATCACTTTAAAAAATGTTTTATACCTGTCCCCTAATTTTTAAGCCCAATTTTCCCCCTTTATCTAGATTTTAAGGTTAAAACATTAACATACTCTATGATTTTTAGTGAACTATAATTTAAACTACAAGCAATTTTAAAAATCTTTACAATCAGTCAACTTGTAGCTTTTAAGTACCCTATGTGCAAATTACTTCACATGATACTGTGGGGAGATGAAAATAAAAAAGAAAAGTAGTTGTTACTCATACACAGTTCAAGTTGCTAATCAGCAAATGACATGTTCCAAAAATACTTAGAGCATTAGCCAATTGGATGAGCTAGTTAAACTTTAATTTGTACCTCTGTCATTTTGCTAACTCTTCACTGTCACCAATGATTAGAGACATTTTAAAAATAAAACTTAAAACTTGGAAATAAGGTAGCTCTCTGAAAATTAAGCCAGTAAAAGATTGACATTGTGCTTTTCATTATACATTACTGAAAAAAAACAAAACACATGAAATTTACATAGTAAAGAGTGAGGAAACTCCCAAGACACTAATAAGATGGCCAGAGATATAAACTCCCAATGTGGTACTAATTTAATAAGTTGTATTATTGTATTGTTGTTGGTTGTATGTTATATTATATGGAGAAAGATTGTATGAACACAAGTGGGGAAAACAACATGTGGCATAGGATAGAAGAAGCCCAAAGAAACAGGAACTGGCATTGTTTTTACAGAACTGTCCAGATTTGAACATTGTGAATTGGGTTTCATAATAATTTGATTAATATGTCTTTTTAAGCCATTTTATCTCTGTGTGCTTTAATGTCATGCTCACCAAGCAATTTTCTAATTACTTCTTTAGCTTTTAGGATAATTTTCCATGGTCTGCCATAGGGTGACCTGCAAATCTCTGCCCCAGATATGTTGGTCATTGATTGGTAGCAGTGGTCAGAGGTGCTGGATGGCACGAAAAGCAATGGTTTTTCATCTATATTATAAAAAACAAGTGGCCCTAACACCCTCACACCGTAACGGCCAAATGGCCAGTGGGCAGGGCTGTGAGCACAGCAAGGCGCACATGGGTGGGTGGACCAGAGGTACATTGATGGGTCTTGTGGCAGGCAGGGCAGGGTAGGGTGGGGCACGAGCTACTAGCAGCAATGGGTGGGGCAGCCAGCTGAGGCAAGAGGCAGTGAGCTACTCGCACACAGATTTGTGTGCAGGGCCCCTAGTCCTATATAATAAATAGGTGTATGCAAATTGACCATCACTCCAACACACAAGATGGCTGCCACAAGCTGGCCAGCAGGGGATGGCAGGTGTGGATGATCAGGCCAGCAGGGGAGAGCAGTTGGGAGGGACCAGGCCTGCAGGAGAGGACACTTTGGGGTGACCAGGCCAACAGAGGAGGGCAGTTGGGGGCAATCAGGCTGGCAAAGGAATGCAGTTGGGGGCAATAGGCCTGCAGAAGAGGGAAGTTTGGGATGATCAGGCAGGTCAAAGAGGGCAGTTGGGGACATCCAGGCCTGCAGGGGAGGACAGTTAGGGGTGACCAAGCCTGCAGGGAAGGGCAGTTTGGGGTGATTAGGCCTGCAGTGGAGAGCAGTTGGGGGAGATCAGGCCTGCAGGGGAGGGCAGTTGGGGGCAACAAGGCCAGCAGGGGAGGACAGTTAGGGATGACCAGGCTGGCAGGAGAGGGCTAGGGGTGATAAGGCCTGCAGGGAAGGACAGTTAGGAGCAACCAGGCTGGCAAGGGAGGGTAGTTGGGGCGACCAGGAATACAGGCGAGGGCAGTTAAGGGCGATCAGGCCAGCAGGGGAGCAGTTAGGCATAGATCAGGCTGGAAGGGCAGTGGTTAGGGGGTGATCAGGCTGGCAGACAGAAGCTGTTAGGGTCAATCAGGCAGGCAAGCAGTTGGGAGCCAGCAATCCTGGATTGTGAGAGGGATGTTTGACTAGGAAGAGGCCTATATGAGCAATCAGCCATCCCTCGAGGGGTCCTAGATTGGAGAGGGTGCAGGCTGGAATGAGGGACAAACTCCCCCATGCATGAATTTTGTGCATTGAGCCTCTAAGTTGCATTATAGAATGCTTTAATATACTCTATTGAGTGACATGGATATACTTCTGAGAGAATCACTAGTTTGAACAAAACATCTGCATTTGTTTCAATTTTGACATAATGCTTTGAAGTTATGTATGCTCATTATTCTGTTCCTTGAATGGAATTCATTTATCCATTTGTTTCCTGAATATTTACTGAGGGCTTAGTTACTGTGTGCCAGAGACTGTTAAAAATGCATTGGAATATTATAGTGAACAAAACATGTAAGATCCTTTCCTTGTAAAACTTATGGCCTGGTGATGAGATAAACACAATGGGCTAAGGAAACTTTAAAGGTTTGTTGCTGAGCAGTGAGAAGACTGGGCAGGTAAGGTAAGAGCTAATTGTATGACAGCTTTGGATGCTATTTGACAGAATTTAAATCTAATAGGAATTAAGAAGCAATAAGGGTTCTAAAGAGATTCTCCTCTGCCTGCCCTGTTTAGCTAATTGGCTCTCAAATGCGCGGGCACAGTAGAATTTCCTAGGGAGCTCTAGAAATACCATTGCCTGGGCCAAAACTGGTTTGGCTCAGTGGATAGAGCTTCGGCCTGCGGACTGAAAGGTCCCAGGTTTGATTCCCGTCAGGGGCATGTACCTTGGTTGCGGGCACATCCCCAGTAGGGGGTGTGCAAGAGGCAGCTGATTGATGTTTCTCTTTCATCGATTTTTCTGACTATCCCTCTCCCTTCCTCTCTGTAAAAAATCAATAAAATGTATATATTTTTAAAAATATCATTGCCTGGGTCCCATTCCAGATATGCTCATACAACTGGCCTGGGGTAGTGCCTCGGAGTCATTATTATTTTTTTTAAATCCCATATAATCCCAGTGTACATCTAGCAATAAAATATTTTTCAAGTCTTTGGGGGGTCTTTTTATCCTCAGATGGTCTTGGGTAATTTATGATTGATTGCTTCCACCATCCAAACTCTCTATGGCTCGAGGAATTTCAAATGGCATCTGTGATCTTATTCTCTTGAGGTAGGGTAGTGGAGGGGAGGATTATCTTCAGGTTGGCTCTGAAGGCAGGGTAATTTCCTTCATATGGAGGCAAAATAATATTGTTAGTTTTTCAGATGTATTAGGACTCCCAGGAGGCACAACTCAAGCTAATAGGCAATTCAGAACTGTGGTTTAAACCCTTTCTCAGAGAACAGACCGCACAGGGAAGGATCAGGAATGCTACCACATAGAATATAGGTACTTACTTCTTCCTCTGGTGAATGGCTCACCATGGAAAGCCATGGGTTACCCTTATCAGGCACCAGGGAATCTCATCTGGGGTAGTGGCTGTAAAACCATTCAGTTTACGATTTATGTTAGGTAACCTTTAAAATGGCCTCAATGATCCTTGCTTTCTAGTAGTTATGCCCGGGTATAATTCCCTCTCCTTGAAGACAGGCAGAAGAGTAGTTGTAAAAATACAGTGGCTTCCATTTGGAGAATACTCTCTCATTCTTTCTGATGCCTTGCTCTGTGGGAAACAGTCATGCTATGGGGAGGCCCATCCTGGGGAAGTGGTGTTGTGAGCCAACAGCCAGTGGATCTAAGGTGGATCTAAGGTGGATCCCTCTCTAGGTTAAGGATAGAGATAATAGATGACTGCAGGCCTGGTCAACACCTTGACTGCAGCCTTATAGAAACACCTTGTGAATCCATGCCCAGGTTCCTGAGCCCATAACCGATGAGATGATAAATGTTTGCTATTGAAGCCACTAATTTTTAAGATAATGTGTTATGAAAACCATAAATAACTAAGACATGGCTGGGTTAAACAAGAGAGAGACCTGTCATCTTCAAGCTAAATGTTATTATTCATCTCATATTTTTATTATTAGAATATAAGTTCTGGTAATATAAAAGAAAATAAATTTGATATGAGGATTTAGAAACCACATAATAATCAGAAAGTTTTATATATATATATATATATATATATATATATATATATATGATCCATCTTCTCAGGTATTGTGGGGAAAAGACTAGTACTTCATTATTTCTTGCTTCCTCAACTCAAAATAAATACATTTCCTTGATACACCATTCAAAGTTAGAGGATAAGTGGGAGCACATGTGAGCCTAAAGGGAGCATCACCATCATTGAAAGCAGCAGTTTTATTGAATATAGAAGTAAAACACAGTAGCCTAACAAAAATGCTGGAAGAGTTAGACATAACGTTTTAGTGAACTATTTCATATTAGGATAATGCATTTAGAACTCTAACCACAGAGGCAAATTGATAATATTTTCTAAAAATTCTGTTTTTGGGTCATCATGGAAATGGTTAAGGTTGATAATCTTCTAGTGCCCACAAGTTAGTCTCAGTGCCCTGCATCTCTTTTGATAGATAAATGTTATATTCTAATTGACCAGTAACCACACTCATACTGGTTGTTACATTTTTTTATATCACTCTTATTCAGAGTGAATTTTAGATAACTTTTTGGTCTTATTTTTCCATGTGTCATCTGTGTGTAAAGTTGGACTATGATAAGGTATCGGATCTCTTGTGACTTATTCATGCCCAAGTATATGGCACTGGGGTAGTGGTGTAAATGAAGCCATGTGATAAAATTTGTACATCTTTCTGGTGGGTCACTTTTACTCACTGGTGTCACCTTCATATGAAAGCAAATACAAATGTATTATGGAATAAAATGCAAAAATTACATGAATCTTTTTTGTCTTTGGTGGGTGACCTTAGACTCTCATTCTTTGATTGATTGGCATTTCAGTAGATAATTAGAACAGGCACTGATGGAAACTAAGAATTCATCTCCAGAACTCTTCTATCAAGTTTAGTTTATTACCAACTCAAAGGCTGATAACTTACAGCTTTTTCTTTTTCTTTTCTTTTTTTAAAATATATATTTTATTGATTTTTCACAGAGAGGAAGGGAAAGGGATAGAGAGCTAGAAACATCCATGAGAGAAATACATCAACTAGCTGCCTCCTGCACACCCCCTACTGGGGATGTGCCCACAACCAATGTACATGCCCTTGACTGGAATCGAACCTGGGGCCTTTCAGTCCGCAGACCAATGCTCTATCCACCGAGCCAAACCGGTTTTGGCAACTTACAGCTTTTTCATGTGAAAATGTTTTACCTCAATAACTGCATTGGAAGAATTTTCTTTATTAACTTCTTTTGCTAACAATTTACATTCTTTTAGTTTTTCCCTTCCTAATTATTGAAAACTTATGTATTTAACCAACGTTCTTTTCAAAGACCATTTTAAGAAAAGATTACTCTGTTTATATGGGTATTTTGCACAATGCTCTCCATTTGTAAACAAATGGGGTGCATGTAATAGTTGACTAAGAATTAGGATGATAAATTACATTACTTCTTTCATCGTTTTGATTGAGATCACAGTATAGACTAATCAATTATATATGAAGTGAATTGCCAAAGCACAAGTCATGCATATATACTGGTATGTACTACATTTAAATGTACATGCCAATATATATGTACACAAATATCCTATCTCAATAGTATTTTTTTAATGAGACCACTAGCTAATAATCCTAATAGTCTAAGAGTAGGAAGCACATGCTAAATGCCCTAGACTCTTGTGACAGGTCTCTACCTAACCAGATTCATGACTTTGGATGTATAATAATCTTAATTTCCTGGTCTGCAGATGAATAAGAGGGACTAAGGTCCCTAGTTGTTTTAAGATTCTATAATTCTAAGCATATGTAACTAGTACAAATTTTCTAAAATTTGCATGGTAGATGTAAAAAAGGAGGGGGACAAAGAATTAAAAGTGTTTCTAGAAATGCTCCCAGATTGGAATTACTGCTAAATATTGATTTGCTTAATTCAGCATTGCAATATAATTTAATTATAACTATAACTTCATAGACAAAGAGTATCTGACCCTAACACACACATACATATACACTGAGTGGCCAGATTATTATGATCTCTGAACGCATAATAATCTGGCTACTCAATATATATATATATATATATATATATATATATATATATATATATTAGAGGCCTAGTGCATGAATTTGTGCATGGGTGGGGTCCAGCCAGCCTGGCCAGGGGGAGGGGACATGGGCAACTGGCCAGCCTGCCTGCTGGTCGATCTCCTAGTCGAGGGGACAATTTGCATATTAGCCTTTTATTATATAGGATATACACTGAGTGGCCAGATTATTATGCATTCAGAGATCATAATAATCTCGCCACTCAGTGTATATTTCTCCTTACATATCCATATAATCATGTTTCACCCAAACTTTTATAAGTGAAGTAAAATTAGTCTCATTATTATTTTTTTTAATATTCAAACATTGAATCAATTAGATTCATATAAATCAATTCATATAAAATTTGAGTATGGACAGATACTCTGAAAGATCTTAAGAAAATAAATATGAAAAACATAGGTCCTCTTCTGCCCTCACATGTTCACAAGACTCCAGAATCTGATCTAGGAACCTAGACTAGTAAGGCTCTTAATTCAGATAACAGTTAAAAATAGCATTCTTGTCATGGGCACAGTGGCTCAGTGGTTGAGTGTTGACCTATGGACCAGGAAGTCACTGTTTGATTCCCAGTCAGGGCACATGCAAGGGGCATGCAGAAGACAGCCAATTGATGATTCTCTGTCATCATTAGTGTTTCTGTTTCTCCCTCTCTAAAATCAATTTTAAAAAAAATTTTAAGAAAAAAAAAACAACACATTCTTGGCATCTCCCCAGAGTAGATCTTGGAAAGGGCAGTTCTTTTAGTTTCCCGCAGCCTGGTTAGATAGATGAGCCATAAGAAAACCAATTGAATTTGTTGTTTCTGTTGATTTAGCTGTTTCATGTAACTCTCACCTATAAATATATTACCACATAACATTTATATAAAACAAAGGAACTTGAATGAAAAATATTTTAAAATTAAAACCACCATGGTGAGCATGCCAGTATATAATTTAGATACATGTTGACCTCCTATTAATGAATATATAAAGTGCCAATGGAAGAGTTATGAGTAGAAATTTATTTTTCTTATAAACCCATTATCTGTAGCCTGATTTCAAGCCTTTATGATATTCTAGGCCTCAAAACCCTATTTTGGGCATTGTGCTCTTGCCATCTATCAGGGAAACCATTTTTAATGCTGCCATACTCCAAGTGTCCAGATCTCTAGAGATTAGAAAAATTACTAACTTTAAATATGCATGTTTTAAAAATATGCTATTTTCTACTGATAAGCTCAAATATAGTCTAATTTTAAAATTCTGTAAG
Organism: Vespertilio murinus; assembly: GCA_963924515.1. NCBI lineage: Eukaryota > Metazoa > Chordata > Mammalia > Chiroptera > Vespertilionidae > Vespertilio > Vespertilio murinus. The sequence goes on along the minus strand of OZ004704.1, from coordinate 162,487,479 downwards.
TTCTTTTAACTTATACAATTCAATTTAACTGACAAGAGCATGTGGCAAAACATATTTCGCATTTTTGTATTGTTCCCTGTGAGACATCTATTGTAAGATTGCTGCAGGCTGTCATTTTTGTCTGTCATCCAGGATTTGCTGGCCCAAGTGTTATGTACTGGACTTGGTGTTGGTCACGAGGAGGAGGGAACTTGTGGTGGAGCCAGCCGGTTTTGTTATTGCTTTAGAATTAAAAGCATATGAAACAGATACAGCTTATTAAGGTTGTTTTTTATAAATAACATAAACTTAAATAACAAAACAATAAAGTTCATATACAACTTAAAATAGAGTTTAATGCTGTAACCACCAAAAAGGAAAAGCATGATTATTTGTGGGGAACACATTATTATAAGCCATATTCCTGAATATGAATTATACAAAAGATAGATTATATTACTTGAATTTTAACTTTTAGGGATTATAAAATGTTATTTTGTGGCAAGTGAGATGAAGTACAGTATTATTATCATTATTGCTATTTTATATACAAGATTTTTTAAAACATCCTTGTAGCAATATTCCTTTCAATTTGAGCAGCATTAGGAATTTTGTTCTTGTTAGTAGACATAAAAATGTCCTAATCATATACTTTGTATAACTGTTCAATTCCATAATAGAATTTTTGAAAATATTCCTTCTTTTCTGATTAGAATTTAAGTGAATTATAATTTTTCACTAGAAAGCATCTCAGCTACTGCTCATCTTTCATAGTTAGCCTTGACTTGATTATCTGACAAATCATTCCAGCAGCCTTTAGGTCTGACATATCTTATATAACATTATCTGCATTATTATTATTATAGCAGCCATTTAATAAGCAGAAAAGAATATTTAAATAATCATTATCAGATAATCAAATCTAACATACTCTTAAGGGTAAATTAATTTAAGAAAAAAAAATTACTATTACTAACATCATGATTGTACAACCAGTTTATAATATTTTACAACTTTTAGTTACTAAATCTGATTTTTGTGTTTATTTTTCAAACCTTTTTTAATGCAGTCTCTTAAAATAAACATAAATGCGCAAGTCCAGCTTGATCAGTTTTTCAGTAGTTTTTCCAGCCTTTCTTGGTTACTTAGAGAAGAGAAAAGAAAAGAAAACAGTCCACTTAAAGAAATCTCCCTGCTGGAACTGGTTTCTTATATACCATATATTATTAGGTTATTGCCATAGGAAGAAAGTGAGCTGTTTTTTGTTCTTTCTTCGTTTTTTTCCCTCTTACAGGAACCCCCTTTTGACTTAAGGCAACGAACATTTCTCCTCCACTGTGTGTCCATTTAGCCGATGCATATGTGTTATAATGGTTTTCCAGGATTAATTCTTTGAAGTTGCAATCTTCATTGCATTCTTTCTGTTAAAACAACAAACAAACAACATTAGCTAAGTGATTTTTAGAGTGGCTCAATTAGACAAAGAGTAAGCAATAATATTTGGTAAAATTAAAGCATAAATGACTTTTTTGAGTGGGCATAATGCAGTTTACATATTTGCAAAAAAAATAAGATCTTAAATTTAAAAATAAAATGATACACATTTAATTATGCAGCATGGTTTCAAGCATGTGGCTTTGGGCAGTCAGCTGCTTCTGTTCTTTAATAATGGGAGTGATTTCCCCCTGATGAGCAGCTCTCATTTTACTATGCCCCCCACTCATTCCCTAATCCCTGAAACTTTGATATGATTATCAGAGCCTCTGACTCTCCCTCAGCTTAAAGACATATTTCACAACCTTTATTTCTTACTACAGTCTGCAATAGTGATGGAAAATAAAAGGTTAATTTATTTGTTCGTCCATCTAATCATTTATTCATTCATTCAGTCAAACCCATGTTTTTATGTTATTAACCTGTGCCAGGTATTGTGCTGGACTATGGGAATACAAAATAAAGCTAGTCATACTTTATTACTGTGGCATGAACTGTTATATATTTCACATTGTAATAAAGTGGGGACAATGGGAATACTTGCAGTTCAAAGCCCATAATTTTGAGATTGATAAACAAACTTCTGAATTTCCCCCCCAAGAATTTCCATGTCAGCAACGTGCAAATTGGGTGAACTCTAACAATAAGAGCGTTAGTGCTGATGGATGGAAATTTTAGATTTTAAGTATTTAAAATGTACATGGAATGTTAGAGCTGGAAGGATCCTGAGAAGTTAGCTAGTTTAGCTAATTTCATAGATGAAGAAGCCAAAGTCCAGAAAGCTAAACAATTTTTCCGGAGACACGCATGTGGGAAAAACAACATGTGGCATTTTCTTAATGCTTGAATATAAAATATTGTAATGAAATCATTAAATTATATGGTTAGAAAAAAATTAATTCCACTTTTACTTTTCAAAGAGGCAAGATATTCTTAATAAAACCAAATTTGGAAAATTAAGGCTACACTATCAATTATTAATACCTTCGCATAGAGTTTTCCTTCCTTGTTCATTGCAAGAAAATATTCACTTTCCACCCCTTTGATTGCCACAATTCCAACTTCCACTGTCCTGATTTCCATAATATCTGCAAGGAATCACAGAAAGATATGTCAGTTATTCACTCAGCTTTGCATATTATGTAAGAATGGCCATTTGTCTTTATTTCTGTCCAACTGGAAGTTAAGATTACTAATGTGATTATTACTTAACACATACACACAATCACCAGATCACTACTTATTATATACGTGCAAACTACTGATTTTTTATTTTGTAGAAAAATAGACTTATCTGGATTCAATGAAATAGTTACATATTTGAATTTAGCTTTTTCTTCTCTAGAATTACATTTCTAATTTGCATGAATAATAACAATAAAAAATAGCTAAGAATTGTTCCTATGTATTAACACATTTACTCACCACCAAGACTATGAGGCATGTACTCTTGTTATCCCCCGTTTACAGATCAAGAAGCTCAGACACAGAGAAATTTAGTAATTTGCCCAAATTCTCTCAGCTGGTAAATGGCAGAAGTGATATTTGAATTGAGATGGTCTGGCTCTTAATCGTTATATCCTATATAATAAAAGTGTAATATGCTAAGTGTTCGACCAATAGGTCAACTGTTCAGTCGACCCCAGTCGCTATGATGCACACTGGCCACCAGGGGGCAGACACTCCAGGTGGTAGGTTAGCCTGCTACTGGGGTCCCAGGACTGGGCGAGAGGGCCAGACATGCCCTGGCGGCCCCTCCGACTAGCTGGCCCTGAATGGGACTGGGCGAGACAGCTCTGATTAGCTCCCATCACTGGCCAAGCCAAGGGACCCCACCTGTGCACAAATTCGTGCCCCAGGCCTTTAGTAATACTATAAAAGCATAATAAGTTTATATCTTTATTTTTTTTACTTAAACTCTATCTTTATAAATATTCCTAACAGAATATCTCTTGAATATACCGAAATTGAGTAAAAATCCACTTAAAACAATTGTAAATGATGGTAAACAGAGCCTAAACTTAAAAAAAAAAAGATTACTAGTCAGTTTTTTTTTGATCCAAGGAAAGATAATTTAAAACAAAATTATGAATCCTATTCATATGTTATTTTATAACTGTGTACCTAACTAATTGTTGAAATTAGTTTTGCAAAACTCATAGTTACCACAAGAATGTTACACTACAATTTTGTATTATGTACATTTTCCTTAAGTGCTATATTTTAATGGCTCATATTAAATACAGTAAAACCTCTAGAAATTTTTAAAAGATGATTGGGGAATTAAAAGTTTAGTGAACCTTTTTATGTAATTTCTGCTAATTATACTTTGAACATGAAGGTGCAAACATGAGACATTCTCTTTCATGCCCCTCACACAATACAAAGAAAATTCCAAGTCAAAAATTATCTGTATAAATTGAGACTCCAAAAGCTATTTTCTAAAATATTCATTTAATTAAAGGAAAATCAGATGTTTTACTCCATCCCTTTAGTTCATCCCCTTATTCTTTTTGCTTCAGTTTTCTTATCGAGAGAATTAAGTTGTTACTCTTTTCATCGGGATTAATGTACCCTGGCTAATATTTGTTTTCTGTCTCACATTTGTGCTGCACATAGAAGCCACTTCCCAGTGTACTGTGCTTGGCACCTGTCAGGGCTCATCCAGTTGAGCATTCAGAGCTACTCACCCAGAAACTGGGCTCTATGTGTGAACTGCAAAGGAATGGATATTAATCTTTCTGAGTATTTATGAAGTGTTGTCGGGATGCATAGCACTGCCCTGCAATTTTAGGATACACATTAAGAAAAATTGCCCTGGTTTCTGAATTCCAGAAGTCAAAAAACTAATGTAGGCAGCAAATACATCTGTAGATATATACCTTAATTGAATGAGAAAAGCCTTTTTGGAAAGCACAGCCCTGAAAAAGAGGGTCAGGGAAACTTTAGCAGTTGTTTACAAACCCATGAAGGCTGTGCTACCAATGGTACAGCATTTCACAAGTCTCCACTGAGAGCCAGTCTGTTCGGGCCACTTCAGAGACAAGCCGTGCCCTCTGGGAGCTCTGTCTCTGGTAACTAGCTGTCCTTCGTGTTCGTTAAAGAAAGAGCAAATATAAGTAAAAAAAAATGGGTAGAAGATCTGAACAGATGTCCTGAAAAAAGATACACATGGCAAATATGAATCATTATTGCCTCATCAATTTTAACAAGTGTTCCACATTAATGCAAGTTGCTAATAACAGAGGAACTGTGAGGAGAAGTTGGGATGGTACAATGCGGACTACTATCTACCCAATTTTTTGTAAATCTAAAACTGTTCTTTAAAAAGTCTGTTAATTTAAAATACAGATTTTAATTAACAATATAATATGATTGAATGTGTGGGACACTTTTTATATTGGCATTTTTGTTACTTATTCTTGTCCCAAACATGTAGTATATCTGGGGTTTATTATTAGTTACTACTATTAATGTCTTCAGTGAATTAAGATCTGCCTACCAAGATTATGACTTCTCTTTGTAAAATATGGACAGTTATGAGGAGTAATGTTGTAATAGAAACACACTTTGGGGAGTTTAAGAAATACAAATATTCTGTATATAGGTGACTGTATACGTGTATTATCTCTCAGGTGCTTTGAGATGGAAAAATCATTGAGGTCCAGTAATATTTAGAAACCTGATATCACAAAAATATCTGGACATGAATAAATATGTATATCAAAATACAGTTAGAATTTTCTCTTACTACAGAAAAAAAATGAATGATAGCCAGCAGTATGTGCCAGTCACTAAAAAGAATAGGATGGAAATCACTTCAATAGAAATTCAGAAGGAAGATGTGTTGCATATCCTAAGTGATCAAGGGGGGAGTTGAGGAACAGACAAAACTTGAGTGAGATCTTGAAGGATGGGTAAGGTTGAAATAGGTGCAATGGAAACATAATGCTACTTGGAAGAGAAAAGTATATGTAAGACCATTGAATCAGAGATTCCAGAGTCAGGTTCAGAAGAGAGAAGCTACAGCTGTCTGGAGTAGGAAGAGTCTCTAAGTAAAAGAAGGTGGCAAGGAGCTATGAATGGATTGGTGTGGACCTTCATTGTCAATTTAAGGAATTTTAACTTTTGTTTGTAACAATGAGGAGTCACTGGGGATTTGAAATTTGGAAAATGTCAAGATATGACTTGTGTTTTAGGAAAATTAATTGGATATGCAATGTGGATAGGAAAATAACAAAAACTGTATACATCCAGCTCTTTTCCTATGTTAATGCTGTCAGTTGATGTTCACATTGACCTCTAATGTGTTATTGTGATTTCTAAATAAGTTAATGCATAAACATTTAGAAAATGTCTCACTTTATATTTCTAATATAGGAAAGAGCAGTGATTATAACCCATATGAAATAAAGCTCTTTGAAATCCTCAATTACTTTTAGGATTTCAAAGGGATCTCAAGACTAAAAAGTCTGAAAACAGTTTTTGTAAATTAATTCTATTTCTCTTGGGTGTTTAGTTGCAGTTTGACTGCACTTTGTATATTGTACCCATATATTTGTGGGTTGTATATCTTTAGCTATTTTGTATAGCAAATTGTAATTAAATTATGTAAGTAAATAGTAACCTATGTAAACATTCATGTTTGATCAGCTTAGTTTCTAGTTTAATGTTAGTATGGCTTTAATTAAAGAATAAGGCTAAGGTATATATTTATACTGCTATGATTTTTCAACACAATTATAAGGGTAGCAAAGAATTTTTCTAAATATATGCTGAATTTGTGACATCTTAAAATCCTGTATCTCAATGTTACATTTTTCACATACCTTGCATATAATTATTCCAGTTATTATTGTGTGTGTGCTTGTGTTTTAAGTTCAAAATAATTGCCCTCAAAGAACAATAGACTGATGATTCTCTCTCCTCCTAGTTTTTCTTAGATATCTTCAGTCCTTCTCTTCAATGCTTTTTAATTACAGAAATTCACTTTCCAAATGTTTTCCTTAATTAGGGCTATTGTAAGATCTTCATAGACCCTAGGTACTGCTATTTCCTGAAACTAGTCTACAGAGATCAAATATTAAGATACTAGAGGCCCTATGCACGAAATTTGTGCCTGGGTGGCAGGGGGTGTCCTTCAACCCAACCTGTGCCCTCTTGCAATCTGGGACCCCTAAAGTGGGGTCCCTAGGCCTGGCCAGCGATCAAGGCCTATCAGGGCTTTCCTTCCCCCAGCTGCTGGCAGCTGGCTCCACCCTTGCTACTGCCACTGTTTGCCATCTGTGTGGCACTGTCCACCCCCTCTGCAACCAGTCACCTCCCTCTGCGGGCGGCAGGAATGGGGTGCTATCACTTAGCTGCCCTGGGCCTGCCTCTGTGGGGAAATTGCTGGCCAACCCCACATACCTGCTAGCATTGCTGGCTGCTTGCCTGGGTCTCCCTTTATGGGGCGATCAATCACCAGCCCCCCAGATCAATACACCGCAGAGGGAGGCCCCACCCACCAGCCACAGTGCTGCCAGCTGGGTGGCCTGGGCCTTTCTCTGTGTCTGCCAGCCAGATGGCCTGGGCCTCCCTCTGTTAGATGATCATGGGGTGATGGTGGGGCCCCCCCGACCAATTGCATTGCACCCACCTTGACTGGCCTGGCACCAGTGTGTGTTATAGTGTGGTCGTCCAGAAGGTCATCTGGACGGTTGTTCTGCTGTTTGGTTGTTTGGTCAATCTGCATATTATGCTTTTATTATTATATATTTATCATCATATGTAATATCTTATAATTATTTCAAAGTAAATATAAATTTTCTTTTGAAATTATTTGGCCTAAAGGAACCAATTGTATTCACTATTAGCTATATTTTTTGTAAATATTGTACATTCTTAGGATATCTTACAAAATGAAAAATTATCAAATCATTTTCAAATTTTATGGGAAAAATTATAAATTTGCCGAAACTGGTTTGGCTCAGTGGTAGAGCGTCGGTGTGCGGACTGAAAGGTCCCAGGTTCGATTCCGGTCAAGGGCATGTACATTGGTTGCGGGCACATCCCAGGTAGGGGGTGTGCAAGAGGCAGCTGGTTGATGTTTCTCTCTCATCGACGTTTCTAGCTCTGTGTCTCTCTCCCTTCCTCACTGTAAAATATTAATAAAAAATATTTTTAAAAAAATATTCCATTTCTTTTTTTTTTTTACTGGTACAATGCCTATCTTTAACCTTTTATTAATCATCTTGTTTTGTCCAACTGATTTATCTATCTGTGTATACCCACATTATTGAACATTAACAATTCTGAAATGGCTCATTACATTTATTGGTAGCTCTGATCCTAGGTGTTTCTAAATGTATGCATATATTCATAATAAATTAACACCTTTTCCAAATAAAAGATAGATAAAGATACTGGTCATGCACACATTGGGCAAAGCATCTGTGGCTTATTCTTCAACCCTGCCACATTCAACATGGACTCCAGACACTTCACCAGCTATATATCATTAATTTAAAACCAGCTTCTCAGCAGGAACTAGACCAACATAGATATATAGTCTAAGACAGAATATTATTTCCCTTGATATGGACCTCAATCACAGTAATATAATTTCACCATCTTTTTAAGGAATAACTTTTATCATTTAATTATTTTGAAGTTTTGATATAATAAAAAATGTGCCTATCAAAAAAGAAATCTTATTTCAGATTAGTATATTTTTCAAGGGTATTTTTAATATATTTTATTGATATTTTACTGAGAGGAATGAAGAGGGATGGAGAGTTAGAAACACCAATGAGAAACATTGATCAGCTGTCTCCTGCACACTCCCTACTGGGTATGAGCCCGCAACCAAGGTATATGCCCTTGACCAGAATTGAACCTGGGACCTTTGAGTCCACAGACCAACGCTCTATCCACTAAGCCAAACCGGTTAGGGCTCAAGAGCATTTTTTAAAATATATTTTATTGATATTTTACAGAGAGGAAGGGAGAGAGAGAGAAAGCTAGAAATGTCAATGAGAGAGAAACATCGACCAGCTGCCTCCTGCACAGCCCCTACTGGGGATGTGCCCGCAACCAATGTACATGCCCTTGACCTGAATCGAACCCAGGACCTTTCAGTCCACAGACCGACACTCTACCACTGAGCCAAACCAGTTTCGGCTCAAGAGTGTTTTTTATAAAAGCTGTTTAATTATAACAAGTCATATCTATAATAATAGAAACATAATATGCAAATTGACCGTCCATACAACTTTCCAGATGAAGCCGGGGCTGCTAGACTGAGGCAGCTGGGATGTGAGAGCCAAGTCCCTTGCATGAATTTCATGCATCAAGCTTCTAGTTTTAGATATAGAGACATATGTCAACTATTCCCTTTTAACAAATGATGAATGCTTCTTTTTAAATTAATTATGCAAAAAAGCATGTGTTTGTGGACAAATAAATTTCAGAATCATGTGATATGTGCAGAATTAAAATGTATTAAAATAAATATAAATTAAAATATAAATATCATAGCATTAAGAATGTTAAAATATACTCTCTTACTCTAATCTGATACTGGAATAATTCTAGTCTATGCTTTAAAAAATTAGCTCACTTATTTTTACAATCTTACGTAGTTTCTAGCATGATATAGGAGAGATACTATCATTCTGCTATTTTGAAATAGTGCTTCACAAATGAAGTATTGCTAGTGAATAGAGTCATTATACCCCCTACCAAGAAAATAAAGCAAATTCTAATATGATTGTTACAATATTTCTGCAATGTACAAAATTATTTAACAAATATTGTTAATTTAACTGTTGCTGAACCCCATTCTAAGCACAGGTACTTACTGACCTAGAGAAGATTATCTAAAAATGAATTGTGAAATTATCTTAATGTTTTCTATTAATTTATGTTTAAATCAGTGATTTCTATGCTTCCTATTGTTAACCAACAGCCTGTTAAGGTTGTAAATGTATCTTCATATGACAATGAATGAATCTATTTATATAATAGTGAAAACAATTGTGATTTGATTAAATAATGAAAGAATGAATAAACTGGTTCATGAGCAAATTTATCTCATCTTTCTAATTGCCAAGCATCCATATTTGATAAAACGGTGAAAGCACTCAAACATTTTTTTCTAAAATGGAAATATATATATAATTAATTTTAGAAAAACTATATAGAAGTTGGAAAAGATTTGTTTTTATGCCTTTAGTTAAATTAATCCCCCAAGCACCTGTGAAACTTCTGGTAATATACATATGATTTGTTGAGAAGGAGTGAGATGAATTTCTTAATTATATAAACTATTTTAAAACCAGTGACTTACTGGTGGCTTTTATTGAGATTATAAAATTCCCAGAACTTCATTCATGTAAGTCATATCTCCTATGTTTTGTTAACTCAAAACATAGGAGATATGACTATTCAACTAATTTTTTTCACTACAGTTTGGATCTTTATATTTCCGTCTGATATTGAGTATTCCTAACTATCATACTTTTTTAAGTTTTAATTCAACTACCTCAAATTTTGTATATAAATCAACAAATAATAAATTATAAATAAATGATATATAAGTATTCTAGAAAATTTTGACACTAACATATTAGCTATTCCTTTCATTTATTTGTTACTAGAGGCCTGGTGCACGAAATTCATGCACTGGAGGGGAGGTATCCTTCAGCCCAGCCTGCACCCTCTCCAATCTGGGACCACTCAGGGGATGTCTGACTGCTGGTCATCTGGGCCTAAACCGGCAGTCAAACATCCCTCTCACAATCCAGGACTGCTAGCTCCAAACTGCTCACCTGCCTGCCTACCTGATTGCCTCTAACTGCTTCTGTCTGCCAGCCTGATCACCCCCTAATAGCTCCCCTGCCCACCTGGTTGCCCCCAACTGCTCTCTCCTTCCAGCCTGATCTCATCCTCAACTGTTCTCCCCTGCAGCCTGATCTCTCCCCCAACTGCCCTCCTCTGCAAGCCAATTTGGTTCTGATTGGTCAGTTTCTATGCCAGTCAATGTCAAAAGTTTCACCTCCTAGGCAGACATTGGCTCCTCACAGATAACCCAGATTTGGTTCTGATTGGTTGGTTTCTATGTGATCAGCATCTCTGGGCCTATCAATGGGGCCTGATCAGAAAGGTGGGGCCAATCAGCAGCCCTGGTAGAGACCTGGAGAGAAATGGAGGTGCGGCTGCTGACCTGGAAAGAAAGAGAGAGTCCTGGAAAGAAAGAGAGGCAAGTGCTGACCAACAGCTGCCATATATGCTACAGATCAGACCCAGCTTCTCTCTTCAGGTCTCTCCCCAGGCCTGGTTCACAGCCCCCTCAGCAGTCAGTGCTGGGTCACCGAAGTAACCCAGCGCTTACTGCAGGACTGACTTCCAGTTGATTGAGCCTCCCGGTCATTGTGGATGAGACGGACTCAGGGTTTTTATATATTAAGATTGGCAAATTTGAGAAATGTCTTCATCTCCAATATACAATGCATTTCTTTTGCATCCACTATTAACCATTGAACTGTGCTTTTTTATACCATTTATAGTTATACATTTTAACACTGCCCCTTGTTTAATGAAGCATACTGGATTTTCTATTTTATCTTTGTTTTATCTGCAATCCTTAAATCTTCAGGCTTATGACAACATAATGTCATTCATTGTGTCATTCATTCTTTCCTTAAACCATAGATAGGAATTTTCCCCTCTTTTTTATGAGCAAAGAATATTCATTGTTCCTTTATTTCCTTTCTTCTCTTCTTCCATAGCAATATAATTTTTAGCTAGCTGCACAAAATAAACATTACATTTCCCAGTCTCCCTTTCAGTTCAGAATGACCATGTGACCAAGTTCTAGTTAGTGCAATATGTTAAGGGTCCCAAAGCAACGATGAGAAATCTTCCATAAGAGGTAGACAGCAGAAGCTCTTTGTACCCACTTTTTCTTTTCTTTTTTTTCAATCTCTTGCTGAAAGTTGGATTCTACCTTAGATTGTGAGAACAGGGAGATTGTGAAACAGTGAGATTGTGAAACAGTGGGCTGAATGGAGCCTGGAAATTTCCAGATGTTTCTGTATAACAGAGTTGTTATGTCTCCAGATGTTTGTTGGGAGGAGAAATAAATATAGACAGGTTATAGCTCTTCCTTTAACTTCTAAAGTCATGAGATTAAACTAGAAGAAGAAATGAAAACAACACCTGTGCTCTCATGTCTTTCATTTTCCTATCTAGAATTTCAATGTGACTAGACATCCCAAGTTTCTTTGGTGCTGTCATTCATCCCCACATGTGTCAGCATTAAGTGAGCTTGATGAATCTTCACTATTTCTCCTTTACATGATACATATGTTAATAATACCCCAAGCAATCCCCCTAGTAAATTATGTCAAATCTATGTTCAATTGCTTACTAACCAGTAAATAACCTCATTTCAGAAAGCTTTTCTGAATTCTCCTCATTGTTACATAAAGCATGAGATGCCATTGTCAATCTTTCAGAAAGACCAGATTTACCATTCTTAGTTAGAACATCATAACTGTTCATTTGTGAGAAAGACAATTGTTGAGATGCTGAACACTCTGAATATGTGTTGTCTTTTTTAACCATATCAAGTTATTTTATTGGCCATATTCTTAATGATAATTGGGATTCCCTAGCCTCTTTAGATTTATTTTCTTCTTGGCTTCCTTCCTGAATTAGTTTTTTCTTTCCCTTTAATAATGCTGATCTTCTCTAATAAGCTAAAACATAGAAAAGAGTGCCTCAAGCCTTTTTACTTTCACATATAGCCATGAAAAATAGCTTATAAATTCTACACATGATTGGTGGCCATTGCAGACACAAAGACAAACATGATAGATGGATCCCAGATCACTTCAAATTTCTCTCTTGGTATCTGTATGTCCTGTAATTTTTCCCAGTAAGCTGTTCGGTTCCTGGAAGCATTTCTTTCCATTTTCTGGATGGTTCCTTTGTCAATGCCTCAATACTTTGTTAATTTTCTAGAAAGTAAAGCATGATGCTGGATAAACCACCTTGATGTCAAACATATCTTGTTTCAGTAACTATGATAGAATGCAAATACTCAACATACTTGGCAGCAATGAATGAAATTATTTCTATCTCATTTACTCATTTTTATTGCTATGTCCATTTCCCCAACTTCTGGGCCCACTGGATATTTTGGCTAAAGCATAAGAATAGGAGTTAGAGAAGTCAAGGATCATTGCAAATTTGATTTTGAGAATTACATGCAAAAAGTTAGGGGGATGCTATTTTTATTGGGTTGGAACTAATAACATGTTTGAGTTTTATGAAGACATTGAGCTTGAAGTGATGGCATTTTTCTGTATTTTGTTCCTAAATTTGGTATAAGCAAATCACTCTGTGATCTAAATCCACAATAAAGTTCTAGTTATGCTTAATTGTTTGTTAGCAATAAAAAATTATTTTTCATGGCACTAAAAAATCAGAAGATATCAGACTAATAAAAACATGGTGATAATGTTAGTGTTTCTATTTTTTAATATTTAATATTTACTCAGTGTTCCCAATGTGCCCAGTGTTAAAAGAATATTTGTAGGTGTCGCTCAAAGTAGCTTCACATGTGCTGTCCTATCCCTACTTCCATCATTAATCTGCAACCACATCCTGGAATTTTATAATTTTCCATGTTCTGATCACAATACTGAGATCTTCAAAAGATGAAGCAAATCAGAATGTCTCAGTTTGACTACGATTACATGCGGGGCTTAATAAACTTGACTAGCATGAATGATATTAAGATATGTATTGAAGCATAATTACCATTTATATTAAATACCTTCCTCTGTTGTTAAATGGAACCACTGAACACTTTCATTGTTCCATGAGAGTGAGAATTCCTTGGTGTGATGTGGATAGAGAGTTCCTCAGTTCTCTTTCCTTATCATTATATCTCATTTTTACTTTGCTTATTATTAATGTATCTTCCTAATGCATTATAACCAGTATCTTCTCAATCATATATTGCTATTATCCACCACTTGTAAAGGCATAGCTTAGTTGTGACCAAGATCTCTGTAGTTGAGTTCAAGCAATGATGCCAGTGGTTGTAAGTGAGATTCTCAACTACTTTTATTTTGCTATTTAGTAAGATCAGAGTATTTAAGTAGTTTATTGAATTCTTAGTGACACCTTAATCTATAAAACACTGTTTTGACATTGAATACAAAACAAAGCAATTTTTACAGTTCTGACTCTATGAAAGGGAATAAAAATTGTTGTATTATTAAAATCCAAATGATTTGTTAGTCTGAGACTTTTAGAATAAAATAAAATAATTGTTATGTCATACATGATTTATTAGAATAAAGTATAAAATATTTTTATGATTAAACTAATTTTTAATACTCCATACTGTTCAAATAGAATAGAATACATTTAATTTTAAGAGTATTTCTGAAAGTAGCAGTTTTGCATATAAGATGGTCCTCAGTGAAATGAATGATATATTTACTTCAAACCAAAGAATGATCCTTTAAAGCAAATATGATTGAAAGCAGAGTAACACAAGTCTTACATTGACCAAGATAGGTAAATTGTTTATAAGAAAATAAGTGACTGATGTACTATTTAAATTTCATTCTTAAATTTATTTTAAAGATAGTTTATTATTTATGTATTTTCTTGTAAGTAACTTCTATCATGAATCAAATTTCATCAAATTACCCTATATAATAAAAGCCTAATATGTTAAGTGTCCAGTAGTCCAGGTGCCCATTCAACCAATCAAAGCATAATATGCTAATGATATGCTAAGGCCACACAACCGCTCACTATGATGTGCACTGACCACCAGGGGGCAGACGCTCTGACTGGTAGGTTAGCTTGCTGCTGGGGTCTGGTTGATTGGGACTGAGTGAGAAGGGCCAGACATGTCTTAGAGCCCTCATATGATTTCTCCCCGGCCCCAAGTGTGCACACTTGGGGTCCCTTAGCCTGGTCTGTGACCTCTCGCAATCTGGGACCCGTCAGAGAGCCAGTTTCAGCCCAATCCCACAGGCCAAGCTGAGGGATCCTACTGGTGCATGAATTTGTGCATTGGACCTCTAGTATAAGATAATATTCAAGTAAGAAGATGTAGCTACCAGTATTCTGTTTCAAGATGTCAACCTAAAACATAGGCAGATGATCTTAAGTGATATATGCATGTTATTCAAAATTTACTTTCTCAAAAGTTATGGTAAAGCAGACAAACAAACACACACTAAATTGTCTTAGGTTGAATTAAATTTGTGCCATCAAGTAAGCAGAGTGACTACTTAACATGGAAGACAAATATCCTTTTTCACCTTTAGGTAGCTATTCGGTGCACACGCTGAATTTGCTGCCTGGAGGCAATGATTCAGTGTTTGAGTTGAGCTTCACTTTGAGAAGTGAGTTCAGCGTCCCCACATTTCTTTATTGACTTTTACTTGGAAAGGTGACACAAAAGACTTGGTAGAGGTAGTGACTCCAACAGGTTCCAGGTTCTCTTAGTTTTCCCCATAAACCCTAGAGTCCACTATCCTTTGTGATAAAGAGGGAATATGGAAATTGTCACACTGTAACAAGTGGCTGCACCCACAGCAGAGGTGGGATCCCGTAACAAATTATGATCCCATAATGGGGTCCCAGATCAAGGTCCCGTAATGAGCCTTGACGAGCAATCAGCAGGGACCTGAGGCTGTGTAGTGCTGGGCTGGGGCAGGGAACCTGAGGCTGTGCCCTACCCCCCATCTGGTGGGTCTTGACAGGGGACCTCAGGCCATGCCCCTGTCTTAGAGCCAAGCAAAGGGACCTCAAGCTATACCCCCTGCCCTGGTGCCAGGCTGGGGGACCTCAGGCCACACTCTCTGCCCAGCAGGGCTTGACGGGGTAAATCAGGCCGCACCCCCAGCCCTGGCACCGGTCCAGAGGACCCGAGGCCATACCCCTCACCTGGCAGGGCTTGACGGGGAACCTCAAGGTACACCCCCACCCCACCCCACCACCCTCCGGCCCGAGCTGAAAGGACTGCAGGCCATGCCCCTGATCCGACACCAAGCCAGGCAGCCTGAGGCCGCACCCTCCACCCAGTGGGGCTTGATGGGGTTGGGGCCAGCCAGGTCTGGATCTAGCCCAATGGGGGTGGGGCCAGCCGGGTCTGGGTCTAGCTAGCGTGATTTTGAGGTGCACCTGGGTGGGCGGGGACTTGACTCTGGTTCTCCTGGCACACCCCAGACTCTGACAGGAGGAAGATTTTTATATACATTTTACTAATTTTCTTTTATCTCTGATACTTCTATTATAGAGAAAGGGCAAATAGCAATATTAAAATATTTCCTCTAATTCCCTTTTAATGTGTAGAAATGTCATGCACTGGGTCACTAGTTGTAAGATAACACAATTGATACAAATGGTTGATAATGCTAATTTTGACTTTGGGTCACTTTTTAAAAATATATATTTTTTTATTGATTTTTTTACAGAGAGGAAGAGAGAGGGATAAGAGTTAGAAACATCAATGTGAGAGAATCATTGATCAGCTGCCTCTTGCACACCTCCTACTGAGGATGTGCCCACAACCAAGGCACATGCCCTTGACTGGAATCAAACCTGGGACCTTTCAGTCCACAGGCTGACGCTCTATCCACTGAGCCAAACCGGTTTCGGCTTGGGTCACTTTTTAAGAAAGCATGCCCTGTGGCCCTGAACAGATGGCTTGGATGGAATGTCATCCCATACATGAAAATGTTGTGGGTTCAATCCCTAGTCAGGGTGTATATGGGGAGGCAACCAATTGTTTCCCTCTCATCTCTCTCTCTCTCTCTCTCTCTCTCTCTCTCTCTCTCTCTCTCTTTTTCTCTTTCTCTCTCTCTCTCTCAAATCAATAAACATATCCTCGGGTGAGGATTTTGAAGAAAAAAAAAAGCATATGCTCTAAAGCCAACAACAAAGAAACACAGATAAATTATTACAGAAACTCAAAAAGTGTAATTCCCATCAAATCAGCATGAAACTCAAAACAGTTGCAAATGATTGCACAATTGCTGGTATCAAATATAACTGAAATGTCCTGAAACTGATTCCACATCATCTTCATCAGTGTAGGATAAATCAATTACAGCTTTTATCAATCCTCTTTCTATTCCATAATGATGTCTAAAACTACTTACATGACTTGTCAGGTTAAGTAAAAAAAAACAACACACAAAAACATGCCATTCACTTAGGGATTTATTAAGAAAATAAATAAACATTAGATAATCTTTAGAAAGTACATAACATGTGGTACAGTGATGGCAGTGTTTTCTTTTGAAAGAATGTAAGTTGCAACAGCTTGTTTCAGCGGGGTTAAAACCATGCCAGAATGAAAAGTAAACTATTCAGTTGTGCAACAAATAAGATGATTCCAGTGGCAAATTACTGAAGAATGTCATTGGAACAATGATGAGCCATATTGCACAGAAGTAAATTGCTATATCACTTTGCTCACCTTGTCCTTCTCATTATGGCTTCTGGAACTCCAGGGGGGGCGTTTCTCCTGTGGGCCAGGGAAAATACATTCCCCGCACCAGCAGGGGGGAAATACTCTTTTGTTTGCTCTGTAATCACTGTAAGTTCTCATCTTTTATCTAGAAGTAATTATTTAATCATATCAAGTATTTATGTCTACTAAATACAACTTTACTATGTTCTAAAAGTGGCTCCAAAATTATCAGAATAGATGTGAATACTGTAATCCCAGAATAGAACATAAGAGAAAATTTTCAGAAATGGAAATTATCTCTTCTTACTCCTAAAAAGCCTCTCATCTTCTGGCTTTTCCTAAAGTCTAAAATATCTTCGATAGGAAACCAAATTTTTCTTTATATAGGATTAGGGATAAGGTTCAAATATAAATGCATCTGGAGAGCAACACATACATATAAACTCAGACTACGGAAATGAGGATTATACCTTCTGTGAGAGCAGAATTGGATTTTGCTAGAAGGGAATGAGCACAGTGGCACTAGGAATGAAACTGTAAGGGGAAGGTGGTCATAAAAGGAAGAAGATGTGGAAACTGTCATTAACATTTTACTTTCAGCTAGCTTTAGGAGTCAAGACCTCTCAGGTTCCATCTAATTCATAGAGGCACCAGTTTACAAGTTTCGTCGCCACACATCCACTTTGTGCCTCTACTTTAACTATCATATGTCCTGTGAAGTATTGCTGCCTGCTATATATTTAATGTAATCTTTCCTATTTATCTCTCCTTTTTAAAATTTTATTTTTTACATTATTACAGATGTCCCCAATCCTCCCCCTTTTTGCCCACCTCCACCCAAACCCCACCACCCCTCCCCTCTGGCCATCACCCATCGTTTCCTGTGTCTGTGGGTAATGCATGCATGTTTCTTGGCTAATCTCTTCACCTTCTTTCCTGTTTATCTTTGTAACTTGTATTGAAATGTTCTGCTACCCAGCAATGAGATAATTCTTTAATTCTGCTGGTAATCAGCACTGAAAAGCTAAAGCAGGATTTAAAGCCATTTTTGCCCTTGGCTCTCTTTGGAATTTTTAAGCACACAATTTTTGCTAGCACTCTAAACAATGAGCTCTAATGGGGGGTAGTTATATTTTTTCATATAAATGAAACTGAAATGAAAAGGAAGAAAGTAATAGGAACATTTGGGTTTGCAGAGGAAGACAGTATTTAAAAGGAGATCCAGGCAACCTTTCTATATCATCAAATATGTATTTGGTTCTTCTCTTCTGTTCTATTGCCATCATGGTAGCCCAGGCCTTCATTATTTGTACCTCATCAATGATTACAGTTCCTTATCTGGATCCCTGCTTCCAGCTTCTCTGTCTTTATATTTACCCTTTTAGGTATTCATGAAGGACGTGCTATAAGGGTTACTTCTCCCACTCCAAATATCCCAAAACTTTCAATGGTGCACTCTATTAAAAACCAAACCAAAATATTTTACTTGGATTGCAAAGCCTTCCAAAATCTGACTCCAGCTAACTTTTACAATTTTCCCCATTGTTCCTCTACAACTTACATGAACCTTTGGCCCCCACTACATTGTTTTGCTTATTGTCTTCCTCTCCCATGCAAATTGCTGGGCACCTTTCCTGCTCTGCTCACCAGTTCCAGTAACTACATAGAATCTCTATTTCAGTTTTCCCCAAACTTTGCCTCATGGACTGGTTCCATGGAATCAAGTGATGAACTCTTTAAAAACTTTCAGATGCCCCAATTCCAACTCCGCAGGAAGTCTGATTCAGTAGGTCTAAGGTGAGGCTTAGGAATCAGTATATTAATAGCTTTTACTTACTTGAGTGACACTTTTCTTTCAATGCCAAACTTAAGTTCAAGTTTCTTCATAATATTATACCTAGTTTTCTTACAGTAAGACCACTGCTATACTATGAATTAGTACTCACTTCAGTTTTTCTATTGTTATTCTTAATTATAGGCTATTTTTCCTCTAAATAATAAGCAATTTAAAAGACTGTCTTATACTCCTGCAAATCCCTGTTACTTAGGATAAGGGTTTGTACTTGGCTGGCCCTCATTAAATACTGGAGTAGATAGAATGATACAGAAACCCCATATTAACTAGTGTCATTAAAATTAGCAAATGAGAGTAATTATTCCAGTATCAAGGAATTAATAAGTGTTTTAATCATATCAGAAGAACTAAGGTTAAAAGATTGATTAATCAGAATTATTTATTAAATTTCCTTCTAATTTTATTATATTGTTGGAATTTATCTAACTCAGTAAGTAGCACTAAACATTATGATTATTTAAACAATAGTTCATCTTAGATTATATTTTATAGTACCAACTCAAAAGAGTTGAGAAAATTCCAAACATTTTTCATTTAATAACCAGTTATAGATCTTTCTTTAGTGGTTTTGTTTAAACCTCTCTTGAACTTACTATTACTTTTAGCATGCAACAGTTATATGAGTAATAACTTCCATATGTTTTGTTTATATGTAATACAGCATATCTATTTATTTTTCTTGCTCCTAGCATATTGACTTTAAGAAGTGTATGCTAGTTCCAATATTTTATGAATTGACTAAAGAGTCTCTCTTATTATTATTTATATTGTTATGATTTTGCAGACATTGAATATAGTCCATCTTAATGAGGACCTTAATAAACATTTACTATTCTAGTTGATAGCTTATATTTTTTAGCCTATGTCATGTATGTCTTACATCATTCATTCATTCATTCATTCATTCTATTTCCAGGATGCTTCCACTGTACTGTGTAGTCTTTATTAATACTAAGTGAAGAGGATGACATCTGTATTCCAGATGTAGATATACCATGTTATTTACACAGAACTATTAGAACATGTCCTGTTTTGTATTTTAACTTTTTTCCTGATGATGCCCATTACTTCATTGGTCTTTTGGCTGCAACTGCACATTAAGATAATATCTCTAGGGAAATATCCAAAGTAATTTCTTGGTGCCTTTTTTATAAGGGAGTTCTTATCCAAAGCTCTTTATCTTACAAATATAATTTAGATTGTATTTCAAAATCTATTACATTCAAACTTATCTGCCAATTTTATGCTGATCTATATACATATACAGCCAGCATTTTGACATCATTAGCTTATTTCACCAATTTAAAGATGTTAGTATAATTTATAAACTTGGAATTGTCACTATATATTCTCATTGTTAGGAATATGTTGACTAAGTTGGGTCATTTTATTAATCCCTGAGGAATATCACTGTTACATATTTTCGGTCAAAATATATATTAATTCAAACTATTTTCTTATTTTGAATTTGTTTCCTTTTCTTTAACCAGTGATTCTCAGGATAATTGTCTGGAAGTGGAGGTGGGGGCAGCTATTGTTGGGCAAAGAACATCCTTCAGGTTTCAGAATTACTGGGACTTTTTAAAACCAGATATATTACATGAAGATTCTGGTACTTCCCCTCTCCCCATCCTTGCAAAGTCATATCCTGCACAACCTAGCACTCCAGGGACTTACCACTATAATTAGCCAATGATACCAATAGATGTGTTTGAAATAAGATACCTTATTTCTTGGCCACATCAAATAATAGTCTTTATGCTTTTTCTTCATAGAGCTTTAGTAAATAGGTATAATTTTCCCCTTACAGAAACTGCTTGACCTAATTTCTCAATATCTATTCTATAAACATCTTGAATACTTCATAGCAACACAATAGTGACATAGAGAAGATGAGGCAGAAGGAACTCTATGAGAAAGGCACAGAAGCATCAAACACATGGCATTTTGAGATTAGTGTGCTGTGCTTAGAGCATATACAAATCAGACTACCAGGAGAAGAAACAAGAAATATAATTAGGGACCAAATTAAAAAGAAGCTTATGTAGCTAGTTTAGTTTGGATTTTTATCCTGTGGGGATGGGAAGCAACTGGAAGGTTTTAAGATACTTCTATTAACAGTGTGGGACATGGATTGGCAAGAGGCAAGACTAGTGAAGAAATGATAACACTGGTTTAGGCAACAGCACTGATCCAAAACAAGGATGAAGGGGGTTGGGGATTGGAGGTGAGTGTACTTGCTTTCTCAAATAAGTTGTATTTGTATAAATAGTTAATACAAATCCTCAATCCTATTTAAAGTAATTTAGGACACAGTCTCTTAAAAGACTTCAAAGTATTACTGATACACAGAAAATCTGATAATGCTATATCTACTAGAGCACAGTTCCATTGTGCCAAAATTGAATTTATAAATGCCTAAGTTAGAACCTAGAAAAGAAAATGTTATTGTTTATTATGATGTAAAATTTTTTAAAGTTTGTTAAAATTTATTTTTATTGATTTCAGAGAGGAAGGGAGAGGGGGAGAGAGATAGAAACATCAATAATGAGAATTAGCTATCAGCTGCCTCCTGACCTCCTACTGGGGATCCAGCCTGCAACTCCATCATGTGCCCTGACTGGGAATGGAACTGAACTGTGAACTCCTGGTTCATAGGTCCCCATGTTTAACCTCTCTCAATCACTGAGCCATACCAGTTGGGCTAAAACCAAATTTATCACTTATGAATCATCTTCCAGAATATAGTCATCCCTTTATAAATTCCAACATCTTTACTAGACTAAACTACTTTTATATTCTGATATCTCATTTGTTTCTTTCAAAGTTGTATGTTAATTAAAAGCATAATAAATGAAGCAGGAGAAAGAGGGATGGAGAGCCGTCATGGAATCTGTTAGCAAAGCTACATTAACTTTCCTCTTCCTGGTGAAGACTCACTGTGACCTTCCTTTATGCTTTTCAATTCTGTGCCATTGAAAGTGGATGGTGTGCAAGGAATCAGGAGACACAAAATTAAAACAGGATGAGAGAGTGGTAGGCTATATTTGCCCATTCTGGAAAAAAAGAATAGTGGGACTAGTTTAAAGATATTTCTGGACAAAGCCTGGATCTCTAGTCAGTGTGAGGAGAGAAAGGATAGTAGAACAAACCCATATTAAATTACCTAATCTGAAAGCACCTAAATTTAGTAGACATATATATTAGAGGCTCACTAGTCATCCTTCAAAATCCTTCCTTTGGAAAGTATTTTCAGCAAGAATCGCATTCATATGTGATTAAGGCACAAAAAAGAAATAATTGTTTTTTTTCAAAACTGCATCTATTATATAAGTCAGTGTACCCTAATAACCATTAGTCATCTCTCAACTGTTTGATTTTAAATTAATTTAATACAATAATTAGCATATTGAAATTCAACTTGAATTTCTGTGATGTCGCTTATGTTTTAATCAAGTATCAAAGATTTTCCTCAAAAATATCAGGATTGCCCTTTTTGATACCTTGAGAATGTTCATACTCAGTGTGTGCACTGTCTGGATGCATTGTGCACAACTCTTCTAGCCCGTGTACATGCAGGGATTAACCTCAGGTGAC
This sequence comes from Vespertilio murinus, assembly GCA_963924515.1. NCBI lineage: Eukaryota > Metazoa > Chordata > Mammalia > Chiroptera > Vespertilionidae > Vespertilio > Vespertilio murinus. Next base: position 162,465,061 of record OZ004704.1, on the reverse strand, counting down.
CAAGTTAAATAGGAGTACACGGTTCTTTCACAAAGATACAAGACATTTAGAACTAATTGTGGAGAAGTATCAGAGCATGAAATAAGCTGTTTCTTATATCAGCTAAACACTGCATTGAAAAATAGACATGATCTCAAGGAAACTTGACTTTAGGTGGTGAATACACAATACAATATACAGGTGATACATTATAGAATTATACACTTGAAACTTATATAATTTTATTAGCCAATGTCACCCAAATATATTAGATTATTTTAAGAGGAAAAAAAACTAGAAAAAAAGAAAAAGAAAGATGATATCAAATATGCCATGACTTTTTAATAACTTTAATAATGTTTAAGGAATATGTCTATTTAATGGTTTTCAAATCTAAATAAATGAACCTGCATCTAGTATGGTACATAGATCTGTTGTGCAGAGAATAAAGAAAATAAGTTGATAACTACCTATGAGAAACAAATTATCTTTGGGGAATAAAGATATCTACAGTTAGCCCACATGACAGGGAAGACTAAGTGGCAAAGTAATAAGAACAAGAAAAGATCAGTGACACTAGTTCGGTCAAGGAGGGCTCCCAAAAATGGGGATGAGAAATGTTTTGACTCAGGAAGAAATGGACTAGAAGGAAATAGATGGAGAAAAATGGCGGAGGTGAGTGAGGAGCAGTGTGTGCAGGGGAAAGCTGGCCACCAGCTTAAACAGCATCCTCCTCTGCGGACTACGTACCCTTGTTTAACCGAAAATAAGACAGTGCCTTATATTAATTTTTGCTCCCAAAGATGCGCTAGGTCTTATTTTCAGGGGATGTTTTATTTTTCCATGAAGAAGAATATGGTACACATTTATTGTTAAATGAAAATAAAGGAAATTTATTACCTGAATACGGTATGGTAGTACGGTAGTTGTCAACACAAACCAGACAAACTGTGAATCCTACAGTATCAAGAATTTACTCATTTATTCAATGACAATCATGTCATCATCTTCTGGAACATCATCATAACAATCCAATTCCTGAATTTCCTGGTGAATTTCTTGTGACTCCATTTCTTTCAGAATCAGTGGACCAAATCTCTCATGTTTAGCAATAGCACTGTCTTTAAATGAGTACTTCTTGTCAAGGTAGCCTGCTCGCAGTGCATTTGCAATGCAACTGTCAGTGATTTTCTCCCATGAATTCTTCACCCAAGTCACAACTTCTTGCAATTTAGGTTTCACAAAGTTTCCTCGCTGATTTCTCTCCATTCACACAGCAGTGACATCAGGATTCCACGTAATGTCACTGGTTGCTAGACGCCAATCGGGGCGGCCCTAGCGATCAGTTTATGGTAAATTAATTTTCATTATGAGACAGAGCCTGGGGGCCTTATTTTCGGAGGGGATGCCTTATATTTCACTCAGAAGGAAAACTGTAAGTAGGTCTTATTTTCGGTGGATGTCTTATTTTTGGGGAAACACAGTAGATGCTAGTTCTCAATACTTGACTTTGAAGTAGTATAAATTGAGTTGGACGATATTCATTTTAATAAGAAAAATAAAACAAAAATATTATGGAAAAAAACATACAAATAATTCTCTTCTTAGATATTTGCTTCACACACAAAGACCACACAGGTTTGATCTCTAATATTCTCTGCTCGAGCAGAAAATCATGTTGCCAAGATAGAGACGCTGCACGGTTTTTATAAGTGCTAGAGGGGTTTCAGAATTGTTTAATCATTAATATACATAATGGTATCAAGAGCTTTCATTTTTTAGAGTATAATGAATACAATGTGAGTGGGTTACAATATGCAAGTTTTATGACTTGGCTGTTGTTAGAACATTTTTGGAACTCACTAATACTCCCACCTCGTATATTTGGTAATGATCTGCCTGGACCATGAAGAAATGTCAAAATATAAATTGTAAAAAGAAGAATCTGGTACTACAGATTTAGAATTTGAGCTAATGTATATGCATCCCAGAGTTTTCAGTTCAGTCAGAGATTATACATGGACACACAACGCAGCCCAGAAACACACAAATTATATTTCATTCTACTGAAAAATCAAGCTTCATCTTCCGTAACCATGACCATATGAGTATCTCAGCATGTTATTATCTGTGTGGACCAGTGATTATGTATGATATAATTAAGTGTGCAGTTTATTAGTTCCTAAGGATATTGAGTTTTCAGGCCTTTTATTTTTAAACTCAGAAGTAACTTTAGTGGGTATCAGAGAAAGGAAGTTTTTTTTCTCCCTCTCTTTAGAGTCCAGGGCCTGCCTATTCCATACTTGATGTTCTTTTCCAAAACTCCATGTACAAGTTGCCACAGCACTAATAATAGCATGAAGTCTGTTCTCAGTAGAGACAAACTAGGCTGTGCTGAGGTATCAGATACAATGCAAAGGGAAGAAGGTGTTAGCTGTGGAAACTTCATCTACAGACAGTGTGTGTGTGCTGGTGAATGTGTAAAGCAACTCTCCAGAGAAAAAGGGAAAGCTCTGATTTGTAGTATTTGCCAATTTCCATGGAGCAAACACTCCGATATTTCACACCTTCCTCAAGCTCCCTATCCGGTTGAAGAGATGGTTGAGGAGTTGGAAACAGGCACACCGTTGGCCCTCAGGAGCCACCATACACTGGCCCCAGCAAACCACTGCCTCCAGGCCTCCAGCTCAGTGGGCTGTGAACCATAGCCTAGCCTTGGCCCCAGAAGATTTTTTTTAAAAGTGTAATATAATAATGTATAGCTCCATATCAGTACTAGTTATGTTATTCCCCAAACTCTATAAATTTACTTATAGCAAAATTTGCAAAATAATAGGAGAGATATAAAAGAAAACAAGAGGACTTTAATATATTCTATCCAATAAAAGAGTAATATGCAAATTAACTATCACTCCACCACACCTACAAGCCGTGCCCACCAGCCAATCAGGAGCAAGTATGAAAATTAACACAACCAAGATAGCTGCAGCCACAGAGTAAGCAGGAGGCTTGGATTTCCCTGGCAATGGAGAAAGCCAAGCTTTCTGCACACCCTCGTGGGCCCAGGCCTCCACTCAAGGCTACAAAGTTTCAATTATAAAAAATAAATAAATCCCAGATACCAGGGCCTCCACTTGGGTCGCCAGGGGTGTGGCCAGCCTGCAAACTACCACAGGCCCTTTGCCCAGGCCACCTCATACCCCAAGGGAATCCCCACCTAATCTGGGACACCCTTCAGGGCAAACCAGCTGGCCCCACCACCTGTGCACCAGGCCTCTATTCTATCTAATAAAAAAGTAATATGCAAATTGACCATCATTCCAACACACAAAATGGCTGCATCCATGTGGTCAAAGATGGCTGCCCCCATGTGGACATAAGATGGCTAACACAAGATAGCCAGCAGGGTAGGGAAGTTGGGAGGGACCAGGCCTGCAAGGGAATGCAGTTGGGGGTGATTAAGCCTGCAGGGGAGGGCAGTTAGGGGTTAACAGGCTGGCAGAAGAGAGAAGTTGGGGGTGACCAGGCCTGCAGGGAAGGGCAGTTTGGGGGGACCCAGGCCTACAGAGGAGGGCAGTTAGGGGCAAACATGCTAGCAAGAGAGCATTTAGGCATCAATCAGGCTGGCAGGGGAGTGGATAGGGGGTGATCAGGCTGGCAGGCAGAAGCAGTTAGGTGCAATCAGGAAGGCAGTCAGGTAAGCAGATGAGTCAACAGTCCTAGATTGTGAGAGGGCAGTCAGGCATCCCTCAAGGGGTTCCATATTGAAGAGGATGCAGGCTGGGCTAAGGGACCCCCTCCACCTCCCATGCATAAATTTCATGCATTGGGTCTCTAGTAGTAAGATAAAAATATCAGGTGGGAAATGAAACAGATTTAACATGATGCTGAAATGTAGGTTTGTTTTAAAAACACTTTTCACTCTTCTGCCTAAAAACAAACAAAAACAAACAAAAAAACTGCACTTCAGGAATATGTAATATGTGAACAATCAGTTTCAGAAAATGAACTGAATAGATTTACTAATCATAGGTGTTTGTAATTCTAAAAGAGTTTTTTGAGGTCACTGCAGGCATCAAGTGGTTGTGCTATTACTCCAGAGAGCACCTGACTCAGAGAGCTTGCTGGGAGCCTACCCTCCCTGGGGAAAGGGCCTGGCATGCACACATTTCTCCTCCAGGACCACTTACACCCAACACAAATGCATATGGACACATCCTCTCTCCAGGAAACTCATTAGGTAGTCTAGAGCGATTATATTGATATCACAAAAGAGAGGATGTAGTCAAGTATTAAGTTTATGAGAGTAGTATTTGTTTTTATAAATGGAAAATAGTATACTCAATGGAATTTTCTTATTGATATAGATATATGTTTGCAATCAGTAATTTTTATCAAATGGTCTAATTTAAAAAATGGTTACTTATAATTAAAGAGTAGATATTGGGCAGCCTAGTTTTAAAAAGCAGACAAAAAATACGTATGCAAGAAAAAATTTATCTGCAAGGCTTATTTTTTTATCTGTAAATCAAATTTGTAGAATAAGTTTCTAAAAGACAAGATTTTAAGAATGTCCAAAGTATCCACAATTGTAACTAATCTCATTGCTTTTATAAAACGTTATCATAAAGTTGATTTTGAGTTTTGTTTTCTGATGTGTTACATTTTTACTTTGCATGAAAATCAAAATATGGAACATAAAGTCCACTCTGATTTCTATAAAGGAAGTGCTTGGCAGTGGTAAAAAGCAAATTCTAGTCACTGCATTCTTAAAGAGTTTCTTCTAGTGAGTATTATCTTGAACTGTATGAGTCTTAAATTGGGAAAGAGGGAACAGGAAAATCTTGGATGAAAAATAATCCAAATAAAACTGAAACCTCTAAATGATAATTAATTAGAAACACAAGTTAACTAAGCTAGAAGTGCATGTTTATGAGTTTAAATGACCTTTAAAGATGACTCATAGCCAAATGATAGCTTATTTGTGGATTATGACTCTTTAAATGTACTATTTCTTTTTGTTCTTTTTGCCCAGGAACTCAATAGTTTATGTTGCTAATTATAAATACCTCTACTTATCCATCTTATCAAGTTGAAGCCCCCCAAATTTTCACAGAATTTTTACATACTTTATCTCATTTGATCTGCCAACAACAATTTTTCTGTGAAGTTAATATTGTGATGGGGGGGGGGAATCAATCAAGAAAGTACTACTTCACCAAAGAAAAATAACATCAGTAATAGGTTTAATACATTGATGATAACATTAGCATAAAAGTTAGATTCTCTTAATTGTTAGGTATTTTACTATTATAAACACTTTGCAAAGCATACACAATTTAATTGAGGACTACCTAATTTTTAGATTTATTAAGTATATTATTTAACAAACTCTCTTAATTTTAAATAATATAATAAAACCTTCTAAATTAATGGTGCATTGGAAATCTATTGTCATTTGTACTTTGGGATCACTTCAAAAATTCTGAAGAAGATCACACCCATTTTATAAATTCATTTTCTAAGACTGCACTCTATGTTTTCTCTTGTCTTGAGAAATGGAAAAGTTTTTATTGTTCAAGGACTCTGGCAATAATTCATTCCTATAATAATCATTGCTTTAGATTTTAAGAATTGATGCAGTAATTTAATTTACCAAATTTCAAGTTTAAGTCTCTTGATTTCCCTGTTTTGGTTAATGGTATCACAATTTTACAAATCAGCCTTTAAATTTAAATGCCTTTTTAAAAATCCTTATTTCTCATCTCCCACATCTGATTGCCACTGTCCATGATTTCCATTTCAGAATAGTATACCCCCCCTTTTTTTTAATTTTTCTATTTTAGTTCCCATCACCATTTTACCGAATTCAGAATGTTTTACTATTAATTGGATTCTCTCTCTTATCCTATTCTCTCCCCGCTCAATCTATCCAACCTTCCTGATTTCCCAAAGAAACAACATTATTTATACGTTTGTGGTGGTTCCCCGCTTTTCCATGAAATGGAATGCAAAATCCTTGCCTTGTGTTAGGATTTTTGCACCTTGCTCTTAGGCAAGATGACTAACTCTCAATTCTGAGGTTTGTTCCCAGTAATAAGGGAGCGATCCTGTTGAATTTTTAAAAATTAACGTAGATTTGATTACATGTGTAATACACTTAACAGAGTGCCCAATACTTTGGAACAATTACCTATCCTTTTCCAAGCATGTGGCTCACTCATCAACAAAGCTAAACTGCCCTGATTCTCCCAACTCGAAACCTTGGTTCACGCAGCCTGCACAGTGACCTCCCGCCCTGTTTTCATGGGTCAAAGCCAAGTCAAGTGCCTGATCCTCCCTCTTTTTTGCTCTTTTCAGAAACTCCCAAAATATACCTTTCACCCTTTTAAGAAAGAGCGCTCACATTAGTCTGCCTTATTTTACAATAACTTGTGTAGTTATGTTATCTTTCCTTTTAGAACATTAACTTCTTGAGGAGGGAGAGGCAAAAAAAAACATAATCCTTAAGTATCTTTTTTCATGTATAAATATATCTAGCCCAACTCTTGCCCATGGTAGAAATGCTACATTTATTGAATGAATGGAAATATAATTTTTGAGAAATTTTACTTCAAATATGTTACTTTCATAGCATTGCATTTTGTATTAACCTTTCTTATATTAACTGTCAAGTAATTTTAATTGGCAGAAGTGACCTGTCATCTAAGACATTGTGCAGCTGCTTTCTCTTTCCATGATTTCTTTCAACTTCTAAATATAACTCTCCACTTGTTGCTTCCTTCACAAAGGATGCTATTATGAACATCAAACACATTATGGGAATTTGGGTCTCAGAGTGAAAGAGAGTAAAAAATGAGAATGGAAACTTAACTCTAAAATATGCTAAATGAAATTAGCCAGTCAGAGATCTCACTTAAATATGGAATCTAATGAACAAAATAAAATGGCGAACAAAATAGAAGCAGAGCCATGGATACAAGACAGCTGTCAGAGGGGAGGGGACAGGAGAAGAGAGGACGGGATGAAAGGAGGTGAAGGGATTAGCCAAAGAGCATATATGCATAGCCCATGAACACAGACAACAGTGTGGTGTGGTGGCCAGAGGGAAAGGAAGGGGCAGGGACTGGGTGGAGGCAGGCAAAAGGGGTCGGGGATGGGGACACCTGTAATAGTGTAAACAGTAAAATATATATAATATATATTATTTTATATATATATATAAAATATATATATTTTATATATATATAAAATATATATATTTTATATATATATAAAATATATATATGTGTGTGTGTGTGTGTATATATATATATATATATATATATATATATATATATATATAATAAGAACTGAGCCGAAACCGGTTTGGCTCAGTCTGCGGACTGAAGGGTCCCAGGTTCGATTCCGGTCAAGGGCATGTACATTGGTTGTGGGCACATCCCCAGTAGGGGGTGTGCAAGAGGCAGCTGGTCGATGTTTCTCTCTCATTGACATTTCTAGCTCTCTATCTCTCTCCCTTCCTCTCTGTAAAAAATCAATAAAATATATTTTTTTAAAAAAAGAACTGAAAAAATAATCTCAGTAAATGTGCTTAACCAAAATAGAATTCTCTAATAGAGAGTCTAGACTTACTTTAAAATTTTAGAATGTCTCTTAAGAGTGGTTATAAAAGAGAGAAACACATTGAAGCATGTAACTGCATGTTGAGCCAGTTCTTAGTTGTTTCTGTTAATGAAAACTCTTCCAATTTTCCTGCCATCCCCTCTTCTGGAGAAGTTTCCAACACATTTTGAGCTCTGCAGTGAAAATTGGAAGTAGCATATTTATGGGAAACAAAAGTAAGAAAAAAGGACTAAAGCAATAATAGCCAACAGTGAAAAAATTACATATTTGAGACAAACTGAAATTTTTTCTATGAATTATACCCAAACTAGAACAGTTTTGCTAAGAGCATGTTTTCTTATTTCTCCTACTTGAAACAAGAAAACAGCATGTGTATCTACTTAAACCACCAAAAGCATTTATTGTTTTAAACGCTGCCATTTAAAAATACGTATGTTTAAAAATATGAGATGTTTTGTAAGAAGTTAAATTGTTAAATATATTTCTTAAAGGACTTGTCTACAGATTTTCTTTTTAACTAATGAGGGATCTAACCACAAATTTAATAAAAATTAAAAGTTTTAAAAATGGACCTAACAATGGTTCCTCTGTGAACCCATGGAATGTCTCAGGGACTACAAGGCAATTTATTAGACCTCATTTCTGACGAAAACCCGTTCTAACCCTACTTCAATATAGCGTTAACTCTTTCCTTTTGTACAAGTGTGCCCTTTCTATATTTTACTTTGTCTCTTACTCAAGAGATACAGGAAGGGAGATCAGCCAGTGGGAATATGCAGATGAGTATGGGAAGCATGGCAAACAGTGAGGTATACCTAGGAAAAAAGAATCAGGGGAACAGCAAGTGCTGTTGAAGCCAGGTATTGGAATTTGACCCATGACACTGGAAAATAACAAATTGTGAGCATTGTAATTAGGATTACAGTAATTAGGTATTGGTTTTAGAAAGACACACAGTGATGGTCTGAAGGGAAAATTGGAGGCTGAGAAAAATGTAAATTATTTCAAAGATTAATGCAATGACCTTGAATGGGTGTGTATGACAACAGCCTTAAGTAAATCAGATTCGATGGGAATGGCATAGTAGTGGAAGGAGAGAGGAAAAGGAAAGGAATTCGCTTTCATTGATAATTGCTTGTCACATATACATTATACAGTTTAACCTTTGTATTATCCATTTCACAAGAGAAGAAGCTGATGTTTGGGAACATTAAAATTCTCGCTCTAATTTATACATGAATTGGGGGTAACGCAGAATTTCAAATCCAGGCCTGTCTAACACATTATATCTATTATACACCACTTCTTCCTCAGCCATATCAATTTCCTAGGGGATTTGAGGATCCCCTCTAAGAGAAGGTTAAGCAATAGCATATCTATACCCGGCGACTGAAGATGAGAGTATAAAGGAGCTGGAGGCATGCAGGGCTTCCAGCTTGGTCAGCTGAGTGGATGGTGATGGCATAACGTACAGAAGGAATACAAGGCAGAGCAGGTGTGGGGAGAAAGTTTAAAAGTTCATTTGGAAACAAAATGAACCAGAAATGCCTGGAAATTATCGGGAAAATTATTTAGAGGCTATTAGACCTATGAACCAACAACTCAAGAAAAGAAAGAGGAATGGAATCGCATTCCAGAATAATCAATGTGTGGGTCATAATCAAAGTCATGGGTATAAATACAAGGACTATATGAATAGGAAAAGTGCAATTATCATAATAAATAAATAAATAAATAAATAATAGAATGAGGACCAAACATGCAGTAACTTTTCATAGACTCTGAGGTAATATTTTAGGATGATTTTCAAAGATGGTTTATAAAACCCACATTTCTACAGCTTTAAGAAAAAAGAGAAAAGCCATTATTATAGTAGCATTACAATTTTTAACTAAAGCAACATTTTATAAATTGGGCCCTCTAGAAGAAAAGCCAGTTTACAGTGATAAAAATATGGAGTTGGGAATCTGTAAAATATTTAAAGAAATTTAGTTTTGTTATATTTTTGTCTGTACCATAATAAGTGAGGTATACAACAGCCAATGTTTATTGGGTGCTTAAATGTACTATTCCCTGTGCTATGCTTCACATATATTCATTATTCTAATAACCTCATAATTCTATAAGTTAGATATTATTATTTCTGTTGCTGTAATGAAGAAACTTAGATTTAGGGAGATTAAGTAATTTGCCCAACACTAATAATTTTATATCTAATCTTGGATTTGAACACAAACTATAGTCTCTTTGTTATACTTACTAAACGATTATATCCAGGAAAGCTTTTTTTTAATGTAGTTGCTTAAATAAAAAATAACAACTTGAACTTCATAACAATTCTATGTAGATTCTTCCCTCAAGTGCCAGAAAATATTATTTCAGTTTCTCTAGTGGCTTATTTTTACTTATTAATTTATTTACCAAACATCCTTCTTCACAAATAGTCTAGAATAAATTTCAACCAGGGTTTATTTTAATTTTCACATACCTAAGTTAATAAGTAAATAATGTTCAAATTTCTGAGTATGGAAAATAATAATGTAGGATTCCATACTGGCAATAAGTTTTCCAAATACTTTTCTCTCTAATTATTAAACCCAGCTTCTCAAATTCTGAATCCTGGATCCTGGGCTCTTGTGTTGCAATTGGAAAAAAAACACATATGAAATGAGTCATTGCCTAAGACATTGCAAAATATCTCTTAGTTTATTCCCCTAGGCAAAGGATTTATTTAACTTCTATAGATTGATATAAAAACTTAGCAAATAGTTTTAAACAGATATGTTTATGGCATAGATTTTGATGATGGTTTCACAGATGTATGTTTATCTCCAAACTTATCAAGCTGTATATATTAGATATGTACACCATATTGGGTATTAATCATGCCTGAGTAAGGTGATTTTTTTAAAAAAAAATTGGGAGTATCAAGCCTCAAGAAATCCTTCAAAGTTAAAAATATTTTCAAAGATGGTTTATAAAACCCACATTTCTACAGTTTTAAGAAAAAAGAGAAAAGCCATTATATAGTAGCATTACAATTTTTAACTAAAGCAACATTTTATAAAAAGCCTAATATATACATATATTAGGCTTATGTTCATATTTACTTAAAATATCAGTGTAAATTAATCCCTGGATAGTCAATGCAGATAAATGTGAATTGTTGCAAGAATCAGAAAAGGAATTAGAAAAAATACAATCTAAAGGCTAACATTTCAGTAAAATGAAGATTTCAGATTTAATATCATCATTAATATTATAATCTGACATACAGTATGGTTATAATTATGCAATTGTTTGGCCTTTGAAAAATGTATTTAACTTTACTATTTCCAGCAATGGATAATTTTTCTTTCAATTGAATGCTATATTAAAATAAAATTTACTATTTACTTGTTTTAATACTTCACAGAAAACAATTATCACTGTAATACTAATTTTGTGCCTAATAAAACTTTTTATTTTTTATAAGTTTTTCTCTTACAAAATATTAAGTTCTATTATATGTAATTGTATTAAGAAATTATTATTTTCAATTTTATAATTCTTATGATAGTTATCAACATTTTTATAGAAAATTTTAGCAAAATCTGAATTGGTTAGAATTCAATGGCAGTGTTACTCATTTCATGTAAAAGTAGCGACAATTCTTAGTTACTATTTTGGAAACAAATACATATTAATTCTACAGAAAATTGTTTTCTGATATATTTTTTTAGGTCATGGGATTTATATTTGACTCTTAAAATTTTGGTGGGATTAAACTACCTCTTAAAAGACAGTTTTGTAAGGACTTGTATGCATGCATATAAGCCTAACCATTGGACACAGACACCAGGGGGGTAAGGGTAATGAGTAAGGGGGTTGGGAGGCAATGGGGGATTAAGGACACATATGTAATACCTTAATCAATAAAGAAAAAAATAAATAAATTGAACTTTTTTTTTTAAAAAAAAGACAGTTTTGTAGGAATTTAATATTTTGCTCCCTGATGTTGATGGCACTGACCAGCACAATACATTTTCTCAGCCCATTCAAAGGAGGTGATTTGCCATAGGTATACTAACTAAATATCTATATTATTTGAGCTTTACAAACTGGCTCAGCCCCCAAGTGAAAAAGAATAAGTAGGCAGTCTCAGAAAACCTGAACTATGGAATGGCCTTAACAGGTTTTACAGAAAAGTAAGATGAGATTTATTTTAAAATGCATTATCATAACAAGTTCAATTTAATTAATTTTTATTGAATTGGATTTAAAGATCGAGAAAATAATTGAAATTAATTGAAATCTATGGTTACGGGAATCAAGAAAAATGTCCCAAAGGGCCCTGGCTGGCTATTGGGTTTTCATTTGCAGTCCTGTGTGCTTCCCTCTCTGTGGCTGTGTCACCGGTTGTCAATAAAATATTTTCTGGCCCAAAAAAAGGTAGTATTTCTTCTCCAAAATACATCTTTTATTCATATTCTTGCCTGCTGCATCCCTGAGGTTGATTTATTGGAAACTGATTGCTCTACATTGAGCGTCACATCCACCAGGGCACACAGCTAAAGGGCAAACGTTTCTGATAAAGTTTGCACAGTGAGCTACTAATCATTCTAACATCTATTTATAACATTGGTTTCTAGCATGGTTGGCTGAAAGAAGGCTGCCAGGGGAAAATATGGCATTCAGGACAGTCTTGAAATATCAGCGTAAGGGAAGGAAACATCTGTAACAACATAGTCAGAGACAAAGACCTATAAAGCAAGGAGCCCTGGACAGTGAGGAGCACAATAAAAGTTCCGAGAGTTGAGGAAAGGGACAGCCTCTAAAGACAACAAACTGCTGAAAGATGGCGAGGGCAGCAATGAACTGACACTTCATTGTTTACTCAGTTAATGTCTCCTGTTAGCTCTGAGTCTTGACATATACACGAAATTCACTTTCTGGCATTCTAATTACATTATGTGGATTTCTTTTTAGTGAATTGCCCTCTAAGACTGCATGTTTATCTTACAACTTCATGATTTTCATTTGTTTCTCTGTCCCACTGACTTCCATGACTCTGGCACATGCATTCCTGACCCACCCCTTGTGGATCCAGGCAACTAACGGCATTTGTATGAATGCCCAGTGTCACAGCCTAGTTTGTGATTGAGTGTAACATTGGCCTCCTCTCATAAGTCCGTGGAGTATTCCCTCCATATGTTTCTAAAAACCTGTTTCCCAACTCAAGGGCAAAATGTCAGAAATTCACAATATGACGGTGTCTCTCAAGTTAAGTAATCTCTAGGAGTATCTTGACCTCTTTCACATGTAACTTTTTTTTATAATTGACTAGAATGTTGAGATGAAGCCAACAAGATAAAATTTAAGAAAGATAATATCAAGGTACTATAAATACAATTGCACAAGTATAGAAGCAGAGACCTGACTTGGCAATAATTTATTTGAAAGAGACCTTAAGCGGACAAGCTTAAGATGAGCCAGCAGTTGAGCACATCTAATCCTGAATATATTGATGCAAGAAGAGAGCGATTGCTGAGGAATCAGTAATCCTGCTGTTCTTGGAATCACCCTGTTCTGTTTGGAGATTATATTCTGGGTACCTTATTTAAAATGGTATCCAAAGAGGTCTGTTGGATGCAGAGAGGTGAGGGAATCATAGTTAAGGATAATGGTTGAAGGAATTTACATTGTTTAGCCTAGAAAAAATATGCTTAAATAGAAATATAACTGTCTATTATATATTAAAATCACTGTCCTATAGAGGATGATTTATAGGTATATGCATAAAAACATTTACTATGGTCCTATTTTTTATTTTTCTCTTTATTAAGGTATTACATATGTGTTCTTATCCCCCCATTGCCCACTCCCCTGCCCTTACATCATGCCCTAACACCCCTGGTGTCTGTGTACCTTGGTTAGGCTTATATGCATGCATGTAAGACCTTTGGTTGATCTCTTACCCTTACCCTACCTTCCCTCTCAGGTTTTATGGTCTGATCCATGCTTCTCTGTCTCTGGGTATGTTTTTGTTCATCAGTTTATGTTGTTCATTATATTTCACAAATGAGTGAGATCATGTGATATTTATCTTTCTCTGATATGGTCTTATTTTAGATTATGGGTAGACTGATTTCATGATAGTTATATTCCACACAGAAATAAGTAACAATAAGTATTAGAAGCTATATATGAGCATGTATAGATTGAAATTACTTTTAGTAGCAGGAAAACTTAGGATTGATAATACAGTCTGATATAGTCCCAGGAAGAATAAACAATTCTGTGCAGACTGGAAGTATCATCCACATCCCTAGTCAAGTCCCTATCTAGCATTTTAAATAGCCAGAAACCACTTTCAGTTGTTATGGAAACTCTAAAATTTTAGAGCTGAAAGTGGTCCTAGCAGTCACCTGGTTTAATCTTCCTATAAAGAACAGAGGTTGAGAAGAATTAAATGATTTGCAAAGTTCATAATACCAACCAGAGGTAGATCAGGAACCAGAACTCCAGCCTAATGATTCCTAGTTCAGGTGTCAGGTTTGTTCATTACACTAGCTAAGTAATTATTTGAATGATATTGGAAAATTGTTTTCTCTTTGTTATATAAAATACTATTCAGGGAAATTTCTCACTTACTTTGAAGCCACTTACTAAACCACCTCAATTAGATGGAGCATAAGAAGTATGCATAATGGCTTTTAAAGCACAAAAATAGAAGTCCTAAAAACTTACCTAAAAAAACTTACCTTCACTAACTCTTACTAATATTGGGAGCCTCTCAGTTCATTTATTCAGACATTTGATCTATTCAAAGTTACCTAGTTCTTCTGAGCCTTTACTTCTTCATTTGTAAAATAAAAATAATAATGTATGCTAATCCAAGTATTTAAAGATTAGGTGTCATATGTGAATTGCTTAGCTTTGTGCCTTATATGAGCACACACACACAAAAGATTTTCATAAGTGTCTGCCGTTATTACTACTCACTAATCATGTGTTGGAGACGAAGCACAATGCATCTGTCTTCTGCAATGGAACAAGAATGGACCTTTCTTAAAAGTTCCAGGGCCTTTTCATGGACAGCTATTACCCTGCTGAAACAGTAGATAGTGATCCTTACTCCCATAAGCCAGAAGTGGAAGTACCTTCTAGCCTCAAAATTACTCATGCTACTACTCCAAAAAACAAATAACTATTCATAGAAGAAAGGGAAGAGCCCAATTGGTGTGGCTCAGTGGTTTAATGTTGACCCATGAACTAGGACGTCATGATTTGATTCCTGGTCAGGGAACATGCCCCAGTTTTGGGCTCAATCCCAAGTGGGTGGGGGTTGGAGGGTTGGGGAGGCAGCCAATCGTTGATTCTCTCTCAACATTGATGTTTCTATCTCTCACTCCCTTCCTCTCTCTAAAATCAATAAAAACATATTTTTTTAAAAGGTGGAAAGGGGGGAGAAAGGACCCTAATTCTTAAACTACCTTGTCCTTTGTTTCCTGAAGTATCTTATCAATATTTACCGATTACATACACATGTTCATAAACCTAAAAATACTTAATCTGCACCTGTGACCTCATGTTGCTGTGGCAGTATATACTACTAGTATATTATTTCAGGAACAAAATGTCTGCACAGCTCTAACTGGTTTGGCTCAGTGGACAGAGCATTGGCCTGCGGGCTGAAGGGTCCCATGTTCAATTCCAGTCAAGGACATGTATCTTGGTTGTGGGCATACCCCAAGTAGGGGGTGTGCAGGAGCTGATCGATGTTTCCCTCTCATTGATGTTTCTAACACTCTATCCCTCACCCTTCCTTCCTGTAAAAAAATCAAGAAAATATATATTTTTATAAAATGTCTGCACAGTGCATAGGCTATATGTTTTATTGATTTAACCATAACTAGGGCTATAATCTTATTCTGGTAAAATTACAGGGAAATTATGTATTGGTCATGGTTTAAATAAGTTTAAGTCATAGAACAAAAACTTGTGAAAAGTTAGTAATATTTTATAAAGTTATAGCTATATTATATTTTCCAAGAATCTTTTAAATGATTTTTAAAATCCTTTTCCCATATTACTTTTCCAGAATGTGTTGGTTTTACATGGTTATAAAGGAGCAAATACTACCTTAGAATGTCAGAGCAATAGATGGATTCTGATCATGGATTTGCCACCAATGACCTTGAGCAAAACAAAGAACATTGTATCCACTGCATCTGAGTTAAATTATAATTCCTCCCTCTACCTTTGACTCGGAATTTTCAATAGTCTGAATTCTTACTATTTCCTTAGAAATAGAAACCATAGTTTTCCCTCAACACTATATCAGTTATATAGTGTAGATTCTAAGTGAGGCATAGTCACTATCCCCATCACCCTCCTGCTTATCTGCAGCACCATAGCAGTACTGGTTTAGTGTAATCTCTGGGGTCAGACAATTCAAATCTGACCCTGGACTTGCAAACTACTGCTTCTGTGACCTACGGTACATCTGTTAACAACTTTGTGTCTTTGTTTCCTCATCTCTAATATAAACATAATAATACCTACATCATGACAGTTGTTTTGAGGATTAAATTAATAACTCTATCTGTGAAGCACTTAGCAGAATTCTTGGCACATAATAAAGGCTCTATAAATATTATCTCATCATTATTACTATTATTAAAACTAAATGTTTTTTATTCATTTGGTTGTTCAGCCATTCAATTTTTATTTACTAAATATATATGTCATTCTGCCAAGAAGATGCAGTTATATAAAAAGTACTGCAGTTTCTTTGACTGTTGTACCCTGTCAATCTATATGAGAATACAAATCAAGATATTTTATAAAGTTTTAGCTCTTATACCCTCAAACTCCATTTTAATAGTTAAGTACATTTTTATTTGTTTTTTATTCTGAAGATTTTTCTAAAATTAAAAATAGGAAAAAATTTTGGAAAACATTTTAATGTTTCCAGAATTATTACAAGTAAGTTATTCAAGAATTCTTTTAAGCCAGAATAATTCTGATATTAGTTACAGATCAGAGTGAGTTGAATGTGGGAAGATAAGATCTTAAATCCCTACTGATTTTTAAGTCATCTAGCATCCCTGAATTCAGGCACATGCACATTCCTAACCACAACACTTAAAACTGAGCAATACGGGAGCCTTTTGTTGTTGTTGTTCAATAAAGGCTGGGAAACTATTAAAATTGGGTAAAACTGTCAAAATCCAAGATAATTTTTAAAATCCTCACTAGAGGATATGTTTATTGATTTTTTTATTTGTCCTTATTGTTGAAAGTATTAGGGATGGCCCCTTTTCTCCCTCAATGACCCCCTCCTCCAGAAAAATCATTTGATAAAATCCAACACCTGTTTCCAACATGGAGGCATTTTTAATTTTTTCAATAATTCCTTCACCTTGCATTGAAATTTCCACGAACAAATTCCTATATTTATATTTATTTATTCTTCTCCCCTAAGTACCGTATTTGCCGGCGTATAAGACGATTTTTTGGCCCTGAAAAATAGTACGTATTTGCCGGCGTATAAGACGACTGGGCGTATAAGACGACCCCCTAACATTTCCACTAAAAATACAGAGTTTGTTATATACTCGCCGTATAAGACTACCCCCCACTTGGAGGCATATTTTTCAGGGTCAAAAAATCATCTTATACGCCGGCAAATACGGTAGTCAAAGAGGAATAAAGTTTTCTTTGTTCTCTTTTTTATCCCTAGCATATGGCCCAGTGCCAGACAATACTCAATAAATGCAGAGTGTCCGTCCCCAAAAAAGTATACATAATCTGAAAAATTATTAATCCCAGTGGGTTAAATCTGAAAAGAAACATCAATTGAACTATCAGAAAAAAAGTGTGCCTCCATTTTGGGGGGACACCCTGTGTTTATGGAATTCATACATTCATCCCCTCAACAAATATTTATTGAGCACCTACTATATTCCAACCACCATTCTAGGCAGTGAATATATTAACAATGAACAAAATACCTTCTCCTTCTGGTCAGG
The DNA here is from genome assembly GCA_963924515.1 of Vespertilio murinus. NCBI lineage: Eukaryota > Metazoa > Chordata > Mammalia > Chiroptera > Vespertilionidae > Vespertilio > Vespertilio murinus. The sequence goes on along the minus strand of OZ004704.1, from coordinate 162,447,440 downwards.
GAAAAAGTTTACACATAAGATAAATAAAAATAATATATAGTATGTCAAAGAGTGATAAATGCTAAGAGAAATAAAGGAAGAGAGAATAGGAAGTATGTATGTTGGGGAGAGGAATAAGGAAGGTCTCAGTGAAAAGATGATATTTCAGTAAAGACAAGGAATAAGTGAGGAATTGAGCCACCCAAATAGCTGGGGAAGCAAACATTTCAAGCAGAGAAACAGATAGTACAAATGATGCAAGAGTTTTCCTGACTTTGTCCTCAGAGCAGCAAGTAGGCCAGTGTGAATGGAGTAGCATGAGTAAGGGAGGTAGTAGCATTGAGAGCTGGTGGTAAGGGGTGCAAATCTTCTGGGGCTTTGTAGGTCACTGTAAAAGTTTTAGATTTTATTCTGTGTCAATTGGGAAGACATTGGGAAGGTTTGAGCAGAAAGTGATGTGATCTGATTTATATTTTGAAAGACTCACTCTGAATCTGTATTAAGAATAGATTTTTTTTCACCTGCACCCCCTTCCCCCCTCCCCCCCAAAAAAGAGTAGACTTCTGAATGCAAGGGTGGAAGAAGGGAGACCAGCTAGAAGGTTTTTGTAGTAACCCCAGCAACAGATGATAGTACTTGGACTAAGGAGCAGGAGTGGAGGTGGCAAGCAGTGGTGAGGTGGGAATGTGTTTTAGAGATGATACAATAGGATTTATTAGCAAATTGAACATAGGATGTGAAAGAAAGACATAAATCAAGGATAAATCCAGATAGTTCACTGGAAAACTGGTTGGTAATGTCATTACCATTTTCAAGGAGCATGGGGGTGCAGAGTTCTGAGTTCTATTTTGGATCTGTTAAGCTTGAGATGCCCGAAAGCCATCCAGGTAGAAATGAATTTATGAGTCTGTGACTTAGGGGAAAAATCTAGGCTAGAGATGTAAATTTGGTGGTCATTAGCCATGAGTCTAGATGTGTATAGACAGAAAAGAGATGTATATGAAAGTATTTTATTAGTCATATCAATCTATTATTCATATGCACAAAAAGAGAAACATGATGAAAAAGTCTTAAATTAAAGCAAGGGTAATTTCTCTAAATATGAGCAAGTGTTCCAACTGTTAGGATGATTTAATATGGAGTGGATTGCAGGTGATTCCATTCTTGGAGAGCTTCAAGGAACAGTTTGCCAATTACAGATCTTGGATTTCTTAGATTACTGGTGGATGGGGGAGACTTTCTTGTCCTATCAAGTGTAACTAAAAGAGGAAAATGAGAACCACATAAATAAAAAGCAACACGTTTTATTATAATTAAATGTGCGCATATACATATATATGTATATGCTCATGTTCATCAAGAAATTAGTATATGTTCATCAAAGAATATTTGGAACACTAAAAAATGAAAATCACCAGAACATATCACTGTTATCATCTTTTTTAAAAATATTTTTTCCTGTTCATTCTGATAAGGTTGTAATTAAAATAGTTTTTTTTAATGTGATAAATTATTTTTAATTGATTTTTAAATACAAACACAGGAAATTTATTCAATTGCTTTAATGAATGTTTAATATGTACTTCAGTCCTCTATTGTATCTAGGAATGGCAAAGAAATGGAGAAAAGTTGTTAGAAGAGTTGGGCAGGAAGAAAGGAGAGAAAAGGAAGAGGAGGGAGAAGACAGGAGGGAGGAAAAGGGAGTAGGAAAGAAGAGGATGAAGGAGATGTGGAAGTAACAGAAGAGTTGTGGGAACACAATAGAGAGATGCCAGGGAGAAGTGTGAAAAGAAAAAGGGTTAGTGATTTGTGAGAGAGCTCCTGAGATAATCCCCATTCAGCTGGCCCTCCACCACAGCTGTAAACAGGAGCTTCATGTGTTGCTTCGTATTGCTGCTCTTTGAACTTCACATAGTTTGTTAAGTTAGTGGTTTCAGTTCCTTATCTGCTCTTTTGCAATAAAATAATTAAAATCATTCAAATCAGCAGGGTAGCTGGAACTGCCTTTGAGTGGGAAAGTCTTCTCTTGTTGCAGAAGCTAAAACTAGGTCTCTAAAAAACAAGAACTTGAGGGTTCTACCTGAGCCTTAGGTATTGATCAGCACAGAAAGCAAAAGGCAGACCAGCTGTTTGTTCTGTTTACGTTAGTTTTTCATGAACCTTTGATTTCATGTTTCCTCCATCATGTTGGTGATAAGGTAGATGAATTAGTTTGGAGGCATAATAATGAGGACAAAGTAATTCCATAAAAATTTTTGTATGCAACAACAATTTTTCATGGACAGACTGCAAGTTTATCCAAAATAGCTTCCTCAGAAATGAATGTGATTGTTTGAAAATCTATCAAATTTGCATAAACTTACCACCATAAAAAAAAGCACCTCAAGCAAATATACCACTGATGGTGGCCATTTATTTTAAACTTAACAAATAGCACATCAATGCATTTGCTTCCAAGATTTTCTTAATAATGAGTAAAAATGTATGTGTTTTCCATCAACATTTATATAGATCACACACAAATGCTAATATTAACCATATACCAAACTCTGCTTTAAGAATATTAATTTCAAAGAAACATAAATCTAGCTATAGTATTTCAGTATAAATAAATCAATAAGATCCAATGGCCAATGTATATAAAAGACCAGGCCAAAATTTCATAGTTTTAATGCAGAGGTAGAAATTAGACCACATTTTCCAAGTACTGGTTTATGTATTGAGTAGTACATAGGAAGAACTTGCTGTCCCAAGTACAAAACAAAGATAGCAGTCAAGAAAGATTTAAATGAATGCAAAATTTACTGTAAATGTATTTTTAGGAAATGCAGTACTAACCTGTACTAGGTTATTAAGGACAGCTAGGGGTCGCTGAAATGCTGATCTAATCTGGAAGGTAAAACAGTGAAGGCCACTCAGACTCCTCAAAGGCTGTGAAATTGAGTCAAATTGGGCCAATTTACTTTACCCTTATTTTAATTTTATAACCATTTTCATATACTAATACCTTACAATTTATGAGAAAAATATTTTAATGGTATTATTAACATAACAAAATATAGAACCTGGAATGTCTAAGGAAAAAGAAATTATTTTCTATGATGTAATATCATATATTTTGTTTGAATGCACTCCAGGAAAATAGATGTAATTTGTTTCAACTTTACACTTGGGCAGTTTTTCCTACTAGACAAAATTTTACTTATGAACTATACTATGATTTTTTTTTGGGGGGGGGCAGTATTTAACAATAGCCATTTCTTTCATTTGCATACTTAGTACATTTTTTCTTATTTTAAAACTACAAGGAGTCTATAACTGCATTTATTTTTATATCTGTAAAATTGAAAATGATTATGTGTTTTTACTACAATTTTAAAAAATTTAAAAGTGATTAACTTTTTCTGCAGACAAATGTCAAAAATAAAATTCAAATTCAAAAATATAGAAGGATATGAGATTTTGAGAAGTGGTGCTTTATTCCTCCAATTTTAATCAATTATCTCAATGAAATTTCTCCATTACTCATAAGAACTAATTATTATAGTGGATAAAATTATATTTTAAAAATTTTAATGTGAATTTCCACAAACAAAATTTGTTAATATAAAGATTAAGAAGCTCTTGTTTTAGCATATGATTTTTGCTAGTTGCCATATTTTCATTTTGGCCTTTTTTAAATTTATTTTTTAGCTACAGTGCACATACAATATTATATTAGTTTCAAGTACACAAAATAGTGAGTAGACATTTATATATTTTATGAAGTTTTCACCCCAATAAGTCTAATACCTGTCTAGCAATATACATAGTTATTAAAATATTATTGACTACACTAGTGCCCCAGGGCACAGATCCGTGCACATTGAAAGAAAATTAATAGAAGGTGGTGGCCAGCAAGACGGAACTGGGCAAGATGGGCCAGGCATGCCCTGGAGCCACCCTCCTGCGGCCCCTCCCGAGCCAGCCACACCTAGGGAAGCACCGTGGCTCAAAGGGCATCTACAGAGTGAGCTGGGGTCCCTCCAACAGATGGGATCTCTCAGCCTGGCCTGTGGGGATCAGGCTGAAACTAGCTCTCCAACATCCCCTGAGGATTGCCAGAGGGCAGTTCTCGGGTGATGCACCCCAGAATCAGACTTGCTCCTCTCTGGTTCCAGAGTGCATCATCTGAGAACTGCTGCTACGAAGTCACTGCAGCTCAGCAGCTCCTGCATTGAGCATCTGCCCCCTGGTGGTCAATGATCCTCATACCTACCCACCAGTCAGACAGTCACTTAGCTTTATATATATATGCTAGAGGCCCGGTGCACAAAATTCATGCACGGGGTTGGGGGGTGTCCCTCAGCCCAGCCTGCACCCTCTCCAATCTGGGACCCTTCGAGGGATGTTAAACTGCCCATTTAGACCCAATCCCATTTAGAACACTAAAAAATAAGGTTGTAATTAAAATAGGTGTGTCTATGTGTCAAATTATATATATATATATATATATATATATATATATATATATATATATATATATTTGCTTAATCCCTTCACCTTTTTTCATCTAGCTCTCCTACCCCATCCCCCTTGACTGACAGCTTTATTTTGTTCATTAGATAGAGCATGTAAGTGTGATCATATGGTATTTGCCTTTTCTGATTGGCTTATTTCACTTATCATAATAATCTCCAGGTCCATCCATGCTATTGCAAATGGTAAGATTTCCTTCTTTTTATGGCCTTGTAGTATTCCATTATGTAAATGTACCACAGCTTTTTTTATCCACTCATCTATTGGTGGATATTTACTAATTACCTTATTCAATGTCCTTTATAATTGCTTAACCCACTAGCATAGTTATTTATGCATTCAACAGAAAGGAAAAAGGAAAAAAAACACCTCAGTTATAAATTGTTACTGTTTATACCAAACAATTCAAATACACCACCATACAGGGAAGGAATGCTAGAAACTGTGTGAGGGCAGCAATAGTTTCTATCTTGAACCCTACTGTATCACATCCCCAACAACTAGCACAGTTCCTGGCATGTATGAAGTACTTAAAAATATTTTTCAGCCCTGGCTGATTTGGCTCAGTGGATACAGCGTCAGCCTGCAGACTGAAAGGTCCTGGGTTCTATTCCAGTCATGAGTACATGTTTGAGTTTCGGGCTTGGTCCCCAATAGGGGGTGTGCAAGAGGCAGCAGATCAATAATTCTCTCACATCACTGATGTTTCTATCTCTCTTCCTGTCCCTTCCTCTCTAAAATCAATAAAAATATGTTTTAAAATATTTTTCAGATGAATGAATGAATATATGGATCTGTATTTGGGTTTATATTAGAGATGATCAACTATCATCTATTTGTTGATCTCTTTTTTCCTAATATTTAAACACTGGGTTTTCAGGTTATAAACACTTTGAAGAAATATTCTCCCCTTTCTAATGACTATTTTACTTATAAAAAAGATATCCACTTTTAAACTCTTGGTGGGGGTACAAAATAGAAAATGATCCTATGAGAGAGTGTGTTAGAGAAAAATCAGCTAAGCATTTGCTTTTACAAACATTGCCACTAATTCATGACATGACTGAAAGTTATCTGACTTCTGTGCCTCAGGTCGTTCAATAAGATGAGCATAATGGCTAGATCACTTTTGGGGGTGGGGAACACAGGTGCTTTTGAAAATCTAATGAAAGCTTTGAATCCACTTCCCAATATTTTGTGTACAACTTTTCCTTACCAGCCTCCCTGAGGGCCAAATGCGAACTGCATGTCAAGATCACTGAATGAGATGACCTCCAGGCTTCCTTCCAGCCCCCTATGTCCAGAATGGAGTTGGCTTTGTCTCATGTAACCCACAGTGTGCTTTCAAGAAAATAATCTAATTTCCTTCTCAGTGCTACAAAGCGGAGTATTAACACACACTAGAAACTTTCCTATCTGAGTTTACAGTAAGAGGAGAGAGCTACGCATGGTTCTTAAGGAGAACTTAAGCCAAATTTGCAGCTTCCATAGGAGAGCTGTCTATTCCGCAGGCTAATTTCACAAACATACTGCTCTGCTCCTCCTCTGTTGTTGCTCTAACATAACCTTTATGTACACTTTCATTCCAAGCTTGACTAGACATTCTTCAGATGCAGAAACCATATGTGGTGGCCAGTCTTTGGTTAGGACTCTACTGATACCCACCACTTATTATAGATACTTTGGATCAATATGTTCCCCTCTTCAGTGACTATTTTACTCCCACATTTTACTAAGGTTGCTCTGTGTGACCAGTAAAATAAGGCAGAAGTGACGGGGTATCATCCTGCAGGTTTCATCTTGGAGATGAACTCTTGCTCCCTCTCCTCCTCCTCCCTCTCCTCCTCTTCCCTCTCCTCTTCCTCCCTCTCATGCTCAGCCTGGGGGAGGCCAGTTATCATGTCATAAAGACACTTAGGAAACCTATGTACAGCCCCACATGGGAAAGAGTAAGTCTCTGGCCAATAGCCTGCTAGGAACTGAGGCCTGCCAATACCATGTGAGAGAGCTTGGAAGCAGATCCTTTGGCCCTAGTCAGGTCTTAAGAAGACTGCAGCTTGACTGACCCTTGTGAGAGTCCCTGAGCTAAAATCACTCAGCTCAGCTGCTCCCAGATTCTTGACCTAGCTACACTATGAAATAATAAATATTGTTTTAAGCTGATACACTTGGGGAATTCCTTATGCAGCAATAGGTAGTTAATATACATATTCTCTCTCACTACTACTACTACTACTACGAACTATTGGTCACATTTTACAATTGAAATCTATTCAAGCAATCTGCTCTACCATCTTTTGTTTTATATATTTTTAAAATGAGGCCCAGAATAGTTAAGTGATTGCCAAAGTCATTCAATTAAATACTGAAAGAAAAAGCATTAAAGCCTAGTCTCCTAATACTAGACATAGCATTATTCCCATGCTTCATGCAACCTCTCAATTTCCAATCAAATCAATCTAGTTTTAAGGGGTAAATAATATTACTAATGTCTATACTAAAAGAGCACTATTGGTATGATAAACTAAGACCAAGAAATCCTAAATGAATTATTTAAGCCTACTTTGCCTTCCTTTTTTTTTTCTCCAATTGACAGTTATGTCCATTCATAAACCCTTATACAAAGAGTGGGTAGAGCAAGGTAAGGTGATGAATATTAATAAACATAAGCTAATTTTGGTACTTGTGGGTAGTTCTGATTAAAAAAAACTTTTGTAAGAAAATTGGTTAAATTTTTAGTAAAAGAAGAGTTCAGGTTATTAGCCAGTATTAACCATCAAGTCATTTGTGTGAAAAATATAAATAACTGATTATTTTTTTATTAGTTACTGCATTCTTCTTCAGTAGCTCCTATTACCTATAAAGTACATGTTTCCTAAAATGGACTTCAGTCTCATCTCTCCCTGATTCCTACCTTGAACTTGATACTCCTGAAACACTAATTCCCACACATACCTACTGACACACCACTCAGTTTTTCACATGTACTATTTTCCAGGAAGAAGTGCCCTTTATTCTTACTCATTCCCCATTCCCTGTCCCCTTCTAGATAGCTTGGTTCACTCCCACTAACACTTCAAGATATATATAGTTCAAATGTATAAGGTCCTTCAAGAGTCTTGCTCAGGCTCTCCCGGGTTCTGTGATCAGCTCTTCATTATGGCCTCCTAACTTCTTCCTGAACACATCTTTATCCCATACCACATTCTATTACAATTGAGTCTTTGTTGTTGGTCTTCCAAGTAAGCTGACATTTTCAAAATAGTGGATCTTTTCCGTATTTTTCTGTGTGGTTACAGTACATAGCACACAATATATGTTCAATCAATATTGCAATACTGGAAATGGTATTCTGGTTTCTGGAAAGAGGCACTGCAACTTTCAGAATATAAGCATTCTAAGATATTTTTAAGATGTTGAAAGAAACTCAAGTCAGTCAGTCACAAATAATGCATATGTCTAATTCTCAGAGGGGAAAAAAGAGAAACAGAGATATATGGTTTACCCAGATATAACATCTTTGCTCTAACCTGTCATTTTTATTCCCTTTCTTTGCCTTTTAAAAAAAAATTGGGCAAAGTCCTAAGGGGATTAGAAATAAATTGAGAACACAATAATCATGGACCAAAGAAAGGACCAATTTGCCAGTAAACTATTTTTTTTCCAACTATCCTTCAGAAGTGCTTGTTAGAACACTCTGCTGTTTCTTTTATTTGTTTTTGTGTTTGGTCTGTTTGGATTTAGTGGCCTTTGGAGAGGGAAACTATCTGGCTGTCCTCCTAAAAAATTAACAGATTTATTCTCTAAAATTAAATTGCATCTATCTATATATTCTATAATAATTGAGGACAATTAACAGAAGTAGAAATGTTTTTAATAAATATCAGAAATGTGTTTAAAATACAACTAAATTAAACTCTGCGGCATGTCTAGCAATTTGCTAGCAAAATAAACTAAAAGTTCTATGCCAGCTCAGAGGAAGGCAGATGGAGATGTTGTGTACAAGGAAAGTTGGAGTAAAGTTTTTGTTTAATGATAAGAAGATAATGCCAACTACTCATTAGGTCATATTACAGAGAAGAAAATGTCAGCTGTTTATAGTTCTTCACATACAAATTATCCTGCTACATGGTGCAAATTAATAGGTGATATTTTAATAATGTCAGTGACATGTGGTGATAACTAAACTTATGCTGTGGAGTTAAACCCTCTGGGGTTCACATCCCAACTCTGACAGTTACTAGCTATGAAACCTAGAGCAAGTTACTTAACTCTGTGAGCCAAAGTTGCCCCCTGTGCAAAGTGAGGATAACTCTGCAACCTTAAGTGTTCTGTGATGACTAGAAACTTGATAATATATATAAAGTGCCTATGGGGCCAGGCACATAATAACCACTTAATATGTTTACCTCTTAAAGTAGTAGTTCTTATTATCTTAAAATAATATAATTGGCCTGTGTTTTTATTCTGGAGTGAAATGTTATTTAAAATGCCTCACTTTGCCCTGGCTGGGATGACTTAGTAGTTAGAGCATCGGCCCACCCAACAAAGGGTAGAGGGAGGGTTCGATTCCCAGTCAAGGACATGTACCTGGGTTGAAGGTTCTATATCAGGCCCCAGTCGGGGCACGTGCAAGAGGCAGCCAATCAGTGTGTTACTTCCTCTCACATTGACTTCTCTCTCCTCTTCTTTTTTTTTCTTTTCTCTCTCTCTATTTCTTCTCTCTTCTCTTCTCTCTCTCTGTATTTCTTCTCTCTCTCTCTCTCTCTCTCTCTCTCTCTCTCTCTCTCTCTCTCTCTCTCTCTCTCTCCTTATCTCTCTCTTCCTCTCCCTCCTTCCCTTTCTCCTCCCTCCCTTCCTTTCTTCCTCTTCCAAGTCTCTTAATAACTTTTGTTGGCTTTAAGGAAAGTGGGAGGTTTAAAGGAGTATTCTGAACATGAACTTCTTGCTTTTTAATGTATAACCATGTTCATCACACAGTGAATTCATTGGGCCTACTACTCAGCATCTACTCATTGTAAGTTAACTAACCAACAAATATTTCCAGAAAGCTATCATTTCACACAGAAATGTTTGATATGATCATTTCAATTATCAGCTAACTTTGAACACCAATCTTTCTTAGTTGAAGTTAACAATGCCTAAATAAGAGGCAAAACAGGCCTATATATAATTTTAAATCTAGAACTTGTACAGTAGCAAACTTATCAAGCCAGTCAATCTCCTAGGGGTCTTTTCTTTGGTGAAATGGACTAATGGGGATTGTAAGCTTACAGCAAAGAGGTATTTTGAGAAATAATTAAAATGGAATGAAGTTCCAATTGCACCAATTTTAATATTGGTATATGTACTAGTATTTTTAAAGAATTAAGATATATTTAGTTTTGTTGCTCAATAAAAATGTTCCCAGTTGTACATTTTACAATTTTACATAGACTAAATTAGAATATTTATGGCAAAAACAAACAAAATTTATTTCTACACATTGCAATAATTTCAAGAATGATAGTAAATAATACTTTAAAACATCAAAAATTTAAGTTCAAGTACAACTTAACAACCATGATATATAGTTTTATGCTTATCTTCTTTCGGAATGAATTATTATTCTATATCTGATCAACTTCAAGACATTTAGAAAATTTGAAGACAAAATTTGGCCAGAATCTTTTCAAAGTGTATAGCACCTTTGTATGTCTATTAAACACCCAACTTTATTTTATAATGCATTATTTGTGCAGAAAGAGGGTTGAGCACAATTTCTCAGAAACAGAGAGGCCTCAGTAGATTTATCTCAGTAGAAAAACATCTCAGCTCATTCCCTACTTCATGATTTACAGGGAGTAAAACTATGCCAGCTGCTTGTCTACTGAGTGTCCGGTTAAATAGCTGGAACAGGTGATCCAGCTCTAATGATAATGTCTTATCTTAAAAAATGTAGCTGACAACCTCCATAACTTTGTCCTTAAAAGGCTAAACGTATTCCTCAAAACCATTGTTTCACTTTTTTAGAAACTAGTATGAAAGAGGGGAAAAGTCCTCCATAAGGGTAATGTAGCTTTTACAATGATTATCTGTGAGTAGTTGACTTAATCAGATTGTAATTATGATGAAAGATCAAAAAGGTATTAAAAAGAGAAAAATATGCAGTTATCCAGAAAAGCAGTACTATTCCAATTTATTTATTTATTTATTTATTTATTTATTTATTTATTTATTTTTAAATATATTTTATTGATATTTTTACAGAGAGGAAGGGAGAGAGATAGAGAGCTAGAAACGTCAATGAGAGAGAAACATCGACCAGCTGCCTCTTTGCACACCCCCTACTGGGGATGTGCCCGCAACCAATGTACATGCCCTTGACCGGAATCGAACCCGGGACCTTTTAGTCCGCAGGCCGACGCTCTACCACTGAGCCAAACCGGTTTCGGCAGTACTATTCCAATTTAATTTATGTTTACCATTCCAATTAAATTATGCCTTCAAAAACGTTACCTTTTAAAGGAAATAGCCATTTTTAGTAAACAGGGGAATCAGAAAAAGTCTGAAAGTTAATAAAGGTCAAGTGTTTTTCTCATAGTTTTTAATAGAAAGAAAAGAAAGGTAATCTCTGTGAGCTTAATATTGATGCCTAGAAAGATATTAAGTCACTTTCCATTTTCCAACCTTGCAATACTCTCTTATTACCAATCATCTGCACAAAGTATGTCCTCTGAAGGTAATACATTTGTTTGCTCTTTCATTCTGATCATTCTTCAGGTCATTTTTCTTCCAGAAAAGAATTCCATGCCACCCTCCTCAATTTGACTTAGTCAACCCCCTAATATGCTCTACACTTTCCTCCTCTGCCTCGGTTCACCCTCCACCCCCAACTACACTGCCAGTTCTCTAAAAACATGGATTATGGACTTAACTACTTATTTACTACAGAAGCTTCAGTCTGGCATAGGCAAGTATCAATGATTATTTATTGAATTAGTAAAAAACTAGGGGAAAAAGCAGTCACCAACCTTTCAAAGTTTTACATGATATCTTCATTATTCAAGCAAACAGGGAAAAAGCTGACCACTGCCTACAGGTGAACTCCCTGTGATTACTGCCTCAGGATTTACCAGACTAGCCAGGCCTGTGGCTAGAAGTCCAGTAAGAGACACCACAGGACACCAAGAGACTCTTCAAGAATCGGGCTACTGGCACTAAAACAAATTCATACTGTATCACCAACTTGGCACTTCTCCCCAGCTCTTTCTCCTTACATACATGTCCTTTCTCCCTTCAACACTGCTCACCAAGTCCTGGACCAATCTTATAAGAGCTAATAATAAGTAGGCAGATACCTACCTAAAATTTATAGCCCACTGCTTGTTTTTTCTTTTTTTTTTACCAGTATAGCTCATTTAATTTTTAAAAGACTTTTCCTCTCTATTTTAATGCAGATATTCCTTAAATCAATGTTAACTATGAATTGTATTTTTATATAGTTTTTTATATACAAGGATTAGTTGACAGTCAAATGAGAATAATAATGAGTGTTGAGGAGGGCCATAGCTCTTCCAGGATTTGTCTTTACCACGCACTGCCAATCATCCTTCTTGTATCACCACTGTTAACTGTACCTGTTTAGATCATTGGCCTCTACAATAAAACTTATTCACTAGTTTCTTGAAATTACCTAGAAAACATCAGGTCATATATAGTAGATTATAGAGGCCAAGACTTTTAATGATAGATAATAAGAAAGAAGGGAGGCACACTTCCCTTTTATTTCAGCAAAGCTTTTAATTCTTGTACACATCAAATTTTGACAACTTAGTAATCTCTTTCTTACTTGTAACTAATTTTAAAAGTGTAAAAACTTAAAGGAGAAATATATTGAGTGATTGCCAATCCTTCTTTCTTCTCCCACCTCTTACATTGAACTAAGTGCTGTTTCCTCTCCCATTGGGAGTTAGAAGGAAGAATAAGACATGATACTTAATCATTCCAGAACTGGCATTCTAGTGGCATTGCCAAATGCAAGCATAAAGAACCATGAGACAAGGCAAATGTGCTGTGTATGGCTAGAAAGACAATTCTATTTACAATCTTAAGTAAGTGACCTGTTCAAATGATATTGCAATTAATTCATTAAATTTGCAATTCTTCCTTTGATTATGCTAAATTTCAAATTTCTAAATAGTTTTGGCCAGTAAATGAAATTTGTTCTTTATTGATTCAATTTAGATAACTTCAGCTTTTGCCCAAACTGCTTTTTTGAAAAATAAAGCAAAGTTTCTTGATTTCAGGTACATAAGATAAGAAATTTTCAATAACCTTGGAATCCTAGAATATCTCTAGGTCACCCAAATAATAGAAATTGGGCATCACTTCAAATTAGGAGAATTATTCTGTTAAGTTACTCAGAACCTAAAAAGATATTTAAAATGGGCTTATATTTTACTGCAAATCTCTGGATTTCAGCCCAGCATCCATACCTTAAATATTACCCTATTATCCAAAACTTGGTTCCTGATTTAGGCACAAACTTTTGGTTCAATGTCATTCTTAAAAATACTGCTCAGATCAGTCTTAAAGCCCTTAAATTTGTAGCAAACAACTGAGTGGAAGCTTGATTTTAGCTCTTCATTACACAATAAATAGATCCAATAGCTCTCAATTTTCAATGTAATGAAATTTAAATGTTTTAACCAATCAGGAGTGAGATTGAGAGGGTTGTTTGTGCTCTGTTGTCAAATAAATTTGGAAAATCATATATAGTCTTCTCCTAGAGTTTTGCAATTCATATTAGTGTGGTATAGGCTTAGAGAATTTATTTTGTGAAAAGCTTGTTCAACTTAATATTTCTCAGTTGGTTAGCCATGGAAATTGTGCTGCAGGAAGCACCATTAATATCTGTAGGAACACTAGTGATCTAAGAAACACAGTTTGAAATTACTGCCATAAGAAAAATCTGCATTGCCTGGCCAGTGTGGCTCAGTGATTGAGCATTGACCCAGGAACCAAGAGATCACTGGTTCTATTCCAGGTCAGGGCACATGCTTAGGTTGCACGCTTAGGTTGCATCCTCAGTGGGGGGCATGCAGGAAGTAGCTGATTGATGATGTTCCTGTTTCATTGATGCTTCTTTCTACCCCTCTTCCTTCCCCTCTTTCTAAAAATCAGTTAAAAATATTTGGGGGGAGAGGGAGGGAGGAAGAAGGCTGAATTTCACCTCATATCATTTTTTTTAACATTATCTACAATTACATCTAAAGTTCAAATAAGCAGATAAATGGAAAGTATTATAATAGCTTTTGATAGAACCTGATAAATATGGTATTTAAGGGTGTTTAGATACACTTCATCTCTCCTGTCTTACATCATAAAAATAAACTCAGTTTCAGGATTGTCTTGATAAATATGCAAAGATTATTACAGTTTAAGGCACAAATTTAACTAGTAGATTCAAGCCTTCTATTTTAGTAACATCTGCAATAATCTTATTATCATACCAACCCCTCTTTATACTATTTTTTTTATCCCAGAAATCCTTCCACTACTATCCTATCACTCTATTGAATTCCATTGCCCTTATGTTTAAGTACATCAAAAAGTTAGTAGAGCTACATTTTGGAAAAATCCTTTGTACTTAAACTCTCTAAATTTAAAATGCAAAATCCATTAATTTTTATATAAAGTTCCTTTTTTCTTTCCTCTCTCACCTTTTTCTCTCCTATTCACAAACAGATATTTTCTTCCTATTTATTCTTAGCAGGATATTTGCTAATGGCTCTGTCCAGGACTCATGCTCACCTCAGTAGAAGTGATTACATTTCTCCGAAGGGATGCTGATGGAAGCAAGTGGAGAGAATCCTCCAGACACTGTTCTTCCCCAATGTACATCAACCCTGTTCCCTCTAAGAATAGTCTTGTCCATTTGAAAGGCAAGTTTTACCTGAAAGTGGATATAGAATAACTCCCCTCTCCCCTTCCCCACCCCAATCCCTTCGACTTTAGATAGTACTATATAAAGCTGTTCAAAACTAGCTAACTTGAATGATATTTGTTTGGATAGTAAATTTGGTATGGCTTCTCTAAGTTAGATAGAGAATCTCAGGTAGACTCTGAAATGTAAATATGAAACTTGGTCAAGTTAAATGTTCGGGGACTCTTTTTTAAATTTATTTTTATTGATTATGGTATCACATAATTGTCCTTATCCCCCCATTCCCATCCCAAACCCCTCCCTACGTATGCCCCCACCCCCCTGTTGTCCATAATGTACATGCACACAAGTCCTTTGGTTGATCTCTTCTCCTTACCCACAGCCTCCCCTACTTTCCCTCTGAGGTTTGAGAGTCTGATCACTGCTTCTCTTTCTCTGGGTCTGTTTTTGTTCACCAGTCTATGTTGTTCATTATTTCCTCTAGATGTGTGAGGTCATGTGATCCGAGAAATACCCTTGTAAGAGCCTAAACTGTGACAAGCCTTAATGGTTATGCTGAGAGGCAAATGAATCAGTCTGTAGTGAGTTCCTCTCTGGGCCAACAGTTCTTTTGAGTCCCAATTTCAATGTCAAATAGTTCCTTATGTGTACATGTCAGCCATGATATTTCATATCTGGTTGGTGGACAAATGGTGGTTGTTCAGGGACTCTTTACTGCAGCTTTCAAAACCATGTGAAAGGCAGAGGACCTTCATTTTCCAACCCATCCTGCATGTGGAAAGATCGGATATGAACTGGGAGGACATGGCTAACTGAAATAAGCCAGACACAGAAAGGCAAATACTGCCTGATACCACTTACGGGCTGAATCTAAAATAGTCAAACTCCTAGAAGCAGAGAGTGGAATGGTGGTTGTTAGGGCCTGTGGAGCAGAAAGAGTGAGGTACTGTCAAAGGGTATCAAGTTTCAGTTACAAAAGATGTACAGATTCAAGAGATCCGTACAGTCTAGTGCCTATAATTTACATTATTGTACTGTATACATAAATATTTGCTAAGAGAATAAATCTCATGTTAAGTGTTCTGTCACAAAAATTATTATTATAAATAAAAGGAACAGGAGGAAACTTTTGAAAGTGGTGGTTATGTTTGTGGCATAAATTGTGCTGTTGATTTCGCTGATTATGTTCACCTCCAAATTCACCAAGTTGTATACATTTAATAAGTACAACTTCTTGTATGTCAGTCATACCTCAATAAATTCTGTGGGGGGGGGGTCACGAAAAATTACGTATGGTTTAGAAAAGGGAAGCATTCATATGAAAAACTATTTAACTTAAGGAGGTTTTTTGCTTATTACTTAGCCATACACAATTCCTGCCTTTTCTTTTACATGCCATGTGTGAAATTAAAATACATTATTTCATAGTGACGTAAAAGAAGTTACTGGTGCTACCCAAAATTATTTGACGCAGAGGAAGAAGGCTAGGATCCTTCCAAAAATGAAAGCGTAGCCTTAATCCCATCCTTACACAGGGAACAGACCTCGAGCTTCATATCCTTTCCACCAGCCTGGATGGACCCTCTAGGCTTGTAGTTTCTTTCCCCCTGGGTTTCCTAGACTGGAAGTTGTCTTTTCCAATCGCTGCCTTGAACTCTGTGGGGTGGCCACAGGAAGTGACACCTTAATTTGGGGGCACCAGGGTTCCTAGTCATAAGTGGCTCATTTAAGTGCCAGGTGCTCTTCTGCAGCACCGCTTTGAAGGTGTCAGAGAGACTCGGACCTGCCCGTCATCATGTGACCGTGGTGGCACAGGACCTGCTACCTCTGCAACCAGCTCGCTCCCCAAAGAAAGCTCTTTACATGGCAGCAGCTTTAGAGCTGCCATCACATGCACTTCCAGGCCAGTCCTCTAGAGGCCGGAACCCCTGAGATTTGTCAGAATTCAAATGGACCCAGGAGAAGGTGCTTAATGCACTGCACTGTTCAGAGATTCGTTCCTGATAAGTCCATTTCAAAATCCTGCAGGATAAGTTAACTCTGGAGTCCTCTAAGGGTTCAAAAATATTCCTGGGATACCTGAGAGAATTCAGGCTGAATTAGAACATTTGGTTCATTAGTTAGTGGTTTTTTAACCTTTCCTGCATAGTAAAATCACCAGAGAGCTTTAACAAACTTTAATACCTCAGTCCTCCCACCTTCTTCAGGTTCTGACTTAACTGAGCTGTGTGTGGCTTCCCCAGTGATCTAATGTGATCCTGCAGCCCAGTCTTTCTCAGCTTTGGCAACATGTCAGAATTATCTGGGGAGCAAAATTCCTGATGCTCAGGCTGTGCCCCCAACCAATTTAATGACCATCTTTGTGGGTAGGACCTGACGTAAGTATTTTTTAAAGTTCCCTAACTGGCTGAAACCAGTTTGGCTCAGTGGTAGAGCATCCGTCTGTGGACTGAAGGGTCCCGGGTTCGATTCTGGTCAATGGCATGTACGTTGGTTGCGGGCACATCCCCGTTAGGGGCTGTGCAAGAGGCAGCTGGTCGATGTTTCTCTCTCATCGATGTTTCTAGCTCTCTATCTCTCTCTCTTCCTCTCTGTAAAATATCAATAAAATATATTTTAATAAAGTTCCCCAACTGATTACAATATTTGGCCACATCTGATAAATAGAAAAATCTAGAAAAGGGAACCCATGGGTCTAAAAGCTGGCTCCTTACATTCTCTCCAGTTTACTTACACCTCTGGTTGCTCAGAAACTATAGGTTGAAGAGTTGTGACACAGCTGAGTAATGAAGGAAAACACATATTCAGATGCTCTGGGTTGGCATAGAATGAAGCTGATAGATGAGACTTTACAAAATAAATAAGAGATGTCCTGTGGCAATAAATTATTAGGACTTCACGAGTGCCAGGCACTTGCATCAGCTCACAAAAGAGGGAGCCTATACAATGCAAAACAATCTTGAATAGTAGACTTTTCAAAAATAGCTAATATTTCAAATCTGTTCCACAGAATGTTATCCATCTCCCATAACTTGGAGCCTTGACAATTTATTTTAAGGGACTAAAGGTCATCAGTTCTACAGGATTCCATGTTGTCAGTAATTCTAGGACGTTGGCTCAACCCCATGGCTATGTGCCTCGTTATCTATTTTTTAAAGGTGGAATTGTCCTGATTTTCTTATTTTTTTTACTTTGACGATGTGAAGTATTGTTCTTTGAGTTAACTTGCTCAGAACTGTTTGGAGCACAAGCAAGTTTGCCATATTTAGAGGTGATGTGTATGTTTGGTAGCTACTAGCAGAGATTATTGTTGATTAGGAGCATATCCAAAGAATTGTTGACAATTGAGTCGCTGAAGATTTTGTAGCCAAAGTCAAATTCAACAGCACTGTGTTTATTTGCTTTTTGCCAATTGTTAGGCCATATCCCGTTACAGTCTAACAATCCAAAAGAGAGTATTGCCAAATTGTTGGCCAGTTTTCAATGGCTAACCCTTTTCTTGCTATGGAACTTAATTATAACCAGTAAGGCATACTTCTTTTGGATCGGTGCTCTATGACAATTCAGGATTTTTCTTTTCTTAAAAGGAATGAGCAATATTGGCCATTTCTGGGAAAGGCAAAGCTTTTAAGTAATTGGATGCCAAAAGGAAGGAGACCATCCTGAGAGACTGAGCTCTGTTCCACATCTGTTCCTCAGGGCGGTGTCGGTTCCCAGTGCACTGCTGCCGTCTCTCATTCAGCACCTCGATTCCCAACTTAAACAGCAGTGTTATTTCTGTCAGGTGTGGAGTGATTGCTTCTGTCTGCTGATGGTTTGCCTGGTCCAACAATTGCCTAAATTCACCCTCTGGTCTGTCTCCCAGGAGAGAGTTCTGACAAGAGCAGTGGAAGCATCGGCCATCCGTTGTCAGTCCCTTTATGATAGTATCAATGCTTCCCTGCATACAACAGCACATGTATTTTACCTGGGAGGGGCATTTATGCTTTTATTACCCTTTTATTAGTTCAGGTTAAGTTGTTTCATCACCTGGAAGCCTACTGTTAGGCTAAATGTGGAGCCACCAGAGAGAGCAAGTGGGGAGGAGAGGCTTCTTGTCTCCTGGGTGAGGATGGTATGCAGTCTCAGGACCAGGTCTCCAGCAACAGCTTTTCCCTCCCAAAGATTCAAAATGTGGTCCAGCATCTCTTGGCTTCTCATGGATTCCTACATTTACATCGTTGGGTCTTGCTTCTATGTCTACTAATATGTCTTATTTCTATTGGGTTCCTTGGTATGCTCTTTCTGCGATTTCATTCTAATATAAATGTAATATATTTCTCAAGTCACCACTACAGAAAGATAAGACTGAAATGAGATCTTCACAACCCAGAGTAGCTTACATAACTTTTTAAATTACATAAAGATATGAGACATGAGCCATCATATCCTGCTCCCTACCATTCTCCCTTCTCTTCCTTCTGGCTCTCTATCCACCTACCCCAGCCCAACACCTTCTGAAAGCAAAAATATACATCCAGATTTTCCACCTCCTCTACTCACTCCAGTCCATTATCTCAGCAATATCTTATAAACTACATTCTTATGAGAACCTATGCTTAATACTGATGAAGTAAGCAATCCTTCAAGGCCCATTAATATCTTGAGGTCACTTCATTTCTTTTTTCTTTCTTTCTTACTGCAGAATTAGCTAGTGTTAGAGAAGAAATGGCTTATCAGAGTGGCCACATGGTTACTCAAGGTTTATGCTAAATTGTATTTCAAACTACAAAATAACTGTAGCATTTTGTGTATATTTGCAAGTGGCTATGTTTCATGGTTTCAAGAAATTTTAACACAAATAAAACTTACATATGTGAATGCATTCCAAATAGATATTTTTATCCCAAATAATTATACATATTATTGACTTTTACTGGATTTGATATCTAATTTTTCACTTTTTTGTTATTTGGTAAAAGGAGTTAGTCAGCATATAGAAGAATTCCACAGGATGTAAGTTTAATACACTTATTACTACAACTGTCAATTAGTTGTGACAGCTCATCCATACCATTGAATTATTATCACTTTCATCTCATTCAGCATGTGTGATAATTATGAGTACTTAGATTTTCCACATGTATATTATATAATTTCTGTGGTTTAAAATAAAATAGACTGCAAACCAGAAGATATATTGGAGATCATCTGTACATATGCCACATTTTACAGATGAAAAATTGAGAATTGGAAAAAGTAAGAAATTGTTCCAAAGTCATTAACAGACAGGGGATGGACCCAAGTGTTATAACGTCACCTAGTCTTCACTATCAGGCTCTGTTATCCATTATAAATCTCAGCTTTTAAATGAATTTATTGTAAGCCAAATTCTGTTGCTCACATAAAAGTGGCCAACCACAAATAGTTATAACTTTCCTCCAAATAGTTATTTCCTTAGCTAAACATCAGTATAATCAGAACAGTATTCTAAGGATAACATGATAACTTCATTAATAACAGTAATTATAAAACCACAACTGTTAACAATCCATTAAAATGGCCTTCACATTCTATATCAATTATAGTTAAATTAGCTAAGAAGCCTGAAAGCCATTCATTAAATAAACAACAAAAGTTTTAAATATTTACTAGGCCAGCCTGGCACTCTCCTAGACAAATGTTTACACCACCATCACCGTGCATTCTCTTTCAATGGACTTTAACACATGATATTATAAGATGATATAATAATAACATTGTTCAAGTGCTAGTAACACAAACAAAATTTATTTTTGCTCGGGGATTTTTAAATTCTCATATATATGTTGAGGTATATATTTTATCCCATTAAATGTAATGCTATGATAAATCCAACTTTGAGATTTCAACATGAAATTAATAACTGATTCTTGAGGAAAATTAAGGCTTATTAGTTGAAAATCATGGAATTAACATCTTTCCAATGCACTTGTATTTCTTCCTTCACATTTACCTTTCTCTTAAGATAACATAGAACTATGGCAGAGAAGATTTATATTAAAAAAAATGTTAGGAGGAACCTATTCTTCTACCTAGGTAAATACTTAAACATTATACATGCAAGCTCATTATGACATGAAATGAGGATACCACAGATTTCCTTCTGATTTATAACAATTCACAATTGCACAAGTCACTGAATGCATTTTAGAACACAGACTAAGTGTTTTTGCATCACAGAAATATTCTTTCAAAGAAAATAAAATCATTTTTAAAAATAAATTCTCTGTTCCTCAAAATAATAAGTGGTTTATGGTGACTATTTACTGAGTACTCTAGTAGTGTTCATAATGAGTTTTGCTAGCAGATACATCACATTTCAATGTAAATAATACAATTTATACTTTGCTTAACTTATGAGCATTTTGAACTTAGGACATGAAGAATATATTTTCAAATTAGCTTGTGTTATGAGTTCAACTATATTAGTAAATTTACCCTGTCCTGGGAGGTTTTTTGGAACATAGTTCAACTATCCAAATTTAGAGAAATTAAAAGATGAGGTTTAATTTTTCTTCCAAAAAGGAAAACAAACAAACAAAGCATGTCACTTGAAAATTGACCTTTTTCAAGACTGTTATGGTTCATTAGTAGTGCTATAAATAAAAGACATTACTTACTGTAATTGTTCCTCATCTCTTGGGTCCCTTTGACTTTGCCTCGTTTATCAATTCTCAGATACCACTGTGTTCGACAGAAGAGTCTTCTCACTCTTATATCCCCTCCTTCCATGTAATCATAACTTCTTGTATGTCGCTCAGGGCTGGAACAGTTCACATTTGCAGCCATTTGCTCTGGAGTCATGTCATTGCAAGCTAAAGATATAGTGCCCACTAAACAGATAATGTGGAAGCAGGAACTGTAGAGCAAAGTTGGCAGGATCCATGTCAGTATCCATTTGCGCATTATAGTGTAGTGCTCCGGGTGTTCATGAATAACATAATGAAAATTAAATCTTGAGTTGATTGCTGCTCCTAGGTCATTGACCTCTTCCTAGCTGTGAACTGTAGACTGATTTAAGAAAGAGTAGTTGCTCTTTCCAGTTTGTTAGCCTTATCCTTTTAGTTCCTGATAACAATATAGGATTCCTCCTTTACTCTGCAGGTATATCCTTATAATGGTTGTAGGAAGCTCAGTTGCTGCGATGCTGTTTGCTACTTGATTTCTGTTTGCAATGAGAGATTAACAATAGGGACAGGAGGAGAAAGGAAGATGAAAATTTGTACGTCTAGCTTTCTGTGGGTAAATAGTATTATAACATACAGTGTAGTGTATACCGTGGAGATACATTTAAAATAGCCTTAATGGGATGTCAGCATCTTTACCATTCTATATGTACATTTATAAAAGTTATGCACGGGTAGAGATAAAGCAAAATATGATTGTACCAATCAGTCCTGTTCTATTTGATAAGAAACATCATGTTATTAGAGCTATTGGTTTAAATTCAGTCCTAAGAGTACTCTTAACAAAGTAAAAATGCTTTCTCTAGATTTCTTTGTTTTATGCCTTTACGTCTTGGTTAATCAGTTGTTTTCTCCTGAACTGCCCACACTTCTCAAGTTAAATGTCAGAATTGCTCTGGAGAGCTTCAACCCTCTCTTTCTGTAAGTTCTACAGTGAAATTACTATAGATAATTATATGGCTCGAAAATCTGGTAACTTTACTTTCCTCCTCAGTACTAAAACCAGAGAAAGAGATAAACTACTAGAAAACATTCAGCATTATTTTTAAAGACAAATAACAGTAACTTACTTGTTCTGTTGATAACAGCTGGATACACAAGAATTCCATGTCTGTTGTCTGCCTTCTGCAACTTGAGCCTCTCTACTGTAGCTACAAACTACTTCTCAGCTGAGAAATTCTCCAGCAGAATCATAATTGTTTCCATAAATCAACAGGCAAGAGGATTTTCTCTGCGTGTGTGAGTGCGTGTATGCTTGTGTGTATGTGTGTGGAGCCTTTTATTCAGGGCTTTTCGATAAATACCTTTGCTGACCTCATTGGAAGCAATTAAAACTTAACCAGTGAGCTGTTAGTTGAATACAACAGCGAGAATAAAGGAGACTTGCATAATATTCATTCAATGGTCATGAGAGGGAGCTATGAACATGGTTTATGCTTAAATCTACAAGTGGGTATCTCCTTAGTAGAAACAGCTCTCTGAGTCTGAAGCAGTTAGAAGGGAAAAGGGAAGTTTTTGGACCATCTTTACAACATAGCAGTTGTATATAAGTTGAAAAATATTCCTTTGAACATATGTATAAGAGACTTTTTAATAGTTAGAAAAAAATTTTCCATAGCTTTATGATACATTTGTTTTTGTTACTCTCTGGTACTCGAATGTTAGAATAAAACTACTAATCCTCATTTACTCACATCTTAGTGTCCTAAAGCACAATGTGGTAGAGACAAGGGTATATCCCTTCATATAGAAATATTTCACCATTGAATATGCATATAATTTATTTGTATGTCTTATATTTCTAGATTGAAAATGAGAAAACCTGAGTTCTTATTTGAGTTGGGCCTCTAATTACAAATATGACCTTGGACAAGTCACTTAATGTTCCTGAGTCTCAGCTGCTACATTTGTAAAATTAGTTTAAGTGATTATATGGTGACTTGTAGTTTTAAACTTCTGTGACTTATAACTTTAACTACTGTATGAGGAAAAGGATACACAATTTTTTATTATTTTTTTAAATAAAGAAAATGGTTTTACATTGATGATCAGTATTTGACTCTTGCCTCATAAGACCATTATCACAATAAATAAGTTAATTTATAGATGGGATTGTAAGAGTTACAGCTAATGTAAATAAGACAGCTATTTTACTTTTCAGCATGAAGTGTTCTCCCCTTTACTTCCTGTTCTAGCATATATATAATTCTTTTCTGGTGTTTTACTAGATATTTGTTATAGAATAATTGCATTGTAAATCAATATTTAAGAATGTATATTAAAATACTCTTTCCCATGTTAATATCCCCAAAATGTGTGGGGGTGCACACGCAGGCGCGCGCACACACACACACACACACACACACACACACACACACACTGCATTTGAAATGTACTACTTTACCACCAGGTGGTGCATGTAGACCAAATAGGACAAGGAAACTAAGTCCTTTCAATTGGAGTATGTGATTTCCCTTTGTGTGTATGCTTTTAGGGAACAGAATCAAGAGCTCAGAATAGTTTAAACATACCTAGGTCCTACTGTAGAAGCTCAAGATATTGAAATTAAGTGTATCAGGACAGAGGAGTTTGGGCCCTTCTATAGTTGAAAGCTAGATTGCTGCAACAATATCCTATCATGTATTTCTCTAAAAGAAGAAAGAGAAGAAGGGAAGAAAGTGTGATGCTACTGTGTTCTGAATCATACCCCCATTAGTTTTGTAAGCAACAATAATGAGCAGGATTAGCACCTGCATATTCCCTCTAAAGAAATGAAAATTAGCTGAAATCAATTTGGCTCAGAGGATAGAGCGTTGGCCTTCAGACTGAAAGGTCCCAGATTCAATTCCGGTCAAGAGCATGTACCTTGGTTGCGGGCACATCCCCGGGGGGGGGGGGGGGGGTGCAGGAGGCAGCTGGTCAATATCTCTCTCTCATGGATGTTTCTAACTATCTATACATCTCCCTTCTTCTCTGTAAAATAAATCAATAAAATATATTTTTGAAAGAAATGAATATTATTGTCAGTTCACATGTAAAGTACTCAAGAGCTACTAGATCAGTTCCACACTGACCCTACAGATTTAAATTACATAACCAACAAATTAAACACTTAAGGCTTAAGTAAAAGAAATGGATAGTATAGTGATAAAGAGTGCTTGGTTCCTTCTGAAAGTCTGTTATATAGGGTTAATTATAAATTTGGAAGCAAAATAAGTATGAGATTGCTATCTACACACTTTAAGCTCATTAGATGCCATTGTACTCTGTGATTTGAAAATTTAATTCCAGTAATATTAATTAAGGAATTAATCTCAACAAGGGAACTATATTTAAATCATTTGATTATCAATTTCCTTAATGGAGAATAATTAATTCAAGATGGGCCCACAATCTGCTTCACTAGCACCAAGTCTGTAATGAAGAACCTCATCCATGTCCTTATTATTCTTGTGTTTCAAGAGGGATTCTCCAGAAACTAAGAGTAACATATGTTATGTGTAGATGGGTTAACCCTCTATGTTTTTTAAAATTCTTAGTAGTGATAATGTTGACAAATATTTATTGCATTTTGTTTTAATGTATATATAATGATAGGCTAAACACAGAAATATTTTGGGTTTTTATGTTTTGCTTTTTTTAATAAATCTTTATTGTTCATATTATTACAAATGTTCCTCATTTTTTCCCTCTATTGCTCCCCTCCACCAGGTTCCCACCCCATCCTCTGCCCTTTCCAAACCCCCCATTGTCCTCATCCATAGGTGCACAGTTTATGTTCAGTCTCTCCCCGCACCCAAACTCTCCTTTTCCCCGAGAATCGTCAGTTCACTCCCCTTCCATACCTCTGATTCTATTATATTCACCAATTGATAATGTTAATCAGATTTTTTAATTTCCTTGGTTTTTAGATTCACTTGTTGATAGTTACGTATTTGTTGTTCATAATTTTTATCTTTTTTTTCTTTTTCTCCCTAAACAACCCCCTTCAGCAATTCATATAATTCTGATTTGGCAGTGATGAACTCCTTTAGCTTTTTTTTATTTGTGAAGCTCTTTATCTGGCCTTCCATTCTGAGTGATAGCTTTGCTGGGTATTTTTGGCTGTAGGTTCTTGCTATTCGTCACCTTGAATATTTCTTGCCATTCCCATCTGGCCTGCATGGTTTCTGATGAGAAATCAGTGGACAATCATATGAGTGCTCCTTTATAGGTAACTACCTGATTTTTCTCTTGCTGCTTTTAATATTCTCTTTGTCTTTTGCTCTTGGATTTTTAATTATAATGTGTCTTGGTATGTTCCTCTTTAGATTCCTTTTGTTTGGGGTTCTGTGCACTTCCTGGACTTGTAAGTCTAATTCTTTCCCTGGGGGGTGGGGGGGGAGTTTTCTGTCACTATTTCTTCAAATATGCTTTTGGTATCTTGCTCTCTCTCTTCTTCTGGGACCCCCAAAATTCTGATGTTGGTTTGCTTGAAGTTGTACCAGAGGTTTCTTGCATTATCTTCAACTTTCTGGATTCCCTTGTCTTCTTGCTTCTGCAGAGGAGTGTCTTTTGGCTCTTTATGTTCCAAATCTTTGACTTGATTCTTGCGATCTTCTATTCTGTTTTTAAGACTCTGTATAATATTTTTTATTTCAGACAATGTATTCTTTATTTCTAGTGGATCCCTTTTCATATCCTCATAAGACTCATTTATTTTATCTGCCTTTTCTAGGAAATTCTTGAAAAACCTTATAAGTGTGGTTTTGAACTCTATATCCAGTCTCTTTTTGCCCTCCATTTCTTTCGTCTGTGATCTGTTTCCTTGACTTGGCATTTTTGCAGCTTCCCTGAGTTGGTAGGGTGGCTGTGTGTTAAAGTGTCCTATATGGTTCAGTGGGTCAGCCTCCCAGTTACCTCAGGTGGACACTCTTGGTGCACCCCTTTGTGGAGTGTGTATATAGCCTTATTGTAGTTAAGCCTTGATTGTTGTTGGTATCACTGGGAGGAACTGACCTCCAGGCCACTTGATTGTGGGGCTCAGGTGTGTCTATGCAGGGAGACAGCCTTATTCGACTAGACTTGGAAAACTGCAAAAGCTTCTGTGTTCAGCTTGGATGGGGCGGAGTTTCAGGGTGGAGCCTACAGCCTTGACTTCCTGCCAGCCCCACCCTATGAGGTTCCTGAGTCTGTGTTCCTCAATCTCATTTGGTACTCTCTGCTTTGGTACTCGCTGCAAGCACCTCTGAGAGAAAGGTGCCCTCGAGTTTCGCCCACTACTATACAGTCAATCTCTCCCCCAATGAGCCTGGAACTGGGGTTCAGTGCAGTTGGTGGTGGAGTTAGAAGTAAAGTTCAGTGCAGTATGGATCTTTTGTCTCCTTCCCGCTAGGGCAATCCAGCGGCACAGTCAACAGTCCATCCTCTGCACGCAATGTGTGCACCTCTGGGGCTCTGCCTTTCGCCGCTCCCCTGGGTTTCCACCTTACAGCCCAGATTCCCTTTGTATGAGCTTGGGTCCTCAGGGTCTGGTCTAGAACTGGGGTTCAGTGCAGTAGAAACTGGGGGTCAGCACAGTCTGGAGCTTTTATCTCCTTCCCGCTAGGGAACGCCAGCCAGGCACTCAGCCGCCCCTCCTCTCCAGCTCCATCCTCTCCCCACATGTGCATCCTGACTCCATACCTTAGGCTTTTACAGCTCCTCTGATTTTCTTTCTGGTTTTCTCTTTCCTTTTAGTTTTAGAATTTCCAGGCAGTCAACTTTCCTGTAGTTCTGGATAATGTCAATTTTGTATTTTAGTTGTTTTTTTGTTTTTGTTTTTTTGGAAATTGTTGTGTGAGGCTGCAGTTAGGCCGCCATCTAGGTTTCTCCCCACAGAAATATTTTGAAGTAATCTCTCTTTTGTTGTTTCCAGATTGAGTTAACTCCATTTTTAATTGGAAAGGCTTCTTTAAATTTGTAAAACAAAGGATTCTTGCCCCTATTCTTAAAAAATGACTCAAAACTAAAATTGCTTAAAAATTAAAATAACCCTAGGAAGTAAAGATTATCACCTAGGTTTCTTCAAAAGGAAACAGTGCCTAACATTTGTCTAGTTTGATTTGGGGGTATAGCATATAAAAAGAGTACGAGAATCTAATTCAGTGACTTTAATGAAAATATAGACCTTTGTTAAAGTAATAACCAACCACCTAGTTTTGCTTAAGCAACCTTCGTTATATCCCTCTTGAAGAGGGGTATAATTAGTTCCTATATTTCATGAAGAGATAAATCATAGAAAATTGCTTTTGTTTAATTAATTTTGCATTTCAATAATGAATTTAAAATATATGCCACATGCATAGTGATGTATAATGTAATTAATACACAAGCACATCATTAAATATTTTCATTATTTTTATTCTTACATCCTATCCTATTCTTTTTTTTAATACATTTTATTGATATTTTACAGAGAGGAAGGGAGAGAGATAGAGAGCTAGAAACATCGATGAGAGAGAACCATCGACTGGCTGCCTCTTGCACACCCCCCACCGGGGATATGCCCGCAACCAATGTACATGCCCTTGACCGGAATCGAACCCAGGACCTTTCAGTCCGCAGACCAATGCTCTACCACTGAGCCAAACTGGTTTCGGCCCTATCCTATTCTTCATCCTCCTACTTCCCATCCTTTCCCCAAAATGTAGGTAATCACTTTTGTTATTTTCTTGAGTATCTTTCCAGAGTTAAATATACAGATAAATTAAATACATGTACCGTATTTGCCGGCGTATAAGACGACCCCCTAACATTTCCACTAAAAATACAGAATTTGTTATATACTCGCCGTATAAGACTACCCCCCACTTGCATATTTTTCAGGGCCAAAGGGTCATTTTATACGCGGGCAAATACGGTATATCTATATATTACTTTACTTTTTCTCTTGGTATACAAAAGGCAACATACCATACACAATGTTCTAAATTTTGCGTTTTGCTTTTTTTTTTTTTTTACTAAGTAAAAACAGAAAATCTTTTCATCTCAGTATTTAAGAAATTTCTTCAGCCAAAACCGGTTTGGCTCAGTGGTAGAGCGTCGGTCTGCGGACTGAAAGGTCCCGGGTTCGATTCCGGTCAAGGGCATGTACATTGGTTGCGGGCACATCCCCAGTGGGGGGTGTGCAAGAGGCAGCTGGTCGATGTTTCTCTCTCATCGATGTTTCTAGCTCTCTATCTCTCTCCCTTGCTTTCTGTAGAAATATCAATAAAAATATTAAAAAAAAAAAAAAGAAATTTCTTCACTTCTTAACAGTTGCATAGTACTCCATTGAATGGATATATAACATGGTGTGTTTTACTAGTCTACAACTGATGGACATTTAATCTTTCCAATCTTTCTCTATTATCAAACAAAATATTGCAAAGAAAATAATTATCAATGTGTCATTATATGACTCTGCAAATGTATCTGTGGGATCCATTTCTGGAATTTCTCTGGGTCAGATGGTATTTAAATATTGCCAATCCAGGAAATTGTACTCATTTTAAAATCACACTAATCTGACAGACTAAATGTTATTGTATTATAGTTATCTGTTGCATTTCTCATCTTATGAGAGAAAGTGACCATCATGGACAAGTAGTATAAAGGAAGGATGTGAGTGTTTACAATAGGTGGCGGTGGGAATACGTTTCCTACAGTAACACCAGGAGAGCTGTAATTTGATGGGTGACTTAGAGTTAACCAAATGAGGAGGTACCTGTCAATATACAGACCATGTGTTGAAAGTTAGCATGTCTTTTTCAACAAGGAAGTGCCTGTGTGGCTCTAGTAGAGAAAATGAGAGGGACTGTGGAGCATGATGAGGCCGGAGAGGCAGGCAGTGTGTGATGGACGGGGTCAAGGAGTTTGATTTGTGTCCTAACAGCAGTAAGAAGCCACTGTAGTGTGTTAAAAGAGTGACATGAGCAGAATTGCACTTCTTCTTACCTCTATTGTGGCACAAAGTTATTTAATTCCTATTAACAGAATAAGCTTAGGAAATATTAAATTGTGCTCATTTATCTTATTCATTCTGTTCTTCATATTTTCAAAAAGATAGCCAACCTCTGTGTTTGGAAAGGAAAAATGGGGGAGAAAAAAAGCCTTATCTACTCCCTGACTTAGTTTATGTAAAGCCTAAATCTTTTTCAAAGGGTTTTTGCTGAGTCCTCTGAAAAGAAGGGAAGTAAAAAAGTGCCTTTGATAGGCAGCTGAGGGAAGGTAGAGTCCATAGACCAGGAAACTTAGAGAAAAAAGTCTACTTGGGGAGTCAAGCTCCTAAATTGCTGGTTATGCTGCAGCACACAGCAGAAGCAGAAAAGCTCGAGAGAGTAAGGACTGTCTCATGTCTCAAAAAAGATGGGCCCATAATCAACTCTCAAAAAGATTTCCCATGTTTCAAACAAAATAAGGAAGCAGCAGGGAGCCCAGCTCTGGAGGAACTGCGTGAGCAGAGTCAGTGAACACGCCCAGAAGTAACCGACATAGACAAATGGCTCAACAACCAGAGGCCCTAAATCAAACCCTGGAACCCTGGCCCATCTTGGAGCAGGACAGGAAAACCCAAGAATAATTGAGGTTAAGTTTTCCACAACTGGGAGTGGGAAGGGGGGGGGGTGAAGTTCTCAAAGTTGAAGCTAGATTGATTTACTAGTATAAACATAAGTTTATATGTAATTTCTTACATATTTGAGAGTGTGGTCCAAGGTTCATATCCACTACATTCCCATAGCTGTCTTCACACTACAGATTTATCTTCATCCCTTCTGTCAATTCCTTTCCATGAATATAGCCTCAACTTTGGATCATTTCATACAACCAATAGAACTTACTGCCTTGATTCATCCACTAAACAAATATTTATCAAATAACTGCTTGATGCCATATGTAATCCTCAACTTTTGGAAATACAATGGTGAATATTCTGGAAGTGATCTCTATCCTTACAGAGTATGCATTCCTAACAACGCATAGATCTGTGATATAAGTAGGGAGTTGGGATAGGGTGGAGATATTAGCATATAATGAAAGTGTTCGAGGAGATAGGAGATAGAAAGATAAATGGATAGAGGCACCTACTTTAAATAAGGAATGACTTGATATCTTCCAAGAACTAAAAGATCAATGTGAATAAAGTACATGAGCAATGGGGAGAATAGTGAGGGATAAAGGCAACTGAAAAAAAACAGGCAGGGACCAGATCATCAAGAATTTTGAAGGTCTTGGCAACAGGAGTTTGGGTTTATTCTAAGTGGATCAGGAAGTTGGAGTGCAGGCAAGTCTACTCCGAATCTGATAGACCTGGTCAAAGACAGTAGTTTAAACTCTGAAGTAAAATTCCAAAAGTAATTGAGCAAGCCTGTGGTCCCTATAAATCCTCAGTTATATAAACTTTGTGCTTACTCTTGGCATTATGCCCTAACATTTTAAAACTAACTGTATATAAGATACAAAGTCTGAGTCATATGCTCAAAATTGTGGTGTGCCAGTGACTCAACTATATAAATATCTCAGTTTACAAATATAATTTACTATTTGTGTCTCTGAGTCACTAAAATTTTCTTTCATTTAATTTTAAATTTATAAAAAGTTCTCTGAAATGCTAATCTAAAATTAAAGTTCTTCAAGTTATATTATTAATTTAGTGAATTGCTGAGCAACTTTAGACCTGCAGCAAGATGTCATCAGAATATTTTTTCAACTTGGGAATTACTATATAGTGAAGTTATGTACAATTTATTATTTATTGCCTTGATTCCCTTTAAATTAATGCTTAACTTTAGCAAAGAATCAGTCTCTATGATAAAATGCTATACGTGAGTAACTGGTTTTGACAGCCTAGTAGCACTCTGTAACACTTGAAAAGTGTTATAATGAGAGTGGTGAGAGTTTGGTTCAACCCTAGGAGACTATTATGGAAAAACAACAGAGACCTTGTGTAAATGAGGTTATTATATTTTTTGCTTTAAATTGTCATTCTTTGAGTCCACATTAATTGTCTGCATAGCAAAGCAGCAAATGAGGGACAAAACTAGCAAAAAACATTTTTTTCAATGTTTCATGGATGTCAGTGTGTTAATAACAAAATTATTTAATTTTTAATTCATTAGCTTTACAACCATAACTTTTCAGCACCAGATAAACTTTTCAAAAGTGAGAGGAAGCAGAATAAGATGGAGAAGAAAGTTATGGGGTCCAACATCCTATATAACAAAAGCCTAATATGCAAACTGACCAAACGACAGAATAACTGACCACCAGGGGGCAGACACTCAACGCAGGAGCTGTCCCTGGTGGTCAGTGCACTCCCACAGTGGGAGCACTGCTCAGCCAGAAGCCGGGCTCTCTGCCGACAGCTGGTGAGCAAGTGGCCATGGCAAGAGAGGCTCTAAGGAACAGCAAACCAAGCAGTATGGATCAGTAAGAACATGGGCGATAAGGAGCAAGGGGTCTCAGGCTGCGAGAAGGTGCAGGCCAGGTTGAGGGACCATCCCATCACAGTGCACAAATTACGTGCACTGGGTTTCTAGTCTTTAGTATAAAGATACACCACAAAAATCCAGGTATCCAGTAAAATATAGATTTCTGTAAAGCCAATGGCTAACAAAATAACTCATAGATAAGAGAAAAGACAGTCACATTCTCCATAGGTTTTTCTTCAAACAAAAATATTACTCATATATTTTCCTCAGAGGTATTTAATTTTACTTCAGTTATAGTGAATCTTCCTTAATTCTCTAATTGATTTCAAAAATCATCACTTCTACCACCACAACTTTTTCCGCACCTGTTTCTTCCTATAAGTTTTCCTTTCACATTCTAAGTCAACTGTTATCTCTCATGTCAACTTTATTCCTAATCCATCTCCTCATCTGCATCTCCTCTCTTTAAACTTCAATCCATTTTATGTGCTGCAATCAGGTTAATCTTCCTAAAGCACAACTGTAATCATGTTATTTTTCTGCTCAGTAACATTCCCACTTTTCCTAAATAAAACTCTAGCCTTTTTTTTCCTAATATAGAAACTCCTGGTTCCAACGTCTTCTGTGATCCGTTAACCATAAATGGGTTCCAAAGTTGTCAAAATTTAGGTGAATGTATACTTTTCAGTCAACTCTTGTGACACTGAAAAGTCTCTTAAAGAACAATATAAGAATTTTTACAAAGAAATCAATACTTAGTATGCTCTCTGGTTATTTTACCTAAAAGAAAGTCATTTCTACATTTTATATTTCCTTAAGGAAATATGCTGACAGAGGAATATTGTAGTAGAGTTGTTCCTATCAACATAAAATACCATAGTAGATTACACAACAAAAAGAATATGTCGAAAACTAAAATTTTGTTTATCTAATGCCAAGAAAAATTGGTTATTTGGAAGGAAAAAAAGACAATCATATCAGTTGATAGTGGCCAGGAGAACTATAAAACAAGATTTATTTATTTCTAATAGAATGATTTGGCTGCACATGAGTAGAGTTTTTATTTCCTAGCTTAAGTGGCTTGGAAGATGGAAGCATTGTATCACCAGTTTAGAAAGTTGCTGAATTAGTAAAAATCAGAAATTATAGTCCATTTTAAAAGAAATACTGTTTATTAGTGTCGTGCTATATGTGTAATAAATCAAACTATTCCTGGATTAATTGAATCAATAAGAAAAATATGGGAATAGCTTATCAACTACTCTGCAAATGTGGATGTGAAAGTACTGAAAGATGTTTGAAAATTGTTTTCTCTCTTAACTGTTTTTAAATCTCCCATGACAACTGATTTATTCTATTAATTTGTACAATCTTGAAAATATCTGTAAAGCAAAAGATAAATTTCAATCCAAACTCGATGTCAGTGGTAAAAAGGGACTTCAAATAAATTAAGTTTTACCATATTTTAAGACAGGCAGGTTTATTTAAAAAAACATTCATTTTATCATTTTTGCCTTGGATAAATATAAGTGAAGAGAGTAATTCTAGTTATTAGTAACTAAAAAAGTGACTAAATACTAATTTCTAAAGGGTAATTAAATTATCCTATCTAATAAAATAGTAATATGCAAATTGACTATACCTCCACTATACCCACAAGCCATGCCCACCAGCCAATCAGGAGTGAATATGCAAATAAACCCAACCAAGATAGCTGAGGCCACAGAGAGCAGGAGAGAGGCTTGGGTTTCCCCAGCGATGGAGGAAGCCAAGCTTTCCACCTGCCCTTGCCGGCTCAGGCCTCAGCTTAAGGCTACAAAGTTTCAATTATAGAAGATACATAAGTCCCAACAAAAATGGCTGCATCCACGGAGCCAGCAGGAGGCTTGGCTCCACTCCAGGCTACAAAGTTTCAATTATAGAAGATAAATAAATCCCAGATCACAGGGCTTACACTTGGGTTGCTATGGGGCATGTCCAGCCTGCAAACCACCACAGGCCCCTTGCCCACGCTGCCCATGCCCCAAGGGAACCCCCATCCTGATCCAGGACACCCTTCAGGGCAAATCAGCCAGCTCCCACCTGTGCACCAGGCCTCTATCCTATCTAATCCTATCTAATAAAAGAATAATATACAAATTGACCATCACTCCAACACACAAGATGGCTGCCCCCATGTGGACACAAGATGGTTGTCACAAGATGGCCAGCAGGGGAGGGCAGTTGTGAGGGACTAGGCCTGCAAGGGAGGGCAGTTGGGGGGTGATCAAGCCTGTATAGGAAGGCAGTTAGGGGTGACCGGGCCTGCAGGGAAGAGCAGTTGGGGGGACCGAAGCCTGCAGGAGAGAGAAGTTGTGGAGTACCAGGCCTGCAGGGGAGGGCAATTAGGAGTGAGCAGGCCGGCAGAGGAGGGCAGTTTGGGATGACCAGGTCTGCAGGGGAGAGTAGTTAGGGGAAAACAGACTGGCAGGGGAGCAGTTAGGCAAAGGGGTGATCAGGCTGGCAGACAGAAGCAGTTAGGGGCAATTAGGAAGTCAGGAAGGCCAGCAGTTTGGAGCCAGGAGTCCTGGATTGTGAGAGGGATTTCTGGCTGCCTGTTTAGGCCTGATCCTACTGGGATTGGTTCTAAACAGGCAGTTGGACATCCCTTGAGGGGTTCCAGATTGGAGAGGGTGTAGGCTGGGCTGAGGGACACACACTTTCATGCACAAAGTTCATGCACCAGGCTTCTAGTTTATTATGTACTCCTCTTTGGTTGCCTTCTTTATGCCTTTCATTCCATTTGATTTCACTCAGGATATTGATATATTATGGTAGGAAATATACTTTTATTTCTAATATAATCAAATATAAAATCAAGAAGGAAACTCAAAACCATCATTAAATACATTATTGTTATTTTTTTCATCAAATTAGGTGGAAGAAAAGAGATGAAATATAAAAATTTTCTGGATTATTTTACCACACCTAGAACATGTCATATTTTACATTTTAAAGGTTTTTTAAAAAAAACAAAGTTGTTCATCTAATTAGTACTGAGAGATCATCATGTCCCTGATCCTTACTTTCTTGATTTACAGGTAAAATTAAATTATGCTAATTCCTTGGTGACACCAAATACTTACAAATATTTAGCAATTGGTTTTGGTTTGTCTTGAATTCTGAAACTCTTCTTATCTTAATCTATTCATTCTGCATCCCCTTTTCTCTGCATTTTCTCCTCTATTTTTAACCCCCTCCCACCACATACTTGCACACACATATGCACATGTATATGTGCTTTTCCTATCAGGCCCGTGCTTCAAGTTTCTAGAAACCGCCTTAGGTCAGATTTATATTAATTTTCTACTTGTTTATCTTCTTTTTTCTTAGTCTAGTCTTAAAAAACACATCTGGTTTCTATTTTAATCAGTATTCCTCTGAGAATAACTTCATATTATAGGGGACAATTCTCAATAAACCATAACGATGCAACCTCTAGTAATTTAAACTTATATTCAATAATTTTTAAAAATATATTTTTTATTGAATTCAGAGAGGAAATGAGAGATAGAAACATCAATTTTGAGAAAGAATCATTGATCAGCTGCCTCCTGCACACCCTCCACTGGGGATCAAGCCTGCAACACGGGCATGTGCCCTTGATTAGAATCAAACTTGGGGCCCTTTGATTCACAGGCTAACACTCTATCCACTGAACCGAACCAGTGAGGGCTTATTCAATAAATAGAGTTCCAGTGCATGAATTCATACACTAGTTGAGCCCCTTGGCTTGGCCTGCAGGATCTGGCCAAAACCCACTCTCCAATATCCCCTGAGGGATTCTGGATTGCAAGAGGGTGCAGGCCAGGCTTAGGGACCTCACCAGTGCACAAGCAGGGCCAGGAAGGAATGCAGGAGGTTGGTCAGCCGGGGAGGGACCACAGGAGGTCTCCAGAACGTGTCCAGCCCATTTCTCTCAGTCCCAATTGGCCAACCCCAGCAGCAAGCTAATGTACTGGCCAGAGCATCTGCCCCCTGGTGGTCAGTGCATGTCATAGCAAGCAGTTGAGCAGCCTGATCATATCATTAGCATATTAGACTTTCATTGGTTGAACGGCCAACTGGACACTTAGCATATTAGGCTCTTATTATATAGGATTTTAAAAGAGCTATTTGTGTAATCTAACTTGGCAGGCTTTTTTTTTTAGATAAAATTTATGTATGAGTAATCAGTTAAAGCAAATTAATATTTGGAAACCTATGTTTTCAGAATGAGAAGTCTTGGAAACTAAAAGTAGAAAATGATTCACTATTCTCATTAGCAATTCATTTTTCAGAGTTCACACGTGAAATGACATATGCAAAATATTAGGACATTAAGAAGCTAGCAAAGCCTATGTACTGAAAAACAAAGACAAAAAAACATGGAGCCACTAAGAAACAGCAAATACATATTGAGTAAGAGATCACTGACAACTCCTTACAAAAGCTGTGTGCTGTAAGAAAGGATATAG
This sequence comes from Vespertilio murinus, assembly GCA_963924515.1. Taxonomy (NCBI): domain Eukaryota; kingdom Metazoa; phylum Chordata; class Mammalia; order Chiroptera; family Vespertilionidae; genus Vespertilio; species Vespertilio murinus. The sequence continues at coordinate 162,411,382 of OZ004704.1, read as the reverse complement.
TGTTTAGATGCAATTTAGAACAATGGGCCTGGGAAGAGTTTTCAGCATTCAGATGGCATATTTGCAGTCAGACAAACCTGGATTTAAGTTACTGTTTGTTGTTGTTATTGTTGTTTTTAATTTTTTTATTGATTAAGGTATCACATATTTGTCTTTATCCCCCTATTCCCATCCCAAACCTCTCCCCATGGATGCCCTCCCCCCCACCCCACCCCCGTTGTCTGTGACCACTGGTTAGGCTTATGTGCATGCATACAAGACCTTTGTTTGAGCTCTCCTCCTTACTCCCACCCTCCCCTACCTTCCCTCTGAGGTTTGACAGTCTGACCAATGCTTCTCTGTCTCCGGGTCTGTTATTGTTCATCAGTTTATGTTGTTCACCATTTCCTCTAGATGAGTGAAATCATGTACTACTAGAAATACACTTATAAGAACCAAAAATGAGACAAGCAATCATGGTTATACTGAGAGGCAAATGAATCAGTCTGTAGTGAATTCCTTCCTGGGCCAAATAGTTCTTTTGAGTCCCAATTTCAATGTTAAACAGTTCCTTATATTACATGTCAGCAATGATATTTCAGTTCTGGATGGTGGACAAATGGTGATAATGCAGGTCCAACAATCTCTAGTTTGGTCTTGGGCAACCTGCAGCGATGCACTGCTGCTGACTGCTAGTATGGTTAAAATGTCATCAGCATCTTCCATCTCTGGACTGTTTCTCTTATGTCTTCATGGCTGGAGCAGTCCTGTCAATTCATCTCTGTTGCAGGAATCCACAATGCTCAGGGCCTACTCAAGAAGGCAAATAATCCTTTCCACCAATATTTACAGGGTAAAATAAGATTGTTATTAGTGGTATATTAAATTTGACAGTAAAATAGTAGTCAAGGTTTCAGACTAATTTAAATTGGCTAATTGAAATAAGGGAATATTCTAGAAAAATTAATTGTACTGGACAAAAAGCTGTTCCTAAAGTGTTAACTAAAAAGTTTATTGGTAGTTCATCTCATGGTAAAATTGTGTAACATGTAATGAACCTAAAGCAATCATATTTTAGTGCAAAATATTGAAATGTAAAAGCTATCAAGACTACATTATAAAATTTCCAAAAGCCTCCTAATAAAATTTAGTTTGTTGAAACTTATAGGAAAACTTCATTTATTTGATATAGGGCTGTGATCAGCAAACTGCGGCTCATGAGTCACATACATGTGCATGTCAACAATATAAGTATATATTCTTACATAACTCCATATCATTATCACATCTAACAAAATTACAAAATATTTCTTAATATTGTTACATACTCAGTGTATATTTAAATGTCCCAGTTGTCATTTAAATGTCAATTTATTTACACCATGTTCCAACCAAAATCATCACATTATATTCCATTATCTATACTAATAGCCTAGGTCCATGATTGGCAAACTTCGGCTCAAGAGCCACATGCAGCACTTTGGGCCCTTGAGTGTGGTTCTTCCACAAAATACCACGGCCTGGACAAGTCTATTTTGAATAAGTGGTGTTATAAGAAGTTTAAGTTTAAAAAATTTGTCTCTCGCAGAAACTGGTTTGGCTCAGTGGATAAAGCATCAGTCTGCGGACTGAAAGGTCCCAAGTTCAATTCTGGGCAAGGGCATGTACCTGGGTTGCAGGCACATTCCCAGTGGGGAGTGTGCAGGAGGCAGCTGGTCAATGTTTCTCTCTCTTCAATGTTTCTAAGTCTCTATCCCTCTCCCTTCCTCTCTGTAAAAAATCAATAAAATATATTTTAAAATAATAATAAAATAAAAAACTTGTCTCTCAAAAGAAATTTTAATCATTGTACTGTTAATATTTGGCTCTGTTGACTAATGAGTTTGCCAACCACAGCACACCTGCAGAACATCATATTTAATGATGATTTAAAAAGAGGGTCACTGCTTCATTCAACTTCATTATTTCATTTTTAGTCAATATAATAAGTGAAAAAAATTATATGATAACACCTGTAGAACTAAAGATGATAGCTAATCTCAATCTAATAATTGCTCCTACCAAGATTTTCTTTTCCTGTTACATGTCTTTTTATTTTAATAATTTTATAAGTACATTGTTCTAGACAGTTTTATTTCTAATTTCTTATTCAAATGTGTTAAATTTGCTGTTAAAAAATTTATTGGTGTTCCCTACATATTAGCCTGCCTTCCATCAGCCATCAACTGGGTCTTCGTTGAAGAGTTGCCAGAACTTGCTTTGCCCATACATAGAAGACTAGAATTAATACCCCTTGAGGGAAATTGCTTAACTAATGACTGAAGAGAGTTAATAAAGGCCAGAATTCCCCCATCCCTCTCCTTGGTTGGGATAATTCTGATGCATTTGTTTTATACTTTTCCCCCCAGAGTTTCTCTAGGATTTTATTGCATCTTTCACTGACTACCTTTTCTTCCCTCTCCTAGCCATGTTCCTTGCAACTCCCAATAACCTGCTTGCACTGGAATCTTTGGCCCAGACTCTGTGTCTGAAGAGCATAAACTATGCATTGTTATAAATAGTAATAATCATAGATAGTGAAATACCTTTCGTTTGTTTCATTTTTTTAATGCCAGAAGAGTCTAAAACTTATTTTCAAAACGATTTAACGAAAGAAATGCAGAGAAAGCAAATGTGGCAAAATGTTGAAAACCAGGGGATCTAAATAAAAGTCATAGGGATATTCCATTGTGATAGTTTTGTATATCTTAAGTTTCAAGTTTTTCAAGACAAAAAGTTGGAGAACATGCTGAATGACATCTGGTTTGAAGATGGCAGCATCAAGTCAGCATTACCCTTCCCTTCATGGAAGGCACCCAAAAACAAGGAAAATAAACAGCACAAATTCCTTTGAAATTCCACTTCCAATGGTGAAATTGGGAGATAAACAAAATTCAATATCACAAAACAGGTCAAAGGACTTCCCAAAATGAGAAAAGAATGAGGGAGGAGTGAAGGAACAGGGAAAACAAGTGGCAGATGGATGACATTCTCCAGAAAATAGATATCACAGAGTAGAAGAAAATTATAAATAGAAATTTTGCCACACGTTGTAAAATTTAATGATACTCTTCTATGAATGAAAAGCACAAGCATAAAAGCCAAAGCTTAGTGTAGAGATTGAAACAATGTGAAAAAGAAAGCCATGAATAGACATGAAGGTGACATTGGAAGGAACCCAACAGTGAATAAGACACCAATTAAAAGATAGTAAAAAATTTCTAAGGGGAAATATGAGTAAAATTGATATCAAGAAAAAGTTTTAAATGATAATTAAAACAAAAACTCTACAACACTGAAGACCCCAAAGAAGCAAACGAAAATAATAGAAAGAAACAATTTTTTAAAATATAAATTATTTTTAAAATCTAATTTAAAAAATAATTTTCAGAATTAAACTTCTCCAGATTTTTATTTGTAGAGTTTAATGTGCAATTAGGCTTTATATAAATTGTAAATAATGCTGCAATTAATAATAGGGGTGCAAATATTCTTTCAAACTAATGTTTCAGGTTTCTTTGGATAGATTCCTAGAAATTTATTCAGAGTTATAAGGCAGTTCCATTTTTAATTTTTGAAGAAACTCCATATTGTTTTCCACAGTGGCTGCATCAGTCTGCATTCCCACCAACAGTGCACTGGGGTTCCCTTTTCTCCTCTTTCCCATCAACACTTCTTTGTTGATTTATTGATGATAGCCATTCTGACAGGTGTGAGGTGATATCTCATCAATGATTAGTGACATTGAGCATCCTTTCATATGTCTATTGGCCATCCGTATGTCCTCTTAGGAGAAATGTCTTTTAAGGTCTTTTGCCTATTTTTAAATTACATTGTTTGTTTTTGGTGCTGAGTTGTATATGTTCTTTATAAATTTTAGATATTTACCCCTTTCAGATGTATCATTGGCAAATATGTTCTCCCATATAATAGGCTGTCTTTTCATTTTATTAATGGTTTTATAATTTTGTTACCTTTTATTTTATTTTTTTCTTGTCTGATTGCTGTGGCTAGGACTTCTTGTACTATGTTGAATAACAGTGGTGAAAGCAGATGAATCTGTCTTATTCCTGATCTTAAGGAAAATTCTTTTAGTTTTTTCCCATTGAGTATGATGTTAGCTGTGCATTTTTCATATATTCTCTATATTAGGTTGAAATATGTTCCTTCTATTCCCATTTTGCTGAGAGTTTTTATCATGAATGGGTTCTGTGTTTTATCAAAAGCTTTATCTACATATATTGATATAAATATGATTTTTTGTAATGTGGTATAGCGCATTAATTGCTTTGCAGATATTGGACCAACTTTGCATCCCTAAAATAAATCTTACTTGGTCATGGTGTATGATTTTTTAATGTATTGTTGAATCCAATTTACTAATATTTTGTTGAGGATTTTAGCGGTTATATTCATCAGGGATATTGGCCTATATTTTTTTCTCTTTGTAATGTCTTTATCTGGTTTTGAAATTAGGATAATGCTGGGATCCTAAAATTACCTTGGGAGTCTTTCCTTCTCTTGGACTTTTTGGAATAATTTGAGGACAGGTGTTAGTTTATCTTTGAATGCATGCTGAAATTCTCCTGTGAAGCCATCCTCTCAATGACTTTTGTTTTTCTAAGAAGTTTATTAATTGCTGCTTTAATTTCAATAATTGTAATCAGTCTTTTCAGACTTTGTATTTCTTCTTTTTTGTTTATTTGTTTCAAATGTCAGTATATTTTTATCTTTATTTTATTTTTAAATATATTTTATTGATTTTTTACAGAGATGAAGAGAGAGGGATAGAGAGTTAGAAACATCCATGAGACAGAAACATCCATCAGCTGCCTCTTGCACACCCCCTGCGGGGGATATGCCCGCAACCAAGTTACATGCCCTTGACCGGAATCGAACCTGGGACCCTTGAGTCCGCAGAATGATGCTCTATCCACTGAGTCAAACTGGTTTCGGCTTTTTAAATCTTTATTATTGAAAGTATTACAGACGTCCCCTTTGGTTTTTTTGGTTGTTTTGTTTTCCTCCCATTGACCCTCTCCTCCTGCACCAGCCCCTCCCAAGCCTTCTGCACACTATTGTCCATATCCATGGGCTATGCATATATGCATATAAATTCCCCAGTTAATCTCTCCCTCCTAACGCCCCTCCCCAGCCCACCTTCCCTCTGAAATTCATCAGTCCATTCATGGTTCTATGTCTCTGAATTTATTTTGTTCATCAGTTCATTTTGTTCATTTGATTCTACATATGAGTGAGATCATGTGATACATTTCTCTGACTGGCTTATTTGTGTTTCTTCTTTATTTAGTTTTAGGAGATTGTATGTTTCTAGGAATTTGTCTATTTTATCCAGATTGTCCTATTTATTGGCATATAGTTCTTCATAATATTTTCATATAATCTTTTGTATATCTTTAGTGTCAGTTGTTACTTCTCTTGTTTTTGTCCTGATTTTATTTATTTGGGTTCTCTCTCTCTCTCTCTCTCCTTCTCTCTTTTTTATGAGCCTGATTAAAGGTTTGCCAATCTTGTTATATCTTTTTACAGAGTTATACCTTGGTTTCATTGATCCTTTATATTGTTTTTAGACTCTATTTGGTTTATTTCTGTTTGTTATATTTCCTTTTATCTACTCAATTTAGATTTTTTTCTTGTTTTTTTTTTCAAGTTAGTTTAAATATAAAGTTAGACCATTTATTGAGATTTTTATTGTTTCTTGAGATAGGTCTATACTGCTATATACTGCTATGAATTTCCCTCTTAGGACTACTTTTACTATGTCCCATAGTTTTCAGGTTTCTGTGTTCTCATTTTCAACTATTTCAAGGTATCTTTTGATTTATTCCTTGATCTCATCATTAAGCTATTTATTACTTAGTAGCACATTATTTAGCTTCCCTCTCTTTGTGTATTTTTCAGGGTTTTTTTTTTCTTGTGATTGATTTCTAATTTCATACTGTTACGGTTGATACTTGATATGATTTCAATCTTCTTAAATCTATTGAGACTTGTTTTGTGTCCTAACATGTGGTCTACTCTAGAAAATGTTGCGTGCACACTTGAAAAGCATGTATATTGCACTACTCTATTTCATATTCTCTTTTTTTCTCCTGCTCTTTCATATGGGTCATGTTTTTTTGTCTCCCCATATTGGCTGTCTCTGTATTTTTGTTTCTGTGTATTAGGTAGATATATGACTCCCAGTGTTGGTAAAGTGGCCTTATATAGTAGGTGTCCTGTGGAATCCAGTGGTGCAGTCCATTTGATCACCTGAACTGGGTGCTCCAAGAATGTCCCTGGTGCTGGTTGTGTGATGCCTCCTGTTGTAATTTTGTTGTTGTTGTTAGTCCTCATCCAAGAATAATTTTTCTATTACTTTTCTAGAAAGAGTGCAAAGGGATGAGGGAGCCATTGATATGAGAGAGAGACATTGATCGGTTGCCTTCTGCACACACCCCAACTGGGCGAGGCATCAAACCTGCAACCAAGGCATGTGCCCTTGGCCATGAATTGAACCTCAACTATTTGATGCACTGGCCAATACTCTTAACCACCTAGTCATGCCATGTCAGGACTGTAATTGAGTCTTTTTTTTCCGCTATTGGTCCATTTGTTTATGTAGTTGACCCCCCAGGCTGATTTACTGTGAAGATCAATCCAAACTATAGTGTATGTGCTGCTGTGCTTATGCTGACCACACAAAATGGAATTTGCCTCAGGTTCTGACCTGAGATCACCCTTTGTATTTGCCACTTGTGAAGCTAATTGAATCCTGCTCTGATGTTGTCTAAAGCTTGCCACTTGATGAGTTTGTTCTGGGACATTAGTAGGAACTTTAGTGCAGTTAAATGTCAGACACTGTCTGTGACTGGCCCTGGGCTATCTGTTGGAAGCTGCCAAGCCATCTACAATTCGTGGCTACTTCAGCTGGGCTGAGGTATGTGTGGGAAGGACCTAGCTGCTCACCAAGACCAGCTTCCACCAGCACCAAGCCTGGGGGGGGTGGTCAGCAAAAGGTCCAAAGCACCATGAGATCTGCCTTTACCTGCTGACTGCCTGTTAGGCTCACTCACTGAAGGAGCCTCGTGGTACTCAAATTGCATGAGGTGAGATCTCATTGAGTCACTAGGTAGGGTCAGGTGGTGTTCACCAGATTTATATAAGTTCAAATTCAATGCTAATACTGGAGGTGAGGACATTCAGCAAAAACCCTGGAGTATATTAATGCTAGCTGCCACCAAAGGGTGTCTGTAGGCATTTGTGGTGAGCAGGGTATCAGCGAGTTGTAAGGGTAAAGCTAGCAGAGTGTATCATAGCCATATAGATTAAGGTTTGGCTGTGTGAAGGGAGAGCTCTGCACTAGTTGGATATGCAAGGGACAAATAGCCCTTTTCCTAGAGTCACACAACTCAGTCTATCTCAGATTCTTCCTGGCCCTCCTGGAGAGCCCAAATTAAGGAGGCAGGGCTGCTTGGAATGTGTAGGGTGGAGCTAATGGATCTCCTGTGAGGGGAATGCCCAGTCAGATTCACAGAAAGTCCAGAGAATGGCTTCAATCCAAGAGCCACACAATTCAGTCACCGACACCCCCTGAGTCTATCTGATCTCTACTCCCAGGACCTAGGCAGCTGACAACTATGCAGGGTTTAAACTCTACAGGGTGGGGCAACAGAAAGTCTAAGGGTGGGACTATCGCAGGGTGGGAAGTCCAGGCTGATGCCAGAAGGAGGGGAGTGCACCACCTCCCTCCTTATGCATTTGTGGTGTGGGAGAGTGATAGCCCAGGGATCCTGGCAGTTGTCCCTTCAGCTCTCTCCCCAGGGCCACAAATCCCAATCTGTCCTCATAAGACTTTAGTCTGTCTCACCCTCCCTCTATCCAGAGCCCATATAGAGTGGCTGCAAATGCAATTTTGTATGCTTCCCTTTCAAATAGCACCTGGGTTTCTAGATTACTTATATTTCTCCCTGGCAGATAGAATCCCCACTGATTTTCACAGCCAGATATTTTGTGGGCACCTCTTCTTGGCTCTGGTGCTCTGGGTTGAAGAGCCCAGCATAGGGTTGAAACTCTGTGCTTCTCAGAGGACACCTTTGCAGCTGAGGTATCACTTGGGAATCTCAGGCACCACCCAGGGGAGCGAGCCCAGCTTTTTATGCATCCCGCCCTTCCTACCAATCTCAATGTAGTTACTTCTATAAGATTTCTGTTCAGCAAGACTTCAGTTGCTTATTCAGGTTGATTGTTCTATATTTTAATTGTAATTCCAGTTTGGTCCTGGGAGGAGGTGACTGTAATTTCAATCTACTCCCCTGCCATCTTGGATCCTTCAGTTATGTTTTCATTTCAGACTTTATTCATCAGTTCCAGCATGTATACTTTATTCTTTCTTATGGATCTTAATTATTGGTGAAATATTCTATTTTGTTCATTTTTTATTTTAATTTCTTTTAAAAATTTTAAAAATTTCTTGAGAAAGTATAATATTAAAATAAAGCCTTTTATTTCTGAACTCCAATATATGGATCACCTATGTACCTGTTTCTATCATGCCCTTTGCTTGTCCTGCAATCATTTGTTGTATACTAAATATTGTGTATAAAATAACTATAGAGCTTTCAGATCATGTTGTTTTCCACTAGAGATGGTTTTCCTTTTCCCATTTAGGTTGAGGGACTAAATACCATGATTTAATCCATTATTGAGCTGGGTTACAGTTTTGGTAAGATTACCCCACTGCTCTGGTTCTTTCCTATTCTTTGGGCCTGGTCTTTGTGGGATTTTAATTAAAAACCTAGCAAGTCTTTGTATCCTCAGCCATGAAATACTTAAGGAAAGCTAATTCTGTTCTTTGACTGGTTTGGTCTTAACTCTTTAACCTCTAGTAACACACATTTTCAAAATTTGACACATTATCTTGCAGAGACCAGCCAGGTATTAGTGAGACTTTGTCTTCTAGTCACTGTTTAAGACCTATGAGAGATTCCATGAAGCCTTTCAGAAGCTCTGCCCCAACCTTTCTTGCCATTATAGAACTCAGCAACTGTCCAGTGATTTTTTTAAAAAAAATTCGTTTTTACACTAGACTGCATGAGGGTCTAAAGCTCAGATGGTTCATCTCTTCTCTAATAGATGAACTTCTTCTGCCTATGCCAAGCTGATTCTCAGCAGAATCAATGGTTGAAAATAACTCGAGATTGTCCACTCCCAAGGGAAGGACTCTTTCCCTTCTAAAATTTTAACTTGCCTTGTTCTCATGTTTCCAGTGTCCTTAAAAATAGCATTTTGTAATTTACCCCATTTTTCTGGTTATTGACATGGAAACATTGTCCTGTAAGATCTACTGCATTCTACTCAGAGAAAAGGTTTCAATTATATTTTTTAAAGCATCTTTATTCTTCTTACAAAAAAATAACCCAAAATCAAACCTCCTAGAAAAGTTGAAAAAAAGCAATGTAACAAAGATAATACAATATTCACCAAAATAAAACAGACAACTTAAAATTAAAGGATAAAGCATTAAAAGAGATAGTCTACCTCTTGACAATCCAACAGAAGGTATAATAAATGTGAATGTATGTGTATCAAAAACATTTTGTAGGAATATGTAAAACAAAAATATTCAGATTTTCAAGAATTAACTGACAAATCAGTACATGTTCATTTAAAATCCATGATATTTTAATCCTCTTAGACAATAATACTTAAATATGACCAAAGGAACTAGTAAAGAATATATATCAGGAAAATGTTAGCAAATTTGAGAGAGAGAGAGAGAGAGAGAGAGAGAGAGAGAGAGAGAGAGAGAGAAAGAGAGAGAGCCTGCAACAAGCGAAGACTATATATTCCTGCCCCTGGCTGGTCTGGCTCAGTTGGTTAGAATGTTGTCCTGTACACCAAAAGGGTGCAAGTTCAATTCCAGGTCAGGGCACATATTAGCTTGTGGGTTCAATCCTCCATTTGGGCATGTACATAAGGCAACCAATCCATGTTCTTCTCTCTCTCTCTCTCTCTCTCTCTCTCCATTCCCCTGTCTCTAAAACAAAATCAATAATCATATCCTGGGGTGAAGATTTTTAAAAAGATTAAAGATTCCTTTTAACTGCAGGTACACATGGATTTTTTTTTATTTCACACATACTAAGTAATAAGTAAAATCTCAGCAATATATAGATCTTATGTATATTCCAACTTTCCCTCACTCCAGTGATGTGCTGTCCTCCCTTCTTACCTTACAAAATACTTCAGTCAATAGTTGTTTCTTTGTATTCATTTTCAACTCCTTTTCCAGATTTTCACTTTGTCAATATCTTGACAAAGCCATAGACCTAAAGATAATTATTCACCTTTCCCACATCTAAAAGTGTGCAGCTAAATATCCATAGAGGAAACATACAAACATGCTGACTATGATCTCATTTCTTATTCATAACTGCATAAGGCAAATGGGCCTTAATCCTGTCAGATAATCATAATAGATTGCCTAGTCATTTAATTCTCCCACTTACGGAGACAACTGTTTACGCTTTTTTTCTCTTCAAATCTCCAGCAACATTTTCCCTATTCTGTCTCAGATAGTGATTTTGCATCCTACCTCAGTGAGAATATGTAAGCAGTGAGAACTTTCAAAAACTTATACTACTACATCTACCCAATTACCAGCATTATCTACCATATTCTCTGTTTTTTCTTCAGTGCCGCTAGTTAAGGTCAATTATGCCAGCATTTCACAAACATAATTTTACTTACTCTTCCGTTGATTCTATGAAGTTGGTGATCATGGTACCACTTTACAGTTGATGACACAGGTTCAAAGTCACATTGTTAGAGAGAAACTGTTGCAGCTCTGTTATCTATTCCTTGTTACTCAAAAGGTGTCTCCATGCACCAATAGCATCATCAACACCTATGATGTTGTTAAAACTGCATTTTAAGAAGATTCCAAGGTGTTTCTTATGTCCTTTGATGTTTGAAGAACACTGCTGTATGTACCATTCAGTTCTTTCCCATGCACTATCCATTGTAGTATAATGGTACCAATTATTGTCAAAATAAAATTGGTTCTTGGATCATATGCTAGTAACACTCAGTCCTTCTCCCTGAGGAATGTCATTAAGAATGACAGGTCTTCCCTAGGTACTAATACAAACCTTCCATAAATTTTATTAGTGTCTTGTGGTCTTGCAAAAGAAACTTCTGATGGCATTCCTTCTCTTGGTATGATTGATTTGATTAAATTTTGATCCAGTTAGTCAGGGGAGAACCTTAGTGGTAGCCTAATCAAACAATTTGGGATTACCAGCCTTAGAAGAGCCAATTCTATTATAATCATTCATTTTGGCTACGGATTTCTCATTCATTTAGAAGAGCTTGGTTTAATTAAAAGCAGAACCAAATACTGCAGATTTGATCTTGGATAATGGACTTATTTTAAGGCATATTGTTAGTGGTAAATATTGAGAATCCACCCATGGAAGAAGTTTGAGAGTCCATAATTTATTTTTTTTAAATAATGGAATAAAATGCTAGGTTCTTTGTTCAGTAGAGAAGTCTAATTTACAGTAAACACTCTGATGGAAATATTTTGGTGAAAGGGCGGGGAACTGACACTGCGTCACTAGGACTTCTGCCAGCACTTTTCCCATTAGAGCACAATGGCTCCAAACAAAGAGGAAATGATATGGGTAAACCACAGCACCCTCCATACAACTTTACACTCAGAGGAAACACAATGAGCTCTTACTAGTTTTCTCCCACCACAGTTGACCCCTCTACCCACATTTTGAAAGAAACATACATATTTAATATAAATCATACATAGAACTGACCTCACCAAAATGTGAACTCTTTACCACTTTGATTTCATTATTTCAAGGTTTTGAATTTCTTAATTAACAGTACTTCACTTCATTCCTCTATGGTAACAGGTAACTAACTATGCTTTCCTTGGCTTCTATTTTCTCCATCATTTTCAGAGTGGTAGGGTTGGTCCATTCCTGTTTCATTTATAAAAATTTATGATAATTTGAAATAATTAGGCTCATTATCAACTTTATGACTTAAAGGGGGAAAACCACATCACTCACATCATTTGTTAAGCAACTGTAGTACTTAAATGAACTCATAATTAGCCACTAATTATTTCAATCATCCTCAAAGATTTGAGTTCAATCCATTATTTCTGGACAAACACATAGTAACAATCAGCTTACACTAGAATAACCACTCCATCATAAACTCCTTTGCTCTTTTCCTTCTTCGTATTCTTAGGACATTTCCTAAGGTAACCTTTTGCTGCAACCAGGGTGGTCTTTTCAAGTTCCTAACCAAATGCCTGTTAGCCAATCTCACCCTGTGTACACGCCATTGTCCTAATTCTTTTTCCATGTCTGAATTCCCACAAATCTGATCAGTTGTTTTGGGGTTTTTTTTAAGTATGTTTCTATTGGCTGCCTACTGCCCACCCCATGCTGGGGATCGAGTCTACAACATGGGCATGTGCACTGACTGGGAATTGAATGGGCAATCTCTCAGTACATGGGAACATGCTCAACAAACTGAGCCACACCAGCCAGGGCAAATCTGATCCTTTTTTTATTGATTAAAGTATTACAAATAGTAATACATGTCTACTTTTTACCACCACCCCCCATTGAATTTTTCCTGGCCTCCCCTACCCCCTGGCACATGCCCTCACCTCAACCCCACCCCCGGTGTCTTGCATCCATTGATTATGCTTATATGCATGCAAATAAGTCCTTCCATTGATCTTTTACCTCCTCCCAACCCTCCCCAGCCTTCCTGCTAAATTTGACAGTCTGTTTGATGCTTCCCTGCCTCTGTAACTATCTTTTATTTATCAGGTTATAATGTTCTCTATTATTCATAAAGAAATGAGTTCATGTGGTAGTTTTGGTATTTTTTTTTCCCACTGACTGGCTTATTTCACTTAGCATAATGCTCTCCAGGTCCATCCAGGCTGCTACAAATGATAAGAATTCCTTATTTTTTATAGCAGTGTAGCATGCATTGTATAGATGTCCCATAGTTTTCTAATCCACTCATCTGCTGATGGGCATTTAGGCTGTTTCCAAATCTTAGTTATGGTAAATTGTGTTGCTATGAACATAGGGGTGCATATATCTTTCTGACTGGTGTTTCTCGTTTCTTAGGATATATTCCCAAAAGTGGTATTACTGGGTCAAATGGCAGTTCCATTTTAAAATGTTTGAGGAAGTATCATAACGTTTTCCACAATGGCTGCACCAGTCTGCATTCCCACCAGCAATGAAGGAGGGTTCCTTTTTCTCCACAACCTCTCCAGCACTTGTTGTTTGTTGATTTGTTGATGATAGCCATTCTTACAGATGTTAGGTGGTACATCACTGTTTTGATTTGCATCTCTCCAATGATTAATAATTTTGAGCATGTTTTCATATGTCTCTTGGCATTCTGAATGTCCTCTTTTGAAAAGTGTCTATTTAGGTCCTTTGTCCATTTTTTGTTAGATTGTTTATCTTCCTTTTGTTAAGTTATATGAGATCTCTGTAAATGTTGGATATTAAACCTTTATCGGAGATAACATTAGCAAATACCGTATTTTTCGGACCATAAGACGCACCTTTTCTTCACCAAATAGTGGGAGGAAAAGTGCCTGCATCTTATGGTCCGAGTTGCAGAGCGGCAGCGGGTCCCCCGGGACCTTCCATGTCCCTGGGGACTGCATATTTGGTGAAGAAAAAGTGCGTCTTATGGTCCGAAAAATACGGTACATTCTCCCATGCAGTGGACTTTCTTGTTGTTTTGTTGATGGTTTCTATTGCTGTGCAGAAGATTTTTATTTTGATATAGTCCCATTTCTTTATTTTCTTTTTAGTCTCTCTTGTTCTAGGATCTGTGTCTGTAAAGCTATTGCTACCACATATGTCTGAATTTTTGCTGCCTATGGAATTGTGTAGGATTTTTATGGTTTCCCATCTTACATTCAAGTACATTAGCCATTTTGAATTTGTTTTTGTGTATAGTGTAAGTTGGTGATCTACTGTATTTGCCGGCGTATAAGACGATTTTTTGGCCCTGAAAAATATGCCTCCAAGTGGGGGGTAGTCTTATACGGCGAGTATATAACAAACTCTGTATTTTGAGTGGAAATGTTAGAGGATCGTCTTATACGCCCAGTCTCTTATACGCCAGCAAATACGGTATTTTTCAGGGCCAAAAAATCATCTTATACGCCGGCAAATACGGTAGTTTCATTTTTTTGCATGTATCTGACCAAATTTTCTATCCTATTTATTATATTGTTTTGACTCCATTGTATGCTTCTGCCTCCTTTGTAAAATATTGAGTATAATGGGTTGAGTCAATTTCTGAGTTCTCTATTCTGTTCTTTTGGTCTATATGTCTGTTCTTGTGGCACTATCAGGCAGTTTTGAGAACCATGGCTTGGTAATATAGCTTGATGTCTGGTATTGTGATCCAGCCAACTTTGTTCTTTTTTCTCAGGATAGCTGTGGCTATTCAGAGTCCTTTTTTATTCCAGATAAGTTTTTGGAGAGTTTGTTCTAGATCTTTGAAATCTGGATTGCCCTAGCGGGAAGGAGACAAAAGATCCAGACTGCACTGAACTTCACTCCCAACCCCACTTCCAACTGCACTGAACGCCAATTCTGGGCTCATTGGGGGAGAGATTAGACTGTCTGGTAGTGGCCGAAACTCAAGGGCACCTTTCTCTCAGAGGTGCTTGCATCGAGTACCGAAGCAGCAAATATCAAAGGACATTGAGGAACACAGACTCAGGAACCTCATAGGGTGGGGCTGACAGGAAGCCAAGGCTGTAGGCTCCACCCTGAAACTCCACCCCATCCAAGCTGAACACAGAGGCTTTTGCAGTTTTCCAAGTCTAGTGGAATAAGACTGTTTCCCGGCATAGACACACCTAAGCCCCACAACCAATTGGCCTGGAGGTCAGTTCCTCCCAGTGATACCAACAACAATCAAGACTTAATTACAATAAGGCTGTACACACACTCCACAAAGGGGTGCACCAAGAGTGTCCACCTCAGGTAATTGGGAGGCTGGCCCACTGAACCATATAGGACACCTTAACCCACAAAGCCACCCTACCAACTCAGGGAAGCTGCAAAAATGCCGAGTCAAGGAAATAGATCACAAACAAAAGAAATGGAGGACCAAAAGAGACTGGATATAGAGTTCAAAACCACACTTATAAGGTTTTTCAAGAATTTCCTAGAAAAGGCCGATAAAATAAATGAGACTTATGAGGATATGAAAAGGGATCCACTAGAAATAAAGAATACATTGTCTGAAATAAAAAATATTATACAGAGTCCTAAAAACAGAATGGAAGATTACAATAATCAAGTCAAAGATTTGGAACATAAAGAGCCAAAAGACACTCCTCTGCAGAAGCAAGAAGACAAGAGAATCCAGAAAGTTGAAGATAATGTAAGAAACCTCTGGGACAACTTCAAGCGAACCAACATCAGAATTATGGGGGTCCCAGAAGAAGAAAGAGAGCAAGATACTGAAAACATACTGGAAGAAATAGTGACAGAAAACTTCCCCCACCTGGGGAAAGAATTAGACTTACAAGTCCAGGAAGTGCACAGAATCCCAAACAAAAGGACTCTAAAGAGGAACACACCAAGATACATCATAATTAAAATTCCAAGAGCAAAAGATAAAGAGAGAATATTAAAAGCAGCAAGACAAAAGCAGGTAGTTACTTATAAAGGAACACTCATATGATTGTCAGCTGATTTCTCAACAGAAACCATGCAGGCCAGATGGGAATGGCAAGAAATATTCAAGGTGATGAATAGCAAGAACTTACAGCCAAAAATACTCTACCCAGCAAAGCTATCACTCAAAATCTAAGGCCAGATAAAGAGCTTCACAAATAAAAAAAAGCTAAAGGAGCTCATCACTGCCAAACCAGAATTATATGAATTGCTAAAGGAGGTTTTTTAGGAAGAGGAAGAAAATAAAAAATTATAAACAACTAATATATAATTATCAACAAGTGAATCTAAAAACCAAGGAAATTAAAAAATCTGATGAACAATATTAAATGGTAAATATAATAGAATCAGAGGTATTATAGGGGAGTGGACTGAAGATTCTCAGGGAAAAGGGGAATGAAGGGTGCGGGAAGAGGCTGAACTTAAACTGTGCACCTATAGATGAGGTCAATGGGGGATGTGGAAAGGGCAGAGGGTGGGGTGGGAACCTGGTGGAGGGGAGCAATGGAGGAAAAAAATTAGGAACATTTGTAATAATATGAACAATAAAGATTTATTTAAAATTTTTAAAAGAAATAATATTTTTAAAGAAAAAAGTATTAATAACAATATTGACTAACATAACTTTTGCAATGTGCCAGGCACTATGGTTTGCATGTATGCTCTTATTTTTATGCAGTTAACAAGTATATAAGGTAATTATTATTTGAGAAAATGAAGCTTAGAGGAAATTCATTTGCCCAAGGCCATGATGTCTACAAATGGCAGAGCTGGCATGGAAATCAGTGTCCATCTGACTCCAAAGCCTACATGTTTAACTTATACACAACTCTGCTTCATGGTGCAGATTGTGTTCACATGTATGTGTTTTACACTGTTATGTCTCCAGTATTTATACAAATGAAAGCAAATATAATATATATGCTTATTTCCTCTCTTTACTAGTATACTAACGGTAGTATACTGTATAAGTGAATTAAATAATATACTCTATACAATGTTCTGCACCTTTCTTCCTTTAATGATATGACTTGCAGGTCTCTTTACATCAGTATTGGTATTTCCTCATTGCTTTTTACAACTGCATAGAATTCCTTCAAATGGGGGTACCTTAGTTTATTCAACTACAACTTTATTGCTAAATACATGGGTTACCATCTCTAAATTTTTAAGTTATGACACAAATCAATAAACTTGTACCTATGATCTTTCTGACTTATATAGCAGGTTGTGTAGTATATAGATTCAGGAGTGAAGTCTACTGGATCAAAGAGAAAATATGTATTTTTGGTAGATATTGCCAGATTCCTCTTTATACATTATATACTTTTGAGCAGGTTTTAAAGAAAACAAAGTATGTGGATTATTACTTTTCTTGCCAATTCTAACTCCAATTCAATCTAACATTGATTCCACTCAAAATTTTAAAATGCAGATTCCTTGCTAACCAATCATTTAGCCTCTGTCAGAGATAAATCCCCACTTGCTTCTAGTATTTCAGGCTAATATTTAAAATATTTTCATGTATAATGTTAAAAAAATCAATCCAAGTGACTTTTCTCAAAACCTCAGAGGTTTCTCATCAACATCTCAACCTCTATATCTAATTGTTCTACCTGGTAACTGATAATAATCAGTACCAGAATGTAGCAGAAACCACTTAGATCACCCGCTTTCTCTGCTCTGTGTTAAGATATCCTAATGACCAGCTTTTCAGCTGCCTGATGTAGCTGATGAAATCATACAGTTCTGTCCTTTAAGACATGGCAGGATTCCCTTAATACCCTCATGTGCACTCATTCTGGTTGCAATGAAAAATTGCCAGATAAGGGTGTGTAGACAGTATGTGGAAAAGGTAGACTCTACCATGTGGAGGATCAAGCCTCCTATTGCATTTAACTAGAGGGTCATGAAAAGAGCTCTGGACTCAGAATCAAAATACTTAGATCAGTGTCCTCTCCATGTATTCTTAATAAATGGTAGCTTAGAGCAAGTCATGTGAAAATAAGATGCAATATTCATTTTTCTGACTAGGGCAAGCTATAACAATATCCTAAACTTCTCCCATCCATCTTTGCCTCTGTCCATGTTTAGAGTGAATCGCTAGGAGAAAGAAAGGCATCATGTCTTTTGGTCAAGAAAAACAACAGAATTTTAAAAAATATTTTATTTTCTGTTTTAGCTATAGACTTCAATATGACGAAACTTTTAAAGATCCCATCAGCATATACACTATCCACATCCATGGAAGGATCAAAAGCATCAAAAATAACAAAGGTTTGGAATAGAGTGATTTTTTTAAGTTCTTACTTCTTTAATTAGCAATATAACTAATTGGACAGCTTCACATAGACATGTTGGATATTTCATTCTTGATATATATCTTAGGAAAAAATTAATCATCAAAGTGATTTATTGAAAAGTTAATCTTATATAAAAACTCTTGTTTTTGTTTTTTTCTTTAAACATCCTCCTCTTTAATGAGAAAAGATGTGATATTTACCTTTTCCCAGATTTCTGGCACTACTTGTCTCTGGATTAATATATAATCATGGCTGTGATCTCAATAAGCATCAGTCAAATTTGCAGGGAAAATATCAAAGGAGTTTTCAATAATGGTTGGCCTGTCCCCACTTCTTAAGCCAGGGTCTTGGAATAAATGAGTGCATATATGTAGATACTGTTACTCTTAAGTCTAAATGCTCTTTTTCTCCACTTTCCTGAAGGTGCCTCCAAAATAGAGATCCTATGGAATTGCTACCTTGTGTTGCTGTAGCAAGATTTGATTGAGGTTATTGGCTTACAATTCTGAATTTGATCTCTTAACTTCTTAGACAGATTTTAAATTTGTTGAAGTCTTTATTGCTAAAATTTATCTGAATTATCAAGCAAGTCTGGCCATTATTTTAAATTTTATTATAAGTCATTTTTTGAAACTCAGTATTTACATATTTTCTGGTCTCTAATAATCCAGGTATATAAAATCTCTTCCAACCTTCATAGTGCTACCAAGTGTGCTTTGTGAGTACTTAGCATAGAAACTGTGATCTCTAGAAGTCAGTTCGGAATCCATAACAATGTCACACCTTTTTTGGTGGCAGGAGGAGAATGCTAGATTTAGAAATCAGGGAAATATAATAGAAGTTGTATATTTGATCTTCAGCAAGCACTCAAAATTGTCTTATACACCTTACTTACAAGTTGAAGAAATCTAGACAAATGTATGTGTGACTATACAACCTTTTAAAGGTAATACTATTAAAATTGTGGGTATATCTTATTGTAGGTATATCTTATTGCATTATTGGCCCTGTCCCATGCAGACTACTTTATAAACAACTTGTATAAAAATGTGGTTGCCATTTTATGAGATACATAGAATTCATAAACTTAGAAGAATTATTAATATACTAGAGGTTCAGTGCATGAAATTCATGCATGGGGGTGGAAGGGTGTCCCTCAGCTCAGCCTGTACCCTCTCCAATCAGGGACCCCTCTCACAATCCAGGACTGCTGGCTCCCAACTCCTCACCTGCCTGCCTTCCTGATTGTCCCTAACCGCTTCTGCCTGCCAGCCTGATCACCCCCTAACCACTCCCCTGCCAGCCTGTTTGTCCCTAACTGCCATCCACTGCAGGCCTGGTCACCTCTAACTGCCCTCCACTGTGGGCTTGGTCCCCCCCAACTGCACTCTCCTGCAGGACTGGGTCCCTCCCAACTGCTCTTCCCTACAGGCCTGGTCACCCCCAGCTTCCCTTCTTTGCCTGCTTAGTCACCCCTAACTGCCCTCTCCTGCAGGCTTGATCACCCCCAACTGCCCTCCCTTGTAGGCCTGGTCTCTCCCAACTGCCCTTCCCTGCTGGCCATCTTGTGGTGGCCATCTTGTGTTTACATGGGGGCAGTCATCCTGTGTGTTGGAGTGATGGTCAATCTGCATATTGCTCTTTTATTAGATAAGATAGAGGCCTGGTGCATGGGTGGGGTTGCCCTGAAGGATGGTTTGCCCTGAAGGATGTCCCAGATAAGGGTGGGGATTCCTTTGGGGCATGGGGCCACCTGGGCAAGGGGCCTGTGGTAGTTTGCAGGCCAGCCATGCCCCCTGGTGACCCAAGTGGAGGCCCTGGTATCTGGGCTTCATTTATCTTCTACAATTGAAACTTTGTAGCCTGGAGCAGAGCCAAGGCTTCTGCTTGCTCCTTGGCTTTGTATCTTCTGTAATTGAAACTTTGTAACCTTAAGCTGAGGCCTGAGCCAGCCAGGGTGTGTGGAAAGCTTGGCTTCCTCCATTGCCAGGGAAATCCAAGCCTCCCTCCTGCTCTCTGTGGCTATAGCCATCTTGGTTGGGTTTATTTGCATATTTGCTCCTGATTGGTTGGTGGGCGTGGTTTGTTGGTATAGTGGAGCAGTGGTTAATTTGCATATTACTGTTTTATTATACAGGATTGGATGACAGACTAGAGTAAAAGGCCTGATCTTAAAAAAATAAACTTTAAATGTGGAAAAATAGAGGTCCAAAATTACAAACTGCAGAGGTATAGCATAATAAAGCCTTGGCTTAGGGGCATCTAAAAAGGCTAGGGAATTATTTTCAACAGTAAGATCTGTGTGTGTCAATAGTAGGATGTTGTCAACTCCCAAATATACTGTATTCTTGGCTATTTAAATAGATACGTGGTTTTACTCTATACTGATTTTACAATAATTGTATATTATACTCATTTTGGAGAGCTTCATTATAAGATTGTAGACCAAGCATGTCAAACTCAAAGGCTAACACGGACCAAACAAGGTTTAAGTTTATATGGGCCACAAAAAAACTAACGCTTTTTTTAAATAGAAACAAGCTGAATATAAATGAGTAATAGTTAACATATAATAATAGAACATTTTAATAAAAATTAATATTTTTCTTGAACATTAATTTACCAGACACTAGCTACACAAATTAATAAGCATAACACAAGTAAACCTATTTTTCTTGTTCTCCAAAAGCGAAATATTTCCTATTGCACACATCAAGCAAGTCAGTACAAGACTAACGACGTGGCACATGGCAATCAACTGCTAAAATATACGCTGCTAGGATTAGTGGAAAGAAAACCATTTCTTTCCTGTGCATCAGGCATATAGGGGAAATGAATGCAACATGATTATAGTAATCAGTCATTAGCAAATATTATAGTTAGTTATTAAAAATTATGTATAATAGAATATTGTAAAAATTAAGTTACAAAATTTCTATTAAAACGTTTCTTACATACCATCATATTGGCTGGGCCACAAAAAAAATTTTGTTGTGGGCCTCATGCAGCCCGCGAGTTTGACATGCCTGGTATAGACAATCTGAAGCATTCTGAACATAATATAATCAGAATAATGAAGGACTCTAAAACCATATTATTTGAGGAATGGTCAAAATATTTAAAGACATTTCTATTAGAAAAGAAAAGTCTTTGAAAACCTTATTGTTTTCAAATATGTAGAGAGCTACTGTAGGAAAGCAGGATTAGACTTTTTCTGTGTGACTCAAAAAAATATTTTTTTTTACCAATACAAACCAAAACAATTTTACTTTTACCAATAAGTGAAAGCTATAGGAAGAGAGATTTCAACTTAAAGAAGAGGTTGGGATTTTTTTAAACCTCGGGGTGTCCAAATGATGAATGGGTGCCTGTGGGTTTTAAATTCTCATTGGCAGAACACATATTAAAGTAACAAAAATCAAAGTTTAGTTTTATAATTACTATCAGCAATTATCCTGTAATAAATTGTCAGAAAACTTCAGCACCAAAACCATTTCTTAGACTTTCTGGTTCACCCTGATGATCCTTCCAAAGTTTATGGGATTGCTTACTTCTTCAAAATTAGTAGCAAGTTGTTCTTTGATGATGAAAGCCCTGTTTATGGAATCAAAGTTCTCTGACAATTTTCTGTTAGATATTTTGTGGGGTGAATAAAAGCAGTGGGACTTCTGTTAGTTGTTTTGGCTATTTTGAATATGTCTAACAAGAGTACTTTGGGTAACATGGGACCCTCTACTCTAAAGTGTCTAAGAAAATGGCTAAGGCTCAACAAAACACTGATTTTGCATTTTATACCTAGTTCTGCTCTTGCCTGGTTCAACTATCCTTAAAAAATCAGGGATCCTCACAGCCCAAGAAGGAGCTATAAAGTGTAGTTTTTCTGAGTTGAAAACAGGTAGCTGCAGGAAAAAATAACAGAAATGTCTATTTGTAGTATTTCAGTAAGATAGAGTTTTTATCTTACAATACACAAGACAGAAGTCTGAAAAGGGGTCATAAAATGATCTTTTAATACAGGCAAGTTTTTTTTTATCTAAATAAAGCTTGGCTTTGTTTTGCATGTAATTTAAAAATCAGGCTAGATATAACCTAATGTAAATTGTCATGAATTAAGGTGAAGGAAATTATTTACATCATAGAAAATACATCTGATATTGACATTTAATTTTCACCATCTGAGAATTGCTTTAGATTCTCATAGTTCCAATTTTAAAAATAATTCTAGAGAAGCTAGGAAAAAATATAATTTAAAAATAAACATAAGCAAAAAAATACAGAAGAATGTTATGTATCATTAAAAGCAAATGAAAATAAAATCTATTTCCCCACAGGAAATGGAATCAATAATAAATCTCTCTTCTGGGACTTATAAATATTGAGAAAAGACAACATATGAATAGTTGCTATACTGACCTTGTTTCCCATAAGAAGTCAATCTTGAAGCAATTATATTTATGATTGTTGTTTCCCTGTCATAGAATTAGTGGTCAACATTTTTTTCCACCAACGCTTTGTTATCCATCTGCCTCTGATATCCTTTGTTCTAATGAAAAATCAGCTGTTAATCTTATTAAGGATCCCATATATGCTATTTTTCTCTTTATGTTTTTTTCAGATTTTTCTTTTTTGTCTTTCAACACTTTGACTGCAGTACGTCTAGGTGTGAATTTATCCTACTTGAAGTTAAGCTCCTTGGAAAGTTTCAGTCATTTTTTTTATCCATTTCCCCCCTTTTTCTAAGCCTCTGTTCATTTTCTTCATTCTTTTTATTTCATATATATATATATATATATATATATATATATATAAAATTGATTTTTTTACAGAGAGGAAGGGCTAGAGAGTTAGAAACATCGATGAGAGAGAAACATTGATCAGCTGCCTCTTGCACACCCCCCACTGGGGATGTGCCTGCAACCAAGGTATATGCCCTTGACTGGAATAGAACCTGGGACTTTTCAGTCTGCAGGCCGATGCTCTATGCACTGAGCCAAACTGGTTTGGGCTTATTTCTATTCAAAAAAATAATAATCTCTATTGATCTAGCTTCAAGTTTACAAAAGGCTAAGTGAGCTTTGCTGCACATACTCATAGATTCATGCGTTAGTACATTTCTTTAATTAAGAAGATGCTTTGAAGTATTTGCTTTTACTTATTCTAATATAGTAAATGGTAGTTTTATTCATAGTTATAATGCAGTTATAATTTATTTACAATTCTTTAAGAACACACCAAATTAATAACTGACTTTTTTTTTCTTCCCCTCACAGTCCTATTATAATAGCGCTGGTCCAGAGTTTTGCCGTGTGCTCTTCAATATTGGAGGTCAGAGTCCACTGATTTTGTATTATCTTAAGATGCGTGAACTAACTAGTATTTCCAAAGCTATGAAACGACCCAAGGTTAGAATCACTGAAATATCACAAGAACCATATCCTTTTTTAAGCTTTTAAAAAATACTATCTTTTTCTAAAATATTCTAAATGTTTTACTAAAGGTCTCAATTAAGGAAAAATAATGCACTTTTAACCAATGATTTTATTTAGCATTTAATTATGTTCAAAATTTTTGTAGCATGTTTGGTTAAAGTATTTTCTCTCTTTGATCTGAGGCTATGATTTTTCATGCAAGAAAAATAAGTCAAACACAAAACCTAGGAACTTTAGAAACTGATATATTTAGCTCTTTAGTAACAGATTATCTTTGCTACTTACTATTCAGTGTTCAGTTTCAAACATTTGTCAGAACCATGAGAAATGGGCTTCTAGACGTCTTTAGAAGAGAGTTTCAAACATGTTTTAGCTGTGGTATCCTTTGTTCCATAGAAAATGTGTCAAAAAGCTTAATGTATAAAATATAAAATAAATGAAATTGGAGCTCTTTGCTTACAGCAGGGGTGAGTAGCTAGAGTTCTATTTACACTCCTGTGTGCCTTCTGCATAACCCATCCTTGCCCAGGACTGTCTGTGGCCATGCAGATGAACCCCAGGGAATCTAATAGCATGCTCTCCAAACTGGAACATACACAGCTCTCACTGGAAAAAAAAGAAATCAAAACTCTTATTTACATGTACTTCTATCTTGGAAAACAAAAAAAAAGAAGTTGCATTTCACTAGTATTTACTAAACAGTTACCCTCACTCAGTTGATATTTCAGTCTGCACTCTACCATGCTGATAGATAATGATAGCATCTTTTTTTTTTTAGTGTTCCTTTTGTAAAAAATTCTTTATTGATTAAGGTATTACATATGTGTCCTTATCCCCCCCAATACTTCCCATTCCCCCTTCACTCATGCCCTCACCCTCATGTTGTCTGTGTCCATTGGTTAGGCTTATATGTATGGTATGAATGCAAGTCCTATGGTTGATCTCTCCCTCTTATCCCCATCCTTCCCTACCTTCCATCTGAGGTTTGACAGTCTGATCGAGACTGGTACAGCCACTGTGGAGAACACTATGTAGTTTCCTCTAAAAACTAAAAATGGAACTCTCATTTGACCCAGTGATCCCACTTCTAGGGATATATCCTAAGAAACTGGAAACACCAATCAGAAAGGATATATGCACTCCTATGTTCATAGCGGCACAATTCACCATAGCTAAGATTTGGAAACAGCCTCAGTGCCCATCAGCAGATGAGTGGATTAAAAAACTGTGGTGCATCTACACAATGGAATACTATGCTGTGGTAAAAAAAGGAGTTCTTGCTATTTGCTGCAACATGGATGGAACTGGAGATCATTATGCTAAGTGAAATAAGGCAGTTAGAGAAAAATAAATATCATATGATCTCACTCATTTATGGAATATAATGATGGCATCTTTGCTCTTGTGTAATTTTCTGAGCATCACAACATAGTGCTGTTTTTTTGGGGGGGGGAGTTAAGCAGATTTATAAATTATATCACCTAGCTTAACTAAATTAACAACTCACTAGTGAAACAATAGCTTAAAAGGTTTCTGGAAAGAACTGTAGATTAATAATAATTATGATGCTATAATAAATTAGATTCCACATAAAAACTATGAAACAAAATAGAAAACAGAGTCATAACTGAGGCGAGGAGGGGTGGGGGCTGGGTGAAAAGGTAAAGTGATTTAAGCAAAAACAAACAAACAAAAAAAACAAAACAAAAAACCCTCATAGACAGACAGCAGCATGGTCACTACCAGAGAGAAATGAATATGGGGAGGTAGAGGGGATAAAGGGGGGTAAATGGTGGTGGAAAGCAAGATTACTTTGGGAGGTAAACATACAATAAAATACACAGATGATGTATTATAGAATTGTATACCAGAAACCAATATAATTTTATTAACAACTAGAACCCCAATAAATTCAATTTTAAATAGAATAAATTTTATTAAAAAAAATGGCAGAACAACAGACTCCACATAAATACAAAGGATTGTTTAAAAAAAATACTTATGAACAACTTTATTCCAACAAACTGGACAACCTGGAGGAATGGACATATTCCTAGAAAAATATAACCTCCCAAAATTCAATCAGGAAGGATCTAAACAGGCCAATAACTATGGAAGAGGTTGAAGCAGTCATCAAAAAACTTCCGGCAAATAAAAGCCCCGGGGCCAGACAGCTTCACAGGGGAGTTTTACCAAACATTCAAGGAAGAACTAAAACCCATGTTCCTCAGACTGTTCCAAAAAGTTCAAGAGAAAGGAGCACTTCCAAGCTCCTTCTATGAAGCCAGCATCACCCTAATACCAAAACCAGATAAAGACAACACAATGAAATAGAATTACAGGAAATATCCCTCATGAACATAGATGCCAAAATCATCAACAAAATTCTAGCAAATTGGATCCAGCAGTACATCAGAAAGATCATACACCATGACCAAGTAAGATTTATCCCGGGAATGCAACGATGGTACAATATCCGCAAATCAATAAACATGATACATCACATAAACAAATTGAGAGATGAAAATCAAATAGTCACATCAATTGATGCAAAAAAAAGGCATTTAACAAAATCCAACACCCTTTCTTGATAAAAACTCTCAACAAGGTGGGAGTACAAGGATCATACCTCAACATAATAAAAGCTATATATGATAAACCTACAGCTAACATCATACTCAATGGGCAAAAACTAAAACCATTCCCTCTAAGAACAGGAACAAGACAGGGATGCCCACTCTCACCACTCCCTGTTTGACATAGTACTGGAATTATTAGCCATTGCAATTAGACAAGAAGAAATAAAAGGCATCCAAATTGGAAAAGAAGAAGTAAAGCTGTCCTTATTTGCAGATGACATATTGTACATAAAAAACCTGAAACACTCCATAAAAAAAACTAAGACTTAATAAATGAATTCGGCAATGTAGCAGGATACAAAATTAATGCCAAGAAATCTATGGCATTTCTATACACCAATAGTGAACTTATAGAAAGAGAGCCTAAAAATACAATCTTATTTACCATTGCACCAAAAAAATTAAGATACCTAGGAATAAACTTAACTAAGGAGGTAAAAGACCTATATGTGGAAAACTACAGGACACTGAAAAAAGAGATAGAGAAAGATGTAAACAGATGGAAGAACATACCATGTTTATGGATTGGTAGAATAACATCCTTAAAATGTCCATACTACCCAAAACAATCTATAGATTCAATGTATTCCCCCATTAAAATACCAATGGCATATTTCACAGACATAGAAAGAACTCTCAAAAATTCATCTGGATTAAAAAAAAAAAGACCCCAAATAGCCACAGCAATCCTGAGAAAGAAGAATAAAGTAGGAGGGATCTCAATACCAGATTTCAGGTTGTATTACAAAGCCACTGTTTTCAAACAGCCTGGTACTGGTGCAAGAACAGACATATAGACCAATAGAATAGAATAGAGAATCCAGATATTCACCCAAACCACTATGCTCAATTAATATTTGACAGAGGAGGCATGAATATACAATGGGGTCAAGACAGTTTCTTCAGTAAATGGTGTTGGGAAAATTGGACAGATACATGCAAAAAAAAAAAAAGAAAAGAAACTAGATCACCAACTTACACTATACACAAAAATAAACTCAAAATGGATACAGGACTTAAACATAAGATGGGAAACCATAAAAATACTAGAGGAATCCACAGGCAGCAAAATCTCAGACATATGCTGAAAGAACTTCTTCATTGACACTGCCCCTAGGGCAATGGAAGCTAAAGAGAAAATAAACAAATGGGACTACATCAAAATAAAAAACTTTTGCATAGCAAAAGAAACCATCAACAAAACAACAAGAAAACCCACTGTATGGGAGAACATATTTGCAAATATTATCACTGATAAAGGTTTAGTCTCCAACATCTACAGACAGCTTATACAACTTAATAAAAGGAAGATAAATTATCCAATAAAAACATGGGCAATTGACCTAAGTAGAATCTTTTTGAAAAAAGACAGAAGGAAGACCAAGAGACACATGAAAACATGCTCAAAGTCACTAATTATCTGAGAGATGCAAATCAAAATGACAATGCAGTACCATCCCACATCTGTCAGAATGGCTATTATCAATAAATCAACAAACGACAAGTGTTGGCAAGGTTGCAGAGAAAAAGGAACCCTTGTGCACTGCTGGTGGGAATTCAGACTGGTGCAGCCACTGTGGAGAACAGTATGGAGCATCCTCAAAAAACTAAAAATGGAACTCCCATTTAACCCAGTAATTCTACTCCTAAGAATATATCCTAAGAAACTGGAAACACCAATCAGAAAGGATATATGCACCCCTATGTTCATAGCAGCACAATTTACAATAGCTAGGATTTGGAAACAGCCTAGGTGCCCGTCAGCAGATGATTGGATCAGCAAACTATGGTACATCTACACGGCATAATACTATGCTACCATAAAAAAAGAAGGCATTCGCCGAAACCGGTTTGGCTCAGCGGTAGAGCGTCGGTCTGCGGACTGAAAGGTCCCGGGTTTGATTCCGGTCAAGGGCATGTACGTTGGTTGCGGGCACATCCCCGGTGGGGGGTGTGCAAGAGGCAGCTGGTGGATGTTTCTCTCTCATCGACGTTTCTAGCTCTCTATCTCTCTCCCTTCCTCTCTGTAAAATATCAATAAAAATATATATTTTTAAAAAAAGAAGAAAAAAAAAAACAAAAAAAAGAAGGCATTCTTACCATTTGCAGCAACCTGGAAGCGAAATAAGCCAGTCAATGAAAGAAAAATAGCACATGATCTCACTCATTTATGGATAATAAAGAACATTATAAACTGATGAAAAAAAGATAGATACAGAGGTAATAAAGCATCAAACACACTGTCAAGTTACAGTGAGAAGGTTAGGGAGATGTGGGGGAGATAAGAGATCAACTGAAGGACTTATATGCATACATATAAGCATAATAAATGGATGTAAAACACTGGGCGTGAGGACATGTATGAAAGTGGTGTGGGGGGTCAATGGTAAGATATGTACACATATAATACCTTAATAATATAATAATAATAATAATAATATTATAATAATAATTTTCACATAAGTAAAAAAAGAAAGGAAAAGGCAGAACAATATACAATATTTCTCCTACTCCTTGAAGGAGCTCATTTTCAGCCACATTAAGAGATGAAATTACTGGTAGCACATTTAATTCTACCCAGATGCAGACCAAAAATCTATACTAATAATAGCCTAGGGCCATCACGACCAGATGAACAACGAGTCACCAGGAAGTGCAGGGAGCACTTCTGGGTCTCACCCCCGTGGCCTACAAGCTCCTATCACAGCAAGGCTGGCAGCCCAGTGTTCAGGGTGAGGCAGGCGCAGAGAGCAGGGCCTGGTTGCCAGGTGCCATGGCGAGCAAGCGAGCAAGCCCACAGACAGCAGGGCCTGCCAGCAGCAGCGCACCGGCTGTCCCACCAGCAGCCCTGCCTCTGCGTGTGAGCGGCAGAGGAAACACCTTTTCTTAAAGCTCATTGGCTAAGCTCCCTGTACACCACTTGCAATGTTCTTGGTTACTTGGGTAATAAGAATCCAAGAAGGTGATCTAGGGTTTTTCCACCACACTCCTGTAGTAAAAAAAAAATGAAGGCCTGCTGCTGAAGGGGCTAAGAAATGTCATATCCTGCCCAAGTCGGTTTGGCTCAGTGGATAGAGCCTTGGCCTGCCGACCACAGGATCCAGGTTTGATTCTGGTTAAGGGTATGTACCTAGATTGCAGGCTCCTCCCTGGCCAGGGCCCAGGTAAGGCTCATGCAGGAGGCCAATTGAAGTGTCCCTCTCACATTGATGGTTCTCTCTACCTTTCCCTCTCTCTTCCACGCTCTCTAAAAATCAATGGAAAAATCCTCAGGTGAGGATAAAAAAAAAAAAAAAAAAGAAAGAAAAAAATGTCATATCCTATGAAAGACACATCTTGAAAATGCCTTAAAAAAGTTGTTTATTTTTTGTGGTGAAGGGACTGGAGCCCGTGTTGATGAAAACGCCTTGGTGGCTGTGGCAGCCTGCAGAGGCAGCAGTAGTAGGGTGAGAGGGGTGTCGCTTTCCCCTGATCAGCCTGGTCATCTCCTGCAGAGGGAGGCCAAACTGCAGCTTAGGCCTCCTCGGGCCTACGCGGTCAGGAGGATATCCCCTGAGGGCTCCTGACTGGAGAGGTGCAGGTCAGGGTGAGGGACTCCCCTCCCGTGCATGAATTCCATGCACTGGGCTTCTAGTCTAAAAATAAAACTCTTCAAAAAGACTATTTGAAATATAGATATACATCTGTGTATTATTTTATAAGCAATGAATCTAACCCTAAATGTAAGTTATACTTTTTAGTATCATTAAATGATAACATGCCAGTTTAATCAGCGAGGCATTTGTAAACCAACTATCTAGATATCAACACAAATGTCTATAATTTGAGGACTGAAGGTTGGTGTACCATTAATAAAAGTTAAATTTTATTTTTTTTAAATATTTCATTTCACTGTTTTCTGTTTCTACACTGCACATTTTTATAATGTGCATAATACATTAATACAGATTGATGCATATATAATTTATACATTTAAAAATTATACCTATATTAGAGGCCCAAAGAGAGAACAATATATTTAGTCACTGTGCAGTTTTAAATTTGTCTTCTGGAACAGATACATTTAAAACTAAATGTAACATCATAGGTAATATGTATTTGATTCAGAGTGATTCGCCAAAGTCACAGAAGGGAGGATTACTTATTATCAGTGTTTTAGTATTCATATGTAAACACCTAGAGGACTGGGATACATATGGAGAGAGGGAGGGAGGAAGTAAATGTAATTGTAAATGACAGGGGTATTCATGATTCTGAAAGGATTTAATGTACATTTATAAGGAAAATAATAAGCTTCTGTACATTGAATCACTATTGAAAATTTGAATATTTTTATGAATATTTTTTAACTTGATCATTAGTATTAGAGTTATGATTAAAATGATGGGGAAAACTTTGATTTCTAGGACTGTGTCTTTAAACCATGCAGAATCTTGTACAAAATGTATGTGTAGCTCCTAATTTTCCCTCCTCACACTGTCTGTACTGTATTTTTGTCAACTATCTCAAGTCCTTTATGTGTGGAGAGAATAACAAATACTCAAAAATTTAATAACTTTCTTACATGTAAAACATAATTATTTTTAAAGAATGAAAACTCAGGAACAAATTGTTGGTGTCATTTATGTGGGTCCTGTTAAAAATAAGAATCTACAGGCAAAATATGTATTTCTAACTTGAGTTTAGAATGTTCACATTCAGTTGAAGTTTAGAAAGAAATTCAAACTCAATGCAGTGTCATAATGAGTGAATTATATTGCTCTAACCATATGTTTCCACTATCATACACACATACACAGACTCTTTAACATGTAAAAACTTTTTGGGGTGGATTATTAAACTCCACAATTGAAAATAATGTGGGATATATCAAAGTTGGTTCCAGAAAAAATAAAAAAAGAAAAGCTACACAAAGAAGTCATCTGCTGTGAATTATCTGTAATGTGGAGGAAGCGAATAGTAAACAGTGAAAAAAGGGGAAGCAATACTGAGACTAGGAAAGGTCACGAGCTCTGACAGCACTCGTCCTCACACAGCCGGAGTCCAGCGGGAAGCTCTTCACAGCCATGTGCAACTTCTTTTCACGTCTATGTACAGAGCAATTTCTAAAGTCCTAGTCACATGTGCACTCAGACTTTTCTCACTAATATGTGGATAATAGCTTGTGAACTGTTACTAACGTTACTATCAGTTGTACTTCAAATCAGTAACATTTCAAGATAATATTTACTAAGGATCTGGTAATTATATATTTTAAATAATGAGCTAGCTAAAAGACAAATGTCCAAAACTTCTAATCCAGAACCCTTCCGTCTAGTTATTTTCCTAGTAAAGATACCATATAACACTTTTTTCCCCTCTCAATCCTTCCAAAATTCTCAGGGTAGAGAGAATAGGAAAGCCTGCACTGCTAGAAAGTTTGTTCCATTATTAATGAGGTTGTACCCCCAAAATATAGCCCTCACTTTCCTTCAGCTTCAAAAATAGGCATGTGAACATCACAATATTATCTGTTAATGAGACCTTTTAGGTAATAGGAACCAGATGTTCGTTTCCTGGAATGGGAGGTCTTTTTAAAATAATTTCTGTTGAAAACACCCAGCCCTCAAAACCCTGTGGATTTTTAGGGCACAGACTCACTTCACTGAAACATGATGGAGGGGTGATATTTCCTCCAGTTGTCTACAAAGAGGAAAAACAGGGATGTGGAAGACTAAGACTGTGAAAGGGACGAAAATGAAGAAGGAGTTGAAGAAGTAGAGAGGAAACCTAAAACCCTTAGTTGCACTGAAGGGGCCTTTTCAACAGTATGCTGGAGGCGGGGGGGGGGGGGGGGGGGCTGAGGGAGTTACTCTAATTTGAGTCTGTTCCCCATTTTGCAATCAATCAAGCAGATGAATTGGATTAGATAAATTTCAAGTCCCTTTGAATCCTAAGATTTATTATTCTGTTGGAGGAATTTGAATAGTTGTCATCAATGGATAAATTGGTAAATAGCTGGATTTTTCCCTGAAATGACAACATTCCCATTTTGTCAACTCTTCTGAGTTCTTCTGAGGCTACACTAAGAAAAAGAATGTATAGACACTATTTTCCCCATTTTTAGCTGCTAGCACCAACTAAAACACCAACAGAAAAACCTGTTGATCAAATAAAGCTAAGTTTAGTTTAGTAAGAAAGAATAACAATTAAATAGTTTCAGTAGGATCTCAAAATGGATAAATTGAGTGATGATATTTATAGTTTTAGGTCCTGGGGGTGGGGAGGTAAAGGCAGGGATGGGGTGGGAACCAGGTGGAGGGAAGCTATGGGGGGAAAAAGAGGAACAACTGTAATAATCTGTACAATTAATATTTAAAATATAATAAGAAAGAAGAAAGAAAGAAAGAAAGAAAGAAAGAAAGAAAGAAAGAAAGAAAGAAAGAAAGAAAGGGAAAAGAATAAAAGTAAAGAAAAGAAAAGCTCATTGATGTTGGTCTTGATGACATTTTTTTGGATATGACACCAAAAGCACAAGTAACAAAAGCAAAAAATTAGTAAGGCCTAATCAAACTAAAAAGCTTCTGCATTAAAAAGGAAACTATCAACAAAATGAAAAGGCAATCTATGGAATGAAAGCAAATATTTGCAAACCATATATCTGATAAGGGGTTATAGCAAAAACATAAAATGAACTCCTACAAATAAATAGCAAAGAAAAAGCTCTTCCTCAATCAATCTAATTAAAAATTGGGTAAAAGATCTGAATAGACATTTCTCCAAAGAGAAATACAAATGGCCAAGAGATATATTTTTAAAAAATCATCAAAGACACTAATCATCAGAGAACTTAAACCACAATGAGATATCACCTCACACCTGTCAGAATGGCTATCATAAAAAATCAACAAACAACAAGCGCTTGTTAGGATGTGGAGAAAGGGGAACAATAGTTCACTGCTGGTGGGAATGCAGACAGGTGCCACCACTATGGAAAACAGTATGGCGTTTCCTCAAGAAATTAAAAATGGAACTTCCATTTGACCCATCAATCCCACTTCTGAAAATATATCCTAAAAACCCCAAAATACAAATTAGAAAGATTGTATGCACCCCTATGTTCATAGAACTGTTATTTACAATAGCTAAGTTCTAAAAACAGCCCAAGTGCCCATCAATAGCTGAGTGGATAAAAAGGCTGTGGGATAGTTACACAATAGAATACTAGGCAGCTACAAAAAAGAGTAGATCTCTTACCCTTTGGAACAGCCTGGTTGGACCTGGAGACTATTGTGCTAAGTGAAATAAACCAATCTGATCTCACTTATTTGTGGAATCTAATGAAAATTAATTGACCAAGAAAATAAGCTCAGAAGCAAGGAGGCATGGAACAGACTGACATACCAACGTGGGCATGGGGGAACAAGAGATAAACCAGTGAACACAGGCAATAGTGTAGTGAAGACCTGAGTGTGGGGTTAGGGCTGGAAGGATGTAAAGGGGGAGAAATAGGAGATATCTGTAATACTATCAGCAATCCTATATAATAAAGAAGGAATATGCAAATTGACCATCATGCCATCACATATATGACAGCTCCCATAGCCATAAGATGGCAGTGCCCAGTCTCCTCATCCCCACTGGAGTTCCCAGTCCTTTTACAGATGTCTTCTCCCTTAAAGGCCATTGAGCAGCTTTTAGATACTGAGGAGAGGGGAAGAACAGGAAGCTTGGGAAGAAAGTTAGAGAGAGGGCTGGGGAACCAGACTTACTGTGCCTGGAAATGGATGGAATCTAGTGAGAAATGGATACAATTTTTTGCTTACCTTGGAATCAGAGCAACAACTGCAACACAAACGAAATACTTGCGGTACTGCAAAAGGCTGTCTTGAACAGAGGCTTAGTCTGAGAGAAAATGCAAAGGGGGTTACAGGTTACTTTTCTCCATGGAGAAAAGGAATTGTTGTGTGTTTTTAAAAATATATTTTTATTGATTTCAGAAGAGAGAGAGAGAGAGAGAAACATCATTGATGAGAGAGAATCATTGATCGGCTGCCTCCTGCATGGGCATGACTTCCTGGTTCATAGGTTGACCTCCTGGTTCATAGGTTCATGAGGTTCATACACTCAGCCACTGAGACATGCCAGCTGGGTGAGAAAAAGGATCCTTTGCTACCATTCCATGTCATTACATTTGTCAACATAATCCGGTACCTAGATGTGGGGAAATCTCACCGGAAGGGTGAGACAAAGAGAGGAGGGAATAGAGTTTGGGAAACTGGAGTCAAACAACCAGAAGCCCAGAACTGCACTGAAGCAAGAGGGGTGCCCGGTAATGTTAATCTTGATGCCTGGCAAGGGTTGTAAGGAGGGTCAGATCACCGTGTCTTTGGCTCTCATGTACCAGGAAGTGCTGTAGGAAAGGGAAAGACACAGCTGCTCTGAGGTAACCCACTCTGAAGAAATTAAGAGAAAAGTTGCCCGAGTTTTAGGAATTACAGAAGGCAAAGATGCAAAAAAGGTCAAAGATGGACTATGAAGAAGGCAAGTCACCATGTCTGACCAGGATTCTGAGCACAACTTGTTGTAAGGGATGGATCATTGGTTCCTACCGTGTAGTCTGTTTGGGGGAACTAGCCCATAAAAGGCAGTTTCCTTTGTCTCATTCTTCTTCTACTCTGAAAAGCTTCTGACTGGATAATTTAGAAAACCAAGATTTTGATCCATTTGATCAAATTTTACATGGTTATTCAAAATGGCAATATACACTATTTAGAGCAAACTTTAAAGAAATATAAATATGTACATATAGATAGGTATTTACTATATATTTTATTGTTCAAAGTTACACCATCCAATATGGTAGCTACTAACCATTGGTGCCTACTTAAGCTTATATTTAAATGAATAAAATTAAATAAAAGGAAAAATTCATTTCAGGAGTTATACTAGTGATATTTAAAGTACTCACAAGCCATAATAACCTAATAACTCTCCTGCTGGGCTCTCAAAGATTCTTTTAAAGGACCAGATTTAAAATTATTAAACATATATTTGACTTACTTAATAGAGTACTTTATAACCAGAGAAACATCGTGGACACATAATAGGATAAAGAGTAGATGAAGTATTTAAATTTTTCTCTTAAAAGAGAAAGTGAGGTTTTTATTTTTAGATGACTTTTAATTGAAGCTATTCTAAACTCTGTTGAGTAAGTTGCTAAGTTTCTTCTTTTCACAAGCTCTGCCAGTTAAGAGTAGAGGCCAAGTTTTAAAAAAAAACAAGTGGTGTGGGGGAGTGGGAGAATGAACATTTGTTTAAGAACTTGAGGAAAGGGGCTTGTTTTACATGAGTAACTATGTATATGTGGATCATAAGCATTTTGCAGCCACCTTGAGCCAGAGACAATTGCAAAATTGCTTGTAAGATCCGGGCCTTTTTTTCTTACTGACTCAGTTTAAATTCTAGTTAGGGTTTTTCTTTCCTTTTCTTTTCTCTTCTTCTAATATACAAGGCACAAACCACAATTCAGTAAACTTGTTATTAAACTAACTAATGAAATAAATAGACTTTAGTTGCCATGAGTAATCAGCTTCCAGGGAGTGGGTTGTATCAATCTGTTAGCCACAATTTGGACTTTGATTACAAACATGTCTCAATGGAAAAATAAGAGAGGAAGCAGGAAGGGTTTTCATCCTGGAGACTCAGTAATAGTTTAGGGTTATTTTTTTTAAATTTGGTATAAATGTGGTAAAGCCCAATTTGTATCAAATAAGAGGAAATTTTCGTTTTCAAAATCTTCAAATGTTGAAAAAAAATGGGAATTCTTGTTATACTCACTATTGGTCATTTTTTTAAAAATCAGTTGGAAAAGCCAGTGCTTTTGAAAGCTTAGCATTTAGGCCTAAAAAGAAATACCTCTTAACAATATAAAAAGTGGCTATAATTATAATTATTTTCACCCAACCAGCACTGTTACTCTGCACTCACCCCATAAAAATATCTGCCGGCTGCTGACTCCGCGAGATTCTGTGAGGTGCTCCAGGATATCAGAGTGGAAGTCCTATCCCAGCTTAGAGCCAAAATCCTACGTATTTAAGGAAAAGCCAAATGGGCTCTTCTGGGTGGCTGCCTTACTTGTAGTCCTGGTTTTGTTACCAATAATCCAATGGGGGTTCAAGAATTTCTGTCTGTAGAGGAGGGACTTATATATTCAATCCAGTTACAAGCAGGGGACTGGGGTGCTTGTCTCAAACCTGAATTTGTGCAGCAAACCCCAAAGTTTATGTGTTTCTTTAGAATGGCTTTGTGGGGGGAAAGAGGAGTTGAGTCTAGTAATGAGGATGACCGAAGTCCCTCCAAGCAACCCTTGAAGCGGTGTGGTTGAAGGACATAAATTCTAGAAATAGTAGGATCGCTATAACTCAACCATTTGTTCAGCCAGCCTTGGCAGGGAGTGAACTGCTGCCCATAACTAAATCTCCCAGATAGCTAGGGCCAACCATATGCAACACCAACATGTTTTATGTTAACCATTTTAATGGAAAATTTCCCTAAAGATATATCATACTTCATTGACTTCTTAAACAATATAACAACAATGAATTTCCTAATGATGACTAGACTGCTCCAGATGAAATCTAAATCTAGGACTCTACTGCGTGGAGCTATCAATGAGAAGGTCGTGCAGGAGGCAGAGAGCAGGAAGCACCTCCTGAGACCCCGCTGCTCCAGCACTGGCACAGGCGTGAGGTCGCCACGCAATCCAGCAGCAAAGACCAGAAGCAGGGTCATCATGACAGAGTCCTGCACCAGGCACCGGGCTAGCACCGAAAAGCACCCTTACCCGATGTGGAGACAGTCCAGCACAAAAGGAGAACAGATTGCTAGACTTTTATAGTCTTT
This sequence comes from Vespertilio murinus, assembly GCA_963924515.1. Taxonomy (NCBI): domain Eukaryota; kingdom Metazoa; phylum Chordata; class Mammalia; order Chiroptera; family Vespertilionidae; genus Vespertilio; species Vespertilio murinus. Next base: position 162,374,342 of record OZ004704.1, on the reverse strand, counting down.
ATTTCTTTTCTTTTTTTTATGGTTCTTTTGTCTCCTGCTTCAAAAACTGCCCAATGTCTTTTCTCATTCCTACTAGCTCCTTAAAACTAAACACCATGTCTAACTCATCTTCACGTCTCAACGCCTAGTAAAAGTCCTGGCGAGTCTGTGGAATGCTTTTAGCTAAATCTGTGTTAACATTTCCAGTGGCCCTGTTTCCTCAATTTTCTAGACTATGCTGCAAAACTGCTGCTAATGTCAAATAGTGAAACTTACTAAGACAGTAACCCTTTTTTACACATAACACCAGGCCAAGTAGAATCTGCATGAGATTTCAACAGTGATTCTATCTCCCATAGAATAAGTCACATATGCTTAGTTATCTTTTTGTTTGGTTTGGTTTTTTTTGGATACGTGGCTATGCTGTGGATGTTAGACACTCATGCAAGTCTAACATAAAACTGATATCGTTGTAATGACCTAGTTATGAGTGACTGGAAAGGAGCAAAGGAGAGACGAAGAATGGACACATGCCCAGGAAAGTCTGGGTGGAACAGGGAAGGTTCTTGCCTGTCAGTCCCCTTGGAAACAGGTCATTGGCCAGAGTAGGCATGGCCACTGCAAATGTGGGAATATTTGAGATAAATATTCAAGCAAATATTTGGATTTTTTTTCAAATATTTGAAAAAAAAAAAAAAGGAGTTTTTACTTTCGCCTCATGGCTCCCGTTTGCTCCAGCTTGACTCCTGGCCATCAGGACTCTCCCGCTCCCGCCAAGAGCCATGTGGACCCCGCACAATGGACCAATGGACTGCAACCAGCCTGATACTGTATCAGACGCAGCTCCACCAGGGACTGGAAACTCTGGACACTGGCTCTGCTTCTACTTCTTCTGAATCCCCAGCTGCACACCTTCAAGTACTGATTGAGGGAAAGGGGACTTGGCAAACCCAGAAATGTAATTCCACGCAGATAAAGCTTTCTACCACGCCCATCCTCCCATCGGGGCCTTTGGAAATGCTCACTCCCACAGCACCTCAGGAGCCACCCTCCCACTAGCAATGGAGAAAGACCATCCATTCATTTCTCTAATAACAAAACTATTTCAAGTAAGGAAAGGTATACATTAAGCAGAATATAACTTCTTTAAAATCAGTTTGGGCCACATGCTAATAAGTTATTAGGATTAGGAATTAAATTAATTTTGGTGTTTAAAGAAGAAGATTCTCGGGCCACTGCTTGAAACTTAGGCTCCTTTTACTTCATTTACAAGAGCATCATGTGTAGCCTCCTTCTAGAACAATACTTTTGGCAGACAGGAGCAAAGATCACACCTAGACATTCTTTTCTTGAGTCCCACACACACCCAAGCTCTCAAAGACAAGGTACTTCCCTTCCAGAGCCTTGGTTTCTTCATCTATAATGTAGTCAAATGGGACCCCATGGTTTCTAAGGTTCCTTGTTTCCTCTGTGATTCAAAACGGAGATCAAAGACCCCAGAGTTTGAATTGAGGCCACGAGGATGTCTCCAGGTCTTAGTTTGTCACATCCCAACCGCACTGTTGTGTACAAGACCATTTTATTTGTATCCAAATGGCTCCCTATCCATTTAGTGGCTTGCCATGTAACCCCCATGCAACAGTGCCTGAGAAAATAAGTGTGAGGTCTATTCAAACAATGCAATTGGAAAACATGTTACCACAGTCATTCCCAAGGGACAGAATATACCCATTCATCATAATTTATAAGCTTTGAGTACTCTATTTTTCTACAGTTGGGAAACATTGATGGCCTTAAGTATCTGAGGGAATAAAAATTAGGATATTAACAAACATTAATTAACAGAAGTCTACTGAAAACCATCACCACTAAATAGTGCAAGAAAATGCTGGGGTTTTAGTCAACACCAACATCATGTAGCTCAGAACCTCATTACACAACACAAATGTACAGCTGTGGCCCAATTTTGTGGGCAAGGAAAATGATTTTTTAAAGAATGCATATCCAATTCATTTCAATAATGGCATATATTTAAAATTAATAATTTATAATAAAACACAGTTCTTTGTCTCAATACCAGTAATAAGTATATAATGAATGAGCAATGTAAAAAAAAAAATCCTATTAGAGTGACACACGTATCAGCCTGCTCACAACTACTTAAAACTGTGATCAAGAGCACAATATAACTTTGTAGAAGGATAAAGTCTTTGAAATTCTAACAGGCACTTGAGGGAGAAGTTAAATATTAGCAGGAAATAGCTGCATGCAAATTAAATCTCAGCAGCTCAAGACCATCAACACTTTAGGAAAAAGTGTATCGTTGGTCGTGCGAGGCGTTCGGTAAGAAGAATGGTATCCAGTTTTCTGTGACTTTTACTCAGGGAAGATCTTCCTTAGACTTTCAGTGATATATGTGCAGCAGGGGGAGGAAGGCAGGCATTAAAGACAGCCTGAATGCACAGGTATCACTTGTTAGAGTGCTGGAAACTGATCATTGTCTCACTAATGGAAATATGTAGAAGGCTGGTCGACCTTGACACTCTGATAGGTCAGAGCCAAATCTATTTAGACAATGGTAACTGAGGCAAATAATCTCCATCAAATAATCATGTAAATCCTTACTGATATGATAATCCGCCTATTAGCTGTCTAAGGGCTATGGGTGCATCTCAAACCTGCTTAAGAGTAATGGGTATATCCCGTAGTCTCAATACAAGGGATAGCAAGGCCAGAGCCCAGCAGTAGTCCTCCACTAGAGGTGGGCTCCCATCTGGCCCCCCATATCGCCAAATTAAATATTTCTTTAGTCTCTCTCCATTTGTGTGCAGCCCTTCTCCAGAACCCAAACCCTGAACCAGAACCCTGAAACACGCAGGACGTGAAAGGGGTTCCCACATTAGGGAAGATTGCTGAGCCTTCTCTTCTAGTGTAGTTGGACTTTTTTACTGTCTGTGACATGTAGGGGGAAACTAAAGGGGGGTATCAGGCAAAACAGACTGCAGGCCTTGTGCTGATGCAATGAACGGAACCACTGCCTCCTTTCTACCATGTGCATCATACCAGTCCCAAGCTAAGCAAGACCTGGGCCAGAATTCAGAGGGAGCTGAGTGAGGAGAGAGACAGTTCTCCCTGGCTAGAATCTTGGGGTTCTGGGAGAGGAGTCATATTGGAACACACATGGAGAAGAGAGGAGAAGTTGGTAATTTCATGTAAGAAAACCAAGCAATGTTTGCACCATGATCACGATAATTATGGCAATAGAGCCCATCTAGTAGGTACACCCAATGAAATATTTTGCAAACATTAAAATAATTAGGACAAAACCAAGGTGCATGGGACTATTGTGATACTATATTGAGTAGAGAAAGCAACCACACCATAACAATAAGGTAAAATACATATTACATACATATGACTGACAGATGGAGAGATACATAGAAAATTGAAAATAGTTTCCCTGTTTGGAAAGTGGGATTATGAAAGAATTGTTTTCTTTTGATTAATGTAATCATTAATGCTGCTGCTATATTCTTACAATAATATCCTTTGTCTTCCTGAAACACGTGTCAAAATGAGTAGATCTTGTAAAGCTTAGTTTTTTCTCTGCTTTAATTATTTAAAGTGAGGCTTCCACTACTTCCCTCTTAAATTTGAGGACTACTGTATCCTTAATCTTATTATTTATTGAATAATCACATATATTTCTTATGCAGAAAGACATCTCAAAGCCCAGGTTTGAAAGTATTGTGGATTCAGCCTTAAGAAGATTTATTTTGAAATTTTACCATTAGGACTTGATTCACATTGAGGAAAAAACTGCAGTTCATATAGGTACTTACTCTAGTAATGTCACTTAGGACAGCCCTGAAGATAAAGGAATGAGTACAATGTGACTGGAACACATGGAAAAATCCACTGGGCCTTTCTTATACTAGATAAATAAGATCAAAATGAGCATCAGGACGGCCTTTAAGTCGAGCATAAATGTTTTTAAATGAGCAAATTGCATTCAGAGAAAAATTGAGGTAATATTGTAGTGTGTCTAGGGATGAGGAGTGGGGTGAGGATGGTCTCGCCCGTGTCTTGGAAACCGCAGAGAGTTAAGAACTCTTCATTATTGACGAGCCTCAGGCCGTCTCACAGGTGAGGGCTGCCTCCTTGAGTCATTTTCCAATTGCTTCTTCAGAAGGGAAGAGTGCTAGACACAGACCTGGGTTCACAAGAGGTTAAGGGACACAACTGTACCAGAAACAGAGGGAACTAGAGCCCCAGCCTCATTGACAGCACACTTACACCACCTGCTTACCATCTTTCTTTTTTAAATCCTCACCCAAGGACATGCTTAGAGAGAGACAGGGAGAGAGAGTGAGAAACATCCATCGGTTACCTTCTGTGCATGCCCCAACCAGGGATCAAACCTACAACTGAGGTACATGCGCTGACCAGGAATCTGACTGGCAACCTTTGGGTGAAAGGGATGATGCTCAACCAACTGAGCCACTCTGGCAGAGCTCTGATTACCATCTTTCTTCATGCAGTTAGCCAAGCTCAGGCTAAGGGAGGCAGCTGACACATGCTACAGTCACCTCCAGAGCTTCTCAGAGGTCGAGAGACTTTGGGGTTCTCGGTATACATAGAAATGAAGAGGTTTGACTTAGGGTAAACACACATGCAGTATATAGGTGATGTATCAAGGGTGCTTGAAACCCATATAATTATACTAACCAACGTCACCCCAATAATTTAATTTTAAAATGAAATGAAAAAGTGTATAAATAGGGTTACAGAAGTTTTGGTATATTTTTAATATTTACATTTAACAAATTGATGCTTTTGAAGCATACACACACACACCAAAAACAAAACAAAACAAAACAAAACAAAAAACCCCAACACCATTTAAAAAATGGTAATTACAGGATTTATGTGACTATTAAGTTCTAGCACACTGTGGTTGGTGTGGTCCAGATAATGGGATACAAGTTTGAAGTGGTCAATGGGTCTTGTCTTCTTTCAGTCCTCTAAGAACACAGGTGGGCAAACTTTTTGACTTGAGGGCCACATGGGTTCTTAAATTGGACCAGAGGGCCAGAACAAAAGCAACCTGACCATGCTGGCACTCTCATCTTGGGTTGCTGGTGAAGGAGCAGAGGGGAGAGCAAGAGAACCCTCCGCTCTTTCAGCTCCAAGGGCTGGATAGAACAGCCGAACAAGCCAGATCCGGCCCGCGGGCCGTAGTTTGCACACCGCTGCTCTACAGTCTAGACCCAACATTCAACTACACTTGAGACCCCTCATGCTGGAAGCCAGGCCAGACCCGTCCTTGTCCCCCACTAAAGATACTGTTTATCTCTCTTGGATGTTCCCAATTGGAAATCTTTCCTTAACCATAATCTTATCACACCACCTGCTCCAACTTACCATGATATCATAAAGGAGGCAAACAGACAATTTGCAAAGAACCAAAGGGATTTTAGGATGTAAGTTGATGCCATACTGTTTGCTAAATATAAAACTGACTCTTTTAGAACTGGAAGTGATCTTAGAAACCGACTCCACTAAGCTCCTTCTGAGCATCTTATCACTCGGAGGTTCTTTCCAGGTAAGTGTGGAGGATGCACTTTGAGCCCGTGGAGCAGGATGGATGCTGTGTGGGAGGGCCCCGTGGGAGCAGCAAATCCAGCCCATCCTCAGGTGTTGCGAGGGATGCCTTTGGCCGGTGTTTGTAAGAGGGGGTGCGCTGGGGATTCCTCACACACCATCAGGGACTGAAGAAGGAAGCTGGGCTGTGGTGTGATTGGGGGATGCACCCGGACAGAGAGAGGCCACAGGGAGCTCCGGCGACTAGGGATCGATCATTGTCAGTTTACAAAGATGCCCTGGAAGCAGAGCGGAAAGGCTGTCTTCACTAGAAAGAGGTCCCTGGAGCTGGGTGGCAAGCGGGGGTGGTATTGAGGAAAGCAAGGCAGGGAGGTCTTTTCTGAAATGTTTTATTTTAACCACTTAATTACAATGATTACTCAGGGCCAGCCACAGTATTCGTATGTGCCAGGAAGCTAGAAATGGCTTAATGAGAGGATGTCCATCAATTTTTATAAGAACAAATTGGCAGGATACAATTCTCCTGTGATGTCAAGGTCACCGCCTAGAGGTCTTACTGCCTTAGCTGGGAGAAAGGACGGGTGCCTGGTGCTTTTCAGGAAACACACCAAACGGAGGTGGTTGGAGAGCAGCCAGCCAGGTCCTATCCGGCAGCAGACCCAAAGCCTGGGCTGCTGCTCCCAGGGTCCCATTCCCCGCCCACCCGTGTTCACAGAGAGGGAGCCCTTCCACTTCCTGTGCTCAGGGGGAGGAGCGGGAGGGACACGGTGGGAGGGCCCTATGGGTGTTGTGAGCGATGCCTTTGGCAGGTGTATGTAAGGCTGGGGATTCCTCACACAGAGTCCTGCATTGGAAGGGGACGCTGAAGAACTGGTTTGTAAAGGACTTTTACTCACATGTGAAAGTCATCTAATTGTCGATATATTCTTTCACAATTGGAAATGTTTGCTTTAGCCCTAGCCGGTTTGGCTTAGTAGATAGAGCCTCAGTCTGTGGACTGAAGGGTTTTGGGTTAAGGGCACAGGCCCGGGTTGTGGGCTCCATCACCAGTGGGAGGCGCGCAGGAGGCAGCCGATCAATGATTCTCTCTCTTTCCCTCTCCCTTCCTCTCGGAAATTGATAAAAATATAACTGTTAAATAAATGTTTGCTTTATTTTAAAAGTTAACCCTGATATGTGATTTTATAGAGAAAAGCAAAGATGTGAAGAAGAAATACAAATCATAAGAGAGCGGCAGGAAAGAATTAACAAGGAGCTTAAGAGGTTTGTTTCTTATTCAACACTGTAGTGTTTAAACACTTTAATTGAACAAGTGTGTTACATAAAACCACAATGATTTTATTATGTAAAAATACACCAACTCAGATATCTGCAAAGAGATTTTCTATTCAACAGTTTATCTGAAATAACACTTTAACGTCCTTTATCCACATAATTACCTACTCTACTAAGTTAATTACTTGATGACATTATCATCTTCTCCTTTTACTCCACCAGATACAGAACTTAGGCTCACAGCTTTTATTTTTTTTTTAGGCACACAGCTTTTAAAAAGCAAACCCATAACCATGCCCGTGGTCTAAGGAAGGTGTAGACTCCATACCCACCTAGTTAGCCGGTCTTCCCCCAGCTAGTTCTTTGTCCCCCTTCCGTCCCCGCTGCTTCCCCTACACATACATTATCCCCCACTGAAGCAAGAACATCGGGCTCATTGAATTTATCTTATGAGTCAGAGTATAAATAGGAAAGCTGTATTGAGACTAACCCACTTCTTCTAACACACCTGCATGCGCAAAAGTGAGCCTCAGATGAGCACAACCTCCCAGCAGTCCGCGGGGACGAGCCTGCGTCAGTCACGCGGCCACACTTCCCATTACATTCTAGAATTAGAAAGCCAGTCACCTAGTCACACAACCCCTTGCTTTAGAACCTTATCTCACTTTCCCCCAAAACCTTATCAGACAGCTTTCCCCTGGATTCCCACTCTGTGAGCTTAGGCTAGTGAGCACCCTCTCCTTTTTGCCTCTTCCATGTCTCTCTCTCTGTCCCCCAGGTCTTTCTCTTGCCAGCCCCTCTTCCTCTTCTCTCCCCACCGACCCTTCCTCAGGTCTGTGCTGGGGCCTGTGAGTGGGGCCAGCTCAGGGAGTGCTGTGTGCAGCATCTCTCCCAGAGGATGCCTCAGGGCTGGGATGCAGTCCCGCACGGTGAAGGAACTGAGGGCGGAAGTCACACTGCTTGAGGGCGGAAGTCACACTGCTTGGGTTGACCTCTGCGACAACGTGTGAGCTCTAGGCCTGTGGGCACGGCACTCGACCTCTCAGAGGTGGTTTTCCCCAGTGATAACACAGGATAAATCATAGTAGTACCTACTCCATAAGACTGTTGCAAGTGTCATCGAATTAACACTTGCAAAGTGCTGGCAAGTGCCTGGCACATTAAACTCTGTAGATGTTGGTCTTAGTTGGTGTCGGTATGAAAACTAGTTTGACTAATGAGTTTCTTTGTTCCATGATCAGACTCCAAGCAAAGGCTACCAAGAAGCCTTTAGAAATTGAAAAAGACTTTAAGAAGTTCCTACATAAACTGGTATGTTTTGTTTTTTAACTGAAAAATCTCTCTCTAGCTGCTCTTACTAGTTAGTATGTAGACCAGACAATATTTAGTACACAATATGTGGTTCCATCCATATGCCATTTAATCATCCATGTACACATTTCACATGTCTGTGACTATCTCTTGTCCACCATCCCCATCCCTTGCTTCTGGCCAAGGATAATTTATGCAACTGAAAACCTCCAAATGCAGTCAGACTTTCAAATTAACAGAAAATTATCTGTTATGAATATGGTGTTTGAAACCATATTCATATTTTCCATTCATAATTGAACAAAAATATATTAGCTCCCAACCACTATGGTAAATGAATGGGCCGTACCCTCGATTAACAGGAACTTAAGGCAGAAGGGAAAAGGTTCTCAACAGAGTGGAAAGAAAGAAGCCTTCCCATTTTCTACCCTTCTACTGATGGGCAGTCCTGTGTCATAGAAAGGGCCTTCTTCCCTCCCAGCAGGCAAGGACACAGTCTGAGGTCAGGAGTAGGAGAGAGCCTTTTCCTTTCAATGTGCTAGGCTTCCTCTCAAAAATCTAGAGTAATCCTCATTGGCTGTGGGCGAAATGCCAAAGCAGAGGTTACACGATCTAATCTAATGCTTATAGGAGCCAGAAAAAGTGGGACAGAAAGGAGCAAAATAACTGGGTGCTTAATATTAAACAAACAGACCGAAGCCGGTTTGGCTCAGTGGATAGAGCATCGGTCTGCGGACTGAGAGGTCCCAGGTTCGATTCCGGTCAAGAGCATGTACCTTGGTTGCGGGCGGATCCCCAGTGGGGGGTGTGCAGAAGGCAGCTGGTGGATGTTCCTCTCCCATCGATGTTTCTAGGTCTCTATCTCTCTCCCTTCCTCTCTCTGTAAGAAATCAATAAAATATATATATTTTTAAATATTAAACAAACAGGACTACCCTTTACTTCCACAGACACAAAATGCTTCTTTCTCCCATTTTTATTGGTATCTATCTCCTAACTACTACTGCTAGAGACATGGGTCCGGAGAGATGTTAATTTAGTAGGAGAAAACACCTGTGCAGGTGTGCGAGGAAAGGGCATGCTGACCTCAGCTAGTCAGTGATAAACGGCTTGAGTACTAGGAAGTACCAGGAGCTGTGAAAACTGTGGCACAACGGAGAGTACTCCCCTCGCCTAAACCAGGCATCGACCTCCTCAGCCCCAATTCACTGTTGTCCTGTAGGAATGGAGGCCAAAGTAGTATTGGATCTCCCACCATCAGCAATTCAAATCCACGCTCAAATCCCATCTTCTGTATGACCTTTTTTTCCTCCATGGTCCTTTCCAGACAAGTTTGGTATCTCTCAGAATTTCTAGAACACTGGTGATAGTCTTATTGGAAAACAGATCTTTTTTAAATATAATAGTAAGTGCCTTTAAAAAACAAAACAAAATTCTAATGTAGGTCTCTTTAAAGAATTATATACCAACCACAGATCTTTTGTGGAAAATAGAAAGGTATTTAAAAAATTATAATTTAAAGTTAATTCAGAGTTTTCCTTTGGGCAGTGTGGCTTGATTAGAGTGTTGTCCCATACACTGAAAGGACACAGTTCAATTCGCAGTCAGGGCACATACCTAGGTTGCAGGCTTGGTTAGGGCACTTATGAGAAGCAACCAATCAATGTTTCTCTCTCTCACTCTCTCTCAAAAAAAAATCAATAAACATATACTTAGATGAGGATTTTAAAAAATTGAATCAATTCAGATTTTGGGTAGTTGTTTTAAAAACTCAAAATTCTTTCAATAAATTTGACTTAAGTTTTCTAAGCTTTTGCCTTTCTGCTAAGAAATTTATTTTAGAATAAAATGATGGGTTTCCTAGTACTTTCTATATGACTATTTTCCTTTGAGAACTATTACAATCAACTTTGCCTGAGCCTCCATGAAACTGGGATTCAAGATGATGATGTCCAATCTTTGAGTTGCACATTAACGAGCAAAAACAATCACAGGATAATAGAAAATTGTGATAATTTTCTGGATAACTCATGCCATAAGACAACTCCTATCTCAATGATCAGGTGACATCACTGAATGCTTTCTGGTCTAAATCTTCACATAATTCCAAAAGGCCCTCCTGCCTTCTATCTGCGAGAGACAGCCATTCGTTTACCATTGCCACGTGGCCAAACATTTCTGCCCACACCTGATAAACATATACAGGTACCCACCAATACCCCTGCCCAATCTCAGAACCAACTCTCTAAGCCTTTTATGCTCTTACTCACATACCTGCACCCAGCCCTACACTGACCCACATATATGAATAAGACTTGCTAAACACACAATAAAGGGATGCAAAGTGGTGTTTTCCCAAACAGTGAGGAGGCCTCTTGGTTTAGACAGTCACTTGAAAAAAGAGTGGGAAGAAAGAAAACTGATTTCCATCATCATCCAGATAATTCTCTATTTCAATGTGAATAGAGATAAAGACTTAAAGTGTCTTTTATCTAAGTTTCTCTGTTAAATGACAGAGCTCAGTGCCAAAAGAATTGAAAGTGATTGTTTATGTGATATCACATGGTTAAAAAAAAATTTAAATGATCAGTATTTTCTTCCTAAAGCCATTTATATTTATAAAAGGCTAATATGTTAAGTGTCTGACCATCTGACCAGTTGCTATGACGCACACTAACCACCAGGGGGCAGGCACTCAATGCAGGAGCTGCCATGGCACACACAGAGAAATGGCACTGCAGACCTGGCACCCACAAAGCAACACTCGGCTTTCCCAAAGTGGGACACAGGCCCCACTACTACCCTGGAGCGGCAGCCTACCAAATCTCAGCCAAGGCTGCCGAGACCCCATGGCACATTTTGTGGCCCACAGCCCAGCCCAGCCTGGAAACAGTCATGTAGAACGCCTAGCTTCTTCTCCCTAGTGAAGACTAGCCTCCTTGCAGTTTCTTCAGCCCAGGCACACAACTTGCTTTATAGCCAGGTGGAAGTATTTCACAGTTTAACCAAATGTCTGTGAACTGTTTTCCCATGCCTCATCTCATTTGATCCTCACAGAAGTCCTGGAATAGGTAGATAGGAGACTTGGAGAATCTTATTTTCTTTTCATTAGCCAGAAAACAGAGATTTAGAAAGCTTAGAAACTTGACCCATCTGAAAATAAGTAAGAAATGGTGGACCTTGAAAATGACCTCAGGTTTTCTCACTGAACAAAATATAGTCAATCAAACACTCCTGCAGTTAAATATTTCACCCTTTTTTTCTCCCTGTGTGATCTATAATAATAATCTGCTTAATGTTGATATTTACTGCTGTGTTGCTGACAATTCCTTGAAAGAGAAGTTGGGGTGCTTCACTGGGCTGAAAAAAAAGTTTACCTACATCAGAAAGCAGGTCTAATCAAGCAAGTTTATTCTATACACTAGAGGCCCAGTGTATGAATCCATGCACTGGGCCTCTAGCATGCATATAAGATTTTTGGTTAATCTCTTCCAGACCTTCTCCTCCCCCACTTTTCTCTGAGATTTATCATTCTGTTCCATGTTTCCATGCCTGTGCATTGATTATCTGCCCCCTGATGGTCAGTGCATGTCATAGCTATCAGTCAAACAGTTAAATGGGCAAATGGTCACTTAGGCTTTTATATAGAGAGATATAAAAGCCTTGTCCATGAGTGATACATATAAAGCTCTCGCTGGCACCAAACATACATTGTGTTTCTATCTGTCGTCATCAATCATGAATTTGGTTGACACTTCTATTATAGAGAAAGGGTGAACAGCGATATTAAAATATTTATTCTAATTAATTTCCTTTCAATATGCACCAATTCGTGCACTGGACCTCTAGTCTTTTAATAATGCTCATCTTGGTAACTGGGGGAATCTCACACTCAGGAATATGCTGTCCAGGAAAATCTGTGCTTCCCTAATAATGTATTCTTTTCATAGCGGAGTGGAAATAAGCTTGAGAGAGAACTTCTAACATCAATGTCATCATTCTCATCATCATCATCATCAACAGAAGAAAATACCAGGGACGAAGAAGAAGAGCACTGAGAAACCGGAAGTAAACTGTGTTTAAGATACTGTACACAAGTCAATTGTTTCAGTTTAACTGTAGCAGTCTGTTTAATTCTCGTCCAATCCATGAGGTTGGGATTATTTTTTACAATTCATCTTAAAAATCTTACAGTCAATAAATCCTAGTAAATCATTCTTAAGGGATCTGTCCAACCATAATTTTGACTCCTATTGATAGAAAACATATTTTAAGATGGAAAAATAATCGTTATGAAGCTTAGAGAGCTTGCAACCATTTCTTGGGAAACACATCTTGATAATAGCAACCGTTCATCATAATATAAAACAGAAAGGATTAATTTACTGTGGCATAAGAAGTCCTGCCAGTTCCTAAATGCCCTAAATAGTTTCTCTGAGATTTTTTTTACATTGTTTAGGCCTCAAGGAAAACCAAGGCCCCGCCTCCGGGTTTGGTAGCAAACAAACTCTGCTTCTCGGGTGCCAGGCGCCGGTCGCCACTCTGGTAATAGGCTTCCTGCACATTTGCTAGGAAGCTGGGCAGCTTGTCAGCAGGTACCAGTGAGACTGTGCAGCCTCCCCATCCTGCTCCCGTGAGTCGTGACCCTTGAGCTCCAAACGTCCTAAAACAATGAGAAAAGAAAAATCAGACCCTGTAAAGGAACATGAGAGTGATTTGGCTGCTGCTTATTATAGGACACACAGCCTACCCAAGTGCTAATGAGAGAGCGTATGTGTGTGTGTGTTGTTTTGTAGGGTTTTCTCCACTGAACTTTTTAGTAAATTAGAAAATGTATGCTGTTGCAGAGGTAATTTCAAATTTAATTGCATCTATAACTGGCCCTTGGTTTTGGCTGAGTAGTAGGTGGCTGCTCTACAGCTCTTCGAGTAGTGATTTCATGGAATCTTCCTGCATCTTCAGGAGCTGTTCTGACAACTAGACTCAGAATTTACCATCTGATGAAATGTGTGATTGGGTTGGACACTACTGGATAATCCACCACACCAGCAGGTGGTGATCTTAGTCACTATCAACCAGTCAGTCGAAGCTAAGATTTGTACAAAGTACAAGGATGCTATTTATCCTGACAATAAAGTTAACATGTACTTCCAATTCTTTCTAATAACATTTACTCCAAATTCATAGCAAATTAAAAACTCCATAAGTTGGGGGAAATAAGAGATCAACCGAAGGACTTGTACACATGCATATAAGTATAACCAATGGACACAAAACTCTGGGGAGGGAGGGAATGTTTAGGGGAGGGCAAGGGTAATATATGTACACAGATAATAATTTAATTTAAAAAAGAGGAAAAAAATAAAAATAAAAAGTCCATAAGTAATTTAGCACAATATTGTCCCTTTTTGCCATCTAAATGAGCTACTTTATTTCCTGGAAAATATCCGTAGAATATTACCCCTACTCTAGAACATCAGAATTAGTGCACACCAGTGACGCCAGTGATTCATTTCCCCTCAATAATTTTGTCAATCGATTTCTTGTAATCATCTGTTTGATTCATTAAAATATGCTCCTCAAATAAAAATAGATGTTGAAGGAAAAAAGCAAAAATCAAAAATGCTTGCAAACAAATAAAAATCACTTCTGTCCCTCACACATTCATTCAGCTGATGGCCTAATAGCTAGCTAGTTGCATGGAGCCCTAGGATCCTAGAATGACTCTGAGTCCATAGGCTGGCAAAGGGCCAATTTGCAATTTGGTGATTAGGAAAAAAAAATATTGTTGTTAGTCACATCAAACTCTCTTCCCTGGGGAAAATGCTAGAATAATAGAGGTGTCAGCAAAGCACCTCCTCATCTAGAGCACACTGTGCCTCCTCCATTCTCGAAGGCCCGGAGTATGCCACTTGGCTAGACACAGACCAGCCAGGTCTCATGTCCAATGAACTTGTAGGCATGTTTTCTTACAGTTTTTCATTTGAACAGTTTCTGAAAACAGTGGTTTCAAAACTGAACCTAAAGCAAACTGAGTATTGTTTCTAACTCACTGCAAACCGCATAGGAATTGTGCCAAAAGGCCTGTTGTGGTGAGTATCCCGCCAGTTTCCAGAGAGCAGAAGCTCAAGTCTTCCTAGGTGAATGCATTCGCTTCTTAGTCCCCAGAGCGGCTCTGTCAGCACTCGGCGGCTGTAGATGAAATGGACTCAATTGCATCAACCACATGGTCTAAAATCATCAACGCTCGACTTTCCCAAATAGGGAACGATAAGTGCTATTATAAATAGCCTGTGCCCTGAGTCAGTGGCACTTGTGATCACAAATCAGGGTCTGCCCAGCAGCTGGTCAGCAGCCCGCCCAGCTACACACTCACGGGCTGAAAGGGCCTGTCTGCAGTGTCCCCACTGGTATTTAATATGCCTTCTGGCATATGCCATCAAAATTCCCAGAAACCCAAAAGTTAGGAGACCAATAAAAACTTTAAAAATATATATATTTTATTAATTTTTTACAGAGAGGAAGGGAGAGGGATAGAAAGTCAGAAACATCGATCAGCGGCCTCTTGCACACCCTCTACCGGGGATGTGCCTGCAACCAAGGTACATGCCCTTGACCAGAATCAAACCCAGGACCCTTGAGTCCGCAGGCCAAAGCTCTATCCACTGGGCCAAACCGGTTTTGGCAATAAAAACTTTAAGAAGCAGGTGAACCAAGGGCATTTAGTGAACTTTTCGCCTTTGCTTCTCTCCCCCTCCTCCCCCCGCCCCCTAGAAGAACAGTAAAACCTTAAGAATATAGGTCCTCAGAGGCAACCATTAGAGAGGCAATACAAGAGTTATAAAAAAACCCAACCCTAAATTCCTCCAAACGGTTGCAAATAGACTAAGAAGAGTGTAGAAAGGTTGATCAAAACAACAAAAGAAGTCTCTGTCTTAAAAAGCATGATATACCAAACAAAGTCTAGGGCAGATATGAGATGGAGATTATAGACTATTCCTTTTGATCCTTTCATCACTGAAAAGTATATTCTTATAACTTTCCAGGTACCCACTAAAGCCTGACTGAAATTTCCTACTTTTAAAGGATCTGATTTGACCATACAGCACTTACTAAGGCACCATGCACAGGACAATGGAGGCTGGGGGGAATCCAGTAAGACCCAACTTTGATACAAACTACAAAGAGAAAGAGAAAGGAATTTTGCCTTGATTGTATTTCTACTCAATGTTATTTTGAAATAAGTATTTTTATATTATACAGATGTGTATAATTTTATAAAATCTTAAATTCAGGGACAGCTTGTATCTATCTTAATTAATCTCAGCCCAGCATAATTCCAGGCATTTGTTAGGTCCTAAAAACCAGCTATTGGGTTTTATATTGGTTTTAAAATATCAAAATTTAGGAACTGCCTTATGACCCAGAAATTCTACTTCTTGAAATTTATCCGAAGAAAAGAAAATACTAATTTGAAAGAGTATATGCACCCTTATGTTCATTTAAAATAGCCGGAAAGCAGCCCAAGAGTCCATCAGTAGATGAGTAGATAAAACAGCTATTTTACAGATACACAATGGAATACTATTTGGCTGTAAAAAGAAAGAAAAATTTTCCCTTTGCAACAGCATGGATGGACCTGGAGAACATTATGCTGAGTGATCTAATGCAGTCAGAGAAAGACAAGTATCTGATTTCACTCATATGTGGAATCTAATGAACAAACTGAACTAATGAGCAAAATAGAGTCAGATTCATGAATAGGCCTTTGGGGGGATGGAGGGGTTGGGGTGTGTGTTCAGAGATTGAGGAAGAATGAATAAAAGAGAAAGATCTCATGGACAACAGTAATTTTTTTTTTGGGGGGGGTATGGGGAGAGGTGGAAGATGGTATAGGAGGAATTAAAAGTGATTAAAAAAAAGTAAAATAAAGAAACAAATATCAAAATATTTATTCAGGCTTTTAAAAGTCATGTTAACAACCACTGTGGAAAACAGTATGGAGCTTCCTCAAAAAACTGAAAATGGAACTCCCATTTGACCCAGTAATCCCACTACTAGGAATATACCCCAAGAAACTAGAAAGACCAATCAGAAAGGATATATGCACCCCTATGTTCATAGCAGCACAATTTACAATAGCTAGGATTTGGAAACAGCCTAAGTGCCCGTCAGCAGATGAATGGATCAGAAAACTATGGTACATCTACACCATGGAATACTATGCTGCCATAAAAAGGAAGGAATTCTCATCATTTGCAGTAACCTGGATGGAATTGGAGAGCATCATGCTGAGTGAAATAAGCCAGTCAATGAAAGAGAAACACTACATGACCTCACTCATTTATGGATATTAAAGAACATTATAAACGAATGAACAGAAAGATAGATATAGTGACAGTAAAACAACAGGCAGTATGTCAAATGACAGCGGGGGGGGGGGGGGAGGGTAGGGAGATCTGGGGGAGATAAGAGATCAACCGAAGGACTGGTATGCTTGCATATAAGAATAACCAATGGACACAAAACTCTGGGGAGGGAGGGCATCTATGGGGGGGGGCAATTATAAGCTATGTACACAGATAATACCTTAATAAAAAAATAAAAAATTAAAAAAAATTAAAAAAATAAAAATAAAAATAAAAGTCATGTTAAAAAACCTCAATTATGTGAACTAAAGTATAATAATAAAGGAAAAAGATGATACTTGTTCAATTATAAAATATCTTTTAAGTAAACAAAATGTAAATTTTAAAGTAGAATTTACTGAAGAACATAAAACAATTTTGAAACCAAGTCAATTATATATGAAATGGCATAATACACTGAGTGGCCAGATTATTATGATCTATGAACGCATAATAATTATATATATATCATGGTACATGAATTTGTGCATGACTGGAGTCCAGCCAGCCTGGCCAAGGAGAGGGGACATGGGTGGTTGGCCAGCCTGCCTGCTAGTCGAACTCCTGGTAAAGGGGACAATTTGCACATTAGCATTTTATTATATAGGATATACACTGAGTGGCCAGATTATTATGAGTTCAAAGATCTTAATAATCTGGCCACTCAGTGTATATTAATATAATATATGTAATACTAGAGGACTAGTGCATGAAACTTGTGCAGGCTGGGCTGAGGGGGGTGTACTGAGGGGGGTGTTCCTCTCACCCCCCTCACTGAGGGCAGCCCAGCCTGCACCTTCTCCAATCTGGGATCCCTCTCACAATCCAGGACTGCTTGCTCCCAACTGTTCACCTGCCTGGCTTCCTGATTGCCCCTAACTGCTTCCGCCTGCCAGCCTGATCACCCCCTAACCACTCCCTTGCCAGCCTGATTGATGTCTAACTGCTCCCCTGCCAGCCTGTTTGCCCCTAACTTCCCTCCTCTGTTGGCCTGGTCACCCCTAACTGCCCTCCCCTGAAGGCTTAATTGCATCCAAGTGCCCTCCCTTGCAGGCCTGGTCCCTCCTAACTGCCCTCCCCTGCTGGCCATCTTGTGGTGGCCATCTTGTGTCCACATAGGAGCAGGATAATAACCACATGGGGGCAGCCATATTGTGTGTTGGAGTGATGGTAAATCTACATATTACTCTTTTATTAGATAGGATAGAGGCCTGACACACTGGTGGGGGCCAGCTGGTTTGCCCTGAAGGATGTCCCGGATCAGGGTAGGGGTTCCCTTGGGCCATGGGGTGGCCTGGGCGAGGGGCCTGTGGTGGTTTGCAGGCCAGCCACACCCCCTGACAACCCAAGCAGAGGCCCTGGTATCTGGGATTTATTTTTCTTCTATAATTGAAACTTTGTAGCGTGGAGTGGAGCCAAGCCTCCTGCTCCCTCCTGGCCAACAGCCATTTCAATTGGGACTTATGTACCTTCTATAATTGAAACTTTGTAGCCTTAAGCAGAGGCCTGGGCTGGCCAGGGTGTGTGGAAAGCTTTGCTTCCTCCATTGCTGGGGGCAACCGTAGCCTGCTCTCTCCAGCTCCATGGCTGCTGCCATTTCTATTTGGATTTGTTTACCTTCTATAATTGAAACTTTGTAGCCTTGAGTAGAGGCCTAAGCCAGCAAGAGCAGGCAGAAAGCTTAGCTTTTTCTGTTTCCTGGGAAACCCAAGCCTCCCTCCTGCTCTCTGTGGCTATAGCCATCTTGGGTGGGTTTATTTGCATACTTGCTCTGATTGGTTGGTGGGCGTGGCTGGTGGGTATGGCTGGTGGGTGTAGCAGAGTGGTGGTTAATTTGCATATTACTCTTTTATTAGGTAGGATAATATGATATATAATAATAAAAGCATAATATGCTAATTAGACCAAAAATCATTCTGGACATCTTTCCAGATAAAGCTGGGGCTGGAGGGAAGCCCGAGTCCTGGGTACCAAAGGGAAGCCAGTGCCAGAACCCAGGGGCCTTCCTTACACAAATTCCGTGCATTGGGCCTCTAGTATAATCCTATATAATAAAGAGCAAAGAGCTGATATGCAAATTGCCCATCATGCCCTCACACAAGATGGCTGCCCCCATGTAGTCACAAGATGGCTGGCAAGGGAGGGCAGTTGAGGGCAAACAGGCCTGCAGAGGAGGGCAGTTAGAGGCAATCAGGCTGGCAGGGGAGGGCAGTTAGGAGCAACCAGGCTGGCAAGGGAGCAGTTAGGTGTCGATCAGGCTGGCAGGGGAGTGGTTAGGGGGTGATCAGGCTGACAGGCAGAAGCGGTTGGGGCAATCAGGAAGACGAGCAGTTGGGAGCCAGCAGTCCTGAATTGTGAGAGGGATGTCCTAGATTGGAGAGGTTGAAGGCTGGGCTGAGGGACACCCCCGCAAGTGCACGAATTTCATGTGCTGGGCCTCTATCATAGTCATAAGCAGTCAGTAATAGATCCTTTACCTGGAAATACTTAGAGTATCTGCTCTGAAGCTTAAAATTTTCTGACTAAAATCTCAGAAAAACAGACCTTCCAGAACAACTTATATTATTTTTACAGCCAGGTGAGAACCATGTTCAGATCACTCTAGATTCAAGAAATCACAGACTTCAAATACTGTTTAGATGAAAAAGTATAAGAAAATATTATTTACAAATCTATCTTAGAAATTAAGCTGCTAAAGGCCATTGGAAAGCAATTGGTTTGATTCTAGCTTATGGTATATCTCTATCTATCTATCTATCTATCTATAATCTATCTATCTGGCGGGTGGGTGAAAATACATGGAAGACAGTGGCCCAAAGAGAAGTGAGCCTGAGGGTGGTGGGAAAGGCTCCCTGTCTTTCCTGGGCAGAGCTGCAGGTTAGCACCTGAGCTGGTGGGGGAAAGGCCCGAGAATGTGGTGTGCACCTCGGTCCTCCCCACCGGGACGGCTCAGGAGAACAGGCGCTGGAGGCTGAGCAACCCCGGGGGGAGTAACCCTGTGGAAAGCCTTCTGAGGAAGAAGGCACTTCTACTTTTGTAACCTTTGTTCCTCTATTAAAATGTGTCATTAACAGCTTGGGCAATAATGCAGCACTGAGTCCTCCTCATTTCAACAAGTGTCAACGAGGAAATAACGGCCTGAACTGTTTTTTCTTAAGTGCAACCAGGGAAACCAGTAATGAGCGGTTTCTCATGTAATTGACTCGGTTTCAAAACTCTTTTGTGTCCCTCAGTAAATCCTACTTCAAAATTCAGCTGTTTCTTAAATTTTACATTTTCCTTAAAAAGAGTTACTTTATCATTGGGCAAGCTTCATCGTTATCCTTCATGATTATACTTTGTTTCACATAATTGAGGTCTTCTAACGTTAATGTAATAAAAATAAGTAAACAGCCTCCCTGCAGGGGTGTAGTTTCCTCCTCCCTCGCTGGCCCTTTTCTTCGGATCCTCAGCAGATTCTCTCTTGAGGAGCAGGAAAAGGCTCCACCAAGAAAACAGCAGCACCGGTGAGCGCTGTCCTCCTTCCCTTCTCTGCACCCGAGTGAGAGGGCAGCTTCCTCTATGCCGTCCGACAGGCTGGCCATGTAGAGGCACCTGTCCATGTAGTCTGGCTCAGAGCGCATGGAGGTTCTAGTTTGTAGTTGTGCCCTGAGTTTTCCAGGCATCGGAATCCTTCATTCGCTTAATTAGTTGTCTTTTGCAAATACTTTCCAAACAGGCCTTCAGGAAAACTAAAGGAATTTTATTTATTTTTGTAAAAATATATTTTATTGATATTTTTTTACAGAGAGGAAGGGAGAGAATAGAGTGTTAGAAACGTCAATGAGAGAGAAACATCGACCAGCCGCCTCTTGCACACCCCCTACCGGGGATGTGCCCGCAACCAAGGTACATGCCCTTGACCGGAATCGAACCTGGGACCTTTCAGTCAGCAGACCAACGCTCTACCACTGAGCCAAACCGGTTTCGGCAAAACTAAAGGAATTTTGAAGTGCCACCAGGGGAGCAGGAGGGAGAGCTAACGATTATCTTCGGCGATGCTCCGGACCCCTCTCCAGCATTCCTCCTGTCCAGGCCTCACTGTGCTGACTGTTCAAAGCACTTGAGCACTTAGCACCTCTACCTCTCCTCTTCCTGCTCTCATATCTGACGGTATCATAAGATAATTCTGACCCAGAAATGGGAAGTCTGATTTCCAAAAATGTGGCTTTTATAGAAACAAGGACATTTCCTCAGGACAAAAATCCAGGAGTCATCTTGTGTGCCGTCTTTCACCCACAGTGATCGTCTTGAGTCTTCCTTCAAGGCATCCGCACAGGACCTTGGCACTGCCGCGCGCCTTTCTCCCCTCCAGCCAGAGCCCTTCCGTGGCCCCCGAGGCCCACGTGGTGTGGCCCCTCCCACCCTTCTTCCTTCATCACCCACCACTCTGTCCTTCCTCGACTGCCCTCCAACCACACTGGTCTTCTTGCTGTACCTCACATGCGGCACCCGCATGCCCACTCAGGACCTAGCCACTTGCTGTTTCTTCACTTCCTTCAGGTCTCTGTTCAAATACTGCCTTTTCAGAGAGGACTCCTTCAGCCACACCTTATAAAGGTTTCCCCCTCAACCCGGGTACTCTCTATCCCTTCTTCTTCTTTCTCATAACACTTATCACTGCCATCTGATTTCTCTTTAATTGTAATTTCTCTCTTTCCCCAAAGAATGTGAGCTCCACAAGAGCCAGAGCTTGTGGACCGTCCCAGGAAGAAAAAGCTCATTAGCGAATTGCAGGCGGCTAGCAAATGCCCTTCCATGGCTTTTCGGGTGGGATTCAAACCACCCCACACCTTACAGGCAGGCAACCCAGCCACACTTCCTGATTTTGCACAAACCATCTCTCTTCCTCTCATGTCCAAAACGGAACAATATTTGTCCCCTTCAATTTAATGGGCCCTTGATATTTTCTGAAAAGAGCACTTACAATGAAGCAAGCTCAGGAAGGCTTTTAGGCAATCCGTGAGCAAACACTGACGGCAGCAGAGTCACTGCCATCAATGCTCTGTTCACATTTCTCGGCCAGTCGGGCCGCACATGCCATGTGCAATCACCGGGGCTGCCTGATTTAAACTCTTCAGCTGCAAGTGCGGCAACGAGTGAGGCAAGCCACCGGCGCCAAGTGGCAAATTACATTTTCATTACTAATTGCAGACAGCTCTCATATTCTCTTCACGTACTATCTTCTCACAGTGAAAATAGCATGTCGCCCTTTGAGAGTTTGCCCAGTTTCCCTTTCAGTTCCCCCAAGGTCACCGATCCCTCTGGGCAGAGGGACCATTCTCCTCGGTTCCCCCCCATCACCAACAGTTACAAATGAGCTGGTCTCGGGCTTCCTGAAAGTTCCCCTCTTTACATTTCTGTCTCACCAGCCATCCATAAACTGCCTTTCTCATCTTTTCCCCCCCAAATTGCCTAACAACCCGGGAAGGCAGGAAATGCTGGCTCTCTGGGTTAATCCCTTCGGCAACCTCCCTCCAGCCCAGCACTCTATCGGGCTTGAGGCTCCCTTTCCATTTTCTGTTCTTTTGAATAAAACTAAACTTAGGACACCAAACAGGAGATGCTGGCAGGGCCGCAGTGCCGTGGGCAGCACTGGGTAAAATGTGAGGAGAGAGTAACAGGGGCCGCGTCTGAGAAAAGCTCCCTGAAATGTCTTTCCTGGGGTGTCCTGAAGAACTGACTCCAGACCCAGAGCCTCATGAAGCCGTCCGTGGAGGAGGCCTCCGGTCTCTCATCACACATCCTTCTTCAGGAAGGAGGAAGGTCGGCTCCATATCACACACAACTCCTCATACAGGAAGTGCGCAAGGATTGTCTTTCACCCAGAAGGCCCTGAATATGTTGTTTTGCTTTGGTTTGTTTCATTAATTCAAACAATTGCTTTGGCAGCACCCCCCAACCCCTGCCACGCCGCTATCGCAGCCTCACCGACAGATGTCCACCAGCTGGTCCAGCTCGGGGCAGCTGCACTCATACATGTCCCGGCAGCTCTCGTGGCTCTGGTTCATCAGCTCCCCCAGCAGCTGGACCATGTTGTCAGGTGCTTCCTCGCAGATCCTCTTGAACTGGAGCACTCGCGCAGCCTCGCTGTACACGTGCTTCGCCCGCTGGTACAGTTTGAAGATGAGCACTTAGGAAGAAAGGGAATGGAAACAAGAGAAAGAGTTACTGGACAACCCAGTGCAAAGAAAAGTACAGTTATTGAGGACTTGCGTTTCCATCTTCATTTTCCTGTTCTCTTTCAAAGAGAGCCTAAATGCAATCATCAGATCTAATTGGGTTTTTTTTATTTGTTTGGTCTTTGCATAGGTCTCTCCTTTGCTGAAAGACTTCTTTATAGTCTAAATATGCCTCTTATTAAGTCTAGCCCTAACATTTTATGATTCTATGAAGAACGTCCTCCAGGCCTTTCCCCCCATGTTGTTATGCTTTGTGAAGAGGATGTGATTGTCGCCTTCTGTTTGCACCCAGTTCTACTCTCTGCCCTACAGATGCCCCAACATCTGCCCCGGGAGGCTGGCCTGTGTGGAGCACACCAACATGCTCCCTGCCTTCTAGATGGGAGAGAGGAATGAAGGCTGGCAAGAGGCGGAGGGAGAGAGCGAGGTCAGAGTGTTCACTTCCAGCTCTCCCTGGGAGAGCCCTCCGGAGCCAGGTCCGTCCTCCACTGAAGGCAGCTTTTTACGTGGCTCTCCTCCAGGCTCCGCCTCCAGGTGTCTCTCCCCTGCACCAGTAGTCGGCAAACTCATTGGTCAACAGAGCCAAATATCAACAGTACGATGATTGAAATTTCGAGGGCCAGATTTTTTAAACTTAAAACTTCTTCTAACACCGCTTTTTCAAAATAGACTTGCACTGGCAGTGGTATTTTGTGGAAGAGCCACGCTCAAGGGGCCAAAGAGCCGCATGTGGCTCTTGAGCTGCAGTTTGCTGACCACGGCCCTAGACTGTTTCTACTTTTTTGGAAGTACTGTTACAGCCCACTTGTGAACCAATAGATTCTGCTAAAGTCTCAGGTCACATTTTTCCCCTCCACACCACCATCTTCTTGGCTCTCAGAGATGGATAAAAAGGCAACAAAGGCTACAGGAAGTAAGTGCTCAGTCTTAGGATTTGTGTAACAGTTTACTAATTATAAGTGTGGGGCTAGCTTTCCTATAAATTAATAAAGAATTAAAAGTTTCCTTTCAAAGTTTCTCAATTGAGTCATATTAGACATATTAAACTTACAACTGACTGCTTGCATCAATGAAATGATACAAATCCATGTGAATTTTCCTATTTTCTTTCAAAGAGGCCCTAAATGCAGTCATCAGATCTAATGGGTTCTTTTTTTTTACAGCGTGTTTTGTAATCATCCCTTCTACTCCCACTGTCATTACCCAAATTTATACTTTTATTCCCTTTCCCACTTAAAACTATTCTTCAGTGATTTCCCAATTGATCTTCCTGTCTTAATCTCAACCTCCCTTGAGGTCAACACTGTCAGACTGAGCTCCCGACACATAGCCTTACTCGTGTTCCCAAACCTTTAATACTTCCCCAGTTTTTACCATAATCCAAATTCTTAGACGCAACTTGCTTGTCCCAATAGGAAATCTTCTCTCCAGCCAAACTTGCCAATTCACAGTTATCCAAACACTCCTTGCTTCTGGATATAGTCATTGGTCCACACAAAAAGAGTTTCTTGTTTTCTCTCTCCCTGTCAAAATTTTACCTCCTTTATATGCTCCACAATGTTATGATGGGCCCAGATGGGAACAATCTCTTGACTCTGAATTTGTACCACACTGGCAGTCCGTGGCATTCATGTGGGTGATCATCATTACTTTCTATAGTAATTGTTTCTCCTATCTTCACAAAGTTTGCCAACTGCTGAAGACAAAGACTTGATCTTCTGGTTCTGTGCATTCCACCACTACAACCTTTCACGCCACAGCACCTTCAACAGTGCCTTACACGGCAGGAGCTCCAGTGGCTGTCCACTGTTGATAATGATATATTAGGACTTTATTTTTAACCCTAAAAGCAAGATTCCTCCATATAGTCAATGTTGTTTTTAAAATGAGGTATTCAACAGCTTACTAGTATTGAGGAAAGGGGGCAATATGATTCCCTTTGGTATTGAATCTGCAACCACTGACACCAAGTATAGAGAAAAAATAAGAAAAATATCAATACTGGCATATGCTATCAGCAAAAACACACGGTCTGAAGAGAGATCACAGCTAGATTTAATAACTCCTCAAAATCTCTATACAGAGAAGGAAAAAGATGGGTCTTTGATTGGCATGTAGTTGCCCAAGACAGTGCCAATAATTTTATATATGTTAATGTATGTTAATATATGTTAATATAACCCAGGTTTTAAAATATACATTTTAAAGGAGAGGAAAATAACTTTAGTGACTATGCTTTAAGATTGTTGTTTGCTAAAACCGGTTTGGCTCAATGGATAGAGCGTCAGCCTGCGGACTGAAAGGTCCTGGGTTTAATTTCGGTCAAGAGCATGTACCTTGGTTGCGGGCACATCCCCAGGAGGGGGTGTGCAAGAGGCAGCTGATCAATGATTCTCTCTCTTCGATGTTTCTAACTCTCTGTCCCTGTCTCTTCCTCTCTGTAAAAAATCAATAAAATATTTTTTTAAAGATTGTTGTTTTTTTCAAACAAAATAAAAACAGATACATAGACACAGAGAGTGGACTGGTGGTTGTTAGAGAAAAGGTATGGGACTGGGTGAAAAAAGTGAAGGGATTAAGAAGTACAAATTGGTAGTTATAGAATACTCACAGAGATGTAAAATACAGTATTGGGAATATAGTCAATAATATTAAGATAACTATATATTGTTCCAGGTGAGTACTGGAAATATTAGGGGTAAACATTTTGTAAAACATATGATTGTCTAACCAGTATGCTGTACACCTGAAAGCAACACAAAATAATATTGAAAGTTTAAAAAATAGACGTACATTGATGTTGAAACAAGATGTTTAAAATACTAGCTATGTTCACTGCAGCATTATTTACAATATCCATGATATGGAAACAATCTAGGTAGTCCCTGAAGAGATGAATGGATAAAGAAGACATGGCTCTGTGTTTATGTGTGTGAAGTGTGTGTGTGTGTGTGTGTGTGTGTGTGTGTAGGCATGCATGCACACTGGAATATTACTCAGCCATGAAAAAGAATGGAATCTTGCCATTTGCAGCAACATGGATAGACCTATAGGGTATTAAAACAAAGCACTCATAGATGTAGGAAAAACTGATAGCTTTCAGATGGCTGGGTGGTGGGAGGATAGGCAAAAGGTGGAGGGGATTAAGATGTACAAACATAACAAATAAATCATAAGGGTGTAAAGTACAGTAGATGGAATACAATCAATAATATCACAATTTTGTACAATAACTGGACATTTTATGGTGATCACTTTGTAAGTTACATAACTGAACATTTTCACTCTGTTGTATACATAAAACTAATATAATATTGTGTGTCAACTATAATTGACACACAGTATTAGCCCAACCTGTGTGGCTCAGTGGTTGAGCATTGACCTATGAACCAAGAGGTGGGGTTTCAATTCCCAGTCAGGGCACACGCCCAGATTGTGGGCTCGATGCCCAGTGGAGAGCATTCAGGAGGCAGCTGATCAATGATTCTCTCTCATCATTGATGTTTCTATCTCTCTTTCTCCCTCTCCCTCCCTCCTCTCTCCCTTCCTCTCTAATATACATATGAATATATATATATGTATATACATATGATATGTATATGTAAATGTATATACATATTATATATATATATATATATATATCAGTATATATATTAAAGAGCTAATACTAGCTTTTGTATTCCACATGTTTCAGTTTTACTTTTTAACTACTTCATCTCCCATAATCATGGGCCAAGTTACAAAATCAGAGCATGGGGTTCGGGGCATAAGGGGAGATTATTGGTTCATTTTTATTGTAATGTTCCATTTTATGAAGGAATCATCTAGTTTCCAGGTCTACTGCTATTTACTATCACAGCACAAAAGGCACGATAAAGCAACATTCACTATGACTATAAAGCAGTGCTATTTAGCTGACAAATCACTGTACTATACTCCAACTTTCAAAAATTTGGTTTAAAATG
This sequence comes from Vespertilio murinus, assembly GCA_963924515.1. NCBI lineage: Eukaryota > Metazoa > Chordata > Mammalia > Chiroptera > Vespertilionidae > Vespertilio > Vespertilio murinus. The sequence continues at coordinate 162,347,579 of OZ004704.1, read as the reverse complement.
TTGAATTATAAAAATGTTCAAATGTAAAGAGCAGTAGAGAAAATATTATAGTAAACTCGATGAGCCCATAAATTAAACAATTAACATTTTGCCTTATTTTCTTCAATTGATATTTTGTTGAAGTGTTTTAAAATAAATTATAGATGTGACCTTTCCTCCCTAATTTGCATGTGCATGTCCACAATATAAGTATATTTCCTTACATAACTCCATATCATTATCACATCTAACAAGATTACAAATGATTCCTTAATATTGTCACATACTCGGTGCATATTTAATGCCCCAATTGTCATTTAAATGTCAATTGATTTACACCATGATCCAACCAAAACCTACACATTATATTCCATTATCTATACTAATAATAGCCTAGGTGGTCATCACACCCTGAAGCCATGATGCCCTCATGCCGTCACAAGATGCCTGCACATGCAGCACAGGCAGGGTCCAGGGGCCACTCCCCCCCACGAGGCCTGGGGGTCCCGCGACACCAGGTGGCGCAGAGGAGGCCCGTCCCAGCATCTCGGCTGCTGCTCCTTGCAGCTTCCATCAGGGTTCCCGGGACCCTGAATCCACTGCAGAGGCGGGGACCCTCCCCCATCCATCCCCGCTCCAGCCTACCACTTTGGGGCAATCCATCCGAGAGCCCCGGATGGGTGGGTGGGGCCTACCTCTTTGAGACGATTGATCACAGGGATCCTGCACTGTGAGAGGGCACAGGCTAAGCTAGAGGTCCCCTCCCCCTGAGTTTTCATGCACTGGGCCACTAGTGTCTAATAAGTCTCTTTTTTAAAATATTTTTTAATGGATTTCAGAGAGAAAGGGAGAGGGAGAGAGAGATAGAAATATCAATGATGCAAGAGAATCATTGACCAGCTGCTTCCTGCATACTCCCTACTGGGGATCAAGCCTGCAACCCGGGCATGTGCCCTCAACCAGAATTGAACCCGTGACCCTTCAGTCCACAGGCCGACACTCTATCCACTGAGCAAACCGGTTAGGGCTAATAGGTGTCTTCTAATCAAGAATTTAAAGCGATGTTTTAGGGCCATTTCCTGTAATAAAACTCAATATAGTCCATTAGGGAGAGTATGCTTTGGTTTCCCTTAGGATTACATAGTCCTTTAGGATTAAATGTTTTCTGTTAGGATTAAATATTCCAAAGCAGAAACTGTCCAGAGAGGAGTTTCTGTATTAGACCTTGGCAATCATTCAAAAAGCACCAAGCAAATTACCAGACCCCCACAAATCTGGCAGCATCTGTGTCTGTTGTCTGTTGCAGGGTGTTTCACAGCAAGACTCCTGAAGCAGAATGTCAAAGGAGGACTCTTGCTAGGCATTCAAAGGTGTGCCCCTGAATGGTAGTTAACTCAGCCAGGGAGAGGGCAGAAAGGGCATCTGTTTTCAATTGTGATGTAAAGTCTTGCTGAGGGCTACAACAGATCTGGAGACCACCCTGTGGGAGGGAAAGCAGTTCTGTGTTGGCTGGATATCACTAATGCTCTCTGGATCCAGGGTTCTGGCTTGTTATTTGCTGGCAACTCATCAGGTCTCTCTGTTGCACAGTAACCAAAATATGCAAGAAAATCTAAAACTGTAACAGCTTTCTTCCCTGACACATCTGCATATAAACTCTTACAATCCTTCAGAGCAAGTATTTTACTAAAGGATGAAGAGAGTCGTCACTATCTTCATTCGTACATGCTTTCCATCAGAGAAAATTCAATTTTAAAATATAACACCAGGTGCCATTTTCTTATAATACTACTAGCGTCCTGTCCTGTGGACGGGACATCCGAGGGTTTGAAGCAGGACATACTGCATAGACTTTCGTTTTCTTCAGTGTGACTCTTAGATAATTACTGATTCTGATCCTGGAATCGTGATTCTGAGATCTAGATGAGCATGGCCATATACATTTAAATGGTAAAAGTTGTTGGAATAAATTCACTTGTGTAATGCTTCTATCTGTTAGCTCTAAACTTGCCTTCCCCCCCCCCCCCCCCCCCCGACTTCCCTACACCAAATGGGCTCCTGCCTTAGGCCCATTACAGCAGCCATTCTGAAATGTTCTTCCCCCTGACCTTGACATGGGTGGCCCAGCTTTGATGTTATTCAAATCTCAGATGTCACAGCTTTATGGAGACTTTTCCTCAACTTCAGTCTAGAGCAGCCGTAGGCAAACTACGGCCCGTGGGCTGGATCCGGCCAGTTCGGCTGTTCTATCAGGCCCGAGGAGCCAAAAGAGCAGAGAGTTCTCTTGCTCTCTCCTCTGCTCCTTCACCAGCAGCCCAAGATGAGAGTGCCAGCATGGTCAGGTTGCTTTTGTTCCGGCCCTCTGGTCTAGTTTAAGAACCCATTGTGGCCCTCGAATCAAAAAGTTTGCCCACCCCTGGTCTAGAGTAACTCCCCCACCTATACATTCCCTCCACCCTATTTTATTCTCTCAAATTAACATCTAATTTTCTTTTCTTCTTTATTTTTTCCATCACCAATTATCGCCCCAATACCCTCTGCCCCCACCTACCACACTCCTCCCCCCACAATCACTACAACTGTTGTCCAATCCCTCCACCCACACACCCCCAAACACCCACCACCATCAGAGCTGTCTGCCTATTCCCTATCTATGAGTCTGTTTCTATTTTGTTAGTTCAATATTTTTCATTATATTCCACATATAAGTGAAATCACATGGTATCTGTCTTTCTCTAGTTTATTTCACTTAACATAATGTTCTCCAGGTCCATCCATGCTTTTGCAAAGGGCAACGTTTTCTTTCTTTTTACAGCTGAGTGGTATTCCATCATGTAAATGTACCATGGCTGTCTTATCCACTCATCTACTAATGGGCACTTGGGTTGCTCCCAAATCTTAGCTTTGTAGATACACTGCAATAAAAATAGGGGTGCATATATTTTTTTCAAATTACTGTTTCAGGAATCTTTAGATAAATTTCCAGAAGTAGAATCAGTGGTTCATATGGCAGTTCCATTTTTTATTTTGTGAGGTATCTACATACTGCTTTCCACAGTGGCTGGACCAATCACCATTCCAACCATCAGTGCACGGGGTTCCCTTTTCTCCACATGCTTGCCAACACTTGTTTGTTGATTTATTGATGCTAGCTATTCTAACAGGTGTGAAGTGATATCTTATTGTGGTTTTAATTTACATTTCTCTGATGATAAAGCGATGTTTAGCATTTTTTCATATGTCTATTGGCCATCTGTATGTCCTCTTTGAAAAAAAAGAAAAGTCTATTCAGGTCCTTTGCCCATTTTTTAATTGGGTTGTTTGTCTTCCTAGTGTTGAATTGTAGAAGTTCTTTATGCATTTTAGCTTTTTCTTGTCTGTGAAGTTCTTTAAATGACAGTTTTACTGGGTAGAATATCTTGGTTGTAGAACCCTGCTTTTCATCACTTTGAATATTTCATGCCAATCCCTTCTGGCCCAACGTGTTTCTGTTGAGAAATCAGCTGGTAGTCTGTGGGACCTCCCTTGCAAGTGTCTTTCTCTTCTGGATATTGTTATACTTCATGTCATCCCAAAAGTACCCAAATTTGCCTCGGCAGAGTTCAGTGCCTGCCTGTATCTCCCTGTGAATATACTGCTTGTGAAACTTATTAGATCCTACTCTGCTGTTATCTGAAGCTGACCACTAGGTGGTTTGGTTCTAGGTCTCTTCTGAGAGACTCTGGTGCAGGTCAGTGTCACACAATGTCTGTGACTGGCCGGCCCTATGAAACCTATTTGGAGCTATCAGCAATCCACAACTTGTGGTTCTCTCTGCTGGACTGGGTGCATGTGGAAAGGACCATGCTGCACATCAAGGTCTGCTTTTACTAGCACCAGTCCCAGAGACAGGTCAGCAAAAGTCTCAAAGCACCCAGAGATCCTCCTTTGGCTGTCAGCTGTCTTTTAGGCTCAGTCACTTAAGGAGCCTCGGGCTGTACTCCTCAGTAGGACATAAGCCCACAAGGTGGGGAAAGGGAGATTCTAAGGGGTGAGGATATTGTTTCCTTCCAGGTTTATGTGCATGGAGAGGAGTGCTCTGCCTGACAAAAAAAAAGGGGTTTCTGAAGTATGGGGGAATTACTCAGCACAGGGATCCTGGCAGCTGATCTGTCAGCTCTCTCCCCATCGCCATCAACCCCCGATTCTCCTCACACAGCTCTAGTCCACTCTGGCTTCCCTCCACTGGAGCCAAGGATAAGTAGCTGTGTACAAAATTTTGTGCACTGGGCCTTTAAGAGGGTAACTGCATTACTAGTGGTCCCTTCCTGGCAGACAGAAACCCCTCTGCTTTTCATAGCCAGGTGTTATGAGGGTGTCTTTCCCAGTTCTGGTGCTCTGGGCTGGGTAGCCCAGCTTGTGGTTTGTACTCCACACTTCTTAAGTGAACCCCTCTGCAGCTGTTATATCCCTCTGGAACTCTAGCTGCTGCCATGCATGCTCAGGGAGTTCTCTTGAGCCTCTGTGTCTCCTACCAGTCTCGATGTGGCCTCTCTGTAAGTCCTTGTTATATGGCTTCTCTCCAGCTAGTCTTCACTTGGTTATTCAGGATGATTTTTCTGTACTTTAGTTGTCATTTCAGTTTGGTCTCGAGAATAGATGAATGCAGCTTCCACTTAATCTGCCATCATCTTGGGTCTCCCTCCAGTTTTTTTTTTATGTTAATTTACCTGCAGGCTTGTGGTCATATAACTCCACTAAAAGTTAAGGGTTGGGAGATCAAGGACCTTGTCTAATTTCTTCACTATTGAATCTTCAGAAGCTAAAACAGGGTTTGGCACACAGATGGGACTCAATGAATATGTATTGAAGGAACAGTTCAGTTCCTTGACTTTATAACAAAACTGCATCGAATCTTCGCTAAATATTTTGCAGGACAAATGCAATAGAGAAAGTAAAGACTTACTATTTTGGCAATTTATGCTTACTAGCACCTTCACAGAAAAAAATTTGAAATAGTTTACTAAAGGAAAGTTCAGAGATAGTAAACTCCAGGGTCTAAAGTGTGCCCAATACTCATTATCACAGATGACAGAATTGTTTATATTGTATTTTTCTTCACAGATGTGGGAGAAAAGAGATTTCTAAAACAAACAAAATGTGTTTCAAATAAAAGGGAGGAACAGAAAATAGATAATCATAACCAGTTAAAATATTTTTTCTTTTAGACAATCTTTGAAACAAAAATATGCCTAGTGACTTCCACCTTACAAAGATGGCTACATCGCTTATGATCAGAACTCCTTTCTAATCAATTAACTAAACCAGAACACAAACAATTGATCATTTTGTTGTATCTCTTATGGGAAAGAATAAGAAAGAGTCTGCTAATGGCACCGTTTTCCTCATAAAAGGTGAGAGTAGAAGGTCAACAGCAGATGGAGGACAACCTATCCAATCTCTAAAAGAGCCCCACTGATTTTTTTTTTTTAATTTAAAGAGGGGATTTATTAGAATACAAAGGTTCTTGCAGGGACTCCCACAGCTGTAATGAGTTAATAGCTAGAATCACACCTTTCTGAAGGGCAAATCATGTTGTAATCATAAACTTCTATTTCTGGGTTTTGCAAGGTCACAGATAATATCCAAAAAGGTGTTCCTCCCTCTGTCGAGCACAGGGACTAGAATGTGGATTCATTCCTGCTTGCTTTTTTTTGTCCTCATATTCCTTTACGCTGGCCTCAAACTTGTCCAGCACATGTTGGCAGACATTCATGAGCTCATTCAGGCCTCTCTGAAATGGCTCAACAGCTGGAAGAGCACCTCGAGTCTGAATTCGTAAATTAATTTTACTCTCAGAGGATGGGTTGTAGTGTAACTACAAAATTCCACTTCTGGGTTCTTCATGATCACGTAATGAAGAGAATTTCCTAGGGTATAGTCCTCCTCATGCAAAAAAAAAAAAAAAAAAAGTCACACAATGTCTATCTGTTCCAGCTGCCTAGACCAGTGGCCGGCAAACTGTGGCTCACAAGCCACATGCAGTTCTCGAGCTGTGGTTTGCCGACCACTGACCTAGACTCTTGATTCCAATAAATTACAGGCTGTTGATCCTTGTGATTAAGTCCCTATCTCAGTGGTCAGGTTTGCCAACCACTGACCTAGACTCTTGATTCCAATAATTGCAGGCTGTTGTTCCTTGTGATTAAGTCCCTATCTCAGTGGTTGGCAAACTCATTAGTCAACAGAGCGGCAAACCGTGACTCGCGAGCCGCAGTTTGCTGACCACTGGCCTAGATTATTTCCAGAGCTGTCTTCCTCTTGCCTTCCGCCATTGAGGTCTTCAATCCAGACATTTGTCTACATACATATTTTTTATAAAAATGAGATCATACTCTCCAATCCTTGGTCCTATTCCATCACGGGGACGACTTCCAGGATATTCAGGTGGAGCTGGCGTCCCTGCCCAATATGACAAAATGTGCGATAGAAGCAGGAAGGAAGGAACAACTGACCGTAGAGCCCCTCTGATTTAATTTTAAATTCTTCACTCAAGAGCTGATAGCTTCCTGATTATTACTCCATCTTCTACTGAGAGATGCCAAAAGCACTGCATAAGATAGCCATCTAGCAACAAACAGTAGTTCTTACTGAGCACCTGCCATGTGTTCCACACCACACTGCAAGAGGCAGAAAAGACATGGGAACAGAAGCCCCTGCTTTTGGGAACTTACAACTCAGTTAAACAGATAAAACAAACTATGAGACCATTGGACCGTGACCAACTCTAGCAGATATCCAAGTGCTGGAAATGCTGAAGGTGCACTTGAAGACAGGGTTTAGTGGAGAAGAACAGTAGTGAGAGGTGTGATGGGAAGAAGGCCTGAGTCACAGAGCTTTCTTGCTGCAGACAGGATGGGCTGCAGGCCCAGGCTGGGAACTAACAGGGTATGGTTGGTTATGTGCCTGAAGAGAGCAAACTGACCAGAACCTGGGGCAGCCTCTTGAGGAGTCCGTCCTCATAGCTGAGGTTTTAATATCCTCTGGATCTCAAAGAGATATTAGCATTCCCATGTGCACTACAGCACTATTCACAATAGACAAGATGTGGAAACAACCAAAATGTCCATCACACTCCCTATGTTCATCTGAAAGAAAAGAGGCCTTATCCTTCCCTATTACTCATAAATTGAGCACTTAATTTAGTTGTCTTATCCATTAAGGCAGTGGTCGGCAAACTGGCTCACGAGAAACATGCGGTTCGCGAGCCACAGTTTGCCGTTCTTTTGTTGACCACTGCTTATGGTCAACAAATAGATAGTGCTATGTATAAGAGTAGAGATTTCAAAAAGATATCTCAAATCCTAGACTGCAACTCATTAGTTGTTTGATCTTAAACAAGTTTTTGAACTTTTAAAGCTTCAGATTCTTCAACTATAATTGAACAAAAAAAAATTTAAGAAAATTCAGTATATACATTCAATGAGATATTATTCAGCCTTAAAAATGAAGGAAATTCTGCAATATGCAACAATATGGATTAACCTTGAAGACAACATGCTAAGTTAAATAAGCCAGACACATAAAGACCAATACTCATGATTCCATTTATATAGGGTAGTTGAAATAGTCAAATTCATAACTGCAAAGGCTGGAATGTTAGTCACCTAGGGATGAGGGAGGGAGAAATGGGAGTTATTAATCAACAAGCATACAGTTTTTGTCAAGTAAGATGAATAAGCTCCAGAGATCTGCTGTATGACATTGTGCCTATAGCCAATAATGCTTTTGAGAAGATAGATCTCACATAAAGTATTTTTACCACAATAAAAAATAAATCAAATTTTTAAAATAAATGAAGTAATCATCTACTACAGAGAGATCATTTAAATCAGTACAATGAAGGGCAACAGATACTAAGGCAACTCCTCACAGCTAAAATGGAGGCACCAAGTCAAGAGGTGCCCTGATCTGGGTTAATCTGAAAACAGAGGTCTCAGGCAAAGACTTGAGTGCAAGTAGCAGAAATCCAGAAAGCAAAAGAGGAAGGAGAGTGAGACAGGAAGGGAGAAAAGCCAGTGAAGCATGCTTAATGAGCAGCTTACCACTGTGGACAACCAGAGCCCCATTGCTGGGGGTCTCTGTGAGGAACCATATAGAAGGTGCCTCAGAATTGGCTTACCAGAAGATAGGCATTTACCTATGGGGTTCCCATTGCTTGCGAGTTTCCCCCCAGAGCGGTTAACATCTCCACAAATTTGTGCCTGGGCAGTGACTCTGGAGAATGCCCCAAGAAAACAAAGATGGAACCACACGGCTGCTAGCTTGACGTGACCTGCTGGCAATGCTGAATCAGGTGGGCCATGGGGATGGGACACAGTGACCATGACCTTCACGGAGGAAGTGAAGCCAACGGATTCTTAAAAGATAAGTAGGTGTCCAACACACCAAGTATAAGGTGGGATAAGGTACAGACAAGAGGCTTAGAAAATTAGAGGAACATCATGAGCAAAGACATGGATATTAAAAACCATGAGGTGCTTTTAGAAAGCATCCCTAGTATCTGGATGTAACTGGAGCAAGAAATGAAGATGATGAATAGACGTAACAGGAAACTGAGTGAGAGAGAAAACTGAAGAAGCAGGCAGAAGCCAGATCATGAGGGCTTTGAAGTAAGGTGTTTAGATTGTACATAAGTGGTTCTTGGCCTTTTAAGGGTTATAGACCCTTGAAAATCTAATAAAAGAGGGATTTCAAAAAGACAACTCAAATCCTAACTGCAACTTAGTAGTTGTTTGATCTTTAGCAAGTTTTTTGAACTTTCAAAGCTTCCGTTTCTTCAACCATGATTGAAAAAAAATAGACCCTCTCCCCCATCTGAATACACAAATATTCAAAATTCTATAGATAGTACAACATATACACAAATTTCCCTAAAGCTATCCTTGAATCCAAGTTCAAAATCCCAGCTAGATTTAAGAAAGTATTACAGCCATTATGTCAGTCGGGATTCTTGTTTGTAAACAATAGAAATGTATACCAGTTAACTTAATTGAAAAGGAATTTATCTTAAAGCTATTAGGGAGCTCACAAAATCTGTTAAGATTATGTATTCCTCTTCTCCATTAGAATGTGAGAAAACCAGGTGGAAGAGGGTCAGAAGCAATGGGGAGCAGGCAGTGAGGAACACTGCTAAAGTCTCTCCACAGTCTGGATATGGCATTGGACTCTACTGTCAACAAACCCTGTGTCTGTCAGACTCAAAGCCCCAGACATAGAATGTGCCAGGACATGAGGACGAGCCGAGGACCTCTGCTTACCGCCAGGTGATAAGTGACCTGTGAGAGACCAATCTCTCCCCTCAGCTTCTACCACAGGAGGCAAGACCCTCCCTCCCACCAACACGCACACAGCAAGAGATTTCCTCAGGAGAGAGGCCTGGATGCTAAGTAGCTAAAACCATGGCACCTACCCCCAGCAGCAATGAAACACCGTGGCTCTATTAGCATTTAAGTCTCTTCCCTTTCATGACTGGATTCCAAGTCTCCTTCACTGATGATGCCTATGAGCACACGTTAGTCCAGGGGTGGGTAAACTTTTTGACTCGAGGGCCACAATGGGTTCTTAAACTGGACGGAAGGGCCAGAACAAAAGCAACTTGACCATGCTGGCACTCTCATCTTGGGCTGCTGGTGAAGGAGCGGAGGGGAGAGCAAGAGAACCCTCCGCTCTTTTGGCTCCGTGGGCCGGATAGAACAGCTGAACAGGCCGGATCCGGCCTGCGGGCCGTAGTTTGCCTACGGCTGTGTTAGTCTGTGCATGCCCTTCTTAAAGGGCGGTTTCCCCGTCCATCCTCAGGGAGTCTGAGGAGTGCCAGACCCTCCAGCTCCCTCGTTCTCAATACAATAAGTTTCTTCAAGAAGCTTCATGTGGCCAAACTACATACATGTTGTCTAGTGATGGAAGAATACGGACCATAGTTTTCAGCTAATAAGCTTAAAAGTAATAAAATATTTTGGGAATCAGACTTAATTTGGATAAAGACTTCATCTGAGGATCATTAAAACAAAATAAATAGATATGCCGGTCTGAGAGAACTGGAAATTGTTATCATGTAAGTATATAATTAATCTCTTGAGACTCTCATGCCCCAAAATACTTTCCGACTGTTCGAGTAGGGGGCTAAAAGCAGTTGTGGTTTTAGCCGGTTCTGCACAACCCTGTAGTTGCATGCCACTGGCAATTTCTCTCAAACAGAAAGCTCCACTGGGCTAAACCAGGAGCTGGTTTCCAAGAACAGCCAGCCAGAGGTAGATGGGGAAAACCACGTCAGAATCCACTCCCGAGTCCTCCGGTTTCCTATGCAGCAAAGTTAGAAAAAGTCCCTGCTCTGGGGCATGGAATCTTCTGGGTATTTAAGCAGAAGAATGGAAAAACACTATACAATCCTCATTGAAGTTGGGCTGTGGTTTCAAATGTATTTTTCTGGTAATAATATTTTTCATATATATGAAAATTTCTGAAAATGATCAAACCCACAGAAAATAAACTGCTATTTTCAGCAACATTAATATCCCATTCCCATACTGCAAAGACTAAATTAAATTAGCATTTTACATTTAAGAGGGGGGAAAAATCTTTTAACTACCTGCTTTTAAAGCAAAGCCACTGATGAAAAATATACATGTTCACTTTCAACACAAACCACATTAGTCCATGGAAAACAACATTCCAAGAGGCATTTGTGAATGTTTTCAAATCCACAGCCTAATGCCATCTTTTCCATGGAGAGTAAAGGCACCCCATGTGGGTATAGCTTCCTTTTCTCAGATTTCCAGGAGCAGCAAGAGCCAGCACTGTCTGTGTCATGATAAATTTTCCTGCTCTGACCTTGAAAACTTTGCCTCCCTCAGCTGTAGTCCCCCTCACCTGCATTTTACACTCTGGCAATATACTAAGTGTCTGTTACCCACACGGCCATTTAAATGTCAAGACAGCCCACCGCTCCCTTCCTTTTCTATACTGTACCTTTCTCGTTCAAATTCTTACCACCCCATGTGTCTGAACAATTGTGCTGCCTTCTAACTGGTCTCTCCTCAACGCTAACCCACCTGTACACAGCTGCCATTACAAATTTCCCAATTTGCCATTTCAATGAAGGCATTCCTATATATTTGATTGCATCAAACACCGGGATATTTTTTCATTGTCCAATAAATTAAGGTCCACACATTCCAGTCCATCAAAATACACCAAGTCTTCGGGATGTGCTTAATTCTTTCCTTTCTCTTATGACATGTTGATGCCACCCCGCTTCTCAACACGAGCTTCTGAGAGTGTGGGCTCGATATTGGTATCCTGCTCAGATGGGCTCTGCAATCTCGTTCAATGTCAGCCCAGATGCCACCTCGTCCATGAAGCTCGCCGAGAACATTCCTGCCCAGAATCTGTTTTTGAAAGGTCTGCACTGGACAGACAAGGATGGAGACCTGGGCACTGAACAAGGGGGAGCAGGAGTGAGGAGCTCTGACTCCTGCCCGCCTCTTACTCTCCCTATAGCAAGAACTGGAGACAATACGCTTACACTTGGGCTTCCCAAACTGTGGTGTATTATTAGGGAGGATGAAAATGGTTCATTTTCATAAGCTTCTAATGAGATGTCCCTCTTCTCGAGGTGCTCACAATGTGACTGGTGATACCCTGAAAAGCTAAGTGAGGGTGCTGCTATTGCACGGAAGCCATGGCTACTGGTGTGTTTCAGCAGCGCTCCAGGGACAAGGGTGGCAAGTGAATGCACACGGGCGTGAGTTTGCTCCTGGTTTCTCTGTGCTTCCACACCCATCAGACTCTCCCCTTCATCAGATTCGTTTTCCCTTTTGCTTTGTCCATATGACTCTTACCCTTTTGATTTTCTTCTCTGTCCCTTTGCCCCTATAAGAGTAAACTACTTTCATTTTTGTTAAGCATATATCTTGCTGATTCATGTATTAATCGAAAAGAATTTTATATTCCTCATTCTTAGAACACTTTATAATTCCCCATTCAAAGACTAAATTATATTGCTTTCCTGTGTAGGTGGTCTCTGGTCTCCTCTGCTGTTGCATCAGTAACCCTTAACAAAAAAAGGCTTCCCAACATCAGAGGTCCTAGTGGACTGAGGGTGTTCATTCTTGTGGTTTCTCCCACCCCAAACCCTCCAGAAGACAATATGAGAAATCATCTTCCTCAAACATCTTATAAAACCATGCAGTGTCTCTGCCCTGTCATGTTTTTCTCTGCAAACTGATAGCATGAATGATGCTCAACTAAGATTTCATGTAGTTAAAATTCAGATACAATGGACCATCATTTTTTGTTGTCATTACTATTATTATTTGGCAATAAACTAGAAAAATATTAGAGTCGAAACCGGTTTGGCTCAGTGGTAGAGCGTTGGTCTGCGGACTGCAAGGTCCCGGGTTCGATTCCGGTCAAGGGCATGTACATTGGTTGCAGGCACATTCCCGGTGGGGGGTGTGCAAGAGGCAGCTGGTCGGTGTTTCTCTCTCATCGACTTTTCTAGCTCTCTATCTCTCTCCCTTCCTCTCTATAAAATATCAATAAAATATATTTTAAAAAAAGAAAATAGAAAAATATTAGAGCCAAATAAAGTCAAAATTTGATTATTATCTCCCTTTCTTGATGCAGGATTGCTAAAGTCGGTTTAAAAAAAAATAAGCGATGGCAGAAAGGGCATTGCATTAAATCAGATGATTAAGATTTGGGACCTAGCTCTAGCACCTACTATCTCTGTAGTCTTGTAACTACCGGTACATATAACTACAAACTCTCTGACCTCAGTTTCCTCATCTGTGAAGAGGATAACCATGTGCCCTGCAGTTATTGTGAGATTGAAATCAGGTGATATGGGTGAAAAGTAATACGTAAGCCATAAAGTAAATACGTTTTTTGTGCTGGGATTTTTGTTTCTTTGTTTTTCGGAGGGCGGGGGGAGAAGTTACTCTAGATGTACCCCTCCTAAAGAGCAGTCTGTGTCAGTGCCTGGTGCTTGTTCTAAAGCCATGCTTATCACTCATGAATTTGGAGGTCACAGAATCCAAATAAGTCAGCACTGGTCAGCACTTTGCCAACAAATGGTCACAGACAAAGTTGGTACTCCAAGCAATGAGATTTGTCTCCAGGTCAGCCCAGTGCATCTAAGCAGCAGGACCACCCTGACATGGAGCACAAGCTGAGCCTCCCAAAAAGAATGATCCTAATAAATCCCCCCTTTCTTGCCTGGCTAGTGTGGCTCAGTGATTGAGCACTAACTCATGACCCAGGAGGTCATGGTTTGACTCCCAGTTAGGGCATATGGATGGGTTGCAGGCTCAATCCGCAGTAGGGAGAGTGCAGGAGGGATCCTATTGATGATTTTGTCTCATCATTGTTGTTTCTATCTCTCTCTCCCTTACCCTCTCTGAAATCAATAAAACATATTTATTTTAAAAATTTCCACTTCCATAAACTGGCACTCAAAGAACCTGACCTATTTTCCACCTCAGTTTCCATTTAGTTCCTCATGGGCTTCTTTGTTTATCCTCCAGTGTGTGTTCTTAGCTTTTCTCCTGTGCTAGATACACATGCCCATCTCTCCTGGCTCTGGCCACAGCTTCTTTTCCTCTTGGCCACACCTCTCCCAAATCAGCCTGGCCCCTGAGCCTCTAGAAACCCAGACTTGGTACTACACCCTTAGATCATTTCTACCTGTGGGCAAGGCCTGACACATCATCCTTAAATTATTCCTAGCCAGTTCCCAGTGGTAGAGCATAGCCCTCCTAAACAACATCTAAAGGATTTAGGGATTTTATTTTGTGTGTGTATGTGTGTTGAATTTCAATGGCCTCTAAGCATTTCTAAATCTAATTGTTACAAATTTGGAAAGAGAAAATAATAATTGTGCATGGGCATTTGAAATTCTGGATGGCTTAGCAGAGGCTGAAAGCCACAATTTGATTATAAACATCTCTCCCTACACTGTCATCACAAGGTCAGTATCTCCCAACTCACACTCATATCCAGGTAAAGAAGGAAAGCAATTTGGGCATTAAGGGAAGGAACATCAAATACCACATACCTTTGATAAAGGCATGGATTTCCATCATCAGAATATTAGTTCATGACAAAACTAAGTACATGTCATCTTTGCCTCCATTCATACAATCTAAGTTCGTATAGTGCCACATTCAATAAGAATCACATCTTCCAGAGCATTAAGAGAAACATTTGCTTAATGTCGTAGACCAACCAAAGCACAAACTCAGAAGGAACAAGGCAAAGATATAAAAGGATTTTAATCCCTGAAGTTAAAAATGAGTGCCAAGAGAATTCAGCTGGAAATTTGGCTGAGGTTAGATGGCTGGATCCAGAGAGTAAATCAAGTGACTATTAATCTAGGATAATCTAAAATCCCACACATTAATTTATGTTCATAGGTTTTTAAAATTTATCCATTCCAAAAGCAAAAGGGGTAGCCTTTTGAGAAATATAAACTGAATTCATTCATTAAACATAAATATATTGAATGTAAACCAAACAAAAGTAAATTATAGGAAGTGATGCAAGTGAGCCAGTAGGGAAGTTGTTCTAGAGGTATGATTTAGTATGCATCATTTTTACAAAAACTATATAATCATTGTCTTCAGGGGGAAAAGTTAAATCTACATTAATAAAAGAGATAAAAATGGTCCTTCACTTCATGACACCCACCAGCCAATCAGTAGTGAGTATGCAAATTAATCCAACAAAGATGGAAGGTTAATTTGCATGTGCAAGCACTAGGCAGCCACTCAGCCTGGATCCCAAGGATGGGTGTCCTCAAGACCCAGGTGCTCTGATCCTGTAGGCCTGTGCGTAGGCATCAAGCATCTGGGGGTGGGGCAGGAACACAGCGGCCTGTGTGCCAGAGACAGGTGTCCTCGGGAGCCAGGCCACTCTGAGCCTGGAGGCCCGCACATAGGCCCAGAGCAGCCAGTGTCCCGGAATACCCCCAGCTACTCTGGGCCTATGTTCATAGGCACTGAGCGGCCAGGGGCAGGACAGTAACATCTCTGGGACCCAGGCACTCTGAGCCGATGCATGCAAGGGGCCAGGGCCAAGGTAGAAATGTCCCCTACAATGAGCAAGCAGACAGCAGGGTCCTGCTTGCCCATGGCCATGGCAGCGAGGGGCAAGCAAGCCCCCACAGAGAGCAGAGACCAGGGCCTGTGGTGGTGTCAAGCAGGCAGTTCCACAGAGAGCAGAGAACCATGGGGAGCAGGCCTAAGCCGTCAGTAGGACATCTCCTGAGGGCTCCCAGATTGGAGAGGGTGCAAGTCGGGCTGAGGGACCCACCCTCCCCTTGCATGAATTTCATGCACCAGGCACCTAGTTTATACATAAAGAGCAATGTATGTACTAGGTGTACCAGTAAATAATGGAAGATTTTATAATCAAAGAAAACACGATAATTTCAAGAGAAACATCAAAAGTGCTTTATTCTAAGTAATGTCCATCGCTAGCTACACATTTCCCCCATCTTTCAGGTAAATTGTGGATTCCATCCCAATAGAACTTTTCTTGTTTTGAGGCAAACCATTCAGAGACCCAATTTTCCACTTCTTTGTATGTTTTGAAGTGCTGCTCAGAAAGTGTGTGTGCCATCAATCAGAACAAGTGGTGATATAAAGGAGCAAGGTCTGGTGAATATGGCGGGTGGGTCAATACTTCACAGACAGGATATTTTAACATATCATTAAATGGTTTCGAAGTGTGTAATAGTGCATCATCATGAAGCAAAATTACTTTGCTGTGTCTTCTGGCACATCTGGTTGTTTCACAATCAAAGAGTTGTTCTAATTGATTATTTGTTGTCAGTAATGATCAGTGTTAACAGTTTCAACTGGTTTTAGAAGCCCATAATACACCACACCTTCCTGTCCCGCCAAAGGCATTGTCTTCTTTCTGCAGCCACTTGGCCTTGTAGTCAGTGTTGGTGTTTGACCTGGATCAACCCATCATTTTGTGCATTTGATTTATTCTCAAAATAAATCCACTTTTCATTGCCAGTCACAATTCGATGCAAAAAGGACTTCCTTTTGTGCCACTGAAGCAACACTTTACTGATGACTTTTCAGTTTACCATTTTTCTTTCATTCAGTTGATGTGGCACCCATTTTTCTTCATTTAAAATCTTTCCCATTGCTTATAAACAATCGAAAATTGTTTGCTGAGCAATGTTTAATCTTTCTGCTAGTTGTTTTTTAGTTTGTCACGCATCTTCACCAATAATGCTTGTAATGGTTGGTCTTCAAACCTTTTCGGTTGACCTGGGCATTCTTGGTCTTTCACATCGAAATCATCACTTTTAAAGCATTTAAACCAGCGTTCACAAGTATCTTAAGATGAATCATGATCACTATAAATTTCCCGAAGAATACAATAACTTTCAGCTGTACTTTTCTTCAAAATAAAGTAATGAATTAAAACTTCCCATAAATTCTCTATTCTGGGCACAAAATTTGACATTTTTAAGTGTAAAAATATCTATGATGTTAACACCTTCAAAAAATTTGACACATGACATTTTGAAGCTTGTTGTCAATATAACAAAATAGCATACATATCAAGCTGCATATATATCAACATATGTGTAACTCATCTATTGAAAAAAAAACCCACATTATTAACTGGTACACTTAGTGTACTGATTAGCAAGTTGTCCTTTGTGTTTTCCAAGGTTTTCTGGGAAATTAACTTATTTAAAACATGCTAAATAGAAAGAGAAGAGGCTATGGATTAAGAGGAACAAATAAAAGATTAAAGTTATATCTAAAATTGAGCTTTTAAGATAGGTAGAAACTATATTTCAGAAAAGAGGGAAATTCCAACCAGAAAAGGGCAATGGTTTTTAGGATTAAAGGCCCAGAGGAAAGACCAAGATGTAATAAGTAAATGGAATGGTTCAGCCAAGACACCATGGTCCATGTGGGCAAGCATGCACTCAAAAGGGAGTTAGGACAGAACAAAGTTAAGGCCAAATCAGAAAAATACTTAACTCCCATTTAAGGAGTTTAGGCAATGAGATAATGGCCATGCTCTACAGCATTGGTTCTCAACCTGTGGGTCACCTAAGACCATCGGAAAACACAGATATTTACATTATGATTCATAACAGTAGCAAAATTACAGTTATGAAGCAGCAATGAAAATAATTTTATGGTTGGGGGGATCACCACAACTTGAGGAACTGTATTAAGGGTCAAGGCATTAGAAAGGTTGAGAACCACTGTTCTAAAGGTTTTTTTTAACTAAGAAGTGACACCATGAAAAGATTACTTTAAGAAAATCATTTGACAGTGAATATCCTCCAAGTCTATTAAGGCTTTCTTGCCTCTTTACCAAAAACTCCCAAATCTAATTATATGGTTGAGGTTTTTACATGTTCTACATCTTTATTTAGATGCCTTGCCACATCACCGAACAGACATATGCATTCATCATGTTGTCCCCGAGATCATTTCCCATACTATAATCCCCTGCCTTTCTCAGCATCCACACCTTGGCCTTCTTTACCTTCTGTTCCTTTTTCCCCCCTTTCCTCCTTTCCTTTCCAGGACAGGGCAATCTTTAATTCCAACTGAACTCTCCTTTCTAGTCTTGAGAAACTACCTGTTATAATATCCACCAACAAACTCTTTTTCAGGCTGTTGTGTGATGGAGAATAGAATACTAGTCCCTTAACTGACATCCCTTTAAACAGTATTTTTGCATCCAACTCATACTGCACACAATACCTCTTGGCACATTTTCAAATACTCCACTTCTCATGTTTCCATGTCTTTACTCAGGCTCTACTCTCCACCTGGAATGGCCTCTCACCCTCTCAGCCTGGGAAATCTATAACTTTGAGATCCGGCTCAAATTTAAGCCACGTTTTCCAGACATGCAGTCATTCTTTCCTCCAGACTCCAAGACTCTTGACAAAGACCTTCACTGCAGTGCAGGTTGTTTACTGTGATGGCTGTGTGGCGCTCTCCCCTCTTTGACCTAGGTCACTATAAGGTTGAGATCGCATACTACTTATCTTTGTATCTAAGCATCTAGCATAGTTCAGCCCAATGAAGTCAATATATATATATATATATATATATATATATATATATATATATGTATATATATATATATATATATATATTTGCTGAACTAAAGAAATTTGCTCATGTCTTAAATCAAAGAATACAGGTTATTTCCCTGGAAACTCTCCCTATCCAATATCCTACCCAACTTCTTCACTGTGACCTCCTGGTTCATTGGTTGACACTCAACCACTGAGCCACACCAGCCAAGTATACTATGTATATTATTTTTAAGAAACACTCAACAAGCTGTAACTCTTTGGACATGTAATCCTCTCTCACTCCTCCCTCCCTCTGCACCTGTTCTTTTGTCTGCCTGGAAGTCTTTCAGACTGCTTGTCTACATTAGAAACTCTTATTTATTCTCTAACTTTTGTTGAATTGCTATCTCCTTAGTAAAGCCAGCTCTGACTTCTGTCTTTTCTGGCCTCTTGAGACCCAAGTGTACCTCCACCACAGCAATCATTACTTTATGCTGGATCATCTTTTTCTTTATCACTTTCTATCACTACTTTGTAAACTCCTTAAGAATGGTGCTCTGTTGTGTTTACCTTTGTGTTCGCAAGCACAGCCTCAGGACCTAGCAGTGGTGGAGGAGGAGAGGGAAGCAGAAATAACAAAGAAAGCTAACATTTATGAACACCCCCATTACCAAGCATTGTTCTTAGCACACTAAACAGATTATTCCTTTAAGGGAGGTATTCCTGTTATTCCTACTTCATGTAAAACTAAAGTAACGGTTACACACCTAGTGAGTGAAGAAGCCCAAGATCCTAATCCAGGCAGTCTGGTTTTGGTCTACTGCCTTTCTGGCATGGAGGCCCTCTATCACTACTACTCAACAGTACCGTTGCAGTGCAAAAGCAGTCAGGCCAATATGGCTGTGTTCTGGCAAAAGTTTATTTTACATAAACAGGTGGCAAGTCTGATTAAGCGTATAGGCCAGCTTCCCATCCCAGTTCTAGAGACTCAGTAAATGTTCATCAAATTAAACTGGATCTAACAGTGTTGGAAACCCAGTCCTCGAATGATTCCCTTATCTGACCCTAAAGCTGTCAATAGTTGCAGCCTTTCAATACGTGACAGGCACTGCAGGCACTCAATAACCAATTGCAGAACTGAACTGAATGGAATGGAAATGGTGTGCTGAGGCTGATCATTAAGCTACGCTCCCTCACAACTCTACCTCAAGAAACCACTGGAGCCCTTGCCTGTGGGGCTGAGTGGATTGTCCCATACACCAGAAGAGGGTGGGTTTAATGCCCAGTCAGAGTGCCTGTGAGAAGCAACCTATTGATGTTTCTCTCTTACATTGATGTTTTCCCTCCCCACCCCTTTTCTCCCTCCTTTCTTCCCTTCATATCTCCCTCCCTTCCTCTTTCTCTTTTCCCTTTCTCTCTCTGAGATGATTTTTTTAAAAGAATCTTACCTAGATGTCCCTGCCCCCAGCATTGACTCCCCACAAATAAACAACCTTTACTTATAAGAAAAAAAGACATTCCAAGGCTCCATCCTATACCTCCAACCTTATTCATTCTTCTTCTCAGTATCTGATGTTATCAGTATAAAAACAAAACTACCTGAAAGGAGCTTCCATACTAAAGTGGTCCACAAGTCTCAACCTAAGCAGTGAAGACTTCCCGGTGCTCCCAAATGTTGTTCTACACAGCAGTTATGAGCACTGTTCAGATTTAAACCTTTTTATATCAGTAGAATAATAATCAGAAAAGTAGGCAGGGGTGAAAAAAAAAGATGAAAAAAGTGACGCTTATGGAATTATGAACTTCTGGAGGACAGGGACAATGTATGATTCACCTTTGCTTCACCAGAATACCTGGCATGCAGCAGGCCAGGAAATGTCTGTTGATGACTGAAAAGATGAATTTAATGAAGCCAAGAATCTAGGTAGTTTGCCAAAACACACCCGTTCTCCAAATCCCTCGAGCATGCTTCAAAATCAGTGAGATCCTTGCGGAAATTGTAAACTTTTCAGCTGTGAATGGGGAAACAACCCACGCTCTTACTTTCTCCAGCACACTCACCATCCTGAGTGTTTGGACTCAGAATTTGGGTCTGAAGTTCCAGCAGGCTGATTCCCAGACACCTGCAGACCTCCTCGGGGCTGTAGGGTTCAGGGTGGAGAGCATCCTCTATAATCAACAGCATCTCTTCCAGACTGACCCCCAGGTTGGTCTGCACCTCCTCCAGCCGCAGCACTTTATCCCATTGCAAGCTTTTGTGCTTAGCCAGGAGCTGCAAGTTGAAACCAAGATCACGGTCAGTTTTCATTGCAGGAATTAATACGTACTATTTTAATTACCCAGATTCAACCTAAAACCGTTTTTGTTTTATTTTGTTTTTTTCCATCCAACCTATCCACATTTCCCACCCTTGCTGGGTTCAGATGTTTGGAATTAAAGATGCTTGTGTGACACTCATAGGATAGTTAAGTATCTTTCTTAAAAAATAAAAACTAATCTCCTGTTGATTTTTTTTGCCTGTCACCGCTTTCCCTCAGGGCTATTTCTTTGAATAATTTTGTTCTTTCATCCCTCTTAAGTTCATCTCAAATATACCACTCTCTATAAAGTCTACCAAGAGAAAACTGGTCAAATCTCACGTGACGTGGGTCCTGAGGTGGACACTGTATGCCCAATTTCATTAGAGCACTTCCTGTTTACTACAGGCCTCTTTGAAATGGCTAATGAATTTAAGTATCTGGGCGTTTGGAATAAAGTCCCAGATTTTAAATGAAAACCTCATTGGTGACCTTATGAAAAACCATTTCATTAGGTTGCTGGTAGTTAGCAGAGCTGCATGTTTCTCCACCCTCAAGAAAGGAGTTTGGCTTCCAGTTGTGTCCTGAGGCACCCCCTCAGTCTGTTGGAGGGGGTTAAGTACAAACCAAACCTTGGTAACCAGGTCTATGCGCTGGAACCCCAATCCAGAACGTGTTTCCCTCATTTTCCCTAAACCACTGACTGAGCCTTTCAGGCAGGTGACCATCAAAACAGTGTGAAAATAGCTCCATCATGAGGTCTATAAAATTCAGTCCCTGGGTTTGAGGAGGGCAGGTGCAGACAGCACAACAGCAAAATGAGGCTAGTTGAAGAAAGGGAAGTTAGTCTGCAAGGACATGTGCATCTGATTTACTCTTCTATTATGCTTATGATTTGATTTTCTTTCTTTTCTACTGGAAGCAGAGTTTATCCAAAGATCAATGTACTCTGCTTAGAGCTACTCACTTTTGAAGACTGTTAATAACATAAGTTCTTATATTTGTTAATCCTCTTTTTAAACCTCTGGGTCATACGTTTGAAATGAGTTAATGATTTTAGGCAGAACTAGGAAAAGAGGTAAAAGAATTATGTTTTTCTGTTCATATATTTCACAGAACCTGATGCCATTTTTAAAGCAAAGACACAAACTAAAACCTTTCTTCTGACCTTGTTTGCTTAGCACATTTTGTTAGTGTATTAGAAGTGTTAGATTTGATACCTCCACAGATTGACCCATTCATTCATTTAATTAACTCATTCATGGTCTATGTTTCAAAAATAAAATTTCAGAAAACTTATAAAGACTTACATAATGCAAAAGAGAAACATACTATATATATATATATATATATATATATATATATATATATATATATATATATTTTATACAGAAAGAGCTGAAGTTGATGATCTCCTAAAATGATGCTTTCTTACAGATACATATCCAAATCCAACTGAGATAATATGCTTATATGGTGCTACATGATTTAAAATATGCTTTTTTGCTTCCTTCAATCTTTGGTAGCTCTGTGAGATAGATATTGTTACTCTATTTAAGAAGTGAGAGTAAGTGACATTTGGAAATTAAACCCAGGTCCATTATAATAACCTGGTTTATTTAACAGAAAAGGCAGGCCAGATAGTATAGGCATGGAATTTATTTTTCTTTTTTTTTAATTTCTTTATTGATTAAGGTATCACATATTTGTCCTCATCCCCCCATTCCTATCCCCCACCCCTCCCCATGCATGCCCGCCCCCCCTCCTGTTGTCCTTGACCACTGGTTAGGCTCATATGTAGGCACACATGTCCTTTGGTTGATCTCTCCCTTTATCCCCACCCTCCCATACATTTCCTCTGAGATCCAACAGTCTGATCCATGCCTCCTTGTCTCTGGGTCTGTTCTTGTTCATCAGTCTGTGTTGTTCGTCATTTCCCCTAGATGAGTAAGATCATGTCCTACTGGAAATATACTTATAAGAACCGAAAATGAGACAAGCAATAATAGTTATGCTGAAAGGCAAATGAATCAGTCTGTAGTGAGTTTCTTTCTGGGCCAACAGTTCTTATGAGACCCACAGCTTTGCCAAAAAGCTGCATTTAACATTTTTTGCTTCTATTCCCTGCTGATGGGTGGGGGAATTAGACAAATGCAGTTTAGATGCATGCCCAGTAAGGTCTGGGTTCTTACCTGTCTGCAAGTCAATTCTGGGAACAAATTAGTGGCCAGGATGGAGTAACCACTGCAAGTGAGTGAAACCTGAATATTTAAACTTCCAAGCCACGGGAGTCCTCTCTCTCTCTCTCCCCCCTCCCTTCCTCCTTCTGTCCCTCCCTCCTTCTTTCCCTCCCTTCATACCTCCCTCCCTCACTCTCTCAGGACTCCTGCTACAAGGATATGCTCTCCCCTGTACCCACATGGCACACACAGACTGCTGGACTGTAATCTGGCCTGAATGCTAACCCACACCGGCTGCAACATGGAACAAAAACTCTGAACACAGGCCCTGCTTCTGGTTCTGCTAAACTCTTTCAGGACTGACTTGGGGGAAATGGGACATTATAACCTGAAAAATATAACTCCATGCAAATAAAATCTTCCACATCCCATCCTCCCATGCATATCTCCCATGCATTTTCTATAGATATCACAAGGATCATTCCCACTCATATCAGGGAAATCTGGCCCATTAATTCCTCCTGCATCATTATAACTGTTTCTTGCTTCTCCAAGGCAATATTCTCAATGAGGTCTGGCTGATATCTATGTTGTGCTACTCATGAATTTAAATCACCACTCAAGTCTTAGAAATGGTTTTTGAAAATTAAACTAAGATTAGTGTTAGAAGTAAACATTCTAATAATTTTTTAAAAACTTTAATAAATGGATTCCTTCAAAGAAGAAGATGGGGATAAAGATAAAGAAGAAAGAAGGGGAAGGTGGGGAGGTGGTCAAGAGGAGGAACAGAAACATCAAAGAATGGACCCCAGGCAATGAGAGTGGGCTCTTCCTAAGAACCTTTCAGTCAACAATGATCTCCAAGTTCCCATCCCTTACCTCCCCTTGAATAATCACACTGCCTAAGACACTACATCTCAGGAAATTAGCCCAAAGATGTGTAGGGAGAAGTCTGCTGCCTATAAGATTGTTGTCACAGGCAGACTCCCTATGTGCCTTTCTACCACAGTCAGAAGCACTAACAATCAGAAGTCAACATTTACTCCAACAGTTTGCCTTTGGGTTCACTTAGCCCTCAGCTGGAGGGTCCACAGCCAATGTGGTGTGTGTTTCAGTTAAGAATGAAATCTACCACATGCCCTCAGCAACAGCTGCACAGCCATGAGCCACTGAGTATGTGCACTACATTGCAGAGCAAAATAGAAAAGTCGCTTAAGCCCTTTGAAATTTGGCTCAGGAAATAGAAAGATGACTTGCAGATGAGGGCAGAGGGTGGGTAAGATCGCTGTTGCTCAAAGACAGAACTTCATGAAGGAATTTGCCACTTATGGCCTGGGTGACTGGCCTATTTCAGAACATTTGTGAAGCAAATGGATGATTTTGTCACAAGTTCCTCACTCAGCAGGAGAATGGGAAGAGAAGAAAAAGGAGTTCTTTGTCAACATTCACCATTTTGCTTTCACCACTGCAAATATTAAGTGCTCATATGACATACTACTTCCAATAGGTTCCTGAGCCTATTCTGTGATCTGAGGACAAGAAAGCAGGTGAGTGCTTTGTCCACAGTTTTAGGAGGAGGCAGATAAACAGTACTGGGACCCTGTTTTAAGGTGGTTTCTCTTGGAAGAAGACCCAGGACAAGAATTTGAGGGGTCAGTAATACCAAGAAATGCTGGTAGAGAAATGGAAAGTGAAACAGGAAAAGAAGCTAATGTGAGGTACACTGATGTAGTCAGGTGAGGTAAGGCCTATTGGACATGTATGTATAAACCTGAGATGTGTCCTACCCATGGGCAAGAAAGCTGAGAAATTTACCCACTAACTCTCATCCATCATTGATTGAGGGCTGCTTCCAAAGGGAATTGCTTCACTAGACTACCAGGTTGTCTGGGTACAAACTAGATACTTTCCTGCAATTAGAAGATAAAAACCCTCAGACTGGGAGTCACTGAGACTTCCAGGAAGAGAGTTACAGGAGAAAGCTAAGGTATGGGCCCTAATTTGAAAGCCTGTCTATCAGATCTATCCCTCTTCAATGTTTTCATTGCATATAGCAGTATTAGCAAATCAATGGGAAAGTACCAGATCAGCTCCTCACCAGGTCAGCCAAGGATAAAAATTCTAATCCCTTTCTGAGTTACTTCTATAAACAAGAACTCATTTAACAAGTTGTTTTTCACACAACAAAAGTAGCTGGTTATACAAATCATACATTTTTATTAAACTGCAAAGAACACACAACTCAAAGTAATAAATAACAACAAAAAAACCTAAAATAAATCATCTGTAATCACCCAATGAGATAACCACCAACTGCCATTTTAATAACCATCCTATTATAGAATTCTTTATGCATGCTTCATACATACCTCCAAATAAATAATTTGAAATAAATAGGATCATACATGGCAGTTTGTATTGTGCATACTTTTTCTTGGCTCATCTTCCCCTCATCTCCTTCCAACTGCATAGAACTGGCCCCCAGTGACTTCCATGCCCATGCTCCACTCATAAACATCATTCACCACACTGAACTCCCCAATGTTAGTCATCCCTACTGTCCATGTTCTCTATGTTAGTTTACAGGCCACAGAATCAATCGGAAGAAATCTACACAACTGTGCATAATGGATCTCCTCACTGCACCCTCAGCACAGCATAGCTGTGGCATTCAAACATCATGCTCATTCACGTGTAAAGGGGCACAATGGAAAGAGAAAGGACAAAGACAGACCTGGACTCATGCACTTACTTAAAACAAGTCACAACATATCTTGCCAGGAAATTCCCGGGTAAAATGGGACACTTTAATGGCTACTTCACAAACCACCGTGAAGATTAAATAGGATAATAAAAACAGAAAAACTTGAAAATGGCAGCAGAGTAGGTAGATTTTCCTCACACCTCCTCCCTGAACCAAACTGAAAATAAAACTAAATTGGAGAACAATTACCTTAAATTAACAACTGAAAATTATCTGAAGAAGAGACTTTTAACAAAGAAGGAGAAGGAGAAAGAGGAGAAGGAAGAGGAGGAGGAAGAAGAAGAGGAGAAGGAGGAGGAAAAAAGAAGAAGAAAGAGGGGGAGGAGGAGAAAAAATGGAAGAATATAGCTTTTAAAAATGGCAATATATAGGTACCTATCATTAATCATTTTAAATGTAAATGGTTTAAATGCTCCAATCAAAAGATATAAGGTAGCTCAATCAATAAGACCCATGTATATGCTGTCTTCAAGATCCCCACCTTAGAATGAAAGATAAACACTGACTAAAAGTAAAATGATGGAAAAGAATATTTCATGCAAATAAAAAGGAAAGCTAAAGTAGCATTATTTATATCTGACCAAATAGACTTTAAAACATAGGCTATAGTAAGAAACAAAGAAGAACACTATGTAATGATAAAGGAAGCAATCCAACAAGAAATAACCCCTGTAAATATTTATGCACTCAACATAGAAGCACCTAAATATATGATGGACATAAAGGATGATTGACACTAATATAGACAGAGTGGGGAATTTTAAAGTCCCATTGACATCAATGGATAGATCTTCCAATCAGAAAATCAATAAGGAGACAGCAAACTTCAACGGCACACTAGATCAGGTGGATTTCATTGATATCTTCAGAGCATTTCAACCCAAAGCTGCAAAATATACATTATTTTGAAGTGCATATTAGACATTTTCTAGGATTGACTGCATGTTAGGACACAAAACAAGTCTCAATAAATTCAAGAACATTGAAATAAAGCATCTTCTCTAACCATAATAGAATGAAACTAGAAAGCAATCACAAGAAAAAACAAACAAACCACTGAATATACAAAGACATGGAGACTAAATAACACTATTACTAAACAATGAATGGGTTAACAACAAGATCAAGGAAGAAATCAAAAGATAACTTAAACAAATAAAAATAAGAATACAACAACCCCAAATCTATGGGACACAACAGCAAAGCAGTCTTAAAAGAGAAATTCATAGCATTACAGACCTATAACAAGAAAATTCCCAAATAAACAATCTAACTTTACACTTACAGGAACTAGAAAACAAACAGCAAACAAAGCCCAAAGTGAGCAGGAGAAAAAAAATAATAATGATCAGAGCAGAAATGAAGAAAATAGAGTCTAAAAAAAAACAATACAAAAGATCAATGAAACCAAGAGCTGGTTCTTTGAAAAATTAAACAAGAATAACAAACCTTTAATCAGACTTATTAAGAAAAAAGAGAGAAGACTCAAATAAAATAAGAAATGAAAGAGAAGTAATAACTCACAAAAAAGAAATACAAAGAATTGTAAGGAAATATTAAAAACAAATATATACCAACAAATTGGAAAACTGAATGAAATGGAGGAATTCCTAGACTCATATGACCATCCAAAACTGAATCAGGAAGAATTTAAAAATCTGAATATAAAAATTACAACCAATGAAACTGAAACAGTAATAAAAAATAAAAAAAAACTAAAAACAAAACAAAACAAAAAAAAACCTCCCAACAAATAGAAGTCCTGGACTAGATGTCTTTACAGGTGAACTTTACCAAACATTAAAAGGTGAACTGACACCTATCCTTAACACACTATTCCCTAAAACTCAAGAGAAGGGAAGACTTCCAAAATCATTCTATAAGGCTAGCATTATCCTAATTCCAAAACCAGATAAAAGCACTAAAAATAAAGAAAATTATAGGCCAATATCCCTGATGAACATAGATGCTGCAATCCTCAACAAAATATTAGGAACTTGGATCTAGCAATAAATAGAAAGATCTTATACAACCTGGGGAGGCAAGGTTGATACAATATCTGCATATCAATAAATGTAATATGCCACATAAACAAAATGAAGGATAAAAACCACATGATCATATTAATATATGCAGAAAAGACATCTGATAAAAACCATCACTCATTTATGGTAAAACAAACAAACAAACAAACAAACAAACAAAACTCTTAGCAAAGTGAGAATAGAGGAAACATACTTCAATATAACAGAGGCCATGTATGACAAACCCACAGCCAACATCATACTCAATGGGAGGAAAAACAAAGCCCAAAGTGAGTAGGAGAAAAACATAATAAAGATCAGAGCAGAAATGAAGAGAGCAGGGTCTAAAAAACAATACAAAAGATCAATGAACTGTATTTCTTTAAGAATGGGAACCAGACAGAGATGTCTTTCTCACTATCCTTATTCAACACTAGAGGCCCAGTGCATGACAATCGTGCACTTGGAAGAGGAGGTCTCTTAGTCCTGCCTGTGCCCTCTAAGCCAGCAGGCAGATGTCCCCTGAGGAGTCCTTAGTGATGCCACAGAGGCAGGAGAGGCTCCCGCTACTCACTGCCACTGCACTCTGGCTGAGTGGCATTTCCCCTGTGGGAGCGCACTGACCACCAGAGGGCAGCTCCCACGTTGAGCATCTGCCCTGGTGGTCAGTGTGCATCATAGCAATGAATCATTCTACCTTTTGATTGATTAGCTTTTTATTATATAGGATACTACTAGAAGTCCACAGCAATCAGAGGGGAAAAAAGGCATCCAAGTAAGATTCTGCCAAAAGCACTACTAGAACTGACAAATGAATTCAGTAAAGTAGCAGGATACAAAATAAATATCGAGAAATCAGTTGCATTTTTATACACTTACTAGAGGCCCACTGGCCTGTGGGATCCAGCCAACACCAGCAGTCCGACGTCCCCCAAGGGATGTAGTATTGTGCGAAGCAGGAGGCCAGGGAGGAGCCCTGGCCTGGGCTGGGCTCCCTGCCGCTGCTGCTCATCCTGGCCCCGCAGCACCTGCAGCTCGGGAGTGCTGCCACGGAGGCAGGAGAGGCTTGCGCCCCTGAAGCTGTGCTCGCCAGCCTTGAGCCCAGTGTGTGGTGCCCCTCAGTCAGCTGAGCAATGCTCCTGCTGTGGGAGCACAATGACCACCAGGGGGCATCGCCTGCATTGAGCATCTGCCCCCTGATGGTCAGTGTGCATCATAGTGACCAGTCAAACAGGTCGCTTAGGGTTTTATATATATAGATGAATCAGTGACTTCTGGCACTCAGCATTATCTATCTTCCTCACATTCCCTATTTATTGGCTTCTGTAACAGTGAATTTTCCTGGTATCCTTCTCCCGGCTCTGGTCCCAATACCATCTTCATCCATGACTCAGTTATCTCATTATTTAACTGAAGCTGTCTCCTAAGGTCAGCCCCTAGCCTTCTGATCTGATCTTGCCATACTCTTTCCCTCAGCAATCTGAACTAAGCTCTTTGTTTCAACCATTATCTCAAAATAAATATATCTAAAGGCTCTAGCCCTAGCCAAGAGATACATCCCAAGCTCAAATTTCTAGCCACTCATAAGAAACTTCCATGAGGAAATTTCCTACGCTCCCACTTTCTAGTCACCTTCCATCCTATCTTCTCCAAACCTATCAGTGGTAGCCCTATGCTTTCCATCCATCATCTCAGCTTAAGATGGCAGCCTTATCGACTCAACACTTTGCCTTCACTCCTGTGCATCTGTAGGCAATGAGTGTCACTGAGCACTTACTACTTTGCAGGTCCTGGACAGACCGCAGTAACTAAAGCACTCATGGCTTCTGACCTCACAAAACTCAGTCTACCCAAGGAGACAGATGTTTAACAATTACACAGTGAAGACTTTAATCCAATTGTGATAAGATGCTATAATAGAAAAGTACAGAATGTGGTCAGAGCATATAAAAGGTCACTTAACACAATGGAAGTGGGAAGGATGGTCAGGGGATAGATACTGCCTCTAAACAATGGTGCTTATGCCAAAAGGAAGACAGACACCCAATCAGAGAGCCTTTTTATCCCATCCTCACTGACACTTTAAGACCCACTCCTCTTCAACCAACGCTGCTGCCAGACTAATATTTCTAAAATACTAGTGTGACCCTTAGCACAGCACTGAAGGCTCTGCCACAACCTGGTTCCACTACACGCACCCACCCTGTTCCCCAAAGTGTGCGTCCTCTGCCCTACAGCCTGGACTCGCCATTCTAGGAAAACTCCACACTAGAGTCTTGGCAGAGTGCGCTCGACTGAATCAACAGTCTCAGTGAAACTGGCCACATTCTTGGGTATTATGATTTTTCTCAAATTCAAGGAAACTGCCGAAGCCCTGAAAATATTATGCCACTTCTCCTCATTCTGTCACCACACAGAGAATAAGTTCCATAATGACCACTAAGTGGCAGGAGCTAAAAAAACTGGGTGTGTGGTGGCCCCTGACCAAACAGGCTCTGTAAAGAATCACACTGTGAATTTCCCTTAAAGTGTCAAAGGACCACATGAAACTCTCTCCTCCATTGCTTCACATGTTGCCACAAGGAGCACAGGATATGCAAAAAGCAATAGTAAAATTTTGCTTCCCTTTTTTATTCCCCATAATATTTATTATTGGCATCACACATTTTGTCCCTCAATATAATTAACGGCTACTCTCTTTTTTATAGACATAAAACATTTCTGGGAAAATTTTAAGCCACTGAATACATGTAAAATATGAAAAATGTTGTGCTCATTAAAGATTTCTGGCCACTTTGTTAATTTAAGAACATGAAAATGTGCTTCACTTAAAAGTATCATTTACGCAAGTAATAATTATAAATCTCTATTGAGTTTGCTTTGAAATGTTTTTAATTTTAGTTCAATGGCTCTACATGACTCTGATTTTTAATGAATCTACATCAATTAGTTTTTGTAAGCTGCTGGAAAGAGAGAAGGGGGAAGGAGAGAGCGGGAGAGAAAGGAATCTTAAGAACAGAAGACAGAGACCAAAGGGATAGTTACCAGAAAGGAGGGGTTAAAAGATGGATGAAAAGGGTGGAGGGAAATATGCTCAATGACATTGTGGTAAGTTTGCACAATGACAGATGATTACTAGAATTAGTTGGGTAAGCACATTATAAAATATAAAAATGTCAAATCACTATATTTATTATACACCTGAGACTAAAGTAACTAATATAATATTGCATATTAACTAAACTTAAATAATTTTTAAAAGAATAGTAGAAACTATCAATATTAAAGTAAAATAAAGAAAACCCGTGTTTATTGATTTAGCGTACTTCCCTGTATTAAGATACAAAAGCTATTCATTTTCAAAATAGGGGTTTAGAGAGACAGAAGAAGAAAAATATTAGTATAATTTTGTCATGTAGAGCTTTATCTAATCACTCTCATTTTCAAAATTATCCTAATTAGTAATTTCTCCACTGACACCTCATTTTATTGTCTGAAAACAAAAAGTTTGTGCAGATTAAAACAAGCTTCTTTACCTTTTTAACATGAGATCTTATTTCCTGATTCAATGGGACCATTTCCAAACAAAAATTATATTCACTCACGTGTTATTCAAAAATGGAAAAACTGAATCATATCATAAGGACAACATGTTTAGCAGAATTCCAGCTCATATTTGTAGGCAAAAACATAAGCTTAACATCAGTAGCTATGTGTGTAGCCCATGTCAGCAATTTTATCTTAAATTTCCCTTTTATGTGTAACCCTGGATTCTAGTGATCTGCAGCAACATGATTTGGAAAACATTCTCCATCTTAATAAAGTCACTTTCCTTTCTTCTATATTTTAAAAAAGAGAAAAATTCACAATTAGTATAGATAAAACAATATTTATCTATACTAAAATAATGTTTATCTATACTAACTGTGAGAAGTACGTGGCAAAAAAAAAAAATCAGATGCCAACACATATGGAGTTGTGCAGTCGCACTCAGAAGGCATCCTCCAGAACAGGTGGTTCTACAGGGAAGTAAGGTTTTCAACTGCTGCTTTCAAAAAAAAAAAAAAAAGATGTGTTTTTTGTAGCTAACTCCAAAAAAGACATTCTTCCCCTCCTGACAACTTTCACCACAGAAATTCAGTCTCAAAATTTTATTCCTCAATTTCTTGTTGAATCTTTGGAAGAGAGTAGTCACAACATGAATCCACTTTACGTGTCTCATTCCTGTTTTAGCTCACGTATGGATCTTGTAGAGGATATGTAATTTCGTGATAAACTCTGAAAACAATGTTGTGTATATCTGAGGTCTCCTCAGGAAGGCAACACTTACTCATTGACCTCAAAATCAGAAATCAACAAGAATAAGCACTCAAACAAATAACACACTGATTTCTTCCATCTCCTGAAAGAGGAAGCTTGTCCTAAACATCAAAAAAGGCCACTAACACTAAAGCCTTGATATTGAAGTTTTCCATACTACTTCATCTCATATATATACTGATTAAATATTGTGCATGTCTCATATTGAAACATTTGTTTTTTACATAATTTTTAGAAAATATCTGAATGAGTACATTCCAAATTTTTTAAATTTAAATAATGATTTTTTTAAATTGTGTAACCCCAAAACTTTCCAGGAAAAAAAAAAAAAAAAAGCTCTTATTTGTTCTGGTTCATCATGTTTCTACTCTCCTCAACCTCACAACTTTACGGGGTGGGAGTAAAGGTGAAGGGGTAAGTCAATTAAAAGGGGGAACTACACCTTATGTATTTCCATAGTAGCTAGCCCAGTGCTGGGCATACAATATGCACTTGTAAAAAAGTGTAAAATTGAGCAAAATAAACATGACAGGGCAGGCATATAGGCAGTAGTCACTCATTTACTTAACACTAGAGGCCTGGTGGATGAATTCATGCACCAGTGGGGACCCTCAGCCTGGCCTGCAGGACCAGAACAAAACCAGCTCTCCGATATCCCCCAAGGGGTCCCAGATTGTGAGAGAGCAGAGGCCAGGCAGAGGGACCCCACCAGTGTAAGATCAGGGCTGGAGAGGGACACGGGAGGTTGGCCAGCGAGGGAAGAACTGTAGGAGGGCTCCAGGGCATGTCTGGACTGGACTGTCTCACTCAGTCCTGATTGGCCAGACCCTAGCAGCAAGCTAGCCTACCAGTCGGAGAGTCTGTTCCCTGGTGGTCAGTGCATGTCATAGTGAGCAGTTTAGTGTCCTTAGCATATCATTAGAATATTATGTTTTTATTGGTTGAATGGCCGACTGGACTACCAGACACTTAGCATATTAGGCTTTTATTATATAGGATGTTTACCTTGTTCCTATTTTAGCCTAAGCACTATGCCAGGCATTAGGGATATAAGATGGATACAGTCTTGTTTTTTCAGGTAAAATCAAATCAGAGAAAAAGGAGACAGACATTAAATAGCTATGACAGTACTGTTACTGTGATGTCAAATTCAAAAGGAGCCCTACCTTAGTCTGGGAATAAGGAAGTCTTCCCTGAGGGACAAAGAGGGCTAGAGGAGAGGGCTGGAGGAGAGTGGGCATGTGCAAAGTCGCTCAAGCTAGAGTGCAATGGAGTAGGGGTGCTAAGAGAGGAAGAAGATGAGGTACATAGGCCTTGGATCCTGCATGGCTCTCCAGGTGGTGATGAGGACTTGATTTTATTCCAGTGAAATGCAAAGCTTTGAAAGGTGCTAAGCCGAGGAATTACCTAATCAGATTGAAATTTCTAAACCATCATTCTAACTGCTATTTGAAGAATGATTAGGAGAAAGCACAGTGGAGCTCCTGACCCAGCTTCCACTACCCAGCTCCCAGCTCAGTTCTCTTCACTTTTTAGTCATATCATGAGCTTTGCTGGATCCTCCATAACATTTAATTTGAGTCACTTTTTGGAGCACCTGGTTTATACCACCTGATCACATACTAATCATCTCCTATTTATCTTTTTCTTTCTTTTTTTTTTTTCAATTGTAGTTGGCATTCAATATTATTTTATGTTCATTTCAGGTGTACAGCATAATGGTTAGAAATGTATATAATTTACAAAGGGATTTTTTTATCCTCATAACTTTAACTCTTTACTCTCTCTAGTCTTATGTTCTGGATCCTTTTGTTAATCAACAAATATTCAATGCATATTTTGTAAGTAGATTTAAGGCTGGACTGGCAAGGGTCTTCTAAAACATGGAGCAAAGAACTGGCAGGGCTCCCTTCTGGTTTGTGTTTCCCCACTAGACACGTAGACGTATTCTGGGCACAGGAAGGGTTGCACCAAGCCTACATTTTTAGAGCAACCAGTGATGGTCCAGTACAAAATAGTACATGTAAGAGAACCAAGGATTGAGGCTGCCATCACTTTGCTTCTGGAAACAAAATCAGCTATGGTTATTTCCCATCAATCACCTCCAACTTGCTTTCTCCACACAAAAACTGAATCCATGGCCTGTGCTTCACATACATAAGATGTCTTCTTTTCCCCAGTCCCACTCTAAAATACTCAACTGTGAAGTTCATATATTTCTCAATAGCTAGACATTGCAGGGCACACCTAAAGGTTTATTTAGCTCCTGAGTGAGTTTTGAAGATTGCTCTAAACTCATTGTCCTTCAGTTAGAATGTTGCTGCAGTCAGAATGTTTCCCTAATTTTAGGTAAAGAGATAAAGTAATAGGGAACAAAGAGAAAAAGAACGAGAGAAAGCTTATTTTAAGTGGCAATAGTTTGCCAAGTTCATACCTTTGCAGCCAGCCGACACTCCATCACCCTGATGTTGAAATGGGAGGTTGCTGCCTTATTCATTTCCACACAACTGTTGGCGATCACAAACACTGCTCCACTGGGGAGTTTCACATCAGTTGCCCTGAGAGGGCTAAATTCTATCAACTTGGCCTATTGGAAGAAAATTTCAGAAAATGTTTAACCATTTATGCACTTATTTATCTTAGTAAATTTTTTCCTAAAAATGCATTTACCATTCAAGAATTACTTGTTGACTTCCAGTTACTGTACTTACAACAGTGAACAAGACAGACACTGTCCCTGCCCTCGTAGAGCTTGCAATCTAGTGGGAAAGGCAGTCAAGAAGACAAGTACATTTCCAGATTGTGTTACAATGGTAGTAAAGGGCAGGGTGCTATTCAGACACATACTTAAAACACCTGATCAGATATAGCCTAGTGTGGGCTCCCTTGGGAGGAAAAAAAAAGGGGGGAATCTAAACTGAGTCTTAGAGGTGAGCAAGTAGGACAGGCAGAGGGTGTCTTTACCCAAATAGGATGTCAAGGTAAGGGAAAAGCATAAGCAAATTCAGAGGTGGGAAAACACCATGAGGTGTGATCAGAGCTTTGGCAATTGAAAGTTAGCTGAAGCTTAAAGTTTGAGGAAGGAGGCATGGTGAAAGGGTAGATAGGAGGGGTAAAGCAGGGGTCAGCTTGTAAAGCGCTTTGCAAGACCAAAGAATTGGGACTTTGTTCAGATCTACATCTAACTTGCATTAACATCAGGACTCGTGCCATCATGTCTGCTTGTCAGGTCTCATCCAAAACACCCAGAGTATTTTCTTAGCATTAAACCAAATTTCCTCATGCCTCATGTCTTTGGCTTAGGGGAATCGATAACAAATATTCTTAATAAGAAAAAATCCAGGTATTCTGGGAAAATAGCCAAGCCTGTAGAAATCTGATGAAAAAGTAAGAAAATATTTTAAAGAAATGTCTGTTTCTACTTTGGAAATGGGCACTTTATGACCAACAACCCAAAACTTCTACTCTGCCTAAGGGAGTTGATAGCCAAGGGGAAGTGGTATCTAGCGAAGGAATTTCCTGGCTTACTGTCAACATTCTTTTTTCCACCACTGAAACCCCAAAAATGTTGACAGAGAAAAATGATACCAAAGAGTAAATTATAAAAAGAGGGGTTGTGAATATATGTGGTAAGAAAACTAACATTTGGGTTTAAAACCAACAAGAGATTAGGAAATGCCATGAGATGAAGTGATTTAGGACGAGAGAGGGAAAAGTGGTCACAGCGACTAGGGAATTGAGAAATCATCCTAACATTGAATTAGGAGGAAGAAAAAAAAAACTAAACACAAGAGAAAAACAGACTTGAGGGGTGATTCTGGAAGCTTAAGCCTGCAGTGTTTCCCAAAGTGTGGTACGCGTAGGGGTAGAGGAAGAGTTTGGTGGGGGTACGCATTGCACCGGAGTTTGGTGGGAATATGCACTGCACTGTGCTTAGCTGCACCTAATTCTACATTCTCATGAGTCAAGTCAAGACAGTCTTGTGAGGTGTGAGATGGTCCAGTGTGCAAATAAATGTTATTTCTAATATAACTTTTATTTATATTTTATTATGAATAATTTTATTTTTTGTTTATTATTATTTTGTGTATGTACCAAACAAATAAATAAATATATATTTTTTGATTTTTATTAAAATAAATCCTTTTTTTGATGAGGGGTACTCAGCGTTATGAAAATTATAGAAGCGGTACAAATATGTCAAAAGTTTGGGAAACACCGGCTTAAGGGAAAGGTAATCAACACAAAACAGAATAGGTGAACTAGCAATAGCCTTGAATTACAAAGGAGATGAGAAAACCATGCTACAATCAAGTCTAATAGAATAGACTGCCAAAATCAAGCATGCTAGGGATCTCATAACCTTCCTCTATGCATGAACTTTCCCAACTGATACTTCCAAATAGCTCAATGCCACCTACAGTTCCTTCTTCTGCAAGAAATGATATGGACTGGTCCATCCCTCCTCCTTCGGTGCCAATATACCGCTCACTTTTGGCGCAGATTTCTGCAAGTTCCACCTGGAAAAATAAAAATTGATTTGCATCATGAGCACAATCATAATCTATCTCTCATTCATTGCTTTTTTAAATTTTTCATTTATTTCCAAGAGACAGGAATGGAGAGGGGGAGAAACATTAATGAGAGAGAAACACTTATTGGCTGCCTCCTGCACAGCCCCTACTGGGGATTGAGCCCACAACCCCAGGTATGTGCCCCGACCAGGAATCAAACCTGCAACCTCTCAATCAATTGCGCCATACCAGCCAGAGCATATTATTCATTTCTTATTATATACATGACAGATAGGTTTGAATTCCAGTGCCAGCTGTGAGCAATTGATAGTAGTTGCCTGGAGCACTGTGTTAACACAAACTCCAAGACTACCATTGAGCTCATAGAGATGGCGTGACCTGAACCCAGAGAACCATTAATGGAGGAAGCTTAGCAGCAAGGGTACAAGTGGGAACAGAGAATGCCTATCATTCTGGGTATGGTGAGGTAGACGTGGGAGCCTGCCATGTCTTTTGTGTCTTTGGGGACACTGGAAATAGAGCTGTACTCAGGCAGTGATTTGTAGAGGTACTAAGTCAACACTCCACACAAAATTAAATTATGTAAGATATCAAGAGTTCATGAGAATATGAAGGCTCTGTCAAAAACACATTAACAGCCCAGCCAGCATGACTCAATGGTTGAGCATGGATCTGTGGACCGGAAGGTCACAGTTGATTAATAGTCAGGGCACATGCCCAGGTTGCAGGCTCGATCCACAGTGGGAGGCGTGCAGGAGGCAGCTGATCAATGATTCTCTCTCATCATTGATGTTTCTCTTTCTCTCTCTCACCCTTCCTCTCCGAAATCCATAAAAATATGTTTTAAAAACAAAACACATTAATAGAAGTGTGGACAGAAGCCTATTGAAAGTTAACTTCAAGGACAGACTGAGTCAAATTCTAGGATCCAATTCTATTTAGCAGAGGATATTATCTTCTTCTCTGAGACTCACCCAGTTTTCCTATCTCCCACCACACACACACACTACACACTACACACATACACACTATACACACACACCACATACACACTACACACACATACACACTACACACACACCACACACATACACACTACACACACACATACACACTACACACACATACACACTACACACACATACACACTACACACACACCACGCACATACACACTACACACATACATATACACTACACACATATACACACTACACACACTACACACACACACACACACACACACACACACACACACAGCCTGAGAACCCTCAAGCAAGAACAGCAAAGCTCTAACCAAGAAGGGATTCACTGTATTTTCTTCTGCTTTTATACCTGAGTGCTTTGGGAACCTCCAAACTACTCATAACATTTAGCTCTCTCCTTTCCCACAAATTACTAATGTAGGAGAATCATTAGGAAAGATAATTTGATTGCATGAGAAACTTTTCCAAAATTTGTAGCCAATAAACTCATTTCTATTTTGACTTCTTCCCTCTGGACAGTTAGGAGAAACCTGGCATTATTCATAAACATTCTTTTAAAGCTCCTCAAGACAGCTCATGAGGCTAATTTGGTCCTTTGTGTGGTTCTTCTCTTGAAGCAGCCTGGGGAAGAACCAAAAGTCAAGTGGGCTCCCAAATTAAGCAGCTTACCCATCTGCTGGCCAGTGGGGCGCTAGTAAGAGGAAAATTACAGGGTTAGATTTAACAGTCACTAAGAAGGGCTAAAGATTCATGAAAGCATTGCCTACTAAAACTGGATATTTATTTTTTAAACAGTAATACAAAAAGACTCAAGTTATTAATACAGTAAACTCTATCTTTGTTTAGCATATTTACTAATTATACTGTTAAAAGTAGAATAATTACCTAGATAGAAAATGTTAATATCCTTCTATGGTATAACCTTGCTATTCAGAACACAGACCCTAACCAAGACAATATCATCCAACTATTGCTGCCCATCCTAAATGGAAGTCAAGAGAAAGAAAAAAAAAGAACAGCCCCATTCACTCACTCAATGATCATTTAAATACTAGTAGGGTCCTTCAGACAAGTGTCTTATCTCAAGAAGTTCACAATATTGATAATGAACAAGTTCACTTCAAGTGAACAAGTCTTTCAAAAGAAATTGGAAAATCGGTGTGTGATTTGCCCTCCAGATTTGGTGTCCACCCACGTGCTGCCTCAGGAGACTGACTGCCCAGCGTAAACTACTACATCAAGAGGCTCCTGTGTCCTCTACTTCCCACTGGGTTCTCCCAACAGAGAACTCTGGCAGTGTGTCCAGGTTGGAAAGTTTGCTCCCTGCCAAGATCAGTTAAGGCCCAAGAACAATAACAACTGAGATATTACTAGTCCTGGGTTTGCCCTATATCTACACCTTTGCAAATAGTCCCCAAGCAATAAGTTGTCCTTTATTACTGTGTGTGTCATCTATTGTCTATTATCACCCTGACTGATATATCTTAGATAAGAGAAAATGTTAATGGCTCCCCTGACTTTTCTTCACCTCAAATATTTTTCCCACTGCAATCCTTTTCCACCCTAACTTTTAAAATGCCTGGGTTTTTACCTGGGGGTATTTCCAAATTCTTCCCCAAATCAGCAAACCTATTAGGTAAGAGCCCAGGCTCTTCATGAAATAGCAGTAAATTAAGCCTAGAGGAGACTGGATTTAGACTTGCTTTGTTTGGTAACATGGCTGATGACCAAGCTCTAATTCGTAGACATTTTGGGGTATTCTAAGGTTAAAAAAAAAAAGTACAGTTGCTTTAATTTAAAAAAAAAGAATTAGAAGGAGGCTATTATTTCTCCTTCACATCCCTAACACAAAGAGCAGTCACTCAGAGATCAGTAACTGCGTTTTTCACTTCAAAGAAAAGTTGCCTGAGGACAATGACAGCCGTTCCCTGAATGAGCACAGCAGATGCCACTGACCCAAAGGCTCAGGCCGAAGAAAAGTTCCAGTAACTATCAACAAGTGAAACTAAAAACCAAGGGAATTAAAAAATCTGATGAACAACATTAACTGGTGAATACAATAGAATCAGAGGTATGGGAGGGGAGTAGACTGACGATTCTCGGGGAAGAGAACGAACAAAAACTGTGCACCTATGGATGAGGACAATGGGGGGTGGGGAAAGGGCAGAGGGTAGGGTGGGAACCTGGTGGAGGGGAGCAATGGAGGGGGGGGGGGAAGAGGAACATTTGTAATAACCTAAACAATAAAGATTTATTTAAAAAAAAGAAAAGAAAAGAAAGAAAAGAAAAGTTCCAGTAAGTAATGCAGGAGAGAAAAAAAGGAGCTCAAAGTTTTTTTTAAAAAAAATAAGAAACTACAAAGAAACAAGAGTAAAGAGGATCCTCAAAAGTAAATGTAAAAACAATTCCTAAAATATAGAATCATCAAAGAGTTTGCATTAAGCACTCACAAATGTGTATCATAAAATAAAAAACAAGAACACGAGTGGACTCCTCCCCCCCGTATAAATGAAGAGAACATAATGTAATGGCCCTGCAGGAAGCTAGTAGTTGGCACATGTGGGTCTAAAACTACCTGAGGTGCTTAGTGAGGTCAGCAGCACAGTTTGGGGATCAGCTCCCTGCAAACGCTAAAGAGAGGAACAAAGACCACTTCCCAACCTAACTAACCTGCAGTCTGAGTCACGGGGGGAGCAGATTCTGAGAGGAGGCCTTCAACGAGGCAGGAACAGCTATTTTATGTGAAACCATTTGGGATCCAGGTATGGGGATCCTAAGAAAACATCTGTGATCGGTTTCTTCAAGAGCGATGCCTGTTCTGGGTGAGAAGGAGGAATCTTCTCACATACAGGATAATAGCAGACCTTTGCTATTTCTCAAGTGATCATCCAGGATGTACAGAAGTTTGTGGTAAGACCATTAAAATATTAGCATGGATCTAACGGGTGATAATGAGATGTAAAGGGGGGAGAGAATACAGTTCCCTCTGTGCTGCTCTAAGTGAGGGCCTCAGACACAGCACTGGTGTCACCTGAAGACTGATTCCAAGTGTGACTCTGACCCCACCCCAGACTTTCTTAATCAGAACCTGTAGCTTAACCAGAGACGCCAGTGACTTGTGTGCACATTCAATTTGAAAACACTCTCCTAAATGATTTCCTATGCTGAGGCTTTCTTAGTGAGTTAAGCAGACAGGGAAGAATCAGAAGGGAAGGAAGCTAACAAATGTCAAATGTCTTCTAACGCCAGACACTATGCAGGGTATTTTATATGTGCTGTCTTATGTGGTCCCCAAAATAACCCTGAAATGTCAGAATTATAATAGCTACTTCATAGAGAAAGAAATTGAGGCTCCACAATGTCAGTAAACTAACCTCACTAAGATTCGGAGCCAGCTAGGCCTGCCTCCACAGTCCACCAGGCCACCTTGTCCCCCGGCCTCAGGGCTCGGAGGCTGAGCCGAGACCCTGGCCCCGGTGAGCAGAGCAGAATATACACGCTCCTGAACTGAACACCCTTCTGGCAGAATAAACAATGAAGCTGACCGTGGGCCCAAGGATGCAGACATTTCTGACTCCTCACAACTTCATTTTGTCCCCAGGTTTAAAGAAAAGAAAAGAAAAGAAGGAAAACACCCACCTTACTGGATGGTGGGAAGTTTGAGGGCTCTCCCATATCCATCTCCAAAGACAATCCCAAATGCCTCCTTCCCAAACAACCACGACCCTGAGTGATCTCGATATAACACTAACATTTTGGTATGATTTCTGCAGCCTAACCATAATAATAGCAGCTAACAGACACTGTTCTAAGCACTTTTCATGTACTATAAATGTCTCACCCACGAGGGAGGTTTTTATTACTAGATGCATTCTATAATAAAGAAATTGAAGCATAGAGGTCAAGTAAATTGCCCAAGATCATTCAGCTAGTAAGTGGCAGAGGCAGGATTTGAACTCAGTCTTGGCTCTGTGCTTTGACCACAATATTATTCTTTATTCCCAAGGGGAGCAGAATTTAAGGGGTAGAACAGCTCCAAAATTCAGGAGCTCCCAAAAGCCTTCCCTGCATACATTTATCTCTCATTAGCACAATTAATTCAATCCCTCATTATTTAAATTCCCAAAAAAAAAGAAAAAGAAAGGGCAGCAAATACATATCAAGGTAACTGTTATTGGGAAGGGGGAGGAGAGGAGAGAGAATGCAAAAAAAAAAAAAAAAAAAGTTGTGAAAAGACAGCAAGAGGCAGAAGCCTGGCCTGATTAATGGAATCAGACAAGAATATGACTACGTCACTGCCACTAAATACCAAAAGGGCTTGCAACGCCTGTGGTAAAGGCGAATGTCGCTCCCTTGGCTGGCAGACCATTTATTTTGGCTCTGACCTTTGAAAAACGTTAAATAACGATGATAATAATGGAAGGGCGGCAGGCCTACAATCTCTGTGGTTTGGCAAGTGTGTCTGGAACTGCAAGTGCCCCCGCCCCCTCCCTCCTCCCCTCCCACCCCCCACCACCACCCCACTGTCAGAGGGACACTCCCAACCCCGAGGGAGAGTTCTTCACTCAAGAGTTTTGAGCAGCTGAGTCCTGTTCCACCCTCCGGTCCTAACTACAGGAAACCTGACTGCTAATCAATTGGGCTCTCAGGGATAAGGTAAAGAAGAGGGGCATGAGATGATTAACTACAACTTCCCCCACCCAGCACAAAATCAACAACTATTAATTTTCCCAATAGGACTCCAGAGAGAAAAAACTAAAAATTCCCATGAAACATAATCTAAAGTCATGATCATGACTCATGATCTAAATCAACCGAAACCATAACTTGGTGTACACATCTGTCTGGAAAAGAAGAGTTCTATGTTTGCGATATTCAATTCACAAAGACTTTGACATGAAGTGGGAAGAATCTTTAGGGTCAGGAAATGGTAGAGAGTATTCAGAGTTGTTACAAGAGAAATAAATTGAGTTTACTGGATTGTACTCGTATGCTATACCAAGAATATCTACTGAAGGTCATTATAAGAAACAGTCACACATGTGTGGCTATTTCTTCATACAGGCTGCTGGCAAGGTCACTTTCATTATGTTTTGTATGCTGCAAAGAATTTACCTGAAGAACTGGAATGATTTCTATCCAGATCACAAGGCCTATGTAGCTTACTAGGTTTCCCTTTTTGCCTTGGCTTCGAAGAATCTCAGTAAGTAAGATTAAACAAAACAATTACATTAAATAGTAAAAAAGTTGGTGTGTTTTCATTTTTTTTCTTTGCCCTGATTATCTATTTCAAACTTACTAACCTTACTAAAGAAATATTCCTAATCATATAATTCCTAGAATTTTTTCAAAAGTAAATATGGACTTGGTACAAGTAAAAGAAAAAATGAGACATAACACTTGTCAAGTGGAATATTCATGTTCAGGGGGCAATGACAGTCTAATCCAGGGGTGGGCAAACTTTTTGACTCGAGGGCCACAATGGGTTCTTAAACTGGACCGGAGGGCCGGAACAAAAGCAACCTGACCATGCTGGCACTCTCATCTTGGGCTGCTGGTGAAGGAGCAGAGGGGAGAGCAAGAGAACCCTCCGCTCTTTCATCTCCGAGGGCTGGATAGAACAGTCGAACGGGCCGAATCCGGTCCGTGAGCCATAGTTTGCCCATGGCTGGTTTAATCCAAAAGGAAGAAAAACTGACTGAGGACACTTATCCTTTGGAAAAATATTTGATTGCAATCTCTTTCTCTAAATATTAATTCCCTGTTGTGAACCTACATATGGTCATTCCTGGCACTCCCCCAAATTACAAATGTTATAAATACTGTGTTTAACAAAAGACAAAGGTGAAACTAGAAACATTGGAAGTGATGTTGCACTCCTGGATGTAAATATAGAAATGCCAGACAATGGTTTAGCAAACTATTAGCAGAAGGTTTCAAAGGAAGGGTAAATAATGTTTAATGGAACAGAAACTAATGTAGACC
Organism: Vespertilio murinus; assembly: GCA_963924515.1. Classification (NCBI taxonomy): domain Eukaryota; kingdom Metazoa; phylum Chordata; class Mammalia; order Chiroptera; family Vespertilionidae; genus Vespertilio; species Vespertilio murinus. The sequence goes on along the minus strand of OZ004704.1, from coordinate 162,304,395 downwards.
AGGAAATGTGCCAAATTGGCAAGGTAATTTGTTACAAAACACATCCACTTCACACACATAGAACAAGAGACACTAAAGGAAGGCGGAAGGGGAGAAGGGGAGAAAAAGATGGATGATCATCTCCAAGAAACACAGTGAGGATGGGTCCCGGCTGCTTTCCAAGGTAGATAACGGGCTCTCTACTCTTGGACCAAACTGCAGCCCGCAGCATCAGCCCCTGCCCTGACAACCTGTGCCTCAAACAGTAGCTCTGCTCTCTCTCCCTCCTCATTACATGGGTCTTTTCTTCCACTTATTTCGAGAGGATATATTACTTATTTCTACAGCTGAAGTTTCAGCTCTTCAAAGTATTCTGGAATACTCTGTGCTTTTAATTTTTAATAATAAACTGGTAATTTTAAGTGAGAAAATTTCCTGAGTTCTGTGAGTCATCCTAGCAAATTACAGAACCTGAGGAGGGAGTTGTAGGAACCCCCAAATTTATAGCTGGTTGCTCGGAAATACAGGTGACGATCTGGGACTTGCATCCGGCATCTGAAGTAGGACAGTCTTGCAGGACTGAGTCCTTAACGTGTGGTACAGATGTAACATTAAATCCAGGTAGTGTTTTCTTTGGTTTGAATTAAATTAAATGGAATGGAGTGGAATGGAATGGAGTGGAATGGAATGGAATGGAGTGGAATGGAATGGAATAGAACGGAATGGAATGGAATGGAATGGAATAGAGCGGAATGGAGTGGAATGGAATGGAATGGAATGGAATGGAATGGAATGGAGTGGAATGGAATGGAATGGAATGGAATGGAATGGAATGGAATGGAATAGAGCGGAATGGAATGGAATGGAATGGAATGGAATGGAATGGAATGGAATGGAATGGAATAGAGCGGAATGGAATGGAATGGAATGGAATGGAATGGAATGGAGTGGAGTGGAGTGGAGTGGAGTGGAGTGGAGTGGAGTGGAGTGGAATGGAATGGAATGGAATGGAATGGAACGGAATGGAATGGAATGGAACGGAATGGAACGGAATGGAACGGAATGGAATGGAATGGAATAGAGCGGAATGGAATGGAATGGAATGGAATGGAATGGAATGGAATGGAATGGAATGGAATGGAATGGAATGGAATGGAATGGAATGGAATGGAATGGAATGGAATAGAGCGGAATGGAATGGAATGGAATGGAATGGAATGGAATGGAATGGAATGGAATGGAACGGAATGGAACGGAATGGAATGGAATGGAATAGAGCGGAATGGAATGGAATGGAATGGAATGGAATGGAATGGAATGGAACGGAACGGAACGGAATGGAATGGAATGGAATGGAATGGAATAGAGCGGAATGGAATGGAATGGAATAGAGCGGAATGGAATGGAATGGAATGGAATGGAATGGAATGGAATGGAATGGAATGGAGCGGAATGGAATGGAATGGAATAGAGCTGAATGGAATGGAATGGAATAGAGTGGAATGGAATGGAATGGAATGGAATGGAATGGAATGGAATGATACCCAGTTGATGTCTAGAGAGTGGAAGAATTAGTTGCTGTCAGGGAGAAAAAAAAACACATTTGTTATCAGAAGTGTTTCAAATAGTTTATACCCCTCTTCCTCCACGGTCCCAATCACTACTCAAAGTTCCCTGAAGCTACTCCATTATTTATAAAACTCTGTATGATGGAGCTTTCCAACATATGTCTAGCCACCCCTCCCTATCTGCCATTTTCTGGGGCACTGCCCCCTGCCTCTCCTTTGCACTCTCTCTTCCTCTACCAACTATCACAAGGTTACACCTTAAAAGCCTCATCTTCTGTAATCCTCCATCTTCTAAAACACCCAGCCCACCCACCCCAGCACAGTTCATAGATCTACATGATCACCTTACTAGCAAACTAACCAGATTCCCTTCTAGATTCACTCCTCCAAGGGAATCTTCCCCATCGAGAAAGAAAGAGTCAATTTGGGAGTGTCTGGATCTGTTCCCAAAAGCTGTCAGCAGTCATGTTTTAACCATAGAGGTCAGCAAAGTAGAGGAAGCTGGTCTGAAGACAGAGAAGACTGAAACAGAAGCAACAAAGGGGCAAGGCCAGTGACAGGGGCAGACCTAACAGCATTTGGGCTTCTGTCCATTCCTGAAACCTAGCTATATTCACAATCATAGACTTCAAAATAGCCACCTATCATTCTCTCTGTTTCCATTCCCTTGCAATGTGACTTTGGAGTTCCTCCCACAAAAAGGTGAAATCCTTTTCTCCACTTCCTGAATCTGGAATGTTTTGGCCATGGGACATGCAGCAAATGTGACACAAAGAGACCTCTTGTTGTTCTTGGAAGCTTGCGGCCTCCATTTGAGCAAGCCTGGGCTAGCCTGGTGTGTGATGTGAGACACGGGGCCCAGCCTCCCCATCATCCTGGCTGACAACCCGCCAACCCAGAAGCAGCCCTGCCTAGCTGACCAGCAGCTGAGACCAGATGTGTGGGTAAGTCTATCCAACACAAGGAAAAGCACTACTAAGATGAATCCAGTCCAAAAGGTTGTTTTAAGCCACTAAGTTTTGAAAGGGTTTATTATATAGCAAATGCTGATATACTCAACCTTTGTATTCCATAACATATCCCTTGAGTGAGGTTTTTTTCCTTATAAGCAAATCTTAATAACTCATATTTGCATTTAAATACATTTTATTTTCACAGAAGCCCAAAGAATATTCAAACATTCAAATAAGTTTAAACATTTTGCTCCACTGAGTTAAAAAATATATGGAGCCCTGGCTGGTTTGGCTCAGTGGGTACAGTGTCAGCCTGCAGACTGAAGGGTCCCTGGTTCAATTCCGGCCAAGGACACATGTCCAGGTTGGGGGCTCAATCCCCAGTGTGGGGTGTGCAGGAGGCAGCCAATCAATGATTCTCTGTCATCATTGATGTTTCTATCTTTCCCTCTCTCTTCCTCTCTGAAATCAATAAATATATATATATATATATATATATATATATATATATATATATATATATATATTTTCACACAATTGTATTTTCTCCTTTCCTGGACTCCAAGATAATCTCCTCTGTAGCTTATCAATTTTTAGCATACATGTGCTGCCAAAATAAACATACCATTGCCCTTTCATAAAATAGATTATGATCTAACCCCTGCTTATTTGTTCTATCATAAGCTCCTGCTGCTTTTATCCTATAGTCAATGCTCCTGTCAAAGTAAGCTAATCTCATTTTCTGAATATCACATACTCTCTATGCCTGTTTCTTTGCAAATGCTGTTTCCCCTGCTTTCATTCAACAAATATTACTGACTATGAGTGCTGACTATGGGCAAAGCCTATTATAGGTTCTGAGGATACAACAGGAAGAGAGATGAGACCAAAATTCTATACTCTTCTCACATTCATAACTGTGACTGATTGCACTTTCACTCTAACTAAATTCAAGTAGCAACTCCTCTGGAAAATGGTCATGGCCCCCTAGAATTAAATTACATACTCCAACTGCTGTATCATAGCACTTCTCAGTATAACACATTATGTTTCCTCCTCTGAAAAATGGAGTTACAATAATTACCTGCTTCACTGAGTTGTAAGGATTTTTTTTGTGGATTCTTGTTTGTTGTGGGGGTTTTCTTTTATTTATTTTTTAACACGTTTTTATTTATTCATTTATTTATTTATTTATTTTGAGAGAGGGAGAGAGAGATAGACACACATCGACGTAAGAGAGAAAAATAGATCGGTTGCTTCCTGCATGTACCCCAAATGGGGACCGAATCTGCAACCTGGACATTATCCCTGACCGGGAGTCAAACCAGTGACTTTTCAGTGCATGGGATAATGCTCCAATAAGCTGAGCCACACTGGGCAGGGTGAGTTGTAGGATTTTAAAAGCTTATTAGTTGTAGGATTTTAAAAGTGCTAAATCAATGTTGGCTATAATTATTGGCTACCTAGGAATCAGTATCCCAGGATTTTTATACTTACCGCTCCCACAGTCTAGAATGCTCTTTGTCTGAAATCTCTGCTCAAATGTCACCTTATCAGTCAGAATTTTCCTCATCTCCCTAAAATATATCAATACTCCATGCCACTATGCCACTCTCCGTCTCATACTCTGCTTGTTTTTCGTCAAGGCTTTACCACTTTATGATATCTTTTCATTTGTTTTTCTGTCTCCCCCCAGTCAAATGTAAACTCCATGAGAACAAGCTTTCTTTTAGTCACTACTCTTCCCCAGTGCCTGGAAAAATGCCTGGCAAAAGTAGATAGTCTATAAATTTCTCTAATTGGATCAGCATATGCAGTAAATGTAGTTTCATTGAACTGTAATATTTTTTAAAGTCACATAGATTTTTATTTTCATCTTAATAATCAAGGTGACAATGAGTCAAATCTTTGGTTGTTACGATTATGGATTATTTTTTATTTATTTTAATTTCTTAATATACTTTTAAATGTCCCAGTATTCTATAATACCAATGCATTGCTTTTATAATAAGGAAAATAACTCTCATGGAATCTCTAATTATTTATTATGAAATCAGGAATAATCTGGCGTATTTAAAAATATTTTTCCACCATTTGAGATGGTATGTTGTACTTCCCATTTCTATTCATGGCTAGGAATCTGCAGCTCACAAACTAACCCTGAAGACTAAAGCTCACACTTGAAAACTGTTTGTATTCTCACTGCCATTACTTTCGGTCAATACTTACCAATTTTAACTATAATACTTCAATTAGAAAGTATTTCATTGATCTTAAAGTTCTGATCAACAACCAAAAACTCTCACTTCACCACTTTATAATAGCTATATAATGCTTATCTCCTTTCTCCAGTGAAAAGAAAACTAAGAAGCCAAAAATAAAACTAAGAGAGCATGAGACTGCCCAAGTACAAAGAATAAAATTGGGTATAAGGAGATGTTTCCACATTTATCAGGAGAGATTTGCACCTTAAGAAACACCTCCATTTTGGGTAGCCAATTAGCTGGTATATTTCCGTCACTTCTCTTGCTCCTGGAACACCTCCCAACGTATTAATTCCTTCACCTAAGAATATAAGAGGGCAGGGGATAAAACTCAGAAACTTCAAGTTGGGGCCCAAGAGGGACAGTTTTTGCTGGTACTATATATACTATGGCAACTCTACTAAATCACAAGCTTGGATTAATGGGATGTGCTTTCATATATGTGTTCAACAGATAAAGCCTATTAGCAACTAAGAGGTATGCAGGACTGGCACGAGGAATACAGTCACATTTTTAACAACCACTGTGGAACAGACTCCCAACTACTCAACATGGACATCAGTCATCGGAGAGAAAAGAGAGATCTTGGTGAATCACCCCACCCAGAACATAATAACCCTTCAATAAATGTGGATAAGTCTTCTGCACTGTGTAAATTGTAAACTGATAGACACACAAGTAGTTATGCTAGTAAAAGCCCAAATAATTATTTACTTTATCACCAGCAAATTACCATGTTGAAAATGAGATCACACTTTTTTTTTAATTAATTTTGGCACCAGACTGCACGCTGGGGATCCAAAGATTTAAAACAGGGTAGTCTCTGTGGTTGAAGACAACGGTGTAATCCAAAGGGAAACATCTTTGCGATACAAAGCGAGAAGCACTATAGCAAAGTTAGAGGTTATATTGTTTTCCCTCAGGCCAGAGAGCTTTAATCAAAGTTGGGAGAGTCTATAAATGGTTTTACAGCTACAGATTGAACCCACAGTTCCAGCTGGCCATCTCACAAAAGCCTGTCAATGACACAGTACTGAGTGAGCAAACACATGTGAATGGTTCAGTCGCCAACAAGACAGCTACCCGTCTGTCTGCCTTCCGTAGACCAGGCATCAGTCTCAAGGCAAAGGACAGCACTGCTTAGCTTTTCTTTCCTATGATGTACCAACTAGATGACTGGAGAAGCTTAGATCAAATGACCACCCTGCCTTCTGTCAACACCACCCACCTGGGAAGCAAAAAAAAAGGTCAATACACACAAGGAAGCATGCACATGACAGGCAGCCGCCTGCCCATGTCAGGCCACTCTTAAGTCCACCTGTTCTCTGCAGAAGCCCTGGCTTACATCCAACGTCCATCTAGACGGGCTGCCAGTATCATTCCTACAGTTAGATGTACTACTACTGATCCACCTTTTTAAATCTAGTAACATAAAGCTTTAAAAAATGTAAGCCTGTGTAGCATAAACCCCTTAAAAGATTACAATAATTAGAGATTCGGAGACATGTAAATATTTGTTAGTCAAACCAAATTTGTGTTGACTGGTATTTTCTCTGGAGCCTGACCATGTCATTACACTGAAATGTGATATATACAAAGCCTGAGTGACTGCAAGTGAAATAATGTGACCCTATATACACAGTGACAGTTTAAAATTACATTTGCTTGAGTTATTTTTATGTTAGACATCTCAAACAGTTTATTCAGAGCTTAGTACATTTTGTTTCCTAAACAAAACAATGAAGAACATAAAAAAGACTTAAATAGCAGTGCAACAATGAGGGATTTTAATTCCCTGACAAAGCTGAGAATTTGTGATTTTTAAATCATCAGTATTTTCATTCATTCAACAAATATGCATTGAGTGTTGTATTTATTAAAACACAATAAAAAATTAACTAAATATGTTACAGCATCTATTTGTACTTTTGAAGGACTTTTAAAACTATCCTTTAAATTTTCTTTATAAAAAGAGAATTTATACCACATAATTTTTTTTTCTTGGATAGGCAGTAGAACTTCTGTTTCTATGCATGAAAATATTTCTTATCTTTTCACAATATGTACAATATTGATCACTGTGCTGTACACCTGAAGCTAATATAATGTTATATGTCAATTAAAGTTCAGTAAAAAATAAACCAAAAATTTTAATTTAATGAAAAAACAGAAGTTATGTGATATGATTCACTGAGAAGGACATCAACTATATAAAATTGCTGGGGGCAAAAAAGTTAAATCTTTACCTAATAATAAGGCGACCATCCTAATAAATCAAAATTAAGGAAATCCAACTCCCAAAAATTAGTCTAGACTCTTCAAAATGTTGCTATCATGAAAGACAAGAACCTGGAGAACTGTTCTAGAAAAAAGGAAACGAAAGAAACATGAAAATTAAATGCAAAGACTGAATCAGATTGGGGGGAAAAGGGGAAAAGATTGTAGAGGACATTATTGGGGCAATTGGGAAATTAATTAATATGGACCTCATATTGGATATTAGTATTGTGTCAACAATGTCTGCAATTAGCACTCAAATTGTTCAGAGAAAAAACATAGAGAAAAAGACAAAGCATTGGTGGCAAAATATTTACAAGGAACTAGGTAAAAGACATGCATCTTGACTATTCTTGCACTTCTTCTATACATTTGAAATTTTCTCATAATAACATTAACCCATCTATTTATGTGTGTGATATTTAACATTATTGTTAACAATAACAATGTATCCGACTTTTTACAATATTTTCCCCAGAAATTGAAGTACATAAATGAAAACTTCTAAATATAAAGGCTTCTTGCATTAAAACATGAGTCTGCAAATTATTCTAAAGAAAACTTACATTTAATTGTTTTCCTGATGACTTGTTTGCTTTATCACAAAATTTTATTTTCTTCAGAATAGCAACCTTCTTTGAGGATTTAAAATATGTTGTCATGAAAATCAACATGAAAACTACTTAAATTATAAAAACAAAAAAGGAACATTTTCATCTCCTTACAGTGGAGTTTACAGCATGTAGAATTTACATATAAAAGTTTTTTTAATTCTACCGACTGCTTGAAGTTTTGCATATTTTTTACCAAGCAATAACACAATTTTATCAGAATAAGAAACATTAATCAGATATCCTGTGGATGCTCTTGTAACCACAGGAGTAATGACCAAACTTAACTTCCCTGTAACTTACTTCAATTAGAGGAGATTATGAGCTTTGATGACCACACATAAAGTTCCACACAGGCCTGCTCCAGTTGATTTAAATAAACACAATCAAAATTAACAACTGGTTAATAGCCCAGAATGTCTTCTCATGTGGGATGTTACCCAAGATCTTTGAAACAATTATATTTTATTTGCATGCTCAAAGTAATTAAATCAACATATTGGTCAAAGAGTAACCTGGGTGGCACTCATTAAAATCTATCATTTTAAAGTGATACACAAAAAAGCCAACCTACTTTTATGTTGTCCTTGGTAAACTCATATTGGTGCTGACACAAAGCAGAGCAACCAAGTGTTAACAGCACAACCTGGGTTTCTAGGATATCAATTTAAAGAACTTTATTCGTTATAAGAAACAAAATGAAATGAGATTCCCTGTGCCTGCTTCCACTATTGCTCCAAAGAAGTTATGATATTCCATGGGAAATAATTTAATTACAGGGTAAATTACTTTAACATGTCAAATTGCCAACGTGACAGTTGAATAGTCTACATATGCAAAACGAAACATTAGCACATGTTAACTTTGCCAGCCAGATATCCAGAAAACAAATCCTTTCTTCTCTGAAAAGTTTTATTCTTTAAAAGATTTATTTTTGAAGAAATTAAACATGAGAAACAGTGGGAATTTTGGCTTTCACATTACTCATTTATTGTGGGATCTGTTGGTATTTAACAGTGAAATGATAACTAGAGAAATGCAATGAAGTTGTGAAATAAGGGCAAAAAGCATAAATTATACCACACTAAACAACAGAATAGTATTTGATAATAAAAATTAGCCAACTTGAAGACAGGACGATGGCAGCCAAATAAGAAGACCTTTCTTGCACCTCCTCCCAGGGCCAGACTGGAAATACAACTATACTGGAGAACATGCACGAGGAATTACTAATCGAGTCCCACCTAAGGAGGAGACATACCAGGGAAGGACAGAAAAAACCTGGAGACCAGAAGGAGGGCAAGGTGGTGAGAGGGGCTGACCCAGCTTTCACAGGAGTCAGCCTGAGAGTAATGAAGGAGCTCTTGGCTGCAGGAGGGCTCTTTCCCTGAGAAGATGGAGGCCCAGAACCCAGGCTGGGCTCCACAGCCTGGAGCAACAGAGCGGAGACCAGGGCCCGTGTAACAGCCAGGTGAAAGGCAGGCAGCCAGGCTGCTGGTCATCGGGAAGTCTGGAGCTGGTCAGACATAAAGCTGCAGGTTTTACTTTTTGTTTGTTTTTATTTTCACAGAATTTTCGTGTGCAGTGAACTCACCTGAGGCTTCAGTGGAGGAAGGGTGGCACCGACTGCAGGTGCCTGAGGAGAGGCTGGGTAGGAAGCATTATGGGGAGACGGAAAAGAGGCAGCTGAGAGACCTGCATTCAGTCGCACAACTCCAAACCAAAACAGCCATTTTTCCTGAAAAGCTCTGGCCCATCCCAGTAGCCACCGTTCAGGAAAAGGAAAACACTCTGCCCTAGGTGATTCAGCCCACTCCACCCTCAGGATCCCTGCCTGCCACACTCTGTACTTTTCTTTCTTTCTTTCTTTCTTTTTTCTTTTTTAATTTCAGAGAGAGGAAAGGAGAGGGAGAAGGAGACAGAAACATCAATGATGAGAGAGAATCATCCGTCAGCTGCCTCCTGCATGCCCCTTACTCGGTATCCAGCCACCAAAGTGCATGTGCCCTGATCAGGTGTTGAACTGTGACCAGTGCTCAACCACTAAGCCACACTGGCCAGGCCACACCTTGCATCTTGACTTTTGCAGAGAAGACAGCAGCAGAGGCCAAGTCTACAGGTTTGAATAGTCTCAGGAAGGATCAGTCACTGGCGTAGGGGTGGGGCTGACCACTAACCCGGGAACTTCATTGGCGCTTCCCCCGCAAGGAAGAGCTTTTAGAAACTCCAGGTTTAACGGTGATCCCACTAAGCTTAGGATCTCCACCGAGCTGAGGGCAGAAAAATATTCTGGGTCATTCTCAGAGGAGTAGCTCTGGGACAACCATCACTTTCCCTGAAATTTGAACTGCATCTCCCCCTAATGGGAGATTCTTTCAGAAACAGACTTTGAGTGATTAAGATTGACACCTGGCTAGCAGGCAGAGGCAGAGCCCAGGAAACCTGGGTAAGGCTGCTGACCCACCACTGGGCCCGGTGCTGCTAACCAGCCCTAGAGTGCAGCTTGGCCCCTCCTGCATGAGGCCAAGTCCTGTGGAGAAAGATAGAAACTGTGAATCGCTTGAAGCTGAGAGCCAAAGGAGGACAGTTTCTGACAGTGGTTAGCACCTAAGTACCTCCCAGGAAATTAAGAATTGGCAGACAGAACAGACAGCCTCAGTCATCAGAAGGGCAGGATCCACAGGGAGCTCCAGGGACACTAAACGCTGCTGAGACAAATGCCACTTTATTTTTTATTTCCCATAACTGTCTTACTTATTTACTTATTATTTTAGTCTCTCTTTTTTCTTTCATAGACCTAATTTTTCCCTTCCCTTTTCTTACCTTATTTTTTTCTTATTTCTCCTGCTTTCTCTGTTTTTTCCTTTTCTTATTTTTTGTCTATCTGCTTTCTCCTCTATTTCCACTTACATAATTATTTTCTTTCTCTTTTCTTTTTTTACCATTTCCTTTCCCTATTCTTTATTCTTTTCTTTTTCTTTTTATTTTTTTTTTGCATCTCTGCCTCTTCATCTTCCTTTTTCTTCCCTTTTTTTTCTTCTCATATTTTCTTTTCTTATTGTTCTCTTTTCTCCTTTCTAATTCTCTCTTCTTTTGTGGTTGCTTTTGTTGTTGTTGAGATCTTGTGTACGTTTTTGTTTTGTTTCTTATTTTGTTTTGACACAACAGCTCACACAACATGGTCAGTGATGAGCCTCACAATCAGCCAGCCTGAGAGGAGATTCCTCCTATAAACAAATTAGCACGCAGGTCCTAATTACAATGGTAGAGCCCATGTAACTCACACAAGGGACACCCAGCTCGGGGGATCTAAGATACTGCACCACTGGGTCCCGCAAAACACTTACTACATAAGGCCACCACACAAATTGCATAGCAATTTGCTCTAATACATAGAAACAAATACAAAACAACAGCAAAAATGAGTAGACAAAGAAACAATCCCTAAATGAAAGAAAAGAAGGAAACTCCAGAAAGAGAACTAAATGAAATGAAGGCAGGTGATTTATCAAATATAGAGGTTAAAGTAATGGTTATAAGGATGCTCAAGGAACTTTCAGAGAATGTCAAGAAAACTAGTGGGAACTACAACAACATGAAACAAGAAATAGAAACCCTAAGTAAGATATCTGACATTAAGATACACGAGAATGAATCAAAGGTAGATTAAAATAGGCAGAAGATCAAATCAGTGACTTGGAGGACAAGGTAGAAAAAAAAGAAAAGAAAAAAGAATTAAAAAGCAGGAGGATAGTTGAAAGGAACTTTGGGACAACATGATAAGTAATAACATTCACATTATAGGGGTACAAGAAGGAGAAGAAAGTGAGCAAGAAATAGATAATCTATTTAAAAAATAACAGAAAACTTCCCTAACTTGGTGAAGGAAAACGTCACACAACTTCAAAAAGCAAAGAGTTCCAATCAAGATGAACCCAAAGAGATCCATTCCCCAAGACACATCATAATCAAAATGCCAAACATTAAAGACAAAGGAAGAATCTTAAAGGCAGCGAGAGAGAGATAGAAAGTTACCTACAAGGGTGTACCCATTGGAATGTCAGGTGATCCCAGAGTAAATGAGGTAGGGGTTACAGGAGACCTAATATATGCTGATGGGAGATTATTCAACTGTAGGTGGTGAGCACACAGTGAAATGTACAGATCTTATATCTTAGAAATATGTACTTAAAATCTATGTGATCCTATTAACCAGTTTCACCCCAATCAATTTTATTTTAAAATTAAATAAATAAATAATTAAAAAACTAAGCTGAGAATAAGGACCTTCTAAAAACTGTAGACATATTTTTATATCCTATTCAATAAATAGGAACATTTAAATAAATAAATATTCCATAGATAAATTATTTTTTAGTCTGACTTCTGACTTCTAACATTTTTACCTAGGATTTGACCCCAACCTCATGTTTTTATAATCATCAAAGACCTTAGAATAACTAAGTTGGAAAAGAAGTTACAAAATACTTTCAAAAATGTATCCCAACTTTGAACTAATAATATTTCTAAATTAGCCAATGTGCTTTTAAAAGCATGAGCTACTAAATATTAAATAGGAAAGAATATTCAAAAGAGAAAATAAAAGTTATGTCCATAGAACTAATTCTAAAAATTAAATTTGGGAAATAGGAAATCTTGGTTTTAAAAAAAATACAATACAAAACTTGAGACTATGAGTGTTTATTAGATTTTTCAAAGATAGTAAATACAATCACTTCAAGGGGGTGTGGGTCTTTGCAAATTAGTTCAATATACTTAAGTTTTAATGGCAGGAAATATGCAGTGTAGCTTTGAAAAGCTTCACAATGATTTATGCTGATCTAAATCTTTCCTTGGAGCCATGGGAAGCTGGATTTCACTTTCAGTTCTCACCCTCACTTTTTTTCCCCTTTTTTATTTATTCATTTATTTTAATTAAGATTAAGAGCATTCTGCCCAGAAGTAAAAATATGTGTGGTCAATCCAAGAGCTTTGTTACCCCAGTATCTCCATCTAGTGGGCACTGAGATTATAAAGCTTATTTTATCCAATAAATTCCTGACTTCCAAGTTTTTCAAGCAAAATAAGTGTAAGAAAGGAAAAAAAAAAAAAAGAAAGGTAGCAGGTTTTTCCCTATAACTGTCGATCATACCAGGAGAATCATGTTACATCTTTATGTTATAACAAATACCTAAACCCCCAGTGTTCCAATATTACCAAAGATTGGATATAGCTCTCCAGTGTTGTTTTAGCCATTAATGATTTTGTTGTCACTAAGACTAGAATCTTGAAAAATCTATTAGAAAATTTAGATATCATATAAGTGTGAGTTTAATTATTATTAGGCAATGCTTCATAAAACAATAGTCATAAAATGCTTTATCTCTTAGATCATAAAATGTCAGTGTGAGAAAGGGCCTCAAAGATTTAATAGTCTAAATTCACTTATTTTACTAGTGAATAAAAGACCTAGAGACAGAGCCTTCCCCTCGGTCCTAAAACTGGAAACTGGCAACACCAGAATTCAGCCCCAGGTCTATTTTTCAGTCCCATACTCCTCAGAGTAAAAAATAAAAAAGCAATCTCCCAGGAGAAAATACTGTTTTCTTTGAAACAAAGTATTAATTTTATGTTTCTCTTTATCTCATCCAAATATAATATTAATAATAGACAAAAATGACTGTTTTTCAGATAATGATGATGAAAGTGATGACAACTTACTAATTTACTAGTAATCCAAACTAATTAATCACCTCCTTTATGCCAGACATTGTAAAAAGTGCTCACAAGAAAGTAAGACATACCAAAAAAAAACTACTATATTTAATAAATGAATTCAGCAATGTAGCAGGAGACAATGTGGATTGGTAGAATAAACATCATTAAAATGTCCAAAAGCAATATATAGATTCAGTGTAACCCTAACTAAAATACTAATGGCATAGTTCACAGATCTAGAACAAACACTCCAAAAATTTATGACTCAAGAAAGATCCCGAATATCCACAGCAATCTTGAGAAAGAAGAACAAAACTTGAGGGAATGACAATACCAGATATCAAGCTATACTACAAAGCTACTGTAATCAAAACAGCCTGGTACTGACACAAGAACAGTGAAACAGAACAGAAAACCCAGAAACTGAACCAACACATTATGCTCAATTAATGTTTTACAAATGGAGCCTCTTCAATAAATGCTGTTGGGAAAATTGGACAGGCATATGCAAAAATGAAACTAGCCCACCAACTAACACCATACACAAGAATCAACTCAAAAATACTAGTAGATAAAAGACTTAAACATAAGTCACAAGATCATGAAAATCCTAGAAAAAACATAGGCAGCAAAATATCAGACATCTCATGGAGCAGAATTATCACAGATACCTGGCCTAGGGCAAGAGAAACCAATATAAATAAAAAAAAACAAATAGGACTACATCAAACTAAAAAGCTTCTGCACAGCAAAAGGAACCAGCATCAAATTGAAAAGGGAACACATGGTTTGGGAAAATATATTTGCCAATGATATATCTGATAAGAGGTTAATTTCCAAAATATATAAAGTACTTATACAACTCAACAAAAGGAAGACAAACAATCCAATTGAAAAAATGAGCAGAGGACCTGAACAGGCACTTCTCCAAAGAGTACATATAAATGTCCAAAGACATATAAAAAATGTTCAAGTCACTAATCATCAGAGAGATGCATATTAAAATGACAATGAGGAAACACCTTACACTTGTCAGATGGGCTGCCATCAATAAATTAACAAACAAGTGCTGGGGAGGATGTGGGGGAAAAGGAACCCTCATATACTGCTGGTGAGAATGTGGACTGGTGCAGCCACTATGGAAAACAGTATGGGTTTACCTCAAAAAATTAAAAATGGAACTGCCATTTGACCCAGTGATTCCACATCTAGGAATATATCCTAAGAATCTTGAAACGCCAATCAGAAAGAATATATGAACCCCTATGTTCATAGCAGCACAATTTACAATAGCTACTAGTAAGATCAGGAAATATCCCAAGTGCTCATCAACAGATGAGTGGGTATAAAAGCTGTGGTACATTTACACCATGGAAAACTATGCAGCTATATAAAAGAGGGATCTACTACCCTTTGAGACAGCATGGAGAGACCTAGAGATGATTCTGCTAAGTGAAATAAGCCAGTCAGAAAAAGAAAAATATTACATGATCTCACTTACATGTGCAATCAATGAATACATTAACTGATGAATAAAATAGAACCAGAGGCACAGAAACATGGAACAGAATGACAAATCTCAGAGGAAGCATAATTTTCAGATATATCACCTGAGGCAAGAGAAACAAAGGAAAAAATATACAAATGGGAGGGAGGGGCAGGAGGAGGTTAGCAAAATAACTTATATGTATACTAGTGGTGCAGTACATGAAATTCATGCACAGGGGTATGTGCTCCTCAGCCCAGCCTGAACCCTCTCCAATCTGGTACTCCTTGAGGGATGTCCAACTGCCCGTTTAGGTCCAATCCCTCTCACAATCCAGGACTTCTGGCTCACAACTGCTCGCCTGCCTGCCTTCCTGATTGCCCCTAACTTCTTCTGCCTGCCAGCCTGATCACCCCCTAACCACACCCCTGTCAGTTTGATTGATGCCTAACTGCTCCCTGCCAACCTGATTGCACCTAACTGCCATCCCCTGTAGGCCTGGTCACCCCTAATTGACCTCCCCTGAAGACCTGGGTGTGTATATAATGAAGTCCAAAATATGCAAGTGACTGACAAAAGATATGGGAAAAAATGTTTAAACTATCTAATAATCAAAGCTATGTCCTTGGGGAGAACGGCATAGGTAAACACCTAAACTCCTGCCTTGCACAACAATTTCAAAACTACAACCAAAAGACAAAACGTTTATTACCCAGAACCACAGGAGAGCTGGCTGAGTGCAAGTTCTACAACTAGAAGGAAAGAAAAAAGAGCATTCAGTGCAAAAACACTGAAAAGTTGAGGTCCGAAAGTGCACGTGATCCGGGCTGGGGCGGGCATTGCTTTCGTCAACCCTAAGGGAGACAAGCTCCCGATTTCTCTGAAATCCAGTTTCTGGGGAGATGTGCAGGACCCAAACTCCTATGGGGAGAAGCTGGACTGTCTGCCATCAGATAGGAAATTGAGGGTAGATTGCTTATAGAGCTGTGCGCAGGAATAATCCCTTGCTGCTCTGGGGTGAGAGATGCAGGGATGGAGGTGCAGGGAGGGCTGGCTGGTAGCCATCGCTGTTTGCCACACCCTAGCCTGGTGACATGCTACCCCACCCCACCCTACACAACCTAAAATTCCACACAAGCCCCAAGCAGCGGCTTTTGCATATGAATGGCTTTCCCTACTGCAGCTTAACTTAGCAAACTTGCAACCCGGTTCAGGCAGCTCCAAAACCTCCAAAGCCCAAGCAAAGAGGAGAAAACTGTAGTTTTTGCTGTAGCTCCTGCAGGGTGGGCTCAGACAGTAGCTGACCTGCACCCCATTGGAGATCTAGAAGCCAGTAACTAGTGGTCAGTATGAGACACCAGATTTCAACTCCTCACAACCATAAGTGGCACATTCAAGAGGCAGACTCAGTGAGCACCAAAGCCCCACTGAAACAAGTCCTCACCATAAGCGTGTCTCCAGTGCAGCAGTTCTTCTGTTATAGACACAGCAGATCCTCACAGCCAATTGGCCTGGAGGTCAATTCCTCCCAGTGTACCAACAGCAATCAAGGCTTAACTACAACAAGACTTTGCACTCAGCCCACAAAGGGGTGTACAAAGAGTGACCACCTCAGGTGATTGGGGAAGCTGAACTACTGACCCCTATAGGTCACCTACCACACAAAGCCACTCCATCAACATGGGGAAGCAGCCAAAATGTGGAAATACAGAAACATGTCACAAATGAAAGAAATGGAGGAAAGCAAACTACAGGACAACATAGAGTTCAAAACCACACTTATAAGGTTACTCAAGAATCTTCTAAAAACCGCTGAGAAATTTGATGAGACCTCCAAGAAGCTTGGTGAGACCTTCAAGGATCTAATGAGAATACAAAAAAAAAAAAAAAAAAAAAGGAAAAGAACCAGCCAGAAATTAAGCATACATGGTCGGAAATAAAGAATATACAGAAACTCAACTGCAGATCAATGTACCCCAAGAATCAAACCAAAGATCTGAAATATGAGGAAACAAAACATACCCAACCAGAAAACAAAAAGAAAAAATGACCCAAAAATATGAAGATAGTGTAAGGAACCTCTGGGACAACTTTAAGCATACCAACATCCGAATTTTTGGGGTGCCAGAAGAAGAGAGCAAGCAGAATATTGAAGGCTTAATGGCAGAAATAATGACAGAAAACTTTCCCTACCTGGTGAAAGAAATAGACTTACAAGTTCAGGAAGTGCACAGAACCCCAAACAAGAGGAATACAAAGAGGAACACACCAACACACATCATAATTAAAATGCCAAGAGCAAAATACAAAGAGAAAAAT
This sequence comes from Vespertilio murinus, assembly GCA_963924515.1. Classification (NCBI taxonomy): domain Eukaryota; kingdom Metazoa; phylum Chordata; class Mammalia; order Chiroptera; family Vespertilionidae; genus Vespertilio; species Vespertilio murinus. The sequence continues at coordinate 162,287,220 of OZ004704.1, read as the reverse complement.
CTTACAAGCAGCAAGAGAAAAACAGCTGCTTTTTTTAACCTACAAGGGAGTACCCATACGACTGTCAGCTGATTTCTCAACAGAAACTATGCAGGCCAGAAGGCAGTGGCAAGAAATATTCAAAGTGATGAATAGCAAGAGCGTAAAACAAAGATTATTCTACCCAGCAAAGCTATCATTCAGAATTGAAGGTCAGACAAAGAGCTTCACAGACAAGAAAAAGCTAAAGAAGTTCATCACCACCAAACCAGGATTACATGAAATGCTGAAGGGTATTCTTTAAGAAGAGAAGGAAGAAGAAAAAGGTAAAGATAAAAATTATGAACAACAAAAAGACATCTAATACATACCTACCAACAAGTGAATCTAAAAATCAAGTGAATAAAAAATCTGAAGAACAGAATGGACTGGTGAATATAATAGAATCAGAGACATAGAAAGAGAGTAGACTGACAATTCTCAGGGGGAAGGGGGTCTGAGGGGTGCAGTGAGAGATTGGACAAAAATCTTACACCTATGGATGAAGACAGTGTTGGGGGTAAGGACATTGGGTGGGATGGGGAATCAGGTGGAGGGGAGCTATGGGCGGGGGGGGGGGGGGGAGAGGAACACCTGTAATAATCTGAACAATAAAGGTTCCATGCTCATCAGTAGGAAAAATTAATAGTATCTAATGTTATATGGAGAGACCTAGAATAGCCAACATAATATTGAAAAAAAATAAGTTGGAGAACTGATACTACCCAACTTTAAGATTTACTATAAAGTGATATTAATCAGAGACAGACTCACATAAATATAGTCAACTGGTCTCTGACAAAGGAGCAAAAGTAATACAGTGGAACAAAGATGGTTTTTTCAACAAGTGATGATGGAGCAACTGGATATCCATATTCCAAAATAAAATGGATCTAAACACAGACCTTACACCTTTACAAAAATTAACAAAATTAGCAAAATGTAAAACATCTATACTAATAAAAGGGTACTCTGCCAATTAGGCCAGATGGACAAAGCTGCAACATCAGTGAGGGCCAAGGAGTGCTGGCAGCCACAGTGGCCAGCAGTGGCGGCAGCAGCGGGGTGATGGGGGCAGCACCTTCCCCTGATCAGCCTGGTAGCCTCCTGCAGAGGGAGCCCAGACTGCGGCTTAGGGGAGTCAGCCTAAGCCATCAGTAGGACACCCCCTGAGGGCTCCTGGACTGGACTGTGAGAGGGGGCGGGCCAGGCTAAGAGACCCCTCCTCCCCCCACCCCCAGTGCACAAATTTTCATGCATTGGGGTTCTAAGTACACTATAAAACTTCTAGAAAATGACACAAGAAAAAACCTAGCTGGCAGAGGATCTGGGGATGATGACTTTGCTGTTGTTAGTCCTCACCTGAGGACACTTTTTCTATTGATTTTAGAGAGAATGGAAGGGACGTGGGAAGGAGGAAAGAGAGAAAGATTGATGACACATCGATTACTTGCCTCCCACATATGCCCCACATGGGACCAGGGATTGAACCTGCAATCCAGGTATGTGCCTTGACCAGGAATTGAACATGTGACCCTCCAGTACGCAAGCTGATACTCTAACCACTGAACACAGTGGCCAGGGTGATGAAGACTTTTTAGATACAATACCAAAATTGGACATTATTAAAAATAAACATTTCTGCTCAGCAAAAGACAATGTCAAGAGAATAAAATGAGAAACCACAGGCTAGGAGAAATATTTGCAAAAGATACATCTGATAAAGGACAGTTAACCAAAATATACAAAGAACTCTTAAAACTCAGCAATATGAAACAAAGAACCTGATTTAAAAAATGGGCCAGACACTTTGACAAACACCTCACTAAAGAAGATATACAGATGATAAATAAGCATATGAAAAGATGCTCCACCTCATATGTCATTGGGAAAATATAAATTGAAACAACAATGAGATCCCAGTACATATCTATTAAAAAAGCCTAAATCCAGAACTCCAAATGCTGGTGAGGATCAGAAAACAGGAATTCTCATCCATCACTGGTGGGGAACGCAAAATGGTGCAGCTGCTTTGGAAGACATTTTGGCAATTTCACAGGTTCCAGTCATCGCTTCTGTACTTTTCAACTGAGCCTTGCTTCCTAGAGCACATATGCTCTTAGCAGTGGAGACTTCTTCAGTCTGGGTCTCTGTCAGATGAATTAGTACTCATGAAAAAGCTAGAGTGTTTCAGAATACTCCCCAGGGGCAGATGAGGGCTACTGTCTAAAAAGAAGCTTATATCTGTCCATCTGCATATCAAACACTGCAAGGCCTAAGAAATTAGAATTGCCCCCACAACCGGAGGGCTGGGCAGAGGTATCTGCAAGTAAGAAGTCATGTTGGGCCTCTATGTCCAGTGCTTCAGTTTGGATCTCTTTGTCCAGTGGTTCTAAGACTGGCTTGGTGGTCACAGTGCTAACCTCACTCTCTTCAGCATGAGTCTGGATATATGAGGCTGAAAATAACTCTTCGATATCACAATCAGTTGCGGGATTCTGAGTTGGGTCAGATGGGAGCTGGGTATTAGGTCCAATATTCGTGTCAGACAGCAGACTACAATTTTCCAGAGCCTGACCAGGCAGACTACTTGACAATGTTTTCTAAATCACTTAATAAATCTAGAGTTTGGGTATGATTATCTGACATGTTCTTTGAAGGAAGCATACTGTTGTGTGCACTGAGGTTTATAAATGGTGCAGATTTCTCAATATCTTGATTTAAAGTCTTAGGCTGGTTCTGGGGTAACAAACCATGAGTTACAGTCTCTCCATCAAGCTGCTGCTTATAATACTGTCTGTAGAAGCACTGTATGACGAATGGACACTCTCAAAAATGTCTCCACACATTACAGCTTGGTCCATCTGTACCCGGTTTTGTTGGACTTTGCATTCCACTGGTTCTAGTTTCTCTGGAGGTCCCACCTGACTGGAAACAGGCATCAGTCTGAGCGGCTATAGATGAAGTTACGTTAGGACTGGGCAAAATGTTTGAGTATTAACACCATCAGAAACTTGAGAACCAAATGTCAAATCAGTTTGAGAACAAGATGGTACAGAGGAATTGGGGCTCACTCACTGTGCAGAAGGTATTAAATGTTGATTGGCATAAGACAGATCTGTCTGTACATTGCATGAAAAAATGCTGTGCTTTGGACATTTGCTCCCTAGTTCACTTGAACACCTGTATTTATTGGCTCACCAGCAACAGGATTCACCATTTTTGAAAGAGGAAGGTTCTCCTTAAGAGAGAGGGCCTCTGAATCAAAGCCGAGGATCAGGATTCCTATTGACAAGACCAGTAAGTGCACAGCACCAGGGGCAGAGCCCTGATGGTAGACACCTAACACCATAGTCTGGGCCAAGGAATTTGCTATAGGCACAATGACAGGCATAGAAGAAAACTGTAAAACAGGTAGTTTAACCAAAGGATTAAACTACTTCTGAGGATATCTTGGCACTATTGTAAGAGTCTGCTTTCTGGCATTAGGGCCACAAGAGTCTTCAAATGAAGCGATTAACTTTTATTTCTGACATTTCTAATTCTTTTTTTTAAATATATTTTATTGATTTTTTACAGAGAGGAAGAGAGAGGGATAGAGTTAGAAACATCAATGAAAGAGAATCATTGATGATTTGCCTCTTGAACAACACCTACTGGGGATGTGCTCACAATCAAGGTACATGCCCTTGACCAGAATCGAACCCGGGACCTTTCAGTCCCCAGGCCGACACTCTATCCACTGAGCCAAACCTGTTTCGGCTGAAATTTCTAATTCTTGAGTGCCTAATCTCAGGGTTGGTTGGTTGCTCAATAAGTCAATGGTCTTATTGGACAACTTCTGCCTGTGCAGGCAGTTTTCCATTTTCCTCTTCTTTCCAGGTGGACCCTGTTTCTGCAGGGATCTACGACCAGTTCGGCAGATGTGCAACTGTAACACAGTTATACGGGCATAGGAACTGCCACACGTGCACTGAAGATCTTCCCCCATTCTCTGCGTGGCCACAGTTCCCATTCAGTGCCATATGAATTGCTGCACTTACTACATTTATACCTCTTTTCAGCATGCGTTTTTATAAAGTGCCATTTTACAAGAGAAATTTGAGAAAATGGTCTGTCAGGGACCTTAGGGCCGTGGTTGGCAAACTGCAGCTCGCGAGCCACATGTGTCTCTTTAGTCCCTTGAGTGTGGCTCTTCCACAAAATACTATGGCCTGGGTGAGTCTATTTTGAAGAAGTGGCGTTAGAAGAAGTTTAAGTTTAAAAATTTGGCTCTCAAAAGAAATTTCAATCGTTGTACTGTTGATATTTGGCTCTGTTGACTAACGAGTTTGCCGACCACTGCCCTAGGGCATCCTTCAATTGAACAACATTAGAATTCCAGCACGGTTTTCGAATCCTTTCTTAATGTTGGATTTACTATACCATCCTGCAGTAGGTGGCTCTTGACCAGGTGTATATTGAGTGTGGGGCTGCTGGACAGGATCTTGCTGCAGCTGCAGACAGCGCACAAGGTATCAGTCTGCAGGGCCTAGACAGCTTGCTTACCCCCCACACTGGATCAGTCCCCCTGCTGGTGGCTGACAGCAGGACCTACAGGCTGCTGCTTTGCTGAGCTGGCGGAGGTCTCAAGGCCGGTGCCTCTTAGTGATCGCTGGCACACAGGCCTGAGGCAACAGCAGCTCCCCTCAGCTCTAGAGACAGGCGAGGACACCCAAGGTCAGAGCCTGGGGTCCCGCAGCAGTCACTGCCTCAGAGGCCATCATGATTCCGCACGGCCTGTAGAAGCTTTATTCATAATTATCAAAACTTGGAAGCAACAGAGGTGTCCTTCAGTAAGATGATAAATAAACTGTTTTACATCCAGACAATTAAATACTATTTAGAACTTAAAAAGAACTGAGCTATCAAACCATAATAAGACATGGAGGAAACTCAAATGGATATTACTAAGTGAAATATGTCAAGTCAATCTGAAAAGGTGATGTACTGTATGATTCCAATTATATGGCATTCTTAAAAAGACAAAACTATGAGACAATATAAAGTATTTACCAAGTGTTAGGGAGGAGAAAGGGAGGAATAGATACAGAGGATTTTAGGGCAGTGAAACTACTCCATATGACACTAGCATGGATAATACATGGCATTATCATTTTGTCCAAACCCATAGAGTACACCACCATGTGAACCCTAATGCAAAGGGAGATAATGATGTGTCATTGTAAGTTCATCAAGTATGACTAATGTACCTCTGGTGCAGAATGTTGGGGGTGGGGGGAAGAGGCAAGGGGTAGCTAGCTATGTGTGTGTGGAAGCAAGGGTATATGGGAAATCTTTGTACCTTCTGCTTGATTTTACTATGAACCTAAAACTACTCTAAAAAATAGTTATTTTAAAATTATTAATTTTTTTTAATTTTAGGTTAAAATGAGGATATCTTTAACCCAATATTTCTAAATCATTGAATTTATGTTAAGGAAATAACTGATAAAGTGTTGGGGAGAATATGTGCACAAATATTCTTTAAAGCCTCTTTTATAATTATGAAAAAATGGAAACCTAAATTTCCACGATAAAAGTCTAGTATGTCCTTGTATAGAAATATAATTATTAAAATTAATGTTATATATAAGCTTGGAAAAAAACTGAAATGTCTAACTATAGGGCCAAATGAATTATAGTATGACCATATAATATTAAACGAGGAAGCCATTAACTATATATGGGCTAATATGGAATGATTCTTTATACTATTAAGTGAAAAAGCAAATTACAGGGGGGAAATAAATATGTGTGTGTGTGTGTGTGTGTGTGTGTGTGTGTGTGTGTGTGTTTATTTTCAAAAAAAGAGAATGTATATATTACAGTGGATAATGTATCCCTTGGAGGATTCACAAAATTCTTTAACAATGGTTGGTCCTGGGATTGAAGGAAATCTTACTTCCTTTTTATTATTATTAAGATATAAGACACATAGTAAAGTGCATTAAGCACAAAATAAAGCTTAATAATTTGTCACAAAGAGGACACCCATGTAACCCACCATCTAGATCAAGAAATAAGTACTGCCAGCCCCCGAGAAAGTCCCTTTCATGTCCCCTCCTAATAATTATACTGAATTCTGCTTCTAATTTGCTAAAAGTTTTTGTTTTTTTATCATGAAGAAATGTTAAATTTTGTAAAATGCTTTTCTTTGTAAAAATACCATATTCTTTATTATTTATACCCAGATATCATATCTTGGTAAGATACCATATCCTTTATTCTATTAGTATGGTAAATTACATTGATTTCAATTATTAAACCAACCTTTAATTCTTGAAATAAACTCAAATTTGGCTATGATGTATCATTCTATTATATTATTGGATTAAATTTGCTAATAATGTTATTTAGAAATTTTTGCATCTAGGTTCATGAAAAAGATTAACAGTAATCCTCTTTTCTTATAATGTCCTTTGGTCAGATTTGGTATCAAGGTTTGGTATCAACATTTGGTTTGTAAGTATAGTTATACTGGCCTCATAAAAGAAGTTGGGAACTGTTCTCTCTGTTCGTATTCTTTGGAAGAATTTGTACATGCTATTTTTGTGTGACATTTCTATTTTTGTTATAATCCATTCTCCATGACTAAATTATAAGCTCATTAAACCAAAGACTATCCACAGGGTTTTCTATCTCCTAAACATCCAACCCTTTGCTTTGGATGTGGCAGGATTTGAAAAAAAAATAATCATTATATTAACAATTATTTTTTGAGAATAAAATTGGTCAACCCATAAAAAAAAACATTCAATTCATATTAGTAAGTATACACATAAAATTCACTTCCACCTGTTTTGGACATCAGAAAGATCACAGAATGTTAGGGCTGGACTCATCTGCAGTGTGCTCTCTATGTCTACAATACTGTTCACATTACACCACAGGTAACAGCATCAGTGAGTGGTATTTTGAATCAAATCTCAGAGCTGGAATTAAGATAACTCCATTTACAAGAGTTTTGTCTTTAGTCACATTATATAAATTCTCTGAACTTCACTATTTTCCTCTGCAAAACTGAAATAATAAAACTTGCCTTATAAAACTCCCATGAGGTTCACGATGATGTGTATATGACATCTAGGCACTATAGTAATGAGTGGAGGGCATCTTTACTCTGACATAAACTCTAACACATATTTAGCGTCATATAAAGTCCTATTTTTCAGTGGTAAGCTCCAAATCTTCACCTCCAGAACTTCAATGCCTTAAACAGTTTCCATTAGTTAACCTTTTCCTTCTGAGTCACTTCTTCTCTATACAATACAGTTTGTTTCCTTACTTTAAAAACTTTGTACCATTACAAAAACTTTCCTAACTACTAACTTATTTTCCCATCTTACCTATTTGTCTTGCTAAATTCTTCCCATAAACACTTCCAAAAATCTCCCTTCATGAAGGTCAGGGAACTAGAAATATTCAGCAGATGTAACTGTTTTGCCCTGTGAACTTCAAGAAACAGCTAGCTTCTCTTACACTCACTTTAAAAAGAGAAATTGAGACACAGGGAGTTTTACACAGGTTACAGAGTAAACTATCACAAATGGGGGCAAAGTCTAGAGCCTTTCATTGTCCTGATTACTCCATCAAATATTAGTCTGGGTAACTCTTCCTCAAGATGGTTACCATCGCCGAAACCAGTTTGGCTCAGTGGTAGAGTGTTGGTCTGCAGACTGAAAGGTCCCAGGTTCGATTCTGGTCAAGGGCATGTACATTGGTTGCGGGCACATCCCCAGTAGGGGGTGTGCAAGAGGCAGCTGGTCAGTGTTTCTCTCTCATCGACGTTTCTAGCTTTCTATCTCTCTCCCTTCCTCTCTGTAAAATATCAATAAAATATATATGTTTTTTTAAAAAGATGGTTACCATCACCTCTACGAAACATAAATGCATGAAAATAAATGACAAATCCCTCTGAATTTAGTAAGAAGGTTATTTGTCCTTCTGTTTCCATCTTTTCATTATTTTCACTGCATACAATGAATGCAGCAGTAAGGGCAATGCAGATATGTAGTATGGTTGATATCACCTACATTGTCCCATTATATTGGATAATGTTTAACGTATTGCTGGGTGTGAATGAAAGTTTGGAGGCCTAGAAACACAGTGACCTAATAGCGATAAGGATCTAAGAAGGATCACAAGGAAAGTTCAGAACACAATCAGGCATGAATTTGCAGCAATAGTGGTTTCATGTGAAACCACTTGGAAACAGTGACCCATATTCCTCCCATCTGCTGCTCCTTAATTAGTCTTTTTGCCTTAGTTTATGCTAAAGGCAAACATGTATTTAGCGTAGGAAAGGAAATGGAAAGAAAACAGAGGTGACCCAAACAACCTCTGCAAAGTAAGGCTTCTAACCTGCAATCAAATAGCTTAGTCACATCATCCAAGTGAACCCAAATTACTCAAAATCATTAAATAAATGATTCAGTCTCCAATCCTACTCCCAGAGAAAAAGTAACCAGAGATATAAACACCATCCCACAGAACTGAAAGAAAGTTCGTTCTTTTTTTAATAGATAAAACTACTAGCATGTGAATGCTTTTATATTGCAATATTAACAACATCAACTTAAAGTTTCAAGCATTTTAAACACAGGCCACCCAGGGCTAACCCTAGCGCTCCTGGTTTTTGTACCAGTGAGCACATGGCTTCAGTCCATGTTCGACACTTAATTAAAAGATTCTTTTCAAAGATTGTAGTCTGGATTTACCATCTTCTTAGAGGCCATGCTGCAGTTCATTAGCAGCCAACATCTGGCTGGAATGCTTTAAACTACCATTTTCCTTAATCATTATATAGACAAGGTTTTTGTTATTCTAAGCAAACGCAAATAATGTCCTTGTATAGACTTCTAACATAATAATTAGTGACAGTGCAAATTGTTTTCTGATTTTCCTTATCCCATGTAGCAAACTGATATTAAAACATTCAAATCATAGTTTAAACTTTGTATAACTGTGAGATTCTTTTCATTTTATAATGTAGATCATGTCTTTATTTTCTTAAGCGCAAGGTCTCATTCGGAAGGCCAAGAAATATTTAATTTAAATGAAGCTATATGCAAAGAAAAAATGTAGTCTTAAACTTTCTCAAGGAAACAGCCCTTATAAACTCAGGAAAATGAAAACTTGAACACATTTGGCACACAACTTTGAACATTCCGCTTACTCTGCTTCTGAACCTCAAAGGTCACTTGCACAGTATGGATTTCAGACTTCAAAAACACTCCTCTGAAAAGAGTATCAGCCCATGTCTATACAACTAATTTGCCCCTGAAATTTAGTTAACTAAATCTGCTCAGGGACTTAAGCAAGTAGAAAACATCCCTGTAGTCAAATAAGGTTTTAAAAGGAATTTCATGAGGCTGCATAAGAATTTTTAGGCCTCTGCTGACACATATTTATAAGTCTGGCTCAGAGAACTGTTACAAGACACTTATGGGTTCGCTCTGCCTGAAATGCCCTTGGGCCTCTCCCAGGACTTTGTTTCCAGACAGCCTTCACTTCCTTCTAATTTTTTTTAGGACTCACTACTTACTTAAAATATTCCCTGTTTAATTTCACCATAAAGTCTTTCTTAAAACACTGTTCCCCTTTTTACATATAAAATATTTCTCACCTTGGATGAGATAGATACCCAAGGAATAGGTCTTCTGTTACTATTTCACTATGTGTATTAAGTTTCATAATGGCATTAACTATTACTCTCTCTCCCTTCCTTCATTCTTTCCTTCCTTTCCTCCCTACCTCTTCTCTTTCTTTTCCTCCCTCCCTTCCTTCCTCCCTCCCTTCCTTCCTTCCCTCCCTCCCTCCCTCCCTCCTTCCCTCCTTCCCTCCTTCCCTCCTTCCCTCCTTCCTTCATTCCTTCCTACCGTTCCCTCCCATTCCAGGATTGGGTACAATGTGGTACTCCCAGCTGAAAGTACTCTACTGCCCTCAGCTCACAGCCCTCCAAAGGCCTCCTATTACAGTTCAAATGAAATGCAAGTAAGACCCTACACAGGTGGCCTCTGACCACCACTCTCAGCTCACCTCCCACCACTCTGCCCGATCCCCATTCACCAGCCCCAGGACCTACACAGCCTCTGCTGTTTTCCCTCAGGGCTTTTGCACTGGCTGTTCCTTCTACCTAACTCCTTATCTAAAATAGCAGCTTCCCCTTACTACAGCCTACTTTTCTTTATAGCCCTAGCTGATATTATACTATGTACTATTCATTATCACCACAAGCACCTGCATGTAAGTTCCATGAAAGCAGGGTCTTCACCAATTTATTCTCAGCTATATCCTTGCTGCCTACTACAATGCCTGGCACAGAAGGTATCTAGTAAATGTCCATGAATAGCTGCTTCCAAGACTTAGGAAATTTATACTGGAACTGAAAAACATCTTCTCTGGACACAAATCCAGTGTTATTCCTGTTAGGCTGGGCTTCCAAATAATGAACAGGATTCTTTATACCTAATTCTGAGCTTTCCCAGCTCTCAATGGACTGCAACCCTCAAGGAAAAGTTTTATGCCCAGTTCATATTCTGGGTTACTTGGAGTCACAAGAATTACTCTTTTTTTCTTTTTTAAATATATTTTTATTTCAGAAAGGAAGGGAGATAGAGAGAGAGATAGAAACATTAATGATGAGAGAGAATCATTGATCGGCTGCCTCCTGCACACCCTACAGTGGGGATCGAGCCCGAAACCCGGGCGTGTGCCCTGATCGGGAATCAAACCATGACCTCCTGGTTCACAGGTCACCACTAAACCACTGAGTCATGCCAGGCAGACACTTTTTTTGTTTTTTATCCTCCCCCAGGTTAAGTTTCACTGAGGGGGAGGGGGAAGAGAAACATCAAGAGAGAAACACCAATAGGCTGCCTCATACATTCACTCAGACCAGGGATCGAAGCTGCAATCTTTCTATTTTTGGTGTTTATAGCAATGCTCCAACCAACCAAGCTACCTGGCCAGGGCACAAGAATTGTATTTTTTTTTAAATGCCAAAGGTACCCAAAAATAGAATACTATCCTACTTCACTACTCCCTGCTGGTTATTTCAACCTTCATCAACTAAGGTAATAAGGGATTTTCCCTCCTTACACTTCAATAGGAGGGATACCACTCAGCTGTATATTCTTCAGTGGTGCCCCCCAATCCTCCAAAGTGGGTCTTCTGACCATCACTTGCTCAGTCCATCCTCTCATGAATTCAAAATTAACACTTCACCCCACCCCAGCAGAGAAAAGATTTTGTAGGACACACTTTATTATCTAGGGCTTGCCTATAGAGTTGTAAACTATCACCCACGCAAGGCAGCTATCTCTAATCTAAGATCCTTCAAAGGAACTTGGTCTCCAAGGACAACCCTAAGAACACAAAGAAACTGGACACAAGTCTGGAGCAACCCGAATCCTGAGCTGACAAAGTGCAGGTATACCATACAGAATGTCTCACCAACTAACATTTTCCGGATAGAGCACTTCCTGGGTTTTGATACTCAGACTTCATAGATTGTATGTATCTCTCAATATAAGGTGTTCATGTAAGAAAAATATATAGTTACATACCAATACCTAAAAACAACACTGCTAACAAAATAGTATGTAAAATACTGGAACACCAGGTGTTGTCAGAGAGGACATATAGAGGATTACGATGTAAAGTAACTGCTTGTTAACAACCATATTAATTGTTTGGTGTTCAAGAAGGCTGTTTTGAGTCTTTTTCATTGTATTTCTGAGTTACTTATATAGATGAATTTTTACTGTGTTTTTGTAACATTGTAGAGAATTAGTGGAGTAGAGTAATGCATTATCATTTCTCCGACTTAAAATAATAAGTGCAGACCTCTGGGTTTTGGAATGGACCGCTGCCATTAACTGGAAGATGCCTGCATTTTCTTGGATTCTTTCACCCAAAACCCATCAACAAGCCTCTCCCTTGGCCTTTCTGATCTGGTCACAGTCCAGCAGCTCATCTGTTCTTAATCTCTAACTGACTCATTGAATCCCTTCTCCCCTCTTCATCTTCCAGCACCCCCAACCACACTAATTTGGGTCATCCCTTGCCCCTCTTACCTTTCATTCCATTAACCACTTCCCTCTATCCTTCTCTTTATTTTCAATTAGCTTTTACTTTCATAGAAGGAATTTGTGCACGTAATCTGAGTGATCAAACGAGCTAAAAGGATTATAATAACAAGAGCAGTCGCTAGTCTCACCCTCCCATCCCCACCCCCAGAGTTGCTGTGCCCAGAGTCACTGTCAACACTTGGCTCTGGCTTTAAGCGATTAAGTCTCAGTTACGTGTTGCCTCCTGATTACTCCATTTTAAAGTTTATCCACCGCCTTCCTACGATGGTAAATGAGGATTCTAGCTCACTCACACCCACTTCTCTTGCCCACAATCTTTCTCAATAAATTTATGCCAAAATTTTGGTTAAATCCATATTCAATGCATTAATTATTAAGATATTGTTTGTTTATGAGACAAATAACATTTTCCTGATAAGATTTACCAATTTCACTTGTCCCCTCCCTCTTCTGATTCTAATTTGTACTGAGAGTTTTCCAACTGCTAGATGTCATGGGTATAAGTTATGATGGGATTTCCCTTCACTAATGTTCAAAAACTACCCAGCTTCTCTCTCCTGCACAGGATTCCCTATTTCCCAGTTCCCATGTCATCTTCTTTCTTGGTTTATTCCCCAGTTTTTGCATGGATTACATCCTGTAGACTTTTAAACTTTGCAAGTTTGAAAATATTTTATTTTATCCTTATACTTTATCAATTCACTTATTATAAGCTAAATTCATATTTTGAAGATATTACTCTGTTGCCTTACATCTTCTAAAGTTGTTTTTGATAATTTTCATTCCTGATCCTTCGATGGTTACGTTTTCCTTCTTTTCTCTTGCTCTCTCAGTCAGCTTTAATGTGCTTTCTATTAACATTCAAGTTTCAAAATTCCCAGATGGTATATTTTGATATGGTGTATTGTGTGTGTTTTTTTCCTTTTTCTCTTTAAAAAAATTTTTATTGAGGTATAATTTGGGGATTTTCCCCCCATTTATTATGTTGAGCAACTAGAGAGCACCTTTCAATATGAGAATTCATGTTTTTACTTAAGAGAAACATTTTTTGTTGTTTGAAGTATTAAATATGCCTCTTTTTTCCCCCGTGATTGACACCCCCCAGGCCACTCCCACCCCAAGGGCAAGCCACCACTGTCCCAGTGTCTGTGTCCATTGGTTATGCCAATATGCATGCATACAAGTCCTTTGGTTGAACTTTAACCTCCCCACTCGCCTTCTCGCAGAGGTTAGACAATCTGTTCAGTGCTACTTTCTCTCTGGATTTATTTTTGCTCATCCGTTTATGTGATCATTATATCCCACATATGAGTGAGATCATGTGATATTTATCTTTCTCCAACTGGCTTATTTTGCTTAGCATAATGCTCTCCAAATCCATCCATGCTGTTGCAAATGGTAAAAGTTTCTTCTTTTTTATAGCAGCATAGTATTCCATTGTGTAGATGTACCACAATTGTTTAATCCACCAACCTGCTGATGGACACGTAGGCTGTTTCCAAATCTTAGCTATTGTAAATTATGATTCTATGAACATAGGGGTTCATATATCCTTTCTGACTGGTGTATCTGGTTTCTTTAGATATAGTCCTAGAAGTGGGATTACTGGGTCAAATGGGAGTTCCATTTTTAGCTTCTTGAGGAATCTCCATACTGTTTTCCACAGTGGCTGCACCAGTCTGCATTCCCACCAGCAGTGCACGAGGGTTCCTTTTCTCCACATCCTCGCCAGCACTTGTCGTTTGTTGATTTTGGAGGGAAAAAATTTTTTTAATAATTTTCTAGTGACAGTTTTTTCTATTTCACCTTACTAGTCAGATACCAAATTTCTGGAATTGGTTTATAAATGTTCCTATCTTTCTCTCTCTTATTGTCCAGCTCTTTTTATTTCCTATTCCAGCAGAGAGTTACTGCAACCCTTTTACAGAACATTTTGTTTTAGCTATCATATTTTTAATGGCCAAAAATGCTTTCTTATTGTTTGTTCATCTTTTTAAAATAACATTCTATTCTTTCTAGAGCATTCTCTTTTATCTCTGAGGACATCGAGGCTTCTTTGAAGCATTTTTCTGTTTTCAGCATTGTCCTTGTTTTCTCTGAATCCTTTCTTCTCTGTTTGTTTGCTTCATGTTGGAGGCTTTCTTCCAAAGTCTAATTATCTCGTAATGTTCTATCATATTTAATAGTGAGTCACTAAAAAGCTGATTAGAAACTTTGTAAATGGGCTTCAAACAGGGTCTTAGAGTAGCAAGAGAATTTTTGTGGGAGGAGGTCACCAAATGTCATTTTGTCTCCAGGATGGCTCAGTTTCCTCTCATAAGGATCGTCCAGTATTCCCAGTGGCATTGGCAAGGCTGCCGGTGTGCCAGAGCTGACCAGAGGAAGGGAGCTGGGAATGTCACTGTTGAGATGCAGAACATCCTTTGATCCCCTGATTTTCAATTCTGCTCTCCTCCTGCCTTTCTTTATACTTAGAGCCCCCATGTTATTTCTCCAGAGACTCCTGCAAAGGTGGAAGGAAATGATCTCCTTACTTACCAGTGGGCTCTGAGAGTCTGATGGATCCTCAAAAAGACTTTCAAATAAATCTCCACCTGCCTTTTCTGGTACTGGTGCCTCTAATTCCTCAGCCTTTCCAGAGGGCTGTGAGCAAGCCCTCCCTTCACAGCACTTGGCTCTGACCTTTCTCCAGTCTGCTAAGTCATGCACCATCCTTTACCTACTTTCCATCTTTGTATCTTGTGGTTTAGGGTTATTTATGTCTCTTTGATTGTATCAAAGATGGAACTCGTGCCTTCTTTTCTTGTTGCCCTGCTGTTTTGGGATGATTATTTGAGAAAAGAAGAATGAATGAGTGATTCGGAAAAAAAAAGAGTAGACATGTCTTCATTCTGTCATCTTGAAACCTCTAGCCTTTTCTATTTCATAGGTCTTTTATCACACCATACTCTTCTCTCAGTTCCATTCTGACTCATAGTTTCTGTCTTCCAGATTTTCTGGGTGACTTAAGACATCATTAGACTGGTTACAGACATATGACATTTAGTGTATTAACGAATTAACAAGTTCCACATGGGATATGATAAGTAAGGCTACCTTTTTGTTGCAGTAATTATTGTCTTCAATTGTATAGGGCATACTCTTTTCCATAGTGCCTGCACCAATTTACATTCCCACCAACAGTACACAATGGTTCCCTTTCCTCCACATCCTTGCCAACACTTGTTATTTCTTATCATTTTGATAATAACCATTTTAACAGATCTGAGGTAATGCATCATTGTGGTTTTAATTTGCATTTTTCACATGATTAGTAATGTTGAGAATCTTTTCACGTATCTATTAACCACTTATATGTCTCCTTTGGAAAAATATTCAAATACTCTGCCCATCTTCTTAATTGGATTGTTTGGGGGTTTTCTCCTTTGCTGTACAGAAGTTTTTTAATTTGATGTAAATCCATTTGTTTATTTTGTTTTTGTTGCTGTTGCTTTTGATGTCAAATTTTAAAAAATCATCACCAAGACCATGTCAAGGAACTTACCACCAATTTTTTTTCTAGGACTTTTATGGTTTCAGGTCTTACAAATAATTAATTCATTTGAGTTCCTTTTTATGTATGATGTAAGATAGGGTCCTTTTATGTTCTTTGGCATGTGGCTGTCCATTTTTCCCAACATCATTTATTGGAGAGACTGTCCTTTCTTCATTGTATATTCTTGGCTTCTTTGTCATAAATTAATTAATCATATACATGTGGGTTTATTTTTGGACTCTTTATTCCATTCCATTGATCTACATGTCTGTTTTTATGGCAAAATAGTTGCTATTTTTTACTTTGAAAGCACAGAAACATCCAAATTTAATTCCAAAAGTTCAAGTTTTCGTTATCTTCGTTTCACTTAGTTCAGCAGTTCTCAACCTTCCTAATGCCTTGACCCTTTAATACAGTTTATCATGTTGTGGTGACCCCCAAACATAAAATTATTTTTGTTGCTACTTCATAACTATAATTTTGCTACTAAGACCATTGGAAAACACAGATATTTACATTATGACTCATAACAGTAGCAAAATTACAGTTATGAAGTAGCAACAAAAAACATTTTATGGTTGGGGTCACCACAATATGAGGAACTGTATTAAGAGTCAAGGCATGAGAAGGTTGAGAACTACTGCCTTAGATATTCACACCATTGAAGGGCCAGAAAAAAAAAATGCCAAAAAAAAAAGTTTCACCAATCCTTCCATTAAAAAAGAAATTAATTCCTTGACCTCAAGCCATCACAGATACCAGATTATCTTTTTCCAGGCATAGCCAGACTGTTTTACCTCTCATAGACTCTTCAATCCCTTCTTAATTTAAACTGCTTTTTCCAAAGTTGTATTCAACTTCTTTCATGCTAAATCTAATGGCTACTTCTTTTTTAAAAAAATATATTTTATTGGTTTTTCACAGAGAGGAAGGGAGAGGGATAGAAAGTTAGAAACATCGATGAAAAAGAAACATCCATCAGCTGCCTCCTGCACACCCCCTACTTGGGATGTGCCCGCAACCAAGGTACATGCCCTTGACCAGAATCGAACCTGGGACCTTTCAGTCCGTAAGCCGATGCTCTATCCACTGAGCCAAACCGGTTTTGGCAATGGCTACTTCTTATCTTTGTCCCACCCTCTCAGCAGCATCTGACACCACTGCCACTCCTTCCACGAAATATTCTCTTCCTTGTCTTTGCTGTTGCCTCGCTTTCTGGTGTTCCTCCCATCCGTCTGATGACTACTCACTTTCTTCAGTGGACATCTCTATTTTCCTCTACACCTAGTTTTCCATCACTATTACTTATCCCCCTGGTTCACACCAAGTCAGAGACCTGAATATACTCCTTGACTCTTTGTGTCCCCAGTCCTCACACCCAATCAATAATCAAGTCCTATTGATTCTGTCTGAGATGGACCTTAAATTTACCAGTCAATTCTCCCATTTTCACTGCCACTTCCTTAAACCAAATTATCTCCCTACTGCTATTAATGTTGGCCTCAAATCTAGATTTTATAATAGAGCCAGGGTGATAATTCCAAAATATGATTATGTTACCCTCCTTTCTAAAAGTTTGCAATGGTTTTTTTTACACTGCTATCAGGATAAAGCCCAAATTACTCAACATGGTTTACAAGCTGCTAGTCTTCTACCCTATCATCCAAATTACTTTGTGTTTCAGTTAGTTTTATTTTAGTTCTTCCAGTAAGCCATGATCACTCTTACCCTATATATTTCCACATGATGTGGCCTCCACCCGATACATGCCTATTTGATATTATGAGTGTTCTCATGCTATTGGTATTTCTTGACTAACATCTACAATCCTTGTGTCTCAGTTTAGCTGTCCTATGCTCTCTAAATCTGGGTTAGATCTGCTGCCATAGCATAGTACTTATCCATTTATCACACTCTATATAGTACTTGCCTCTGTTCCCCTCACCATAAGCACTGGTGGGGGTTAAAATTACCTAGTATATCTTCAATGCTTTGAACATTACCTAGCACATCGGAACCACTAATAAATAATGATTAAATTAAGACAGTTTTTATAGATGGACTTTCATTCCCCTGCTTTCTCTCCTCTCAAACAAACAATAACAAGCAAATCATCCTTCCCTCCAAATAAGCCATTGCTTGCTAAGGGATAATTAATGTATAATTACATATGACAGGTAAGGAAAATGCTATGAGGCTTTGCTTTCTCCTTCATTTCTCTCTTTTCTCTTGTATATAAAATTTTCAAATGGGAAGTTTAGATAGCCTTTAAAAGGACTAAGCTTGTAGATGTCTTTTTTCTTGATCTGCCTGATGCCCAATCTGTGTTCCCAAACCATTTATAAACTTGATAGTGTATGCATATGAAATAAAAAGAACCTATGATAACATGTTATTGAAACCAGAACTCAAAGAATTAATTAAAACTAAGCACACCTGCTCTGAACTACAAAATTGGAGATTTATGTGAACTTGTAAAGTTAAGGATTTCTGACCTCCTGTAGGATTTATGTTTCCTTTAAATAAGCACTTCCTCTTTGTAATGCAATATTTCTTAAGTTTATATCAGTGACTAACCTTCTGGCATAAACAGATATGCTGTTCAGTTCCTTTATTGCCTGGTTTTACCCACTGTTTGCCAAATATTTAAAGTTTTGGGTGAAAATAAGCAGGTTCAACCATGAGGCCTAGAATTTCTTGCTCTGAACTTGTTAATAAAGTGATCTAAAAGATATCCATTCATTCAAACTCCACACTATAGATTAAGAGCATTTCAATATAGGTATTCACAGATATACTCACTGCTTGGAAGGTATCAACTACCTTAAAGTGGTTTATTACAAGCAAGACTTATTAAGTTACAATACATGAATGTATAGTCTATTAAGTAAGACAAAGTTTTCCAATCAAAGGAAGACATTCTAATGTTCAGATTCAGATACCAATATCTTTAGAAAAAGAGGTTTCTATGAGATTACCTTGGATAGGTTCATTCCCAGAACTGTGAGTGTCACCAAACCAGCACAACAGACCAGTGCACTGGAGCTGGAGAGGCCAGAACTTGGAGGGATGGTCCCATCCACCAGGCAATTCATCCCCGCCAGGTCACTAAGACCAAAGTGTTCCTAAGGACAGAAGAAAAGACAGCACTAGTCACTTTGGTGTTGGATTCAAGGAGTAGCAAAGTCCTTGAATTTTACTCCGCAGGGAGCAAAAGTCTATCAATGGCCTTAATATGCTATTTATAGAAACTACTTGTGCAATTCGGTTGCATCTATGACATTTTATGTAAGGGTATGGTAATATGAGGATTACTTTTTACTTTGTTTAACAAAATGCTACTGATCCATTTCCTAAAATTGCCTTGAATTATCTTTTTCTTGGACATTAATTGATTTGAACAAATATGGAAAAACATTGAACAGTTATAATTAAACTTCTCAAGTAGCAAGAAATGAAATGCACAATTATTAGCAAGATAGATTTAATCGCTATGTAGTACATCCCAACACTCTGAGATGTAAAACTCTTAACATCAAGTAGTAGCTTATTTCTATGGAGTGTGTTTCTTCAGAAGGGCCTCTGAAGAAAAAGGGCCTCCAAAGTTTCAGTTCTATTTTTCTTATGGAAAGACCTAGGCACAAAAATATTAAGAGACTTTTCCCAAGATCATAGGTAGGGAGCTAGGAGTAGGACCCAGGTCTCCAATTTTTGGATGAGAACTTTTCCATTGCAATCAGAAATCTGAGCCAGCACACTGTCACTGTGATTTAATGTAAGTCAGCTATATGAGGAAATCCAGATTTTTACTAGAGTTTATAGCTACAATTTAGCCATATGGTAACTTTCAAGACAGCCAAATTAAAATTCAGCCACAAATAAGAGTACAGACTCTAAACAAAGCAGGAAAACTATATTTCTCTGATCTAAAGATAGAAAGCTCTAGGTTACTTAGATGAATATGTAGGATGCCACTTAGGATGCTAACACATATAACCTTTGTGGTTTAAGATTAAAAATGAATTCAAGCCCAGCCAGCACTGCTCAGTGGTTGAGCATCGACCTATTAACTTGGAGGTCACGGTTCAATTCCTGGACAGGGCACATGCCCAGGTTGTGGGCTTGACCCCCAGTGTGGGGTGTGCAGGAGGCACAATCAATGATTCTCTCTCATCATTGATGTTTCTATCTCTCTCTCCCTCTCCCTTTCTCTCTGAAATCAATTAAAATATTTTTTAAAAATTAATAAATAAATTCAAAGCCACTTCCTCATCAAGAAAAGTACCACTCTTTGCAAATTACTCAAAAGGCTCAAAACCAAAGTATAAAATACTATCATATTACATAAGAATGCATTTCATCATGCATATTATTCAATGGAGAAATTTCAATAAACTGTTAGAATGACCAAAGTAACAACAAAACTCTACCAAAAAAAAAAAAAAAAAAAAGCGGCTGGTTTAATTTTTTGTCCTTTTTTTCCTAAACTGGCAAACTTCATGCACCACAAACGAAGACATTCAGTTGGATGTATACTTCTCTTCTTGATTTCAAATCATCTAAAATTTTCCTTTCCAGAAAAACAAACAGATTATAAACTGCTGCTGCCAATGTCTTTTTATACAGAACATCAAGACAGCTTGTTTTAAAAAAAAAATCCTTGTTGAATGCTATATATTTTACCATAAACTGATTCACAGGGTGTCATGAATGTGAATCATACTTACAAACTTATCATGAAATGTTTAAATTAAAAGTTAGATTCAAAAATGCAAATGGCTTTTGCCAAATTTTGTAACAGCTCTATCCCAAAAGGATAACATGTTCGATTTAATATAAACAGATTATCCTCTGGATATTTCTAGTATTTGAATTGGAAGGTCTCTGAACAGGCTAACTTGAAATTACTTTTCTGTCAAAAATTCATTGCACAAACCTGCTTTTGCACATAAGTTATCAAACCAAAAAGGATGGCTTTGGGACCTGAAATTCTCAAAAGCAACACAAAACAACATGCATTATGTAGGTTGCCTTACCCATATGCTACAAAAGGCATGCTGCTATGAGGAAGATAAAATTGCATTTGCCAGGTAAGTGCTTCTAAATACTCTAATTCCCAATAACACATATGACAAGCCAAATAATTTGAAGGTTTAAAACCTTCCAATAACTTTTCCCATAAATTTTTACCATGTATCTGAGAGAAGGAAGGAAGGATGGAAGGAACAAAGGAAGGAAAGGAATGAGAAACTCCAAGTCCAGAACCTATAATTAGAGACTACACATAAGAAATAAATGTGATGTGTTTCTGTAACAGACAGGCCACTGAGCGCTGGGCCACTCACGACAAAGTTTCAGATCAGACTGCCAGGCAATAAGGAACACAAGCTCTCTAAAACATGGATTTTAATAACAAATTAAATTTATCTAACAAATCAACTTTCTTTTTGTCCTTTACACTTTTTTAATTAGGAAAAAGGAAATATTTTATTTTCTCGTTCTTATACATGACATTAGAGATGTTCAAAGTAATTATTCAAAGTTTCTAGGAAAATACTTTTTTTTTTTTTTAGTTTTTTAATCAGAGAGGAAGGGAAAAGGAGAAAAAGACAGAAACATCATGATGAGAGAATCACTGATTGGCTCTGCCTCCTGCACGTCCCCCATTGAGGATCAAGCGTGCAACCTGGGCATGTGCCCTTGACCAGAATCGAATCCTGGACCTTTCAGTCCTCAGGCCAATGCTCTATCCACTGAGCCAAACCTGCTAAGGTGGAAAATACTTATTCTAATAAATTTCACTACATTTTTGTAAGCCCTCCTGATAATAATAGTAGTTACCATTTATTGAATGTTTACTATACATCAAGAATTGTGTAATCCTCACAACCACACTGTTGAGATAGCAGTGACATCATTTTATAGATAACAGATCTGAGACTTAAGATGTTAAATTAATGCAGCTGGAACAATATGGGAATAATATTACTAGAATGTATCCTTCAGGAGAAAATTTGGAGGGGAAATTTAGAAAACCAGAAACATGTCAGATGTACCTGACCTGTGAACAGTCACAACTGCCCCTGTGAACACCACCCAGAAAAAAGTCTTATCTACCCCATCCCCTGAAATACCTAAATTAGCAAAATAGAACAGAAACATCAGTTAGTATTTAAAAAGACAAAAATGATAGAGTAAATAAAATAAATCTTGATACAATTGACATCACAGTCTCAAATGTTAGTAGGTCCCTTATAAACCAATTTACCTGAATTCCTTTAAATCCACAGAGGAAATAGTTGTGCCACAGAGGCTTGGTTTTGTCAATCTGAATGTTGTTAGTACCAGTACTGAAGTCCCTGCAAAAACAAGGCACATAACCGTCAGGCCAGGCCTGGTGCTGCAAAATCAACGGCTGACTGCTGCCATCTTGTGCCCAGGCAGTGACACTGAAATCTCATCTCCCATTTATTTTCACTACAGTATACGCACTTTACCGCCTACCCCAAAACAACAAACATCTCCAGCCGCTAAAAGTTAAGAGAAGTTATAATGACCTTAATAACTAAACTACTTCCAACTTACCCTTCTTATTTGCTGAAACACAGAGGAACAATATGTTTTAGCATAATCTATACCACTTTTAATAAATCTATACCACTTTTCATGATGGTCCTTGTTATGCTAGTGTAAACCTTATCCTTTGGCCCTGCTGTTTGGCGTATTGATAATTGGAATGGAAGCCTTCTTCCCCACACTCTCCATCACCCATAGAATTTTATCATATGCACAGTTTAGGGGAAAAAGGAATAAATAAAACAAATGATGATTCTGAAATTGTTAAGTGAATTGGACTAAATAAATATGACAAATTATTATGCACCCAATATTAAATATTTGCAAACAATGACACAAAATTATGTTTGAGATAATGTAAGGTCTTCTCTAAAGGGTCCAAAATGTACATAAGATATATTCTCAGTTATGCAAAGTAAATAGAAAATAAAAGGATCTTATACAATAAGTTCCATACAGAGGTAAGGAATTGCTATATCTTGTACAACCTGGTATAATGTCTTTTCAAAGTCACACATAAAATAATTGCAGAATAAACATAACTGCAGGCAAATTGTCCAATGAACAATAAGCCAAAAATATAATGTGCCAATTATATGCCAAATCTTTTTTTATGTGTATGTGCTTAGCAAGTCAAATCTATCATAATATGTTATTAGCAAGTAGGTCTCATCCCTGGAATAAAAAGACAGTTCAATATTTAAAATTCATCAGTATAGTTCATATTTTTTAAAAATAATCAATATTGAGTAGATATTTAATAAAATTCCACACCCATCAATTATTTTCTAATCTTAGCAAACTAATAATTAAAAACAATCCTTTTTACAAAGATGGTGCCTAAAGCAAGGAAGGAAGCCCCTGCCCCTCCCAAAGCTAAAGCAAAGGTCTTGAAAACAAAGGAAAGCATCCACAGACACACAAAAAAGATCCTCACGTCACCCACCTTCCGACAGCCACAGACACTGAGGCTCTGAAGGCAGCCTAAACATCCTTGGAAGAGCGCACCCAGGAGAAACAAGTTTCACTGCTATGCCATCATCACACTCCCCCTGACTGCACATCAGCCATGAAGAAGACAGAAGAGAACGGAACACTGTGTTCATTGTGGACATCGAGGCCAGCAAGCACCAGAGCAAACAGGCCGTGAAGAAGCTCTGTGACACTTATGACACTGATGTACAAGCTCAATGCCTTGATCAGGCCTGATGGAGAGAAGAGGGCATATGTTTGACTGGCTCCCAACTATGATACTTTGGATGCTGCCAACAAAATTGGGATCATCTAAACTGAGGTCAGCTGCCTAATTCTAAATATAAAAATTTTACACTGTAAAAAGAAATAAAAAATAAAAATAGCAATAACAGAAAGTATATTCTTAACTTTATAAAGCATATATACTAGAAAGTTAAACCTATTATATACAACTGTATGTTTGACACTGAGGCTGCAGCACTGAAGAAGTGAGGCAACAGTACCTGAATTCACAAAGCTTACAATTACTGGGGGATAGAGACAAGCAAGCAGATAATGGCAATACAGCATGGTAAAATGCTATGACAAGAGAATCAGAAGGTGCCCTAGTAACGTAAGAAAGGCACCAGCTCTGACTTTCCTGGAGATAATTACTGCACTCGATGATGAATAACTTCTAGGCTGGTACAGAGTTATTTTCATCTTTGTATTGTTCGGTATCTAAAATAACGTCAGACACATGATAAATCTTCAGTAAATATTTCTCTTTTTTATTCTTATTGTTCAGAGTATTACAGATGTCTCCTCTTACCTCTTCCTCCACTGCCCCATCCACCCCGTTCCCAACCCACCCCACGACTTCACTACTCTATTATCTGTGTCCATAGGTAATATAATAAAAGGCTAATATGCAAATCAACCAAACAGCAGAAGGACTGGTCAATATAATATGCACTGTCCACCAGGGGGCAGGTGCTCAATGCAAGAGCTGCCCCCTGGTGATCAGTGTGCTCCCACAGGGGTAGCGCCACTCAGCCAGAATCTGGGCTCACAGATGGCGAGCACAGTTGTGGTGGTAGGAGCCTCTCATGCCTCCGCAGCAGCACTAAGGATGTCCCCTGAGGGCTCTCGGACTGTGAGAGTATGCGGACCTGGCTGAGGAAACCCCCCCCCCCGCCCCCTGAGTGCACAAATTTCATGCACTGGGCCTCTAATATGCATATAAGATTCCTGGTTAATATCTTGCCCAACCTCCCCACTTCCCTCTGAGATTGTCAATCTGTTCCATGTTTCCATGTCTCTGGTACTATTTTATTCATCAGTTTGTTTTATTCATTAGATTCCTTGTTTCTTTTTATTTTTAGATTCAATTGTTGATAGATATATATTTATTACATATTTATTATTCATATTTTTTTATCTTTTTTCTTCTCCTCCTCCTCCTTCTTCTTCCTCTGCTTAAAGAATACCCTTCAACAGTTCATGTAGCTGAAACCAGTTTGGCTAAGTGAATAGAGCATCAACCTGAAAATTAAAGGATCCCAGGTTCAATTCTGGTCAAGGGCATGTGCCTTGGTTATGGGCACATCCCCAGTAGGGGGTGTGCAGGAGGCAGCTAATTGATGTTTCTCTCTCATCGATGTTTCTAACTCTCTATCTCTCTCCTTTCTTCTCTGTAAAAAAATCAATAAAATATTTTTTTTAAAAACCAGTTCAAGTAATATCCATTTGGTGGTGATTAACTCCTTTACCTTTTTCTTGTATGTGAAGCTCTTTATCTGACCTTCAATTCTAAATGATAGCTTTACTGGGTATAGTAATCTTGGTTGTATGTCCCTACTATTCATTATTTTGAATATTTCTTGTCCCTGCCTCCTGGCCTACAAAGTTGAGAAATCAACTGACAATCATATGGGAACTCCCTTGTAGGTAACTGTTTTTCTCCTGCTTTTAAGATTTTCTCTTTGTCTTTAACCCTTGGCATTTTAATTCTGATGTGTCTTGGCTTCATTGGGTTAATCTTAATTGGGCTCTCAGGCTTCCTGGACTTGTAAATCTATTTTTCACTAGGTAGGGGAAGTTTTCTTTCATTATTTCTTCAAATAGGTTTTCAATATCTTGCTCTCTCCCTTCTTTCTGGCACTCCCATAATGCAAATGTTGGTACATTTGAAGTTGTCCCTTACACTATCTTCATATTTTTGGATTCTTTCTTCATTTTGCTCTTCTGATTGTTTTTTGCTTCTTCATATTCCAACTCATTGATTTGATTCTCAGAATCCTCTACTCTGTTGTTGAATCCCTGTAAATTATTCTTTATTTCAGTTAGTGTATGTTTAATTTCTGACAGGTCCTTTTCCATGTCTTTGAACTTCTGACTAAGATCCTTGAAAGTCTCACTAAGTCTGCTGAAACTCTCATTAAGATCCTTGAATGACATTATAACCATTGTTTTGAACTCTATATCCAGTAGTTTGCTTGCTTCCATTTTATTTATTTATTTATTTTTCTGGATATTTCTTCTGTTCATTTGTGACATTTTTCTTTATCTTCATATTTTCCCTGTTTCCGTGTATTTGTTTCTATGCATTTGTTAGAGTTGCTATGTCTCCTGGAATTGGTAGAGTGGCCTTGTGTATAGTAAGTGTCCTGTAGGGCCCAGTGGCTCAGCCTCCCCAGTCACGTAAGCTGGGAACTCTAGGTGTGCCCCTATGTGGGCTATGTGCATAGTCTTGCAGTTGAGCCTTGATTGCTGTTGGCATCACTTGGAGGAGTTGACTTTGAGACCAATTGGCTGTAAGAACCAGCAGCATCTACAATGGAAGAGCTAATATGTAAGAGATACCCCTGTTGAGCAGGACTTGCTTCAGTGGGGCTTTGGTGCTCACGGAGTCTTCCCCTTGAGTATGTCATTTGTGGAAGCGTAGAGTTGTAATCTGATGTGGTCTGAAGCTGTCCACCAGGTGCACTGGCTCTGGGGCCTCCTGGGAGGACCCACCCAGCAGAAGCTACAGAGCAATCAGCAGATGGCTGCTACTTGTGTTGGGCTTGGAAGTGCCCAGGTGAGGCCAAGATATAAAGCAAGGCATGCTGGCACTAATTCCAGGTCTTGGACCTCTTATTGATAGGTAAGGGCACAATGACCTACTAGCTAGCTGCTGCTTGTTTGAGAGACTGTAGGAAAGTCTGAAGCCTGAGCCAGAACAGGCTATTCATATGAAAAAGCCGCTGCAAATAGCTTGGTTGTGGCAGTCTGGATGTACTTTCTTCTTTACTTCTCTAGTTGTAGGACTTCTATTCAGCCAGATTTCAGGAGATTCTGAATGATGGCTGTTCTGTATTTTAGTTGTAATTTTGATGTGGTTATGGGAGATGGTAAGTACCAGCATTTACCTATGCTGCCATCTTGGTTTTCCTCTTTCAGTAAATACTTGTTTTTTTATTGTTGTTAATTCTCACTCAAGGATATTTTTCCATTGATGTTTAGAGAAAGTGAAAGAGACTGGGAGAGACAGAGAGAGACAAACATAAATGTGTGAGAGATACATCAATTGGTTGCCTCCAGCACATGCCCCAAACAGAGCCAAGAATTGAGCCTGCAACTGAGGTATATGCCCTTGACTAGGATATATAGTCTGTGAGCCAAAGCTTTATCCACTAAGCCAAACCAGCTAGGGCCAGTAAATACCGTATTTGCCAGCGTATAAGACGATTTTTTGGCCCTGAAAAATATGCCTCCAAGTGGGGTAGTCTTATACAGCGAGTATATAACAAACTCTGTATTTTTAGTGAAAATGTTAGGGGGTCGTCTTATACGCCCAGTCGTCTTATACGCCGGCAAATACATATTTTTCAGGGCCAAAAAATCGTCTTATACGCCGGCAAATATGGTATTTCTTAAAAGAATGAGAGAATAAACAAAATAAACAAATATTAAATAGTAGCCTTAGATTCTTTTGCAAGTCAAATACAAATTTTCAATAAATTAAATCATTTATTATAAAGTTGATAGCTCCTAAAGAGTTAGTTCATTTGGATATAAACACACACACACACACATACATGCATACAACATAGTACCAATCCTAAATACTCACGGGTACAAGGGATTTGTATTAGCCAGTTGGAGAGTGTGTGTTTTCACAGGTTCCACAGCTATTAACATATCTTGTTCTACAGCCATAGGAAGCACAGAATATCCACAGTAATCTATATGTTCTCCTAGGAAAAAAAGAAAGCATGTTTCATCATTGAAAACATACAACACAAGAGAAGCAAGCACAAGTTAACACTGAGGAAAAAACTTGACCACAAGGTAGGTTTTTACAGAAAATAAAATACTATGGGAAGAAACGGACGGGGGTTTCCTTTTCTCCCAGATATCTGAGCCAGGAACTACTGCTAGCAGAAGTATAATAGTTATTATTTTCT
Source organism: Vespertilio murinus (assembly GCA_963924515.1). Classification (NCBI taxonomy): domain Eukaryota; kingdom Metazoa; phylum Chordata; class Mammalia; order Chiroptera; family Vespertilionidae; genus Vespertilio; species Vespertilio murinus. Next base: position 162,259,552 of record OZ004704.1, on the reverse strand, counting down.
ATCAATTTTAGACTCCTTTAAACATTTGTAAGTTTTCTTTTCCACTTTCTGACTCATAATGAATACTTTTCTATAATTGTGAAGCATCAAAAGCACTATTCCTTTTTCTGTTGTTTTTTGCATCAACTTTTAAAATATGAATGATTGAAGCCTTTAGTACACTCTCCCTCATATTAACATTATGTGAGTCCTATTTTCTTCCTTACTAAAGAATGAGGTCACCAAAGGTGAGGGCTTTGCTTTATTTTTCTCTGTGGTCTAACCAAATGCCTTACAAATTATGCTGGCATTGGTAAGTTGTGCTGAATATGCTCCACATATCTATGATAAAGAAAAATAAATGCCGAACAGGTTTGGCTCAGTGGTAGAGCGTCGGTCTGCGGACTGAAAGGTCCCGGGTTCAATTCCGGTCAAGGGCATATACATTGGTTGTGGGCACCTCCCCGGTGGGGGCGTGCAAGAGGCAACTGCTCGATGTTTCTCTCTCATTGCCGTTTCTAACGCTCCATCTCTCTCCCTTCATCTCTGTAAAATATCAATAAAATATATATAAAATATTAAATAAATAAATAAATAAAAAGAAAAATAAACTGGAAAAATAATAATATTTATTCTGTATTACTTTATATATAGTAAGCAAATATAGGAAGTAAACTATTCTTTTAATTCTAATTCTTCCATGAAACACGAGGAAGAAATTTTTTCTGTTATACCATAATGTCTTCAGATTATCACTTAAATTCAAGGTTGTTACACATAACATTTAACTACAAAATAACGATTCAAGAAGGTGGGCTAAAGCAAGCTCATTTATATTTTTTTGTTTTGTTTTGTTTTATATCTTTTTATTATTATTATTATTGATTTCAGAGAGGAAGGGAAATGGAAAGCGAGATAGAGAAATCAATGATGAGAAAGAATCATTGATCGGCTGCCTCCAGTACAACCCACACTGGAGCTTGAAGGAAGAAGAAAAATATGAACAATAAAATGGCTATTAATACATATCTACCAAGAATTAAATCTAAAAAACAAAATAAACAAATATGCAGAAAAGAAAAAAAAGTTTTAATAAAAATAAAGGGCTTTTCCGATAGAGAAGTGGTTTTCAATGTTATCTTTCTCCCCAACTTCCTTCAAGAAGATAATAATACAAAACAATGGATCACAAGTAAAAAACCATGTATTTAAAGAAGTGGAACTGCATGGAGGCACCAAATTCTGTTGGGAAAGCTGCAGTGTGGGTGGGAGCCTTCTGATATTCTTCCTTTTGTCAAAAATTATGGAAATACTCCGGGTAAGGGGCAGGTTCGGAGCAGAAACTGCTGGCAAGTAGGATAATAAGACAATTACACTCTGCATATTTTAACAGAAAATATAATGTTTTTAATAAACTCTGAAATTCATTTCATCCCAAGCACCAAGTAAATTAACCACATTGAAACATAATATCCCCTCCCTTTTTTAAATCAGAAAATAGTCAATAAATTTACTAGATTAAGAATTACTTATCAGGAAAATTCTTAATTTTGAAATTTTACCCACAAAACTAAAGAAAGCTTGGCCTCTGATCTGAAGCTACTGCTTCTTTTCAGTCCTTTCAAGATTGCAAGTTGTTATTCTCGCACTCTGCTGTCTCCAGGCCTTTTTCCTGTCCTCCTGTTCTTCGGAGGCTTGACCCCTTCTCTCCTCCTCATCATTCTTATCCCTTAGATACTCGGTTCTTCAGTGAAGACCTAAGCAACTCCTTCCATCCCCCTCCTACAATAACCTACATAAAATTCAGGTAAACAACCCAGTCTAAGGCCCTACTTCCTAATTCCTTGACCTCAGGAGAACCTCACCTCCTCCCTGCCTCAGCCATCCATTTAGTACTCCCAGGTTTTAACAATTTTAGTAATGACCAAACACCTTCTTATCACCTGGAACTTTTCTGCCTATGAAGTTTTAATTTCAAATATCTTATTTTTCACTAACACCATCCTGCTTTCCTGTTTTCCAGACTCAGCTCTTTGCCCTCTCTACCCTATAAACTCCCTACTACCTTCATTGTTTTTTCTACCCAGCACAGATTCCAGGGTTCATATCATCAACATCCTAGTGCCACTGCCATTCTCTTGTAACTTCCATATGGAGAAAAAAAAATCTAGAACAAACAGAAGCAACTTAGACCAGCTGAAAAGAAAAAAAGAAAAAGGAAACTCTAGATACCAGTATTGCTATAATTCTTTGGTCTCCAGGTCTAGCCAGACCTCAATGTTCCCGGCAAACCTTTTGTTTTTCCAGTCATCTCCCTCTCCCATCCTTCCTCCCAAGGCTATTTCAAATTTTCTGCCTTCTCCTTAAATTTACAATTCCTCCTATGGGTGGGGACACCCATAAGAACTCCCTCAACCTTCTATGCAAAAATTATACATTTACCTACATCAACCTGTATCCTTTTCCTCCTTGCCTTCTGTTAAAAAGGGTCAAAGAGGCCCTCTTCCTATGCTCTAGATACCAGCCCTCTTTCCCTCTAGGGAATTCTGCTCCACCAGTTCCTCTCTTTTCAATCTCTCTCTTTCCACTGGATTTACTCCACTGCCCCTTGCCCCTCATTTAAATATCCCATATTTTTTATATCTCCGTTATTTGCTTCGAAATAAAATAAGATCACCTAAGTTAGTAATTAAAGCTATTGGGTACATGGGAGTTTATTCTATTACTAGAGGCCCAGTGCATGAAATTCGTGCACTCAGGGGGGGGGGGGGTCCCTCAGCCTGGTCTGTGCCCTCTTGCAATCAGGGAGCCCTTGGGGAATGTCCGACTTACAACTTAGGTGGGGAGTGGGCCTAAGCCGGCAGTCAAACATCCTTAGTGCTGCCACAGAGGTGATAAAGGCTCCCACCACTGCAGCTGCGCTCACCAGCTGTAAGCCCAGCTTCTGGCTTAGCAGTGCTCCCACTGTGGGAGCGCATTGACCACCAGGGAAAGTTCCTGCATTGAGCATCTGCCCCCTGGTGGTCAGTGCACGTCATAGCCATTTGGTCAATTTGCATATTCACCTGTTATTACATAGGATGCCAATTACTTTTTTGTATGTTTACACTTTTCATTTTAAAAGTTTTTTTAATCTTCCTTTGATTCCTGAAGTTTTCTCAGTTCTCCATCCTAATTTCTCTCAATAAAAACAAATCATTCTCACATGAAGACTGCCACTGTTCCAGTTTTATACATTATGGCATTCTAGCACATGTTGGTATTCAATAAATATCGATGAAATGAATATGATCAAATCTCATGCCACAGTGTTTAAATATGATTTTAACTGGATAGGGAACTGCATAAATTTCCTGTTGTGGATGGAAAAGGAGCTTCTATGGAAAGTAATCACACAGGGTGATCTGACCATAAATTCCTAACTGTGCAGGTTATGGTTGGTAGTCACGTCCCAGGCATATAACTTCTTTATTAAAAGGCCTATCTTTGCCTTAAGCAAGCTCTATCCATTGTTTTCATGCATCTAGGTTAACACCTTTGAAGATAACCCCTCAGAACCCTCCTTATAAAGCTTGAATTTAACTGTCCTGTACTCCCCTGAATTGCTTTCTCCCACCTACATGTAATCTTTCTTATTTTCCTTCCTTAATCTCAAATGCATAAAAGCAACTGCAAAATCTTCTCCCAAGCATTTGTGATCTTACTCCTGGCTCATGTTGTTAGTGTGGCTCAAACTCTTTTAAATAAATGTTTTAAAAAGAATCATTCTTCAGGCCACCACATAACTAAAAGCAAGGAATTAGCCCTAGCCAGATTGGCTCAGTGGATAGAGCATCAGCCTGCGGACCAAAGGAGCCCAGGTTCGAATTTAGTCAAGGGCACGTACCTCAGTTGCAGGTTCCTCCCCAGCCTGGACCCAGGTCAGGACATGTGCCGGAAGCAACCAATCAATGCATTTCTCTCACATGGATGTTTCTCTCTGTCTTTGCCTCTCTTCCACTCTCTCTAAAAAATCAATGGAAAAATATCCTCAGGTGAGGATTAATAACAAAAATAAATAAAATTGAGGAATTACAGGGTTTCCAGTATTCTTCTAATACAATGAGTAAACATAAAATCATTAAAATTAGTCACAGCCTAAAAATGTAACCTACAGCACAGAAAAATATTTTCATTCTTATGAAACAACATTAATAGCTAGTTTCAACAAATTTATAAATTTTTTAAATTAATGGGAAAAATTAATATTAATAACATGGATTGGGAAAGATGAAAGTATAGTGTGGTTTCTTATATAAAAGCTTATCTTGCTAGAGTAGGTATATGTGAAATATTCTTTTTTTTTTTCAGTTCTCCTCGGAAAAAAAAGTAAGAAAATAATGTATTAATAAAAACTTGGATCTTATCAAAGTAGGAAAAAAATTAGAGAAGGAACTTTTGAAATACCTATTATGTTGACCCTTCCTGGTGCTCGAACATAGAACTTGGGAATGGATCCAAACTTAGAGTTAAACATCTCCTTTAGCTTCAGCAATCTGAAAATAATAGTAGAATGTGTCAGAATATCCACATAATAGAAAAATCCATAAAATACATATGTGCAAACATATTTCATATACCTACCATCATTAGTTACCATTAAAAAGTTAAAAAAAAAAAAAAAGCAAATCTTTTACTGACATACTTCCTTTAGAAACCCAGGAATAACAAATGTTGTAACTCCCTAAATGACATTCTAAGAGTTTGGATGTTCTTTCGTAGACACAAACCTGGCACATCTTGTGCCAGAGAGTAAGGAAGTGCTAAAACAATGATGTAACATGTCAGGACACAGGTGCCCACATAGAGGATCCCACTGCTCAAATCTAAAACAACTTGATCAACATAGTAATAAAGACATCATATTATAACCCACAAAATAAAACAAGTCAGTATGTCCATACTAACATAAATAACTGGAAGAGCCCTAGCTGGTTTGGCTCAGTGGATAGAGTCGTCAACCTGAAGACTGAAGGGTCCTGGGTTTGATTCCAGTCAAGGGCACATGCCTGGGTTGTGAGCTCGATCCCCAGTAGGGGGCATGTAGGAGGCAGCCAATCAATAATTCTCTCTCATCGTTGATGTTTCTATCTCTCCCTTCTTCGCTGAAATCAATATAAATTTATTTTTAAAGTAACTTGAAGGGAAAAAAAACACTTCATTACACTAGAATGACAAATAATAAATGTAAAATTTATGGAAAAAAACTGAAAATTATCATTTAGTGACCATCATAGTAATAATTTTTAATTCAGACAAGGATCATCAATGGATGCTAAAACCAGTAATTAAAGTTTGATATGAAACAGAATATTAACATATTTTTAAGTATATTGTATTGATTTTTTACAGAGAGGAAGGGAAAGAGATAGAGTTAGAAACATCAATGAGCAAGGAACATCAATCAGCTACCTCCTGCACCCTCCTCCCCAACTGGGGTTGTGCCCACAACCAAGGTACCCTGGGACCCTTCAGTCCACAGGCCAACACTCTATCTACTGAGCCAAACAGGTTAGAGCTTAACATATTTTTTGTTTATTTTTAAAAATATATATTTTATTGATATTTTACAGAGGAAGGGAGAGAGATAGAGAGCTAGAAATGTCAATGAGAGAGAAACATCCACCAGCTGCCTCTTGCATACCCCCTACTGGGGATGTGCCCACAACCAAGGTACATGCCCTTGACCGGAATCGAACTCGGGACCTTTCAGTCCGCAGACCAACGCTCTACCACTGAGCCAAACCGGTTTCGGCAGAGCTTAACATATTTTTTAAATATTTCATCAAAAGATACTCAAGAGTTACAGAAAAAAAATAGTAACTTTACAGTGGGAAAACCAGGCAGATGTGTCCTTAACCAAGTGATCCCAGTTATCAGCATGTTAATGGGCAAATAGACATCATGTGCCTCCTGATATGATGAACTGAGAAAACAAAATTACTTTTTTGTAGTATTCTTACCAAAAAAAGATAAAGCAAATCTAATAATGAAGAAATATTACATAAAGTGTGTTAAAGGGGAAAGAATTTTAAAGTATAATTACAACTCTTACACAGGTATAAAATGTGTTAAACATTTTTATCTCATGAACTATTGACAAAACCAGTAAAATATTATAATCAGTTAGAAGGCAAAACCAAAGTATTACTCATATAGTCAAATAAGGAATGTTGAAATGAATTTATAAGTAAACACAAAGCTACTAAAACTGGCGAATAACAACAATCGACTGCATCCCTCTAGACATAATTTGCAGTTTCTATGCATAAGAAGCATTTGCACTATCAGTTTTCTGTCCTACAAGCACTGTTAAAGGGCTTGACTGTAATGAAAGGCTCAGAAACACACAGAATCAGATCACTTGAAAGGTAGGTATGCCAGGCAACTTCTGGTTCTCCTTGGAGACACCTAGTAATCTTTTGATCCATTTCAAAGTTTTTCACAAGTTTTCCCTACAACCCAGATTGAGGGGTAGTCTATAAAATAACTGGTCGTGAAATGCAAAGAAAGACTGAGGAACTGTCTGCCCCCCAAAATAAAAGATATTAAAAAAACAAAACAAACAAAACAAAAAACCTAAATGCACCCTGTGTCCTCAATTGAATCCTGATATATATACATATATATATATATATATATATATATATATATATATATAATTTGCTATAAAAAGCACATTAGTGGGATAATTGGTAGCACTTGAGGTCTGTCAATAGATAATATCATATCGATGTTAATTTCCTGATTTTAATCATTGTATTCTGGTTGTATTAGAAAATATTCTATTTAAGGTTAAAGAGGCATCATGTCTTCAACTTAACCTCAAACTGTTTAGAAAAAATATAACATAAAAAGAGAGAGAACAATAAAACAAATATGGAATAACATTAACATCTGGGAAAGCTGGGAGAAGAGTACACAGTGATTTTTTACTATTTGATTATTGTATAAATCTTAAATTATTTCAAAATAAAAAGTCTTTAAAAAGTATTTACTGATTCTTTACTAAATAACTTAAAAAGGAGATTAATAATAGTCATTGGCCTCTAGAAATATAAAAGTCTGTCAGAAGAGAAAGATGGGTAAGCTAAAAAGTACAATACAGCATGACAATAAAGTAATACAGTTCTGTGGGAGTAGAGAGAAGCTTTGTAACTCCTACTGTGGGAGAATGTGGATGAAGATAAATCCATAATGGGGAGAATAAGTTAGAGAAGGCTTCCCAAAGAGCCAACAGTTAAAATTAATTGTAAAGGATGATATCAGACAAGTGGGATGTTGTGACGCATTCTAGGCAAATGGAATTAAAAGGACCAGCATGCTGCATTCAGAAAATTATAATTAGGCTTTAAATGCATCAAAAGAGAAAAGTAGGAGAGGAGACTGGTGGTAATCAAGTCCCAGATATCAAAGGGCTTTATATGCCAAGGTGAAGCAATTGGCTGAGAACAGAGGTTTAAGGATAAAGTGATATCCATTTCACACCTGACAAAACTCACTGTGGAATGATGGAAGGTGGGTCATAGGAAGGCAAGGCAGGAAGACAGAAATCCAATAAGAAGCCATTGCAATAAATCTAGAGAGAAATGCTGAGGGTACACAAGTGGTGGAGATGGAGAAGGGTGAAGAATAAGTTGATAGTAAGGAAGTCTAATCCATAGGAATCAGTGACCAATTAGGTGTGGGAAAGAGGGAGAAGTTTTCTAGCTTATTTAACTCCACTGGCCTCAATAGGTGCTATTTCTGCCTGTGAAAATCACATACAGACAAAATTCAAGTTCTGCTGAACTTGAATCCTTATTAATTTGCTTTTATAAACACTGCAAACACAAATAAATGAAGTATTAACAGTACATTAGAATAAGTCTCCTAAAATTTTGCATTATTTTCCCAACCTACCCCAGGAAAGCAGTCTGTCCGTACCTTACTATAGTTACTACATCACCAAGAGGCTTACCCTACAACACTCCTGCCTTTGGAATTCAAATGCAAAGAGACTGAAAAGGAAGGTATTTTCCTTGAAGAATAGAAAGAACTGGTGTACACAATGTTTTTCTAAACCTCATACCTAATCTAGACATATAAAAGCCAAGTGACTAGAATGACCAGAATGACCAGTAGCTATGACATGCCCTTCAGCCAGCCAACCAGCCCAATGGGGGAGGGGTTGGTTGGCCAACCTCCTGTGGCCCCTCCCCTTGGCAGATCCCCTCACCTTGACCAGGGGCAGGGCTGGTGACCAACCTCCCACATCCCCTCCCCATGGCCCACCCACCCTGATTGGTCGGGGCAGGCTGGCTGGACCTCACCTGTGCATGAATTCATGCACCGGGCCTCTAGTCCTCTAATAATGAAGCAATAAGGCTATAATTGGGAAAGTATTTTTACCACACTGGGCTAGTCACCAGCAAGACTCCATCACTTAAAATGTAGTCACTTACAGTATGCCTCCAAAAAGAGTACAGTGAGCATTTCCAATCCTATCTAATAAAGAAGGAATATGCTTATTGACTGCCATGGCAGCACCCACAGCCAATAAGGAGGGAATATGCTAATTGACTGCCACACCCTCAAAGATGGCAGCGCCCAGTCCCCTTAGCCCCACCGGGGTGGCAAGCGTGTGGCAAGTCCCCCAGTCCCCACAGTGCCCCAACCACCCAGAGCTACCCGAGGCTCAGTTAACCAGGGCCAGCCGAGGCTTGCGCTGTGGGCAGGGGCAGCAGCAGAGGTGTGATGAAAGCGTCACTTTTCCCTCATCGCCGGGTCACCTCCCACCCCTGAGGGCTCCTGGACTGTGAGAGGGCACAGGCCAGGCTGAGGGACCCCTCCTCCAGTGCATGAATTTTCATGCACAGGACCTCTAGTATGAACATAAGAGCCCCTACAAAGATCACATTGTTAAAAGCAGAAATGGTCAAATTATCACCACACAAATTGCTGAATCTGGTGCTCTGAAGGCTCTTTGAACTTCAAACCTATTTTAGCAGCAGTCTAATAGAACTTGAGAAACAAAAAATATGACTGTAGAAATGAAATAGATTTCAATATAAGAAGTGATTCTCTGAGGACCTTTGGATGACCAAATGGCTAATTTCAAAGAAGAATGAATTAAAATTTTAAGATATAAGACATGTATCTTTAGTTTGACCATATAACCTTAGACAACTCTCTTGTACTATCTATGCTCTGTTTTATCTTCACTATAACAAGAGAAATATGAATTTTTAATACTAATTTAAGAATACTTGGTTGTGAATAGGTATTTTCATGGTGAAGGGAATCAAAACTTGCCACTTCAAAATATATCATTTGGCAGGAGGATTAGTTTAAGCTGAAGGCAACTTAAGAAATAGCAAGCACAGGAGGAGCTCTCTACTCTCCCTCTACCTACTGAAGAGCAGGGCATAGATTTCCCTTTCTGCACTTGTCTCATTCCGTCTCCCATACAAAGAGATGAAGACTCTTATCACTGAAGGCTTCACTAACAAATCTACATAAACAAACCCTATTAAAATAGCCCTTACCATCTTCCATTAGTTTCCCCCATATAGTCTCCTTCCCACAACTTGCCATCCCTACAAACTCAAACCCCTTCTTTTTGTCTAGTCAATTCTCACAATTTATCATCCTTTATTAAAATGCCTAAACTTAAGAGAGTAGAAGAAAACTTTTTCCTCACTTAAAATCCTATTTTTAATGAGTTGTTCTATCCCTCATTTTCCTCAACTACAAATTGAGGATAATGACAGAAGTTACTGCAAAGGTTTGTTATGAGAATAATAAGAGCCCAGCTACAATGGCTCAGTAGTTGAGTATCAACCTATGAACCAGGAAGTTGCTGTTTGATTCCCAGTTGCAGGCTCAGTTCCCAGTGGGGGTTGTGCAGGAGGCAGCCAATCAATGATTCTCTCTCATCGTTGTTGTTTCTATTCCTCTCTCCCTCTCCTGTCCTCTCTGAAATCAATAAAATACCTAGGAATAAACTTAGCAAAGAACATAAAAGACCTATATATTGAAAATTACAAAGCTTTATTAAAAGAGATTTAAAAAGACAAAACAAAATGGAAAAATATCCTATATTCATGGGTTGGAAGAATCAACATAATGAAAATGGCAATATTACCCAAAACAATACACAGATTTAATGCGATCCCCATCAAAATACGAATGTCATTTTTTTAAAGAAATAGAACAAGGACCCATCAGATTTGTATGGAACCACACAAGACCCCAAATAGCCAAAGCAATCCTGAGAGTAAAGAGCAAAGCTGCAGGTATCATGCTACCTGACTTCAAATTACACTACAGAGCTACAAGAATGAAAACAGCATGATATTGGCAGAGAAACAGATACGCACATCAATGGAACAGAATAGAGAGCCCAGCTATGAAACCACATGTAAATGGACAGATAATTTTCGACAGAGGAGCCAGAAACACACAATAAAGGCAGTCTCCTCAGTAAATAATGCTGGGACAACTGGAAAGCCACACATAAACAAATGAAACTGGATTACAATTTGTCCCCATGTACAATTCAAAGTGGATCAAAGACCTAAATATAAGACCTGAAACAGTAAGTTACATAGAAAAAATATAAGAACCAAACTTATGGGCTTGGTCACAGAGAACACTTTATAAACTTGTCCCCAAAGGCAAGGGAAGTAAAGGAAAAAATAAATGAATGAGGCTACATCAAACTAAAAAGCTTCTGCCCAGCCAAAGAAACGAACAACAAAACAGAGGCAGCCAGATTGGAGATGATATTTGCAAACAGTAGCTCTGACAAAGATTTAATTTCCAAAATGTCTAAAGAACTCACAAAACAACACTGAGCAAATAAACAACTCAAACTAAAAATGAGCAGAGACCTGAAAATATACCTCTCCCAAGAAGACATAGGAACAGCCAATAAATACATGAAAATTTGTTCAACCTCATAGCAAATCAGGGAAATGCAAATCAAAACTACAATGAAATCCCACCTCACACCTGTTAGAGTGGTCATAAGCAATAAGACAAGCAATAGCAAGTGTTGGAGAGGCTGTGGGGGGAAAGGGAACCCTGACTCACTGCTGGAGGGAATGTAGACTAGTACAACTATAGGAAGCAGGCTGGTGATTCCTCAAAAAACTAAGAATAGTGCTACCATATGATCCAGCAATCACTCGTCTGGGTATGTACTCGAAAACCTTGAAATCCTGTGTTTGCAAAGATATGCGCACCCCCTATGCTCATTGCAGCATTATTCAAGGTGGAAGACATGCAAACAACCAGTGCCCTGCGACAGAAGACTGGATAAAGAAGATGCGGTACATAAAAACCGTGGAATGTTACTCAGCCATAAGAAGGGATGAAATAATACCATTTGCAACAACCTTGAGAACATTAAGGTGAGGGAAATAAGTCAGTCAGAAAAAGTTAAGAACCATATGATTTCATTCATATGTGGGATATAAAACTGAAACTCGTGAACACAACCAGCAGTGTGGTGGCTGCCAGAGGGAAGGAGGTTGAGGAGGGGTGTGAAAAGATTCCTAACATATGGTGACAGGAGATTTGACTTTTGGTGGTGGGCACATGGTGGGCACACAGATCTCGTAACTTAGAAACCCACACCTGAAACCTATATGTTCATGTTGACTAATGTCACCCCAATAAATTTAACAAATAAATAAAGTCACATCAAAAAAGAAAATAAAAAATAAAGCTCTTGACATGCTGGAAAGGACAGAAATGTCCTCACATTAATAAAGGCTATTTATCAGAAACAGCAAACGTCATATTTGATTACAAAATGGTAGAATTGTTCCCATTAAAAGCAGAATCAAGCTGAAACCGGTTTTGCTCAGTGGATAGAGCATCGGTCTGTATCCCTCTCCCTTCCTCTCTATAAAAAATCAATAAAATATTTTTTAAAAAGCAGAATCAAGGAAAGGGTGCTATCATTCAATACCATACTATACTAGGTAAAATGTAAAAGACATCAAAAAGTTTAAGTGCTAGTGCCAAAACCGGTTTGGCTCAGTGATAGAGCATCTGCCTGCGGACTCAAGGGTCCCAGGTTCGATTCCGGTCAAGGGCATGTACATTGGTTGCAGGCACATCCCCAGTAGGGGGTGTGCAAGAGGCAACTGATCAATGATTCTCTCTCATCGATGTTTCTAACTCTCTATCCCTCTCCCTTCCTCTCTGTAAAAAATCAATAAAATATATATTTTTTAAAAAGTTTACGTGCTAGACTGGGAACAATATTGTATAATACATTAAAAAACACACAAATTATTTATATTAAAAAATCCATACATTCATACAATATATATATATATATATATATATATATATATATATATATATACTCCTGAAAACTAACAACAAAATAGACAATCCTATATAATAAAAGAGTAATATCAAATCGACCTAACAGGAGAACTATGGGTCCCTATGACATGCACTGACCACCAGGGGGCAGACACTTAACACAAGAGAGCTGCTCAGCCAGAAGCCCTGAGCCAGGCTCATCACCTCTGGCGAGCACAGCTGGAGGGCTGGAGCCTCTCCTGCCTGCATAGCAGCACTAAGGATGTCCCACTGATAGCTCCCAGACTGGAAGAGGGTATAGGCCATGCTGAGGGACCCCCCACCAGTGCATAAATTTAATGCACTGGTCCTCTAATCTAATAACATCTTTTTTTGCAGAACCATTTGGAATAAACAATCAACATTTTATTTTTTAAAATATATTTTTTAATTTGATTTCAGAGAGGAGGGGAGATGGAGATAGAAACATCAATGATGAGAGAAAAATCACTGATCAGCTGCCTCCTGCATGCCCCCTACTGGGGATTGAGCCCACAATCTACGCATGTGCCCTGACTGGGAATCGAACCATGACCTCCTGGTTCATAGGTCATTGCTCAAACACTGAGCCATGCCGCTGGTCAACAATCAAAATTTTAAATGTTCATTACCTTTGGCCCTGATTCCATTTCCATGAATGAGTTTTTTAAGAAGATTCCATTCTTCTTTTTTCTTTTTATTTCATGAATGAGTTTTAAGAGACATTCACAAAAATCCTCAAAGATTGATGTACAAAATGCTGACTGTAGCATTGTTTGTAAGAGTGAAAAATTGGAAACTAAAACATACACTCTGAAATAGTTTAGTAGTCAAATAAATAATGGTATTCATACTATTAAACACTCTTTGTCCTTAAAACAGTGAAATAAATCTGAATGGAGTGATATGGCAGAATCTCTAAGAAAAACTGTTAAGTGAAAAAATTTACAGAAAAACAAATATGATTCTACTCATATGAATACAATAATACCATTTTGCATACAATGGTAACAATATTACAAGGTTAGAATATATTATTAAGATAAAATAATCTTACAAGGATACAAATCAAATGGATAACTTCTATAAGCGAAGAATGGGCAGCACAGATTAGGAATCAGAGACTATAGTGAGTAAAGGCTGTGGGATTTCCGGGCTTCCCTGAATATACTTTTACATAATTCAAATCTTTCCTGTTGAGAATGCATTCACACAGCACCATTATTCATAGAGACAAGAGGTGGAAACAACCCATCAACTGATGAACGAATAAACAAAATGCGATCTATCCATACAATAAATACTATTCAGTCATAAAAGGAATAACATACTGGTAACATGTTGCAACATGGGTGAACCTGGAAAATATATTAAGTGAAAGAAACTTGTTACAAAAACTACATATTATATGATTCCATTTATTTGAAACTTCCAGAATAAGCAACACTATAGAAACAGAAAGTGATTGCTTAGGAGTGGGGGATGCAGAATTCTTTTGGGGATGATAAAAAGGGTTCTAACTTGGATTACCTAACAATTGAACATTCCTGTGAATATACTAAAAACCACTTAACCGTAAACTTTATTTTTTAAATATTTTTATTGATTTTTTTACAGAGAGGAAGGGAGAGAGATAGCTAGAAACATCGATGAGAGAGAAACATCGACCAGCTGCCTTTTGCACACCCCCTACTGGGGATGTGCCCGCAACCAATGTACCAGAATCGAACCTGAGACCTTTCAGTCCGCAGACAGATGCTCTATCCACTGAGCTAAATCGGTTTCGGCTTCACCGTAAACTTTAAACAGGTAAAATATGCTACTGTTATTGAATCGTAATGTAAATATCTGTGTTTTCCGATGGTCTTGGGCTCTACAGCAGCAGTTCTCAACCTGTGGGTTAAAACCCACAGGTTGAGAACCACTAGCAGGGTCACCTAAGACCATCAGAAAACACAGATATTTACATGATGATTCATTAACAGTAGCAAAATTACAGTTATGAAGCTGCAATGAAAATAATTTTATGATTGGGGGTCACCACAACATGGGGAACTCTATTAAAGGGTCGAGGCATTAGGAAGGTTGGAAATCACTAATTTAGAGGATCAGGTGTCCTTGATGTTGAAGAGGCATCCTGAACAAAGGAGTTCCACCAGAAGACAATCTGATCTTGACACTCTCATGCATTTTTTTTCAAAACTTTCAGTATATTGCAACATATGACCAGCTAGGTGGATTTATAGCTATACTATCTAAACTTAAGTTACCCCTACTAAAATGAATAAGTGGCTGAAACACTGCTTAAAGCTAACAATCATATTGCATACACAAGTGAAAACAAGAAAAAAGTAGAGCACAAATTCATCTGACTGCTGTTATGATCTCTTCTGTGGCTAGGGCAGAACAGTATTTGTTGCTTGAATGAACACTGAAAGTCAAAAAGGTAAAGATCTCTAAGAAAATTTTATAATTCTTTACTTTTAGTAATTGTTACCACCATTTCCCCTCCCCCAAAGAGGAATATTGAGCATTTTTAGTAAAATCATATAAATCAAAAGACAGAAATTTATGCACAGATATGCTTTAAGTACAAGGTGCCAGATTATTTTCATGTAACAAATTCTTCATGAATTTTATAGGAAGCATGTGTTTAAAAAGTGTCCTAATTCATTCAAATGTGTAAGGACAACATTACTGTGCAAGGGCCTCCAGAGAATATATTGACATCCAAAAACATTCACAAGCCCTAAACCAGTTGCTCAGTGGTTAGGGCATTGGCCCATAGCCTGAAGGGTACTGGGACCAATTCCGGTCAAGGGCACATACCTCACTCATTTAGGGAGCATTCAGGAGGTAATCAATCAAAGTCTCTCTGTCACATCAATATTCCTCTCTCTGTCTCTTCCCCCTCCCTTCTACTCTCTCTCTCAAAATCAATGGGAAAAATATCCTTGGGTGAGGATTAGCAAAAAAACAAAGACATTCACAAGTAGTTTAAAGCAGCGATAAACAGAAACTATTTGCAGGCTGAAGATAACAGCAAGAAATATTTAAAGTGATGAATAGCAAGAACCTACAACCAAGATTACTGTATCCAGCAAAACTATCATTCAGAATTGAAGGTCAGATAAAGAGCTTCATAGATAAGAAAAAGCTAAAGGAGTTCATCACCACCAAACCAATATTACATGAAATGCTGAAAGGTATTCTTTAAGAAGAGGAAGAAGAAAAGGGTAAAGATAAAAATTATGAACAACAAATACATGTCTATCAACAAGTGAATCTAAAAATCAAGTGAATAAAAAATCTAATGGCCAAAACTGGTTTGGCTCGGTGGATAGAGCTTCAGCCTGCAGACTGAAGGGTCCCAGGTTCCATTCCCGTCAAGGGCATGTACTTTGGTTGTGGGCACATCCCCAGTGGGGGGTGTGCAGGAGGCAGCTGGTTGATGTCTCTCTCTCATTGATGTTTCTATCTCTCTATCTCTCTCCCTTCCTCTCTGTAAAAAATCAAAAAATATATATTAAAAATAAATAAATAAATAAAGCATCGCTAGTCTCCATAACCAAAAATTGTGTTTCTTTCTGGTAACTAAATTTGCTGGCTTAAGGGTGAAAAAACACTTGCAAGTTTTAGTAAAGTTATATTATCAACTGTCGCATGATGATCATATACCAGGAAGTAGGGAGAGCTTAGAGACTTAATATTAAAGAAAAAAGTTATGGGAGGGAGTAAAAATTAGAAACAGCAAAGGGGGAGGCAAAGCCACCTTAGAAAATCTGAGTCAAAATGACTTATCTCTACAAAGTACCGGTATCTGCAATATGCCCTCAAATGAAAAGATTGTCCACTAGGTATCACTAAGCTATTAGTTACTATAAATACTGGTGGAATATTAACTCCCTAAGTGACAATTCATAGATTCCATGATTTGTGTAAAAGAATGCATACATGAAGGGTTTTGTTTGTTTGTTTGTTTGTTTGTTTGTTTGTTTGTTTGTTGGAGACAGTGTGTTGTGTGTGAGCCAGCAGGCAAGACAGAGAGATAAGGGATTTAGGGACTTACAGTTCATTTGGATATTTCTGCTAAAGCCCTGCATAAGAGCATACCAATTTAAGCAATACAGGGAAAAGAAGAATTCGCATAGATGAAGAGAAACACACATCCCTGACAAGAGTCAAGGCAGAAAATGCCGCATGGTCTACCTTGCAAGCCCAGCAGCGCAGCCTTATAAAAATCTCAAGGATTCTGTTCCCTCCCAGGGGAAAAACACAGTGCCCGGTGTCCCGGCAAAGCGTCAAATCCTTGGACAGCATCTGCACCAACGCAGGCGACCCCAAACCCCCAAACCGCGGCATGTCCTCTCCCCCACCTGGGATGTTCTGCCACCTGGACTCGGCACGTGACGGGGCCCTCCGTAGACATGTTTCGCTAGACCCTTCTTCCTTAGGCAGTTCCAACTGGTAAAGAAAGGCTCCCAAGGAAATCACAAGACATCTGCTGCGGGAGCCCTTTCTTCCGGGCGACGCCGGCCCCGCCAGCCTGCGGAAATCCTGCAGATCCGCTGAGGTGGCCGCTCCCGCCGCTCCTCCTCTGGCTCCTCCCCCCAGGCTGTGCGGCTCCGCGCCGCCCGGCAGCTGTCAGGCTCGGCCCTGAGCTCCGAGCTACCGGGGCTCCCGGTAGCCCTTGTCCCGAGCACAGGCGGAGCAGACTTAGTAAATTTTCCTTCTGCGTCCTAGGCTTAGGTCTGAGTATAGAGTTATAAGCTGAAGACTCGGGTTGCGCTCTCTCCGCCTTCCCCCCACCCTTTTTAAAAATATATATATATATATTTTATTGATTTTTCACAGAGAGGGAGAGAGAGGGATAGAGACTTAGAAACATCGATGAGAGAGAATCATCGATCAGCTGCCTCTTGCACAACCCCCACTGGGGATGTGCCCGCAACCAAGGCCCTTGACCGGAATCGAACCTGGGACCCCTCAGTCCGCAGGCCCATGCTCTATCCACTGAGCAAAACCGGTTTCGGCCCCCCACCCTTTTTTTTAAAAGTTAGGGCTTTTGTTCTTTAATGACCAGCAACTACTCCAAAACGTTTAGTTATTGCCTCTTGTGTGGGTTGCTTCCAAATCAGGCAATATAAAATGGATGCAACACTTGATTTAAACACATTTGCATTTATTCCAGACTAGATGCATCCGTAGGCCTTCCTAGAACACATAGCAAAAAGAAGAAAAACATGTCTGAAACTGCAAGAGCCCTTAGTCTCCAGTTCAACCTGTTCATTTATCAGTTACCTAGAGAAATCTTAGATTCCCTATATATCAAGAAACATAATAAATATAAAGTGCTTTAATTAGTAAGAGACCTGGCATAAGGAAAATAGTATAAGAAAGTAATGTGAGTTTTGTTTTTTGGTTTCCAATAGGGGTTCTTTTAATAGTTTGAGAACAAGTTATTTTAAAAGCAATGTTTTATAAAAATAACACATAAATTTTGGGGACAAAAGTTACTAATTATTTCTATACTTTTTTTTAAAAGCATCCTTCACTGGAGTCTCATCAAAGATCACACATGGCCGAAACCAGTTTGGCTCAGTGGATAGAGCATAGGCCTGTGGACTGAAAGGTCCCGGGTTCGATTCCAGTCAAGGGCATGTACCTTGGTTGCAGGCACATTCCCAGGAGGGGGTGTGCAGGAGGCAGCTGATCGATGTTTCTCTCTCATTGATGTTTCTAACTCTCTCTCCCTCTCTCTTCCTCTCTGTAAAAAAGTCAATAAAAAATATATTTTTTTTAAAAAGGTCACACATGTTCAGAAGTAGGCTGGGTTTTAATTCCAGCCACAGAAATGACCACACCAGCACTGCTATCACTTGTGTGTCTTCTCGTCTCTGGTCCAGAGTCTGCCCCTCGAAGTGCAGTCAGACCAGCACAGCAGCACCTGGGAGATTATTAGAAATGGACAATCTTGGGCACAAACCCACTGACTCATATTTTACAATATAAACCATATATTTTAAATTCTCTTTTTAAAATCTTTTTTCTTTAATTCAGTGAGGTGGCATTGGCCTTTAAAAACATGTATGCTTCAGGTGTACAATCCTATAATATGACATCTGAATACTGTATTATGTGTTCACCGCCTCAAGTCAAATCTGAATTTTCTATAAGCCATTTTTAAATGAGGAGAAAGAGATGCATGGAATTAACTGTAATAATACATTTTATCTAATATATCCAAAATATTATTTCAAAATATAATCAGTATAAAAATTGTTTTATATTTTACTTTTTCATAGGAACTCTCCAAAGTCCAGTATATATTTTATACTTATATCTCAATTCCAATTGCAAGATGTAACAACTGTATTAGACTCTATATAATTAGACTATAAACTCCCTGAAGGCAAGAACTATTTTTACAGACTCTGGGTTTTTTCTATGCTTTATGATACTCTTTTATTAATTCTTTCTTATGATTATTGGTGAGGCAAATATTCCTTAAAAAAAAACACAAAAAGCATAAAGGATTCTTACAACTCAATAGTAATAAGACAAATAACCCAATTTTAAAATGGACAAAAGAGGCGCTGTTTCTCAGTGGTTAAAGTTTATGCTCCTGCACCAGTTGGCAGGTCGAACGCTGGCCCAGGTTGGGGCGCAGTTGAAGAGGCAACTGATCGATGTGTCTCTCTTGCATCAATGTTTTTCACTCTCTCCTCCTCCCTCCCTTCCACTCACTCTAAAAAAAATCAGTGGGAAAAATATCCTCAGGTGAGGATTAACAACAACAAATGGGCGAAAGAACTGAAGAGATCCTGCACCAAAGAAGATGCATGGATGACAAATAAGCATATGAAAAGATGTTCATCATTAGTCATTAAGAAAATGAAAATTAAACCCAGAATGATATGCCACTACACTCCTACTAGAGGACTAACCTTAACTGACCACACTACCTGACGGCAAGGATGTGGTGCAATTGGAACTCTTAAACACTCTTGATGGATATATAAAATTGAAAAGCCAGTTAGGAAAACAATGTGGCAGTTTCTTAAAAAGTTAAACATACATCTACTATATGATACAACATTCTACTACTACCTTGTTTCCCTGAAAATACAACATCCTCCGAAAATAAGACCTATTTACAGGTTCCCTTCTGAGTGAAATATAAGGCATCCCCCCGAAAATAAAGCCCCTAGGCCCCCAGACTCTGTCTCAGAATGAAAATTAATTTACCGTAAACTGATCGCTAGGGCCGCCCCAACTGGCCTCTAGCAACCAGTGACCTTACGTGGAGTCCTGACGTCACTGCTGTGTGAATGGAGAGAAATCAGCCTGGAAACTTTGTGAAACCTAAACTGCAAGAAGTTGTGACTTGGGTGAAGAATTTATGGGAGAAAATCACTGACAGTTGCATTGCAAATGCACTGCGAGCAGGCTACCTTGACAAGAAGTATTCATTTAAAGACAGTGCTGTTGCTAAACGTGAGAGATTTGGTCCACTAATTCTGAAAGAAATGGAGTCACAAGAAATTCACCAGGAAATTCAGGAATTGGATTGTTATGATGATGTTCCAGAAGATGATGACATGATTGTCATTGAATAAATGAGTAAATTCTTGATACTGTAGGATTCACAGTTTGTCTGGTTTGTGTTGACAACTACCGTACTACCGTACCGTACACAGGTAATAAATGTCCTTTATTTTCATTTAACAATAAATGTGTACCGTATTCTTCTTCATGGAAAAATAAGAGAGCCCCTGAAAATAAGATCTAGCGCATCTTTGGGAGCAAAAATTAATATAAGATACTGTCTTCTTTTCGGGAAAACAGGGTATTTTCCCATGTCCATATCTACTGTTATATAACAACTAGAGGGGTGGTGAATGAAACTTGTGCACAGGTGAGATCCTCAGGCCTGACAGGCCATTGAAGCACCAGTGTCTGGAGTGGGAGGGCAGGTCCCAGTTGACCTCTAGGCCATGGGCAGCACCTGGGCTCTGGGGGGCCCCCGGTTGCCCCTCTCCACCTGAATCACAGCACCCGAGTCCCCACGCGAAGATGCGGTAAGTACAGCTGGAAAACGCAGGCCAGGGCGCAGTGTGGGTTCTCTGGGCAGCAGAGGAGCTCCTGCACAAACCCACAGGGGAGCCCGACTGGCCCGTGGTCCCAGTGCTGGGGCCTGGCTCACCCGGAACACACCATGCGGGTGCAGGTGTGGGTGTGGGTGTGGGGCGGGCTCCTCGGGGTACCCAGCACCTGAGCGTGGGGGCTTCCCTGCAGGAGCCCTGGCATCCCGGGGGAGGGTAGCAGAAGAAATGAGAGCGAGCCAGGTGAACGCCCTACATTCTCACTGCACCTCCAGCCCATCACCCCCGGCCCCATCACCCAAACCCTCAAAGTGCCACCAATGCCAGCCATGTTCCAAGCTGCCCCCTGATGGTTAGCGCATGTCATAACAAGCAGTCAAACTCCCAATTGAGGGGACAATTTGCATATTAGGCTTTTATTATATAGGATATTACGACAAATTTAGTATAAAACATTGCACATTGATTATCTCACAGTTTCTGCGATTCATAGTAAGGGCACAGCTTCACTGGCTCCTCTCCTCTAGGATCTTACAAAGTATTATCTGAGGCTCAACTGGGGAAGGATTCCAGTCCAAGATCCCATGGCTGTAAGCAGAATTCAATTCCTATTCGGCTGTCAGTATGAAGGCCAGTTTCTGGCTAGCTGTTGGCCACCCTCATCTCTTGCCACATGGCCACTTGCTCTTTAAAAGCCAGCAAAGGAAATAGAGTCTCCCCTAGCAAGATGGGTTTGCAACCTTGTATAATGTAATTATATACATATCCTTTGCTGTATCTTTTAGTTAAAAGCAAATCACATTTACTTATCTATTATCTATAATAATAAAAGCATAATATGCTAATCAGAGCGGATGTCCTTCCAGACGAAGTCATGGCTGCAAATTTCGTGCTTTGGGCCTCTAGTACCTCAATAAAGCTGAAACAGTCACAAAAAAAGAGGCAGCAGTCACAGATCTCACTGACACTGAAGAGGTAAAGGATTACCCAAAGCATAAGTAATGAGGAAACCACTTTATAGTCCATCCACCACATTACACAAGATAAATGTTCTTAGCACCTTATTTGTATTAATCAAAAACTAAAATTAAAAAAATCAAATACTAATCAACAGGTAAATGAATAAACTGTGGAATATCCATACAATGGAACACACAGCAATAAAAAGAAACAACCAATTGATACATGCAACAACATGGATGAATCTCAAAATAATTATACTGATTGAAAGAAGCCAGGCAAAAGAGAGTACATACAGTATGATTTATTTATATAAAATTCCAGAAAATGTAAACTTATCTATAATAAAAAAATAGATCAGTGTTTTCCTGGGAAAATTGAAGGGAGAGGATGGATTACCAAGGGGCAAGGAGGAAACTGCAGTGATAAATGTGTTTATTATCTTTGTTGTGGTGATGGTTTCACATGTGTACACAAATGTCAAAATTCATCAAACTGTACACTTTAAGTATGTGCAGTTTAATATACCTCAATAAAGCTGCTAAATTATACCTCAACAAATCCTTTAAATATGTCTTTAAAAAACACACAAGATCCACATCAAAATAAAAATGTATTACCATTGAGTAAAATCGATAACAAGAAAAAAAATGTCATAACCGCACAAAGTATTCAGAATAAGCTATGTAAATGAGGTGACACTTAAATGAACTTTTAAGGACAAAAGGCATTTCCAACACAGAAAGATTACTTAATTAACATGTTTATTTATTCAACAAATGTTCGTTACACGTGTATACACAAGGAGTGTGCCTGTAAGTACTGTGAAGACTTATTAACTTCTCTTAGCAAATTTCCAGATTGGCTCACTAACTTTGGAGATGGCCCAGGATAGTATGATTTACTTCAACAATTATTTCCCTCTATTGTAGAAGTAAGTGATTACATTAAAAAGCAGCAAATTATATAAATTCAATCTAAATGAATTTTTATACATTTACATTATATAATCTTTATGTACATGGTTGATAACCTCAAAATGATTATTGACTAAAAAGCAAAACTACCTAGCTTTGATTACTCTGAGCAAATGAATTTCTTACCACCTTTGGATTCTATTCTCTCTTTGGGGGAAGAATTATTAATTTCAGGTAGAGTAACCATGTGATTTACTGTCTAAACTTCTGAAGTGACAAATGCTAATAATTGTTTTTTTTTGAGGGAAAACAGTAAGTACTAAACTAGGGTTGTTTACCCAAGCAGAGTGGGATGGAGAGTCACACCAGTTACAGGGGGATTTTGTTTTGCTTTAAGGTGAACAGATTGCTGGGCTCTACCCCAGATCTGCTGAATCAGAAACTCTGGGGTGGAGTTTGGGAAGCTACAATTTCATGAACTGCTATGCTTGGGAAGCCTTGGGCTTTAAAGTGATATCATTAAAGGCTCTTCCAATCTAAAGTTATATATTTAATAAGGACATTTTGAACATGTACTGGCTACTAGATGATATCAAGGAATGATTAATTTTCTTAGTGTAATAATGATGCTGTAATCACATAAGCAAATGTCTTTATTTTTAGGAAACACACATAGCTGCACTTAAGAGTAATATGTCATGATATCTGCACCTTATTTTTAATTGAGTCAGGAAACACATGCACACAAATAAGACTGATAGTGGGAATACACATGTTCACTGGACTGTTCTTTCGATTGTACTGTATGTTTGAAATGTCTTATAATAAAACAATGGGAGGATAGGGCTACTAGGGAAAACTTGTTTATGTTAGACAGTGTTGTTGTTATATGACTTTTAAGAACCATGACCAAAAATGTCAACTCAAGTGATTACTAAAAAAAATCCAGCCTCTATCCTCATTTGACTTTTTTCTAAGGCAAAATAAAATGACAAATTTATGCGCTGTAGGACTGTTTAAAATAGTGATATTTTTGGAAAAATTCTAAATGCATCAAAATGTCAGCTTAAGTAAATTAAGTTGCGTTGGTTCATTCAACAGAGAGTATTAAACAACCATTAAAACAATTCTCAATGATATATTGTACACGTCTTATGCTGTTACAAAACGAGGTATGGAACAAAAAGAATCCGAAATTATATCTGTGCTATAACTATATAAAATGTGCGGACTTAAGGGGGCAGAACTGGAAGTTTATATGGAATGTGCTGTTTGAGAAGCAGTCCCACCCCCCTTTATTTCATTTTCTTATTTCGAAATATGCTCATGATTTGTACAATCAAGCACTAAAAAAAAAAAAAAAAAAAAAAAAAAAAAAAAAAAAAAAAAACAGTCGCTAACTGCTGCTACCTTCATGTGGTCCTAAGGGCAGTAAAAGTCAGTATATAATTCGCTGAACAACTGAGTAAGATCGGGGGCGCCTCAGCTGATGGGTGCTTCACTAATTTGGGATATCCACAGAACCGCTTTTGCCGACTACAAATATTACAAACATTTCGTGTAAACTACAGTGCTGAGAAAGTTTACAAAACTCACAGGAACACCCGCCACCACGTGCGGGCTTACACCCATGTAAATAATGACGGCAGACAGAATACTCACTACCTGTCATACACGATGGGCATGTCGCCCTTAGGTCCTCGAAAGGCTCCTGGTCCTAGGCTGCCTCTGATTTCCACCCGAATGAGATGGTTCCAGAGCCCCGGGCCAGGGAGGAGCCCGTCCCCTCGCCTAGGAGGCTGGAAACTGCTCGACTAGTGCGAGCGCCAGGTTTCCAAGTCCCCTCGGCTGAGTTCTAAGCCCCAGTTGCTAGGTTTGGTTGCTAAGGCGCCAGCCGTTTCGCCGGAAGAGAGAGCGCGGTGCGCTTCCTTTTGGCGCCGTAGCGAACCCTCTCCGCGCCGAGCGCGTTGGTTCCGGAAGGAAACGTTCAACTCCTCTGCGAGGGAGACGGGAAGGCGCGGAGAAGCCGGGAGTGACGCCCCGGAGCCGCGGAGGATTGTGGGAGGAGGTTGTCTCCAATTTCTCCTCCCCCCTCCCCCTTTTCCCGGCCAAGATGTCTGACATGGAAGATGATTTCATGTGCGATGATGAGGAGGACTACGACCTGGTGAGGCGCGGGGGACGGGCCCCTGGGGGCGGGAGGGGGTTTCTGGCTGTCGGGGCCGGGGCAGGGGCGGCCGCGGCCTCTCCCCGCCAAACATGTGCTCCTTCCAACTTCTCCAGGTGCAGTGACAGGACGGGTTTACCTCCTCCCCACTCCCGCACTGGCCGGGGCCCTGCTTCTCCTGCCTGGGGGAGGGGAGGGGAGAGGCGGCGGCGTCGGGGGGTCCGGGGCATTGCGCTCCGAGCCCCGGCGCCTCCTTCGTTGCCTTGGACGCCTCCGGCCTCCGGCGTCCGGTTCTCGGCGCCGCCCGCCACCTCCTCCCCGCCGCGCGCGGGCCGCCGCGGGGGCCGTGGAGGGGTCTAGGCCCCGGGGCTGCGCTTTCGGGCCCAGCGTTGCGGGGGTCCCCTCTTCCCCCTGGAACTGAGCGGGTGCAAATGCTGGGAGAAGGGTCTGCAAACTGAGGGGGCCTTTACCCCTCCCAGGCCTGACCGTGAAACGGCCTTTATAAGTCTCCTGGAAACATAGCTTAATTAGTCCTGTCCAGGACTCGTTTTTTGGTGTGAGGTAAAAGTGCCGTGGAGAATTTAGAGCAAAAGTAGCTGGGAGAAAGAAAAAGAAAAAAAGATAGTTGAACTGGTGGTGGTTAAGGAGAAACGCTGGGGAGGAGGCTCTGCTTTTTGTTTGTTTTGATGAGGGGAGAGGGTACCCGGGGGACTGACAAATTTCCCGTTAATTCAGAGTTAAACATATCAGCAGGGAAGACATACATGTATGCAACCGAATGGTGACTTTTAAGTATTCAGTGTTTGGTTTATTTACACGTTGTTGTTGTTTTTTAAAAATTCACTAACATTTCAGGTTGTGCTACCCGACATAAGATAAAGTGGCCCAGGAATCAACGTCAACTGGCTTTTCTGTTTGTTTCTTGGGGGGAGGGGGAGAATAAACTTGGTTTTTAGGATGGTTCATGTCTATGATAGCGATGCTGCGTTAAAGTAGAGTTTAGGGAGGTCTGGCTCCTCTTTTCATTTTAAGTCCCAGAGATGCTGAAGCTATTAATGATCTTTGTTTCTCGAATGAGTGTAAAACTTCTTTATAAAGTCATTTCCAGTTAATCTTCCCATTTTAAAAGAAGACACATTTGCAAAAAAGGGTGCTTACTGCTACTTGAAAGTCATAGCAGAGGCACTGGTCAGCGTTAAAGTTAGATATGAAGTTTTGCTAATGGCTGTTGTTTCTGCCTTGCATTTTTAGTTTGTGCAAACCAAACCGGTGGTAGTTTATGAAGAGCATGTACCTTGTGACACGCTAGGCATTTCTTATGACATGTTTATATTACTTGTACATAGGGAAGTGTTTCTTTTTAAATGTGTCTGTATTTTTAGTTTGCGTTTTTAAATTTTCTGCTTATGTCTTATCAATGGTTTTCAGTACATAAATGACTTGTTAGCACTATGATTAACTTGAAAGCCATCTACCTTCAGCATATAATGGAGGGAAGGCAGTGAGAATCCTATGGTCCCATGAAGCACTCCATTTTTGTAAGAATTTTAATTAGACATACATCGTTTAAGTTGACTGTGTTTCTGAAGCCTTTTAGGGCCTGTAATGCAAATACAACATAAAGTTGAATGGATAGCTGTTTTGTCTTTTTTGAAAATTTCTTAACCATAAAAGTAAGATCTTACTTAAATGAAGAAATTTCCCCCAGCATTCTGTGGAATAGTTGTTCCTCTCCCCATATCTCACTTGCGTAGATATCATTCTGGCTTCCCACTCAGGTGTCAAGCGTTTATGCTCTGTTTATGCTCTGTTTACTACTAGTGAAACTCTTTTGGTGGCATAAATTTTACTTAGTAATTTATTTTTTACTACCTTAGTTTATATTCTTAAACCATTATGCATTTTTTTAAAAGATTACTTACATGTTGCTAAAAGGGAAGTTTGCTGTTTTGTTTTAGTACTTATTTTCTTGGGTCTTTTTTTGTTTGTTTTTAGGATTTAAAGAGTCTACAGAATTGACTTCCTGTTTTAGGGAAGCTTCTTTTTTATCTAAAAAAATGTATTGTTTGTTGGAAATTTTGCCATCACCTCATTTTAGTCAAAATGTTAACTAAAGTCATGAAGATTTCCAACCACAGATATATTAGCATATATTTCATAGTTTGTTGCTTGATAAATTTTAATGCCTAAGGTACTTTTTATTCTTGCTCAATATAGTGGGAATAGGTAGTTACGCTACCATTGGAAAAAGTAAAAATCTGTTTTCTAAAACTATAGAATGTTAATCCAAGAAAGTAAATAATGATTTGTACCTAAGATCTAAAAGAAAGGAGAATAAACTTGTTTTTTTTTTTAAAAAAAAGAAAAAAACATAAAAGAAATCCAATATTCTTGACTTCTAAGATCTTTTTTATTTTTATTATAGGCGGAAGCAGGCACTTTCTAAGCATAGGAATTTATGTGGCAGGGAATGGAGAAGTAGGAGATGGTAAATGTCTTTTAATCTAATGCTACTTTTACAGATTTATAGATTGCTAGTGTTATAATACTAAAAACTATAGTGCCGTTCATTAAGTTGATAAGGCCATTAATGAGTTCATTGTACTGTGATTCTCTAGTCCAGTCATTCTAGCATGAAATTGCTTAATATTTCTAATAATCTTTTTAGAAAGAGTTTAAAACAGATTGACTTCATACCAAAAGTTATTTTTTTAGTAGATCCTATGATAGGTAGGGCATTGTACATTTGCATTTAAGTGTATTACAAAGGGGGGAAATTGGCAAAAAAATGGTAAAATAATTCCATTAAATATGTATTTACAAGCTTTAAGCCTCATTATATTGCCTTAGTCAAGCTTATAGTTGTGATTAGTGAAGGAATGTTTACCACTATCGTGTTTCCCCGAAAATAATACATCCTCCGAAAATAAGACCTACTTACAGATTTCCTTCTGAGTGAAATATAAGGCATCCCCCCGAAAATAAGGCCCCCAGGCTCTGTCTCAGAAAGAAAATTAATTTATCATAAACTGGTCGCTAGGGCCTCCCCAATGGTGTCTAGCAACCAGTGATGTTACATTACTCGGAGTCCTGACGTCACTGCTGTGTGAATAGAGAGAACTCAGCATGGAAACTTTGTGAAACCTAAACTGCAAGAAGTTGTGACTTGGGTGAAGAATTCATGGGAGAAAATCACTGACAGTTGCATTGCAAATACACTGTGAGCAGGCTGCCTTGACAAGAAGTACTCATTTAAAGACAGTGCTATTGCTAAACATGAGAGATTTGGTCCACTGATTCTGAAAGAAATGGAGTCGCAAGAAATTCACCAGAAAATTCAGGAATTGGATTGTTATGATGATGTTCCAGAAGATGATGACATGATTGTCATTGAATAAATGAGTAAATTCTTGATACTGTAGGATTCACAGTTTGTCTGGTTTATGTTGACAACTACCGTACTACCGTAACGTATATAGGTAATAAATTTCCTTTATTTTCATTTAACAGTAAATGTGTACCGTATTCTTCTTCATGGAAAAATAAGACATCCCCTGAAAATAAGACCTAGCGCATCTTTGGGAGCAAAAATTAATATAAGATACTGTCTTATTTTCGGGAAAATAGGGTATTTTTTTCTTGTTTTACTGTATAGTAGTTTTAATGCCCTAAAATTTTACTTTTTGTCTACTTCTTTGGGAAGTGAGAGTCTTAGCTATAGGATATCTTACAGAATCTCTTATTTGTCACCATTTTATGAAGCTCAGCAGAAAATGTTACAAAGATCTTAGAATATGATTTAGCAAGTTAAAAAATAACTTTGTTTTATGTGTTTAATATATTTTTACTGATTTCAGAAGGGGAGAGAGAAATAGAAACATCAATGATGAGAAAGAATCATTGATCAGCTGCCTTCTGCACACCCCCTTCTGGGGACTGAGCCTGCAACCTAGCCATGTGCTCTAATTGGGAATCAAACGGTGACCTCAGCCACTGGACCACACTGGCTGGGCACTAACTTCTGTTTTTTAAAAACTGAATTGATGTGAACAGAGTATGGAATCAAGTTTGAAAAAGAACTGATAGATTAATATAGGACCAGGACAAAAGAGTAGCTTTAGGGATTTGTGAATTTAATATAAAGCTTCTCACTTTGTCATTCATTGTGCATATAAGGAGTTGCAAGGTTATAGATAATTTTTCTGAGACTGTTGTCCCAATAACTTACTGCTTGGCAAACAAAATGTTGAGGATCTTTAATAATAGGTTTTTAAACACTATACCTCTTATAAGTCTGGGGCATTCTTTTCTATGCTGAATATGTTCTTCATGAAAACAATTTTTTTATTGATTTTTTTTTTTTTACAGAGTGGAAGAGAGAGGGATAGTTAGAAACATCAATGAGAGAGAAACATTGATCAGCTAACTCTTGTACACCTCCTATTGGGGATGTGCCCGCAACCAAGGTGCATGCCCTTGACTGCAATTGAACCTGGGACCCTTCAGTCCATAGGCTGATGCTCTATACACTGAGCCAAACCGGTTAGGGCTATGAAAATGAAATTTGATTGTACAGTTGAGGCTTCTAAAAGGAACTTAATGTGTTTAATTATAAATAATTGGAAATATCCCCAAATTATCAATAGTAGGGGACATTAATACTAATAAGATAATGATAGATATGTTATTGTATATTCATGTGATGGAATGCTGTCAGCATTTCAAACCATGCTATTAAGTGATATGAGAAACTCTTGGTAACTTGTATTGGTCAGGGCTCTTGGATAAGGGATTATGAATACATGTCAAACTAGTATAAATGAGAAAGAGCATATATAGGCTCAAATCATCAGAAAGTATAGATATGGTTGGATTCACAGCTCAGGTTAATGATGCTACATCGCTCTTCCTAGGCTGCTTTCTTCAGTGTGTTGGCTTAATTGCCTTAACAGTATATAAGATGTAATGTGGCATCTTCCTAGTATCATAACCCCAAAAAGTAAGAGGATAGTCTCTGCTAGCTCTAATGGGGAAATTCCAGGAAGGTCTCTATGGCCTGTGAACACTGCCTCACTGAAGAGAGGGAGGTGAGTAATTATAGCACTCCTCTGTGGAAGGAGTGTTATAATTAAAAAACCTTTACCTGGTAGAGGAAAGGTTAGTTAATGCTGTGCACATAGTGAATCATAAATAGTAATTTGTATTACAGTGTGATTGGGTGGAAATAAAATTTATTTCGTTGAGTGGGGAAAATACAGAAAAATATCTGGAAAGTGTCAGGAAATTAAAATTTGATCATTTCTTAAAAACCTTTCACAGGGAACTTATATTATTTTTATTGCTGGGAGGAGAGGGGTAGGTTGCAG
The DNA here is from genome assembly GCA_963924515.1 of Vespertilio murinus. Taxonomy (NCBI): domain Eukaryota; kingdom Metazoa; phylum Chordata; class Mammalia; order Chiroptera; family Vespertilionidae; genus Vespertilio; species Vespertilio murinus. The sequence continues at coordinate 162,229,677 of OZ004704.1, read as the reverse complement.
AGTATACATGATAAACACAAATTTTACTTTGATCTTGGGAGGCCAAGCAGTGATTTTTGTCATTGCTCAAAATTTTTTAAATTTATCTTAGAAATTGTTCCATGTAAGTATCCAAAGAGCTTTTTACAGCTGCACTGATTGTATGGATGTCCCATACTTTAACCCATTAGTTCCCTTTTAATAAAAATTTGGCCTGTTTTCTTTTGCTGTTATAAACAATGTGCAGCTTCTCTCTCTCTCTCTCTCTCTCTCTCTCTCTCTCTCTCTCTCTCTCTCTCCTTCAGCTGTAGCCAGATCTTGTCCTATTTTTTAAGTATAGAAAATTATGTTTTTTGATGGCCCAACTTTTGGTAAGTTGGGCCATCAAACTGAATGATTTTGTTTTAGGTCAGAAAAATCTAATTAATGAAGTGAGTTTGAGAATTTCAGAAGTGTTACTTAATTATCCATCTAAGTATAATTAGAATAATTTCACTACCTCTTTATATATAAGTTTTGGTGCATTTTTTCAAAAGGCCTATTACATTACTTCATAAGTATGCCCTGTATAATGAAGTTAGAGAGATTCAAATAAGGATAACTAAAAACATAGGAATGGGAGATAGTTCTTATATGCTAAGAATAAGATAAATTTAAGTTTTTTCACTCACTCCTAACTTAAATCTGTTAACTCTGAGTACTCAACAGAATGCATTTACAATCGTATACTGTATCTCAAAATGAACACATACCGTAGACCACAGGGGGAATTAGAAACTTCCTGTGGGGTTCCACCCCCACATTTGACAGAAGAGGAACTGAAGCATGGAGTGTTAGCGACTTACCTAAATTTATACAACAAATTAGTGGGAGAGGCAAAACTAGCCAGGCCTGGGCAAACTACAGACCGCCGGCCGGATTCGGCCCATTCGGCTGTTCTATCCGGCCCTCGGAGCCAAAAGAGCGGAGGGTTCTCTTGCTCTCCCCTCCGCTCCTTCACCAGCAGCCCAAGATGAGAGTGCCAGCATGGTCAAGTTGCTTTTGTTCCAGCCCTCCGGTCCAGTTTAAGAACCCATTGTGGCCCTCGGGTCAAAAAGTTTGCCCACCCCTGGTCTAGCCTGGCAGGAGTGGCTCAGTGGTTGAGTGTCAGCCTATGAATCAGGAAGTCATGGTTCAATTACTGGGCACATGCTCTGGTTGTGGGCTCAATTCCCATTGATGGGCAATTGATTCACATATTAATGTTTTTTCAGGTGATCAGTGATTTAACCACATGATCAATGATTCCTATCACTGATTTTTCTGTCTTTCCCTTACCCTTCCTCTCTGCAATAATATATATATTATGTATGTATTTGTGTGTGTGTACACACACACACTCTCACACAGGTCCAGGTCTAATGACTTTTATGATGTCTTTGGGGGAAATTTAATTTGAAGACTGAAAGTTTAGGACAGAATTAACACCATTGATAACAAATTAAGACACATTAACTTGAGTGAAATTTTTTAAAGTTTGGATAACTTTATGAATGGCTAAAATCACAAATGGCTGCCCAGCACTTGGATTATATCTAGTTCTTATGGATAACATGAGGCCCGGTGCACGAAATTTGTGCATTAGGTCCCTCAGCCGAGCCTGTGCCCTCTTACAGTCCAGGAGCCCTCAGAGGATGTCCAACTGATAGCTCAGATCCTTGGGGAATGGGACATCCTTATTGCTGCTGCAGAGGCAGGAGAACTTCCTGCCATTGCCACTGTTGACCCTAGCTTCTGGCTGATCAGCACTCCCCCTGTGGGAGCACACTGACCATGGGGGGGGGGGGGAGCTCCTGCATTGAGAGTCTGTCCCCTGATGGTCAGTGCACATCAAAGCGACAGATCGTTCCGCTGTTTGGTCAATTTGCATATTAGCCTTTTATTATATAGGACAGGACATTGCCCTTCACCTTTGTGCCCAGCATCTAGTACAGCTTATCTAGCTATGGTCAGTGGTGACTCTTGTTTTCCTAGAGCACATCCTTAAGAAATCTTTTGGCAACAGACATGGGAATCTGGAGCTGACCCTGTTCAGCAGTGGCTATATTCCGACATCTGCTGGCTGTTGTGTGTTGTGTTATCTTGGAACATTCAGCCACTTTTCATTTCAATTATACAAACACTTAATTGAGCATTTTGTAGTATACCAGGCTCTGGGCAAGTATACCAAGGTGAGGAAGAAAAAGTTTCTGCTTTTGAGAAATTCATTCCAGTTCAGGTGAGAGGTGAAACAACATACACACAAGGCTTCAAGTTGGAGAGATGAATGTCATGTAGAAGCTTGACTAAGAAGAGTTGAAGAAAGAATCACAAAGTAAATCCTGATTAATATGTTTTCTAGGAATGTTAGAGCAGAATAGAATCATAGGAGAAAAGTGGGAAGTTTGTTTGGAGAGGAGGTGGTTTAGAATTCCTAGGAGAGAGAACAGTTTGTGCCAAAGCACAGATTTTCAATTGTGTAGCATAGTTGAGAAAGGAAGAATAGATTTAGGTGGTGTGGATCACATATTGCTTTGGGGGAGCTGTCAGGACATGAGTTATATAAGTAGATTGGAACTATTAGTGTGTTGTTTTTTTTAATACCTTTAACAATGTCCCAAGTGCTTGTTTCTTTTTCAGATATTGCTTAAATTCTTTGTTTTTTTTAAAGCATTCTTAATATATTGAATACACTCTCAGTTTCTCTTTTTAAAAACATTTAACTTTTACAAAACTTAGTTATCTCCTATTCTTCTGATATAAGGGAATTCTGTTCAGCAACATTTATTTAATGCTTTTCCTATATTTCCTATCCTAACTAATGACAGTATAGTTATTAGAGATAACTTTCCTTTATCTCATGTCCATATGTTAGGTCCTTTTTAGTTTACATTCTCAACACTGCTTAACATCTTCTATATTAATTCTATTCCCTTCCTTTTCTACCTTTGGGAATCAGACTGCCATCCTCTCTGGGCCAGACTGTTGTAGGAGTATCCAGTGGGCTACTTCCTTGCTACAAGAGTTCTTTTCCTAAAACACAAATCTGATATTTCCCTGTAAAATCTTTTAATAATTCTCCATTTGATCTTAACTTCTTGCTAGACTTCTATATTCCTATTCCTCTGTTCTATATACCAGTTTACCTCTCATCAGCTCATTATACAAAGCCTGTTCTTCAGCCCAAACTATCCATGGTTCTTCCAAATATGCATTGCCATTTCAAGCTTCCCTGTTTTTCATACATTAATTGCTATGTTTCAGATGCCCTTCCGCATTCATCCCTGGCAACTCTTATTCATACTTTTAGAGCTGGTTCAGATAACTTTTCCTTCCTCTAACTCACTCAAGATTAGTTGATTACTTCTTTTTTGAGCTGCCACTACCTAGTATGTTTCTCTGTTACTGTTTTTAATGTGTTATATTGCTGGATTTTTGCATATTGGCCTCCGAGTATTTTGAGAGGAGGAAGACTTAATTTGCATTTGTCTGAGCAAATTGTACTTAATTGTGAGTATATACTAAAGATCAATATCATTGAATATAAATAATAGAAATCTAAACAGAATGAAGACTTCTCAAAATGTCATCAGTTTAAAAATCATAATAGGGTAATAATTGAAAAGTAGTTGCTGTAATACACAGCTTGCATTGATGGTGTGATTTGCTGAGCCACAAATGACAGATTAATGGTGTCATGGAGACTGGTTCAAACCATAAGATCATGATGTTGCAGAATAAAATAGGAGACTGCCCAAGTATAAAAAGCCAATCAGTAACATCAGTTGTACCAATTTTCATGAATTTATACATTGAAACAGTAACATTGAAGAGGTTAATTGTATTTATGCAAAAAATATACATTCCGTTTCTTAACCTATACCATATGAAAAAACAAAAAAATATATTCACAAAATGTTGGAGTCTTATTTCAATTAATGTGATGTTTGAGGAGTTATAGCATCTGAATTTTAAAAATATCATTAGTCTGAAGCCAATCAAGTTCCAGATTAGGTAGCTAGCCTTGCACTATAAGCTAGCATCCAGAGATTTAATGGAAAGGCACTCTGGTAGACATGTTAGCAAATATAAAGGTTCTGGTCTTTAACAGTGTTATAATCATTTCACCAACCACCAGGTAATTGAAGTTAACCTTTTTAATTCCTAAAATACTTTCTATTTCCCTTTTGCTGGCAGCTCCACATCCTACTGCCATCATGTGTACTTCTCAGCTTCTGTGTCTCACTTCTCATATCCTTGCCTAGTAGTTTTTTCTAATCTGTTATGGATAAGACACCAAAAATAAATCACCTTTGAATGAGAGTCCAGATTCTTAAACTTTGAAATAGATGTAAATTAAAAAAAAAATTAATTCCATGTTCAAGGGTGAATTCTGAAGATTTAAATTTTAGAAAAGTCATCTTCTGGTTGAACTAGCTATTGCTGTATGTTATTGAACAGTTAACTAGAGAATAAATTATTTCCAGCTTGGCCCATGTGGCTCAGTTGGTTTAGCATCATCCCATTTACCAGGAAGTCCCAGATTTGATTCCTGGTCAAGGCACATGAGTAGGCTGCAGGCTCAATCCCCAGTAGGAGGTGTGCAAGAAGCAGCTGGTGGATGTTTCCACTTCTCCCTTCCTCTCCCTGAAATCAATTAAAAAAAACACATTATTTATTTATTTATTTATTTTTTTAAAAAGAAAGAAGTTATTTCCAAAGGTGTAGAGTAGGTTTTATAGATCTGAATCTTTAAGTTTTTCTTACAGAGGCAGTATTTAAGCTATAATGATATACAGTAGTTAACTAGGTTAAGAGGTGTGGAAAGAGAGAAGGGTGGCACGTAAAGATGAGAGAGTTGCCCATTTGTGAGGTAAGGGCACAGTGGTTGCAGCAAAATGAGTGAGGGAGAGTTTGATACATGGTTGGATGTGTAGGAGTCACATATTGATGACTTTTTAACTTGATTTTGAGAACAATGGAAAGCCATTTTTAAGAAGAGGAATGATATAATTTACATTTTATGAAGATTATTCTGGCTGTTTATCATGGCAAGATTGGAATTTAAAGGTTAACAAAGAGCCCTACCCAATTTGGCACAGAGGATAGAGTGTTGGCTTGCAGATTAAAGGGTTCCAGGTTTGATTCTAGTCAAGGGTACATTCCCAGATTGCAGGCTTGATTCCCCAGTAGGGGGCATGCAGGAGGCAGCAGATCAATGATTCTCATTATTGATGTTTCTATCTCTCTCTGAAATCAATAAAAAAAAATAGATTTTTTTTAAAGAGTGAGTTATGGTATATGAATTATATCTTAATGAATTTGTTATGTTTAAAAGTAAAAAAAATCAAGGTTAACAGAGGGGAAGACTATTATAGTCTGTAGAGAGTTGAATGTGGCTTTGGTGGGTGAGGGTGGTGGCAAGGAAAAGGGGGAAGTGGATAGATTATGATGAAGGTAGAATCAATAAGGGCTTTTTATGTTTCAGTAATGATTGCGTTTAGTTACCTCCTGATATGCTGTTTTGTATCTGCTGTTCTTTTTCCCCCTCTCCTGTTTTGTCTAGCAGGCAAACTCCTACTAATCTTTCAAAACCTCCCTCAGAAACTATCACTTGATGTTCAAGTTGGCTTTTCATTCTTTATTAATTGCTTTTTAGTTTGATCAGTGTCATTGTAGTCAAACCTAGATTATAGGGTTAAGAAATGAATGACTGATCATGAAATTTATTCACTATCCCAAATTTGACCTCATTCCCAAAGGGTTTTCATATTAATTTAAACATAACTAAATGGCTGTTCTTAAACCTGTGAGTATGCAGGCCAGTGCTTCATGTCCTTACACAAAGAAATAATTATCCTCCAGAGGGCGCACGTTACAAAGTCACTGTGGTCAGATAAAACTGGTTTTATACTAACATCAAACATGCCCCTCCATCTACTGGTCACAGGAAAAAAAATAATCTTATGTATTTTTCCGCTTTCTAATACTACACTTATGAATATACCTTTTTTTCATTCTTGTGTCTTTATGAAAAATTACAGAATATTAACTATTTGTATTTAGAAATTACAATACTGTTCTTGTAATTTTGTGTTTACTTTCTGGTACTATTTTTTCTTTCTTTTTAATCTTTATTGTTGAAAATATTACATCCTATTTTTCTCCCATTGACCCTTATAAACCGCCCGCACCTCACCCCTCCACTACCCTATTGTCTGTGTCCATGGGTTATGCATATATGTATACAAGTTCTTTGATTGATTTCTTCCCACCCACTATTCCCCCACCCCTGCCTTCCCTCTGAGTTTCAACAGTCTGTTGTTCCATGCTTCTATGTTTCTGGATCTATTTTGTTCATTAGATTCCAAATATGAGTGAGATCATGTGATACTTGTATTTCTCTGACTGGCCTATTTCACTTAGCATAATACTCTCCACGCCCCTCCATGCTGTCTTAAGGGGTAAGAGATCCTTCTTTTTTACTGCTGCATTATATGCCATGGTGTAAATGTACCACCATTTTTTTATCCATTCATCTACTGATGGGCACTTGAGCTGTTTCTAGATCTTAGCTATTGTAAATTGTGCTGCTATAAACATAGGGATGCATACATTCTTTCTGATTGGTGTTTCGGGTTTCTTAGGATATATTCCTAGAATAGGGGTCATTGGATTAAATGGCAGGTCCATATTAAATTTTTAGGAAACTTCGGGGTCACTGGATTAAATGGCAGTTCATATTTAATTTTTTGAGGAAACTTCATACTGTTTTCCATAATGGCTGCACCAGTCTGTATTCCTACCAGCAATGTATTAGGGTTCCCTTTTTTGTATATCCTCACCAGAACTTGTCCAAGTTGAGTATCTGGGAACTGGGTTTTGTTTTGTTTTAATTTGTCTTTATTATTAAAAGTATTACAGATACCCCTTGTTACTCCCCCAATTGACCCCTTCCTCCTCAATCCCATCCCTTCCCTAGGCCTTCCCTGAACTATTGGTTGACCATGGATTGTGCATATGTGCATATAAGTTCATTGGTTAATATCCCCCCCCCCCTTTGAAATATGTCAGTCTGTAGGATGTTTCAATGTCTCTGGGTCTTTTTTGTTCATCAATTTATTTTATTAGATTCCACATATAAGTGAGATTATGTGATACTTATCTTTCTCTGACTGACTTATTTTGTTTTTAAACTTGTATATACTGCTCTGCAAAATAGTTGTTTTACTCCAACTTTCCTTTCTGCTTTTTGTTTAAGTACTAGGAACTGAAGCTATGTGATGAAAGTCATATAAAATTATATAAATTCATTTTGTTGTACTTATTTTGATTTGTTATAAAGGTAGTTAAAGTACATTGATATAACTGAATAGCTGTTTAGTAATCTGGAATACCCATAAGGCAAATATTCTTATTAACATATTCACCAGTAGACTACTCTGTCATACACAGATTATCCTGGGTAATTAAATGTGGTTGAATGATGAAATTTAGACTTAGGGAGTAGAGAAATTTAGATTATGAACTAAAGATGAATAATTAGCACTTATGTAGCTTTTGTCAAGTTCCTTAACTAACAAAAGGTCATTTTACAAAATTGAGGGCTATTAACCAATGTTATTTTTTGCACTTTGCTTTTGTGTTGGTTCTATGGAAATTATAGTTTTGATATGAAAGAAAAATGATTTTATTGTATTATCCACTTGATTTTGGCTTTTCCCCTAGTTTTTTAAATAATGGTTAAATATCTAGGGCATTTTACCTCTATATCCAAGGTTGTTAATGTTGTGTATAGTTGTATGATATTTCTATCTTTTCTTTTTACAGTGTAGTTGTGTGGGTTCCTTTTCTTTGTTTTTTTTTTTCATTTTAACATCTGTTGTTTTGTTTTTTTTTCAAACACACAGGAATACTCTGAAGATAGTAACTCCGAGCCAAATGTGGATTTGGAAAATCAGTACTATAATTCCAAAGCGTTAAAGGAAGATGACCCAAAAGCAGCATTAAGCAGTTTCCAGAAGGTTCATATTTTTTTTCTGGTTGATTCTGTGTCTTAAAGCTTATTTTTTTTAAATGATGTCTTAGATCAAATAAGTTCCAAGTGATTTTACCTCAGAAATGTGTGATACTTAATGATAATCCTGTAAAATGTTTGCATTTTACAGCACAAGCATACTATATAATAAAGAGGTAATATGCAAATTGACCATCACTCCAACGTACAAAATGGCTGCCCATGTGTGGTCAAAGATGGCCATCCCCATATGGACACAAGATGGCCAGCTGGGGAGGGCAGTTGGGCGGGACAGGCCAGCATGGGGGGGGGGGGCAGTTAGGGGCAATCAGGCCAACAGGGGAGCAGTTAGGCGTTGAGCAGGCTGGCAGGGGAGTGGTTAGGGGGTGATTAGGCTGGCAGGCAGAAGCGGTTACAAGCAATCAGACAGGCAAGTGGTTGGGAGCCAGCAGTCCTGTATTGTGAGAGGGATGTCCCACTGCCCATTTAGGCTTAAATGGGCAGTCGGACATTCCTTGAAGGGTCCCAGATTGAAGATGGTACAGGTTGGACTAAAAAACACACACCCCTTCCCGAGCTCGCCACACAAATTTTGTGCTCCAGGCTTCTAGTATATTTTTGAAGGGCTGTCCTGTGGGGTTTTTTTTCCCATCCAGCTTTCTATAGCGCCAGGGTTATTATCCTAAAAAGTTATTATAGTTCTGGTAAGGGAACCAACATTATAGTAAGTAGATATTATCCCTGCAATCTTGTACTTTTGGGGGACAGATTACATAGGTGTAGTTTCATTATTAAATAATATGATTTCGTGACTAATTATACACGTTTGGATTATTCGTACCAATGGATAATAGACTATGGGGAAAAAATACTTCTCTGGGATTATATAATAATCAAGAAGTAGTTATTACTTAATCTTTTGATGGAGAAAATTCAAAATAAACTCCTTAAGCCTTTTAAGATTGTTTCTTTTGACAAATGGAATTCTTGGGGAAATATTTTTCTTGCATATGATGTAGAATAAATGAGAAATTTAGACACTGAATGTCATTAGAAAATAATAGTATTAAGTTAGATTAAAAATTTCTTCTTTTTTTAGGTTTTGGAACTTGAAGGTGAAAAGGGAGAATGGGGCTTTAAAGCACTGAAACAAATGATTAAGATTAACTTCAAGTTGGTAAGATTTGTTTTGAGAGGAATTAAACTAATAGGTTTTAAAATAAAATCTGTAGGTAAAAACCTCTTGCGACAAAATACAATTATATCTACTTGTTTAAAATAACTGTTTATATGTTTAGGCAAGTTTTTATTTATGACTACAGTAATACTAAGTTTTTAAAAAGTTCTAAATAGCATACAAAATTTTTTTTGTTTTTCAACATTTTTTTTTAAGAAAACTTACCTTTTAGGTACATGGGCAATATTTGCCTGCATTATTAATAGAGTAATTTCCCCAGAAACTATTAGCATTTAATATTTTACTTTTAGAATTTTAACATTCTGTTTTTTATTACAAAGAGTTCCTCTTGCACTGATTAGGGCCAGAACCTTAGCATTGTTTTTGACTTCACTCTGTATCTCTCATCTTGCAAATAATTTGTTGGTAAATTTAGTTTATTGGTGGCTTTATAGCTCTTCAAAATATATCATGTTTTCTGTTCTGTCACTTGTTGATTGGCCTCCTTGCTGTCCCTCATGTCATCTAAGCACATTCCTATGTAAATGCTGGACTTGCTCTTTTATCTACCCCACATGTTCCTCATAGATAGCCATATTGCTATTTTCATCATTTGATCAAGTCTCTAGCCAAATGTCATCATATTATCAGGATGTCCTTCCCCTGACTACCCTCTATAAAATAACATGCTTCCCATCATCATTTACTTTCATCTTACCCTGCTCTTTTTCTTCTTTGTATGTATCACCACCTCATCTGTTTATTTATTACTTTTATGTCACCCTCCCACCCCAATCCATACGGTGAAAGTTCTATGAGAACAGACTTCATTTTATTCATTGTTATATTCCTAGCACTTATCATAGTGACTGGCATTCAGTAGGTGCACAAATATTTTGTTGACTGAAGGGGGATTGGGCCTAAACCGACGGTTGGACATCCCCTGAGGGATTGCTAGAGGGCGCAGGCCAGGCTGATGAACCACCACCACCATCCCCCCTCCCTACACACACACACACCCTTCCCCCCTCATGCATGAACCCAGTGCACAGGGCCTTTCAAGAATGCAGAGTAAAAGTGGAAGGGAAAAGAAGCAGTTAGGAGATGAGAGAACTAGGTACAGACATGATATTTATCTTCGGATTGCTAAGGGCAGAGGAACTTTTAAGGAAAAGATAAAGTAGAGCTTAGCTTAGAAAGCAGAGGTAGACACCTCCATAGCAGCTGTGGGCAAACTACTGCCCACGGGCCGGATCCAGCTCGTTGGGCTGTTCTATCCGGCTCCGGCCAGCGGAGCCCAAAGAGCGGAGGGTTCTCTTGCTCTCCCCTCCGCTCCTTCACCAGCAGCCCAAGATGAGAGTGCCAGCATGGTCAGGTTGCTTTTGTTCCGGCCCTCCGGTCCAGTTTAAGAATCCATTGTGGCCCTCAAGTCAAAAAGTTTGCCCACCCCTGCTCTATAGCAAATGGAACTTATTACCACTTTCTTTTTCCCCAGTGTCGGTGTTTATGGTATGCCTCCTCTCTCCACATTAGCTTCTCGATCCTCTCTATCTGAAATTGAACTCCCTAAATTGATTAGTGCCTAATCCAGTTAATTTCACTAATTCTGCATCCTGTTCTTTTTTTTTTTTTTTTTTTCATCCTGTTCTTTTTGATGTACTCTCACTCTGGCATCATCACCCATCTCCATGACATCTACAGAAACTATCCACAAAATATTTTAGCTCAGTTTCTTCCCCAAAAATATAAAGACTGTACAAAATATGTTAAATGTTATTAAGTATACGTATTTTGTATTTACATATAGTTAAGGAACCCTGGCCAGTATGGCTCAATTGGTTGGGTGTCATCCTGTGCACCATAAGGTTGCTGGTTCGAAGTACATGCTCAGTATATCCCAGGGCAGGGCATAGTCATAAGCAGGAAAATTACAGTATCATTAGTTTATTCTTCACCCTAATGTTTTTTTTATTACTCAAAGAAAAAAGCATTATAACTGCCAGTGCTCCTTTCTGTGCTGGAAATTTCACTAGTAGTCCTTTATTTCTTCAGATCTTTCATATTTCCTGGAATAACCACAGTATTGCAAATAGTGCTGCAAGGAATGGCAACATTAGCTACATCTATTTTTGAGTAGAGCCGTACATGGAAGAACTTTTCTTGATTGTGGATTGAATACCTGTAAAGAGATTCTTTTACAACACATTTTAATGCAGAGTCAGCCAATACGAGGGTGAAGAGAAATGTAACTATTGTTAGAAAGCTTCATGGTGAAGAGAGGCTATAGCTGATATCTACATAGCTAGTCCCCAAGGCATTTTAAAAGTTGTATTTATATTTTTTGGCTGATGTATATCTTGGTGGTTTTTATGACTTAAATAAATATTTGTTGCATAGAAAGGAAATATACCTAAAATTTGGAAACTAAAAATTATACTTTCCTGGACAGCATGGCTCAGTAGTTGAGCTTTGACCTATGGACCCAGAAGTCACAGTTTAATTGCTGGTCAGGGCACATGCCTGAGTTGCAGACTTGATTCCCATTAGGGGGCGTGCAGGAGACAGCCAGTCAATGGTTCTCTCTCATCTTTGATGTTTCTATCTCTCCTTCCTCTCTGAAATCAATAAAAATATATTTAAAAAATAATTTTTTAAAAAATAAAAGTTGTACTTCTTCATAGGCTAACTTTATAAATTTAGTTCATGCATCTGAGTAATTCAAATTTAAGTTAAAATGTTTATAGTGTTTTCTGTCATATTATTCTATCATAAAACTATTATTTTTCAGTTATGCTGTAATATGTATTGTAATTTTAATCATGTACACATATTTTAGTATATAAATGTGTATTAATGCATTTTTCTTCACTCACAGACAAACTTTCCAGAAATGATGAACAGATATAAACAACTATTGACTTATATTCGAAGTGCAGTCACAAGAAATTATTCTGAAAAATCCATTAATTCTATCCTTGATTATATCTCCACTTCTAAACAGGTTAGGTTCTGGTTTCCCTCTTGGTACCTCTCAATGTGCTTATTGTTTATATTAAAGACTTTGTTTTTGTTTTTTTAAGGCCTAGAAATTCTATGGAAGCATTTTTTGTTGTTGTTAGTGTGCTTTTAAAATAATGTCAACTATTTTCTTGATTATGGTACTAATTATGTAATATTAAAAGGTATTTACTCTAGTCTACTCTCCTTACATAATATCTTCAGATGCTGACATAATCTACACACAGTTTTTACTGGCTGATAGTAGATTCCCCTTTACAGTTACTATCACAGTTCCTTCTACACTCCATCACTGCTTCAGGCAGCCATCCTGAATTCACTTAAATACTTAACAGTGAATCACAATTGATTTGTGTAGATTTGATTATAAAGATCCTTGAGAGAAGAATCTGTATTCATATAGTTAGTGTTCGGCATTACTCATTATGTGCTTGTTCAAAAAATGCTTCTGTAAAGAATGGATGGATAGGTGATGAAAAGATGGGCTATTGATAAACTACAATGAGCACTGGGAGTGATGGTGCTTTCATTCTAGATTTTGATTAAGAAAAGCAATGGTGATTTTTATTTTATTGCTAAGATAATTTTTAATTGGATTGTTTTTTCATATTCTTTTAAGCAACATAGTCCTAAGTTTCAGCTTTCTTACACTGGTATTTGAGCATAACAAGTATTTTCTATGTCATTTAATATTTCTTAAAATATTTTATACTTTTTATATTCATAATAAAAATGTTCACAGAATCAACCTTTTGTTTCATCTAGTCTACTAGGTATTTTTATTTCTTGAGGCAGTGTACTACTTTTACTCTATGTAAGAGATATATGATTAAAATAGAGGAAGATAACCTTATGTTTTGTTAGAACATTTGTATTTAATGACACTAATTCTAAAGGTGTTGTGTATCAAGGGGCTTATTTTAAGTGGGAAAATGTTTTCTGAATTTTATAGGCAAGTACCATCAAAACATTTTTGCTACACTATTTATAAATGTTATGCCAGATTGTGGAGAGAGGGTTAAGTAGTTATAAAACTTCAGGATTGTGTGTTGTTTACTATTATATATAAGCTATTTGTCTTTTGAAAGTAAGAATATATATTGAGTGGGCAGCACTTGACTTATTCTGTAAGCCATCAGTAGTCATAAATAAATAGGCAGCCCTTTCTGAAAGTATCGGTCTTTCCTGTTCTCATGGCCCTGTTATTTCTTGATCCTAGTAAGTAGAGATAGTGTTTGCCTCACAGTACAAACCAAACAAGAGTTGAGTGAATAAGGAAACACTGTTTATAATAGTGCAACTAGTTCGGTGTATGGTTCATGTACTTTTGTTAATATAAAATGAGTTATTAGATTAGAAAGGACAAACCTATACTATTAGAGTATTATATATTTTCTGTTGGTTTGCTTTTTTTAATTCAAATTAAACCATCTTTGCATGTATCTTGTAAATTTAGTCTATATTATGTATTTTTATGGACTGTCACAGACATTTGGTAAGTTACAGATGATAGAGTACCTTATGTGTATTAAAGTTCAAAGATGCACTTTTAGTTTGCTCAAATTAACTTTATTAACAGGTACAAATTTGCTGTTTACAATTATAGAATTCTGATTTTTTATGTCAGATGGATTTACTGCAGGAATTCTATGAAACAACACTGGAAGCTTTAAAAGATGCTAAGAATGATAGACTGTGGTTTAAAACAAACACAAAGGTAACGATTATAATTATTTACATTTTTCTTTTGAAGAGTGGGTGGGTGTCCTTAGTAAAACTCTCCTAAAGATGCACACATTCTCCTATTGAAATGTTTTGTTTTTAATAAGTTCTTCTCTTTACAGCTTGGAAAATTGTATTTAGAACGGGAGGAATATGGAAAGCTTCAAAAAATTTTACGACAGTTACATCAGTCCTGCCAGGTAAAATTCTCTTTAGTTTTAAAAAAATATATGTTTTTATTGATTTGAGAGAGAGAGAAAGGAAGAGGGAGAGATAGAAGTATCAGTGGTTAACTTGCCTCATTCATGCCCACTCCCTGGGATCATGTGTCTTGACCAGGAATCAAACCAGCAATCTCTTGGTTAATGGATTGATGCTTTACCAGCTGGGCTCCATTAATTTCTTATTAACATTTCTTAATAATAAAAAAAACATGAGAAAATTCTGTATTCAAAACATTGCTTATTGGTGTTTTTGTTCAAGCAATATCCCAAAAATGAAATTTGGAAAATAAGTTACCAGAAAGCTCATTTTTTCTGAGCATTACATTTCTTCTGTTTTAATCCTAACTTCAGTTCTTGTTTGTGGAATGAAGCAAAGGGCCAATCATTAATACTTACTAAGAATAAGCCTTTCTTTTTTTTTTTTTAATATATTTTATTGATATTTTACAGAGAGGAAGGGAGAGAGATAGAGAGCTAGAAACGTCCATGAGAGAGAAACATCGACCAGCTGCCTCTTGCACACCCCCCACGGGGGATGTGCCCGCAGCCAAGGTACATGCCCTTGACCAGAATCAAACCCGGGACCCTTCAGTCCGCAGACCAACGCTCTACCACTGAGCCAAACCGGTTTCGGCAGAATAAGCCTTTCTTAATTAGTTATGCAGAAAAGAATATGATAGACATATATAATGAAGATGTATATTCTAGTTTATAATGTGTGAATCCCCTATAACAGCACTATCCAGGAGTTGGTATGATGTGAGAAACACTATCTGTGCTCTCCAATATGGTAGCAGTAGCTACATGTCATTAGGCATTTTAAGTGTGGCTGGTGTAACAGGTGCTGAGTTTTATATTTTAATGAATTTAAAATAAAATTTTTATTGATTTCAGAGAGGGAGAAAAATAGAAAGATCAGTGATAGGAAAGGATCATTGATTGGCTGCCTCCTGCACCCCCCACACTGGGGATCAGGCCTGCAACCCAGGCATTTACCCTGACCAAGAATCAAGCCATGACCTCCTGGTTCATAGGACGACGCTCAACCACTGAGCCATGCCAGCGAGGTTCATTAATTTAAATTTGATTCACACATGGTCTGATGATCTGGACAATGTACCTCTATGTAATTTTTAGCTATGATTTTTATATTGTTTTGATAAATAAGTTATTTGACATTAGTTTTAATTTTATGTAGAAATACTATTTTTAAAAGTTGATACTTTTCACCCTGTCCAGTTTGGCTTAGTGAATAGAGCATTGGCCTGGGGACCAAAGGGTTCTGGGTTCAATTCTGATAAAAGGGCACATGACTGGGTTGCAGTCTCAATCCCCAGTGGGGGCATGCAGAAGGCAGCCAATCAGTGATCCTCTCATCATAGATGTTTATCTCTCTCTTTCTCTCTCTCTCTCCTTTTCTCTCTCCTCTCTCTTCTCTCTCCTCTCTCTTCTCTCTCTTCCTCTCTGAAATCAATAAAAATATATTCTAAAAATTAAAAAGTTGACACTTCTCCAAAGCCATGTACTATTATTTAAATTATGTATGAGTTCTGTGAATGTGGGAAAAGTTGATCAAGAATGTGTTAAAAATTAATCACCAATTATTTTTTTTATTTTGCTCTTTTTAGTTTTTAAAAACAAGAAGTGTTTGTATTTCGTAATAGTTTTGCTTTACAAAGCAGGTCAGTCATTTATGAATTATTTCTTACCTACACATCTTAGGAAAGCTTAGTTTGGTGCATAAATAACTGTCAGTATGGTCCCACATGAAATGGAAGTTGTAGAGAGGCCATTTCTGAATGGAGTATCTTTTTAGTGTATACATAAGGAATATGAAAATTTTGCATGGCTTCTTTTAGTGTATAAGGAAAACATCTGGATTGTAAATAATACAATGTAGCGGTGATGCTTGATCATATGAATGTACAAATTGTCTTGCAGAACATACTTTTTACTCTGCTGTGATTCATTAGTGTGTAACTAAAAAAGTTTTAAGTTGGAAGACCAAATAAATAATAAGTTTTGGCTTTGTATAAATTGGTATTTAATATTTATGATTATCTGACTATTGACTATACTAGAGGCCCACTGCACAAAGATTCGTGCAATAGTCCCTCCTTCACCTGGCTGCCAGCACCGGTTTTCCCTCAGTACCCGGGACCCCGGCCTTTGCTCTGGCCACCGCCTTCCTCCTTCTCTCCGGCTAACTCTGGCCAGAGTTTGCAGGCTTCTTGTTGACTCTGGCCAGAGGGCCTATCCTGTAGCTCCTTCCACCCCCAGCCCTCCCCCTCATAGAGGCGTCCTGCCTCACCAGGATACTCTGTGCCTGGAGCAGCTTGGGAGGGTGGGGTTGCCATTATCTTTGTCCTGATAATTTGCATATCACCTCCTGATTGGCTGGTGGCGTCATGGAGGTATGGTCAATTTAGATTTTTCTATTTTATTAGTGTAATGCTATTTTTCTGAATATTGGCCATATGCATTTTGTGTTTATCTTTCAAAGTTGAACTCAAATGTCACCACTCTTGTTATTTTGACATCCTCCAGGAAAGTTAGTCCCTTTCTCGTCCATTCCAACCCTAGGTACTTGGTTCATACTTAAATTGCAGTTGTTATCATTTATAATGTAATTTATCTTGATAGCTTAATCTACCGATTGTGAACTTTTAGGCCAGGAACATTGGCTTATTTAACTTACCCAAAGTAGACCCAGTGCCAGGCACAAGGAAGGCACTTGGGATTTTTGTGTGTCGTTTCTTTTTTCTATTGAATCAGTGGATCTGAAGGGGTTGTGAATATTTAGGAAAGAGCATAAATAACCTCCTGGATAAAAATAAACATTATAACATTTTCTTTTTTAATATTTTGTTTGATCTCAGAGAGAAAGGGGAAGGATGGGGGGGAGACAAATATCAGTGATGAGGGAGAATCATTGATCAGCTGCCTCCTGCAGGCCCCCAATGAGATTGAGCCCGTAATCCAAGCATGTGCCCTGATCAGGAATCAAACCATCACCTCCTGGTTCATTGTTCTATGCTCCATCACTGAGCCACACCAGCCAGGCAAACATTATAACATTTTATACATAGTAATATACCTCTGGCCACTTTTTTCTTACTGAATACCAGAAAGTATAAGATTACTTTTTGGCCATCGAGGGTAGTCTTCTTAGGGCTCTAGGTCCCAATTAAAATTTGTAGCACATTCTCACACAGAATAAGAAACTTATAAATGCAAGGTAAAAATCAAATGAAGATTACGAGGCTGACTGTGAATTCTATCTTGAATTCTAAAGTTTTATTATTTGCTTTCCTAGACTGATGATGGAGAAGATGACCTAAAAAAGGGTACACAGTTATTAGAAATATATGCTCTGGAAATTCAAATGTACACGGCACAGAAAAATAACAAAAAACTTAAAGCACTCTATGAACAGTCACTTCACATCAAGTCTGCCATCCCTCACCCGTTGATCATGGGAGTCATCAGAGGCAAGTTTGGTTTGGAGAGGGTGGGCAGTGTCCTGGAAGACATAAAGTTGTCATTGCATATAACTGAATGACTCTGAAGGTCGTTTCTGTTTTAGTGAAAGTAATTGGCAAAGTAGTGAAGTCAGTGAAATGACAAAGTCTTAGAAGTGAGGATGAATTTTTGTCTTGTAAATTTATATCATTGAAGATAATAGAAAATGTATTATCATAAGTTCTATTCTAGAATTACAATGATGTATGAAAAATTATGTTCTATTTCAATTGAGAAGAAAGACTTACAAATGCTTGTTTGGCTGATTCCACATAATAAAAGGATAATATGCAAACCAACCAAATGGCAGAATGACTGGTCGCAATGACATGCACTGACCAAGCCCCCTGGTAGTTGCTTAATTTAGGAGCTTCCCCCTGGTAGTTGGTGCGCTTCCACAGCTGGAGGGCCGCTCAGCCAGAAGCTGGTGAGCGCAGTGGCGGGAGCCTCTCCTGCCTCCACAGCAGCAACTGATGGCTTAGGCCCACTCCCACCATCCCCTAAGGGCTCCTGGACTGTGAGAAGGCGCAGGCCAGGCTAAGGGTTCTCCCTCCCCCCAAGTGTACAAATTTCATGCACCAGGCCTCTAGTGTTTAATAAAAAGCTTATTTTTTAAAGTTAGTGTACCCTGGGGCTAGTATGGTTCATGTAATAGAATTAAAAGACTGGAAGCCAATGAAATAGTATTCATTTAATTTTTATGAAGTGCTCAGTCTTGATATGACACTGAATATGTTATCTTATGGTTTATTCCTCTACAGAATGTGGTGGTAAAATGCACTTGCGGGAAGGTGAATTTGAAAAGGCACACACTGATTTTTTTGAAGCCTTCAAGAATTATGATGAATCAGGAAGTCCAAGAAGAACCACTTGTTTAAAATATTTGGTCTTAGCAAATATGTTAATGAAATCGGGAATAAATCCATTTGACTCACAGGAGGTATGTGTGTTCATTTCTGTCAGCTGTCTTGCATGGAAATAAACAATTGTACGTATAGTTAATTGTTCTTTTACTGTATTTAGGCCAAACCGTACAAAAATGATCCAGAAATTCTCGCAATGACGAATTTAGTAAGGTAAGATTCTATCTTTCAGTTAAGGTAAATTTATTTAGAGCAGTGAATAAAAGGGAGAGAGAGGAGAGAACTTTTTAGAATTCAGTTAATTCTCAACAATTACTCTTTTATAAAGTATTTGTTGCTTTTCTCACCTGTGTGCTGTTTTTCAGTAGAAAGCTGACTAGATGTTTTCAAACAATTTTACTGTATTTACTGTTTCTACCTGCCTTAATCCAAAATGAAATTCTGAATTGGTCCACATAAATCAGGAATTTTCAATAAGACAGTTACTTTACTCATATGTTTTAGAGTGGAAAAATGGGGGAGAGACGGGGAGAGAGAGAAGTTTCGATATGTGAGAGGCACATCAATTGGTTGCTTCCAGCACATGCCCCGGTCAGGGGATGGAGCCTGCAACTGAGGTACGTGCCCTTGACTGGAATCAAAACTGCCAACCTTCTGTCTATGGGCAAATGTTCTAACCACTGAGCAAACTGGTAGGGCATAAAAAATCATTTAAGAAAGGTTTATCTCAGATAATTTTCTGAGGTAAGGAACAGAAGAGTCATATTGGTAAGATATCTAAAGATTTTTTTGATAGCTTCCATGGAGAGAGATGACTAATGATATTTAGCAACTAAAAAACCTCCTGTAATTAATATTAAGTAAAATTATAAAAGACAAAAACAAGCAAAAAGCCTACGGGGGGAAGGGCCTAGTTTTGCTAAAGAAATCAGTGAATAAGAATTATTTTTCTCTGTGCCAGGAATAAATGGAGCCCAAACTTTAATGGACTTTCTTTGTAGAAAAGTATGAGAAACTTACTACTTTTCCAAGGCACGAAAAGTGAAGTGAGGGACATAGAGCAGGGTTTTTTGTTTTGTTTTGTTTTGGGGGGAGGAGGGCTGCAGCTATATGTAGGTAATTTACCTGACTAGACATTCTCTTACTGGTTCTTTTCATTTAAAAAAAAGAAAAGTACTTTTAGATTATAAATTCAGTCACCTACATATGAATTTTATATACTTGGAAAAACTAGCTATTTCATGATATTGTTTAAGTTCTTATGTAAAATGCTCTCATTTACTTTGTTTTTACTTGGCTATGATTTTTATAAATTACTAGGTTCTTTAAGGAAACCTTAATTTTAGTTGTAAAAGTAATGACTTTATTTTAAGGGAACTACGAGTGGTTAAGGAATAAAAACCCTAAGTTGCAACATTTTAAAAAATGAGTTTCTTTACTATTTATTTTTTTCGTCTATTTTAATAAATATTTGTTGAATTAAATTGATTTTAGTTATAAAAAATAAATTGCTTCATCTTTATTCAAATAGTTTATTCCACCTGAATTTGGCCACATTGACTAAGAGGTGACTTAGCTAGTGATTAATTAACTTCATTAGTTAACTAAATTTTTTTTAATAAAGTTCACTTTCTAAAGTGACAACTTAAACTTTAGAACTCTTAAAGAAATATAAGTTTTTTCCTAGATGTTAATATTTTATCTAAATTAAATTGATTAAATACATTAAAATAGATTTAAGTACTGATTTATCAGACCTTTACAAAACAATGGCTATATTTATATATTTATTATGTCTTACAATTTACTTCAGCGAGGCCTCTCATATTGGGACTTGGAAACTTACTTCAGTAGTAAATTTTTACCCAAACAAATGGCCTGTGATGCCCCACATTTTGTGTAAGATTTTCTTAAGCCACTTGAATAGTGGAAGAATCTCTGTTAGTTAAAATAAATGTGTGTGCAAGTGTTTTCACTACTTGAATATATCCTCCAGTGTATTTATGGTAATATATTTGGAGTAGGTAAGAAAGTAATGCTTCCTAATTTTATCTTCCTAGTCAGTTGCCAGCAGACTAGAGGAAAATAATTCCTGTTGAAGCACTTGAATCACCTGCCCCTAACATGAAGTTACATTGCGACCCATCAGATGGAAGCACAGCAGAGGGCGTGCAGAATGGCTGATGATATGTCTTACATATAAAGCAGACAGTGGTGCCATATCCAGAAGGTTGGCTTCTTCCTTCTCAGCACCTTTAGCAGTCCCCACAGTGCCTTACAGAATCATTTCAGGCCTAGATACTAGGTACCTCAGAGAATGTGAACAAAAATCAGCCTTTGGCCTTCTGCGGCAGGGTCCATCCCTCTACTTTGGGTGTGTATCCCATTTTCCACCACAGATACCATTTTCTGCTGTTTAGCTCTGAAATTTTCAGCTAAAGAATTAGGAACCAAATGTTCCTTTTGGAAAGTTTGGCAGTTGCTGGTAGCTTTCTAGAAGAAAAAAATTAGGAAGCTGCATTTCTGAATAAGCTTCATAGAGGATATACTGTTGTATTTGAAAGACAAGGCTGAACTCCTCCATACAATAGTATTCATGAAACTTGGCTTCAGAGGGATTAAATGCACAATTTAATTTGAAAACATCAAGCATTAAGCAGTCATTGAACTGGTAATTCCTACCAACAACTAGATTGTGAGAAGGTTTAAATTAGCTATATGTAAATATATAACAAAAATTATTTAATTTTTATAAAACCGAAAGCACTAAAAAGAAAATTCATTTTAGCTGCAGTAGAATGTGTGTGTTTTTAACTCTGATTCCCATAACAGAAACTATAATATAATTTAGGTTTTTGCATATAAAAATTGAGACACGGGCTCTTTGGGTGTTCTGATTTAATACATGACTTTTTTATGTTTCACAAAATATATACTTTTCTTTTTCTGTTAGTGCCTATCAGAATAATGATATCACTGAATTTGAAAAGATTCTGAAAACAAATCACAGCAACATCATGGATGATCCTTTCATTAGGGAACACATTGAAGGTATATTCTTTTGGCTACTGGAATTCTGTCACTTTCTTTGTCACTGTCTTAAGAGTGCATCTTAGTGGAGCTGAATAGACTTAAGCTGTTTGTCTTCTCTTTATTGCAAAGTATAGCAGTATTTCTAAATGTTGTCATGGAATAGAATACTCCCCAAAATTATAAAGATGTTTTAAAGAAATCACAGCCAGTTTCATATTAACATAATCAAGTTCTTATATAATGCCCATTTCATATAAGAATGGACATCATCGGCTGTCTCTTCCTTTTTTATTCTAATGTAAATATTGTTGCATGTTTTTTACTGATGCTTAGGTTTAAATTAATTTTTAGAATTTATTTTTTAAAATATATTTTAATTGACTTCAGATAATAAGGGAGGGAGGGAGAAAGAGAGGGAGGTGGGAGTGGGGAGAAACATCAATGGTGAAAGGAGAATCATTGATTGGCTGCCTCCTGCATGCCCCACACTAGGGATCCAGTCTGGTGGGTATATGCTCTGACTGGGAATCAAACCATGACTTTCTGGTTCAAAGTTGATGTTCAACCATTGAGCCATGCCAGGTGGGCTGGGATTTATTTTTAACAAAGTAGCAAAAGCATTGAAAATAGCCCACTATAGATAATGCTGAGATGCATTTATTTTGAAAGGTTAACATTGTAAAAGTAAGTGTGTGAGATTTTTTTTAAATATATTTTTATTGATTTCAGAGAAGGAAGGAGAGATAGAAACATCAATGATGAGAGAGAATCATTGATTGGCTGCCTCCTGCACACCCCATACTGACATCAAGCCTGCAACCCAGGCATGGGCCCTGACCTGGAATCAAACTGACCTCCAGGTTCATAGTTTAACACTTAACCACTGAGCCACGCTGGCTGGGCAAGTGTGGTGAGATTTTTAATAAGTTCCGTTGGATTCACAAAGACAGAAATCATTCCTTTGTTCTGGGGCCTCTTTTATACCTCCAGTATTCCCACCTGTTATGGAGCTATTGGGGTTTTTTTTAATAACCATTTGGAAATATAAAATTGCAGATGTATTAAGAAAATCCAAAGGATACTTTAGAAGTAATGTTTTTTGTTCCCCACCTTCCTTTCCCTTTTATTCAACATTTTTAAGTTCTTATATGAGCCTAGAATTATACTGTACTTTTTGGAAATAGAACAATAGAAGCCTTATGCATGAACTCCAATCTGGTATTTTTGAAGAAGGCACTTGTACATGAAGAAACTGGGGGAAAGTTATAAAATCATTGTATCCTCTTATATAATAAAGGGCTAATATGCAAATTGTCCCCTCCGCAGGGGGTTCAACCAGGGACTGGCCAGCCAACCACCCACAGCCCCTCTCCTGGGCCTTCCCCTGATCGAAGTGGGGGTAAGAGGGCCTATCAGGGCAGGCTGGCCAGACTCCATCTGTGCACAAATTCATGCACTGGGCCTCTAATAAAATGTAATAGTCTTTTAAGTTTTATAAGAGAGCATAAAGTAAGGAACTTCACTGGTACAAATCGTATCTCTTGAAAGATGTTAACTGCAGAGGAAATGATAAGTAGAGTATTGAGAAGGCAGGGGGATATTTTAGGTAATGTCATACATGAGCAAAATTAGGGAGGTAATAACAAAAAATTACGGGAGAAGCTTCTAATCATACTATGCATCTGTTGGGCCCAAATATTTTTAGATCCAAATACCTTATATCGTTACCAGACTGAAGAAATACATGATGATTCATAAAGATATACAAACTTAAATACAAATATATTATCTTAATTTTTGTCTTTTCAGAGCTTTTGCGAAACATCAGAACACAAGTCCTCATAAAATTAATTAAGCCTTACACAAGAATACATATTCCTTTTATTTCTAAGGTATTTATATTCATGGATTTTAATATTTATGCCTGTTTTTTCATTTAAAAATGTCTAACTTTGTAACATTTTGTAGTATTATGATTCTTAAATACGGCATAACTTAAAAGCTTTACTTTTTATGTGAATTTTTCTGTGTTTTCTTGGTGTAAATTGAGTTAACAGAAAAGAGAAATAAGAATCATTAAATTTCTTTTTAAAGATTCTCTCAGCCTCAGAGAAAATTACAGAAGAGAGGGTAGTGACTAAAATATATAATTGATGAAGAGTTAACCCCAACCATAATAAAATTGTGGTAAGAATGTATTTTAAAAGTTACAAAGTTAAATTTTATCATACCTGTGCTCTCAGAAGTATTTTGAAGTGATAATGAAATTTGTTATAAATTTTCTCTTCACTAATTTTTCTTTAAGTGGTAGAAATGAATTTAAAGTCAGAATGATAGTTTATATAAAATTATGATTTTTAAAAAGGTTAATTAGTAGAATTATAATGGTTCTTTTGTCTTAGGAGTTAAACATAGATGTAGCTGATGTGGAGAGCTTGCTGGTGCAGTGCATATTGGATAAGTAAGTATTTGGCTATTTTTATCACAAAATGTTTAGGACCATGAAGTTTGAATGATGATGGCAAAGGTAGTAGCAGATAAATTCTGAATTTTTCATTAAAAAAACACCCTCTGGTTATGACTTTTTGCTAAAAGAGATATATGTAAGTGTGATTTTTTTAAAAAAATAAATGAATAAGGATATAAAGCACATGATCTGTGAAAAAATTCTAAATACCTTTTCAGAAAGATTTTTTGTTCAGTATATGACTTATGTATAGTTAAAGAATTATTTAATGATTAGTATTTTTTTGTACAAGGTATGATATATAATAATTTTGAAATTACATTTTTAAAAAGCAGTATGTTATTTAAAGCTTCAGAAGTTATGTGTATTCTTAATTAATTGGATAAATCTATACCTGTTGGTTCTTTCAGTGAAAATGATGACAGGTATGGATTCTGTCTGGAGTTTAAATAAGGCAATGAATATTATAATTAACCCTGAACTCAATCATTTATAATGTAGCTAGCAGGGGGTAGGGCTTTTTGCATTTATTGATATTGTGGATATTTATGAAATATCAGTCTAGGGCAGTGGTCGGCAAACTCAGTCAACAGAGCCAAATATCAACAGTACAACGATTGAAATTTCTTTTGAGAGCCAAATTTTTTAAACATAAACTTCTAATGCCACTTCTTCAAAATAGACTCACACAGGCCGTGGTATTATGTAGAAGAGCCACAATCAAAGGGCCAAAGAGTTGCCCGCATGTGGCTCGCGAGCCGCAGTTTGCTGACCACAAGTCTAGAAGATATGCTTAGTGAAAATAGCTTGTAGACGTGTCTTCTTTCATTTATTTCCAGCACTATTCATGGCCGAATTGATCAAGTCAACCAACTTCTTGAACTGGATCATCAGAAGAGGGGTGGTGCCCGATACACTGCACTAGATAAATGGACCAACCAACTAAATTCTCTCAACCAGGCTGTAGTCAGTAAACTGGCTTAACAGAGAACAAGCTTTTACAGACATACTTAAGGCAACAGTGCAGAGATGTAATTCTTAAGAACTGGGAATGGCAAAACTACTGTCGGTTGATGTGTCCTGAAAATTATTGGAGTTATGGCAGAAGTGCTTTTTTTGATCAACTGGTTTGTGTTTTGCTGCTGCATTTATCCCAAGAAAAACAGCTTTAATCTCCAGAAGAAAACCAAAATGCCATGGGATTTATGCTGTATTGACATCTTGCCCTAAACATACAACATCATAGTAATTTGTCATGGGCAACATGACCAGAGAGAAGATTTTTGTCATGATTTTAAATACACTGACATGCTACTGTTGGTTAAATTTAAACATGTTTTACCTACAGAAATTCTCTCACAAATAACCTGCAATAACTTGAAATGCATACCCTTTTGAACACTTCCTTTTCTCATGTATAAATTAAAATGTTTGCTGCATTTTGCAAAATGTCAATTCTCCAAAAATGTGTCCGTATATTTCTGTACCTGCAGTGTAGTAAAGGTTTAGTTGAAACCCCATAATTATAGTGGCATACTGTCACTTAGGTTTCAAGCAGCAAAATAAACAGTGCAGCTCAGAAATTGTAGTTTGGTTCTTGATGTTTTTATTACACTTGGGGTTTTTGTTTTGGTTATTAGTACCTTAGAAATTTCAAATTTTATCGTCAGTTAATTTTTAAAAGCCTGAGAGCAAATAAGTTAGCTGTTTGCTTTCAAGTTTTTAAAGTAAGTCTATTGAGAAAGTAAGTAGAACTAGTTTCTAACAAAACATTTGCATAGTACTTACTTTAACAGTGATGCTTTAAAGGAATAAAATTCTTTTTTTTTTAAAGAATGATATTCCTTTTTCAAAGAATAAGTTCTAACTCTCAGAATGTTCACTTTAAACAACTATGCCAGAACATAGACAGCTAAATGAATGTTACTCTGCATAGTGTCATACTGGAAAATTATTTCCTAATTCCAGCTATTTACCATTGCTCAAAGTCTTGGATTTTACTCTTCTAGAATTGCATTCATAGCTAATTTAAGTCACACAAGCTATTACACTTTGTTTTTTTTGTTTGTATTTAAAGTACTACCAAGATTAAATGTCCTATAGTTACTATTACTTGGCACTGAATAACTTTTGACTGTTTCTAAAAATTAAATCAGCCTGTGAGGTAATCTTAGACAGTGGCTTTGGAGGCAATCCCAAAAGAGTTTCACACGTATTTTGAGCAGTGGTAACAATGGTTAAGAGAATGAACTGTGGCCTTCCAAGGTGTCTACCTTAAAGGATTCGCAGCTCATTTGAATGTATTAAGATTTGGATTTATTTGTTTCTTTTTTTTAAAAAAGTTCACATTATTTTGTAGTATCTAAAGGAAGAAGTAAGATTAAGATAATTTCTTTGGTTTTTCTATTGCTTGTTATTATGTTAAAAGAAGTGAGTGGCAGTTCAGGAGGAAGACTGTTTTTTGTAACTGAAGAATGACAACCAAGAATTTTTGATCATTAATTCAGATTTTATAAACAGTGGAAGGAGCATGGACTTAAAACAAGGCATGCTTATTCGGTTTTGTCAAAATTTTACGAAAATATGTGATATATATTTATACTAAAACTATATAATCCTTAGATTTAGGAAAGCAATCAGTTAATGTCTTCAGCAGATTAAAGCAGTATTACATACAGGTGCAAGTTGGAAATTGTAGAAAACAAAGAAAACAGGACAAAATGTCTCTGGTAGGGAATAAAAAAGTTTAAGATATAAATTATGTGTATTTTCTTCTCTTTTACATAAATTTGTGAAAAGTGTGCTAAAATTTTTTCACAGGAGTGATTATTAGGATTTATTTTTCAATATAATTTGGAGACCATTTGTTACCCAAATAAACACAAGTTTCTGTGCCTGTATTCACATACGTATGTGAAAACTCTGGGAAAGAAAGCCCTATTTACTCTGAGTTGATAGAATTAGAATTCAAAAGATTAGAATGATAGGATTTAACCCTTACTTTCTAACTCTTACAATGCCCAGTCCCCTGTGATATCTTGGCTGTGTTCAGTGGTGCATTTTCCTGTTTCTAGAGGGAAATCATGCACTTGTTATTCTTCAGGAAACTGGCTAAATGTATGACAATATCCACAGTTACATCGTAATCTTTAATGTGATTGTATGAATCACATAGGCTCTGTTTAATATCCCCTAGATAGAGGCTTAATCTTTTTTTTAAGTCATTGGCCACATTTGTTCTAGAACACAGGTTTTTTATAATAACAGTCTGACTAATTTAACAATTTATTTTTCCCTTCAAACATTTTCTATGTTCTTGTGCGTCAAATCTTGTAGAGTTGAAATCTTAAGAGACTGCTTATCAGACATAACTAAATTGAAGAGAAGTAAAAAACATGGCAAATTTTTAATACATAAGTCTTTTCCTTTTGTGAAAACTGAAGGAACAAGCAGCTTACATCAAATTGTAATGTGTTTATCTCCTTTTTCTTTTTAATCCTAAGCCTGGATAAACTCCCTTCACAACATACTTTGGGTGCCACAAATACATGCTATCTGTTATAAAAGCTAGATTTCTGTTATTCATCCTAGCTCTTACTTTGATTTTTAAATTGTTAATTAAATATTTTCCCTCCACATCTGAATGTAGCATAACCTTTTCTAAAAAGATGGTTTATGTAATAAGTATTGCTTTCATTATCCATGATGGATCTTGGCGTAGAGGCTCGCTTGGAGCATCATCCCGCACACCAAAAGGTTGTGGGTTTGATTTCAGGTCATGGCACATACCTAGGTTTCAGATTCAATCTCTTATAAAGACATTTTCTTTTTTAACCAATAGTCTATGATTATTCAGGAAACAGGTAAGTACACTTGTTTTGGGGTAGTGATGAGGTTAAGGGTGTCTAATAAGCATATATACAGCAGATTATGTTGGAACAGAATTTAGTCAGTGTAGTCCATAGGATAAAAGGTATTTGCCTACTGGAGTCCTCTTTTTTAGAAGACTCAGAAACTCTAACCATTTATTACCAAGGCTGCTTTGTAAAAAATACTATTTTAAATAAACGTGCTAAGTTTTTATTTAATTTAGGTCTTTAAAGTGAAATTTTAGCATACAAAACTCTACTAAAGATAGTTTTATTCTTTATATTGATTTATAATATCTTTTTTTATTTATAAAATCTTTATATATGTATATTTTATTTCTTTTTTACAGAGAGGAAAAGAGGGATAGAGAGTTAGAAACATCCATCAGCTGCCTCTTGTACACCCCCCACTGGGGATGTGCCCACAACCCAGGTACATGCCCTTGACCAGAATCAAACCTGGGACCTTTCAGTCTGCAGGCAGATGCTCTATCTACTGAGCCAAACCAGTCTGGGCGATTTATAACATCTTGAAGAAGATTAGCGATATTTTGAATTGAGATATGTAACAAGTAACAAATGAATTGTCTTTTTCAAATTTTTTGGAGATCACAGTGACATCATAAATTTTTTTTAATTTCTGACCCAGATAATTATTCCATAAATTATAGCTAGTAGTCATCATAGTAAAGTACTTTTTTGGGGTTGGTCAGATTTACTTTGTCCATCTTCTTATTCACCTTTTGATATTAGGCCTTTGATCTCACATCTAATATAATTAGGTCTTTAACTATTTTGTTTTGAAGTGTCAATAATACTGTCTAGGAACTTAGAATAAGGCCTCAGAACTTGAAGCTCCAGGTGTTTGTATGGCTATAAATATTTCTCTCTTTTCCAAGACTAGCACAGCAAGAGTATAGACAGGAGGCCTGAGTAGGGGCAAAGGGGGATTGAGAAAATGAAATAGACACAGCGATAGTAGGGAAAGCTGGGGCCAGGTGAGAAAGGACCCAGAGCCATACAGCGAGTTTATTTGATACAGCAAGATACCAGGAAGTTTTACTAAAGTTTTAAGATAAAGAAAATTTATGCATTTTTGTGGCTTCTTTGTAATTGTCACTTCTGGGTGGGCCCTGATAATTGTGTTTGTTCCTGGTGCCTGGCTGGATTTAGATAATGAAATCCACCCCCTAGCACCTGAGCTAAAGGTCAGACTGACAACACACCTGCCTCTGGCAAGGTATGTTTCCAGGGCTTGGCTCTGCCAGGCACCACTGGATTCTGAGGACAATCAGCTCAGGGGCCTTTCCCAGTCACTCTCTACATAGGACTAAAATCATTTTTTCTCCTTTCTTTTTTGGGAGGTTTTACTTATTTTTGTTGTTGTTGTTTTTGTTTGTTTATTTTAATTGATTTTTATTGATTTCAGAGAGGAAGGGAGTGGGGGAAAGAGAAACATAAGTAATGAGAGAGAATCATTGATTGACTGCCTCCTGCATGGCCCTACTGGGGGTCTTGGGATTGAGCCCACAACCTGGGCATATGCCTTTGACTGGAATCAAACCAGGGACCTTTCAGTCAGTAGGCTGATGCTCTGTCCACTGAGGCAAATGGCTAGGGCTAAGGGGTTTGGGGTTTTTTTTATTTGTTTGCATTAGGTGTCCGATCTTTACACCCTCACCCTGGCAGTATCCTATATGTTTTGATAAAATTATAAGTAGGAATAATTGGTAAGAACTTCCTTAATGTAGACATATCAGATATTCTTAACTTTTATAATGTAAGCATATCAATGGTTCTATTTAACTCAAGATTATTAAATGTTGCTGTTTCTTCTATCTATGATGTGCCCTTCATGGCATGGATTAGCCAGTTCAAAAATTTTATATGCTTTGAATCACTAGATAAGATTTGAGAAAGTTTAGCTTTTGGAATTTCACACCAAGTTACAACAGTAATGCCATTTCAAGGATTTTTTATCTTATTTTTTGTTAATCCTCACACAAGGACATTTTTTTCATTGATTTTTAGAGAGTGGGCTGGGGAGAGAGGAACATCAATAAGAGACACGTTGATTGGTTGCCTTCTGCAGCATAATCCCCAACAGGGGCCTGGGATCCAACCTGCAACCCAGGTACATGCCCTTGACCAGGAATCAACCCTGACTGAGACCCTTTGCTGCACAGGCCACCACTAATGTTGCATCACTGGACAGGGCTGCCATTTGAAGGTTTTAAAAACTGTAATAATTAAAAATCAATCTTATACCATCAAATCGTAGGGCATTAAAGGTAGCTTGCCTGGTTTAGTGAAAATTATTCATCTTATGTGAGTTTACAGGTTTAAAAAAGGAATCTTGATGTTTTAATCATCCCATGAAGTTGTGAAAAGTTGTTACATGCTTAGTTACTGTTTTAGTAGCATATTAATGCTGTGTTGAATATCTGATTTTTGTTTTAAAAGTTTCTATTTGTGTGTTATCAAGAAAACTGAGCAATAGAAAACACAGGATTGTTTTATTTTGCAACTTATTACATAGTTGCATTATGAGTTTTCTCAATTTTCTTCATCTCACGAAAAATACTATCTTACTAGTAATAAATATGACAAATTCCTTGATTGCACACTAGGTATAAAAAGCAGGTGACTAGGAGCATGACAGGAGGGATATCTGTCTGCCTAAAATTGGAAGTCCCACAAGTTACGATTTGAGAATCAGCTGATGTGTACACGATGAGTCACAAGATGCCTTGAGACTTTGGTACTTGAGGATTTTTTACTGAAGTACACATTCTTGATCGGTAATAAAAATTTTATAGACTACCTCAGATATTTACTGTGTAAACACTAGTTTCAATTAGCACAAGGCCAGCACAGTGACTTTAGACAGTACACTTTATATATTTGATTAAGTATTCAATAATGTATACTTAACTAAAATAGTTTTTGAATGTTTTTAAAATGTTTCTCAGAAACAGTACTGAACATTTTGTTCATTTGGATTGAAAATCGGGGTTTGTTGACTTTTAAGATTATCCTGTTCTGCTTTGAAGCATTCATGGAGGAGTTGGCCGCTCCTAAACCCTGTCTAATGCTCTGTCGTAGAACACGTCATGTTGCAAACAAATGTCTCAAGAATTACTCCAGTATGAAGCATTTCTAAGCAGGAAATTAAGCAAAGCAAAGAAGTGAAGGAAGATCTCCATGATGGTGCTTTAAAGACGAACCCTTAAGAAGCTGCAACATCTTAGAAACCACTTGTGAATTTATCATGTATACAAAAGTTTATTTAAGAGAAATTTAGTTTGCCTACCATGTGCTAAGGTTGAAGAATACCATAAGGAACAAATTATTCCTGTGCTCCAAGAGCTTAATTCTATGGGGAGAGGCAGATGAATAAAATAATTTCAGATGGAGAAAAATCTAGCAAACAATCAGTGAAGGTAGGGAGGCATTGCTTAGGGTGTGAATGTTGACTTAACAAGTGAATGAAAAAAAGCTGCCCATGCAAATCTAAGGGAAGCTCAGGCCAGGCAGAGTTTACGTCTCTGAAATTGGGTGGGTATATCAAATTCAAGCAAGGCAGAGTGATGTAAAACAACATTAAGAGGTGGTCAGGGACCAGATAATGGATAGTTTATAGTTTGAGGTGGGATTTTTTTTTTCTAAATATAATGGGATACCATTGGAAATTTAAATTCTGATGGTTCTGAATGTTGTGTGGAGAAATGATTATATGGGGCAATAGCCAGGGATGCCAGCAGGAGCCCTTTGCAAAGGTTGGAATGAAAGGTGATAAGTCTTTCAGACTAGGATTTGGAAAGGATTGCACAGAATAGTGATTGGACTACAGGATTCGCTTATGAATTGGAATATAGGGTTTTAAGGAGACAAGGATGATTTCCTACTGAAAAATGTAGAGTGCTATTACTAGGTGAAATGAGAAGACTTGGAAAACATTTTTAGCAGAAAAAGGCAGAATGAGCCAAAGGAACAAGGGGACTATGAACTTGAAACTAAACAGTAGTGTCACAGAAACTAGGTTTAAGTTGAAGGCAGAGAATAGCCCTAGGGTTTAACAAGATAAAAGTCTTCATTCATCATTGTACTAGACGTCCTATGACAATCAGACTAGAAGAAATAGAAGGCATCCAAATTGGAAAGGAGTGTGTCATTATTTGCAAATAATACTATATAGAGAGCACTAAGAATCTACGGGGGGGGGGGGAGTACTAGATAAATGAATTCCGTACAGTAGCAGGATAAAGCCCTAGCCAGTTTGGCTCTGGGTAAGAGTGTGAGCCCGCAGACTGAAGAGTCCTGGGTTCAATCCAGTACTACTCAAGGGCATGTGCCTCAGTTGGAGGCTCCATTCCCCAGCCCTGGGAGTGGAAGGGATCCATGAGGGAGGCAACCAATATATGTGTCTCTCATATCCATGTTTCTGTCTGTCTTTCCCCCTCCCCACTCGGTAAAATTCAATGGAAAAATATCCTTGGGTGAGGATTAACGAACACACACAAAGTAGCAGGACACAAAACAAATATCCTGAAATCAGTTGCATTTTTTAAAAAAGACTAGTTTATTGATTTTGAAAGAGAGAGAAATATCAATGTGAGTGCAACCTTGACTGACTGCTTCCAGTATGTACCTATGAGAGATCAAGCCCAAAGCTTGAGCATGTGCCCTGACCAGGAACCAAACCTTTTGGTGCACAGGACAATGCCCAACCCAGCTATACCAGCTAGGGCTCTGTTGCATTTTTTAAAACAATGAAAGGGATCCCATTTACAATTGCATTAAAGAAAACAATCCCATTTACAATTGCATTAAAAAAATACCTATGAAGAAATTCAGCCAAGGATGTAAAAGACTTGTACTTGGAAAATTATAAGACACTGAAGGAAGAAATTGAAGAAGATACAAATAAGTGGAAGCATACACTGTGTTCATGGATAGGAAGAATTAACATCATTAAAATGTCATACTGCCCAAAGCAATCTATGGATTCAGCACAATTCTTACCAAGATAGAATTGGTGGAAGAATGCTATCTGATATCAAACTACTACAAGGCCATAGTAATCAAAACAGCATAGTACTGGCATAAAAATACATATAGATCAATAGAACAGAGAACCCAAAAATAAACCACGTAGCTATGGTCATTTAATAATTGACAAGGATGGCAAAAACATACAATGAGAAAGGTAATCTATTTAATAATGGTGTTGGAAAAGTTGGACAGATATGTGCAAAAAAATAAAACTAGACTACTAACTTACACCGTACATAAACTCAAAATGAATTAAAGACTTGTGTTAGACTCAAAACTATGAAAATCCTGAAAGGAAACAGTAAAATCTTGGACATTTTTCATAGCAATATTTTGTCTAATATACCACCCCAAGCAAGGAAAGCAAAAAAGTAAATAGGACTACATCAAAATAAAAAGTTTTTGCACAGCTAAGGGAATCATCAACAAAATTAAAAGACAATCCATTGAATGGGAGAACATGATCACCAATGACACCTCTGATTAAGCATTAATGTTAAAAGTTAAAAAGCATTATAAAAGTCAACACCAAAAATAATCCAATTTAAAAAATGGCAAAGGTCCTGAATAGACACTTCTCCAAAGTCAGTGGTCGGCAAACTGGCTCCCAACCTACATGCATCTCAAGAGCCACAGTTTGCTGCTCTGTTGACTAATGAGTTTGCCGACCACTGTCCAAAGTGGATATACAGATGGCCAATGGACATATGAAAATATGCTCAGTGTCACTAATCATCAGAGAGATGCAAATTAAGACCACAATGAGCTATCACATCGCACCTGTCAGAATGGCTATCATCAATAAATCCACAGACAACAGCATTGGTAAGGCTGTAGAGAAAAGGGAACCCTTGTGCACTATTGGTGGGAATGCAGACTGGTACAGCCATATGGAAAGCATTATGGAATTACCTCAAAAAATTAAAAATGGAACTGCCTTCTGACCCAGCAATTCCACTTTTGGGATAAAACTGAAGAAACCTGAAACAAAAATTCAAAAGAATATGTGCATCTATATGTTCATTGTAGCATTGTGTTTCAAATTTGGAAACAGCCCCAGTGGCCATCAGTAGATGAGTAGATAAAAAAAAGCTGTGGTACATTTACACAATGGAATACTACTCAGCTTTTAAGAAGAAGGGAATCTTACCTTCTGTGACAGCACGGATGGACCTATAGAGCATTATGTAAATGCAATAAGCCAGTCAGAGAAAGACAAGTACCATATGATTTCACTCATATGAGGAACCCAATGAACAAAATAAACTAACAAAATAGAAATAGATTCAGAACAGACTGACAGCTGTCAGATGGGAGGTGGGTTGCAGGGCTGAGTGAAAATGGTAAATGGATTAAACAAAAACAACTCGGGCACAGACAGCAGTATGGTGACTACCATAGGGAAAGGAGATTAGAGGAAGGAAAAAGTTTAAGGGGATAAATGCTAATGGAGGGAGACTTGACTTGGGGTTGTGAACACACATACAATATGCAGATGATGCCTTACAGAGTTGTACACTTGATAACTATATAATTTTATTATCCATGTCACCCAAATATATTTAATAAAATACTTTTTTTTAAAAAAAAGCTGTCAAACCTGTCAAATGTTTATGAAGAATGGGTTTGTTATATATACAAAGCCCTTTCAGCTTATCTTGGAATTTCATTATAGCTGGATTTAATGTCACCAAAATCATGAATTCACAAAATGTTTGGATTTGTCTTCAAGGAACAAGTCCAAATATAAACAATACTATAACAAGGGTTTGCATTTTGAGTGATCTCAAACTGACAGAGGAACAATGTGCCTTATCCTGAAGTTACCATGTTTTAACTAAAAGTACCCATTTGCTTATGTGGTAAAATACACATGAAGCAAGTAAAATAATTAAGTTTATGGATCGGATCATCATACCTTAGAATTATAGTGATCATTTTCTATAGTAAAAATCAGGAAACAACTCACAAGTGGATGCTGCTTCTGATGATGGGATACAGGGACGCTCGGGCAGAGGTTGGCATCTTCAAGATGTCTTTGGCAGCTTCCCAGAGGAGAGAAGCATGGTAAAGTGGTAAGATCTAGGGAACAGGAAACCTGCATTGTAGTTGCCCATGAATTGAGAACCTGTCACTGAACCTCTCTCGGCTCTGAGCTTCCCTTAGTTGAGTGATCTTTTTAGCCCCTGTATTCAAAATTGAAAGCATCATAATTCTTGGCATATGGCACACTGACATGTTTATTTGTGTTTTGTTTTTGTTGTTTTGTTTTTTGCTTTTCAGTTTATTTTTCCTATGTGTATATCTTTTTAAAAATATGTTTTTATTGATTTTTAGAGAGAGAAGAAAGGAGAGGAATAGAGAGAGAGAAACATCGATGAGAGAGGAATATCATTGGTTGGCTGCCTCCTCCACACCCTCTACTGGAGATTGAGCCCACAACTGGGGCATGTGTATTGACCAGGAATTGAACCTGCAACCTCTTGGTTCCTGGGTTGACACTCAACCACTGAGCCACACCAGCTGGGTGATATGTGTGTATCTTGGGGAAAAAATAGTATTCATATCTTTTTAATTTTCGTAATGATGCAAATTTTATTTCCTTTTAAAACTTTTTATGTGTTATTTTTAAATTGAGTTCATTATTCCTGATTGTGCTGTCTCTCCTGTCTCATACATATGCCACAATTTACCAATTCATTTCTCTAGTGGTGCACATCTGTGTCTCTTCTAGCTCCTTCCTACAGTAAGTAATTCTGTGATGAACATTTTGTACCTATCTCCTTACAGATGTGTGCAAAAATTATTTAGGGGTGTGTATCTGGAAATAGTGGTCTTAGGGAGGGTACAGTACTTAATTTTACCAACTTCTATGAGATTACTCATACAATGATGTGCCATTTATGTTTCAACACAGGAGTTCCAATGTTTGCCTATATGTGACAACCCTTGACACTATCTGAGTTTCTAAAGTGGTACTTTACTGTTAACTTTATCTTAGACATGTTTGTGATTACCAGTTACTGTGAACGTCGTCTCTTCATACACTTCTTAGCCATTCATCTTTCCCTTTCTTTGGACTATGTATTCTTCATAATCACTTACTGGCTGCCTATTTTTGCTGGTTTGCGGGACGTCATTGTATATTGTAGCTGTTAACTCCTTATTTGTTTTGTTTTAGACTTGCAAATATTCTCTGAAGCATTGTATCTAGTTTTCTTCATTGAGCAGAAATCTTTCATTTTTATGTTAAATCTATTCATTTCCCTCACCACCCATACTTTCTTGGAT
Source organism: Vespertilio murinus (assembly GCA_963924515.1). Taxonomy (NCBI): domain Eukaryota; kingdom Metazoa; phylum Chordata; class Mammalia; order Chiroptera; family Vespertilionidae; genus Vespertilio; species Vespertilio murinus. The sequence goes on along the minus strand of OZ004704.1, from coordinate 162,193,422 downwards.
CTTGTTTAAGAAGTCTTTTCTTACACAATTACCACACACACACACACACACACACACACACACACACAAATGTCCTTTTTATTTAGTTCTTTATTTGGAGTTTATTTTGGCATACAATTTGAGGTAAGAACCAAACTTTATTTCTCTGTGTGTAATAAAGTAATTTTCTCAATAACCACCTACTAAATTATTATTCTCAACTACCAACTTTCTATGTATGCAAGGGGTATATTTCTCCATTCCCTAAGCTGCTTAAGTATTCTCTTTGTTCTTTCATCAATGGCCCCTGGTGTTTTTGTTACTGAGGTGAGTGGTGTCTTAATCACAAGAGAAGTTTACCCAATTCGTTGCTCATTTTGAAAATTATTTTTGTATGTATGTACCTTCATTTTTTATATCGGTTTTGGAATCAGTTTATCAAGTTACTTAAAGTCCTGTAAAGTTATAATTGGAATTGCATTGAATTTGAGGTCAATTTAAGTCTCTTTGTAGTATGTCATTTAAAAGTTTTTAATTATTCTCTATAACTATTGTGAGCATTTTTTAAGTTTATAAAGTTACAGTAAGCTCAGGTTAATTTATTATTGAAGAAAGAAAACTTTTATTTGGTATAGCCTAATGTACAGTGTTTATAATGTTTGCAGTCGTGTATGGTAATTTAGGCCTTCATGTCCACTCACCACTCACTCCCTCATCCAGAGCAACTTCCAGTCTTGCAAGTTCCTCATGGTGAATGCCTTATACAGATGTGCCATTTTTTTTAATCTTTTATACAATATTTTTACTATATCTTTTCTACTTAGAAACACAAACACCATCCTATATAATAAAATGCCAATATGCAAATCAACTGAATGGCCGAATAACTGGTTGCTGTAATTCAAACTTACCACCAGGGGGGGCATATGTTCAATGAAGAAGCTGCCCCCTGGTGGTCAGTGTGCTCCCACAGGGAGAGTGCTGCTCAGCCAGAAGCCAGGTTCATGGCTGGAGAGTGTAGCGCAGTGGCAAGAGCCTCTCCCGCCTCACAGCAGCACTAAGGATGTCTGACTGCCGGCTTGAGCCTGCTCCCCATGGGGGGCAGGCCTAAGCCATCCGTTGGACATTCCCTGAGGGCTCTTGGACTGTGAGAGGGCACAGGCCTGGCTGAGGGACTCTCCCACCCGCAGTGCATGAATTTCATGCACCAGGCTTCTAGTTATGCTATAATTGCCTGCAGTGTTCACTACAGTATTGTGCTGTGTAGCTTTATAGCCTAGGATTAACAGGCTACACTCTATAGCCTAGGTGTATAGTAAGTTATACCACTTAGGTTTCTGTAAGTGCACTCCATAACATTCATATAATGATGAAAGTGCCTCGCAATGCATTTCTCAGAACATTTCTCCATCAGTAACCAATGCATGACTTGTAGGTAAAGATCTCAACATGAAAACATCCTGAATTTAAAATGGTGCTAACCCAAGAAACTAAAAGGAGCATTTGGACACAGAAGCACAGGTAGATGAAGGCAGTGTGAAGACAGAGACAGACATTGGAATTATGCTGCCACACTCCAAGAAATGCCAAGAGCCGCCAGAAGCTGGAGAAGGGCAAGGAAGAACAACCCCCTAAAGCTTTAGGAGAAAGTGTGGCCCTGCCAAGTCCTTGATTTTAGCCTTCTCGGCCCCAGAACCGAGAGAATAAATTTCTGTCGTAAGCCACCACGTTTGTGATCATTTGTTATAGCAGTCCTAAGAAACAAGTACACCCATCTGTTAAATTATTCATTAAGAGTAACTTGGGAAATATAGGGCCAGGTATTCAATTTGCCAACTGATCAATACATAATCTTGCATCTAGAAACACTATACAGTACTTCAGGGCTATGTTTGAGGGCCATTTTAAACAATGAAATCACAAAGAAAAGCACAAAAATACGAAAAACATGGCACTAAATTGATTTCAAAAAGGACACTTGTTTATGGTATGAGAGTTGAAACAAGAAGGCTGAATGTCACTTTAACTTCAGCTGGAAACCGGAGCCCTGGTGATTCAAATTTTACATCCTCTTCATGGACACACGCATGCCCATGAGTGACCACAAGAACACCGGGTGTGTTGATTTTTCAAATTACAAATAAATTTTAGAAACTCGGTGAATTCATACAGACAGACTCTTCAAATAATGAGAACTGACTGTAGAACTAGATCCAGGCAGGCTTTAACCTTCCACTAGGCAGCTCCAGTGAGGCGAGATCTTATGTAACTGAAGCTACAGTTTTATATAGCAGTACCTTCTCATCTGCAGTTTCAATTACCTACAGTCAACTGTGGTCCAAAAAGATTAAATTTCCGCAAATATTGTCATGGTCTGCTCTTTACATCCAGCCATCAACAGCATCATGGCTAGATGACTCAGGATCACCGGAGACAGATGCTCCTCCTTCTGACAAGAGCTGGGGGGAGGTTGCAGGATAAAAAACAAAGTACTTAGCTACTGCAGGGTCAGGGGATCCATTCTCCCTTATGACACAGCTACAGCCCTTACAATCATTCTGACTCAGTGACGAAAGAGTAGAGCCAGGAGGTGATCCCTGTGAGGCAGAAGAGCTTCTTCTGGATTGAACTCCATTAAGTTGCCTCCTTTTTGTGAAAATGCTGGAATTCAACACTCCAGGTGTACAGAGTGAGCCTGGGGGTGCTTGGAGATAATCCTAAATGGAATCTCCTTGTTCTCAACATGATTTAGGCTATAAATAACTGCCATAAAATTCTAGTTATGCATGCATTTGCGCACGCGTGCGCGCGCACACACACACACACACACACTTATCTCTGTCTTTTATGTTTGTCTTTTATCTTGAAAGACAAACAATTTCAAAATACAGTTTTTATCCCTTCTCCCTAAATTATATCTAGAACACAAAGACCTACTTTTAATATGGCAGTGTAAAGTTATTTCTGTGTACATTTTTATATGGCTTAGAAAACTATTCTGCAAACTATATGTTCATTGTTTAAAAATTAAACTCAAGAGTGCACAGGGGGCCGAAACCGTTTTTGGCTCAGTGGATAGAGCGTCGGTCTGCGGACTGAAAGGTCCCGGGTTCGATTCCGGCCAAGGGCATGTACATTGGCTGCAGGCACATCCCCAGTAGGGGGTGTGCAGGAGGCAGCTGGTCGATGTTTCTATCTCATCAACGTTTCTAGCTCTCTCTCCCTCTCTGTGGAAAATTAATAAAATATATTTATTTAAAAAGAGTGCACAGGGGTATATAATGAAGACTTAAAGATTCCTGACCTTAGATATAATCTCTACAAAGTTTACTGTCTGTTCTTTCAGAAATTGTCTGTGCATATAAAGGCATATAACTTGCATAAATGGGGCCCAACTCAATGTTCTCCTGCTTGCTTTGTTCCTAATGTATATTTTAGGCCGATCTAAAAAAAGGCGCAGCAAGATAATGTCCACCATGCTACATACAGTATGACATTTCACAGCATTGTGTTATTTTTTTGTTCTTAACTCTAACATAAAGTGCCTGTAAAGTGACCTTTTGTTTTGGTATGTATGGCAGGAACACAAGGGTTTTACAATAAACAATATCTCACAATAATGACTCATTATTTGAAGAAAGAAAATCCAGCAAATATCTTGGGGAAATGTCACCATGCAGCTGGTGGTCAGCAAACTCGGAGTGGGATTCCTGTCTCGTTGGACTGCATTCCACATTCACAGTCACAAAGAACGGGATTGTGAGAAAACTCATTTTACCAGTGGGATGTTCGATGACATTTCTTTGACTAAGATACTCCCACCATTCTGAAGACGTATAAGCCAGTTAGATTTTGTTTTAAAGAGCTCCACAGAAAGCTTAATGCTTATTTTTAGCACTGCAAATGTTTTCCTCCTTTGGGATTTTAAAAAGACAACTCCCACCAGTTCATTATTTTAATGCCTACTATGTGCCAAGCTATGCTGAATGTTGTATGTTCATGGCCTCATTTAATCCTCAGAACAACTGTTCTTTCTCAGGTTCCCTTTAATGCACGAAACAGGGGCACATGAAGGCTAAGTAATGTCGTTCCTGTCAAACTGCTAAGTGGAGAAGCTAAGATTTAAACCTAGGTCAATCTGACTGCAAAGACTACACGCTAACCTTTGTGCTACCTACCTTCCACTTCTACTCACTCAAGACCTGTCCCTTCTCTTCCTGCTATTGCCTTTGTGCTATTTATTGGTGCATCCCAATCAGCATATGTGCAGTAGCATGCAGTTTAAATAATATATCGTCTGTTTTACCTTCTATTTGTTTCTTTTTACTCTCCCTTCCAGAAAGTCCTGCCCTCATTCAGCCCAGGCCACTCTACTAGAAGAGGGGCCAGCTGACACTGCCCATCAAAGTAAAAGCCAGGAGCTTACCTTGGCCAAGTGGCCTCTTTGTGTGAACCTAAACGAAGACAATGCATCAACTCTATGTGCCAAATATGCCTGTTTATGAAACGCTGGTTTTTAGTATGACATATATCCATGGAGTAATTGAAAATGTGTGTAACTTGGTCCCCAGAATAGGTTTAAGCAAACCTATTTGACTTAAATATTTGTCATAGAGTCATGGATCTCCTGGGCTTCAGGAGTCTTGACTACCTTCTTCCTTAATTGTCAGACTCTTGACCCTCCCTCCTACCGACCTACTCAGTCTTTTTCTCTCATACACTTACATTGTGAGCTCATGCTTTCTCTTCTGCATTTGCATCCTTGAATTACTGTTTCATAGATAAACACAGCTACATGAAAGCATGTATGGTTCAGTGGAGGTACATGTAGTTGAGTGTCGGGGTATCTATGTTTATGGATGTGTAAATGGTATATTTGTGTGCCTCGTACACTATGACATATGCTCTAGTATATATCCAATAATATGATAAATAAATAAATAAATAAAGTAAGGATACAAATTCACTTTCTATAATAAAAACATGGTAGTAAAGTTAGGAAATTTCACTCAGGCTAGCTAACCTCTCTGTGCCCTAGTCAAGGCTTGTAACATGTCTTTTCTTTTCTTTTTTTTAACCCTCACCCAAATATATTTTTCCATTGATGTTCAGAGAGAGGAAAAGACAGAGAGAAACATGGGTGTGAGAGTAGCATATCGATTGGTTGCCTCCTGCATGTGCCCTGACCGGGACCTGGGCTAGGGAGAAGCCTGCAATTGAAGTGTGTGCCCTTGACCGGAATGGAACCTGGAACCTTTCAGTCTGCAGGCAGACTATCCACAGAACCACACCAGCCAGGGCCAACACTTCTTGTCCTGATGCTTACAACATAGCTTCTTAATTGGTCCCCTAAATTCTTCTTTTTCCATCTGTGCTAGTAGCCAGTACCAGATTCAACGCCCTAAAACTTTTTACAGGAGAACCACATTCCTATGAACTGATTGTGCCCCTCCCTATTCACGCGTGGAAGCCCTAACCCCCAGTGTCACTGTGTTTAGAGATAAGTAATCTTTAAGGAGGTAATTAAGGTTAAACGAGGTCATAAGTGTGGGGCCCTAATCCAATAGTATTGGAGACCTGAGCTTTTTCTTTCTACACCAGGACCAAGGAAAGACCATATGAGGACAGTGATAAGGTTGTTCCCTATAAGCCAGAAAGAAATTTCTCACTATAAACCCAACTGGCCAGCACCTTGATTATGGGATTTTCCAGTCTCCAGAACTGTGAGAAAACAAATGTATGTTTAAGCCACCCAATCTATGATATATTGTTATGGTAGCCCAAGGAAACTAATACACTGGGGTAAGTCACAATTTTTCTGACTCCAGATTGCTTTACACACCTACCAAACTCAGTCCTATCATAACTCATTCAGCCACATCTCCACCTTCTCCCCACCTAGCATCCTCTGCACTAGTCAAATATGGTCCTTCAACGTCCTCTAAACACCCCCTGCCTTTTGTTCATGTGAGTCCCTGCTTTAGAAACCACTATGCCACACATGGCTCACCACCTCCACTGCAACATCTGGTTCAAACCCTCCTCGTCTCCTGAGAGAGTATTTCAACAGAGTATTTCTCCTGATTGGTCTCCATGCCTTCCCCCTTCAGTTTATCCTCGGTCTTCTCCTAGCACAACTACCACAGTGAGTGTATTAAAGCATGTCCAATCATCTCCTCTGCCCAAAACTTTGCATTGGATTCCCATCTCACTCACATTCTTCCCCACTACCCTTCTGACCTGATTACCTGCTGTTCACTCCCTTGCTTACTTCCCTCCAGCCCAACTGGTCTTCTTGCCATTTCTCAGACCTGCCAAGCACATCCCTCCTCAGGCCTTTGCACCTACTGTTTTCTGTGCCTGGAACCCTACTTCCCATGGAGAGCCACGTGACTGACTCCTTCATTTCCTCAGCTCTTTGCTCAGACGTATATGTCATCGTCTAAGAGATGTGGTCCCTCGCCTCCCTATTTTAATTTGCATTCACCCAACTCCCTATCTCCCTTCATTGCTCTAGTTCCTGCTTCCACAATCTAACAGACTATGTAGTTTACTTACGCTTTGCATATGGTCATGTCCTCCTAGAAAACAAGCTCTCTGACTGTAAGGAGTGTGTCGACTTTGTTTGTTGCTATTATCTCCAGTAACAAGAACAGTGCTGACACACAGTAAGTACGCAACAACAACAAAATTAAATCCCAGAGCCTCTGCCTTCCTTTTCCTGTCTGCTTTAATTTTTTTAGTTCCTTATCCCAACACACACTATTGCCGCCCTCAGTTTGTTGAGTCCTCAGTTGTTCTCTGTTTAATACGTATTCCGTTTTTATCTTCCCAGCTAAGCTGTAAGTTTCTTGAGGCCCAAGACAACATAGGGTTGTTTTTTTTTTCAGAATCTGCAGCACCTAGCAGAGTACTGGGCATGTAGCCAACATGTGTTAGACTCTCTCGGCTGTGAGTCAGTCTCTTTCAAGGTGAGCCTGCCTATTGGACAACCATAAACAGATTCCCAAGCCATTGCCAGGCAACTGGGCAAACGGTAGATTTCCTTCTTGAATACTCAAATTCTTTGTGATAGAAATTCCCACAGCTCAGAAAAGCCAAGTAGAGAGTTCATTGTTTATGGGGGCTTAGTGAACTATGGAGGCTGAGTAGGAATTTATAAAATGACATCATGGGCCAACAGAAGTGTGTGATTTCAACTTTTGTAATACTGTCCTCTCAGTCACCAGCTAGATCTGCTGAGGAGAGGGTGGAGAGTCAGACGCAGGTGCACATACATATGAATGCTGAGAAGCAGACTTTAAATCCTGGGGTGGAGTTTGTCAAAGTTAATGTAGCCACTTTGGAAAAACAGTTGACAGTTTCTTAAAAAGTTAAATATAAAGTTACCATGTTACCCAACCGAAGTAAGTTTTATGAAATGTAAAATATATTTCAGCAAAGTTGTGTTTTTTTAATGTACCTTCTTCTGACTGTAAAAGAAATACATACTCATTTTAGAAAGCTTAGAAAAGTATAGGAAAGAAAATAATCAGTATCAAGAGGACAGTTTGTTTATTTCCTTGTGTGTGTGCTTTACATAATTGATATCATCCTTTTAAAATAATTTTTTTCCTCATCCAAGGAAATGCTTTTTATTGATTTTAGAGAGAGAAAGGAAGAGAGAGAAAGAGAGAAAAATATTGATCAGCTTCCTACCATATGTGTCCCCGACTGGGGATGGACCTACAACCTGGCTATGTGCCCTGACCTGGAATCAAACCCACCACTTTGCAGTGCACCAGATGACACTCCACCCAACTGAGCCACACTGACCACAGAAGAGCTCATTCATATATATATATATATATATATATATATATATATATAGTACAACCATCAATATATATATTATTGATTTTTTTACAGAGAGGAAGGGAGAGAGAGAAAGAGCTAGAAACATCAATTAGAGAGAAACATTGACCAGCTGCCTCTTGCACACCCCCCACTGGGGATGTACCTGCAGCCAAAGTACATGACCTTGACTGGAATCAACCTGGGACCTTTCAGTCCGCAGACCAACGCTCTATCCACTGAGCCAAACCGGTTTCGGCAAGAGCTCATTCTTTATATACAATTTTAAATCCTGATTTTCTGACCAGGCATTTAAGCTTATCATTAAAAGTATCTTAATAAATATCAATATCGGTAGCTGAGTAATACTTAATAGAGATATATCATAATTCACTCTGTTACCCATTCATTGCTAGATATTTCAGTTTTATAAATAACACACAAACCATCTTTGCAACAAAAAACAAAACTCAAAAGGCTTATTTTTCAGTCTAGTTTATCCCTGGCCTTAGTATATCCTACAAGTTTTGAATTTGGAAATAGGACCTTCTTTAATGTCCAGTTGGTGTAGATAGCCCTGCTTAAGTGCAGAGAATCACTCATGATTTCAAAACAGAGCCTGGGTGACAACCGAATGAGGCTGATCAGTAGTGCCTGCTTGAAGCTGGGGAGAGGACCAAGCCAGCGTCAGGGGCTGGGATTTGAGCCAGAGGGTGAGGAGTCCAATGCAGCAAGAGGTCGGGAGCCAGGCCCAGAGCTCCAGCCTGGAGGCCTGGAAGGAAGCAGGCCCCATGTGTCAGTGGGTTACCTGGAGTCAGGAATGAGTTGTGGGCGTGGAGAGGTTTAGAATCCAATGGGGATCCAAGTTGTAAGAAATCATCAGCTCTCCCAACTCATGACAGAATTTACGGTGGATCAAAACACAGCACCAACTATAGGAACCCAGAAGTGAGTCTGGCCTTGGAGCAAGGTCAGTTTTCTATCTTTTCACTCACATACTGACCAAAGAGAATCTGAGTGCAAGCAGGCAGGAGCCCGCCCATAACCCTGGCACCTGTCTCAGGGTTGAAGCATCAGAGTTACAGGGCATTACTAACCCACTGTCTTGTTTTGAGAAATATTATTTTAAATAAGCAATAAGTAATAACAAATGGAAACTGACTTTCAAATGCTATGTGAAATGAAGGTATTTGCTTTCTCATCCTTCATAGAAACTGACCATAAATGTTCTAAAATTAACTATGGTGATTGATGGCTGTACAAGCAGAATGAATATATATACACTATTGAATTGTGCACTTTTAACAGGTGAATTGTATGGTATGCAAATTATATCACAGTAAAGCCATTTAAAAAAATGTTTAAAAGAAGGAAATTGACCATGATGGGCTCCTCTTTAACATCTAGAACAGCAATTTCCAATCTTTCTCATCTTGCGTCACACAAAAACTAATTACTAAAATTCTGCGGCACACAAAAAAACTCTATTATTTTTTTCGTGTGTGTGGATCTGAGAAAACAATAACAACAAAAAACAATTAGTTGTCATTTTGATTAATTCTCTGGCCGTTGTCATTGTCTGACTTGACACCCTAAGGGAAAATAGGTGGGTGTCCCTGACTAAATAGTCAGGCATTGCATGTTTTAAAAATCCTTGCGGCACAGGGGTTGGAAATCACTGATCTAGAAGATGGAGCCCATGAACTTCTACCCCTGATCGAAATCTCTACCCATCAGCTTCCCAGGACACCCGAGGTTTTGACACTGAAGACTGATCACTCTGTGTCATCCCATTGCTTCATCCAACCTTCAAAGTTCCGGAGGAGGCCCAGCTTAAAGAGATGCTTGTTGAGAAAACCGCCACTTGCCCCTTGGGGTAGGCAGGCAGCCATGAAAGGGTCTGTGAAAACAGAAGAATAAGATGTGGATCTCATGAACAAAATAAACTGAGGAACAAAAATAGATCCAGAGACGTGGAAGAGACTGTTGAACCTCAGAGGGAAGGCAGGGGAGGGTGTGTGGGTGGGATGAGATCAACCAAAGGCCTTGATGTAGGCCTGCTTGGGGGTGGGGCTGGGGGCAGGGGAGCAGAGGTGGGACAGAAGAAGTCAATAGGGGGAAAAGGGGGACAGATGTAATACTTTCAACAATACAGATTAAAAAAATAAAAGACGTGGGACCCACATGCTATATCATTACAATCACACTGGAAAACCCCATGCAAAGAAAAAATAGTTCAGGAAACATTCAATTACAATGCTAGCGGCAGTATGAGAAAAAGGTGAGAATGAAAGTCATTCCTCTAGCAACTCGCTTTCTACTGTTTCCTTGTCTGTCAAAGCATCGGAGTCTGGTTTTTAGGGATGAGTTGCTCTAGGAGAGACAACATCACCTCCATTTCTGCTCAGTGAAGAGCTGGCCCCAGGAGACCTGCTGTTTTTCTGTGGCAAAAGGAGTGCGAGGAATAGGAACATTCGGAGTTCTGGGGACTAAAAGAAGGAAAATGACATACTTCCTTTCTGTGCCCTTGTTTGGAATGTTTGTTGGTTTTGGCCATATGCAAAAAAAAAAACCACAACAACAACAATTTGAGACGGTAACGATGCAGGACAATCTGATTTGTCTTTTCTTATCTTGGCCTTTCCTACTTCAACATTATTTTCTCTGTGCAGATGTTAAATGCTGGCTGCCAATCTCTCTCCTCTTAAAGCCAGGCACCGGCTACAGTTCTTTTAAAGACTGTCTTCATACCACAGAGTGAAATCAACTGTGCCTTACCTGCAAGGAGAACAGCAAGATGAGGCAAATACAAAGAATACAAACACAAATAAAAGCCTTCATCCAGACACCACAGCTAGCTGGGCGGGAAGGCAAGCGTCACCTTGGGCTCCAGCTCGCTGGGCACTTGGTCCACGCTGGGGCGGGTACGGTGTGGTGGGAGATGGATTCCTCGGTTCCGGCTGACAGGGGGTTGCAGGTCTGCTGAATGAGCAGGTGGCACGATGGGGGGGTCGCAAACATTACCCCGCTGGAATGTTATTTTGCAAATGAGCCAACGAATGCCCAGAGAAACAGTAACCTACCACAAGGAGCAGGCGGGTGGCAGAGAAGGGGTCCATTGTCACGTCTCCTGCTCTGTGGCCCAGGGCCAGGCCTTTCTAGAGAGAGCCTGCCCTTGTCTCCTCTTGATTCCTTTGAAACAAACCCATTCCAAACTGGATTTACCTGCCCAGGTTTACTGGGTCTCAGAGCGAGCCAGACCCAGGCCTGTGGCTCTGGGAGGAGGCTAGATCTGAGTGTGTGGGGACAAAGTCCCTGCGGGGTCAGTGCTTGGGCAGGGTCAACACCACCATCCCTGCTCCAAGGAAGTAAACGTGAAATGCGAGGTCGTAAGCATAACACTGGTGGCCCCAAGACTCACTGTCAGGGTCATTGATGTCTACAGACTGTTCCTGTGGGAGACAGAGCTGTGAGGGGCCCGGGCCCTGCCTCACACAGCTTTGGGTCAGGGTGTGATCTAAAGAGGGAAGCATTGGTCCCTGGAAGACACGGCAGCTGGAAGTAGCAGGGAAGGGCCCAGGGCCTGGGGAGCCAGCCCGGAGGGGGAGGCCAGGGTGCTCTGGCGAAGGAGCCTTCCGGTGAGCCGGCCTCGGCTGTGGTGTCTCCGGCCTCCGCTTCCTACTGAGCACCCGGCCGAGAGCGGCCGCGTGTTCTACATGTTCAATGATATTTTTTCCAGCGCAGGAGGTGTGTCCAACAGCACAAAGTCAAAACCCAAAAACAGTAAAATAAAATAAAATAAAATAAAATAAAATAAAATAAAATAAAACAAAACAAAATAAAACAAAAATGTTTTCTTTCTGAGGATCAGCCAGGCTGTGTATTACACTGAAGAGTGTTAGCAGACCTCCTGATTTTCGGTTAAGGCTTAGCTAAGCATTGGTCCTAGGACATGACCGATGAACTATCCATGCCTGAACAGAATTGTTTTCATGTGAAAATCGAGGATCATCATTGAAAAGCATTTTTTTTTTCAAATGGGGTACACCAACTCTCTTCCATAGGTATAATTCAGTGGGTAAGAGAATACTTCTCCACTGGATTTAAACTAAAAAAACAACAAAGTAGAAGCGACCTTTGGAGATTACTTAAACTAATCACCTTATTTTTTTAAATGCTTTTAAAAGATGGAAATATTTAGACTGAACTATTTCGGCAAAACATATGAGAATTGTTTGTTAAACAACTCTTCCCAACTCTAAAGATAGATGATGCTCTTATTTTAAAGCCATGAATATAGCCTGGCTATTTAAAATTAAATAACTATCTTTGGAAAATTGAATTCCTTTCATTACTCTGAATTATCAAAGTAGTGTTTATAAAGTTATAAGAAAAGAAAACATTTCTCTCTCTCTCTCTTCATTTTGTTAATCCTCACCTGAGGATAACTTTTTCATTAATTTTCTTCAGAGAGAGTGGAAGGGAGAGCAGGAGTTGGGAGAGGAAGAGAGAGAGAGAGAGAGAGAGAGAGAGAGAGAGAGAGAGAGAGATGAGAGACACACCAATTGGTTGACTCTCACACATGCCTGGACTGGGGTGAGGATGTTACCTGCAACCCAGGTACATGCCCTTGACCAGGAATCAAACCCAAGACCCTTCGATGCTTGTCCTGATGCTCTAACCACTGAGAATGCTGGCCAGAGCAAGAAATCATTTCTAACTCATGAGTCTAATGTGATTATTTGGAAAATATTTTTTATACAGTATAACATCTGTCACTATTTATCTTATGAGAATGAAAAAAAGTGTTTCAAATATTTATAAAAGATATATGTGTATATATATATGTGACTATTTTATGTGTCATTTAAAAATTAAATACTTTAAGGCTAAGAGACACGAAGACATGCTCAAAGTCACTAGTCACCCAAGAGATGCAAATCAAAATGACAATGAGGGACCACCTCATACCAGTCAGAATGGCTGTCATCAACAAATCAACAAGTGACAAGTGCTGACAAAGATGTAGAGAAAAAGGAACCCTTGTGCACTGCTGATGGGAATGCAGACTGGTGCAGCCACTGTGGAGAACAGTGGGGAGGTTCCTCAAAAAACTAAAAATGGAACTCCCATTTGACCCAATCAGAAAGGATATAGTCACCCCTATGACCATAGCAGCACCTTAGCTAGGATTTGGAAAGAGCCTAAGTGCCCATCAGCAGATGACTGGATTAGAAAACTGTGGTACAGCTACACAATGGAACACTATGCTGCTGTAAAAGGCGTGGGTGGACCCGGAGAGCATTATGCTAAGTGAAATAAGCCAGTCAGAGAAAGATAAATATCACATGATCTCATTCATTTGTGGAATATAGTGAACAACATAAACTGATTAACAAAAACAGATCCAGAGATAGAGAAGAATCCATCAGACTTTCGAACCTCCGAGGGAAGGTAGGGGAGGGTGGGGGTGAACGGGGAGAGATCAACCAAAGGACTTGTATGCATGCATATAAGCCTAACCAATGGACACAGACACCAGGGGGGTGAGGGTATGAGTGAGGGGGTTGGGGGGCTATGGGAGGTACAGACACATATGTAATACCTTAATCAATAAAGAAAATATGTTTAAAAAATTAAATACTTAAAATGGATCCACTTGAGAAGTTTTAAAGATGGTTTCAATAATTTTGTCTTTTCTGTGCTCTTTTAATTACTCATAAACTGGAAAATAAAGATGACTTTTGCTTTTACAGTTCTTAAATGTTTGCTCAGTGTATTTCAAAGGCAGGAAGATATCAACTTGGGCACAGTGTCTAATGCACTGGATCCCCAAATACATATTTAGATATCTTCACAGAGTAAACTAATTAATGAAAGTTATAAAGCAACATTTAGCTCTGGCTGGTTACTCCAGTGGTTAGAGCATCACCCGGTACACTGAAGGGTCATGGGCTCAATTCTCTGACAAGGGCATGTACCTGGCTAGCAGGTTTGATATGTGTGTGAGGCATTGAATATCTCTCTCTCTCTCTCTCTCTCTCTCTCTCTCTCTCTCTCTCTTTCTCTTTCCCTTCCACTCTCTCTAAAAATCAATGGAAAAAATATCCTATGGTGAGGATTAACATAAAGTAAAATTTAGCAGGGATTTATATAAAATCTTATATTTGAATTTTTTAAAGTTGCATCACTTAGGATTTTTTGGCTTAGACAAGAAAAGACTTAGGGTGAATGAAATAGCTATTTTTAAATACTTAACACATGTTCCAAGAAAGAGGAATTGGCCTTGCTTCAGAAGTTAGAAATAGGAAAGCAGTGGAAGGTAAATATTGGTCATAATGATAAATAATTTCTTCCAATTACAACTGAAGGCCAAGGAATAGCTGCCTCAAAATATTTTTCAGAAAATTCCTAAATAAGGTCTGAGGCAGTGGTTCTCAACCTTCCTAATGCCGCAACCCTTTAATACAGTTCCTCATGTGTGGTGACCCCCAACCATAAAATTATTTTTGTTGCTACTTCACAACTGTAATTTTGCTACTGTTAACGAATCATCATGTAAATATCTGTGCTTTCCAATGGTCTTAGGCGACCCTGCTAGTAGCTCTCAACCTGTGGGTTGCAACTGGCCAGAGATAAATGTTGCTTTATAACTTTCATTAATTAGTTTACTTTGAGAAGATAACTAAATATGTATTCGGGGATCCAGTGCATTAGACACTGTGCCCAAGTTGATATCTTCCTGCCTTGGAAATACACTGAACAAACATTTAGGAATTGTAAAAGCAAAAGTCATCTTTATTTTCCAGTCTATGAGTAATTAGAAGAGCACCATGATGACCCTCATCCTGTGACACCATCACAAAATGGCAGCATGCACATCAGAGGCTGGGTTCCCATAACACAATATGACTGTGCCCACAGTGGAGGCTGCGTTCCCGCAATGAGCTGACCAGCAGGGACCTGCGGCTGCGTGATGCCGGGCCGGGGCAGGGGACCTGAGGCTGTGCCCCCACCTGCCCCGTCGGGCTTGATGGGGGGCCTCAAGCTGTGCCCTCCACCCTAGCACTGGGCTGAGGCACCTAAGGCCGCACTCCCACCCAGCAGGGCTTGATGGGGGACCTCAGGCCACGCCTCCTGTCTGGCAGGGCTTGACAGGAGTGGGGCTGGGAGATTTTCATATACATTTTACTAATTTTCTTTCATCTCTGACATTTCTATTGTACAGAAAGGGCAAATAGCAATATTAAAATATTTCCTCCAATTAACTCCCTTTTAATGTGCACAAATTTCATGCACCAGGCCACTAGTGTTATAATGATTATATGTAATTATTTTATTTAAAAAGAGTTCTTTCTGTTTCTTGAATTTTTTACTCTATGGCAGTGATTTTCAATTTTTTCATCTCTTGGCACACATAAAATAATTACTAAAACTCTGCAGCACTCCAAAAAATTTATTATATTTTTTGATGACTTGACAAAAAAAACTAGGTATACTTTTGATTCATTCACACCAGATAGTTTTTGTTGTGTTGGCTGCCGTCATTTTTTTATTTGACAACCTAAGGGGAAAAAAGTCAGTGTCCCTGACTAAATAGTCAGATATTTCGTGTTTAGAAATTCTTGAGGCATACCAGTTGAAAATCACTGCCTGATAGTGTTCAGATATTCCTAACTTGATTCCACCAATTTCAAGGCATGTGTCCATCCTACTTGAATGCATTGTTTAAAATTATAGACGGAGGATTTTGTCAGTTTCTTAAAATGGAATTTCAGAAAATCTTCAACATTGCATAAGTCATATCCTATCAAATGTCCTATTTTCAGTCTTTTTTTTCTTCCCCAGAGCAGACAAATTCCCCAGAGCTATGCGGCGTTCCAGAGCATCCTCGTTTTTATTTAATTGTTTTGGGGGATGAAAAGCTTTTTCATAGCACCCCCACAAAATCTGTTATACCAAGCACCACGCAGTCACACAGAGCATTGAGCCCAACACAATGCCTGTGATTGTCACTTTCCTCCTCAGCTTCTTGTCTCTCCATTCTTCAGGCCTGAAATCTGTACACACCACCTCTTCTAAACGCGGGCTTAACACTAACGTGCCCAGAAAGCACACACATCCCCCTGTACCCATCTCCCAGGGCTGGAGAATTGTCCCTTCGTCAGGGGACCTGTGGGAGACAGAAGATGAAGTCTTCTTTAATCCCATGTGAACTGGTAATTGCAAGATAATTAGGGGAGAAGCGGTGCACTAGCATATAACCTCCACTTTGGTAACCACATCTCAAAATGTAGTTACTGGCTTAAGCTGAACCCATTCATCAAGTGATTTCATCCCGATACCTAAGCATTATTCCTTTGGGAAACAGCTGTACCCAGAAGGTACTGCTCAAAGTTAGACTTCTAATGGTGTTTATAGAGAGCTGTTTTTTTTTGTGTTGGCTTTTGTGTGTTTAGTGAAACCTGTTTTAAAAATGTTCTCCATAATACTACTTCAGCTGCGTTCCATAGCGTAGAACATTAGGCCTTTGGTCGTCAATTTGTCCCATTATTGACCATGATCCCCTCAATCAACCTATCGCGTCTGTCTGAAGTGAGGAGACAGCCTCCCAGGCAGGTCTGCGTACCTATGAATACAAGATTAGTTTCTTTCTCACAGATCCTGTGAATTGTGTGACTGAGCATGTCTTGTCACTACCAAACAGATCAGAACTATGTTTAGGGCCCACCTCTAGTTAGGATGTAGGGCTTCGAAGCATGTGCACCAATCTCATGAGTGGCCCTTATTTTGGTTTTTGTTTTTCACTACTTTTTTTTTTTCCACATATGTCTTGTTACACTTCTGTCTTGGGTGTTTTACAAATCTTTGTAAGCTGCCTAAAATTCTTTCTTGAGGTATAAATCAATAGATAATTTTAAATGACTTTATCATCACATATTGAGTAGAAAGAGTTCTAACTGATCCCATCTTGAAGAACTAGTCTTATTCATGGGCATTTATTTAAAAGTTATCATGGCATGCCCTCACCGGTTTGGCTCAGTGGATAGAGCGTTGGCCTGCGGACTGAAGGGTCCCAGGTTTGATTCTGATCAAGGGCATGTACCTTGGTTGTGGGCACATCCCAATAGGAAGTGTGTAGAAGGCAGCTGATCGATGTTTCTCTCTCTTGGATATTTCTAACTCTCAATCCCTCTCCCTTCCTCTCATAAAAAATCAATAAAATATATTTTTAAAATAAATAAATAAAAGTTATCATAGCTGCTGCTTTCTAGGAGCTGACAATATTTAATGATCTGCCTCTGGTGTCTACATTATCCCTGTTCTTTTGTAGAAAGAAGATTGGAGAGGTGATTAGAAATAAAAGAGAGTATTGGACATACAAAATTGAGTTAGAAAAAAGAAAAGAGAATATTAAAAAAGGAAAGAAAAGAGAACATTAGGATATAATGAATATAAATATACATATAAATCATGTATATTTGGAACATTTTTTAAATTGACCTGGAAGTCTAACATTCTGTCAAATTACTGGACTTCATATATAAGTTGACAGGCACTAGAGGCTTAATGATCTTGACACTTTACTTGACTATATCTAGTAAATAATTTTAAAATATTAAATTACCTTGGCCCTGGACAGGTAACTCAGTTGGTTAGAGCATTATCCCAATACACCAATGTTGCAGGTTCCAACCC
This sequence comes from Vespertilio murinus, assembly GCA_963924515.1. NCBI lineage: Eukaryota > Metazoa > Chordata > Mammalia > Chiroptera > Vespertilionidae > Vespertilio > Vespertilio murinus. The sequence continues at coordinate 162,175,911 of OZ004704.1, read as the reverse complement.
CAGTCAGGGTACATACAAGAATCAACCAATGATTGTGTAAATAAGTGGAACAACAAATATTTCTCTCCTTTTCTTTCTTCTCTAAGTAAAAAATATTTTAATTAAATTATCTTAAACACATACAAAAAAAGTAGGTTATAGACAATTTAATATCAAATAATTTTTCTCCTTTAATTGGACTTTTTAGAATATCATTTTCATTGTGGGTGGTTTAAAAGCTTGGGTTTGCTTTTGGTTAGGAAGTGACTAACCAAAAGATGTTTAGTAGAGAAGGGGGAAGAGTAACCTGGCCATTACTACTTGGTGGTAGAATAAAGAATGGTGAAATTCATCAAGATCAGACATGTTCATTATAGAAAAGAAATGCTTTTGTAAGCGAACTGCTACTAAAATTATCTTTGCAGAGAATATTGTGTATCCAGATCAACAGAATTGTATTATTGATTATTATCTATGATATTTATAATATATAACATATATTTCTGATATAGTAGGCAGTTAGACATGAGCAGAAGAGGAATGGTAGTCCAGGTATGGAAGGTTATCAGGGTGGAAAGCCTCGAGTGTCTAGCAATGGACAAAACTGGGAACACAAGTATAATAGGGTGGCCTTTGGCCCTCTGGGTGACCTTCCCTCCCCTACCATATTGCTGGTCATGGGGTTTAGATCTCCTGAACTTCCACTGGCTATGCAGTTTGGACCCTCCCCCGACCTTTCCTCCCCTGGCATGTCACTAGTCACGTGGTACACACCCTTACAGGAGAAACAGGGGCCCAGAGAAAAGCCTCATGTGACTCCCATACAAACCCTTGCACAACCACATCCTTGAACATTAAGCCCTCAAGATAATGAGGTTCTGACCCACATCAAATAATCTTAGGAACAAAGCCTTGGGTCTGTTGACGACAGAAACAGTTTTGGTCAAATGAGAGCTAACGTTTAGGCCTTAGTTATTTCCAAGCCCAGAGAAGCAATAAGGCCAGGCGGACAACACCATGGCTGACATCAGGACCAGCTGTGATGACTAATGACCCCCTGCCCTGGCGATGAGTAATCATAGAGACCATGACCCTGAGGAGACACATCTGGGAAGCTGATGAATATTCTATTGAGATCCTGTGAAACCTCCAGATAAAAACTCTTAAGACAAAGTACCCAGTTCAGCGTTTTCGCTCTTGCTCTCCTCTCTCTCTCTCTCTCTCTCTCTCTCTCTCTCCCTCTCCCTCTCTCCCTCCCTCCCTCCCTCCTTCCCTCTCCCCTTCCCTCGTTTCCCTTTCCTTTTCCCTTTCCCTTTCTCTTTCTCCCTTGCTCCCTCTCCCTAGAGCACACCAATGCCTTTCCTCTCTTATTCCCCCAGGTGATCTTCCTTCCTTCCTTCCTTCCTTCCTTCCTTCCTTCCTTCCTTCCTTCCTTCCTTCCTTCCTTCCTTCCTTTCTTTCTTTCTTTCTTTCTTTCTTTCTTTCTTTCTTTCTTTCTTTCTTTCCTTCTTTCTTCTCACCCAAGGATATTTTCCCGTTGACTTTTAGAAAGAGTGGAAGAGAAGAGAGAAAGACAGAAAGATATCGATGTGAGAAAAACACATTGATTGATTGCCTCCTGCACAGGCCCTGATCAGGGCTCTGGCCAGGAAGGAGCTTGCAACTAAGATACATGCCCATGATCAGAATTGAACCCAGGACCCTTTGGTCTGCAGGCTGATGCTCTATCCACTGAGCAAAACCAGTGAGGGAGTCTTTCTTTCATTTTTAAAATATGTTTTATTGATTTTTTTTTTTTTGAGAGAGAGAGAGAGAGAGAGGTATAGAGCAGCCGTGGGCAAACTATGGCCCTCAGGCCGGATCCGGCTTGTTTGGCTGTTCTATCTGGCCCACGGAGCTGAAAGAGCAAAGGGCTCTCTTGCTCTCCCCTCCGCTCCTTCACCAGCAGCCCAAGATGAGAGTGCCAGCATGGTCAGGTTGCTTTTGTTCCGGCCCTCCGGTCCAGTTTAAGAACCCATTGTAGCCCTCGAGTCAAAAAGTTTGCCCACCCCTGGTTTAGAGAGATAGATACATTGATGACAGAGAAATATCATTGAATAGCTGCCTCCTGCAAGCATTCTACTGGGGGATCAAGCCCTCAACCGAACACATGCCCTAACCAGGAATGAAACCAGTGACCTGTTGGTTCCTGGGTTGGCACTCACCCACTGAGCCACACAGTTTTCTTTGCCTTTCTTTCTCCTAAGCTCCAATGGTCCTGCTTTTGCTTCTGTAACTTGTTACTGAGCCCATGCAGCCCAGCTGACTCACTTCTTCTACCTCTGTGACTTTCTAAATAAACTTTTGCTTATATCTGAGTCTTGGCTCTGAATTATTTCTTAGCCAAAACTCAAGAACCAAGGCCTAACATCTGGTGCCATTGGCCTCTAGCTTTCCATGCACACATATAACCTTTACAATGTCCTTACTTATATTGATAAATGGGCCGCAGTTTCAATAAACAGGGTGAGAGTGTGGTGGAGAATAAAAACTCAAAATGAACTTCAATCTCCACCGCAGCCCTTAGCTCCGGGCTCCTACCTTCCCACCTTTTTGCTGGCCATCTTAGATGCTGAGGCCTTAGCACGTTTGAATTTAGCATGAATTATGTGTTTGTTCACTTTCACCAGCTGCTTTGGGACTTTAATAAAATCGTCAAACTCTTGAGAAACTGGCATCTGGACCTCACTGGATAGATGTAGCTGAGTTAAGACTAGAATTACTAGCAACTAATATTGGTGGTTGTCATTACCTTTTGTTCTCAACAGATGATTCTTTTAATCTCAGTGTAGAGGAAGCAAATCTTGATTTTTCATGTTACTATTTGTTGGCAAATCTTAACTGGTTTTCTACAATGTCTCTGATCCAATTACTTTAGTTCTTTCTTTCACTTCTTGCCTACAATGGAAAACTTGAAATAGTTGTGTAAATTGACATTGTGCAATTTTTTTCTATTTCACAAAGTAAGTTTTCTATGATCTTATCTTGTTATCTATTACAAACTTTGCTAAAGGTAAAACAAACATCTTGGTAAAATGCTTCAAGTGCAATGCTCAGTCTCCCTCATGCATCTTAGCACAACCGAATTTAGTTACAAAATATATTTCACACAAAATCTCAACTGCTATTTCTCAAGAAACTCCAGTTAGTTGTTCTTTCATCTACAGACCCTGCATTTACTTTTGATAAAAAGGCAGCATTTTGTTGGTTCTAATCACTTTGACTCAGTCCCTTAGCTGCACTAACAATAGACTCATTGTCAATAAAATTAGCCTTTTATCTGTCACCCTTTCCCTTCCTCCACTTTCTAGCTGAGTGCAGTGGCAAGGACAGAGTCTGCTGACTTGAAACAAATTATTTCATCTCTCCATGCCTCAGTTTTCTCCTTTGCAAGAGGAACGCAGCAACACACATCTTGGATTGTTGGGCAAAATGGGTCCAGTTCGTCTGACAGAGTCAGTACTCAGTAAATGTGAATTTCCTTGACCTCAAAGAAGTCACTTGCAGGAAATTACAAACATGTGTTGGCACACAAAACATGTTTTTTTAAAAAACTCACACTCCGAAACAGCTCCCCAAATTTTGAAGCCAAGAAGTAAATTAAAATTGAAGGTTGGAAAAAAAAATTGTTTTAAGTGTGTCCCCCTTTTTAAGGTTAACCTCAACTTCATATTCAAATAATGGCCAATTCACTCATCACAACTATAATTAAATACCTTGGGTCTTGGTGGTTTTGGACCTCTGCCATGAAGGGAGAGATTGTGCCTTTTTCGGCCATCTCTTAATCCGCAGATGACACATTGTAAAGAATCTCAACAAATATTTGAGGATTCATTGAGAAACATACCTAGTCTATGTTTCTTTTATAGTAGTGCTTCTGAGAGGCTATGGGTGAATCCACGTTGAGTTTCTTTTCTTCTTTTTTCTGATAATTTACGGTGAAATGATCGCTAATACTTTCTTCCCATTTCAGACTGCTCTTCCCTTGGCACTAACTCATGAAAAGAATCCATTCCTCATTGACCTTCCTTCTGTTCTACAAATAGATGCTTTCATAGTTGGGGGAGATAGGCTAACAGGAAAAGCCATCTATTCAGAGAAATGCTATTGCAAGACCATTTGATTAAAGCAAGAATCTTCGGACATGTGGAAAATTGGACCTTATATTTTTTTGTGTCATAATGTTAGATTTTCACCTGTTACAACTTCGTAAAAACATGTGCACTGATATTTCCTCAGGACACTCGGTGTTCTTAAAACATTTTCTCAGAAGAGCAAAAATCACTAAGATTCCATTTTAATTTCTCGCTTAATCTAAGGGGGGGAAAAACAACCCATGTTTGCTGCAAGTAAGCAAACTATCTTAAAATCTATCAGTAGAAAAGAGGAAAGGACTCAATATTTCGGTAAGGTTGGGGACAGGGAATGGAAAGAATGTGTAATGGGTCTGAATTCTTCAACTGCTTTTTCCTGAAGTGGGGGGTTAGGGGACGGGAGGCCTTTCTGTGAGAGTTATTGTAATAGAATCTTGTGACAAAGGCAGCTCTTTTTCATTGTTTCTTTCAGGCCCTTACGGGTTGGGAAAGGGACCTATGGGGATGGAATACATGCAAGCTAAACCCTTGATTTGGAACTTTTTATATTTCAAAGAAATTTCTGAAGAACATGAGATTCTTCAGCTTTGTGAAACAGTTTGAAAAACACTCTTCCGAATACGGATATGAGCAGTTCCCACCTCACCCCAGCCCTTAAGACAAGCTTCTCTGTGAATTTAAGAATGACCTTGGAGTTTGTGAAGAACATACGTTCAGTAGGCGTGGGGCTGAGCTCAGAGCCTGCATGTTCACCAGCGGGGTGTGAGGGTCTTAGGAAGATCAATAAACTGTGCTTTAAGGAACACTATTTTAAGATAGTGGGCAACTGAGTCTCAACTGAGCTCTCCGCTATCCCTGTCTTTCCTTCTCCATTTCCAATCAGTCAGTTGCCAGGGCCAGCCTGGCAGGTTGAACCAGGCTGAGGTAGGGAGGTGGGAATTGAGAAAAGAAAAAGAGACAGGAAAGCAGGATCGGGAGAACTACTAGTCCTCAAGGAACTGTAGTCATTGACGGACTGTAGTAAGTTTATTAAAAGCGCAATGCCTTTTATACACAAAGCACTAATTAGGAGGTCTGTCAAGAGGAGTGTATTTCTTTGCTCCTCTTTATCTCTAAAGGAGTGAAGGATAAATTCTTAGTACAATAAATCTCAGTAGATAAACACAGACTTCTTTGTAAGACTTGATAGATTGCTCTCATACCACAAAGTTTACTTTCTTCATTCTACTGATAATTGCCATCCAAACAAGTCAGGGGAAACTGTTTGGGTAGGGGGCCAGCCCTGCTAGCCCCCTCAAATGCAAGGACCTTGTCAGCTTACATCCTGTCACCAACAGTCAGTGCCTCAGATTACCTTCCCAGCCGTTTCCCACCTGAATCTCGCCAAGATCAGCCCCTCCAGGGAAGGTCCATGACAGGGTGTAGTCCCCAACTCCCATCTCACGCCCCCCCCCCCCAGCCCCGTGCTGCACTTCCTTTTGCAGCCCACTTGCTCCAGATGCTCTCAGACTAGTTTGCTATCCACTGCGTTCCTCTGTGTTCACAGGCCACCATTAATATTTCTCTAGTAATTTTGTCCTTTATCTCTATGAACTACACGGCTATCTAAGAATGAATCAAGCGTGAAGTAACTATGAAAACCAAATCCATAGAGAACAATGATGGGAATTGAGGTGTTGAGCTTACAGAGGATTTAGATGTGATTTGATGGTTACCACTGAGGGCTTAGATGTCTGATGGAAGTTAGCTTAGACTCATTCTGTGGATTTCTACAAGTCCTAGCTAGGACCACTGAGAAAAAGTTCCACCAAAGTAGACTTTGGCTAAGGATAAAGAAAAACTTCCTAATAAAGTTGTAGCTTTGCAAAGTTATAAAAATCCAGTCCCTCGGAGTGTTCAAACAGGGGTGAATAGTTTCTTAAGAGAATTTGGTAAAGGAAAATATTCCATTAGTAAGGATCAGAATTCATCCATTTGTTCATTATTTAATGAATTTCATGGAGCACCCACTGTGTGGATGGTGCCCCAAACACAAGTCATCTAAAGATACTGAAGATATGTTTTATGCTTTGGAGAAACACAAAGTCCAACAGAGAATTGCACATATGTAGTGCACATATGTAGTGCACATATGTAATGCACTGCCATGTAGTGTGAGTGCAACAGCAGAAGAGTAGGCAGAGTGGCAGCCATAGCTGGCATTGGTCATGGGCATGCCAGAGAGCGAGCTTCAGAGATTCCAGTTACCACATTTTGTACACACACACACACACACACACACACACACATACACACAGATATGCTTTGTTTTTTTAGAGCAGTTTTAGATTCACCGCACAATTGAGCAGCAAGTACACGGAGCTCCCATATGCATGTAGAGCTCCCTCCCCAATGGATGCATAGGCTCCCCAACTGTGCACTAGAGTGGTACGTTTGCCACAGCTGATGAACCTACACCGACACAGCATAATCACCCAAAGGCCATAGTTTGCATTAAGGCCATTCTTGGTACTGTAAATCCTATGGATTTTGACAATTGTATAGTGACATCCATCCACTCATACACTCTGCACGAGGGCAGTTTCACTGCCTGCCCTAAACACCCACGGTGCCCTGCCTGGTCATCCCTCCCTTCTCTCAAGCCACTGGCAACCGCTGATCATTTTCCTGTCTCCAGAGCTTTGCCTTTTCCAGAGTGTCTTTAATTGGAATTGTATAGGGTATCAGACTCCTAGTTTTAACTAACACTTACCTCCTCCCGGGACTTCATGCCAATAAACTTTTTCAGTGCTTCAAGACACGATCTTTGCCTTCAAAGAATTCATCATTAAATAATGCAGGATTCTGAAACATAATAATAATAGGAAGAAGAAGAAGAAGAAGAAGAAGAAGAAGAAGAAGAAGAAGAAGAAGAAGAAGAAGAGGAGGAGGAGGAGGAGGAGGAGGAGGAGGAGGAGGAGGAGGAGGAGGAGGAGGAGGAGTGGAAAGTGGAAGGGGAAGGGGAAGAAGAAGAAGAAGAGAAGAGGAAGAAGAAGAAGAGCCATAAAGTGTGATAAGCACTGTTATAAATGCTTCAGCAAAGTAGCTGCTCCCTGACAGGGAAAGTAAAAGGGCACGTCGATCAACAAACCCTTCCTGAAGGAGAGGGCCCCTCAACTGCGATTGAAAAGCAAGCAGGATTTAACGAGTGGGAGATGCCTTGGAAAAGTCTTCCAAATAAATCAATTAAATAAAAGCAATTACAGGGATGTAGGAAAAAAACAGATCTCCCCCCCCCCAAAAAAAAAAACCCCAGGAACTGTGCTAAGTGGTCCACATATTTTAATGCATTTAACTCTCACAATAATCGTGGTGGTAAAATTATTTCAAATGAGGCACAGAGGAGTCACTAGGCTGGTAGAGAGCAAGATGGGATTAGAAGCCAGTGACTGCAGGAAAGGGTCCTTAGCTGCTGCACTCGGAGCAGAACCTTCTGAATCTGCAGTGATCAGAGAGCAGGGCCTGCCCTAGGGCGGTGGCAGATGGGTTGAGACAGTAGACAGATTTGAGTAAAGTACTTTGTGAATGACCGGAAGAAATGGGGGAGAAGGAAAGAGGAGAATATCAGTCAGGATGCACCGAGCCTCAGGGAACAGAGGACTCGACTAAAAGTGACCCAAACCAGAGGTAAGAAGGTGTCGGGAAGGATGGGGCTCCAGGGTGCCTGCCATTAAGGACCATCCTCAGCATTCTGCTTGTAGAATGTCTGCTGCACTTTCTGGGGGGCAGACCTGGATGTTCCACCCCTAACCTTTCTGAGCAAGAATGCAAGCAGATCCTTCCCAACTCTCCCCGCAGGCTGCTGCACCTGCACATTTAGAGACCTAACGTGCATGAGTGTGGACACCCCCCAGCATCTCCCGCTGCAGATGATCACCTCTGGGGTCTCAGGATGAGCAGGCCAACAACACTGTCTCCACCAGGGACAGACAGGAAGAGGCTCACTCAGGCCCTGGAGGCTGAGAGGATAGGGAACTCAGGGTCTTGGATGCCCAGAGGCTATTGTGCAAGGGGGCTGAAGGTTCTGGCAGGAGTGGACGCCTCCATGGTTCCCAGACATCATTCCCCTCAAAGAGGGGTGTCCTCAGAGGAGCTCCAAAGGATCCTTCTGCTGCATCTTTTTGTAGTTTCCCAGAATCTTCCTCCACCACCCTTTCCCAGTCAACTTTCCTTCAGGTCACTGTAGCCAGGCGAAGCCACATGCCCAGGCTGTAGCAGCAAAGGGTGCTGGGAAAAGAACTGTCAGCTTTTACCCTTTGCTGTATAAAAGGCAATGAAGAGTAGGAAGCAGAGGATGAGATGGTTGTCAGGACTGCTACAGAAAGTCAAAAGTAAAACCCAGCTGGCTTTTTAATTTAATTTAAATTCTTTATTGTTTAAAGTATTACATAAGTCTGCTTCCCCCCCCCCATTGACCTCTCCCCAGCTGCTCCCACCCCCAGCACATGCCTTCACCCCCTGCTGTGTCCATTGGTTATGCTCATACAAGTCCTCTGGTTGATTTCTACTGCTCGCCCCCACCACCCGCCACCTACCTTCCAGCCATATCTTTAAAGATTAAAATGAAAACACAACTACCATACTATCCAAACATTACCCTCTAGGAACTGAATCAAGAGAAATGAAAACATATGTCCATACAAAGTCTTGTATGTGACTGTTTATACCAGTTCTATGTAAAATAGCCCCAAATTAGAAGCAACAAAATGGCCATTAATAAGGGAAAGAATAAACAAATTATGATATAGCTATACAATGGCATGCTACCACCTAATAAAAAGAAATGAACTATTAATACACATAACAATATGGATGAATCTCAAAATAAGTATGCTGTGTGAAAGAAGCCAGATAGAAAAAGTATATACTATATGATTCCATTTATATAAAATTCTAAAAACTGCAAAATAATCAATAGTAACAGAAGAGATCAGTATGAGCCGTTTATTAAGATATGTCTGTTACATCTCAAAAAAAGTGATTTTGGCCGAAATCGGTTTGGCTCAGTGGATAGAGCGTCAGCCTGTGGACTGAAGGGTCCTGGGTTTGATTCTGGTCAAGGGCACGTACCTTGGTTGCGGGCACATCCCCAGTAGGGGGTGTACAGGAGGCAGCTGATCGATGTTTCTCTCTCATCGATGTTTCTAACTTTCTATCTCTCTCTCTTTCTCTCTGTAAAAAAATCAATAAAATATTTTTAAAGTGATTTTGAAAATAAAAACCAGGTATTTCTTGTTTGGATAATTATTGTGGGTCATCAAAATGGAGGAACACAGGTTTGGAAGAAGACAATGAATTCTGTTTGGGAATACTGAGTTTGGGGCAATCATGGAATATCCAAATCAACACGTCAGTAACTTTTGGGATATGAGACTCTGAGGAGACATAACTGGGATGAGGCTATTATTTTAATAGCTGAGATGTGCACATCGAATGTGGTGATATCAGCCTTTGAGGTTGAATGAAGACAGAAGGTAGGCTGAAGTTAGACTGATGGAAAAGCAATGTAGAGAGAAAAAATAGTTTCGCTGTTCTGGAAAAGAGAAAAATAGGGCAATTACTGGAATGGTGTCTGAGCTTAGGGAGATGCGCTTATTTGATTTTTAATACGGGAGATATTTGAGTCATGTTTAAACATCGAGCGTGAAAATCCAGAGAACAGGTAGAGAGTGAAAATGCAAGCGAGAAGAGATTATTGAAGGCACGAAGAGAGCTCTCTGTGGTGTATGACAGGATCCAGGATCTGGTAAGAGAGACTAATATAATCATTATACTAGTCTTTATAAATATATATATATATATATATATATATATATATGTTTAATATATTCATTATGAGTCCACATGTACTTATCACACAGCTTCAGCAATTATCAACTGATGGGACCATTTCGTTTCATCTCTACCCCCATTCTTTAAGTCTCCCAACCTAATGATTTTGCCATATAGAAATAATGTAATACATTAAATACATATAATTACTGAACCATCATTAAAACTAAATAAAAATCAATAATAATTCCTTACTATCTTCCAGTTTAAGTTGGCGTAGAACCAGACTGTTGGCCCTGGGTAGGATCTTTTGGAAGAAAGAACCAAACAAGGATTTGTGCTGAGATGCACCCCTGGCTCCTCACTGCCATACTGTTATGAGCATCTCCCCAAAGCAAACAAGCCCCGAGCACCAAGTAGGACCACAGGTCCCAGAGCTTGACCTGTGGCAAATCCAGACTCAGCAGCACTTAATTAATCCATTCATTCATTAAATATTTATAGCACCTATTCTGTGTCAGGCACTGTTTAAAGCACTAGGCACACAGAAGTAAACAAATCAGGCATGAGCCCTGGCCTCATGGAGCTTCTAGCCTACCACAGTGGGTTCCCTCTTCCCTCTATGAATAATCCAACATTGTTTGCTTTTCCAATTTGCATTTGTTGTTAAACAGCATTATGATACTGAAGGAATTTTTTAAAAAATTCATCTAAAATAGCTAGATATTTAATCGTTGTATGTTTATATATTAAAATTGGAAGCTACCTAAGTGTCAGACTATTAAAAATGATGAAATAAATCTACATATGTGTGCATATAATAAATATATACTCAGAGTTTGCTTAAATCAAACATTAGCTGGCATGAGAATGACCAAGAGCCGTGGTCAGCAAACTGCGGCTCGCGAGCCACATGCAGCTCTTTGGCCCCTTGAGTGTGGCTCTTCCACAAAATACCACGGCCTGGGCAAGTCTATTTTGAAGAACTGGCATTAGAAGAAGTTTAAGTTTAAAAAATTTGGCTCTTAAAAGAAATTTCAATTGTTGTGCTATTGATATTTGGCTCTGTTGACTAATGAGTTTGCCGACCACTGACCTAGAAAGTTCTACATAATAATAAAGTGGGAGAAAATTCGAGTGCTGAGGAAAATTATGGGAGAGAGAAAAAGAAGTGGGAGGAAAACAGCTAGAGAGACTTTGGAACAAATGGAAATATTTGATTTTACTCATTTGCTCTACTGTACTGCATGAGGACCCTTCCAATTGTCTCTAAAATTTTTAGTGTGGTTTCAGTCAATAGTATTTTGAGGGTGGAGGGGTCAGATGTGTCCAACATGGGGTGATGCGGTGCAGAAAAGGGACAGCACCTACAGAGGGTGAAACCCAGGACAAGAACCGGGGCTTCAGCAAAAGCAGGACATCAGGATCAGAAGTGACTGGGAGAAATGGAAGCCCAAGAATCCCTGGAGGGGGAGGAGTGAGAAGACATAGCGCTCAGAGCCATTTTGACTTAAACATTACGAAAAGGGTGGGCCATAATGCTGGGGGCTTGGGGATAACCATCAGCTGATATCCATCTGTGGACTAATATTGGGCAAAGACAATAAGGCCAAGTGTGACAACACTGGAATGTGGCAAAGCATGGGGGCAGAGTCAGACTGCAGCAGAGGGTTGAGACAGAACATAATTAAGAGAATATACTTTAAGAATAGAGTCCCCCAAACACCTGTGATGAGCTTAAACTGTTAAACAGTTTAAAGAGAAAATACCAGCAAGGATTTCCTAGTCAATAAATATCTGATCCAAATAATAAGGAGCATTATGCTTAGGTTGCAATCTACACCTTAATCCCACCTGGCATCGTCGGCCAAACAGAAAACCAGCAATGAAAGGAGAGGCACCTAGGGTAACAGTGCTCTTTCATTATGATAATGAAGCAGCACAGGCTCCAAGGTCAACAACCATTTACATTTTTAAAAGTATTGCCTCATATTGCATAAAATTTGCCTTCCCACGAGCAATAAAATGAGTCAGCCTTTTGTGGGAGAAAGAGTATAAGACAGCCGTGGGCAAACTACGGCCCGATGGGCGGATCCGGCCCTTTCGGCTGTTCTATCCGGCCCGTGGAGCCGAAAGAGCGGAGGGTTCTCTTGCTCTCCCCTCCGCTCCTTCACCAGCAGCCCAAGATGAGAGTGCCAGCATGGTCAGGTTGCTTTTGTTCCGGCCCTCCGGTCCAGTTTAAGAACCCATTGTGGCCCTCAAGTCAAAAAGTTTGCCCACCCCTGGTATAAGGCTTTCCCCTCCGAAGCCTCCTATAGGGCTAGGTTCTTTCAAATGTACTGCCCTGGCACCCTGTGCTCAATTCAGTCACAGCACTTATTATGTTGTACTAGAGGCCCGGTGCACAGATTCATGCACCAGTGGGGTCCCTCAGCCTGGCCTGTATCCTCTCACAATCTAGGACCCCTTGGGGGATGTTGGACTGTAGGGATTGGTGAAAACCGGCAATCTGACATCCTCTGAGGAATGTAGTGGGGCAAGAAGCAATAGGCAGCTGGGGGGGGGTGTCTGAACCCAGGCCAGAAGCCCCACTGCGCCTGCTGCCACCACCACTCAGTAGCACTGCCACAGAGGCAGGAGAGCTTGTGCCGTTGCAGCTGTGCTCACCAGCTGTGAGCCCGGTGTCTGGCACCCATTGGTCATGAGAGCAGCACTCCAGCTGTGGGAGCACACTGACCACCAGGGGGCAGCTCCTGTGTTGACTATCTGCCCCCTGGTGGTCAGTGTGCATCATAGCAACCGGTCAAACAGTCGACGGGTCAAATGGTTGTCCAGTAGCTAAGGGTTTTATATATATATATATATATATATATATATATATATATATATATATATATATATATTAGAGGCCCAGTACATGACATTTGTGCCCTGGGAGTGGGGAGGGGTCCCTCAGCCTGGCCTGTGCCCTCTCACAGTCTGGAACATCTAGGGCAGGGCTGGGCAAACTACGGCCCGCAGGCCGGATCTGGTGACTAAAACTATTGAATTAAAAAACAAAACAAAAAGACTATACCCTTTTATGTAATGATGTTTACTTTTAATTTATATTAGTTCACACAAACACTCCATCCATGCTTTTGTTCTGGCCCTCCAGTCCAGTTTAAGAACCCATTTTGGCCCTCGAGTCAAAAAGTTTGCCCACCCCTGCTCTAGGGGGATGTCCAACTGCAAGCTTAGGCCTGGTCCCTGCAGAAGCGGGCCTAAGCCGGCAGTTTGACATCCCCCAAAGGGTCCTTAGCACTGCTGTGGAGGTGGGAGAGGCTCCCACCATCACCGCTGCGCTTGCCAGCAGTGAATCTGTCTTCTGGCTGAATGGCACCCCCCCCACTCCCGTGGGAGCTCACTGACCACTAGGGAGCAGCTCCTGCATTGAGCATTTGCCCCTGTTAGTCAGTGCATGTCATAGCTACCAGTTGTTCCTCCATTTGGTTGATTTGCATATTGGCCTTTTATTATATAGGATTTTGATGTCTGATCACATGTCTTTTTTCTCCAGTGGACTATGAACAGATTGAAGTCAGAAACTGTGTCTTTCATTGGGCCCTATCACATTGTACAATCTCCTTAGAGGAACTGGTTTTATAATAAGTGCATCAAGAATTGTATGTGTCTTATAGTAGCCAAAGAAAACAATACTAGGCCCTAAAGTCCTTCTCTATAAATGACAGGGTTGGACTGCACCACTGCCAAAATCTCCAGCTGTACACGGCATCATTTGCTTAAGATATTTGACTTATTGAAATGATTTAGAACTTCCTTAAGTTTTCCCAAGAATCTATCTACTGCCGAAACCGGTTTGGCTCAGTGGTAGAGTGTCGGTCTGCAGACTGAAGGGTCCCAGGTTCAATTCCGGTCAAGGGCATGTACCTTGGTTGCGGGCACATCTTCGGTGGAGGGTGTGCAGGAGGCAGCTGGTTGATGTTTCTCTCTCTTTGACGTTTCTGGCTCTCTATCTCTCTCTCTTCCTCTCTGTAAAATATCAATAATATATATATATATATATATTTTTTTTTTTAAAGAATCTATCTACTACTGTTGAATCAAGCATTTCTTTTGAGAGGATAGAATCTGAAATCCTAGAGCACAGGGTCTCTTAAATTAAGCTTTGGAAAATTCTGAAGATATCAGAGATGATGGGATGGAGATTCTTGGGAGAGCTGCAGTTTCATCTTCAACAATAAGTCACTCTAGGTGGAAGAAGCCAGACACAATAGGTCACATGTTGTAGGATTTCATTTATATGAAATATCCAGAATAGGTAAATCCACAGAGACAGAAAGTTTAGTGGTTGCCAGGGACTGGGGGGCAGGAAATGATTGCTTAATGGGTAGGGGTCTCCTTAGGGAGTGATGAAAATGGTTCGGAATTAAATAGAGGTGATTGTTGCACAATATTGTGAACTTACCAAATGCCACTAAATTGTACACTTTATGTTATGTGAATTTCACCTCAATTAAAAAGAAAAATAAATCACTTCTTTGGCCAGTGTGGCTCAGTTGGTTGGAGCATCATCCCATACACCAAAAGTGGTGGGTTTGATTCCCCATCAGGCCACATACCCAGGCTGCAGGTTCCAACCCAGTTGGGGCGGGTGCAGGAGGCAACCGATGGATGTTTCTCTTTCATATCAATGTTTCTTTCTCTCTCTCCCTTCCTCTCTCTAAAAATCAAGTTTTAAAACGTCACTGACAATTTTGAAGATTTATGTTAAACTTCAGTTCCTGAAATGACAAATAACATGCTGTTAACTAACTTCGGGAATGTAATAAAGGTCTACGTAAGTATCTTATTTGTATTGGGTTTATGGTTGCAAAGAATCTCTTTGCTGATAGGCTTTTAAAAAATGATGTTAGCCGAAACTGGTTTGGCTCAGTGGATAGAGCGTTGGCTTGCAGACTGAAAGGTCCCAGGTTCGATTCCGGTCAAGGGCATGTACCTTGGTTGCGGGCACATCCCCAGGAGGGGCTGTGCAAGAGGCAGCTGATTGATGATTCTCTCTCATCGATGTTTCTAACTCTCTCCCTCTCTGTAAAAAATCAATAAAATATATATATATATTAAATGATGTTAATAATAATAATAATAGCTACCATTTATTGTGAGCTGTCTATGTTCTAGGCATTCTTTTAATTCTCACAGTAACCTATGAGGTAGGTACTATTATTATCCCCATTTTATACTTGCTCAAGTTTGCCCCCCAGAGTAGTAAGTGGCAAAGCTGAACTCAAAACTCTGACCTGGCAAAGTCTCTGCCCATTGGATACACAATTGACACAGCCCAGAGTGGCACATGCAACTGGTTTGAAGAGGCCTCATTTGATAAAGTAACCAAACTCTTCATGTTTTTCTAATAGCAAACATATACCCCTCTAACTTTCAAGTGAGTGAGTGAGTACGACAATGGGCTCTGGTTGGTGTGCAACTCCCTTGAAGGAGGAGGCAAACAGAGCTGACCCAGTTAAAGGGAACATAGCTAGAATGAGCTTTATAAGCTCCCAGTCTCTTGGGAAATACTTTGAGAATCCTATCACCCTTTGCAATCAAATTTTCTAATGGTTCCGATGCTCTGCACCTAGGTCCTTGTGTTCCTTCCCAGAAACTTCTCTAGAAAGGGCAAGTGGTAGCCTCTCCACAAAGAAGTCCTTGGCAAGACCAGCTGTGTGAACACTGAAGAAGGCCTGGCTTATTGGGTAATTCTGGCAAAAACACCTTAAGAGATAATGTTGTGGGCAAAGCCTTTATAGCTTCTTTTTAAAAATCTATACATTTTTATTGACTCCAGAGAGGAAGGGAGAGGGAGAGAGAGATAGAAACATCAATGATGAGAATCATTGATCGGCTGCCTCTTGCATGTCCCCTACTGGGGAGCTAGCCTGCAACCTTGGCATGTGCCCCTGACCGGAATCAAACCTGGGACCCTTCAGACCACAGGCTGACACTCTATTCATTGAGCCAAACCAGCTTAGACTTCATATATTCTTGAAATACCACGGCTGAGAAAAAATTTCCATATTTGTGTGCATGGCTATTTATTAATCCTGTTAAATACTCTGCTGTATCCCGAGGCATATATCCTCCTCCTACTGAACATGATGCAATCTTGGACCTCCGTGTCCTGTGAGCAATCTGGGTCATCTGAAGTCAGGTGATGTGACCCTACGGCATAAACGCTGGGCTTCTCTCCAGCAGCATTTAAACAGTATGCTCTTTCAAGGTGGCCTTTTCTTGTGCAAAATCCATGATACACATCTTTAATCTGTGACTCACTATGTCCTTCAAGAGTGATTAGTCTGTCTGAAAATAATCTGCAGATATGATGGAACATGCATTCCATGTGCTCAGTGTCTCCTCTGGGCCAGTCTTGCCTAGATGAGGACAATGGCAGGGAGGGGGGGGGGGGGAGTAGGTAAGGGCAGAGGGTGGGGTGGGAACCAGGTGGAAGGGAGCTATGAGGGGAAAAAGGAGAAACAATTGTAATAATCTGAGCAATAAAGATTTATCTTTTTTTAAAAAGAAAGAAACATTGCTCAGTTACACTGCACACTGCCCACTGGGGATGTGCCCGATACCAAGGTACATGCCCGTGACTGGAGTTGAGCCTGGGACCTTTCAGTCCTCAGGCCAACGCTCTATCCATTGAGTGGAACCAGTCAGGGCAGAATATAGTTTTGTTATGACAAAGAGGAGAACCAAATAGTTGCAATAGATATGCATAGGAATTGAGTTTTTTTCTAGGCTTTGGGTATAAGAATGTCTGTTTTCGCTCTTAAGAAAAAGAAATTGGCATTTTCTTATTGTTTGTTTGATTATTTATTAGTTTAGTGATTTAAAAAAATATTTTTATTGATTTCAGGGAGAGAAACATTAATGATGAGAGAGAATCATTGACTGGCTGCCTCCTGCATGACCCTTGCTGGGGATCAAGACTGCAACCCAGGCATGTGTCCTGACCAGAAATTGAATCCTGACCTGCTGGTTCACTGGGTCAACACTCAACCACTGACCCACTCTGGCTGGGCTAGTTTAGTTTTTGTTGCTCTAAAGATTTCAACAAAATCAAGAGTGTTTTTAAGTGTAATGTCAGTTCCTTTTTTCTTCTTCTTCTTTCCATTGGTCTGTGTTAGAAATATGATCTGGGAGTGTGGTGATTTTGCATGTAATTTATAGAGATGACAAAGCACTTTGCTATAGGAACTCTAGCAAAATAATGACTTTTGATATGTAGAAGAGAAGTTTCTCTAACCTTTAAGTCTAAACTAAAAGCTTGGTAAAAGCTACTAATATTTGTTACAACTGAAAAAGATTTGAGAAATATAATAGTAAAAAAGGAATGAAATTTTTAAAGGAAGGACTGTTACATTTGATTGATTCTTATAGGAGAATTCATGTAAAAATTGACTGGAGCCAAAACCAGTTTGGCTCAGTGGATGGAGCATCGATCTGTGGACTGAAGGGTCCCAGGTTCGATTCCGGTCGGGGTCATGTGCCTTGGTTGCGGGCACATCCCCAGTGGGGGTTGTGCAGGAGGCAGCTGATTGATGTTTCTCTTTCATCATTGTTTCTAGCTCTCTATCACTCTCCCTTCCTCTCTGTAAAAAAATCAATAAAATATATCTAAAAAATAAAGGAGCACACACAGTTGGGGCCCTTTTGAAATGTTAAATATCAGTTGCTCACTAGTCACAATTGCTGGATTTGATTATGAACTCCATAAGCCAGGTAATCCCTTCACATCTCATTTAATACCCTCCCACCCACTTACTCCTCCCCCCACCCCCCCGCCCCACACACACGTAGCACACACACATGAGAGCAGGGCTCTGCAAGATGGAGCACAGTACCCTCAGAGGAGGTGAATTCCTTTTGTGAAACTCATATCTAACTCCTGACTAACTGTGGTAAGAAGTGTGTCTTAGTCAACCTCTCGGTAAACAGCACCCCTCAGTGAGCTCCAGACTTGCTTTACAGCTCCCTACTTGGCATCTCCAGTTGTGTGTCTTAGGCAATCTCAAATTCACTGTGTGCAAAAAGGAACACTGGACTGACTACCTTCCTCCCACACTCCCCCAGTCTCAGTAAATGGCTCCACCATTTACCCACTGCTCAGGGCGAGAATCTAAAGGTGATCTTGAATCCTCTCTTTCCCTTACAACTCCTACCCCAACCCATCACCAAGCCCTCTTTTCTCTATCTACAAAATGTACCCCAAGCCTGAGAGCCCTCATCCTCTTACTTTGGCTATTCTCACAGCCTTCGCACTTGCTTTCCTGCTTCCACACCCGCTCTCCTATGTCTATTATGTGACTAGAGGCCAGAGTGATCGATCTCTCTGAAACAAACTTAAAGAAATAATAATTTTAAAAAATCAGATCTTGACACGTCTTGCTCAAATCCTTCCAACGAGTTCTCATCATATTTACAATCCAATGAAAATTATTTATTATGGCCTTGTGACTGCTTTCCTCCCGAGTCTGTCCTAATTTGACTGCTTTCTTGCTGTTCTTCAAGTTCATGGAGCACATTTTCATCTCAAGGTCGTTACAGATGTTGTCCTTCCTACCGGGAACATTCTTCCCCAGATGTTTGCCTGGCTCACTCCTTATATTTTTCAGGGCTCTGCTCACATGTCACTGTTTCAGTGGTACCTTCCCTGACCAGCCTATGTAATATAGCCCTCCTATGTATTTTACCCCTTTTACTGAACTGTGATTTTATTTATAGCATGCGTCACTTCTGACATATTTAAATATGTGTTGAATGAATGAATGGTTTAGCACTCTTCCCAAGAGTACTAGAGAATGAATTTTACCACTTAATAATCTGGCCACTCTGCATATCCTATATAATAAAAAGGCTAATATGCAAATTGTCCCCTCGACCAGGAGTTCAACCTCCAGGCAGGCCGGCCAACCACCCATGTCCCCTCTCCCTGGCCAGGCTGGCCGGACCATCCGGCCACTCAGTGTGTGTCCCTCAGACATACTTTCCCCTGGCAGTAAAAAGAATACCTTGATGCTTTGGAAACTAAGTCCAAACCAATCGCTCTAACGTACAATTTCAAGAACATACAGGTACAGAATCACCAGCATTGTTATCTCAGAAGGAATAAGGGCAGCAGTACTGAGTCATAGATTCCCACAGCACACAAACATCTCTCCCCTGCAGCAGCGGAACTGCAAGATGTTACACGTGATAATAGTTCAAAGGCTGCCTTGGCCGCTGCGGGGCCCTGGGTGGAGTAGGCAGACTCTGAACTGAGTTACACCTTTGAAAGTGCTGCGATGGTACTGCTACCCACAGCACCTGACGTCAGTGAGACCTCAGTGACCTCAATTGTTCTTATTTCTGCTCTCCTTTTGTTGTTTTTCTCACTGCATGTCCTTTGCCTCCTCACAAACACACTGGCTTTCTGGCATTTGGAACGGACACACTTATTGCTTGCGAAGGGGATGATAGATTCCCCTGCGACCTGGGAACATGTATTAGCACACGGACGGACGGACGGATGGACGGCTGAGTCCCTGGAGCGCTCCGCTGCAGCGGCTGCTTTTCTTTGATCCAGGTGGTGGGACATCCAAAGCTGCTTCCCCGTGACCTTTTGCCCACAGACCCCTAGTTCCTCTCTCTGTCTCAGTCTGATCCCTCTACTAGGTTTGAGGCTATGTTTCACTCCAGGGCATTTCAGCACAGCTAGAGTCATGACCAGGGCCAGGGCACGAGAGAGAAGTCACGGCATTTAAGAGGCCTCCCCAGCTCAGCACAGAACAGGGCTGAGATCCAAGTCAAACAGTTTGCAGGGGTGGGCAAACTTTTTGACTCGAGGGCCACAATGGGTTCTTAAACTGGACCCGAGGGCCGGAACAAAAGCAACCTGACCATGTTGGCACTCTCATCTTGGGCTGCTGGTGAAGGAGCGGAAGGGAGAGCTAGAGAACAGAGAACCCCCTGCTCTTTCGGCTCCGTGGGCCAGATAGAACAGCTGAACGGGCCGGATCCGGCCTGCGGGCCGTAGTTTGCCCACGGCTGGTTTAGGGACTCCTGCATCGTCTCACATCAGGAAAGAATGGCAGCCTTACATACATGGTCCTTTGCTTGCTGTATTCAAATTCTAGTTCTGCCACTTTCTTCTTCTTCTTCTTCTTCTTCTTCTTCTTCTTCTTCTTCTTCTTCTTCTTCTTCTTCTTCTTCTTCTTCTCCTCCTCCTCCTCCTCCTCCTCCTCCTCTCCTCCTCTTCCTCCTCCTTCATATATTTTTATTAATTTCAGAGAGGAAGGAAGAAGAAGAAAGAGATAGAAACATCAATGATGAGAGAGAATCATTGATCCGCTGCCCTCTGTATGCCCCACACTGAGGATGGAGCCCACAACCTAGGCACGTGCCCTGACTGGGAATTGAACCGTGACCTCCTGGTTCATAGGTTGATGCTTAACTACTGAGCCATGCCGGCCAGGCTAGTTCTGCCACTTTCTAACTGGACTGGATCCAGTTAGCTCATTAAGTCTCCGGTTCCTCTGATACAGAATTTAGAGGGGGCAGGGGAGTGGTGAGAGAGAGAGAGAGAGAGAGAGAGAGAGAGAGAGAGAGAGAGGTGAAACACGTCTGTAGAGGGCTCAGCACTATTTCTGGCACAATTAATGTAAGCTATTATTACTACTCAGTATACTCTACAGTAGAGGATCATTGTGAACAACTGTTTTAGATCTGCATTCTTGACTGCTGGTGGGTGGCAGTAGTTCTCACTGTTTCTCTTCCAGAGACCTTGACCCGTTGAAAGCTCCTGAAATGTAACCTGTTAGGACTCAGCACAGCTGGGCATCCAGAGACCCCGAGGCCTGCTGGCAGGGGAAGGGCTGGCTTGTTGCCAGTCAGAAGCAACAGGCCCAGGATTGCTATCGTTGTTTCCCTTAAGAGCTCCTCCAGCTCAGATTGTGAAAGGACTGGGTGAGAGGCTGGGGGTTAATTAGCAGGTGAAACAATAAAAAAAACCTTGCTTTTGTCATTTCTTGGAGACTTTGGAGTTGATGGGTCTTTGGAGGGATGAAATCACTACAGGGAAATTGTCCTTCCCTATCTCCAACACAATTTTAGGGTTGTTTTTTAAAAATACATATTTTATTGATTTTTTACAGAGAGGAAGAGAGAGGGATAGAGAGTTAGAAACAACCATGAGAGATAATCATCGATCAGCTGTCTCTTGCACACCCCCCACTGGGGATGTGCCCGCAACCAAGGCACGTGCCCTTGACCGGAATCGAACCTGGGGCCCTTGAGTCCGCAGGCCGACGCTCTATCCACTGAGCCAAACCGGTTTCAGCAATTTTAGGGTTTTATATACCCTAAATATATATAAAACATATATCCTAAAATGTAATATATTATGCATTATCTTTTTTTCTGTCAATATTCATCTAATACTACCTTGTACCCATAGGCTGAGATAATGCAGGGCCTAGATAGTTTGGTAAGAGAGTATTGATTTCATATAAAATGAAGATTCCAGCTATTGTTTGAAGAGGTGGGCATGGTGTGTGACATCTGGGGAAGAAACCCTCTCATGTTCTAGGGTCCCTGGACCTCTTGGGTCATGCTCCAGGCCAACCAAGACACACCTTGGGCCCAGATGGTGGGGCCTCATCTCTCATATTCCCCTTGTCTGCTTCTGCCTCCTCACAAGCACCCAGGTCTCATTTATGGGGAGGGACCGGGGCTGGGAGGAGGAGGGAAGGGCAGGGATTTCTTCCTACCTCATTTCCAGAGAGTGGGCTGCCACCCCATTGTCATACAGCCCCCAGAGCCTCCAGGTTACTTCACTATGTCGTATAGGTATCTATGCATATAGGTGAGCAGAGACGAGGGGAAAAAAATCCCCCATATGTTAGAAAGGTCATTTTGTGGGTGATTTTCTTTTTCTTTTGCTCTCATTGCCATGATAATATTTATGCAAAAACATTTAAAACTCAAGAAAAGAGAAAAAACAAACAAATTCTCTCATCCACAATGCATGAGCAGGATTTTTCCCAGGGGCTTTATTTCTGCCAGCTTTCTCATTTTCCCTTCCGAGGCTGGTGAGGCATGTCTTGCTCCGTCCAGTCGGTTGGAAGTCTTAGGGAAATTTGGTAACAAGAGTTGCAGAGGGCCGAGGTCGGTTTGGCTCAGTGGTAGAGCGTCGGTCTGCGGACTGAAAGGTCCCGGGTTTGATTCCGGTCAAGGGCATGTACATTGGTTGTGGGCACATCCCCGGTGGGGGGTGTGCAAGAGGCAACTGGTTGATGTTTCTCTCTCATCGACGTTTCTGGCTCTCTATCTCTCTCCCTTCCTCTCTGTAAAAATACCAATAAAATATATTTAAAAAAAAAAAAAAGAGTTGCAGAGGGCCGAAACCGGTTTGGCTCAGTGGTAGAGCGTCGGCCTGCGGACTGAAAGGTCCCGGGTTCGATTCCGGTCAAGGGCATGTACATTGGTTGTGGGCACATCCCCGGTGGGGGGGTGTGCAGGAGGCAGCTGGTCGATGTTCCTTTCTCATCGACGTTTCTAGCTCTCTGTCTCTCTCCCTTCCTCTCTGTAAAATATCAATAAAATATATATTAAAAAAAAAAAGAGTTGCAGAGGGCCAAAACCGGTTTGGCTCAGTGGTAGAGCAATGGTCTGCGGACTGAAAGGTCCCGAGTTCGATTCCGGTCAAGAGCATGTACCTTGGTTGCGGGCACATCCCCGGTGGAGGGTGTGCAGGAGGCAGCTGGTTGATGTTTCTCTCTCATCGACGTTTCTGTCTCTCTATCTCACTCCCTTCATCTCTGAAATATCAATAAAAAATATTTTTAAAAAAAAGAGTTGCAGAGGTTGAGCTTCATAAACTCCAGGCTCCCAAAAGCAGGCCTGCTGATAAAGTGACTTCCTGCCGGCTCACCAAGGACGTTTCAGGAAGAACCTAGCTTTGGGGAACGGAGGGTATGCATCACTAATTTGTAAAATCTAGAGAGCTTGTTAACAAATGTTTTTAAAGGCAGGACAGAAAACAAACAAAAAAGAACGTTGAGCTGAAGGAGATTTTTAAAATTTCATTTTAGATAGCACTTCCGACTGGAGGGGAAATGTCAAAGATTTATTGTTCCTCCTATCAGAAGAGCGTGTCCTCCAGGAAAGATTAAGAATTGGAAGAGTTCGTGAAAATAATCTGAAGGACATCATAATAAATCTGGGACGTGATTTCCTGTTTTCAGCTGGCCGGCCGGAAGGCCTCGCTACCATAAAAATGAATGCCGTGTCTGACTCTTTATCTGGCTCTGATCTCAGAGTCCATTTATGCAATCCACTCATTCCTCCTCAGTTCACTCTTAACTAAGCTGATTATTCATAAGGCAGTTCATAGTTGTTGATCTGTCATGTGGTTGATCCTACCAGCCACAATTATTTTTGGATGTTATCATCTTCCAATTTTATTTTATTCACACGCAGCCTGTATTCTCACTGGAGCTGAGGGTTTGCTATTTGAATGTACCATTTAATTACTTCTTTTTCACCTTGGCCAGTGAGGTTCAGTTGGTTAGAGCATCATCCAGTGCACAAAAGGATTAGGGTTCAAATCCCCAGTCAGGCAGCATACAGCAGGCAACTGATTGATGTTTCTTTCTCACATCGATATTTCTCTCTCCATCTCCCTTCATCTCTCTAGACTCCATTAAAAAAACAACACATCCTTGGGTGAGGATTGAATTACTTGGGAGCTATTAAACATCTTTAAAATAATGATAACAATAATAACAATAACCTTCCCTCTTCTGGTGACTATGGCAAGCTCATTCATGTTCTTGAGGAGTGTACATTCTGGGAAATCATTACATAAAGACGATACACACAGCACACAAACAATTTAAGGCAGGATGTGGCACAACAAGTTAGAGGAATTCTCAGAAGATTCTTTTCATCCAGGAAATGAAGGAAATGAGTTGCAAGATGGGAAGGGTATGCTAAGGAAGAAGAACCATCTGAGCAAAGTCAGGGAGAGAGAAAAGCATTTGGAGTAGGCGGTGAGCCATCACTTAAGTTTTGGGGCCGAGTGAGGTGCATGCTCTCCTGGACATACCCCACTGGGGATTGAGCCCACAACCCGGGCATGTGCCCTGACCAGGAATCAAGCTAAACCCCCTGGTTCATACATCGATGCTCAACCATTGAGCCACACTGGCTGGATTTAAGTGACTTTCAGTCACATGGCCTATAACGGGTATTGCTAAGAAATTGTGGCTTAGCATTATTCATCACTCATCTCCTGCCCATATAGGGTGGGTGGGGTGGAATGGGGGGAGGGGACTGATAACTCATACCTCATGAATTGCTTTGGAGACATCTGATACCTACCTACACCTCTAAAGGGGGAAAAGGAGAAGCTTTACTTCCACCTATGGTGAGAGGAGCTTTCAGGGAAACACTTGGGGAACTTGATACAAGGGAACACAGGGACCCGAGGAAACCAAAGGCAAACTAAAGAGACACAGAGAGAGATGCTGGAAACAAGTTGCATTTTTACCAACTGGACACAAAAATTGCTCCCAGGGGAAAGTGTGCTGATGTGGACAATTCACTTTGCTATGCACCAAAAATAAGATGGATTAATGGGCTGATAGAGGGATGGGTGGATGGATGGATGGATGGATATGTGACAAATCAATAAAATGCTCCCCGGGATGGCATGAGAGAACTCTTTCTGAAGCCATTTTAAAAGGGAGCTTCGCTAAGAAAACAGCTTGAACCCTCAGAAGATCAAGGGCTGAGGTGTAAGGTCATATGTGGTTCCCGGAAGTGACTTCATACATGGGATGCATCTAAGACACCTTCCCATCAAAACCCAAAGGTGGCTGAAACGGGTTTGGCTCAGTGGATAGAGTGTTGGCCTTTGGACTGAAAGGTCCTGGGTTCGATTCCAGTCAAGGGCATGTACCTTGATTGCGGGCACAATGCTAGGAGGGCGTGTACAAGAGGCAGCTGATTCATGATTCTCTCTCATCGATGTTTCTAACTCTCTATCCCTCTCTCTTCATCTCTGTAAAAAATCAATTATATATATATAGATATATATATATATAGATATTTTTTTTAAAGACCCAAAGGTGGAAGAATCTAAAAGCTTAAACAAGTGAGTAGTGAAGGTGGAGGAGGTGGAGATGACAAAGGAAGGAAGCAAAAATAAACGTGGCCTGCGCCATGTCCCCCTCCTACAGCCTTCTGGCCTGAAGCAAAACTGAACTTGGGGAAAGGAAAAGCTGCAAGTTGGAACGAAGTTTGCATCACCTTCATGAGATTTCATCCAGGCCAGGAAGAGAAGCAGCCCTCAGAGTTTTGGGAGAGACAGTGGAGCAAAATAGACAATAATTCTGTTCTCGCTTCCTACTCAGTCCTGCTTACTCAATAACGTGCACAAGCCGAATAAAACCCAACCCTGGATGAAAGAATCCCGATTTAATAGAATACCACACGCTCGCTTATTCACCAAATATTTACTGAGCACTTGCTCTGTGCTGGGCACTCGCATAGGTAGTAAGGATACAGTACTGAATTAGATAAACATTTGGTATAAGTGGCGAAGTTTTAAAAGCCACAAGGGTAATGCTAACACTCTATATCTTGATAGAAATTTGGGTTACATAGGTTCATGCACTTGTTAGAACCAGAGTTCAATATTTATTGACAGGTTTTTTTCTTTTGATGTAAAATTTACCTATAATAACGTGCACGAGTCTTAAATATCTACTTGCTGAATTTTGACAAACACATGATCATCACAACCCTGTCTCCCTCCATTGTCAGCAGATAACCTTGCCTTCCGCTTCACCGAGAAAACAGAAGCCACTAGGCCTTCCCTCAACTTACAAATGTACTTGGAGCCACATCTATTCTCTTTCCCTTCCCTTCTGTTATTGAGGACAACATGCTCTACTCCTATCAGAGGCATTTTTCTATCCTATCCTATTGACCTTCTCAGACACCCTGCTCTGTTGGATTACCCCTTGTCTTAAGGAAACCAATTTAAGTGTAATGCTGGGTTTTCTCTTACCTCAGGGTCCTCACACATGCCATGTCCTTTGCTTGGAATCGCTTTTCTGCTTCTTCTGCACATCTACCGTGTTTCCCCGAAAATAAGACATCCTCCGAAAATAAGACCTACTTCATGGGAACATAATACATCCCCTGAAAATAAGACCTAGCGCATCTCTGGGAGCAAAAATTAATATAAGACAGTGTCTTATTTTCGGGGAAACAGGGTATTATAATTCCTGTGCACCCTTTAGCTCTTTGCTCAGATGCTATTTACTTAGCTAGGACTTCACTGATCTTCTGTCTCACAATATGGTAAAACCTATTGAACTTTCTTTTTCATGACACGCAGCTCACTTGTAGTTTCTGGTTCTATGTATGACTTGCCCACAAGACAAACATGCTCTCTGCTCTCACAGGGCCTCTGTCACTGCTATACCTCCAGGCCTAGCATACCACCTGGCACATTCAATATCTGTTGCTGAATGAAATAATTAAATGCTTTTAAATGCCCTCTTTTTTCTTCACATAATTTAATTTTTTATTCTAATAGCTATCTCAGTCTTTTC
This sequence comes from Vespertilio murinus, assembly GCA_963924515.1. Classification (NCBI taxonomy): domain Eukaryota; kingdom Metazoa; phylum Chordata; class Mammalia; order Chiroptera; family Vespertilionidae; genus Vespertilio; species Vespertilio murinus. The sequence goes on along the minus strand of OZ004704.1, from coordinate 162,149,324 downwards.
CAGGATTATGTTAAAAAAGGGGGACACTGTAACATTTTATTCTTATAATTTCTTATAATTCTGTTCTTAAACTTTAAATAAATGTCCTCCTGTACATAGGAGATTCTCAACAAGAGAATAAAAATCCCATGTTGTGGAAAGATCCTTGGAGAGCCTATATTTCAGTTTCCTTAGGAAGAAAACCTAAGCACTGTACTAATTTTTATGACTGAATTATTATTGCATTCTTATTACCTTTTTACTCAGATGGGGGTATCTGATGGCTAGAAACCACTAGTGGAGAGACATTCTAAAAATTCAGAGTTCTTTCTGTCTGAAAATTGTGAAGAATGATCATCTGTGAGTTTACATAACTACATCTTATAAATAGCTTCCTTTTCCTGAGCAAACCTAAGCTCATTCAGTATTCACTGATAGGCACAAGGGACCTAACGTTACATGAACTGCTCATGTGTGTAACAGTCATACATGCATGTACCATTTAAACACATAAATATGTATACACAATACATGGATAATTTGAAGAGGCAGAAGAGTTAATAAAACTAAGAAAGGAGAGAGATCTCCTTACCATGGGTTTTTCTGCCAGCCTCGATTTAAGTCTTTTTCTAATAATTTTCTAAAATTGATTTTTATATATAGAGATAGTAGGGGAACCGACAACCTATCAAAAGGGTGCGCCAGGTGACACCCAACCAACTAAGCCACACTGGCCAGGGCATTGGTGTAACTCTTGTTAACCCAACATAGCATCTGTCACCAGGTCAAAATACACCATCAGCTTAAGTACGAGTTAGGGGCTTCACAGAGCAGCCTCTTCCTGGAGTCCTATCCAAATAAAACCAGACTAACAAGTTAGTCCTAGGCCAACTGAAAAGGTAACTCAGGTTTTTACCGATGTTCCCTGAAGCATGACACAGCAAACTCCTTAAAAACTCTTTTTTCCCCCCCAGCTCAAATCTCCACATCCATCAGTGCCCCAAACAGGAGTAGCCATTGCTCTCTTCTTTCATTTCTGTGTAATTTAGCTTAGGTAGGTGTTTTCTTTTCTTCCTCACCTGGCAAGAACGCTTCTGGGAAGGGGTGGTGGTTGGGCGGTGGGCCTGAGGAGATGCCCCCGGGAAGAGTCTGCCAGGCTCAGCAGGTGTCCGGTTTCAGCATGGCAGTCTCTCTCTCTCCCCACGGAGCCAGCGAGCAGGAGGTAAAAGGAACGGTTGATCAGCAAGTGCAGTGGAAACAGTAACATCCCAGAGGATAGATACATCGTTATCGGTTGGACGGCGTGTCCTATGCTATTTTCCTTTGCAGTCCTGACTCCCTTTTAGCTGGTCACAGAAGAAAGGATCGTACGTCCAGTGGGCAGATTAAAAACTCTCACAAATTCACTACAGAGGTGTTGTGGGCTAATGACGTGGTCTCTGCAGTCACTGAAGATTTGTCCTGCCGAAACCGGTTTGGCTCAGTGGATAGAGCATCGGTCTGCGGACTGAAAGGTCCCGGGTTCGATTCAGGCCAGGGGCATGTACACTGGTTGCGGGCACATCCCCAGTGCGGGGTGTGCAGGAGGCGGCTGGTTGATGTTTCTCTCTCATCGACGTTTCTATCTCTCTGCCTTCTTCTCTGTAAAATATCAATAAAATAAAAAAGACTTGTCCCGAGTCCCCAGTGGCTGCTAGGCCTCCAGGTTAACAGTCCAGAGGGGCAGCGAAGTGCAATGCAAAGCTCAGAGCGGGCCGGGCACCTGCTCCCAGGACCGCCCCGGGGGAGAGCCTGCAGGTGAGCCCGCGGCGGCGGCGGCGGCGGCGGCGGCGGCGGCGGCGGCGGCGGCGCCTTCGCCCCGCCCCCTGCCCCTCTAGGCCCCGCCCCCGCCCATCTAGGCCCCACCCCGCCCCGCCCTCTCCCGCGCCGCCATTTCCGACTACGCCTTCGCTTATTTCGGCCCGTCTCGGCTCCCGTCCCAGATGATCCCTCCCCGAAGGTGCCACCGCCTCCTCCATCTCCCGGAGCTGGGTCCACCTCCGCCGCCTGTGGCGTAGCCGGACTCTGCGTCGGGGCCGGCCAGCCGGAGAGGGGCGGAGGTCCCGAGCGCGGTCTGAGGCCGAGCGGGGGGCCATGGAGAAAGCGGCCCGAGGCGCTCTCCACACCGACTGAGCGGGCCCGTCGCGGCGGCTGCAGGCGCCATGGACCGAGCCCCAGCAGAGCAGGTACGCGGGCCGGGGCCGGGCCAGCCGGGCCGGGGCCGGGGGTGGCCGCCTCCTCCCGGCGGGCCCCGGTCCCCCAGCCCGGGCCCACGGCAGCGGAGCCCCGGGCCCGGGGCGCGGACTCCCCGGCGGCGCCCCCTCCGCTCCGCCCCGCTCCGCGGCATTGTCCCCGGCGCCGCCCGGGCAGGGGCGCCCGTCCAGCCTTGTTTACCGTCCCCGCCCCGGCGCGGGCTCGCCGCCGCCCCCCTCCGGCCCGGCCCGGGGCGCGGGGCCCGAAGGCTCCCGAGTGGTCCGTGCGCCCGCCCGGGTGGAGGGGCTGTAACTTCCAACCGAACCTGCCCCACGCCCCCTCCCGCCCGTTCCGGAACGCGTTTTCCCGGTGGAGGGGCTTTGGGAGGCTCCTCGCCCTGGAAGACTGTCTGTCAGGAAGGAGCCGGGGTACCTACGGAGAGGGGGGTCAGGGCTCCTGCAGACCTGCGTTCCAGGGAGCCGAGCATGGCTTTTACAGTGGTTTAAAGGAGGGGTTCCCTTTAAGATAGGAAACGCTACAGCTTCCCCTTGCCCTTCTACCTAATTATTTTGCAAAAATTAGTGTTTTGTTTTTTAAAAATCAAGCTTATATCTTAAGGGTATAGGTAGGACCCGAAGCGATCCACAAAGAAGTCCCATAGTGTCTGTCTTGTTTTTAATTGTACCAAATTCTTGATTATCCTTGCTAAGTAGGTGCCAGGAGGCAGGGATTTTTTTTTAAGTTGTCATCACAACTAATAATAATAATAATAATAATAATATGAAATAATGTTTTTATTTCCCCCAAGAAGTTCCAGTAATTTCCAATCTTGAGACCTCTGTGAAATGACGGAAATTTGACCAAGTCCGAAGTTTATTCACTCTCCATTCCCCTCTTCAGTGGAAGGCCTTGCCCAGTGATGAACTAGTCTAACAGAGGAAGCAAAAGGAGAGATTAGTGATTTGCCTAATTATTTTACAAGTGGATGATTAGCACCTTAGTGAGACAGGGTTTCCCAAATTCCTCTATATAATTGATTATATGTTACCAGTCAAGGCCAGTTTTGATTTAGAAATTGGGCTCTTGTAGCAGGCAAAGCAGTTTCCTAGTTGTGTGTATTTGTTTCTAGAAAAGTGTTAGTCATTTTTTAAAAAAAAGCTTTATGTGAATATGACTCTGAAAACACAAATGGGTTTATGAAACAGTCCGTGGATTTACCAAAGCAAAATTGACTGGAGCGTCTCTGGCAAATACATACGGGCTTTCCTGTTAACCCAGAGTAGATTCTATGTAAGGCCTATATACAGTTTAGTGAAAACCAAAATTTTAAGGTGTCTTATTAAAAATGCCCACGACAAAGTAATAGGATATTTTCTTGAATGATTTTCTTGTATGTGTGTCACTAATTAAAGGGTTAAACATTTTGGTCCCATACCATGATGCCAGAACTGTAACCAGAATGCTACCACATGTATACTTATGGTTCCTTTCATCCTAGAGGAAATGTAATTAACTATTTAGATGATCACTTGTGTGTGATTATCTTAACAGCAAGTGCTATGAGCAAATTATTTGAACTAGAGAGTCGCTTCCTCTATCACCCTACATATTTCAAAGTCCACAACCTATTTAAAATCTTGTAGAAATTTAAGAATTAGAAGAAAACACACATTGTTTCCATTCTTTCTCCTCCAGTACCTCCTGTCTCTTCCCCACCCTGATCCCAAGTAAAAGAAAAATTTCAGCCACTCCCTTATATCACCCCCACACACAGAAATCAAGATCCAAAAAAGTGATGCCACTTTGCCTAGTTCATGCTGTGGGCGGTTGATTCAGGGGTCCCTGGATGACCTGGATGGCGGGTGCTTCATTTTATATTAGCATATTTCTGGGGCAAGACTCTATTATTTTCATGGTATTTCCAAAGGGATCCATCATTGAAAAAAGCTGCCATTAACTTAAGGGTAGATTGGGTCTAGAACTGAGATTTCTCAACTTTGTGGGGTTCTTGATGGTTTCTACTATAGCAGAGTAATGCAATGGCTTTTCCGGGTTATTAGGAATATATTTTTATAATGAAGTGAATTTAGGTAGGTTAAAAATTATAAAAAATATATGTAATAATGTGCTGAATTTTCATTTTCCTCACAAAATGATTTTGTGTTTTTTTCATTTTAAACCAGTGTTGGTTTGTATTCAGAATTTCTGGGAATGCTTACAGCATTTATAAACTTATTATAATATTGGAGTGGTTAGTAATTAATAGAAGGTAAATTTTCTTTGGAAGTACTTAATATAAACTTTCTGCATTTCATCTTAACCTAGATGAAATCCCTGGAGTATTACACAGTGTAACTTTTAAGAAAATAACTGATTAAAAAGATAAGTTGTATATATTTGGTCAAGATTATAAAAACTTGATCAAGATTATAAAAAGTTATTAGGAATATGTGCTAGATAATAGTCTTAATTGCAATAATGACTCTATGAAAGAATCTTAAAACCAGAAGAGAATTTCAGGAATATTATCTTTTAGCAAGACTGTTTTAAATCAAAGCAAGTAGCTTAATTTTAACTGCCAGAATTAGATGTTCTAAGAACAGATATGGCTTGGTATAATGCTTTTTTTTTTGTCCTAAAAAAAAAAAAGCAGGTGTAAAGTGATATAAAGAATAAATCATGAAGTTTATTTTGTTTATAAAGGCTTCAGTGTATCTATTTTTAAAAAACTTAGAACAGTGTTTTGAGATTTAAAAAAAATAAACAATGGACTTAGAAGTGACAGAACACTTGAGGTTTACAGTCTCCTTTGAATTATTAAATAATTTAAACATTGGCTTAAATTTTTAGTTCATTAACATTAGATAGGGATTTTTTTTGTTTGTTTTTTAAGAATTGACAGTGTTCTTTATCACTTTTGTCTTTAATTCTTAGAAAAGTAAATGTATAACAAATAGACATGACTTTATGCAAAGTGCAGTTCACCAATAAACATTCACAATTATTTGGCTTATTTTTCTTTCCTTTAAATAATGTATAAACTGCAATTAAACATATCCTAAGTAAATTACTGTAAAATGTAATACATATTTTTATAGTTTGCCTTTTTGAATATAAACTAGTAATCTGTTTTAACAGATTTTTAAAATAAAAAAATGAAAGTAAATAATGCTCATTTAGTGCAAAGGCATCCTATATAATAAAAGGCTAATATGCAAATTGACCGAGAGGCGGAAAGACCAGTCATTATGATGTGCACTGACTATACAAGAGCTGCCCCCTAGTGGTCAGTATGTTTCCACAGGGGGAGCGCCACTCAGCCAGAAGCCGGACTCACAGCTGGCAAGTGCAGCAGCAGTGGCGGGAGCCTTTCCTGCCTCTCTGGCAGCGCTGAGGATGTCCGAATGCTGGCTTAGGCCTGTTTCTCATCAGTTGGACATACCACAAGGGCTCCCGGACTGTGAGTGGGCTGAGAGACTCTCCCCTCCCTCACCCCCACCCCCGCTGTGCACAAACTTTGTGCACCAGGCCTCCAGTTTTCCCCTAAGCTCTTAAATTTGTCTGAGGCAAATGTATAGTATAAATAACTTCCATTGTTAAACATAATGAAAGGAAAATAAAAATTAAGCATCCAAGGCAAGAAGTTGGGGGGGTGGGGGTGGAACCCACAAAAGCAAGGGAGAAAATGTAAAAACATGAATAAAATAATCCAAAAACTAATATTAAATTTAGAAAACTGGTTTTTAGAAAAGCACCACCAGTTCTTAACAGGATTACATGCAGTTTGTTTTAAGAAAAGGGGGAAATATCTGGATAGCAAAGCAAATAGGCAGAGTCTAAGTTAAATACTTTGAGTTTTTAAAAATGTTTAACTACTGAAGCTTATTTTGGCAAGTGGTTTACTTTCATTGTAAGCCACTCCAACAGAAAACAGTACAGCTAGCAGGTATCTCTTAAGCATTAAAATGTTTTCCATTTAGAAGACATTTATCTTTTGCCATAATATATAAAATATCTTAATATTTGATATATCAGATTTCTACCTCAACATATAGCAAGAATGTGGAGGCTTTCCATGATCGTATTTTTTTCTGTAGGTGTGTGGTACATACTGAAATTTCACTGTGGGATAGTGCCTTACTATGTTCCAGTTCAGTCTTGATATTAAGTGGGTGACTTTTCTGTTGCCTAACCTGGGAAAATTATTCGCACTCTTCAGGAGGTTCTATCTTGGAGGAGTTTAATGTGCATTTCCTGCTGATGTGTGCTTAGTAATAAGGTTTGCCCATTTCCGCTAAACCTGTCTATACTGTGCTCTTTCCTGAATATGTGCTCCATGCATATTTATTGCATTATAAAGACTTTCAATGATCTGAATGCATTTGTTTAATAAAAACCTCATTTTAAAGAGCACTTAATAAGGTTTTTATAGTTTCATGTTTTGAGAAATTCTTGGGGTTTCTAGATTATTCACATTAATGAGGTTTTATTATAGACATTTGTTTTAAAATATGCAGAATTTAAAATTAATGTGTAACTTTTTTTCCAATACATGTTTCTGTGATTATGACTTCTGAAATAATTTCTAAAAGAGAAAGGTAATTTTATTATGTAGTGTTGTATTTTTAAGCAAATAATACAGGAATTTGTTCTTTGTAGTTAGACTTATACCATATTTATATTTCCTTTAAGGAGATAACTCCTTGCTATAAAATTTCTGATTTCAAAAAAATAGATTTTGGCCAAGGTAGAGAGACTAAACACCAAAATTCAAAAACTGAAGAGTATTACATGAAGTAACCAGTTTAATTTTCTCAAAATGTTTTTGTTCTCCACCGTGTAAGACATTTTCCTTTAATTTCTATGCTAGTATAATTGAAATATTGCCAGAATCTGTTGCTTGCTTAATGTATTATCTTTACAAGGTTTATTTTATGGAATTTTAAGAATAGTTCATTATCTTAACATTACATTTCAGGTCTGAAAATAGCAGGTGCTGCATTTTGATGTATTACAATGAAGGCCCCAATTCACAATAAACAACTTCTGAAAACATACAGAATTGTAACTACAGGGGAACGTTAGCCTGTCTGTTCCTACTAGTGACATCTTCTGTTTGCACAGCTGTTGACGACAGCAGATTCTCTTTTTTGCTGAACACAAAGGATCATTTTAGTGTTTGTGAATTGTATTGTTGAATTCTTGATATCTAGAATTGCATTTAGAATAGAAGCTAGTACAAACTTTAATGTTTAAGGGTGTATAGGGGTGGGCAAAAATAGGTTTACTGTTGTGAGTACTCGAAACACAGCTTATTTTTTTATTATTTATATTATTAATTATTAACCGATTTTTGCCTCCTATATACTGGTTATGTGAAGACATTAGTTATAATTTATGCATGACACCTTTTAAACAGTGACCTCCCTAAATTCATAAAATGCTTAAATAAAAGTATAGATGAAATTAGTATAAAAAAATACTTGAGCAAGAATTTGAATTTGTTGTTACAAAAGTAATGTATGATTCTATTTTTTGGGGGGAGTGTCCAGAAAAATGTTATTAAAATTTTTTTGTTTCCTTATAATTACATTAATATCACTCCTTTTTTCATGTTAGACTGAGAATTTGATGTAACCATATTTCTTGTTTTTTAAAAGAATCCTAATGTCTTCTCATCCAGATTTATAAAACTATTCAGAAAATTCATATAAGTTTTGGGGAGGGAGGGCATGAATGGGAGGTGGGGGGGCAATGGTAAGGTATGTACACATATAATACCTTAATAAATTAAAAAAATAATTAAAATAAAAAGAAAATTCATATAAGTTCAAAAGGGCTTTTTGATTTTTAAAAATACTAAAGTTATCTTTTTAGTATAGTTAAATATGATTTGTTTGCCTTCTTGTGCAGATGTATAAACTATATAAAGCAAGCTTCCATTATTTGTGTATTATTGTTGAAAATCAGCTTTTCCCCCCCTAATTAGGTAAACATTTATTAGGTTGATTATTTTATGCCTTATATAAATAAGTTTGAAGTTCTAGTGACTGTCTAGTGAAGAGGATTGGCTTATTTTATTAGCATTTGAAAGAGTTTTTACCTCCTGTGTTGAAATTCAAGAAACTGGGTTTAGTTCTCAGATATTTGTAAGTTCAGTGACCTATATCTACTTCAGATTTGGTTAGTAGTATAAAAGTACACTTCAAAGTTAAATCAGATTTGAGGAAGGATATTGAATTAATACTGCTATATAGTTCAGATTATCTTCTTTCTCCTTTTTAAAAAGTACTTCTGAATTTCCAGTGGAATCTTTTTAGAGGATTTTTTTTTTCTGAATAAGGTTATATATTCAAGCATATCAAGTCTTGTCTTTAGTGTTTCTTGCACTTGTTACTGATTACATTTCTGAGAAACAGGCCTGAGATTTACTCTGAGAACTCTGCCTTGGTGTTAGAGCTTCTAATAAATAAGTGTATTTGTTGGGGAAAAGTTCTGGTTAGGATTGTTGATTTGAGGTGATTGATTTGAGTGCTTGAAACATTGGATTGCATTTCACTTACTGGTTTATATTTATGTGGTTTTTTTACATTCTGCTTTTGCAAAATGTGCCTATAGGTTTTTTCTTTTTATAATTTTTTAAAATATATTTTATTGATTTTCCACAGAGAGGAAGGGAGAGGGATAGAGAGCTAGAAACGATGATGAAAGAGAAACATCAACCAGCTGCCTTCTGCACACCCCCTACCAGGAATGTGCCCGCAACCAATGTACATGCCCTTGACCGGAATCGAACCTGGGACCTTTCAATCTGCAGACCGACGCTCTACCAATGAGCCAAACCGGTTTTGGCTATAATTAAGTTTTTAAAATTTGTTGTTCAATATGACACATGTAAAAAGAAAACTGCCTAAAACCAATGTACAACTAAATGAATTACATAAAGTGAATACCTTATAATTACCACCCAAGTTAGGATATAGAAGGTTGCCAGGCACCCCAGAATTTCTTCCCAATCACAGCTCCTCCTTTCCTAACAGTAATTCCTATCCCGACTTTTATGGATCGTACTTACTCTTCTTTATAGTTTTGTCACCCATATGTGCATTCTTAAATACTTTAGTTTTTAAAATATCTTTTGAATCTAGATTTATTGTAAGAAAAGATATAAAGTAAAATGGAGTACATATTCTGAATTACTTTAGTTTGCTCAGCTTATCTTCTGGGAAACTGAAGTACTTATTTTTTTCCTAGGTTAATTGTGAACCAGAAGTTTTCTCCCCCTTATATATGTATATTTTAAATGCATCTTAGACATTTTCCTTCCTTTTAACTTAACCATGCTAATCTAATTTCCTGGAAAGGACAGAAATAGACTATTCAAACAAACATAATTATCCTTCAGAATACTGTTTAATGACCCCCACCCCCAAACAAAATTAATTAAAAACACATTGCCATGGGAAAGAAAACCCGAACAAAACAAAACACATTGTTATGGCTGCAGAGCTAGGTTTCTTACTACCAACTTTATTTGGGGGCTCTGAGGTTTGACTGACTTCCTTCTGCTCTTGACTGTTAAGACATGATTTCATGAAAATGTAGTAGCCTTTGATAAGTTTTCCCCTGTTTTATTTAATGACTTTTGCTGTATAACTTAATCATATTTAATTATTTTAATTTGTCATTGTGTTCCTGGATGTTTTGTGGATACTGAAAAGAGACCTAATTACTGTTTATAAAAACGGACTTGTTAAATTGTGAATTAATATTACTTAAGTTTTTTGCTCATTTGTTAATAATGTGTTTCACTTTCTCTTTGAAGAATGTCAAGCTGTCAGCTGAGGTAGAGCCATTTATTCCCCAGAAGAAGAATCCTGATACATTTATGATCCCTATGGCACTCCCAAATGATAATGGAAATGTTTCTGGCATAGAACCAACTCCAATTCCCAGCTACTTGATTACTTGTTATCCATTTGTGCAGGAAAACCAGTCCAATAGGTAATTTGTTTATTTTCTCTTTTAGTTGGGGTGGGGAAGGGAGGAGTAGAAAACATAGAAGTTGACAAAGCACACCACTTAATTTTTTTCCTTTTATAACTTGTAAACATGAATCATTTTTCTATTAAGAGGAGTAAATAAAACCGAGTGATGTAGACATTTGAAAACTATTAACATGGATTATTTTCTCATTCTTTCTAAAAGGATATGAAATTCTTTGGATATATTTTCTATAGTAAGTAAAATTTGAAGTAAATTGACTTATAGGGAGGAATGAATTACTCAGAAAGAGATAAGCAAAAAACCTTTTTTTGAGATTAGGTATTTAATCATAATTGCCAAAATAATCAGGCATAAGAAGAAAATACCAAAGGGTAGACCTTAACTTTGAAGCTTTTATTGTTAGTTAGCATATAACTCTATATCTGTGTTCCAAATATAGCCTCTCCGCTATAGTCTACAGGATGGATGATTTAACAAATCGCTTGCAATTCAGATAATGTGTAACCTAGTAACCACCAGGTTTCTAACCCTGCTTAGGTTGTCTGGATGATTAGCACTTCATTGGAGTAGTTTTATTTTATTGCTGTTTAAAAGTAATTTTAGATTCTTTCCAGTTATATCACTCACAGAAAATTGTACTTCTCTAGCATTGTGGAATAAATGGACGAGGCAGCGAGACTCTAGCCCAGGCGTGGGCAAACTTTTTGACTCGAGGGCCACATGGTTTCTTAAACTGGACCGGAGGGCCAGAACAAAAGCAACCTGACCATGCTGGCACTCTCATCTTGGGCTGCTGGTGAAGGAGCGGAGGGGAGAGCAAGAGAACCCTCTCCTCTTTCGGCTCTGCGGGCCGGAGCTGGATAGAACAGCCGAACGGGCCGGAACCGGCCCACGGGCCGTAGTTTGCCCACCGCTGCTCTAGCCTCTGCCCAGCCACCCCTGAGGGCTAAGGCAGTCAATATTTCACATCCATAATCTATTGTGACACACTAGTATGCCAAGCACATTTTTTGAGAAATTATGGATATATGAGATATGAGATCACTAAACAACTTTCTCAAATTAAATATTCAAGTTAATAATCTGAAACTCTTAATAGTTTGGGGGATTGGACAAATAGTAGAAACTAAAGGATCCTTCTCAAATAATTTAGCATTATTTTAAAAAAAATCTTTGACCTATATGGACTATGTCCAAAGTGATTTGTAAACTAAAATTAATAATAGTATTTTTTTGTATTTAACAAAATGATCAAGTGGATAGTATGGCAAATTTAATTTTTTTAACCTTATCAAATAATCTATTTTTTTTTGTTCTTTTTAAATTTATTTTTGGTTGTTAATCCTTACCTGAGGATTTTTCCCATTGATTTTAGAGAGAATGTAAGAGAAGCAGAGGCACAGAGAAAGAAATATTGATATGTCTGTACACATCATTTGAGTGCTTCCCATACAGCCTGACCAGGGGATCGAATCTGCAACCGAGGAACCTGCCCTTGACCAAAATCGAAACTGGGACCCTTCAGTCCATGGGCTGATTTTTTATTCTCTGAGCCAAACTGGCGGAGCGCCTAATAACTTTTTGAGAATTCATGAGTAAGCCAGTTAGCACATTATTTAAAAATATTTTTAGAATTATGGTAGTGAACATTTTTCCATGTTGCGTTGTCTTTGGAGTAGTGAGGAAAAGCTCTATGGTCTAGCTCTCCTAGACCCCTCATTCATCAGCAGTAACCTTCTGTGAGAAGGACTGCTGAGACAAGAAGAATCTTGTTGGTACAGGAGCTGCACTAGAAAAAGCTCCAATACAAGGAATATTAGAAGGCAGTGGACAGGCTTGCCTTTTCTTCTCTTTCCCTTGGATCTGAAGCCTGCTTCCATTGCCAAGAGGGAAGCCAGGAAAAGAGGTAGACTTGGCCGAGTATTTAAGGGAGTGTGGAAGAGGAATAGGAGGCCCTGGATGCGAGCTAAAGTATGAGATGTGGAGGAATCAAATCACCCACCGCAGTGATCACTTTACACAGTGATCACCTTACGCTGCTCTTTGCAGAAGCTGTCACAGTTATTAGCATTGGGTGGGAACATAAGACTGTTGGCAGATCCAGCAGTTAGGTGTTTTAACTTTTAGGCAGAAGAATCATAAAGATGCTAATGAGAGAGTTACAAATAAGAATGGTAGTATTTTTTTAAATATTGGAAAGCAGTAAAACTATCAGGTTGAATTCCTTTATACTGTCATTTAATTTTTTAAAATATATATTTTATTGATTTTTTTTTAACAGAGAAGAAGAGAGAGGGATAGTTAGAAACATTGGTGAGAGAGAATCATTGATCAGTTGCCTCTTGCACACCCCCTACGGGGGGTGTGCCCGCAACCAAGGTACATGCCCTTGACCGGAATCGAACCCGGGACCTTTCAGTTCGCAGGCCGATGCTCTATCCACTGAGCTAAACCAGTTTCGGCTATACTGTCATTTAAATTGTAACATATACATAATAATTTCTATAGCAATTAGAAACATATAAGATAATTTTATCTCATTTTTCAGAATTGTGAAGCCACTATTTTGTTCTGTTTTATTAAAATGAGTTGAAATTTTACTTTAGCATTACTTGTATAATTATCAATAGTTTTGTTCTATTTTTGTTTTTGCAGACAGTTTCCATTATATAACAGTGATATACGATGGCAGCAGCCCAATCCAAACCCTGCTGGACCGTACCTCGCCTACCCCATTATACCTGCTCAGCCACCTGTTTCTACAGAGTATACATATTATCAGCTGATGCCAGCACCGTGTGCCCAAGTTATGGGTTTTTATCACCCTTTTCCTGCACCTTACTCCAACACCTTTCAAACCGCAAATACTGTAAATACTGTAACCACAGAATGCACTGACCGTCCGAGTCAGCTTGGACAAGTCTTCCCTTTGTCCAGTCATCGAAGCAGAAACAGTAACAGAGGACCAATGGTACCAAAAGTAAGTGACTGGTTTTGATTGGCTTTTATGTTTGCTATTTCTGTTGTTAATGATAGAGTAAATAATCTGCCACTTGTATTGATTAGCTTTTAGTGCTGAATTTACTATAAAGCATTTTGTTCACTGTCTATATATATGAAAGCCTAAGTGACCAGCCAACTGTTGAGCCATCCAACCAGTAGCTATGGCACACACTGACCACCATGGGGCAGACACTCGGCACAGGAGCTGCCTAGCTGCGGTTTTCAGGTGACACACACAGAACCAGAGAGGACGGAGTCCAATTCCAGGGCGTGTCACCTGGGAACTGCCCTCTCACAATCCAGGACCCCTTGTGGGATATTGGAGAGCCTGTTTCCGCCCTATGGCCAGGCTGAGGGATCCACCTGTGCACGAATCCATGCACCAGGTCTCCAGCCATAAAATAGTTAAGGGAGTATAGTATTTATATAATTTTTTCTGCTATTTACATTCGTCTTTTAAGTTCCTTCACAGAGTTTTACGTAAACATAATGCACAAATATTTCCAAATTAGTTTAATTTAGTGATAAAAATTGTATAGTGACACCAATATTTATAAATGGTTAGTTTGGATCCCATACGAGAGTATTGAATGGCTCTTGCACTTCAGGATATTTCAGTCTTCAAAAATCAGAAAATATTATGGAAAAGAACATTTGTGGTTCATTAAATCTCTTCAACTTCATTGTTTCTGCCCTGTGAATTTTTAGGAGGAATGCTACTTTGTTATTCAGAAGATTACTTTTCTATTGAAGCCTTAGTATCAAAGCAAGTGAGAAAAAAACATTTTCTTCTCAGCACTTTTGAACTAATGGGAGGCAAAGTGACTTACTTCTTAGATGTATCTTATATCTGTATCAAGGAGTTGGTGCTTTGCTAGATCCCATTAGCCAAACTTCTTCAGTGAAAAGTCTTTGCTGTCTTTTGGCATACTTTGTACAAATTAAAATACAAACCAGCAGCAGAAGTTGTTTTGAAAGGCTTTATTCTTCATTCATGGGAACACCCTGGGTCAAGGGAAATCTTTTTGGAGACCTCTGAAATTGAAAAGAAATAAGTATTAGGAATAAGATAATAGTATATAACTTTGATATATTGAAGAAATATGATTCTCAGACTTCATTCTCAGCACTTGAGTTTAGGAAGTTAAATTCAGAGTTACGTTGCATAAATTGCAGTTAGTGAAGAGTACACATATTTTTCAAAAAGGAGGAAATAATCAGCTTTTAATGTTTTCTTTGTAAACTCCACAGCAGAAATTTCTTTTGTACTTCATTCCTATTATGAAACTGAAATTTGGCCTTTGGATAAGTTATTTATTATACTTTTAAATAAAAATTTATGATTCCTTATATGACATAATTATATGCCTGTAATTTGTGAATTATTCAGAAAATTAAGAATCCAAGTAATAATTAAAATGAATTTATATTTTTATTTATGGTAGTATTAATGTTTATTGGAAAGAAGTGTTTAAATGTGTGTACAATACCTTATTTAGCCTATTATGATTGGCTGCAGATAATATCATGAAATCCTAACACAGAAGCCCATTTTCCCTGTGAGTTGGGAGCCACTGATTTGGAGCATACATTTAGGTATATTGCATAGTGGATGTGTATTCAATAATATTTAGTGCATTAACTAGAATCCTTTTTCTTTCTTTCTTTTTTTTTTTTACTTAAATCGTCAACAGCTTTTACAACAGCACATAAAAAGCAAAAGGCCACTGGTGAAAAATGTAGCTACTCAGAAAGAGACAAATGCAGCAGGTCCTGATAATCGATCAAAAATCGTGCTTCTGGTAGATGCTTCACAGCAAACCGGTAAGGCAGGGTCCTTCTGTACAGTATGTTACTGATTTTTATCTGTTATGCATTGGCTTAATAATTGTGGGTTATACCACTTTTTATGATTCTAGACTTTTACCCTTTCCTGCCACTTTGTGAAATTCTCTAGAAAGGATGAAACAGTCCATGTCCTTAATGTTCTTTCAACTTGTTTGCTGGCTTATATACAATTTTGAACAGGGTTTGAGGTTTCCTCATAAAGTAGTGGATCAGTTCAGATATCAGAGATGGAATTTTTAAAAAGCTGTAGAAATATGAGGGAGTCATTTTGTTAGAAACCATAATTCTACATACTTTTATAACTAGATTAAAACCTGTTATAAAACATCCCTAATATTCTATAATACTTTTCTAGAATTAGCAAGTTTTTAATTTAATTTTAGCATAGATCTAAACCAGACCTGTGAGTTTAAACGAGTAAAAACTTTGGATTAGTGGGATATAATTTTGTCATATGTTTTTTAGAGGATGGTATAAACATTAAATGAAAAAGCTTTATCCAAGTAATAGATAAGAATTAATCTATAATAATAAAAGCATAATACGCAAATTACCAAACGACGGAACAGCAGAACAACTTTCTGGACAACCACACGATGACGTGCTCTGGCTCCAGCCAGCCGAGGTGGGTGCAATGCATTGGTCGGGGGGCCCCACCATCGCCCCATGATAGCCTTGTGGAGGGAGGCCCAGGCCACCCACTGGTGGGGCAATCAATTGGGGGTGGGGAGGACTCCACGATTGCCCCAAAAAGAGAGGCCCAGGCCACCCTCCATGCTATTACAGAGCTCTAGGTGGGTAGGCAGGGCCACCCAACCAGTGGCCACAGAGGGAGGCCCAGGCCAGCCAAGCGATTGCATCCCATGCCTGTCCCCTACAGAAGAAGGCAACTGGTGGGGGGGGGGAGGGGGAGGAAGGACAGATGGCAAGCAGTGGCACCAGTGGGGGCAGGGCCAGCTGCCGGCAGCGGAGGAAGGAAAGGCCCAATAGGCCCTGATCCCTGGCCAGGCCTAGGGACCGGACCCAAGGGGTCCCGGATTGTGAGAGGGCGCAGGCCAAGCTGAGGCACACCCACCCCCGCGCATGAATTCCGTGCCCTGGATCTTTAGTAGTCTTATAATATTCTAACTATTTTCCAGTTTTTAATCATAAAATTCCACCTAATAGATACAGAGAAGATAGATGTCTATCATCTCTCACCCATTCTCATTAACACTAGTAAAAAAAATCTTTGTTAATTATCCAAGGCTAAAAATTAGATCTGTTCAAAGACACATTTGCTTTTTGCCCCTCTACAGTCTCCACTGAAATGCAGTCTGGTTTAAAATAAATTAGGTGGTGCTACTTTCTTTTATTTGGGATTCGTTTTTTCTTTTGAACTCTATTCACTTATCCTTTTAAGTTGCTTAGAACCATTAGGAGCAAAAAAGGATCTGAGAATCAGTTCAAACAATCTTGCTGACAGTACTTGCTGTGTGGTTTGTAGGGCATAAAACACTGATATTAACAAACTCTGAGAAATGTTTAGGGTGGCAATGGAAAAGAATCACATATAATACATTACAAAGTTTTCTATGTTTTGGTTGTTCCTAATTATAATGACTCATTTATACGTGTTTTCAACCCTGGGACTCCTTTAAAAAATTATCTGGCCCTAACCGGTTTGGCTCATTGGATAGAAAGTTGGCCTGCAGACTCCAGGGTCCCAGGTTCAATTCCGGTCAAGAGCACGTACCCAGTGGGGAGTGTGCAGGAGGCAGCTGATCTCTCTCATCAGTGTTTCTAACTCTTTATCCCTCTCCTTTCCTCTCTGTAAAAAAAATTCAATAAAATATATTTTTAAAAAATAAAATAATAAGTTATTTGGCGTAACAGGTTTGACTCAGTGGATAAGAGTGTCAGCCTGTGGACTGAAAGGTCCCAGGTTCGATTCCAGTCAGGGGCATGTTCCTTGGTTGCAGGCACATCCCCAGTAAAGGGTGTGCAAGAGGCAGCTGAATTGATGTTTCTCTCTCATCGATGTTTCTAACTATCCCTCTTCCTTCCTCTCTGTAAAAAAAGACAATAAAATATATTATTTAAAGAAAATTATCTGTACTTTAATTTTATCATTGTGGCCACAAAATCAGCCTTCTCAAGTATCTGTATATATATAAAAGGCTAATATGCTAAGTGTCTGACCATCTGACTGGTCACTATGACATTCACTGACCACCAGAGGGCAGACACTCAATGCAGGAGCTGCAGAACTGCAGTGACTTAGCAGTGGCGGTTCTTGAGTGACACCCTGAAACCAGAGAGGAGGGAGTCCTATTCCTCTCAGGCCTAAGTTAGCCTATAGATTCAGTGTAATTACAATCAGAATTTCAAAAAAGTTTTGGGGAACTTGACAAACTAATCTATCTATATAAAAGTCTAAGCGACCCTTACGACTGATCAACTGAATGACCGGTCGACCAGTCACTATGATGCGCACTGACCACCAGGGGACAGACGCTCAATGCAGGAGCTGCCCCTGTTGGTCAGTGCGCTCCCACAGCCAACCTCTCATAGTCCCTTACCCTGAGCAGCCAACCTTCTGCAGTTTCTCCCCCTGGCTGGCCAACCTCCCACGGTCCCTCCCCTCTCAGGACTGGGCAAGATGGCCCTGGTCATCGGCCAGGCCGAGGGACCACACCAGTGCATGCATTTGTGCACCGGGCCTCTAGTTATAAAATAATGGAGAACTATTTTGCATGTTCCACATTGGGGATCAAGCCCACAACCCAGGCATGTGCCCTTACCTGGAATCTCACCGTGACCTGGTTTATAGGTCACCGCTCAACCACTGAACCGGGTGGGAAACTTTCATATGTACACATACACATTCATTTGTCTAAGAATGTTGACAGCAGTCTTGTTCTTAATAGCAAATCCCCAAACAACCCAAGTGTCCCATCAGTGGTACAGAGGATAAATACATTATAGTATAGCCTTACACAGTGACCTAATGAATTACAGTCACATGCATCAACATCTCAAAACCAATGTTGAGGGGATGAAGGGGTGGGTAGCAAGTCTGAGGAAAATATGGACAGTATGATTTTATTTTTATAAAGTTAAAATTGTACAATTACATGATTTATGTTTAAGGAATACAGAAATTCATGTTAAGTATTTTTTTTTTTTTTTCGTGGTAACTATTGTTAAAAGGGAGGAGGATTTAGAATAAAGGGTACCCTCTGAGGGAGGAAGAGGATTCAGTGATGGAGGGGCATGCAGTGGACCTCAGAGGATTGGGTGATGTTCTCTTTCTTAAATGGGTAGTGGGGGGATGGTTTTAATATTTTATTCTCTTCATAATAAACACATTATAAACCAGCTTGTCAGGAATAACTTACGTTTTGATCATCTTTGAAAAAAGTTTTTACCATTTATAAAATTAGATGTCTTTATTTTCTTACAACCTTAATAATGACAATTTATCTGCCGAAACCGGTTTGGCTCAGTGGTAGAGCGTCGGTCTGCGGACTGAAGGGTCCCGGGTTCGATTCTGGTCAAGGGCATGTACCTTGGTTGCGGGCACATTCCCCGGTAGGGGGTGTGCAGGAGGCAGCTGGTTGATGTTTCTCATCAACGTTTCTAACTCTCTATCTCTCTCCCTTCCTCTCTATAAAATATCAATAAAATATATTATAAAAAAAAAATAATGACAATTTATCAACTTGATCCTCACAAAGAGTTGTTACACGTTCCTTGCCTTGTAGATTTTCCGTCAGATATTGCTAACAAGTCTCTCTCCGAGAGCTCTGCCACGATGCTCTGGAAGTCCAAAGGCAGGAGGAGAAGAACGTCCCATCCGACTGCCGAATCTTCTAGTGAGCAGGGAGCTAGCGAGGCTGACATTGACAGTGACAGTGGCTACTGCAGTCCCAAGCACAGCAACAACCAGCCCGCCACCGGGGCTTTCCGAAGTCCTGACTCTGGCACCATGAACGTATGTGGCATTGCTTTGATTTCTTTATCAGTCACCTGTGTCAGTATTATTCTTGTGTCCTCTGCTAAAGCTTAAGTACCTACTTTCATTAACAATCCTATAGTGATAAGATGATTATAAACATTTTATATATTTTATTAATATGAAAAATATTCTTTTACGGAGAAGTATTTTTTCTGAGATTGTAATAAGCATCCTTCACACTAGACTAGATTCGGATCATTTTGTAAGGAATGTGATATTGATTTTGAGCAGAAAATAATTGTCTCTTTTTTTTCCTATTTTTAGCACATGGAATCATCTATATGTGCAGGTACTTATTTTTCTGCATAGTGTTTTTGCTATACTTTATTCTTTGTCTATGTCAAAGTTTTGCTTTTAAGCATTAACCTTGTTAATGTTGCAAAAATTAGAAGTCTTCCAAAGAGATTGATGTTAAATAAAAAATACAGTCTTGCTGATAAAATTGAGACTATGCCAGCTAGAGGTATTCTGCAGATGACACTTATAAAGCTAGGAACTGGAATACCACTTAAAATTTATGGAAGATTACCACTTTTACATTTACAATGACTGAATTTTAGTACATAAAGTTAAGGAGCAATTTAGCTTTTGACTTCTGCTGTAAGTAAATTATATTTTAAATCTCATTTGTTGCAGGTAGTGTAAATTGGTCCAATGTAACTTGCCAGGCAACTCAGAAAAAACCTTGGATGGAAAAAAATCAGACATTTTCTAGAGGTGGAAGACAGACTGAACAAAGAAATTCACAGGTAATTTGAATTTGGTTGAACAAATTTGACTAGTGTGAGGTGAATTATTTTAAGTGGTATAATGATTTTGAAGGTCAATGTCTTTAATTTTTAGAGATGGATATTAAATTACTTGAAGTAAAATATATCTGTAAGTTTAAAATGGTTTAGCCAGTAAAATGATTCAAGTAATGAAACAAAATGGCAAAATGTTGAAAGTAGGTGGTGTGTATGCATGGGCATATATTATACCATTCTCTACTTTTCTGTGTTTAAGAAGTATTTTTTTATATTTCATACTTTAAAAATAGAATACTATTCAATCCTGCTTCACTTGCTGACTTATCCATATAAATATTTTAAAGAATTTCTGTGCCTTAAACGTTGATCCTTTGAACTTCAGGCAGATCTGCAGCCTTGTACATGTGACTTTGCTTGACTATGGACACCATATGCCACACTCTGCTTATGCACTGCAGTAGCGATGACTGCCTCTTCCTAATGCAGCCATATCGGGCGGCTTCCTGATCTTTGGGAGCGGGATCTGGCTGCAGTAGGGTGGAGCAAGTTATAGACTGCCACAAACTTCAATACTGTCTTCCTGCATTGGTTTTCTATGAAATCAGGGGACTGTATATTGGTCGGTATTTTTCCTTTTTAACTTTTATTTATTTATTTTTTAAATATATTTTATTGATTTTACAGAGAAGAATTGAGAAGGATAGATAGTTAGAAACATCGATGAGAGAGAAACATCGACCAGCTGCCTCTTGCACACTCCCTACTAGGGATGTGCCCGCAACCAAGGTACATGCCCTTGACCGGAATCGAACCTGGGACCTTTCAGTCCGCAAGCCGACGCTCTATCCACTGAGCCAAACCGGTTTCGGCATCCTTTTTAACTTTTAGATAGACTTCTTGTTTTCCTTAAATCTAGCCAAGGAATTAAGGTTATACGAATAGATTTGTGGATGAAGTGAAAAAGTAAGTTAATACCAGCTCAAGTAGACGAAATACTTGCCTGTTTTGACTCCCTAAAATGAAGTATTTCAGAAGTTCCTAACTTTAGGTTGTTAGGAAAATAAGCAGAATAGGTTTTCTTTCTACTTCTGATGCTTTATCATACTTTTCTTAAGCATGTTACTTGTTTGATTTTTGACATGCAAATTCTTTTTTCCTTGTAAGTCAAAAATATTTTCCCCTTTTGCAATCTCTGATTATTTTTAGGCTTAAAAAGTCTTTCAGAAGTCAAATATTCACTTGTATTTTCTGCTACTTTTTAATAGACTAATGTTTCAAGACTTTTAAAAATCCAAGATTATGTGTGGTGAGTGGTACAATGTATTGATGTAATTTTCAAAGTAGGTAACCAGTTGTCCTAACATTGTACTTCATTCTATTCTCTGTTTGCATTGCCCTTTTAATCATTTGCTAATTTCTTATGTCCTTTTTTCTTTTTTAAGATTTAATTTTTTATCTTCATTAGTGAAAGAATTACAGGTGTCCACTTTTTCCCCCATTGTCCCCTTCTAGCCCACACCCAGCCCACACCCAGGCCTTCACCACACATTTGTTTGTGTCCATGGGTTGTGTATATAAGCATACAAGTTCTTTGGTTAATCTCTTCCCACTCACCACACATCCTCCTCCGCCTTCCCTCTGTTCTGTGCTTCTGTGTCTCTGGATAATCTTATGTCTTAAGTGCTATCTCTGGGCTTTTATGTTCCATTTATCAGAAATCTGCACCTGTATTATGGCATGCTATTTTAACTGCTGTATCATGTCATGATTTTTAATATATATATTTTAAATTTTTATTCTTTATTTAAATATTAGAAGCCTGGGGCACGAAATTCATGTACACGTAGGGTCCCTAGGCCTGGGCAGCCAACAGGACCCATCAGATGCCAGCCAGGGCCTCCCTTCCCCAAATGCCAGCTGGGGCCTTTCTTCATTCTACGCTGCCCCCTGGTGGGCAGTGCCTGTCATAGCGAGTGATTGAACTCCTGGTCTACCAGTCAAACTCCTGAGGGGACACTTTGCATATTAGCCTTTTATAAACTAGAGCAAAGTTGGAGTAATTTTACAGATAACTTTCATATAGCTACCACTATATGTTATCTAACATTTTACTAATATTTGCTTCATCACATATGCATTCCTCTCTCTAGCCACGTACATGAGCCTATTTTAAAATGAGGTTAATATTTAAAACCAAGAAATTCTTGGGTATCTGGGAAATTATCTAGTTTCTTAACAGGTACTTAACAGGTTATAGAAAGTAGCCTAGTACTCATCATGCATATTCTAAGGAAGAATTAAATTTGCCATGTGACTATTTTCTTGGCCTATACTAGTAGTTCTGCATATAGCTTACATCCCAAAAGAATGTAAAAATTCTATTTCTTAATAGCAAGTCTTCTTCTACCAGCTGCTTAAGCATGGGAATTGCTAGTGGTCCAGATCTTTGTGTGCATGTTTTATAGTGTATACTAGAGGCCCAGGACATGAAATTTGTATACTTCGGGGGGGAACAGGGGAATGTCCCTCAATCTGGCCTGCACCCTCTCGCAGTCCAGGAGCTCTTGGGGGATGTCCAGCTGCTGGCTTAAGAAGCAGGCCTAAGCCAGCGGTTGGACATCATTAACGCTGCTGTGGGGGCATTCTGGCTGAGCGGCGCTCCCCCTGTGGGAGACCACTGACCACGGGGGGGCAGATGCTCAACACAGGAGCTGTGCCTCATAGCTACCGTTGATTCCAGTGTTTAGTCTATTTGCATATTAGCCTTTTATTATATAGGATACTAGCACTTTCCATCCAGGTCTCCTTCAAGTTCTTTAAATCAGTGGTTGCCAACCTTTCAGACTTCACAGACCACCAGTGGGTGACCGCTGCTTTACATTATTAGAATTTTGGGGTAATTGATAATGAAAATCATACTTTCATGTCTTGTAAGTGTCCTGGTTAAGAGAGGCATTTCGTATTAGTTGCATTGGGTCATTAAGAGAGGGAATTTGAAATATGTCTTAAGATTCTTCAAATGCTTAATGCTTTTTAAAAATGCTTTTTAAGCCTGGCTAATCTTGCTCAATGGTTGAGCATTGACCCATGAATCAAGAATTCACTGGTTCCAGGGCACATACCAGGTTGCATGCTCGGTCCACAGTAGGGAGTTTGTAGAAGGCAGCTGATTGATAGATAATTTTTCTCTCATCAGTGTTTCTGTCTCTCTAAAATAAAAAATAAAAACATATTGTAAAAAAAAACAACTCAGTGAAAATGTAGCATGAATAAAAAATATTTTAAAAATGCATTTTGAAAAATGTTTTTCTTGCCCCTGTGACAGTTGAACATTTTGTAAATTTCTTTCTTTTTTTTTTTTTTAGTATAGTTTTGTTGATTTCTGAGAGGAAGACAGGGAGAGATTGAAGCATCAATGACTAGAGGATCATTGATAGGCTGCCTCCTGCATGCCCCACACTGGGGATCGAGCCTGCATCCCGGGCATGTGCCCTTGACCAGAATCGAACCTGGAACCCTTCTGTCCATAGGCTGACACACTATCCACTGAGCCAAACTGGCTAGGGCTATAAATTTCTTAATAGGATAATGATAATTTGTGATTGATTGAAAATTTTATCCTCTTAAATTTATTTTCTTGGAAACAAGATTTTAAGTTTAAATATTTCTTAGGAATTCTTTTTTTAAAAAGATATTGGAAGATATTACTCTAATATTTTCCAATATCTTTAAGAAGATATTGGAAGATATTAGAGTAATTTAATAAAAAGGTAATATTCAGTTTCTCCCAGTATTGACATCTTGTAAAATTATAGTACAATATCGTAACCCAGGTATTGACATTGATACAGTTAAGATGCAGAACAGGTCCATCATGGCAAGAATCCCTCATGTTGCCCTTTTATAACCATGTTCCTTTCCTGTCCCCAACACCACCAGCCTCTCCTTAACCCCTAGAACCACTAGTATGTTTCCTCTTGCTATAATTTTGTCATTTCAAGAATATATAAGTGAACCCATACAGTCCTTTTGGATTGGCTTTCTTTAACTTAATGATTCCCTGGAAATTTATCCAGATTGTTGAGTATATCAGTAGTTCACTCCTTTTAGTGGCTGATTACTGTTTCATGGTATGGATATACCACAGTGCGATTCACTATGTTCCCAATGAAGGACACCTAGTTGTTTACAGTTCTGGACTATTGTTAATATAACTGATGTAAACGTTCATTTAGGAACAAAAAGTAACATAACGCACTTTCCTGTTTTTCTTATAATGACCTTATTTCTCAAAAGTTTTAACTGTTCATAATAAATTATGCACTTTTATGAAAATTCATTGAGTTGTTCACATTTGTATACTTTGCTGCAAGTATGATACACGTCAAAAAATAATAAGACTTGGGTTTTTCCCCCCCTTTGGGGTTTACTTAGGTTGGATTCAAATGCCGAGGACATAGTACTTCCTCAGAAAGAAGACAGAATTTGCAGAAGAGACAAGATAATAAGCAGTTAAACCCCAATCAGTCTCATAGAAGTGACCCAAATTTGGAGGCTTTATATATTGAGGTATTTTTTCACACTTTGTTTGTAAACTATTATGGCAGATGTTCCCATTAAGAAAATAATTTTCTTCTATTATGGTAATACTTTTTATGTATTAACATGTGACTCTACTATTAGACTAAAATTACTTAGCATTGATTCATTTCTGTCTTGATCATAAATAGGGTGGTGCAAAAGTAGGTTTACAGTTGTAAGCACCAAAACAGATCATTCTTGTATACTTTTTTAATTAATTTTAAATATATATATATTTTTAATTGATTTCAGAGAGGAGAAGGGAGAGAGAAATAGAAACATCAATGATAAGAGAATCATTGATCAGCTACCTCCTGCACACCCCTACTGGGGATCAAGCCCACAACCCGTGCATGTGCCCTTGATTGGAATCAAATCTAGGACCCTTCAGTCCACAGGCTCACACTCTATCCACTGAGCCATACTGGCTAGGGCATTTTTTTATTAATTGTTTTCCATATGAACAACTTTTGCCCCACCCTGTATAGTCTAATAGTAGCTAATTTTTTAATAAATTGTTGTAAGAGTATTCATCATTTTGAAGTAACATATAAAGGTGGAGCATGATTTTATGTGGATTTCACCTACTATAAAACTTTCTCTGCAGTTTTTATTATTGTTCAGTCTATTTGTCAAATTTTTCAGATTTGAATAGTTGAGTCTAATTTGTGCTGCTAGTCAGGAGAGTCTTGAAGAAGGAAGAGGCCGAAACCAGTTTGGCTCAGTGGATAGAGTGTCGGCCTGCTGACTGAAAGGTCCCAGGTTCAGTTCCGGTCAAGGGCATGTGCCTTGGTGCGGGCACATCCCCAGTAGGGTGTGCAGGGGGATGCTGGTCGATGTTTCTTTCTCATCAATGTTTCTAGCTCTCTATCCCTCTCCCTCCCTCTCTGTAAAAAATCAATTTTTTTTTTTTAAAAGAAGGAAGAGGAAAGGTTATTTTACTTTCTCTAACAGGCAGGAAGTTTATATACTAATTGCAGTATTTCTATTATTGATTCATCTAGTTAGAGGCCTATTTGTATGTGTAAAAGTAAGATAGTCTGAATGATACATTAAGGTGAATAAACATATTGCTATATTTACAGAGGTTGCTTTGTAGTAGAGCAGGGGTGAGGAACCTTTTTTCTGCCAAGGGCCATTTGGATATTTATATCATTCTGAGGCCTTACAAAATTATCAACTTAAAAATTAGCCTGCTATATTTGGTCAAACATTTAATTAACTCACCCCTAATGCTGTGGCAGGGCCAGACCAAATGATTTCTCAGGCCTTATACAGCCCCACAGGCCAGATGTTCCTCCCCCTGAGAGAAACGTAGACATGAACCCTCTTAAATACTTGTTTGAGTGTGATTGGAGTTGAAAGGAGAGGCAAATCTCTTTGGACTTGGGGCAGGGTAGGAATAACATTTGGTATAGATTTAAAAGAATTAGTAAGATTTGGTTGTGCTGATGGTGAACATTTCAGGTAACTCGTAGAGTAACTCATTTTTGAGTCATAGTTTCTGTAAAATAGGTTAATAGATGGAGATTAAGCTGGAAAAAGTGCTTGAGCCCAGAGGCTAGAGATGAATATTATATTAGACTACAGGCCCGATGCACGAAATTTGTGCATGGGTAGGGTCCCTAGGCCTTGCCAGCAATCAGGGCTGCTCTGTGGGGAAACTGGCAGGGTGATTGGGGGCTCCCCCTGGCACCCACCTTGGCTGTCCTGGGCCCTGCGGCCTGGGGCAGCTCCTCATTGAGCATCTGCCCCCTGGTGGTCAGTGTTCGTCATAGTTCCACTGGTCCTTCTGCCATTTGGTCAGTTTGCCTATTAGGCTTTTATTATGTAGGATTAT
Organism: Vespertilio murinus; assembly: GCA_963924515.1. Taxonomy (NCBI): domain Eukaryota; kingdom Metazoa; phylum Chordata; class Mammalia; order Chiroptera; family Vespertilionidae; genus Vespertilio; species Vespertilio murinus. Next base: position 162,123,085 of record OZ004704.1, on the reverse strand, counting down.
GTAGGATTAGCTTGATAATTGACCTAAAAGACTTGAGAGTATATCTCAGTTATTCTTTCAAGAACAATACATGTGACAGTTTTATTATTTGCATTTAACCTTATGATTAGTTCCAAACTTATATTTAGCTAAAGATATGATACAATTTTCTTTTTAAAAAAATATACATATTTTTATTAATTTCATAGAGGAAGGGAGAGGGAGAGAGAGATAGAAACATCAATGATGATACAGAATTATTGATCAGCTGCCTCCTGCACCCTCCCTACCTAGGCATGTGCCCTGATCAGGAATTGACTTCCTGATTTATAGGTTGACACTCAACCACTGAGTCACACCAGCTGGGTGAGATATAATTTTTAATGTAAAGGATACTGGTTAAGAAATTACTTTGAATGGGAAATTTGAATTTTTTTTTTAATTTTTAACTTTTAACTGTGATAAGTATGTGTTAATGCAGACAGGCAATATATTAATGAATTTCATATTAAGCCTTGTGATTAAATTTTTTCCAAACTATTTGAAACGTGATAAATTCCTTTTAAAATTTATTTTCTGTTACCCTATATCAGGATAGAATTATTAATAAAAACTGAATAGTAGAAATAGAAAGGATGGACATGTGTGAATATGCGCCCATCCTTGAATAGTTAAATTACTATGCTTAAGAGAAATGAGATTTCCTTTTATTTTACATACTCACCTAAGGATATGTTTGTTTGTTTTTATTGATTTTAGAGAGGAAGGAAGGAAGAGAGAAAAAGACTGATTTGATTGTCTCCCATACCTGCCCTGATGGGGAATCAAACCCCAAGCTTTTGATGTATGGGATGATGCTTCAACCAATCGAGCCACTGGCCAGGGCGAGATTTCCTTTTTAAGACTGACTTTAAAACAGTTTAATATTAATACTAAAAAAGTTCATTTCCCCATTTTTAATTACTCTTTAGCATTATAAATTTTTTCTTAAAAATTTATTTCTTTAAATTTATTTTATTTGAAATATGAAACTATTTCAGGATGAAGATGGATTTCGAGAAATAAATGAGAATGGAAATGCTAAAGATGAAAATATTCAACAGAAACTTCCCTCAAAAGTAGTAAGTTAACTCGTTTTAAAAAATATATAAGCGAAGCCCTGGCTGATGTGGCTCAGTTATTTGAGCATTGTCCTGCGCACCAAAAGGTTGCCGTTGAATTCCTGGTCAGGGCCTCTACCCAGGTTTCAGGTTCAGGGCCCAGTCAGAGTGCATACAGAGGGAGGCAGCCACCGGTCGATGTTTCTTTCTCACATCAATGTTTCTCTCTCTCGTTCTTTTTCCCTTCCTCTCTCTAAAAAAATCAATAAAACATTTAAAAAATATAAGCAAATCATTTGAACATCTTTTGAACTATGGCTGTGTTGAAAAGAAATATCACAGCCAAAACCAGTTTGGCTCAGTGGATAGAGCATTGGTCTGCGGACAGAAGGGTCCTAGGTTCGATTCCAGTCAAGGGCATGTACATTGGTTGTGGGCACATCCCCGATGGGGGGTGTGCAGGAGGCAGCTGGTCGATGTTTCTCTCTCATTGATGTTTCTAGTTCTCTATCCCTCTCCCTTTCTCTCTGTAAGAAATCAATAAAATATATATTTTTAAAAAATAAATATTACAGGTCAACATAGCTAGCTAGAACAAAGACACTGTCCTAAGTCATAATTAGTTTCATTGCAGACAAGAAAATACCATTAATTAAATGACATCATACAACATATATTCCATACTGAAACTTCCCCATTGTTGCAAAATGTTACTTTAGAGTTTTGTTTCCAGTCTCGGGTGCAGACAAGTGTCACCTATTGCATCAAGCTGTTTTGTCTCTGTTATTTCCCAGTCTAGAATGGTCCCACCATCTCACACTGTTCTTTATGATACTGAATCCTTTGAAGAGTTGAGTCTAGTTACACTGTAGAACATACCACATTCTTTTTTTAAAATGTTTTCATTGATTTTAGAGAGAGAGAGGGAAGAAGAGGGAGAGAGAGAAGAAAGAGAAACATCCATGTGAGAGAGAACCATCAATCAATTGCCTCCCTTACACACCCCGATTGGGGATCGAACCCACAACCCAGGCATGTGCCCTGACGAATCAAACTGACAACCTTGCAGTGCACAGGACACGGCGCTCAGTCACCTGAGCCACACTGGCCAGGGCTGTGTTCCACATTCTTGATCGTCTTTCCTTATGGTTATACATTTATGGGATCACCAACAACTGTTTTTCTCTGGTTATTATAGTTGGATGACTTACCTGAAAACTCACCAATCAATATAGTTCAGACTCCAATTCCCATTACAACTTCAGTTCCTAAACGTGCAAAAAGTCAGAAGAAGAAAGCTTTAGCAGCCGCCCTTGCCACAGCTCAAGAATATTCAGAAATTAGTATGGAGCAAAAAAAATTACAGGTATATATACATGTATATTCATTTTATGAACAAATGTAATAGTTTATTTGTTATGTTTGCAAGGATGGACATAGAATCATCTTAAATTGCCACACTTTTGTATTAAAAAATTAAATGTTTTTTTGTTTGCCTTGCAGGAAGCTTTATCAAAGGCAGCAGGCAAAAAGAGTAAAACACCTGTGCAGCTTGATTTGGGGGACATGTTAGCAGCTCTGGAAAAACAACAGCAAGCTATGAAAGCACGGCAAATTACTAATACCAGACCTCTGTCGTACACAGGTGATACTGTTAGTCTGAATAATTTGCTTTTTGGCTTTGGTAACTTCTTTGGCATAGTGTTAATTTAAATTATGTGAACTAAAGAAATCCGGAGTCTAGTCATTAGCTTTTTTCCTGCTCCCTAGTAGCTCCCATCATTATACTATACTAAGTAGCTTCCCACCTCATACATACCTTTCCTGCCCATAAACCGCAGTCTGTTTTACAAGGAGCAATCTTTTTAAATGTAAGCTGGATTATATCACTCTGCTGCTGGGATCCCCTTAGTAGCTCATCATCTCACTTGGAGTAAAGCCAGAGGCTTAGGCCACGTCTTAGGTTATCCTGTTATTTTTATACCTGCATCTCTTCTCTCCTGGTAGCTTGTTCTAGTCATGTTACCCTGTTTCCCCCAAAATAAGACAGTGTCTTATATTAATTTTTGCTCCCAGAGATGCGCTAGGTCTTATTTTCAGGGGATGTATTATGTTCCCATGAAGTAGGTCTTATTTTCGGAGGATGTCTTATTTTTGGGGAAACACGGTAGCTCCCTGGCAGTTTCACAGACACACCCATCATGCCCTTAGCTCAGCATCTTTGTGCTTCTGTTTCATTTTCCCAGAACTCTCTCTCTCAGATATCAATATAGCTTGTTCCTCAGGTCCTTCAAGTCTGTGTTCAGATGTCAGGTGGTGTACATTTTGAACCAACCACATTTTTTTCTTCTTTGAAGGTTGAAATAAGAATCTTTAGTAATTTGGCTCTGGCTCTCTGTTAAATTATCTAATTTAAAACCAAATGGGAAACGAGAATTTTTATTAGAGTGTGTGTGTGTGTGTGTGTGTGTGTGTGTGTGTGAGAGAGAGAGAAAGAGAGAAAGAGGAAAGAGAGAAAGAGAGAGAGAAAATATGACTTGGCTTTCTATTGAAAGGGTAAATTATATTTCAGCAAACCTTGTCAAATTTAGAACTCAGCAGCTCTGTTCTTCCTCATTTCTTCCTTCTTCCTTTTCCTTCTTTCTCTTTCTTCCTCCTCCTCTTCTAAAAAAATCTGGAGTTTAGTCACTAGCTTTTTCCCTGCTCCCTTCCTCCTCACCTTCCTCTTACTCTTCCTCCTCCTCCTCCTCTTCTTCTTCTTCCTCCTTCTTTCTTCTTCCTCCTCCTCCTTCTCCTCCTCTTCTTCTTCCTCTTCCTCCTCTTCTTTCTACTCCTCCTCCTCCTTCCTCTTCCTCTTCTCTTCCTCTTCTTCCTCCTCCTCCTCTTCTTCTTCATCCTCCTCTTCCTCCACCTCCTTCTTTTCCTCTCCTCTTTTTTCCTTTTTCCCCATTGACCTATCCCCAGCCATTCCTCATTTCTTTTCATAGTCTTTGTTTTAGATGAATAAGATAAAGGAAAGGTAAAGGAACCAATCAAAAGCACTGATGTTGAGTGGCAGAATTGAATTTTCTGTTTCTTCTGTATCTTTGTAAAAGATCTAATATTTTAAAATGAAAACATAAGTACCAGGGTTTTAATTCTATTCATTAAATATTTAAATTGTTAGTAACCCATCCAGTTTGAAACTTAACTATCCTATATAATAAAGGGCTAATATGCAAATAGACCAAATGGCAGAATGACCGATTGCTATGACATGCACTGACCACTAGGGGGCAGATGCTCAAAGCAGGAGCTTCCCCCTGGTGGTCATTGTGCTCCTACAGGGGGAATGTTACTCAGCCAGAAGCTGGACTCATAGTTGGCGAGTGCAGTGGCAGTGGCTGGAGCTTCTTCCCCCTCCTTGGCAGTGCTAGGATAGCCAATGGCCCATTTAGGCCCTCTCCCCTGAAGGTATCAGTCAGGCATAAAAGAATCGAACATCCCCTGAGGACTGCCGGGCTGGGAGAAGGTGCAGGCCAGGCTGAGGGACCGCCCCCAAGTGCACTATTTTTGTGCACAGGGCCTCTAGTTAATAAAAATAATATTGAATGCACACTAGGCTTTAGAGTTGTCTGTTGAGATGGGGAGAGTGTCAGTAACATCTCACTAAGAATAAAGGACTATAGCTGAAACCGATTTGGCTCAGTGGTAGAGTGTTGGTCTGCGGACTAAAAGGTCTCGGGTTCGACGTTTCTAGCTCTCTGTCTCTCCCTTTCTCTCTGTAAAATATCAATAAAAATATATATTTAAAAATAAATAAATAAATAAATAAATAAAGATCCCTCCTTTAAAAAAAAAAGAGTAAAGGACTATAGGGAATGGAACTGAGATTTAGCGGTGCTCTGGATACAGCTAAGGAAAGATATACTAGTGGAAAGACGTTTATATTCTAATCCAGGAGAAAGATATATGCAAATAACTAATGAAAAATAGCTTCTTAGGGAAGTTAAGTTTTATGAACCTTTAGAAGAGAAATTTATGTCCACAGGGAGGTATGGGGAAGATATTAATTACATGACTTCATATATGAAAGCATTTGGACTGGGCCTTGAAGGGGAAGTAGGAGTCTTCACCAGTGGATTGAGGTTAACCTCTAACCTGTCCCCAGTGTTTACATTACAAAGAAATCAATGATGATAGAGATTTGAAAAGCTTGTAAGGAATTGATAAGGTTTGTTTGTTTGTTTTTTACTGATGGAATACAGAAGCATGTCAAAAATGACTGCAAACTCTAGCTTCAAGGATTTTGGTGCTGGTAAAAGCTGTGATGAAACCTAACAAAATAAGGATCATGAAAGAAGAATTTTGTTGGCAAGAACAGACTCTGGGTTTGTTGTATTTAAAGTGCTAGTTAGGGAGATCGTGGTGATTCCCATTTAACTTACAGTTACGAATGCTGGTGCAGTTTAGGTTAGAAGTCAGGGAGTTTTAAACAGAGAAGTTGTGCCGAAACCGGTTTGGCTCAGTGGTAGAGCGTCGGTCTGCGGACTGAAAGGTCCCGGGTTCGATTCCGGTCAAGGGCATGTACTTTGGTTGCGGGCACATCCCTCGTGGGGGGGGGGTGTGCAAGAGGCAACTGGTCGATGTTTCTCTCTCATCGACGTTTCTAGCTCTCTATCTCTCTCCCTTCCTCTCTGTAAAATATCAATAAAATATATTTAAAAAAAATAAAAAAATAAACAGAGAAGTTGTAGCGATGGAAATACATGAGATTGTCAGGGAAAGAAAAGTTAGAACAAAAAGATCTTCAGGGATAAAGCCTTGTGGAATGCTTAGATTTAAAGGACAAAGAATAGGTTTAAGAAAGAATGAGAAAATAGGAGAGTATTATTACAGAAGGCAGAGTTAGAATTGGGGGTGGGGGTGGTGGGGAGATGTGACCTTTAGTACCAAATGCTGAAAGAAACAAAAGAAGAATGAAGACTCAAGAGAATTAGATTTGGCAGGGGCAAGATATTATATGTGATCTTGACAATAGCAGTTTCAAGGGAGTGTATAGGACAGATTGTAATGATTTGAGAAGTGATGTTGAGAATGCAGACTATTAAGAATTTTAACAAGGAGGGGAGCGGAAGTGATGATACCTGAGTTTGAGGGGAAGCCCATCCAGGGAAGAGGTATTTATTTATGTATGTATGTATGTATGTATGTATGTATGTATGTATATGCCAAGCAACCTAATTGGCATAAAAATAAACGGAAGAGGTTTATTGATTTGCTTTTCTCCCTCCCTTCTGCCTTCCTTCCCTCCCTCTGAGGTTTGTGGGGAGTTAGGGGTTAAAGACTTAAGGGCAAAGGGATGGAGCAAGATTCTTGTGGAATTAATCCTGAAATGGGATTAAGAACACAGGTGAGCCCTGACCAGTTTGTCTCAGTGGATAGAGCATCGGCCTGCAGACTGAAAGGTCCCAGGTTCAATTCCAGTCGGAGGCATGTACCTTGTTTGCAGGCACATCCCCAGCAGGGGTATGCGCAGGAGGCAGCTGATCAATGTTTCTCTTTCATCAGTGTTTCTAACTCTCTATCCCTCTCCCTTCCTCCCTGTAAAAAATCAATAAAATATATTAAAAAGAAAGAACACTGGTGATCAGTGAGCCTTGGATGGAGTAAGGGGATGTCTGCTGCCTCCTCTCAGGCTGCTAAGTTTTTATTGGATAGTATCTTCTCCGCAATAGCAGAAAAACTTGTCTGATAAAGTGAGAGGATTGAAATTAAAGTTTAAGATTGGCAAAGGATTTGGGGATAGCCGCAGGAAAATGAGGGTATCAGTCAGGCATAAAATTGCTGAACAGTACTGAGAATGCAGCTGGGGGAGGGAGATGCTTCTTTACTGACAGAATGAAATGAGGGCTAGACTACATGGAAGTGTGACTCGAATATATGACACAGATTTAGTGAGACTAAGGGGAGGTGCAGAGTTCTGAACTGTCAGAGGTAGAATGATACTGTTTGGAGACCAGTTGCAGAAATTGACATGCTTGAGGGTTGCTGGAGTAGAGTAGAACTAATAACTTAAATATCTCTACTTTAGATTTGCTAAATTAATTGACTGCACCTGCTTTGTCTTTATCTTATAGAATTTTAAAAAAAAATGCATAAAAGCTGTATCCAAGGGATGCTACATGGCTATGTGCTGCTCTGACAATTTGATGTCTGTTTTTCCACAAGAAGAGGATGTTCTTGTTTTTGTAGATTTTCCATTAGACAATTTCAAACTATGTGGAGTTGGCTGTAGTAGTAAAACTAACGTTCTTGTTTGTTTTTAGTGGTCACTGCAGCTCCTTTTCACACTAAAGATTCTACTAACAGAAAACCTTTAACCAAAAGTCAGCCCTGTTTGACATCTTTTAATTCTTTGGACATTACTTCCTCTAAAGCAAAAAAAGGAAAAGAGAAGGAAATTGTAAAACTAAAACGGCCCACAGCACTTAAAAAGGTAAACCAAAATCTGAGATGTTTATTTTCTAGGGCAAATAAGAATTTAAATCTGTTTTGCAATCAGTAGTGTGGCATTTTAGATAACAGATTATTATGAAATGTTGATAGTCATTATCATAAAGGTGATGATAAAGTTAATTGGAGGTTGGGGATATATCATCAGCTTCATGGCTGTTGGATAGTAAATTCTTTTTATAAGATTTTTTTTTTAAGTTAAACATTTAGCATCCCAAAATATTGGACTCTAGGAATGAGAAGTTCTGGATTCTAATACTAACTTAAGTGGTGTCATGCAGTTTTAGGCAAACCTTACCTCATCTTCTTTATAAGTGTTAAATAATAGCACTGCTTTATTTAATTCAGTGTTGTTACTAGGAGGAGATAATCCATGTCCAAATAATTGAAAACTGCAAAATATAAATCTGTTATAACTTTATGAACTGATTTCCAAACTTTTAATTTGACCCATTTTCAGGGTAACTCTGGGTGCTGCCACCCAGTATTTAAAGACTGAAGTAGATGTGCTTAGATAGTTATAGTAGTTTAGAACATAATTTCCTCCCTTTATTTTGGATCTAGTACCTTCTTCAGCTATGGTACCTGAAATTTTTTCTTTTTTTGCAAGTTTCTGTGTAGCCAACTAAATCAAAAATCTTCATGTCCATTTTTTAAGTAAGCTACTTAAACCTATATAATAGTGAAACTATGTGGAGTTGGCTGTAGTAGTAAAACTTGTACCTATATAATAGTGAAAATTTTATATTCAGTATACATACTTACAATGTAGGAGGGGGAGAAAGAGGAACATTTGTAATAATCTGAATAATAAAGATTTATTTTTAAAAAGTATACATACTTAAAGAGTGATCAGTAATGAAAGACTGGTAATGACTTTTAGGTTATTTTGAAAGAAAGAGAGGAAAAGAAGGGCCGTTTAACTGTGGACCACAATCTTTTGGCATCTGAGGAACCAGTAGAAATGCACTTAGATTTTATTGATGATTTGCCACAGGAGATTGTTTCCCAGGAAGGTAAGATCCCCCCTTTCTCCTGTCTTCTCATGGATTGGTTTAGAGCATTTTAATTGATAGGTAAGCCATCACTAATTACCATATTATTCTCCTTTATATTTTATCTAAATTTCTTTATTTTTGAGAGTGATTTCATTTGAAGATGCTTCTATAGGGAGATATTTAAAAGGAGGGGAGTAGTATATGGCAGGTCTTTGGCATTTTTGAGACTTAAATCCTAAGTTTATTGTAAACCCTTCATAATTATGATCTCGCCAATGTATCCTCTATAACTGTCATAGTTCTTTTCATTTTGTCTTCTTATATATCTGGAAAACTGTTGGCTGTCTTTCTTCATAGGACTGTTTTTAAGTGAATTGTTTTCTAGATTCTCTTTCTTGCTGTCATGAATTAATGCATATGCCACAATGAGTAGAGAATGCACAGCCTTGTCATAACACACAGTCCAGTTGGTCACTAAGATTTAGTCCGTACAGTAGCCAGCACATACGATTCCAGGTGGGACCTTGGCAAATCTATAGATTCCTTCTAAAATTATATTACTGTGGAAGAAAGATATTAAGAAGAGACTTAGCAAGGTCCCTTTTTCTGCTGATATATATTTATTCCTCAATATTTTTTTTTACCAATTTTAAATCTGATTTATTTATAGATTAAGTAGCAGTGTTCCAGTGTGTTTAGAAAAATGAATTTGCTTCTAAGGATTATTTAGCTAGGACATATATGGTTATGATTTCCCTTTACTCTCAAATATCACTGCCTTTGTATTTAGGTATATTTATCCCATATTAAATATCTATCATGTATACTTTAGTAACTAAGATGAGGATGAGAAGATTAGGAAATGTAATAAAGATAGATAGAGGACTGGTCTTGCTTATTGTATATGGAGATAAGCTATATCTATAATTACTAGTTAATGGATGAATATACAAATACTAACTCTTCTCCTGAGTTTAGGTGTTTAGGAAAGAAGCAGTAACTTAAGGAGGCATTTGAGTTAGATGGCATCTAAAAATGCGGCTGCCTGTTCTCAACAGTTGAAAGGTTGCCGGTTCAATTCCTGGTCAGTGCACATCCCAGATTGTGGGCTCATTCCCAGTTAGGGGGCATGCAGGAGGCAGCCGGTAGATGTTTCTATTTTATATTGATGTTCCTCTCTCTCCCTTTCTCTCTAAAAACCAATAATAATATTTTTAAAAATAAATAAAAATGTGGCTGCCTGAGCACAGACACAAAGACCAGATGAGAGAGAATCTAGGGTGGTGCCCAAGAATCAGGAGTGGTGTGGAGAGAATGAGTGAAGTAGAATCATCATTGGCAGCAGTGATGGGAATTTGTACAGTTATTAAAAAAGAAATTTTTTAAGAAATAGGAAGGAAAATAGAGATGAAAGGAGTAATACGTACAGAAGTTAATATCTTTACATGTTTAAGGTCATTTGGTTTTCTCTCATCTCTTCTGAGGAGACCTATGGGCCATGCTTGAATTTTGGGGTGGGCCCAGGGGGGCTAGTATATTTTGAGAGATAGGAAGATTTCATTTTTGTATGTATGAGAAATATTTATTTGTGATATGAACAGTATCCAACTTGTTAGCTTCTGGAGAATTTGGAAGTGATGCAAAAGACAACTGCCACTCTAAATTATTATTGATTGTATTGATTTTAACACAGAGCTGAATTTTCAGCATTTGAAGTTTCTGAATTCTGTATTCTCACCCCACATTTCTGCAGATACTGGTCTGAGCATGCCCAGTGATACTTCACTCTCTCCAGCAAGTCAGAACTCTCCGTACTGTATGACACCTGTGTCACAAGGCTCTCCCGCCAGCTCGGGGATAGGCAGTCCAATGGCGTCTTCAACAATAACCAAAATCCACAGCAAACGATTTAGAGAGTAAGTTTTCTTTTTCCTTAAATATAGTTTATTGATTTTTTTACAGAGAGGAAGGGAGTGGGATAGATAGTTAGAAACATCAATGAGAGAGAAACACCGATCAGCTGCCTCCTGTACATCTCCTATGCCCTTGACTGGAATCGAACCTGGGACCTTTCAGTCCTCAGGCTGACGCTCTATCCACTGAGCCAAACCGGTTAGGGCTAGAAAGTAAGTTTTAGTCTCATTAATGAGTTTGAATAGTTTATGTACCTTGATTGTAGTTCTGAATATAGTATTGTCATTATTACTTGGTAGGTTGAGTAGATAAAACACTAAGTATCTTTAAGTTGTTTCAGATTTAAAAGCTGATTTTGTTATATTTAAAGCATTTGCCTTCCATCAGTTATCAGTGTTCAGGTGAAAGTGAGTTGGCTATAAATATATTCTTTTTATATTAGATAATGTTTATATCCTGGAAATTTGGTCTGTTACATTGTATATATAAAATGCTATTAGGTTTCCCACTCCCAAGTGCTTTTGCTTTTTAATTTATATTTTGACCCTTCAAAAAAACCCTCTCTATCCAATTAAGCCCAAGATTCAAAGACCTTATTACATTATGTGAAACTATTACATAAAGCTATTTATTTTGAGCAAATATTTCTAAGTTTTAAATTGGCTATTTGTGAATAACCTTGAACTAATAGTTATTGCTGTGAAGGATTTTAGAATTTTAACATTCTAAAATGGGGCATACAGGAGGAAGCCAATACATGAATTAATTTTTTGCATTTGTGCAGATGAATTAATTTTACCTTTAAAAACAACAATGAACAAATTCCAGGGTGAAATAGAATCTGTGTGAATCCAGACCACATTGGTTTTTTCTGTTCTTTTAAGCGAGTACTTCTTGCCCAGATTTGGGGAGTTAACTTAATATTAAATAACAGATGTGAAGCAAAGGAAACTCTTGGCACATAAAATGCTATATGAATACCAAACAAACAGCTTAAAGAAAAACAAAATGCATTCTGTTCTTTAATTTTGCATACTTTAAGATAGTTGGTCTTTCCTCAGTCTGTCAGTTTTATCTTCCCTTCTGAAGAATGTAATACTTGTACTTATTTAAACATTTTTCATATAAACATAAAAAAATTCCCAAAGCAGTTTTTTTTTTTAAAAAACTGAAAAAGGGCAGGCATAGATTTTTTCCATTCTATAATGTAATTAGAAGTAGAAATTTGCTTATGGAAGAGATTAGGGATTAGAACTTGGAAAGTACAGTATATTAAGAGGAAATAATTCCTAAAATTAAGTACTATAGTGGCCTCACACTTACTTCCTTTATTATTATTATTATTATTATTTTATATTGTTACCATATATAGTACAAAGAACCTCACTCAGTTGCTTTGATGTTTTGGTTTGATTTTAATTACTGAGTTATCCTCCGTGGCCGTAGTCATTGGAGTTAGAAGAATCATTGAAGTCATCTTAGTTAACTCTGTAATTTTATGGTTGAGGGAAAACAATGCCTAGATATTGTGACTTATCCAAGAGTAGAGGATGAATTATTGGTATTAGAGCATTCAGTAAACACCTACAGTTATATTTCTTTCCTATTTACTAGAAACATCTTTAATATTCATTTGAATGAAGTAACCTATCTCCTTACCAAAAACTTCTTTTTTATCTAATTTTATTTATATCCTTAGGAATTTAATATTGGGAATTTGGATAGTACCTCCTTGAGGTTGATCTATCCTTTATGAGCCAATCTCCTATAATTCAGGAATTATAGCCAATCTCCTATAATTTAGGAAAACTCTTCTGTTTTTCTAATTGACTGAAGGAATAAGATACTTTAAAGATTTACTTGTTTTTATGAAAACCTCTTACTTGATCTGTTTCTTTCCTAAAGTAATTTTATGGTTGTAGAAAAATAAATGAGAACAAACTTACTTATTTTTTGTTTCCTTTATAGGTATTGTAATCAGGTTCTTTGTAAAGAGATTGATGAATGTGTGACTCTTCTTCTTCAAGAGCTTGTCAGTTTCCAGGAACGAATCTATCAAAAGGATCCTGTAAGAGCAAAGGCGAGGAGACGGCTGGTTATGGGGCTGAGGGAGGTTACCAAACATATGAAGTTAAACAAGATCAAGTGTGTTATAATTTCTCCAAACTGTGAAAAAATCCAGTCCAAAGGTATGAACATTTTACTTTTGAAGTATTTTAATATTTATTTAATGTAAAGTGCATTTTTAAAAAATATATATTTTATTGATATTTTATAGAGAGGAAGGGAGAGAGATAGAGAGCTAGAAACATCGATGAGAGAGAAACATCTACCAGCTGCCTCTTGCACACCCCCTACCGGGGATGTGCCCACAACCAATGTACATGCCCTTGACCAGAATCGAACCTGGGACCTTTCAGTCCGCAGACCGACGCTCTACCACTGAGCCACACCGGTTTCGGCGTAAAGTGCATTTTAAAGTGCAAGTCATATGACTTAGCAGAGTTTAGGTATGAAGTATAATATTGAATGTGAGGAAAGAAAATATCTTTTAGTACCTGAAATTAAGTAATAAAATCAAGATTGAATTGTAAAGAAAATCCTCATCTATGGACTACTAGTGAAGGCTTTAATCTGGGCCAGCCAAGTGTGCCCTACGTTGTAATCAGAGTGGGGACTAGTAAGAGTACATTTCTTTACCACTGCAAATATATTCTACTTTTTTACCTTTTTACATTACCTTTCATTGATGGCCCTTTTGTCTTGCTTATGATGGAGATTTGCCCCTTAGAAACCAGAAGTTAATACAGCGGCTCTTGGGTGAGCTGGCACACAAGTATTCTGTGCTATACCATGTACCCTTATTTGTACTTTTTCACGAAGTAGCCACTTTGGGTGATTGGAGTAGACAAATGCAGCAAGTAGCAGCATTAGGCATGTTCTGCATAGGGGACAAATTCCAATAAAATAGTAACGTAATATTACATGTGATAGGTTGCTATTTGAGCTGAGAGATTGAATAAAAGAATCAACCACTATTAACAATTTTAAACAAATGTTTATTATATAGAAATTTGACTCCTGATATGCTGATTCCTATGGATTCTAGGGAGTTGTGGAATTTAATTGGAGAGAAAGAAAATATGTACATATATCCTTAAATAGTACAAATTCAAATAGGGAAAATGTGTGGAAGAGCATAAGTGCCACAGGCCTTCATAGAGTTCTTTGCTGCTGTGTTTTATGCTTTAATGTTGGGTGATAAAATAGCTCTATTTAGAAAATAATCTGAAACCTCTGGATGTGTTGACTTTCTCAGGTGGCCTGGATGAGGCTCTCTATAATGTTATAGCCATGGCCCGGGAACAAGAAATTCCTTTTGTGTTTGCCCTTGGAAGAAAAGCTCTGGGCCGCTGTGTGAACAAGCTGGTTCCTGTTAGTGTGGTGGGAATCTTCAACTACTTTGGTGCTGAGGTAAGACTTTGGAAGACACACCCTCTTCCACTCGCCTGCCCAGCCCCCAAATAGTACGGTTTCTGTTGACACATGCCATTGTTATGTTTAAGCATTTGGAGAAGTGAGATGATAACTCTCCAAGAACGAGAGGAACATTCTTGAGTGTTACATTTCCTTTTTTAGTGTTGAAACTCTTTCATAAGTTAATCGTACAGCATTTTTTGAAAAGATTTTTAGCTCCTATTTCTGCTTCAGTGTGTTTTTTCTTCTGGGTTCAACTATATACTTGATCATTTATTTAACTTCTGGGTAAAGATTATCCAATATTATACTATGTAAAATAATAAAATAATTTTCTTCAATATACGTATGTTGGGTACATTTTGTGCTGCTACTCAGAGTAGAGAGAAATTAATCCTTTAGTCGAAGAGGATGTTACTTTAGAAAATGAAATTTCTAAACCAGTTGTCAGAATAATTCTATAGCTCTGATACCTTCATCTTCCTCTTGAAATCAGCTAATACAAAGCTTAACCCATCGGAGCTGATAACAGAAAGTCTATTTAGATAATGCTTATTAATATACAATGTTTTAAGAATGTTTTATGAAGTTGATTGTAAAGTATTTTACGACACCACCCATGAACCATTTTCCCTCTTTCTGACTATATTTATGTATTTAAATGTCTATCCTTTCCTATCCAGTCACCATGGTTGCATATCCCCATTTACCCATTCATCAGTTTCTCTCCCATCACCTGTCTACCCACCTACTCTCTCTGATTATATAATTAATATTTGTGTTCCTACAGTAGCCCTTGCTTTTCTCATTACTGACATATTGCCTTGCTCCAGTGTATGGCTCCCCCCTTTCCCCCCTTAACTGTGAATTCCTTGAGGACAGGCTTAACTAGGCATCCCTGCCACCTTTCACAGTACCTGAGCGTGAGTAGGCAATAAATACTTGTTTAAAAATTGGGTGGTGAAAGTATATCTGCCTGCTATGTTAAATGATATGTGAACACTTAGGTAATAAATGGAAAAGATGGGTCATATATAAAGCCACCTGACAAAATACTGATACTGGGATCAAGGTCAGGAGAAGTTTACATGTTTATCTCTAATTATATTGGCTTCTTAGTGAATTATATATATTAGGTTATTTGTATAGTTTTATATTACAGAATGTTTGCCAGTGTCGTTTGTACATTGGTTTACTTGCTATCAGCTGTTTTGAGATAGATAACTTACTGTTTAAGCCAAGTTACATTGTTAAAATGGAGGTAAAGGAAATACTATTATTTCCTTTCTATTATCCATTCACAGTAATGTAGTACACTGAAGTTTTATTTTCTTTTATTTACAACAATTTTTATATTTTACTTATATTTAAAACCAATGCTAATCTCAACATCACATATCCATGTGCCTATTTTCTTTTTGGTGGCTTCACTTAAATGCATTATTTATTAAACATTGCAAACAAATATTTATGAAGTCTGTTACATGTAACATGTAAAGGCTGTTTTTAACAATAGATCCTCCTTTTATAGAATAAACTAGAGGCCCATTGCACAAATTTGTGCACAGGTGGGGTCCATCCAGCCAGCCTGCCCCATTGGGGCCTGATCAGGGCCGGGCCAGCTGGGGGAGGGGCCATGGGTGATTGGCTGGCTGGCCCGCCTGCTGTTGGGGTCAGGTAGCTATCAGGGGTGGGGCTGGCCAGGGGGAGGAGCTGCAGCCTGATCATGGTGGTGGGAGCCCATCTGGGGCATGGCCAGCGGGGGTTAGGGGGCGGGAGGTGCTACAGGAGGTTGCCTGGCCAGCCCCACCTCCTGTTGGGATGGGGTGTGATCATGGGTAGGCCAGCAGGGGGAGGGACTATAGGCCAATCAGAAGGGAGAGGGCTTTGGCTAATGGCCCTGCTCTTTTTTTTTTGGCAATTTCACAACTTTTATTTGCAGTGCCTTCTATGTCTTGAAAATACCTTCTCCTCCTGCCCCAGACAGCATTGGGAAGGGGACAGCAAAAAATAGGAGACATCCCTCCCTATTGCACATGGACCCTATATACAGGCCCACCCAGCCCAGGCCAGCGGGATGCTTGGCACATTCTCAGATTCCTGCTCAGGGGCGGGAGGGGTGACTGGTGTCAGCACACGTGAGAGGAGACCTCTGGGTGGCAACTCTGGTCCTGGCACTTCCTGGTCCTTGTTTCCTTCCTGGTCCTGATTCAGCCCTGGTCCCCCCACCTGGCTCAGCCTCCCATCTCCATCCTGGCCTCAGATGGTCCCCTTGGCTCCTGGGGGCTCTGTCCTCCCCTCCCAGCCTGGAGGTCCTGGGGGAGGTTATGGCTTCTCAGAGACTCCCCGGCAGCCCTGCCACTCGGTGCGTGTAGCAGAAGCAGCTGTATAAATGCGGGCGCAAGGACAAGTCCTCCGGGGTCACTTGGACAGTTTGCTGATGACGCGGATCAGGGCCACGTTCTCGTCCTTGAGGCGCTGGTTGTCAGCCCGGAGGTTGGACAGGCCCTTCAGCTCCTCTTCCAGCTCAGCGGCCTTGCACTCCAGGGCCCCGCACTCAAACCTCTCCAGCTCCAGGGGGGCTGGGCTCTCTGCAAAGCACTCCTGCCTCTGTGTGGCTTTACATTGAGCTGTGCCAGCTTCAGCGTGATCTCGGGGCCTCACGAAGTTTTGTTCTCAGTGCACAGCTCTGCATAGAACTTCCTGAAGCCTTCCTCAGGCTCTTCTGATTCGGGCTGGAGTTCTGGGTTGAGGGCCCGCTACCTCTGGGGGAAGGACTCACTTCTCTTCCCCCCCCCCCCCCCCATCCCCGCAGGCCCTCTCCTCTCCTTGCCAACTCTGCGGTGCTCCCTGGAGGCCTGTGGTCCCTGCCCCTGCCCGTCAGGCACCTCTCCTCTGGGCAGGGCCATCAGAGTTCTCAGCCCCAGGGTCTCGGGGCCGCCAGGAAGGCCCCACTCTTCATCGGGATGGGAGAGCCCCATCAGAGGCAGGCCAGCAGAGGGGAGGAGCCGGGAGGTTTGCTGGCCACAGTGGGTGTCTGGTTATCACAAACTGGTCTTTTGGTTATCACAGTCGTCACAGACACTAGTGTTTTATGTATGTAGATAAACCCTAAATATATTTTTCATATTATTAGTAATTAGTACCCACCCTCAAAAAAATCAATATAACCCTAGCTGGTTTGGCCCAGGGGATAGAGCATTGGCCGTAGCCTGAAGGGTCCCAGGTTCAATTCTGGTCAAGGGCGCATGCTTGTGTTATGGGCTCAATCCCCAGTGGGGAACATGCAGAAGGCAGCCGATCAATGATTCTCATCATTTATGTTTCTATCTCTCCCTTTCCCTTCCTCTCTGAAATCAGTAAAAATATTTTTTTAATTAAAAAAATAAACAAATAACAAATAACTACAAAAAACACCCTCCATGATCTGATCTCCTCTTGTCTTAAAAAAAAAAAAACCAAAAACATAGCAACAGCGTTTATTGTACCTGCTACTTTAAACATCAGCTGGGTGAAGCATGCTACTTATGATATCTTGCACACGTTTAATTTTTAAAGATATATTATTTCAAAACAATATGATGCTTCTTGCTATGCTTTCATTTTGTTACTGTTTATACTAAAATGATAATAACTTAGAAGAAAAAAATTATGCTGTGGGGGGAAATGTCTTGTGATACTAAATCAAGACATTAAACAGAGTGGAAGCTTATTGAATTATGACAAAAGAACTACTAAAAGCAATTGTTTGTCTCCCTGGTAGCTGTGGAAACTTCATTTTTCTTTTGGACATCATTAGATTTCATGATTGTTGAATTACAACTTTAATGCTTATGTGAATTTTTCCTTTTTTTTTTTTTTTTTTTTTTTAACATGAGTATGCCCCCAACTGCCCTCCTCTGCTGACTTGGTCACCCCTAACTGCTTTCCCTGCAGGCCCGGTCCTCCTCAACTGCCCTCACCTGCAGGCCCATTTGCCCCCAACTGACCTCCCCTGCCAGCCTGGTCCTCCCAACTACCCTCCCCTGCAGGCCTGGTCACCCCCAACTGCCCTCTCCCGCAGGCCTGGTCATTCCTAACTGCCCTCTTCTGCTGGCCATCTTGTGGTAGCCATCTTGTGACCACCTGGGGGCATCCATCTTTGACCACATGGGGGTGGCCAGATTGTGTGGAGGTGTGAGGGTCAATTTGCATATTACCTCTTTATTATATAGGATCTTAGAGTAAGGGAAACATTGATTGGTTGCTTCCTGTACATACCCTAACTCACACCTGGGTATGTGCCCTGACCAGGAATCAAGCACACCACCTTTTGATGTGCAGGACAGTGCTCCAACCAACTGAGCTACTCTGGCCAAGGCCATTCCTTGCGCCCCAACTCCCCCCTTTTTTTTTAATGGTTTATTTCGTATGTTGTTGTTTTTAAACATGCATGTTCCCTGATGGGAATCGAAGGGTGACCTTCTGGTTCACAGGTTGATGCTGGGCCATTCCTTGTACTTTTCTGTGTATCTTTATTCATGATTTTACCTGCATGCGTAAGAATACACTTTCTCCATCTCTCAAAATTGTACTTGGGCATATTTTTCAAGGCCTATATCACACATCATATTACTTTGTGAATTTTTCACTCATGCCCAGCAGTTAGATTTGATACTTTCTCCAAAGGACAAAACACTTTGTACATGTTAAGGCAGTTATAATATTTTTGCCTTGAGTCATAGCTGTGTTTTGTTTTCTCCTTTTAACCACATTGAAGGTTTCTTGAAAGCAGAGTGGTGTTCTAGAGGTCCTTGTACCCATTATAGTGCCAAATGCTGAAGCTTGCAGTGGTTGATTGATAAACTCTCCAAGAACTCTTAATAAATATCACGTGTAGTGACTAGTATTGAATCAGGAAATTTCCTCAGTCTTGTGACCATTAAATAAGCAATATATATAAGTTACAAAGTATTTTATAAGGTTCTGTGATCGGCATCCTGTTTGGTTTTTGTGCTGATTGAAAGTGGATCTGATTCTGAAACAGTGGAGATTTATTGTTAGTAATAGGAGTAAAAAGTATAACAAAAAAATGGACCAGTCAAAATCTCTTTCTTTTTAGAGCCTGTTTAATAAGTTAGTAGAACTCACTGAGGAAGCCAGGAAAGCCTATAAAGATATGGTGGCAGCAATGGAGCAAGAGCAGGCGGAGGAAGCCCTAAAGAACGTGAAGAAGGTGCCACACCACATGGGGCATTCACGGAATCCCTCAGCCGCGAGCGCCATTTCCTTCTGCAGTGTCATTTCTGAGCCCATCTCTGAAGTAAATGAAAAGGAATATGGTAAGTTGTTGCATATCACTAAAAATGACTTAAATTTTTAAAAATTTATCTTTATTGTTGAAAGTGTTACAGATATTTCCTTTTTCCCCTCCATTGACCTCCTCTACCCACACCCCCTCCACCCACCTTCCCCCTGAGATTCCGCAGTCTATACTCCTGTTGTTTCTGGATCTCTTTTGTTCATTAGATTGCACATATGAGTGAGATCATGTGATACTTATCTTTCACTGACTAGCTTACATGACTTAAATTTTGAAATTATTTTTTGATTAAGATAATTGGAAAATGACTTTCCATGCTAGTTTTGTTTTTATCTTAGTGATCATTCAAATGTTGCTTAAAATTTTGGTTTAGAAAGTCACAGCCATTGAAAATTAGGAGAGTACCCTACCGGTGTGGTGGAGTGTCAAACTGTGAACCAGGAGGTCATAGTTCAAATCCCAATCAGGGCACCTGTCTGGCTTGTGGGCTCAATCCCCAGTACAGGGCATGCAGGAGGCAACAATTAGGAGACAATTTGGGGCTGATGCTTTCTATGAGACCCTGAAATTTAGTCACATTCCATAGTCTTAAAAAAGAAAAATCCCAAAAGGATTTTAAAAGCAAAATGCACCTTACTTATGACCTATAACTTAGTAAATTCTGGGATGTTTTATTCTGTTACTTTATGCTCATTTACTAAAATTTTATATTTACTGAGTAAACAAAATACATGAATACTAACTATTCAGTCTAATGTTATAAAACCTCTTAGTAGTTTCCTTGCCTTTGGACTATAATACTTGGTTCTATCACATTTTGAACAGTTAAATTCCCTACTTTCTTGATCTAGTTTCTGATTTTTTTTCACCTATTCTTTTTTTAAAATAGGATAGCCATCTTCTTCAACTTGGCTTTTTGTCCTTTCTCTTCTTTTCTCTTTTTAATCTGTTTATCTGAGAATTTACTAAATATGCGGTTGCCACCTAAAATTTAACAAGTAGAAAACTGAGTGGTTTTCTCCCTTTCTTCTCACACTTTTTCCTGGTCTGTCTGTCATTGTAGTTAAATGTTTGGAATACTTTTGATAGCACTGCAGACCAAAGACAATATATCAAGATTGTGGGCCTTTAGGGAACTTTGGTCAAGGATGGTTGGTACTGGGATAGAGGTAGATGTGTTTCTTTGGCTGGAGTGATATTAATTGAAAATATAGAAGACAAAGTGCCAACATTTAAAATGAGGACACTCTATATAGTGATATGCCAGATCTCAAAGGTAAACTGCAAGATAAGATAAATTCATAAAGCTGTGGGTCTGGGCAAACAACAGTAATCTTCATTTGGGTGCATAAAAGTTATGAAAGGAACCTTCCAGGGATTTAGATATTTTTAAAAGGCACCAGATTTAAAGTGTTTAACCTTGGCTTTTTCACCCTCTGTCTGGTGGATTTAGTCATATTTGATTGATTTCTAGGCCTTAGAGATTTATTTCCAATAAAATGAGGAGGGTTTTATCTGATTATATATAAAATTCCATTTCAAGTGAAAATTTGGTGAACGCCAAGAATGGTTGAACCCCAAGAATGGATTTAAAGCCTTAGCCCTTTGCATGCCATAGGCATATATAGATGCTTTAAAGTCATTTTTTCTTGAGAATTTTCAACTGAAAATATTCAAGAACACCCGAATTGTAATATATATTTATTTTTATAATATTCACTTCAAAATGATTTTTTAAATTAAGTTCAAAATATTGTGGCATGTAGGGATGGTTTCTGTTTTGGACACATAGCAGTTAAAGATTCTGGCCTGATGAACTGATTTATCAGGACACCAACAAAATTAAGTGAAAGTAGTCATAACAACTTTGAGAGCAAAGCATAAAGTATTCTCTCTGTATCGGAAGCATTCAGCAACAAAAACAAAACCCACTAATGTGACCTAAGAAATTAGGATATTTAATTATTTCACAATGTCATCGATGTTTTTAGTTTCTTCCCTTCTTTTTGTTCTTTCATTCTCAGTCCGTGGCTCTCTCTTATGTTTATCTCATGTTTAAAAATAGCTGCTGTGGCTCTGGGCATCATAGCTGTACACAAAAGCAGGAGATTCAGTCAGTGTGCTCCTTTTATCAGCGAGGGAAGATTTTCAGAAGACTTCCCCTTTTGTTTTATTTGGCTAGAGCGGATCTTGTTGATTACTTTTTCGTAGCTGCGTGAAGAATGAGCAAGAGAATATTTGGCAAAGGGGAATGGAATAACTGATGGCATAAAAACTATTTTAATTCATCCCCTACGAATGGGTTCAAGCACATCTCA
Source organism: Vespertilio murinus (assembly GCA_963924515.1). Taxonomy (NCBI): domain Eukaryota; kingdom Metazoa; phylum Chordata; class Mammalia; order Chiroptera; family Vespertilionidae; genus Vespertilio; species Vespertilio murinus. The sequence continues at coordinate 162,101,502 of OZ004704.1, read as the reverse complement.
AATTTAGTTCTGTTAACCAGGAAGAGGATGGGTAATGACTGTTGGTTAGAAAACAAACAGTCTTCCATGTCATCCTGGTGCAATATTTCTAAAATGTTTTCTTTTGATTTCTATGGTTTAATGTAAAAACAAATATGGCAAAGGATGCTCACCACTGGGTAGAAAAGAAAGGCTTCTGTAATAGTCCAATTTTAGGGTCCTTTATGGGTCCTTTATGCACCCTTATTTTTATTTTAATTTTATATTTTTTGCTTATATTTTTCTTCCACCTGAGCTGAGTGTCAATTCTATCATACTTACATGAAACAAATAAATCCCAACTAAGCTGCAAGTTTTTTGAGAATGGGGACATGGCACATAATGGGCACTTGATATATAATAATTCACTTACTGATACTTTTATTTTTAAGAGAGAGGAAGGGAAAGTTAAGAGAGAGAGAGAAACAGAAACATCAAGGTGAAAGAAACATCAATCATCTGCCTCCTGCATGCGCCCTGACCAGGGATCGAACCCAAAACCTGGGTATGTGCCCTGACTATGTATCAGATCTTCCACCTTTTGGTGTAGGACAATGCTCCAATCAACTGAGCCATACTGGCTAGGGCTGTACTGCAATTTCTAGATGAGGAAGCTAAGACGAAGAGGTAACTTGTCACGGTAGGTCTGGCTCTGGAACCTGTACTATTAGCCACTGTGATGCATATGCCCTGCCTGTTGAATGAATTCTCAGTAGGACCAAATAATAAGTGTTCAGCAAGCAGTTATGAGGGAGGACAACCTCAATGTCTATCCATTCCTTCTGAATTTCTTGCCCATCCTCTGCCACCACCTCTTCCTCTGTAGGCTCTTGAATTCAGTTGCTTGTTCCTCTACTATAAAAAAAAACTAAGGCTGCCGAAACCCGTTTGGCTCAGTGGATAGAGCATCGGCCTGCGGACTGAAAGGTCCCAGGTTTGATTCCGGTCAAGGGCATGTACATTGGTTGCAGGCACATCCCCGGTAGCGGGTGTGCAGGAGGCAGCTGGTCGATGTTTCTCTCTCATCAACGTTTCTAGCTCTCTATCTCTCCCCTTTCCTCTCTGTAAAATATCAATAAAATATATTTTTTAAAAAACCTAAGGCAGACAGCTTCTTTGTGTATGCTGACTGAAGGAATAAATACACTTTATCCTCTGACAAACCCACTAGTGACTTGAAAGTTTTAAAAAAGATAATTTCTCAAAGAAGCAGTAAATAGAAACAGTAAAGCATGGAAGGGGTTAAAAGGCAAAGAAGAACTTTATTGAATAAGTTCTGCCAAAATAAACAATTTTTAAGCAGGGAGGATTTGGATTAGTACTATTTCCAGGTTTTTTGGGATCTTTGATCCTTCTTTTTTTAACTTGCTTCAAAAGGAGATGCCTAGCTGTCCTGTTCTGGCTTTAGATTGCCTGCTTCGCTCCCCCACCGCCATCCTCCCATCAGATCTCTTCTGGCAGCACTTTTATACCTGCTGTGTTTCTCCCCATTGTGTTTGTGTGTTTGTGTGCTCATCAGTTATTGATCAACCTTCACCTATTACTTTAAGGTGGGAGGGAGCCTTGGGAGGCCCTGTGGATATGTGATCAAATGATCAAAGAGTCATTGTGACAAGACACTTGATGGCTAATTGCAGAGTTCCTTGTCTCTGCTTTCAAGATCTGTCTCCCTTTGCTTTCAAAAGGTGGCTTTCAGCTCACCTACTAAGTAGGTGAATGCCCAAGACTAAGTCTTTAGAGAGGACAGCTGATCTCCACCTACTGACCTCTTTGCTTTTTCCTATTCCTTGACTCATTGTCAAGGGGAAGGTAGGACTTTTCTAATACCCCACATGAATTCTTGTAATACTTTTGGAGAAAAAATGGTTGGGAGGAAATGTAAATATGCAATCGAAGTTTTAAAAAGTATTATACCTTTTTATTTTTTTATTTTTTTAAATATATTTTATTGATTTTTTTACAGAGAGGAAGAGAGAGGGATAGAGAGTTAGAAACATCGATAGGAAAGAATCATCAATCAGCTGCCTCTTGCACACCCCCTACTGGGGATGTGCCCGAAACCCAGGTACATGCCCTTGACTGGAATCGAACCTGTGACCCTTGAGTTCATAGGACGATGCTCTATCCACTGAGCCAAACCGGTCTCGGCAGTGTTATGCCTTTTTAAAGTTTGTTTTTACATAATGTATACATGATTTTTTTTTAGTTAATAGGAGTTTTTCCCCTCAGCACTTACTATATGCCAACCATGGGGAAACAGAGATGAGCAGGAGTGGGAATGAGGAGGGAGGGGGGGTAAAGAGCAAGCACAAAACAAGTGCTTTGAACAATATATGCAAAAAGTATTGTTGGAGCCGAAACTGGTTTGGCTCAGTGGATAGAGCGTTGGGCTGCAGACTGAAAGGTCCCGGGTTCGATTCCGGTCAAGGGCATGTACCTTGGTTGCAGGCACATCTCCAATAGGGGGTGTGCAAGAGGCAGCTGATTGATGATTCTCATCGATGTTTCTAATTCTCTATCCCTCTCTCTTCCTCTCTGTAAAAAATCAATAAAATATATATTTTTTAAAAGTATTGTTGGAATTCAGGTTATAACTGACTGTCTTTCTGAGGAGATTCAGGAAAGGCTTCACAAAGGATCTGACACTTTAGATGTTAAAAAATAGTTATCAAGAAGGAGGAGGGAGGAGTCTGAAAGGTAAATAAGGAAACACATCTCATACAGAAAGAACAGCTATGCAAAGCAGGGACTTGTAAATAGAGTATGACTTCTGGGAGCAGTGAAAAATCAGTGTGATCCTGAGGGTGGAGTGCATGGCTGAGGGTTAGAATAAATGGGACCAGAAAGATAGATAAGGGTCATCATCAAGGGCTTGGCGACAGCAAGCTAAGGAGTTTGGATTACCAGGATAATAGAAGGCCCATTAGACATTGATGTGACCAATTCACAAAACCAATTTGGAAGATACTACAGATGTACAGCTAGGTAAAGAGATGTAAGCTGAGGCAATAGCGACCATGTTTAATAGTTTTTAAGTTAGAAGTGACACGGCACAGTTATGAATTCAGTGGAATAAAGACATTTCATAAGGGAGAAAGATAGAATGAAGGATTACTGTAAGATTTCTTCTGCTTTGAGACCATATAAAAGATAATGTTACTAACCGAGAATGAGACTATAGACGGAGGAGGAGTTGCTTTTCATGAGGTAGGAGTGAGAGTGGAAAGGACCTGTTTTATACTTTGAAGGAACTGCAGAAAAGGATGTTCCAAACCATGTGCTCTGATTTCAAGTACTGGAAATATGGTCTATATTATACAGTTGATAGGTGGCAATCAAGTTGAATGCATTAATACTAGAGGCCCGGTAAGTGGATTGTACCGATGGGGTTCCTTGGCCTGGCCTGCAGGGATCAAGCTAAAACCGGCTCTCTGACATCCCCCGAGGGGTTCTGGATTATGAGAGGGCACAGACCAGGTCGAGGGACCCCACTGGTGCACAACTGGGACCAGGGAGGAACCGCAAGAGGGCTCCAGGGCGTTTCTGGCCCATCTCACCCAGTCCCAATCGGTCGGACTCCTGCAGCGATAACCTACTGGTCAGAGTGTCTGGCCCCTGCTTGTCAATGCACGTCATAGTGACTGGTCGAACTGTCAAACCATCAAACCATCAGACACTTAGCATATTAGGCTTTTATTATATAGGATGAATAGGCTTGTTTTATCATCATAGCTTGATCATACCTTTAAAATGTAATAGCAGCTATAATGAAAATAGGAGGGGATTTTTATTTTTAAGAAACCCACAGAAATAAGTGGAACTATAGCAAACTAAAAATCTGCACAGCAAAGGAAACCAACCACTTGAAAATGAAAAGGCAACCTACTGAATGGGAGAAAATATTTGCAAATTGTATGTCTAATAAGGGATTAATATTAAAATATCAAGAACTCAAACAGCCGAAACCGGTTTGGCTCAGTGGATAGAGCGTCAGTCTGTGGACTGAAAGGTCCCAGGTTCAATTCTGGTCAAGGGCATGTACATTAGTTGCGGGCACATCCCCGGTAGGGGGTGTGTAAGAGGCAGCTGGTCGATGTTTCTCTCTCATCAATGTTTCTAGCTCTCTATCCCTCTCCCTTCCTCTCTATAAAAAAATCAATAATATATATATATATTTTTAAAAAGAGCTCATACAACTCAATAGTAAAAAAACCAAAACACCCATAAGCCAATGAAAAAATGGGTAGAGGAGCTGATAGATATTTTTCTAAAAAAGACATACAAGTGATCCTCAAACACATGAAAAGATGCTCAGCATCCCTAATCATCATGAAAATGCAAATTAAAACCACAGTGAGAGATCACTTCATATTTGTCAGAATGACTATTTTAAAAAGACAAAAAAAAAGATGTCAGTAAGGATGGTAGAGCAAAGGGAATCCTTGTGTACTCTGTGGGAATGTAAATTAGTAAAGCCACTTACAGAAAACAGTATGGAGGTTCTTTAAAATATTAAAGATAGAACTGTCATATCCAGAAGTTTCACTTCTGTGGTAATTATCCAAAGAAAATGAAAACACTAACTCAAAAAGATATATGCAACCCCATGTTCATTGCAACATCACTTACATAGCCAAGATAAAGAAATAACCTAAGTGCCCATCGTTGGATGAATGGATAAAGGAGATGTGGTATATTTATACAATGGAATATTCAGCCATAAATAAGAATGAAAGCTTGCTATTTGCAACAACATGGATGGACCTTGAGGGCATAATGCTAAGTGAAATAAGTCAGATGGAAAAAGATAAATACTGTGTGATCTCACTTGTATTTGAAATCTAAAAAAATAAATACAAACACCAAGCTCATAGATACAGAGAACAGATTGGAGATTGCCAGAGAAGTGAATTGAGGGTTGGCAAAATGTATAAAGGCGGTTCACAGACACAGACTTCCAGGTATAAAATGAGTCATGGGGATATAATTTATAACATGGTTACTTATAGTTAATAATACTGTATTGCATATTTGAACACTGCTAAGAGATATTTTAAAAGCCCTCATCACAAGGAAAACAATTTTTTAAAGTATTTACAATAATGGATAGACTTATTGTGGTGATCATTTTACAGTCTATACAAATAGAAAATTGTAATATACACCAGAAACTACTATGCTATATGTCAGTCATACTTCAATAGCCCTAATATATAAAAACCCAGGGTCCATAGCGACAGACAGAAGGTTCAACTGACACTGGAAGTCAGTCCTGCAGTCAGTGCTGGGTTGCTGTGGTGACCCAGAACTGACTGCCACCTTTGTGGACATGGCAATCCAGCACTGACTACTGAGGGGGCTGCAGATCCTGCCCGGAGAGAGGCCTGAAGAGAGAGGCAGGGTCTGATCCGCAGCCTCCATGGCAGCTGTTGATCAGCTGTTGCTCTCTCTCTCTGGGCCTCCCCGAGGGCTGCTGATCAGGCCCAGAGATAGGCCTGGAGACACTGACTGGCATAGAAACCAACCAATCAGAACCAAATTGGCCAGCAGGGGAGGGCACTTAGGGGTGATCAGGCAGGCAGAGGCATTTAGGGATGATCAGGCCAGCAGGGGAAAGCAGTTGGTGGTGAGATAAGGCCTACAGGGGAGGGCTGTTGGGGGCAAGATTAGGCCAGCAGGGGAGGACAGTTGGAGGCAAGATCAGGCTGGCAGGGGAGGGCAGTTAGGGGCGATCAGGCAGGCAGGTGGCGAATGGTTAGGAGCCTGCAGTCCCATATTGTGAGAGGGATGTCCGACTGCGAGTGTAGGCCTGATCCTAAAGGCCCTGTGGGATCGGGCCTAAACCAGCAGTCGACATCCCCCAAGGGTTTCCTGATTGGAGAGAGTGCTGGCTGGGCTGAGGGCCACCCCTCCCCCCCCCCCATGCACTAATATCGTGCACTGGGCCACTAGTAAAAAGATAAAGTGAAAAAATGTAAATTGGGAAATAAAAGAAAATAAAGAGGTAGGAGAGTTGTCTTATTTTCTGATTCCTTGTACATTTTTAGCTCCTAACTGACTTAATATCATTAAAAATAATCAGACTGGCCGAAACCGGTTTGGCCCAGTGGATAGAGAGTTGGCCTGCGGACTGACGGTCCCAGGTTCGATTCCGGTCAAGGGCATGTACCTTGGTTGCGGGCACATCCCCGGTAGGGGGTGTGCAGGAGGCAGCTGGTCGATGTTTCTCTCTCATCGATGTTTCTAACTCTCTGTTCCTCTACCTTCCTCTCTGTGAAAAAAATCAATAAAATATATTTTAAAAAATAATAATCTGACTTTATCACCACTATATTAGACATAATAATACTTTTTATTTTGGTTCTCAAAGTCACTTGGTAAGCCAAGCCATGTATATCATAAAACATATTTTCACACATGTTAGAAATGCATGGGTGGCTTCTTTGCTTATAAATGGAAACCCTGGTCCCGTTATAGGCCACAAGACAGCTCTTGCTAAGGGAGCATGGTAAAACCAGTCAAATCAGAACTATTTCTGCTGGACATTTTGGCTCTACCATCCATGACTTGTGGATTCTTGAGCCTAGTACACTTCAAGGCCAAATAAAAAGTTGGGCAATGTATTGATTTTCATGAATACATGAATATCATATATGAGCACCAATGAGCTCCTTTGGTGTGAGATCTTTTGCACTCTCAAGTATTAATGTACTTATTTTTGCCTCCTTGTTTTTTATCTTAAATGCACATTTATGAGAATTGTTGTCTTTATAACATTTAAACTAGTACTAAAACAATCTAAGGTTTGCATTTTTCCAGTTAGTGAGCCAATAAATTTCTGTAGTTTGTTTTTCCCTCTATTAGGGGTTGCATAATTCTGAAACATTGTTCTGGTTTTTTTAAAAATCTGTTTGATATTTGCAGAAACAAATTGGAGAAACATGGTAGAAACTTCAGATGGACTGGAAGCATCAGAAAATGAGAAAGAGGTTTCCTGTAGACACAGCACATCTGAAAAATCCAGTAAACTTCCATTTGACACCGCCCCTGTTGGTAAGCAGCCGTCTTTGGTGGCCACAGGCAGTTCTACCTCAGCTGCAAACCCGGGGAAATCCGCAGCGAGCGAGAAAGAGGAGGCGAAGCCGGATGACCTGGAGTGGGCCTCGCAGCAGAGCACCGAGACCGGCTCTCTGGATGGGAGTTGCCGGGATATTTTGAATTCCTCCATCACCAGCACCACCAGCACTCTTGTTCCTGGCATGCTTGAAGAAGAGGAGGATGAGGAAGAGGAGGAGGAGGAGGATTATACCCATGAGCCCATATCTGTAGAAGTACAGCTCAATAGTAGAATTGAGTCTTGGGTCTCTGAGACCCAGAGAACAATGGAAACTCTCCAGCTTGGGAAAACCCTTACTGGTTCTGAGGAAGACAATGCGGAGCAGAGTGGGGAAGAGGAAGCAGAGGTGCCTGAGGTGCTGGAGCCAGGGGTGGACAGTGAGGCCTGGACTCCTGACCACCGAGCAAGCCCGGAGCAGCAGAAGCCCAGCAGCTGCAGCTCTCTGAACAGCGAGCACTCCGACTCTAACCCTGCGCCCCCCGATCTCTAACTCAGGAAATGTCTGCTTCCGTCTCCCACCATGTAAGGGGTATAGCCATTATCTTTTATGCTTCATCTCAACATTTTGCACTGTCCAATATTTAATATATGTATTTAATTCCCTTCAGAAATATTTTTGTAGCTGTCTTAATTGTTTTGTTATGACCTATAGCTTAGCTTTTAATTAGCATCTAAGTGTCTTTCTAAGAACTGTGGGAAATTCAGAATTGTTTCAGCTTATTTTGTTATAGAAAATAATGATTTTAAAAAGAACAAGACCAGTTTTGAAGAAAATAAGTTTACAATACTTATTGAGAGTCATTTGGAAAGTTAAAGATCAAGGTTTTAAGGGTAGGAGCAAAGTTTGCCTCAAGACTACCCTTCTTTCACTCTAACCTGTCTGGCCAAAATATTTGGGCTTCTTCAAAAATGAACTGACAGTAGAATTAGAAAACTTAAAAAGAAAAAAGAAGCTGAGCATAAGTAAGTTCCCAAAGTGTTTTGTGTTAAAAATTGATGCAACTTTTTTTGGTCCACAAATGCTTGTTTCAGAAGTCACTGACCATAATAACTCATCACAGATGGGATGGGCTAAAACAGCCACCAGTATGTGGGTTGGCAAAGGGGCCCCCACAATGAGAGTTGGCCTCATTTATGGAAAGTGATAGATGTATTTAATTATGAAAAGTCACCCATGATAGGACCTTCAGGTTCTGTCTCAGATTTGCTGCTTACCTCAGGAATGCCTTTGTACATACTCATATTTACATAAAGTTAGGCAAATTTTGATATTGAATAACTGATTGTTTGACTGCAGCTCTTAATTGGTAACGATTCATAAACAAAGTCATATATTGGTGTGTTCTTTTGCATGCTTCTGATTCAGGACTCTCTAACTTTGAGAGGGATTTGGTGGGGTATCCAAATTTGTCCTGATTAAGAAACCATTTCACCTTTTTGGGAATATATGTATTTTGCCTTTAGCCTCAAGCACTTGCCTAGTAACACTAACCATAGTTACTGATAGGAGGTCAGGGGAAGGAACGTTACATAACTTATGTATATCCTGATAATCAAGGCTTGGAAGGGGAAGTGTTGAAGAAAAGAGCAAGTTGTTCTAATTGTGCTGAAACTATCAGATGATTTAAAGTATGCAGCTATACACAGGTATTAATACTTGATCATTATTATTTATCCCTGCCCTTCTCTAGGAATGTGTACCTGCTGGGAGGAATACTGAGCTAATACTACCTGGTAGTGGTAGTGGTGACCTTGACAAGTTTATGTAATGGTGGGAGAATTACAAATTACCTGTTTTCTGTCTCCCCTCCAACCCACCCCCAACTGACCGACAGACACACAGACACCCCATCTTTACTCTTACAAGCTCCCAAAAGCAGACACAGAACTAAGGAGGGAGGGGTATTTTCCCTGCCCTGGTTTTATAGGGCGGGCTTTGCCTCACAGAGGTAGGAGGAGAGAATTGGGCTATTCTTGACTGAACTCATTGGAACTACTGTGCTAGTTTTGATGTTTTATAACATTGGCATTGAATTACTGGAGAGATCAGATTCTTGATTGATGATTTAGTATTTATGAATTGTGAAAGTTGAAGAGCATTGCTATGTAGAAAGTGTCAATCAGTCAACTTTATTAGTGTGCTAAAAAGGGATGTTATTCTATTGTCCTGTCTGAACTCCAGAACGGACTCCTTAAGCACAAAGTATCCAGTATTTAAAGGAACACAACATGTAAGGTATGAAGCCTCTGAAATAAATTCATGGATTTGTATGTGGCAGATCTTACTGTCCCTACACATTTGGAAGTGTTAGGAGGTTTAAAGAAATGATAGAGTTTTTGAACTACTGACAATCTTAAAAACGAACTTGAAAACTTTTAAAACTTTTTAATGATGTAAATTTCCTTTGTTCGGTGTCAGTAATTCCGTAACTCTTGATCAAGGTAAGGGCTTTTCAAAGGTTTCTTATATTTTATATCTCTTCTGAATGAGAATTCTTATTTTAGATTTTTGACATTTGTATCAAAAGAAGTTGAGGAACTCTTGGACCACCCATAACTTTTCGTTTTGCTGTAGATGTTAGAAGTTTATATCTCTCTGAATGAGAATTCTTATTTTAGATTTTTGACATTTGTATCAAAAGAGAAGTTGAGGAACTCTTTGGACCACCCATAACTTTTCGTTCTGCTGTAGCTGTTAGAAGTGTTTAATTCCTTGTCGGACAGATGCTCCTCCACGTGCAGCATCTTCTGCCAGCAAGCCCAGGGACCACAGCCTTTCATGGGAGACAGGTCACCCCAGAGGACAGCCCCGTTTACTAAAGGGAAGGTTGTTATGTTGAACATATGCTAAATAAATATTAATCATGTCTTTATAACTTGTTTCCTTTAGATAAATTCTGGGATGTGTACATTACATACAGGAGGAGGTGTAAAATTAAGGAAGTGGGTTTTTTTTTTTATGGATCTGGGGTGAGTGCCTCTTTGGAGACCTTGAGTAAGGGTTTATCATCACAAGAAATAAGAAAGTGATTTTTTTTCTTAGTGTATAGAGGCGGTTTTACTGGCAACAAATAACATTAGATTTCTACTTTAATATATAAGTATCTGAATTGCACTCCCAAAACTAGATTTCTGCTTCAATAGGTTTGTTTACTGTGAAGATTACTTCTCAAAAGACAAATGTTCGTATTAGCTTAAGTTTTGGTTTAAATATATTTGTAAATGATGTAATATATTTCTTTTGACTAAACATGGGGAAAATAATCTGTTATACATTGAAAAGTTTTTAAAGGCTTTGACTGGATGTCATTTTTGCAGAGATGGTATTTTATATGCTTCCAGTATTTGGAAATGAATTAGTCAAAAGGAATTTACATAGTTTAAATATTGAGAAATTAATATCCAAATAATGTACTTGTCTGATTTCTTAATAAACTGGGGGAGGTGGGGAGGGTGGTAATTGTAATGTGCAAATGAGTAGTGAACTCTACATTCATTTTTCTCTTTAACATAAAACTTAAATCTCAACACAGCGTTACTTTAATACATGTATAAGTAAGTGTTACTGTTTGTAAAGCTGCTGTTTGCTTAAAAAACCTGTCATTTTAAGTATTTCCTGTGTGTTGTGCCAACAGGTTAGAACATTAACTTATCCATTTAAAAACTTTATCTTTTTTTAACTTAAAATTTTTTTCTGGGAAATAATTTATTTACAGGCATCTTCTCCCTCCCTCTTCCAACCTTTATGCATATACAGAATCAACCAAACTGTTTGCCTGATCTGAAATCTGAATCCTAATTAATCATAAACTTTAAACTTGGTTGGCACATCACACTTTAAAAGTATTTGTATTGTTTTATAATTTAATTTCTAAAGATATCACATGAATTTATAATTTAATGTCTTAATTATAATGCTCTAATTAAAAGTTAGCAAAATTAGTATGAATCATAACAAAAGGGTTGTTAGTTCTTTTGCTGTATGAAGGATAATTGTTATATCACATTTTAGGGGTAATATAACAGCTTTTTTGCACTATGTAAATACTAGTGAAGATTCTTCTGTAACTAATAAAATTATTATTGAAGTGCAGTCTGTCATTTCAGAATAGGTACTTAAGAAATTCATGACTTCCTGATGGGCTTGCCAAAGAAAGTTGTAAAACCTGCAGAAAGATGTCATTTGTGAAAACCTCCACTTGGGATGGCAGAGCCAAGGCATCTAGCCAGAGACCATCGCAGTGTTAGAAGACTCTTCCTAAGCCTCTCCCAATATTAACTCCTGAGTCCTCACAACAGCCCTTTGAGGAAATACTGTTTCTCATTTTTTAGGTGAAACAGCATGGAGGTGTTAAGTAACTTACCTAAGACTCCACAGGTAGATAGTAGAACTGGAATTCAAGCGCAGTCCCTGGCAAAGTCCACGCTGTCACTGTGCTTTGTTGTGCCACAGAATGTCGGAGTGTGCACACCAAGCAGTGCTTCCCTCCACCTCCTCAGTGTCTTCCGGGGTGTGAAACGTGCCAGACGGAACCGACGGCCTCGCCTACTGAGCCTCACCTCGTCCCTCTGTAAAGTAGCCCCAGACCTCGTCACTGTGTCACAATGAAATGTAGGGACTCAGCAAAGAATAGACTCATCTATCAGAAAATAGTAGGATCACTGATTTTCATCGTGAGAGAAATTAATTTTGGGTGATTTCAAAAAGAAAGGCAGACACCTCGGTTGTATCAGAATATCCCCCACCTTTTCTTTCTTTTTTTTTTTTTTTTTTGACCAAGGTTTCTACCACTTAAAAGTTCCTTTTCTGACAGTGATCAGTTTTTCTTCTTACTGACCAAGAAGAGGGTGTGCATGGCACCTGAACATGGTCAATGGCGGTTCCTATGTAACATTTATTAATCATTTTTTTAAAAATGGGGAAAATGGGAAGAGAAGTAATCCTGAACTATAGGCTTTGCTATGGCTGGTGCTTCGCTCTGAAGGCTACGCTGAGGACTCAGGAACCATACCCGTAAGTGTGCCATTTTAGAAAGATCACACCGTCAAAAGACATTTAGGTCGTGTGTTAAGTAGTTCAGTTCAATTTGAAATGTATAAGTTATTTTAACTTGAGTTGGATTCTGATGTCCTTGGACTCTTCTGACATGTATGAAATATGCCACCTGGCTTTTTACAGAATAGGTACTAACGGCAGCCTGTGGCTTGCAGGGCCCAAAGCATGCTCTACGGGAGCTCTCACAGTGTGGGACTTGGAAAAGGGAAATGTTTCCATTCTGGACTTAGTCTCCATCCCTGAATTTCTCTCCACTCCGCTCCCCCCATCTTTTTGACACTGAGTTAATTATTGGGCGGTCTTGTGGCAAGTGAAGAGACGTTTAACTCTGGCAGAAATGGGTTGAAAAACTGCATCACTGTAACTTGGCTACCGGTATCCAAGGTCCTAGTGTGGAAGCAGAGGGTTGGAGCAAGTAAGATCCTGCGTTGCATGGAATTTGGAGCTACCAGCCGAGCATGATGGTCTTTATCCAGCGCATCGGTGAGCCGTGGTTTGGAGCCTGGCGTGGTATAGTTTTCTGTGGAGGGAATGAGTGCGTCATCTCAAACCCCAGGCTTGGCCAAGGCCTGGAGCTACTCATAAGGACAGGTTAGAACCCTCGCCTTCCGGCGGTGGGATTCTGACGTGAGGCAGTGTGTGTGCTCGTACCTGCTGCGGGAAGAGGGACGTGAGGTGTGCACAGATGCCCCAGGTGGTCTTCGCTTTAGTTTTCTCTGTTTGCCTCAGAGCACTTTGCGTTGCTTTGCAAACCTTCAGCTTGAGAACGGAATAATGAATTAAAATTAAAGCAGTTGCCCAGCCAGTGTGGCTCACGGGTGAATGTCAGCCTGTGAACCAGGAGAGCGCGGTTTGATTCCTGGTCAGGGCACATGCCCGGGTTGCCAGCTTCATCCCAGTATAAGGCATGCAGGAGACCGTCAGTCAATGATTCTGCCTCATCATTAATGTTTCTCTCTCTTCCTCTCTAAAATCAATAAAAACATTTAAAAAAAATTAGATTCGGTGTATACATTAAAAAAAATTTAAAGAATCATCATCCCTGTCATTTTTCTTTTTTCTTGCTTTTCCTTTCCTAAAACCAATGTTGTAAGGCAAATGTTGCGCTTCTAGCAAGTGTTGTAACATTTATAATTAGGAAGGCAAGAAAGATCTGTGTTGCTTCTTTACAAATATTCAAACTGTGAGGGTCAAGAAAAAGGAGCAGGGCTGGGTTCTGTGTGAATGCTGCCCTAGAACACCAGCACCCCCAAAGTAGGTTGGTACCCAGAATGGGCCTTCATCATTAAGCCAGTCACCATAGTTCCCTTGAAAATTTGAACTGGGGGCCCCGGAAAGCGAGTGGAATAGGTATGCGGAGGCGGTAGGGAGGCCTGAGAACAACAGCAAGGAGCTGCCCTCTATCCTGACAGCTTTGTGTGTGTAGCCTGTTCCTAGGTCTTTAATCGATACTTTTTTGTGTTTGCAATTACGGAGGGCTTATGTGCTTTTGACAACAGAGTCCTACATAGACTATCTTTAAGGTTCCTTTGAACACAAATGTTCTTACGGCTCTCTAAAGAGCGAGGTTCACCATATATGCATTAGGATCTTGCTACCTTCATGGTGACGTGCCAAGAGCTAGTATGTGTCCAGATGGGTAGCTGGGGGGGTGGGGTAAAGAAAGCCCCCAGGGCCGCAGTGGGGATGTCTGCAGCTGGGACACAGCTGGGTCCCGGTACTTCCTCCAGGCAGGCTATGGATGTGGAAGCATTTCAGCAGCCAGCTCCAGCCATTGGTGTAAGTCTTCACCATTACACCTGGAGAGGTGTCCACAGCCAACAGGCCCGGAGATCGTCCTCGGCCCCTTTCCTCCTCACACGTCCAGTCTGTCAGGAAAGCTGGTTAGTTTCACAGCAAGATGTATTCAGAATCCAGTGACCTAACACTCCTTCCTCTCTTCATCATCTCTCACCTGATTGTTCCAGGCATCTCCCTCTGACCATAATGCTTTCACTCTTGTCCTGTGGTTTGTTCTCCACACAGCAGCCGTAATGACCCTGTTAAAAACCTAAACAGACCATCTCCTCTCTTCTGAACCCTGCAATGGTTCCCACCTCCCACAGAGGAGACGCCTTCTCTCTTACCCACAGTGGTTCCCATGCACGTGCGCTCACACAGTGACCTCTGACCTCTCCTACCACACTTCACCCTCTACCCTTGCCCACTCTACGGCCTCCTTGCTGGAGGTCTGGAACATGCTGCCGAGTATGCTGCTGCCTCAGAGACTTCGCACTGTCCGTTCCCTCTGCTGGAAAGTCCGTTCACCCCCTCCTGCACCTCCTTTGGGTCTTTGCCCAAATGCACCTGTCACACGCTCCATCACTTGATTCCCAATCCTGTTCCTTCTTCCCTATCTGCAGTTATCCTCAAACCCGTTCTCTTCCTCCCTTCCCCCCATTTGCACTTACCAGGCTGTAACTTCCTATGAAGCGTATCTCACTTCTCTCTTCCTTCCCCACTTCCCCTACTAAGCTCTGCGGGCAGGGACTTTCAACTGTTTTGTTACTTATCCTCAGTGCTTATTAGCACAATGCCTGGCGCAATGTAGGCACTCAGTAAATCTTTGTTGAGTGAATGAATGCGAGAAGGCTGAATGAAGGCAGAAAGTGGGCATTGGAAATGCACCCACGCTCTGCAGCATTTACCCTAGTACGTACTTGCTGACTCCCTGACTGCTCCTATTTTCTCACATTTTTTCAGAGTTTGGGATTGGAGGACAAACAAATGTGAATCTCAAATAGAAAAGCCTCACCCCAGAATAGGGGGAGGTGACAGGTATGTGCCACAATCAAACGTGATGGGGGGAGAACGCACAAGAACTTCCAATGTCTTACAGTGATTTAGGATGTGTGAGCAGAACGTGAGAGTGTGGTCTCTTACTCTTTATATTTTATGTGCTTGAGTATTTAATGAGAATTTAAAAAAGGAACAACCAACAAAAAATACAACCATTTTCTGTTCCAGCGATTTTCAATGGGTGTGCCGCGACGGGCACTCTGGTGTGCTGCAAGAAATTTTAAGACATGCAATGCCTATCTATTGAGTCAGGGCCACTGACCTATTTTCCCTTAGATTGTCAAATAAATGACAACAGGCAACACAGCAGTAGCTGTCCAGTGTGAATGAATAAAAATTATGCCTATTTTTTGGTCCGATCAGGAAAAAAAATTATTTGTTGCAGTATTTTAGTAGTTTACATGTGCCATGAGATTAAAAAAAAAAAAGTTGAAAATCGCTGTTCTATTCCATCACCCACTTCCCAAACTTCACACTAAGACTTAAGTACTGTGACCAAAAAAAGTTAGTGGTAGAATCCTGGCCAGTTTTTCTTAGTGGTTAAAGCATAAGCTCATGGACCAAAGGATCATTCATGGGTTTGATTCCTGGTCAAGAGATTGTTTGGGTGGCAAACAATCTATTTGTTTCTCTCATCCATGGTCCTCTCCTCTCACCCACCCACAACCCTCCATTCTCTCTCTCTCTCAAAAAAAAAAAAACACCAAAAAAATATCTTTGGATGAGGATTTTAAAAATTTTAATGGTAGAAATGAAACTATATGTCAGTCTTAGATCCCTGTCTTGTTTGATTTAGCAAATAGTTATGATTTAATAAGTATACGTGTAGCTACAGACTTTATCTTTTTCCTATGAACCGGAAATTGTGCCACTTCATCCTTCACTTGGCCTAACTCTCCCCCAGTAATGAGAAATGTGGCTCACACCTATGTCTTCCCCATCTGCTCTCTAGCCAGAGCAAGGTGCTTTAATCTTCAGAAAAAGTTTGAAGATTGTGCTGGCAACCCACTTATCTGGTTTCCTTAGCAACCAGAGCAGAGTACGGTGACGGCATCCCTTGCTCAGAATAGAAATTGAGTAAGCCTGATCATGGTGCCCCAGATTGGCTCAGGGATGCTTTAACTCTTCGCAGACTCTTCCTCACCTGGCTCTTTGTGATAGCGAACCTTAAAGGGGTAACTTCCTGGAATAAATCACAGCAAAAGCTCCGGACCTGGGTCCACAGCCTGGACTTGTGTTCAGCCCGCTCACCCTTGCCAGTTACAGTGGCCCTGGAAATGTTGAACGAACCCCTTTAATTCGGGAATTTAAGAAAATGTTTCCATGTTCTTGTAGCCATTGCAGCGGTGTGGGTGTGCCGCCACCCGTTTTCATGAACTCTGAGCAAGAAGAAGCAAGATGACGAAGCTGCCAAGGCATTTAGAAAAAGCATAAAGAAAAAATAAAATAAAAGAACTTTAAGAAGAAACCACTGGTAAAGAACTGACTAGGCACCTATTGTTTTGTCTGCTTACTCTGTCCCTTCTTTGGGGAACAGGTCCATGCCTGCCCAGCTCCACCCCCACCAGGGGTATAATTTCTTAATTGCGGCAGAAGCAGTTAATGGATCCTGAAACCATTGATTGGTCTGGAATGCCGAGACAGTTCTTCCAGGCTGGGCCAATGGGTCTTTTTCTTGAGATTTTTGGGTTTGGACTGAGAGAGATTGATTGGCTCCGTTGGTTTTCGGCGCCTGGATTTTAAGACGGGAATCTCCAACATCCCGGGTGGCCACGAAAAAGCGAAGTCTGGGTCAAAGTGTGGAGCAGGTTTCCTGACTATCAGAAGTTTTGCCTCCAACATCAGGGGGAAGATTTATTGTATTCGGGCAGTTTTTTCCTAACGTGTGAGACCAGGGAACACAGTGTTCAACAGATTTGGCCACAGAGTACTTTATGCAAAAACTAGGAACATCCTGGAGAACTAGTTCTCATGTAATGTGCATCATAAGTTGCTTAAGGTCTTGGCTGGGATTCTCGGTTGGTTAGAGTGTTGTCCTGATATACCAAGGTTGCAGGTTCAATCCCCAGTCCCTTCTCCCCCCCCCCCCTTTCTATCAGTCAATAAATAAAGCAAAGTAAAACATGTGGCTCAAGCTATGAAGGGCCTGGAGGATGGGTTGGTACCCAGGGGCAGCTGGACTGCTCTAACTCAGGGTCTCAGCCACGGCGACTTTCTCCCCAGGGGAACATTTGGCAAATCTGGAAATACTTTGATTCTCACAACTGGAGAGGGTGCTGCTAGCATCTACTGGGCCGACACCAGAGAAGCTGCCAAGCATTGTACAATGCACAGGATTGCGTGCCTTCCCTCCCCACAAAACAAAGAATTATTTGACCCAGAATGTCAACAGTGCAGAGGCTGGGAAACTGGACTCATTTAGCCCCGAGATGCTGGCTGAGTCCTGGGTTCAGGGCCCCACGCAGGTGGGCATGTGCTCACACGGTGCAGTCAAATGCTTGTGGCCTCTGCTTCTGGCCCATGTTTAGACATTCTCTCATGTTCCAGAGTGGACTTAGCCAGACACAGTCAGATCTTCTGGATAGAGCAGACCTCCCTCCCTCCCCCGCCCTACTTCCTGGGGAAGAGGATGAGGAGAGTTCACCCCCAGCTTCTGATCGCATGCCAGTGTCTCCTCCCCCATCTCCTGGTTATTTTCTCCCATCACATGTGAAGGCGTGTGCGGAGCAAAAGGGCACGGAGGCACCTCTGGCAAAGGCTGCGGGTGAATGCTCCGAGGAAAGCATGAGTCAAGTGCCAGCAGAAGCTGGGAGAATGCGCTGGTCTGGCCCGGACCACACAATTGAATGTTTCAAGAGTGGCGGGGACGGCGTTGTGTGGGACTGCCCGGAGTGGAATCCAGCCACCTGCTCATTAACGCCGCCTGTGTCTCTCCAACCACGCCCCTCAGGAGGATGCCTGGCCAGGCTTAGAAATGCCTGAGCGGCCTCTATATTCCTGGAGAGGAGAACAAGCCCAAAACCCATGCTGTGCTACAAAGGATTCACTTTCTTCTTCTTTTTTTTTAAAAAAAATATATTTTATTGATTTTTTACAG
Organism: Vespertilio murinus; assembly: GCA_963924515.1. Lineage (NCBI taxonomy): Eukaryota > Metazoa > Chordata > Mammalia > Chiroptera > Vespertilionidae > Vespertilio > Vespertilio murinus. Next base: position 162,083,376 of record OZ004704.1, on the reverse strand, counting down.
AGAGGAAGAGAGAGGGATAGAGAGTTAGGAACATCAGTGAGAGAGAATCATTGACCAGCTGCCTCTTGCACACCCCCTACTGGGGATGTGCCCGCAACCAACGCACATGCCCTTGACCGGAATCAAACCCAGGACCCCTCAGTCCACAGGCCAACGCTCTATCCACTGAGCCAAACCGGTTTCAGCTTCACTTTCTTCTTGAAGTCATCGCACCCTGGCTTGCCCCGGAGTCAGGGGCTCCTCAAAGGTGGGACTTCGTTGGGAAGCCAAGATAGTCCCCGTTATTTGTGGAGAGCAGTCACCCTACTGTGCAGAGACTTACCAAGTCACAAAATGTGTGCCCCTTATCACATTGAATTACTTGATGGTTGCTGATGATATGCCCATGACGGAGTTAGGTGCCCTGGCGGACGGGAGAAGGCCAGGCAGTCCTGACTCACACATAGCTGTGTGCTGAGCACGCGAGACCCTGTGCTTGGGACTCAGAGCATTTTCTCAGATAAACCATTCATTCTAAAGTGCTGATGAGACTTCCAAACTAAACCCCAGAAGCCCTAAGTACAACTCATACTGGAGTTGAAATGACAGAACACGCCCCCCCCCCCCCCCAACTACTGGAAACGATGCTTTTGCAAATGTAGTGTTTCAGCTACATAGGTTGAAACGGGTTGTGATTTCCCTTTATTTCTAAGAGAAAGTGAATATAATAGGATAATAGGTGCACAGTCACAGTTTCCTGGTCCCACCTACTAACACATGCAAATGGACACATACATGTGTGCACACACACGTGTGCACACACATGTACGTGGCCTGTTTCTTTTTTTAAAAATATATATTTTATTGGTTTTTACAGAGAGGAAGGGAGAGGGTTAGAGATTCAGAAACATTGATGAGAGAGAAACATCAATCAGCTGCCTCCTGCACACCCGCTACTGGGGATGTGCCCACAACCAAGGTACATGCCCTTGACCGGAATCGAACCTGGGACCTCAGTCTGCAGACCGACGCTCTATCCACTGAGCCAAACCTGTCAGGGCTGTGATCTGTTTCTTACCCAAACTCCCACTCCAATGGGAGAGAGAGAATCACGGTTCCCTGGTGTGCGATCAGGCCAGTGGCATTTCCCTGCTGGGTGTTTGCATCTCAGGACAGACAGACCTCTCCTACCCATGGCCTCCAGACACTGACGGCGGGGCTGTGGGAGCACAGCAGACCCCCCGAGTGTGCGGACCAGGCCCAGGGCTGGCAGCATGTGGGTCAGGGCAGCGAGAGCTGAACCCCAGGCACAGCTTCAGGAGGTGGGGTCTTTGGTTCGGAGAGGTCCAAGAGGTGATTCAGTTCAGTCCCCTCCTTTACAGATGAGGAAACTGGCCCAGGGAAGCGGAGGGACCTGGCCAAGCTCACTTACTGTTGGAGGCATGTTAGGGGAACCCCAGGCTCTGGCTGTTCCACCTGTGCCTCAGAAACTAGAAAATCTTCGGGGGTCCCTCCGCCCCCCTCCCCCCATTCTATTTTTGAAAGTAGATTCTCAAAGGAAAGCTTTATTTTCTGGCCAAAACAGCTCTGCTTGCTAAATTGGGATCTAGGCCTCCTGAGGCAATTGCCAGACTTTGCTACCCCGTGACAGCACCAACGCCACACCTTCCCCGCCCTCGAACCTTCCTCCAGCCAAGCAGAAGGCAGCACCAGGCAGCCCCACCAAACGGCAGCCACTTCTACCGCCGGCACCATGTTCGCCTCCACCAGTTGGAGAGAGGCTGCCTGGCTCCTGGCTACCTTCTTACATCCGCAAATGCTCTCCACCTCCAAGATGCCCTGGCTGGGTAGTTCAGTGGCATAACTTCCCAATATACCACTGCTGTGGGTTGCAACCATTTGAATGCATCAACCAATGAATGCATAAATAAGTGGAATCTCTCTCTCTCTCTCTCTCTCTCTCTCTCTTTCCTCTCTCTCTCTCTCTCTCTCTCTCTCTCTCTCTCTCTCTTCTCTCTCTCTCTTCTCTCTCTCTCTCTCTCTCTCTCTCTCTCTCTCTCTCTCTCTCTCTCTCTCCTCTCTCTCTCTCTCTTCTCTCTCTCTCTCTTTCTCTTCTCTCTCTCTCTTCTCTCTCTCTCTCTCTCTCTCTCTCTTCTCTCTTTCTTCTCTCTCTCTTCTCTCTCTCTCTCTCTCTCTCTCTCTCTCTCTCTCTCTCTCTCTCTCCAGGTGTTGAGTCTAGGTGACTTATCCACGTGATTCTTTTTTGCATTCTCCCCGTTACTGCTTTAACTCTCTGTCCCTTCTTTCTCACCTTCTTAGCTCAACTCTTTCACCGTCAAGCTAACTTGACTAATTTTGCCGTCCTCTGTCATCTCCCTTCTCATCAGCTCTTCTCTGGCCCACTAGATATTGTAAGACAACAGGTCTCTTTCATTCTCTGATTCTATTACAGTTGTCCATGAATTACTCGATGTGGGTGGAGCCAAGTGTACAGGGGTAGAAACATCTGGTTTAGTCTCAGCTCTGCCATCTTCTAGCAGCGGGCCTTGATCGAGCCACGGGACTGCTGGAGAGTAAATGAGTTAGTGCACGTGAAAGGGACGTGCCACTTGTCCAGTGCCAGTCACATGACTGGTGCTGTTGCAGGTGTCGGTGAAGGTGTGTTTAAGCGCGCTGCCTGGGGGAGTGCCCTCACTGAGCTCACACTGCCACTCGCCCACCATTGGGGAGGGGGATGAAAGCAGCCCTATGAATCCACTCTGCTCTTAGAGAAAGCATCGCTCATGTTCACGAAAGTGCAATGTTTACTTTCACACACATACACACACACACACACACACAGTCTAAAGAAATAGCTTGTGATCCTGAAGAGCAGGTTTGTTTTCATCAGTGAACACCACGATTACAAAAATGATCATGTTTTCTTCGTGGTCTTGGCTGCTTGGAGCTCAGAGTTAAATTGACAATCTACTTAGCCTTCTGTCAAACACTTTATATGCGATCACTGCTGTCACCTGAATTTCCTTCTTGTTTGTTATCTTCATTTGGTTTTTCGAGGTACAGGGGTGGGCAAAGGTAGCTTTACAATCGTTCATATGGAAACAATACAATAAGTAAATAGATAAATAATACGATAGTGTTTCGTGTACTCACAGCAATAAACCTACCTTTGCCCACCCCTGTATTTAGTTCACAAGTTAATGGATGGATACATTCTTATTGTAAAGATGAAAAGACCTCAGAATTATACAGAACAAAACTTGAAAGAACTCGCGCATTATTTATGATATAGTTTTCTATTTGTGCAAGTAGGCTCATATCCATTTGGAATGATATTAGGAATAATCAAGTTTTTTTTTTTTTTAAAAAAAAAGAACAAACAAATGAAAACTTTCTTTGAAAGCTTACTACAATGCTAGACGCATTCACATGTCTATGAATTCTAACGGCCCATTTTACAGATGCGGCGAGTGAGTGAGGTTGTTGGTTCTTCAAAGTCATAGAGAGTAAATGGCAAAGCTGGGAATGAAACTCAGGTCTGGGGAGTCAGCGCTTGCATGTTAGTTCCTTTATTTGTTTGCTTTTAACCGTTTCGCCCCTCCTAGCAAAAAAAGGAGGCTTACAAAGCGGATGCACAGCTGGGCTGTGGGTGCGGTGGGAGAGCCTGTGACCGCTCTGCCTTCCAGCTACTCCGCCCTCTGCCTCAAGCCGCCCGGCTCATTGAGGTGTTCAGCCCCGAGCATCTTTCCCTTTAAGCGCCAGCAGATGTCTGCTCTTGTGCTAACTCCAGAAGACTCGGCCAAGGTCAGGAGTGAGAAAGGAGGCTTTTAACCTTCTTCCCTCATTGACCTTGCCTGCTGATCCCTGGGCAGCCGCCGTCAGGCCAGAACTCTCTCTTTTCGTGTGCTCTCTCTTTTCGGAAGAGGCAGTAGCAGCACCTGTACTGCTCCTAGCTGCTCAGGGGTCCTGGTGGAAAGAAATCGCTCATCTCCCGGTCCTGTCCCACCTGCGCCCACCTCCCTGCAACCATGGCGAATTTTTATTTTTTTATTAAATACATTTTATTGAATTTTTACAGAGAGAAAGGGAGAAAGAGAAACATCTGAGTCATCCATCAGCTGCCTCTTGCACGCCCCCTACTGGGGATGTGCCCGCAACCAAGGCACATGCCCTTGGCCGGAATGGAAGCCAGGACCCCTCAGTCCACAGGCTGAGGACCCCTCAGTCTCTCTGTCCACTGAGCCAAACTGGTGCCGGCCCATGGCAAATTCCTGATGCTCTGCAACAAGTCTGCCTGGTCTCCCTCCTGGCCTCCCCTCCTCCTCGGCCCCGGCCGGAGGACAGCCATTGAGGCACTCGCTGCCCGCGGTCCCGCCAGCCGGCGGCACAGTTCTATTTCCATCCGAATCCCCGGCGTCCGGGGAAGCCCTTGGCCGGTCCCGCCCCCCAGAGCCCGGCGAGGGAGGGCGAGCCGCGGGCCCCGCTGTAACCTTCCTGTGACTCGGACCCCGCAGACAAAGGTGAACTTGAGCGCGGGGGACACAGCTTCCCTTTGTGCTCCGGGCCCGGGCGTCTCCTCCGCGCACTGAGGCCCTTTGTCCGGGCCCGGCCTGACCGCCGCCGGGACTGCGCCGCCCGCCCGCCCGCCCCGCCCGCCGGGCCGGGATCCTGGGTCCGGCGGACCACACTGGCCCTTTCTTCTCGGCGCCCGCGGCTTTGATGCTGGCCCGGCGGCCTGGCTCTCCGCGGGTCTCTTCCTGGGAGGCCGAGCGAGAGAGGGAGAGAGAGAGAGAGAGAGAGAGAGAGAGAGAGAGAGAGAGAGACGACTGGGCTCCGGGAGAGGCGCGGCCGGGCCGAGCGGAGCGGGCGGGCCCCAGCTCGGGACGCGCTGCGGAGGCCTGGGAGGAGCCGCCGGGTTCATCCCCCATCAGCCCGGACTCCCATCAGCCCGACCCCCATCAGCCACACGCATCACTCCCACCCAGCAATGCTAGCTACTTCTAGGAGCCCATCCTGTACACCAGAATATTGGTATTTTTCACTCTCATCTTTTAAAAAATTTTTCTAAATATGCAGAAAAAAATGGAAAGATTTTTCAGTGGTACCGTGGATATTCATATACTCATTACCTAGAATCTGCAGTTCACATTTTGTTTGGAAGGAGTTAGTTACAAGAGCTATCCTAGCCAAAGCCGGTTTGGCTCAGTGGTAGAGCGTTGGCCTGCGGACTGAAAGGTCCCCGGTTCCATTCCGGTCAAGGGCATGTACATTGGTTGTGGGGTCATCCCCAGTGGGCGGTTGTGCAGGAGGCAGCTGATTGATGTTTCCCTCTCATCAATGTTTCTATCTCTCTCCTTTCCTCTCTGTAAAATATCAATAAAATATATCTTTTAAAAAAAAGAGCTATCCTAGTCCCATTGCGCTCGCGCGGCGTGTGTGTGTGTGTGTGTGTGTGTGTGTGTGTGTGTGTGTGTAGATCTAAATGCCTCCCTGTTCCAACTCACTCTCAGGTGGGAACATATGCACAGGTGACTGGGGTCCCTCAGCCAAAGGATTGGACTTCTACAGGTTGCCCACGGTACTTACCTGAAATTGACAGAGCATAAACTAAACACAGAAACAAGAGTTAGGATGCATGGATACCAAGATTTATTTACCAGAGTCCTGGTGGTTCCCAGAAGCCGAGGCAGGTCACCTGGAGATCCTTGCTGACAGACACACACACTGGACAGGAACACACCGCTGCAGCGTCTCCATCAGGAAGGAGGCCTCAGAGGTTTGGCTCACAGGCAGAGTGACAGGTCACTCAGGCAGAGTTTCATGCAGGATTTCGAACAGGGAGAAGGGAGTGGAGAGCACGTCGGGTGGAGGGCCCCTTCGTGGTCTCTGACCAGTGCCTCTAGGTCCCTTCTTTTATGGCCAGTTCTGGGCGGTACCCCATTCCTTCTGGGTGCAACCAATGGGTCTTCAGTGTGTGTTATCGGGGGTCTCCAGGTACCTTTTGTCTCAGTTTCCAACTTTACAGATAAACACTTGTTAGGCCGTCCACACAGTTACAACTTTCCAGATAAGCACATGTCAGGGTGTTCACACAGTTAGGGGCTCAAAGTCACTCTTAAAACTCAAGTTTTACAAAATGGATTCAAGTCACACTAAATGGAGTTGCTTATACTAAGTCTTTAAACGCATTTCAAATAATTTCTTTTGCTTAAAATAAAATCAGAATAAGATCAGAAATACAATTCACACTAAAACTATAAGTCACTCATAAAAGTAAATGCTTTCACTCCTATTTTATTTTATTTTTTTTAATAAATCTTTATTGTTCATATTATTACAAATGTTCCTCATTCCCCCCCCCATTGCTCCCCTCCACCAAGTTTCCATTCAATTCTCTGCCCTTTCCCCATCCCCCATTGTCCTCATTCATAGGTGCAGTTTATGTTCAGTCTCTTCCCGCCCCGCCCCACTCCCCATTTCCCCGAGAATCATCAGTCCACTCCCCTTCCCTACCTCTGATTCTATTATATTCACCAGTTAATATTGTTCATCATGATTTTTACTTCCCTTGGTTTTTAGACTCACTTGTTGATAGTTACGTGTTTGTTCATAATTTTTATCTTTATTTTCTTCCTCTTCATAAAGAACCCCTTTTAGCAATTCATATAATTCTGGCTTGGCAGTGATGAATTCCTTTAGCTTAAATTTATTTGTGAAGCTCTTTATCTGGCCTTCGATTCTGAGTGATAGCTTTGCTGGGTAGAGTATTTTTGGCTGTAGGTTCTTGTTATTCATCACCTTGAATATTTCTTGCCATTCCCGTCTGGCCTGCATGGTTTCTGTTGAGAAATCAGCTGACAGTCATATGGGTGCCCCTTTATAGGTAACTACCTGCTTTTCTCTTGCTGCTTTTAATATTCTCTCTTTGTCTTTAGCTCTTGGAATTTTAATTATGATGTGTCTTGGTGTGGTCCTCTTTGGATTCCTTTTGTTTGGGGTTCTGTGTGCTTCCTGGACGTGTAAGTCTATTTCTTTCACCAGGTGGGGGAAGTTTTCTGTCACTATTTCTTTCAATATGTTTTCGGTATCTTGCTCTCTGTCATCTTCTGGGATGCCCATAATTCTGATGTTGGTTTGCTTGAAGTTGTCCCAGAGGTTTCTTACATTATCTTCAACTTTCTGGATTCTCTTGTCTTCTTGCTTCTGTGGAGGAGTGTCCTCTGGCTCTTTGTGTTCCAAATCTTGGACTTGATTCTTGCGATCTTCCAATCTGTTTTTAGGACTCTGTATAATATTATTTATTTCAGAGATTGTATTCTTTATTTCTAGTTGACCCTTCATTATTTCTTGTTGATCCCTTATCATATCCTCATAGGTCTCATTTATTTTATCGGCCTTTTCTAAGAGATTGTTGAACAACCTTATAAGCGTGGCTTTGAACTCTATATCCAGTCGCTTTTTGTCCTCCATTTCTTTCGTTTGTGATCTGTTTCCTCGTTTCGGCATTTTCGCTGCTTCCCTGAGTTGGTAGGTTGGGAGGATCAGCTGTGTCTATGCCAGGAGACAACCTTATTCCACTAGACTTGGAAACCTGCAAAAGCCTCTCTGAGTTCAGCTTGGATGGGGCGGAGTCTCAGGGTGGAGCCTTCAGCCTTGGCTTCCGGTTAGCCCCGCCCTCTGAGGTTCCTGAGTCTCAGTGTACCTCAGTGTCCTTTGGTACTCACTGCAAGCACCTCTGAGAGAAAGGCACTCTAGAGTTTCGCCCGCTACCAGACAGTGTAGTCTCTCCCCCAACAAGCCCACAAATGGGGTTCAGAGCAGTTGGAAGTGGGGTTAAGAGCAGTCCGGAGTTTATGTCTCCTTCCCGCCAGGGCAATCTCGCGGCCCAATCAACAGTCTGTCCTCTGTGCGCGCAATGTGCGCGACTCAGGGGCTCTGCTTTTCGCCGTTCCCCTGAGCTTCTGTCTTGCAGCCCAGATTCCCTCTGTATGAGGCTGGAGCCCGAGGGTCTTGCCCAGGACTGGGGTTCAGTGCAGTCAGAACTGGGGCTCAGCACAGTCCTGAGCTTTTGAGTCCTTCCCGCTGGGGCAATCCAGCAGCTCAGCGAACAGTCCCTCCTCTGCGTGCAATGTGCGCGACTCAGGGGCTCTGCCTTTTCGCCTTACAGCCCAGATTCCCTCTGTATGAGCCTGGGACCCCAGGGTCTCGCCCAGAACTGGGGATCAGTGCAGTCGGAGTTGGGGTTCAGCACGGTCCGGAGCTTTTATCTCCTTCCCGCTAGGGAAGGCCAGCCAGGCACTCAGCCGCCCCTCCTCTCCGGCTCCGTCCTCTCCCCGCGCGCGCACCGTGCCTCTGTACCTTAGGCTTTTACAGCTCCTCTGGTTTTCCTTCTGGTTTTCTCTTTCCTTCTAGTTGTAGAATTTCCAGTCAGTCAACATTCCTGTAGTTCTGGATAGTGTCCACTCTATATTTTAGTTGTATTTTTTGAAATTGTTGAGTGCGGCTGCAGTTAGGCTTTTACCTCTGCCACCATCTTGTTGTGAGTCCTTCACTCCTATTTTAAATCACACAAATAATTATTCTCACACTGCTTTAAATCGTTAAAAATATAAATCAAACATCACACTAATATAACACTCCCCACCCCCTTTCTTGAATTATGGCACATTTGTTCAGTGGTACTAAATAGCAATTAAAATAATATCATACAGTTAGTGACATGAAAAAAAATGTGGTGTTTTTATGTTAAATGAGAGGAAAACAAGTAGAAACTATGCACAATATCAAGTTATCTTTTGTTTTAAAAAAGGATCACACATAGGAAATAAAACACCCTGAGATTATCTATTAAAATGCTAACAGAATTGTCGCTAAGTTAGGATGTGGTTGAATTTAATTTTCACCTGGCTTATTTCTTTCAATGAAATACTATGTTAAGTGAAAAGGGAGATTTAAAACAGGTGATCAGCTCAAGAGACCAACGGGGTTATCCTGGCACCATTCATCCTGAGGGAAGTCCTGGGCCTTCCCAACTCCTGTATAACATTCCTGCATCACCTGCATGCTGCTGGGGGGGGGGGGGTCACTTTACACCCACACAGTGTCCCAAACACGGTACCAGGTCTCCCTTTTCTCTGCTGTGCCCCCTCTCCTGCAGCACAGTGATTCCACTCTCCCATCACTGCTTCTTAGGCCAGGGTGGTTCCTCAGTCACTGAGGAGAGTCCTCTAAATTCACTTTCCGCACTGAAAGTACATCTCCTCTGGGGTGAAATTCCCCTCCTTAAAGAGAGGGCCAGGGATTAACCCAGAGGCGCCATGGCTGCCCGCCTCCCCACCCCCCTTTCTCTGGGAGAGGCCTGGCCCCAGACGACCCCCCGGGGGTGCTTAGCAGGGCTCCTGGGGCCTCCAGGGCTGGCTGGATAACGTCTCCTCACCAGTCACGCAGGGCGTGTTCAGAGGCTGCAGGCCTAACAGCTCACTCCCTGCTCGCACTTTTAGTTCACAGAGGAAGCTGGCAGACTCTTACAGTGGCTCCCAGAGCAAAACCAAAAAGCATTTGGAGATAAAGGTGAAGTTGCCAACTTTTATTTTGCCACATAAAACCATTAAAAAAAAACACACACACACCAAACTACTGTTTATGATTACTGTTACTTTAAAAGAAAATAGACATTTTATCACACACACACACAAAATAGGAAAGACAAATTCAAATATGAGACAGGTGTTTTTGAACTGAGGTAACATTGGTTAATAATGTGTATAAATTCCAGGTATATGACACTGTAATTCTCTATCTGTATACTCTATTATTGCATGCTTACCACAAAAAGCCTAGTTCCCACCTTTCACCATATATTTCATCTCCTTTACCCATTTTACTCTCCCCCTACTCCCTACCCCTCTGATAACCACCAATCTATTGCATGTATTTATTAATTTGTTTTTGAAAATACGGTATTTAAATGTTACTGTATAGCCGAAACCGGTGTGGCTCAGTGGATAAAGCGTCAGCTTGCGGACTGAAAGGTCCCGGGTTCGATTCTGGTCAAAGGCATGTACCTTGGTTGCGGGCACATCCCCAGTAGAGGGTGTGCAGGAGGCAGCTGATCAATGATTCTCTCTCATCGATGTTTCTAACTCTCTATCCCTCTCTCTTCCTCTCTGTAAAAAAATCAATAAGATATATATATATTTTTAAGAAGTCCTCTTGTGGCTCCCCACCCCATTTTAAAAAAATAAAAATAATAAATGTTACTGTATAAAAACTCTTACTATAAGGTCCACCTCTCTCCCTATGAACTTTAAAATCATTACTATTTCTATATAAACTGGCAAAAACTTTTTAAAAAACAAGTACTGGTTTGGGAACCAACATTTAGAAACCATTTCTCAATTGTTTTTGATCCTTATGATCATCCACTTGCACCTGCGGACACAGATTCAGAGACCATCAGCTGACAAGTGGTTGAATTAGGCTTCAAGTTCAAGTCTGTCTTCTCCAGACCAGCGGTGTTCCTAGTCCAGGTTGTGTCTGTGTAACCAGGCTGCCTCTGTGGTTCTTCTAGGAAATAGCTGACCAGAAAACAGGCCTGATTTGCTTTTCAAAGTCTTGTTTAAACTTGGGTCACCAGATTAAACCCAGTGGAACAAATTTTACCTTTGAACTAAAAATCATCTATACCAATAAAAGAGAAACATGCAAATTGACCATCCCTCCGCTACACCCACAGACAATCAGGAACAAGTATGCAAATTAGCCCAACAAAGATGGCAGCAGCCACAGAGCTGGAGTGAGCAGGAGACTTGGGTTGCCCTCAGCAATGGAGGAAGCCAAGCTTCCGACTCGCCCAGGCTGGCCCTAGCCTCCGCTCAAGGCTACAAAGTTTCAACTGTAGAAGATAAATAAATCCCAGATGCCTGCTTCCAGCCAGCCCTGGCCTCTGCTCAAGGAGGTGCTGAAAAAAAAAAGAAAAAAGGAGGGGCTGGGAGCCTGGATCACTGGGGGGCGGGGGGTGTTGGCCAGCCTGAAAACAGCCTTCAGCCCCTCACCCCATCAGTGGGGGTCAGTTGGAGGTGATGAGGACAGCGGGGAGGGAAAGAGGGGGCAAGCAGGCCACCAAGGGGGGCAATTAGGGATGAGCAGGCCAGCAGAGGAGGCAGTTGGGGGTGATCAGGTGGCAGGGGGAGGGGTACATTTGGGGGCAAGCAGGCCAGCGGCAGGGGGCAGTTGGGGGTAAGCAGACCAGCAGGCAGAGTGGTTAGGGGCAATCAGGCAGGCAGGTGAGTGGTTAGGAGCCAGCAGTCCCAGATTGCGAGAGGGATGTCAGACTGCACGTTTAGGCCTGATCCCTGTAAACCGGCAGAAGGACATCCTTCGAGGGGTCCCAGATTGGAGAAGGTGCAGGCCGGGCTGAGGGACAACCTCCCCCACATGTCCAAATTTCGTGCATCAGCCCTCTAGTTGAGCTTATAAGAGGGTATTAGTCTTTCAGAGAAGTTCCTGCATAATTTCAGTTTCTTTTATCAGCAAAGCTGTTGTGACAGATGACTCTAAAGGGAGGAACATGTATTAGAATTCTAAACTACCCTCATACATCTACTAATGGATTCCTGGAATTCCTTCAGTTTAATCTTATCCAATGATGTTTGAAAAAATCATTAAAAATTTGGAAATAAGGTAAGAAGATAGAAAATATGTCCTTTCAATTTTATAGTGAAGCATTATTTAACAAGCTTAGTTGAGAATTAGTTAATTAGCCAGGGGAATGTAGCATGTTTGACTTTACGTTTTACTGTTGATTAAGTTACATGTAAGTTGTAGACATTGTCTGGAACAGAGGCAAATCATTTCTGTCCAGTGGAAAAAAGACAAGCCCAAGGTTATGGTTTTATTTGTATGATATTAACCTATTTCTTCTCTAACATGACAAAATTATTTTATAACCAGAGGCCCAGTGCATGAGATTTGTGCACTCCTGGGGGCCCCTCTGCCTGGCCTGCTCTTTTTAGCAGTCTGGGAGCCCTCATAGCCAGGAGCTGTGACAGGGGGAGCCCCTGACCACCAGGGGGCAGCTCCTGCGTTGAGCACCTGCCCCCTGGTGGTCGGTGCACATCATAGCAACCAGTTGTTTCACCCTTCCATCAATTTGCCATATTACCCTTTTTTTTTTTTTTTATATAGGATGCCTTTCCTGGTAGACTTTATAAATCCCATTTGAACCAGCCTTGTATATCGCTGGTTTGTTCCCTCTTTGATAAGGTAAATAAAATCTATTTAAAGGTGGTCACCACCAATGCTACTTAAAGATGTTATCAGTTGTTTGCCTCAGTGGACATGAAGAATCTGAGAACAGGTTTTGAGAAGTCGAACAATGTAATATTTGGGATCTGAGGAAAATGAGGGAGAGGATGCATGAGATGAAGGGATCAACCAAAATTCTCAAGACAGTACTACCAGAATACCTTCGTTTCTTCATGTGGTTCCTTTGACCTTAGCATAGCTTGCTAGAAATAGGATGTACAAGGAATAATGCTGGAGGAGAGGTTGGAAAGCTAGCTGGGGTTACCATGGGAAAGAATCAGAATCTTATGCTGAAACCGGTTTGGCTCAGTGGTAGAGCGTCGGTCTGCGGACTGAAAGGTCCCGGGTTCGATTCTGGTCAAGGGCATGTACACTGGTTGCAGGCACATCCCCTGTTGGGGGTGTGCAGGAGGCAGCTGGTCGATGTTTCTCTCTCATCGACGTTTCTAGCTCTCTATCTCTCTCCCTTCCTCTCTAAAATATCAATAAAATATATTTTTTAAAAAGAATTTTATCCTGTTAGGAGGATCATTAAAAGTTTAAAAGTCATTAAAAGTTTAAACCCAGGAACTGATATGATCATATTTTTGAATAATAAAGAAAGATAATTCAGACAAGTATTAGAAGGAGAGTCTCAGTGAGAGATGACCAGGCTTCGACCCATATGTAAACGTATGTGAATGGAAAATTAAAGTATAAAGTCAAAAGACAATTCAAAGAGAAAGTGAACAGACTTTCTCTTTGTGAAAGTGATGAGATGTGGGACATGAAGAGAGGAAGGAGTCTGAGATGACGGCTTGGGTGGATGGGAAGATGGAGCTGATGATCTAGGTAGAAAGCTGTAATTTTGATCTATTGAGTTGAGTTTGAAGATTATCTCAAAGAAATTTGAATCTGGAGCTCTCAGGTTGGGCTAGCAAGGAAACTTGAGCTTTAGCAGTGCATTTGTTATTAACAGAAGTTAGGGACATGTGTATGATAGTTGAAGAAAAACAGACACTGGACAACCTCTCCAGCACTTGGCTGTCTAGAGAACAACAGTATGGCTCACAGTATGTGACTGCCACGAACAGCCCAAGGAGCAGAGAACAGTCCACTGCCCAGCACTTTGCCAAGGAATATGCATTCCTCACACCCATTTCACTTTGTAGAAATTGAGGTTCAGGAAGACAAAGCAAATTTCATAACTGCATGTTCCGGGAGTGGAAGCTTAGGTTAGGAACACCTCCTACAGTGAGCCCTGCAGTCCTGGCTCAGACGTCACACCGGTTGTCCTCCCCTCTCCTGACAAGCCCCACAAGAGCAGAGAGAGCATGGGGTCATGTGTCCACCCTATTCTGTGCCCTTCCCCAGCCCCGCTTCCTGCAGTGACTTCTGTGCTTCATCTGTAGCAGCAACATTATAGCAGACCCTACAGAAGCAGAGAGTAGGGTACAATGAATTCCCCTGTATCCACCATCCATCTTCAGCCATTATCAACATGTAGCCAGTCTTGCTTCATTTGTGCCCCATCCCCCACGTATTCTCCCCTGCCAGGTTATTTTATTTTTTATTTTATTTTTATTTTTTAATATTTTTTTATTAAGGTATTATCTGTGTACATAGCTTATCATTGCCCCCCCCCCATAGGTGCCCTCCCTCCCCAGAGTTTTGTGTCCATTGGTTGTTCTTATATGCAAGCATACCAGTCCTTCGGTTGATCTCTTATCTCCCCCAGATCTCCCTACCCCCCCCCCCCCGCTGTCATTTGGCAGTCTGCCTGTTGTTTTACTGTCACTATATCTATCTTTCTGTTCATTCGTTTATAATGTTCTTTAATATCCATAAATGAGTGAGGTCATGTAGTGTTTCTCTTTCATTGACTGGCTTATTTCACTCAGCATGATGCTCTCCAATTCCATCCAGGTTACTGCAAATGATGAGAATTCCTTCCTTTTTATGGCAGCATAGTATTCCATGGTGTAGATGTACCATAGTTTTCTGATCCATTCATCTGCTGACGGGCACCTAGGCTGTTTCCAAGTCCTAGCTATTGTAAATTGCGCTGCTATGAACATAGGGGTGCATATATCCTTTCTGATTGGTGTTTCTAGTTTCTTGGGGTATATTCCTAGTAGTGGGATTACTGGGTCAAATGGGAGTTCCATTTTCAGTTTTTTGAGGAAGCTCCATACTGTTCTCCACAGTGGTTGCACCACCCTGCAATCCCACCAGCAGTGCAGGAGGGTTCCTTTTTCTCCACAACCTCGCCAACATTTGTTGTTTGTTGTTTTGTTGATGTTGGCCATTCTGACAGGTGTGAGATGGTACCGCATTGTTGTTTTGACCTGCATCTCTCTGCCAGGTTATTTTAAAGTAAATTTCAATAATCACATCATAGCTTCACTCAATACTGCCGCATCTATCTCTAAAAGATAAGGATTCCTTTAAAAATGCAATTTGGGGAAGTTTAAGATGTTCTAGATTAGAATGTCTGAACACAGTATCCGCTCAACCTTGCTATTGTTTGGTTCGGCTCCTTCTTTGGGTCTTGCTCTACTCATTGAGTCATAGCAGTAATGCCATATATAAAGTAGCATTGTCATCTTTCTTTTTTTGGAAAAAAATATTTTTATTGACTTCAGAAAGGAAGGGAAAGGGAGATAGAGAGAGAGAAACATCAATGATGAGAGAGAATCCCCCACAGGCTGCCTCCAGAACACCCCTTACTGGGGGTTGAGCCTACCACCCGGGCATAAGCCCTGCCTGGGAATGGAGCCAGTGACCTCCTGATTCCTGGGTCTGTGTTTAGAGCTACCCCCTGCTGGGCACTGTTATCTTTCTTTTTTTTAAAAAAAAAATAAATTTTATTGATATTTCACAGAGAGGAAGGGAGAGAGATAGAGAGCTAGAAACGTCGATGAGAGAGAAACATCGACCAGCCGCCTCTTGCACACCCCCTACCGGGGATGTGCCCGCAACCAATGTACATGCCCTTGACCGGAATTGAACCCGGGACCTTTCAGTTCGCAGACCGACACTCTACCACTGAGCCAAACCCGTTTCAGCTGTTATCTTTCTTGAGCAGCTGAAGGGAAACTGGGGCTCTGAGAGGTGAAGTGAAGTGCCGAAGAGATATGGATAGTGTGAAAGGAAGCATTTCGAACTGGAAAATGGTTTACCATCCAAGAAGGTTCTGTAGGGAGCCCAAGCTTTAGAAAGACTGGCTTGCAACATAGAAAATACAATGGTTATTTAAAGGAAAAACACACACAAAACCACCAAGGTTTCTGAGCCCTCAGCTAGCCTGTTCAGGGAGGAAGGACAGTGGTGTTCTCCCCTGATGACACATCTGCGGGACCCCGTGGCCCCTCCACTCCCAGCACCTCCCAGGCTGTTCAGGGGGGAGTCAAATCACAAGAAAGGCCCCAGCTATGGTTTATTTTGGGGACTAGAATGAGACGGGGCAAGCCTTTACCCCTGTTTAATTATTTATTTTGGTTGTTGATGCTTATTTATCTCAGGGTGCAAAGATTCTTTCCCCCCAGCTCACAGTACAAAGTATCTGTATTCGTTTCTAGTGCTGCCAAAAGCAACAAACAAATAAACAAAAATGAAACCACTGACTCAGCAGCTTAAACAACATACATTTAATATTTTAACTTCCTATAGGTAAGTTTACGCTCAGGCCACCAAAGTTCGCATCTGTCCCACGTGCAAAACACATTCACCTCATCCCAAGGTCCCCAGTGATACTATAGCATCAACTCAGAGTCCAGAATCGCAGCAGCTCAAGAGTCCCAAATCCATCATCTGTGCCAGGTATGGATGGAGTTCTGGGAAGGACCCATTCTGTGGGGTAGAGTGTCTTTCCAGCTGTGGGCCTGTGACGGAAAGGAACAAAATATAATGGCGGGACAAGCACAGGGTAACCGTGATAGGTATTCCAGTGCAAACAGGAAGAAAATGGAAAGAAAAAAAAAAAGGCATTGATCTCAAGTGATTTCTAAATATAGCTGAGCAAATTCTGCTAGGCGTATGGTCTTGGGATAATCCCTTTTGACCTGCGCCTCTGTCCCCTGGGCAGTGTTTCTGCTGGCACGGCATTCTCAAGAACCTTGTGTGTCTCTCATTTATGTCAGTGGGGATTTACTTCATTAGACAAGAGTCTCATTCACAGACCTCCCAGAGATAATCCCATCCCTATTTTTGGCGTTTGTTGACATGGCTGAGAGAACAGGCCTTAAGCTCTCGGGTGTGACTGAGGGCATTTGTGAGGCACATGCTTCGTCTAACAGCCTTTTCCAGGGACTCTGCGCTCCGACCCTGTGATCCTTCGGGTGTCACACCTTCAGCTCTTCTTGTAGCGCACCCATTCCCAACACTGGACCTTTTCATTTTAGCATCTTTTTGAAATCCAGATCGTCTGAGAATCTTCAAAACTATCAAATCCTGCCGAGACCGGTTTGGCTCAGTGGTAGAGCGTCGGTCTGCGGACTGAAAGGTCCCGGGTTCGATTCCGGTCAAGGGCATGTACATTGGTTGCGGGCACATCCCTAGTGGGGGGCGTGCAGGAGGCGGCTGGTCGATGTTTTTCTCTCATCGACATTTCTAGCTCTCTATCTCTCTCCCTTCCTCTCTGTAAAATATCAATAAAATATATATATATTTAAAAATAAACAAACAAACAAACAAAAACTATCAAATCCTGGTTCTTTTATTTTTGCTGTTTAATGGTTCTTTCCTTAATTTATCTCTTTCCTCTCACATTTGACTCCCCCCTGCAGTTGCAAGGAAGCCTGAGACATTGAGTTTTAGCTTTTCCTGGTAGAGGCGGGCAAAGGAATAGAGGATTAGAAATGAAGTTTGGATTAGCCAACTCATAGTGCTGGATTTAAACCTGTCCAGGGCCCTGCCTTTGCCTTTTGCTCTTGCGAGTCCACAATTAGAATCGGAGTCCTGGTCCTGAGTCAGACACCTCCTGGTGACTGCGCTCTGACCCCCTGTCCAACACCCACTCGCGCCTTCTTGTGTGCTGTCCCCGAGCCCCCGAGCCACTTACCCTGCCATCTGTGGCACTGGCTGCTGAGAAGCGTCTGGTCCCCTTTCAGAGGCCTACAGACCCCACCGTCCCATTGCTATGCACCGCAAAGCTGCGGTTCTGACAGCACCTGTTTTTACACGGGGTATTTGTAAGCTCTCTCTGTGTGTGTGTGTGTGTGTGTGTGTGTGTGTGTGTGTGTGTAAAAGAGGAAAATGGACCACACTGATCAAGGCCATGTTTATCCTATGCGAGCTTTACTACACTTGACCTTGGCCAAAAGGCTGAGAAGCGATAGTTTATGCTAGCTTTAGAGTCTGTCTAGATAGAAGCTCTTCTGAAAATATTACTATGACAGAGATGTTGTTGTCTACCACAATACCCGAGGTCCGCTCCTTCCCCGGTAACAGACTGTGATTTTGTGTGCAGCAGCCACGCACTCAGACAAAAGACTTCATTCTCAGGTGAAGCGCTCGTTTTCTCTTACCGCCAGGCGCAGCCCTGTGACTAATTTCTGGCTAACGTGAGGTACTGGGAACATTCTATGGCTTCCCGGAGGCCTCATTAAAGAGAGAGGGCATGTCCTTCTCTGTCCTTTTATCCACTCTGCTGCCCGGAATGCAGAGGGAGTGGCTGGAGGTCCATCCGCCACTTTGGACCGTGAGGAGAAGAGATGCACGTTCAGAGCTGATGCTCTGCCTGCACTTTCCACTTCCAGGGAAGTAAATATTTTGTTTAAGCCACTGTTCTTTTGATTTTTATGTTATTTGCAACTGAAGGTCACCCTAAGTAACTCATCTATTCTTATTTATTTATTTATTTTATATATATATATATATATATATATATATATATATATATTATTGATTTTTTACAGAAAGAAAGAGAGAGGAATAGAGAGTCAGAAACATCGATGAGAGAGAATCATCAATCACCTGCCTCTTGCACGCCCCCTACTAGGGATGTGCCCGCAACCAAGGTACATGCCCTTGACCGGAATCGAACCCGGGACCTTTCAGTCCGCAGGCCGACGCCCTATCCACTGAGCCATACCGGTCCCGGCTATTCTTTTTTATTTTTTTAAATATATATTTTATTGATTTCAGAGAGGAAGGGAGAGGGAGAGAGAGAGAGAGAAACATCAGTGATGAGAGAGAATCATTGATTGGCTGCTTCCTTTATGCCCCACCCTGGAGATCAAGTCCACAACCCAGGCATATGCCCTAACCAGGAATTGAACCCTGACCTCCTGGTTCATAGGTTGACCCTCATCCACTGATCCATGCTGCCTGGCTATTCTTTTTTTAAAAAAATATATTTTATTGATTTTTTACAGAGAGGAAGAGAGACGGATAGAGAGTTAGAAACATCGATGAGAGAGAATCATTGATCAGCTGCCTCTTGCACACCCCCCTACCGGGGATGTGCCCACAACCAAGGCACATACCCTTGACCGGAATTGAACCTGAGACCTTTCAGTCCGCAGGCTGATGCTCCATCCACTGAGCCAAACCGGTTTCGGCAGCCTGGCTATTCTTTATCTTTATGAGGTCTAACTCTTTACACAGTGCTTCCAGGGACATTGTCTCATTTTTAACAGCGAGGAAAGTATCGGGTTTCCTGTGCTGTTTCTAGCTGGTCCTGGTTCCAGGAGAGCAGTCTGGGCCAACAGCAATCATCACAGAGCTGTTCACCTACCAGGGTTGAAGAGTGGAAAAACTGTAAAAGTTTGATCAGGAGGCAAAAAGAAGATGTTGCTTTAATGGCAAATCTGGGGGGAACAGACCTGCTCTGTTTTTGTGATACTAGGCCCTGACTCTCAGACTCAACCCTTCCACACCTCTCACATCCCCACCCTTAAAATGGTATTTTATCTCTGGTAAGAGTTTTATATAAATACTAGATGCCCTGTGCATGAAATTTGTGCAATTGGGGGGCGGGGGAGTCCCTCAGCCTGACCTGTGCCCTCTCGCAGTTCGTGAGCCCTCAGAGGATGATCCCTCCCATCACTGCTGCTGAGCTCACCAGCCATGAGCCAGGCTTCTGGCTGAGCAGTGCTCCCCTGTGAGAGTGCACTGACCACCAGGGGACAGCTTCTGCATTGAATGTCTGCCCCCTGGTGGTCAGTGAGCATCATAGTGACTGGTCGTTCTGCCATTGGGCTGAAACTGGTATCCTGTTGGCTCTCTGATATCCCCCAAGGGGTCCAGGATTGCAAGAGAGTGCAGGCCAGGCTGAGGGACCCCAGTGTTGCACCATCAGGGCTGGGGAGGGATTGAAGGAGGGATCCAGGGTATGACCTGCCCATCTTGCTCAGTCCTGATTGGCCAGACTCCAGCAGCAAGCTAATCTTTCGGTCAGAGCGTCTGCCCCCTGGTGGTCAGTGCACGTCATAGTGACTGGTTGACGGGTTGACTCTCTGCCCCCTGATGGTCAGTGCACATCATAGCGAGTAGTTGAGTAGCCTTAGCATATCATTAGGAAATTATGCTTTGATTGGTTGAACAGCCAACTGGACAACTGGGACACTTAGCATATTAGGCTTTTATCATATAGAACTAGAGGCCCAATGCACAAAATTCGTGCACAGGGGGGGTGGGAGGTGTCCCTCAGCCCAGTCTGCACCCTCGCCAATCTGGGACCCATCAGACTCAGTGGGATCAGACCTACACAGGCAGTTGGACATCCATCTCACAATCCAGGACTGCTGGCTCCAAACTGCTCACCTGCCTGCCTGCCTGATTGCCCCTAACTGCTTCTGCCTGCCAGCCTTATCATCCCCTAACCACTCCCCTGCTAGCCTGTTTTCCCCTAACTGCCCTCCCGTGCAGGCCTGGTCCCCCCACCCCCACCCCTCGCAACTGTCCTCCTCTGCAGGCCTGGTTCCCCCCCCCCACTGCCCTCCCCTGCAGGCCTGGTATCCCCCTAACTGCCCTCCTCTGAAGGCCTGGTCACTCTCAACTGCCCTCCCCTGCAGGCCTGGTCACCCCCATTGTCCTCACCTGCAGGCCTGGTACCCCCCAACTGCCCTCCCCTGCAAGCCTGATCGCCCCCAATTGCCCTCCCTTGCAGGTCTGGTCCCTCCCAACTGCTCTCCCCTGCTGGCCACCTTGTGGTGGCCATCTTTGACCACATGGGAGTGGCCATCTTGTGTGTTGGAGTTGGTCAATTTGCATATTACCTCTTTACATAGGATTGTATTGTGGATACCCCCCTCCTGTAATAGAGCTTCCACAGTGTTTTCATTCCTCACTGATGGGCTGTTGGATTTGTCCTCAGTGAAATTCTTCAGGAGTGGGTCTTGCCCAGTTACAGTTCTTCAGGAGTGGTCTGCTCTGTGAGAGAGATGGGCTTGGTGTCTGGAGTAGGAGTCCTTGTGCTTTGGCATTCTGATCCCACCTGCTCCACTTGGTTCCAAGGTAGTAATTGGCCTACATTCCCACAGAGTTGTTTCTGTCTTGTTCTGTTTCTACCTCCCTACACTCGCTAGCACACCCTTTCCTTCACCCCATATCCCACCTTGGGCAACCGTCCACAGCTGGGCAGGCATTTTTGCCCAGGCCCCCTTCCCCCTCACTCCTGAGAAAAACTCTGGCAGGTCCTGGCTAATTCTGTGGTGACCCAGCCTGACCCAACTCTTCCTTGAACCTGCCTATGTGCCACCCAAGAAGCTCAGCCACGGCAGGCTGTCCCTAAGAAGCTGGCATTTTGACTCGTAGCAGGTGCCCTTGGCGTGGGGGTGTCTCAAAGCAAATGAGGCATACCGCAGTGGCCTGAGCAGAGTCCTGCGTTCTGGGACAGTGATGTGGGGTTACAGTACTCTGATGGTCTACTGACACTAATGGCTCTTCTTCTCTCTGATTCATGTTTTTACTCCGGACAATCCTGGGAAGTACTTAGGGTGAATGTTACAGATATGATCACCAAGGATTTGGAGAGGAAGCAAGCACTAACAGTGGGTGCTGGTGTGAGGTAGGTCCTTGCTTGGCTGCTGGTATCACAATGAGCAGGAACATGCGGTTGTAGCGAGTCTGCACTTGGTTCTGCCCTAGATCCACCTCTATCCGGCTGCGGGCTTAGCTGAGCCAGCAAACCAGGGTGGCTTACTGTGAACTGAAGGTTAGGGTTCTGCAACGTGGGGATGACAGGCCCAGTATGTAGGCGTGGGGTGGGCTCCCTGGTGGCTGGGAGGGCGGCGGCCGAGGGCAGCGGCTGCGGCGCAGGCCTCACAGCGGGCAGAGCCGCCGGAGGGCCAGCACCACTGTTCCCCCAGAGGGGCCTTGGTCCAGGCACTGAACTTGCTCTGAGGCTCTTTTCCGCATGTGTAAGGTGACGATGAAAGTAGTTCCAGCCTCCAAAAGTTATTATAATGATTAAATGAGAATGCAGGTGTTAAAGGGGAAAAAAAAATCCACCACAGGCCCCAAATGGCGTCACTCTAGTTAAAAGCCCATGATACCAAACCTAGATTTAAGACCTGATCTAATTGCAGTTCCAACCTCTCCCAGAAACAATCTTAATAATCAACCAGCAGGGAATTTTCTGGTCAAGGACCAGTAAGGTAATATGTCACATAGGCCCTCTCCATCCCCCATAGAAAGAAGAGGCAACCTATATAATAAAGCCCTTCCCTTCTCTTTCCTCCAAGGAAAAGGTCCCCCCCCAAACACACACACACACACACACACACACACACACACACACACACACACGTAGTCCTTCCTTTTCTTTCTGGCTAATAGCTCTCTTGCCCCCGACCCAGCTCCCTATAAAGACTCTCCATTTTGTAATGGAGCACCCTTCCAATTGCTAGTTGGGATGCTTCCTGAATTGTTTAGTAAAATCAACTAGCTACTCAGATTTACTTGGTTACATTTTGTGGTTTTCTTTAAATGTTTTTTTTTAAAATTGATATTTAGAGAGAGAGAGGAAGGGAGAGGGTTAGAGAGATAGAAATGCTGGGGATCTAGCCCACAACCTGGGTCTGTGCCATGACGGGGAATTGAACCCGCGAGCACTTGGTTCCTGGGTCTACTCTGAACTGCTGAGCCACACCAGCTGGGCAAGTGCTGTGTTTTGTTGTCGTTATTGTTTTTTAACACAGGTAAACTGCCTTGTGTTCCATAAATAGAAGCTCTTCTTAATATTATTGTCATCATTAGTGTGTGAAAAGGGTATTCTAATGTCCTGGGAAAAGCACCTACCTGGAATGGAAATCCACTCAACTAATGAGCCTTCTCGTGGGCTGTTGGGGCACATTCTCAGCCCTGCCTTTGTGCCCAGAGCGGCCCGGCTGGGCTGGCGTGGCCTCTGAGGCGGTTCCCCACCCCCAGCTGCCCGTCTGGTTTCTTTCACCCTCACAAAAGGCCTGGCAGAGCTGCCGAGCGGAGTCAGTATCTCCAGGGTCCCGTGGGACAGGAGCAGCCCACGGTGGCCATGCTGCTTGTCCAGGCCCACCTGCTTCCCCCTCGCCTCCCAGGACTCACTGCTCCTGAGCCTTGTGGCTGGTGTGAGGCCCTGGATCTGACAGGTGAGGTGCACACCTGGGCCCCGGCTCTGCTCCAGCCCCTGGCTCTCCTCCGTCAGAAAGACCTCAGCACGGGCCCACACAGCCAGGTGGGTGCCATTGTTCTGGCCCCAGCACTGTGAGGAAGCTGTTTCCTTGGGCAGCGTTGGCTTTTAGTTCGTGCTAGTTTCTCTTTCCACTGCCTACAATGGTGCGAGTGGAGGGGCAAGAGCACCAGTGTGGGGGGCAGGTGGCCCTCCACGCAGAGGGCCTGGCAGGTACTTCTGGGCCAGGCTCTGCATGGAGCACGGTGCCAAGAGCTTTGCAGAGATCAGCATGATCTCAGGAGCCCTCATAATGTCGCCATCAGAGGCTGCTCCTCACAGAGGTGCAGGTGCAGAGCGGTGAAGTGACTTTCTCAAGCAACACGGCCAGTGGGGGCTGTGATGGCAAGGAGGTAATCCGTGAGAGGGGAGGGGGGAGGAGGGAGGGAAGGAAGCAGGGAGATTGCTTCACCATCTTGCCCAGAGCCTGACTTACAAGGCATTTAGCCACACCCTTCCTAGAGGGGAGGTCAGCAAGGACTGAATGGAAGGTTTATGAAGACGCAAGGGGGCCTTCCCCGGGAAAAACACTTACTTTTGTGGGGGCGGAGCCGGAAGCCAGTGAGGATGCCCTTTTGGGTGGTCCCAGGAGCCATGTAATTCAGAACCTGTGTTGGATCCCAAAGGAGCTCGGGCCCCTGAAGTCATGAACACCTGAGCTGAATGCAGCCTTATGAGCAACAAGACCATGAAGGCGGCGTCCCTGATTCCTGTGGTTGCCAGTTAGTTTTAATTTTTGAATGAATGAATGAGTAATGAATGAATGAAAAATTCACACGGGCAAGAGCCTTGGACCACCAGCAAATGGCACCTTCGGCAGAGGTTTTCCTCTTTCTGCTGGCCTGTGATTTCCACATCCTCCAGTTTCAGCAGCTTCCTCTTCCCCAGCTCCTGGAGGAACCTGCATCTCCCTCTCCCGGCTTCCTCCTCCCCGGCTTCCGGTGCTGCCAGGCCTCTGGCAGTTGTCATCACGTCTTCAGAAAGCAGCGGGTAGGTACAGGAAGTTGCTCCAGACGGGGAGATGAAACCAGCCATCAATCATCATCATCATAATAAAAAAGACTATGTTTCTAAGAAAAATGCATCTCTGGCTTCCCGCAGGAGTTACGTACCATAGGTCCTCATATCCGCGGAACAATGCATCTCATTTCTGGCTCCTTCAGCTTGGCTCTCCCGGCCACCATCTCAGCACGAAAAGGAAATGGACCTCTTAACCTGCGGCCGCCCAGCTCACCGGTGATTTATAGCAAAAGAGGGCCTTTCCTTTTAACCCTTTCACCGGCCGCGGCCGCAGAGCCTCCCTCCCTCCCTCCAGCCTGCTTTTTCCCCTGGCTACTCGCTTAGTATATTTATGGCGCATGAGTCACCAAGCGGCCGCCTGATTGGATAAGACCCAAGCACCCCCCGAGACCATCCGTCAATTACGGCTATTCACGGCTCCATTCACAGATGTATTAGCTTGCACACACACAGAGAGATTTCATTCAGCGAAGTTCATTCATAAAAATCTCAACGCCCTGCGTTGCCACCCCGCACACCTCTCGGCCCTCCGCCGCCGCCGCCGCGCTCCGGACAGAAGCCCCGCGCGCGCGGGAGGCAGGGATGCTCCGGGCCCGGGCCGGCCGGCGGGGCGGGGGTGCGCGGGACTCCGGGGGACAACGGGTCCCCGAGACGATGCCGGGCGGCTCCGGTCACTAGGACTCCTGGCTGGGGGCCCAGGCGGAATGCAAGACGGGATCTTCCAAGAGAGGGCAGCCATTCGGATCCAGAAACTCCGGCAGAAAGCCCGTTGGCTCCCATAGACCTTTTTATTTTTTCTTTTTTTCTTTTTTTTTAAAAAATGGGGGCAATCCCCGGGACAAAGGGTTAATCGGCCAGTCACTGCCCCGCCCTTTGGTGGGAGCCGGAGGGAGCAGGTTTGAAAGTTGCTGTGTGCCGAGGGGCGGCTGCGGGTGGGGGCGGGGGCGCTGAATATTTCTGCAACCTCCTCCTCCTCCTCCTCCTCCTCCTCCTCCTCCTCCTCCTCCTCCTCGTCCTCCTCCTCCGGCTCCGCCGGCGATGCTGCGGGACCCGCCGGCCGGGCCCGGGCCGGGGTCTGGTCCCCAGAGTTGGCCGTGAGCGATCCCGTTGGCCGGGGGGCCGGGACCCAACCCAGGCTTACCCTGCAAGGAGTCCCGGCGGGAGAACCCGGGTGCATCCGCCCGGTCGGTCCGGGGAAGGACTGGAAGCTGGGGCGCCGCCTCCCCCCTCGGCTGTCACCCCCTGGGGCGCGGGGACCTCGGCTTCCGCACCGGTGGTGGCCCCGCGGACAAGGCGGCGGTTTGCGCCGCAGGACCCGGCGCCGGCCCCGCCGCGGCTATGCGAGCTCGCAGCCCGGACGGCTGGGCTGGGCTCGCGCTGCACGTAGGGCTGTTGGGGCCCCCCGGGATGCTGCACAGGGCCAAGTACAGCCGCTTTCGGAACGAGTCCGTCACGTCCCTGGACGAAGGCAGCCCCGGAGGCGGCCCCGTGGGGGACAAGGGCGCCCCGCAGCCGCCCTCCCCCGCCCCGGCCCCGGCCCCGGCCCCGCACCTGCCGGCGGCGGAAGATGCCCCCTCCTCGGCGCCCCAGGACAGCCCCACCCCGCTGTGCACCTTGATCCCGCGGATGGCCAGCGTGAAGCTGGCCAACCCGGCCGCCTTGCTGAGTCTGAAAAACTTTTGCTTGGGGACCAAAGAGGTGCCCCGGCTGAAGCTCCAGGAGAGCCGGGACCCGGCGCCCGGCGGCAGCCCGGCCTCGCCGGAACGCAGCCTGCACCGGTCCGGGGCGGCGCCTCCGCGGCAGCCGCCGCAGCAGGACGCGGCGGGGCGCCGGGCGGGCGCCCGAACTCCCGATGCCTGCCCCCTCCCGGGCCCCGGGGAGCCGGCCGCGGGGAGCAGGCAGGACAGGCACTTCCTGCAGCACCTGTTGGGGATGGGCATGAGCTTCTATGTGAAGGTGAGTCCGTTTCCGTCTCCCTCTCTGCAGTCCTGAGGGGGGGACATCTCCCCTGCTTTCTGCAAGGGGCCCGCACAGCACCGGGCTGAGGGCGAGGTTTTTGGAGCAGACACTGTGTAACTGGACCCGGGGCTTACAGGCTCTGCCTTGTACCGGAGTCGGACAACTTTGGTTCAAGGGCATGAACTAGTGCTCACTTAGGGCAGAGGTGTGGGGCAACTTCTGACGGGGACGGTGGAGACAGCACCTTCTTGTCCCCACTGGACCCAGCATTCTGGCCAAGAAGAGTCCAGCATTTCCAGTCTGGTGGGTTCTACCGGCCATTGTACTTCGGTAGAGATTTCTGGGCTAGAGGAATACCGTGCTGTGTAAGGACCTCGAATTATGTTTTAAATTTTAATTTGGCATTTAACAAGCACTGCTCAAAACATGGCTAAGTCTCTAGTCTTGTTTGAGGAGCTGGTCTTAGGTCTGTGGCACCCATGTTTGCATTTAGTGCCTACACTGAGGCGAGTGTGACTTGTCCCAGGAGCCGTGTGCAAAATCAAGCTCCTTGCCGGCTTTGCACCTGCTCTTGCCCAGTGCAGATCTGGGTGAAAGAAGCAGATTTGGTCCTTGTCCTTCTGGAGCTCACATTTCAATGGAGGAGATCGACGAGTGCCGGTGCAATAAAAAGAGAGCTTTACCTAGTCATAGATATCTCGTGTGAGAATGCTGAGGGGCTTCAGAAAGATGGAAGGTTGTGATCTGGGATTCATTCAGGAGACACCTTCAGGGGAAGGTGCATCTTGGGAGAGAGAACACATCTGGATTGGCAGAGGGGAGGAGACTCCCACCAGGGCAAGAATGTGAGCACAGTCTAAAGGCAGGTGTCGCTGTGGTGGCTTCAGGCCAGCGTCACGGAAGCTGGGCTCTCCTGAGAGAAGGCATGCCAGAGGGCAGTGAGGGCGCCATAGAGTGGCCGGTGCGTAGCTGGTGCTCAAACAAATCTGAGTCAAAAAGAGCCCAGTATAGATCAGGGGTAGCTTGGGGAGAAGGCAGCAGTTGACCAAAGATCTTAGGAGCCGAATGAGGAGTTTTTAAAACACTGACTAGCAAACAAGATCCCTTGTAGGTTTGTAAGCACACTGTGACTTCACCAAAGTAGTTTCAAAAAGATCAACCTGCGGGTTTATCTGAGATGAATTGAAGCCAGGAGAAACTGGAGATTGGAAGGTCAACCAGAAAGATGCCCCGGAAGTTCAGGAAAGAAGGATGAAAATATGGATGGAGGTAGAGATGAGAGAAAGGAGATGCATGTGAGAGAGACTGTGAGAAGCCTCAGCAGTTTTGGGTGATGGAGCAGATCATTTTAGGTCATAATACAAATCACAGAATAGTCAATTTATGGAGCAGGGGGCAGATTGGTGAGTTTGTTCTTGTTGTTTATGGGAGTTGAGGGGAATGTTGATGAAGGGGGTTGTGAGGAGTGAAAAGTAACTTCAGACTTAAGTCTCAGGATAAGAGTAGTGAAGCCAGTGACTTGGGGAGACTCATGCTGTGTTTGCCCTTGACATGTTACATGTAAAATGATGTTATCCAAGTGGCATTTATTTGTAGGTAGGCTGTCACATAAGACTAGCACTCGGGTGAGAAGTTTCACGGGAAGGTGTAAATTTCAGAGCTAGCCCGATAATTATATTATAAACAGGCAATTAAGATATCCAGGAAGACCAATAATGAACATTGAGAGGGTTACAGAAAGAGCAGGTTTGGGGCAGCCTTGGAAAATGGATAATTAAAATCTCCAAGGAAGATAAATTTATGGGACACTCAGCTCTTGCACTCCTCCACAAAGATATGACTCATAATGGAAATAGCTTCGTGTACCTACTAAAAGTTCATGGGCACAGCCTCATTTGCCAAGCTTAAGTGTCTGCTGGGTCCCAACAGGAAAATGACTGTCTCTCCAAACCCATGGTCGTGGCACCTGCCTTCCCATCACCGAGACCCCCTCTACCTTCTGCTGTGCCTTTCCTCCCCTCTGCACTGCCTCCCACCACCCCACTCCCAGGCACCACCTGTACCGTTTTACACGTGGAAAGAGTTGTGTGTGCTCTCCACTGTCCCTGGGGAATGCCCCCACTGGCATTTTACATTTTTAATGAGAACACCATCTGTCTTTCCCTGGCGATGACAACCGACCCCCAGAAAAAGGGCTGACCCATGACCCATACTATTCTGCCATTAGACAGTGGTGTGAGATACCAGTTGACACCTCTCTTAGGAAGTCAACACATACAGAAGAGTTTTCGTCAATAATGTTTATAGAATCCTAACTTTGAAAACTGGCAGGGGCTCAGAAGCTGTCAAGTTCAATGCCTCCACAGAGAAACTGAAGCACAGATAAGTGCCTTTTCAAAGGCCACACAGAAGTCAAAAGGACAGAAAACTTTCCCTAGATCTAGAACCCACATCCCTTGCGTGCCATTCTTGGCTCTTCTCTCCACAGGTTTTCATTGTGGTTGAGATTCTGTTTCTCAGGATTCTTTGAGACGTGAACCCATTTTACAAAAATGAAATGGAAGCCTATTCCATTTCAATGCACAGAGGAAATTCCAATTCCAATGCACAGAGGAAAATATCAAACCAAAATTGTGACCCCTCTGTAGTAACAGGCACACAGGAAGACTTAAACCAAAGGTTACTTGGTGATGATGGAAGCAAGGCATAAAAACGGCAGCGATATTCTTAATGGTGAGTCTCATAGGGTCAGATTTTATAGGCAAGACACAGACACATATTTCACTTCCTTATCGGCATGACATGACTGCCCCCCTCCCTGCCCAAACTTATTTGTTTATTCATTCACTCATTTATTCAACAAATATGTATTGTGAACCAATTTCTGTGACAGGAGCTGTTCCAGGCCCTGGGGATACGTACACACATAAAAGAGACCAGGCCTGGTGGAACTTACATTCTAAGGAGTAGAGATGGGCCCTGGTTGAAAATTGAATAAACAAGTCAATATAATATGTCATGTGCAGTACCGTGTTTCCCCGAAAATAAGACATCCTCCGAAAATAAGACCTACTTACAGGTTTCCTTCTGAGTGAAATATAAGGCATCCCCCAAAAGGCCCCCAGGATTCACAGTTTGTCTGGTTTGTGTTGACAACTACCGTACTACCGTACCGTAGACAAGTAATAAATTTCCTTTATTTTCATTTAACAATAAATGTGTACCGTATTCTTCTTCATGGAAAAATAAGACATCCCCTGAAAATAAGACCTAGTGCATCTTTGGGAGGAAAAATTAATATAAGACACTGTCTTATTTTGGGGGAAACAGGGTAGGTGTTAGGAGAGCAATACAGCAGGGGAAATAAAAAAGGCAGTGGGGAAAAAAAAGGCAGTGGCCTGGGTGGGGATGGTAGGTATATTTTGGGGGGGCAAAAAATGGCATAGTTCATTTAGTTTCCTTGCACATTTTATCTTCATAATAGGAACTGTATTTGCCCTCTACTCTTAAGTTACAGTTGCCTTTGGGTTAAATATCCTTTTAAAAAAATAATAAATCTTTATTGTTCAGATTATTTCAGGTGTTCCTCTTTCCTCCCTCCTCCCCCATAGCTTCCCTCCACCTGATTCCCAACTCCGCACCAAGCTCTTACCCCCGCCCCTGTCTTCATCCATAGGTGTAAGGTTTTTGTCCAATCTCTTCCCGTACCCTTCAGACTCCCTTCCCCCTGAGAATACTTAGTCCAATCCCTTTCTATGTCCCTGATTCTATTATATTCACCAGTCCATTTTGTTCTTCAGATTTTTTATTCACTTGATTTTTAGATTCACTTGTTGGTAGGTATGTATTTGGTGTCTTCTTGTTTTTTTTATAATTTTTACCTTTACCTTTTCCTTATTCTTCCTTTTCTTAAAGAATACCCTTCAGCATTTCATGTAATTCTGGTTTGGTGGTGATGAACTCCTTTAACTTTTTCTTGTCTGTGAAGCTCTTTATCTGACCTTCAATTCTGAATGATAGCTTTGCTGGGTAGAGTAATCTTGGTTGCAGGTTCTTGTTGTTCATCATTTTGAATATTTCTTGCCACTCCCTTCTGGCCTGCATAGTTTCTTTTGAGAAATGACTGTCGTATGGATACTCCTTTGTAGGTAACTAGCTGTTATTCTCTTGCTGCTTGTAAGATTTTTCTCTTTGTCTTTTGCTCTTGGCATTTTAATTATGATGTGTTGTGGTGTATTCCTCTTTGGATTCCTCTTGTTTGGGGTTCTGTGCACTTCCTTAACTTGTAAGTCTATTTCTTTTACCAGGTAGGGAAAGTTTTCTGTCATTATTTCTTCCTGCTCGCTCTCTTCTGGCACCCCAAAAATCCAGATGTTGGTACTTTTAAGCCATCCCGGAGGCTCCTTAAACTATCATCACACTTTTGGATTCTTCTTTCTTTCTGCCTCTCTGGTTGGGTGATTTTTTCTTCCTTATATTCCAGATCTTTGGTTTGATTCTTGGGATACGTTGATCTATAGTTGAGTTTCTGTATATTCTTTATTTCAGACATTGTATGCTTAATTTATGACTGGTCCTTTTCCATTTTTTTTTTTTTGGTATTCTCATTAAGGTCCTTGAAGGTCTCACAAAGCTTCTTTGAGGTCTCATCAAGTTTCTCAAAGGTTTTTAGAAGATTCTTGAGTAATCTTATAAATGTGATTCTGAACTGTGTGTCGTCCAATAGTTTACTTTCCTCCATCTCTTCCATTTGTGACATGTTTCTGTGTCACCTCATTTTGGTTGCCTTCCTGTGTTGATGGAGTGGTTTTGTGTGGTAGGTGACCTATAGGGGCCAGTAGCTCAGCTTCCCCAATCACCTGATGTGGTCGCTTTTGGTATATTCCTTTGTGGGCTGAGTGCAAAGTCTTGGTGTAATTAAGCCTTGATTGCTGTTGGTACACTGGGAAGAATTGATCTCCAGGCCAATTGTCTGTGAGGACCTGCTGTGTCTATAAAGGAAGAATGGTTTACTTTAGCCATAAGATTAAGCTCGTTTCTTTCTGAGGTCTCCCTAAGTCACTTCACCCATCAGCAGACATTCACCTGGAGGCCTCCCAGCTGCCCATGTGTGTGTGGTGAGTGTGGAAAACATACAACGTGACGGGTGGGCTCCTCTCCAAAACGAGCGGCTTGGTCTCCGTGGCCTTCACGGTGCCCCCCAGCACCAGCATTTAATGACTGTAGGCTCCTTTCTCCACTGGGAAGTGTTTAAACTTTCCCATCCCCAAACCCCCACATTGCCTGTAATTTAGTTCAAAGACCTCATAAAGCAAAGGCAAAGAACAACCCTGCTGCGACAGGTGAGCACAGTAGCTCTCACACTGACCCTCGGAGGGAGGCTGCCTTCTCCAAGTGAGGGCACGGAGACCCCAGACGTTGGCTATCTGCCCCTTTACAAGCTAAGTAGCAGACAGGATTCAAATCCAGGTTTGTCTCCCTCCACTGCTCATCTCCTTCCAGGCGCCCTGGAAGTGAGCGAGGGGGGTAGTGTGTGTGGAGGACCACTCTGTGCAGGGGAGCTTCATTACAGAACCATCCTTAGAGCTTGATGGGTCACATTCATTCGCACGATTTCAGTCTCCTCACTTCAGCTCAGCCCAGCCCAACCAATTACTCTGACTGTGTTAGTGTCCTAGGGCTGCTGTGACAAGTATCACAAACCAGGTGGCTCACGACAACAGATAGTTATTCTCTTGCAATTCCGGAGACTAGAACTCTGAAATCAGCAGTCCTTGGCTTTCCTTGACTTGTAGATACATGACTCTAATCGCTGCCTCCTCTTCTCTCCTGTATGTCCATGTTCAAATTTTCCTCGCTTATAAGGACACCAGACCCTGGGTTAGGACCCATATGAATTCAGTGTGACTGCATCTTAACCTGATAACATCTGCAAAGACTCTACCTCCAAATAAGGTGACATTCACAGGTCTTGGGGTTAAGACTTCAACCTACCTGTTTGGGCGATGTAATTCAATCACAACAGTCCCCCAGCACATTAACTGCGATGTGTTAGCCCACATAGATGTTCTTGGGTATTGGGCTCATCAGCTTTGTATGCAAATACAAATTTGTATTGAGGTGTTTTCTTTGCTTCCTTTGTAAATATCACACCATACTGGTACTGTCTATCCTCCTGTGTCTAATGTTATGTCTAAACACTGAGCTAATAGATTAGTGCTGTCTGTTGTCTAGATTAGATGTAGTCCACAGAGCTGCAATGTTCTGTCTGCCCAAGTATCTTTTTCACTGGCGTGCACAGGTCTAGGTGTGACAAGATCTGAGTTAGAGTAATGGCTCTCACATTAAACAGCTGAGTGACCTTGGGCGAGTCACCTTACTTCTCTGATTTTCTCAGATTTAAAACAAGAAGTTTGAACAAAATGCTGCCTGAGATTCTGAGACTCCGGGTCTCCCTTCCCACAGGTCTTAAATATCCTTCTCTTGCCCTAACCGGTTTGGCTCAGTGGATAAAGCGTCGGCCTGCGGACTCAAGGGTCCCAGGTTCGATTCTGGTCAAGGGCATATTCCTTGGCTGCAGGCACATCCCCAGTAAGGAGTGTGCGGGAGGCAGCTGATTGATGTTTCTTTCATCGATGTTTCTAACTCTCTATCCCTCTCCCTTCCTCTCTGTAAAAAAATCTAATAAAATATATTTTTTAAAAATCCTTCTCTTAGGATCTCTTTTGGTTAGAAAACAGATTCAGGGCAGTTTCCTGAAGGAAATAAATTTTTTTTACATCTCTTTAATAGAGAGGAGAAGGAATGCCCTTGACACCCTCTTACCAACACTGAGGTGGCTTCACCAGTCAAGCAGAAAGGGGTGTGTTATACTGGCATGGGCGCAGGTGGTCAATTTCAGAGAAATGATGAGAGTGGAGTCAGGATGTGGAACAGCACTTGAGTGTAGGATTATAGTGGTGGGGGTGGGAAAGGGGGAGGAGGGCAGTCTGGTCCGGGGCAGGCCAGGGTGAATGATGGTGGCTGGGATCCCGAGAACTTGGCATCACTCACGTGGTCTAATCAGCTCGGAGTTCACCCTGAGGACTGTAGAAGCGGCCGGAGTTAGTTAGCCTTTCTCTCTTTTCTGTAGACAAAGTGCTAAGAGAAAAGGCCCTGCTACATACAGTCCGGTAACTCTAACCTTGAAAGAGGGAGGTTTGTAACTCCAGGAAACCCCTGAAGAGACAGTCTCACAGTTCATGCAAAACGAAGGCAGATCTGAGAGGTGTGGTCAGGCACTCATAGTCCACTGCTAATTTCCCTCTTTTTGAAGTCAGTGGTGGTTAAAAGGAGGTAGAAGGGGTGGGAGGAAATGATTCCAGCTAAAACTGACAATTTGGCCTTGAGAATATAGTATTGTGGCTTTCCCCCCTGTTTCTTTTTTGGAATAGATGTAGGAGTCGATTCTGCTAGAGCTTAGGAAAACCCTAGCAGATTTGACCTGTTGTTCCTGTTATTCTCTCTCTTTTCAAAACACACACAAAAAAATTTTAAAAATTGATTTCAGAGAAGAAGGGAGAGGGAGAAAGAGCTAGAAACATCAATAATGAGAGAGAGTCATTGATCGGCGGCCTCCTGCACATCCCACACTGGGGATTGAGCCCGCATCCCAGGCATGTGCCCTGACTGGGAATCGAACCGTGATCTCCTGTTTCATAGGTCGACACTCGACCACTGAGCCATGCCAGCGAGGCCTATTATTCTCCTTAAACCCTCACACATAGTTTGATCTGTTCAGTCCTTGACAAACCCCTGGACACTAGACTATTAACTAGAAGAAGAGAGTCTTAGAGCCCTGACCAGTTTGGCTCAGTGGATAGAGCATTGGCCTGCAGACTGAAAGGTCCCAGGTTCGACTCTGGTCAAGGGCATGTACCTTGGTTGTGGGCACATCCCCAGTGGGAGGTGTGCAGGAGGCAGCTGATTACTGTTTCTCTCTCATTGATGTTTCTAACTCTCTATCTCTCTCCCTTCCTCTCTGTAAAAAGTCAATAAAAATATATTTTAAAAACGAAGAGTCTTAGAGATTACCAAGTTCAAAACCTTACTTATGGTTGAGGAAAAAGAGGATCGGAGATGTGAAGTGACTTGCCCCATGCCACGCAGCAATTTAGTGGTGGAGCCCAGACAAGAACTGTGTGTAATGCTCTGTTTTCCACCCTCATCTTGCTTCACCCTCACTCACACCCCGAACATGCAATTCTGGGTGTGTCTGCTTGATTAAAATGCTGTCCTTGTGCTTTTTAAAAGATCAGAATGAAATCGGTTGTTTCTAATAGGAAAACTGTATTTAAAAATCAGGAGAAGGGAAAAGAGAGCAAGAAAGCAGTGGCAAGGAGCCCAAAGTGCATTGCTTTTGCCAATTCCACCTTTTTGTTTATGGATAGTAGCATGTCCTTGTTGGACCAATACTTGTACAAAGTTTTATTAATCTTCCACAACCCTTTGGGCTTGTCTTCCCAGTATGCCTTGCTGTCTCATTTCCATTTTCATATCACTTTAAAGCCAATGTCATGTCACCATGATTATATTGAATCAACCCTGTCCCTGATGCAGTTCCCAATGTGACAGCCCCATCTCGAGGATGTTGCACATAACTCATGAAGCACAGTGACTCCTCGCCCCTTCCCACCAGCAGTAGGCATGTGAGGTAATTGGGGTTATCTCTCTTAAAAGATACAAGCTGTGGAGCTCAGGGATCTGGTCATATTTACATTGACATATTAAGGTCATGGAGACCAAAAGATGCCAGCCTCAGTGCTGCCCACATAGAGCGGTGCATGCAATGGGAGAGTTGGCAAGGGGGTATCTGGAAAAGCCGCCAGGTCTCAAAAAGCTGGAATTTTGATTGAGAACATTGGTTGAGGTCAGAATAACAGAAATTTATTGATATCATAGCAATGATGATAAATTTGCAACCATAAACTTAGGGGTACAAGATGACATTAAAATATATATATTTTTGTTAATCCTCACCTGAGAATATTTTTCCATTGATTTTATTTTATTTTTTTATTTTAGAGAGAGTGGAAGGGAGGGAGAGAGACAAAGAGAGAGAGAGAGAGAGACACAGAGAGAAGGAGAGGGAGAGAGATCTCACATCTCTCCCATATAAACTCCAACAAGGGCTGGGGTTCAAGTATGCAACCGAGGTATGTCTCCTTGACTGGAATCAAACCCACAACCATTTGGTCAATGGGCTGATGCTATATACACTGAGCCAAACCAGGTAGGGCCCTTAAAAATATTATGAAATCTAACACCTAGCCACTTCCTGCTTTAATTTTGGTCATTATTCACCTCCTAACCTCTCACCAGTACCATATAGTGAATCAGGGGGCTCATTTTATGTCCCCAAATGGGAAAAAGGCTTCTGGCCTTCAGTTCATTGTTAAGAATGTTGATAGCTGAAACAGTTTTTGGCTCAATGGATAGAGCGTCGGCCTGAAGACTGAAAGGTCCTGGGTTCGATTCCGGTCAAGGGCATCTACCTTGGTTGCGGGCACATTCCTGGTTGGGGGTGTGCAAGAGGCAGCTGATTGATGATTCTCTCTCATTGATGTTTCTAACTCTCTATCCCTTTCTCTTCCTCTCTGTAAAAAATCAATAAAAATATATTTAAAAAAAGAAAAGAATGTTGATAGTTAGACAGGAGGCACCCCTGAGTCTAGGCTCTATTTTCACACTAGAATGGCTACCCATTCTGGGAGCCTTTTGCTAAGAATTTAGCCTGGCTAGCTGCCTCTCCAGCCACTACCCTTGGGAGGCCTGGCCTCTTGTCTGGGGCTTGGCCAGGGTGCAGGTTAAGGGCTCTTCATGATCAAACGCCCCCCCAATATCAGCTAGCCATCATCTTCCCACTTCCTGCCTCTGAAGGTAGGGAGGACAGATGGCTTAAGCAAGTTAATGGGAAATCCAGTAGCAGCTGTCAAACAAAAGAGGTGACAATGGTAGGAGGACACAGCAGGAAGACAAAGGAAAGGACAGCCCACTCATGGAGACAAGACAGAATCCTCAGGCCCAAATTGTCAATAGTATTACTGAGGCCAAGAAACCCGAGTTCGCGGGACGAAGTGCATAAGCCTGGGATGTGCATTGGGAGGAAACAATGAATAAGAGGATAAGCAATTGACTAGTCTTTTGGCTTCTGAAAAAAATCAATCTAAGCGCCTTCTAATTTTCTTCTTTAAATCCACAGTTTCTCTAAATATTATAGTTTACTCACTAACCCCGACCCAAACAATACTCCTCAGGCTTCCACATGGGGATCTCAAGGGATGGGAATGACCGTGCGACTAATTAGCCATGTGCTACTAGTGCTCACTTGTAGATCAGGTGTTGGCAGCAGTTTGACAATACCTCAGGTGCCCTCTGGGCTAACGGTCGTTTCCAGGCTAGCTTGGTGCCCTAACCACGGCATTCTACCATTGTCCAGACCTTCATTTCCATAGGAAATGCATTAAGATTTTTAACAACTAACTTATAAGTAAATTTTTAGAAGGGTTTGTTTGGGGATTGGAAACGGCCTCTAGTTAGAAGAGAAGAAGTGCCGGGAAGCAAGCAACCCGAGGAAAAAGCCCAAGGGCAATAAGGACAACCTCAGAAATTGGATTTCCCCCTCAGTGTCGTCAGCTCATAATGTCTATGAATCGTTCATTAGGAAATGGCGAAATGTATAATTCAAACTTGATTTTAAAAAAAAATATTTTTATTGATTTTTCAGAGAAAGGAAGGGAGAGGGATAGAGAGCTAGAAGCATTGATGAGAGAGATACATCGACCAGCTGCCTCTTGCACACCCCTCACCGGGGATGTGCCCACAACCAGTGTACATGCCCCTTGACCGGAATCGAACCTGGGACTTTTCAGTCTGCAGGCTGATGCTCTATCCACTGAGCCAAACCGGTTTCGGCCAAACTTGATTATTTATTTATTTATTTATTTATTTTTTGGTTTTACCTTTGCCAACTCTAGGGCCTTGAAGAGCATTGCCTCCTCCTCCCCTCTCCTCAGCATGGTTCCTTTAACTCTGGACTTGGGGCACAGACTGATATATTAGACTGTTTCATGGAGAGCCAAGCTATCCAAGGTCACAGGGCTCATCAGCGGCAGAGCAAGGACTACGATTCCCGTCCTTGCTCTTTCAGTACCTTTTCTGAATAAGTCATAATTCTTGCACAAGGACATTCTAATATTAAAGGTAGGCGAGGAGAACAAAGATGTCCACATACATGTCTATGATATTAGTCAGTGTATAATAAATGACACCAAAATGATGCAAGTAGAGCAGGTGGGAGTTGAGGGAGGAAAGCGGACTCCTTCCATTTGAGATGATTAGAGAAGGTGTCATGAAGGAAGAGGCATTTCACTGATTCTTGGGAAATCAGTAGCATTTTCACAGGCAGAGATGGAGGAAGAGCATTCTAAGCAGACACTGATGGGAGGGGAGGATTGGAGGTGGGAAAGTGGGGGATGCATTTGGGAAGTAGTGGCCAATTTGACATGGTAGGAGAGGACATGGGGTATATGTAGGAGGGAGGTCTGAGGGAAAATCAGATGAACTGATGCTATTACAAAGTTGTATAATGTCTGAAAAGTTGGGTTTTCCAACACAAAACTATTTTTTTTAAATAGGGGAATGACAAACTCAGAGGTATGTTTTAGAAAGATTATATGGGCTGTAGTGCTCAGAGAGGATCCAAAAGGGAGCTCAGGTGAGAAGCTGTTTGGGACAAAGGCAGTGGCAATAGCAATGGAGAAAGATGTGGGACCCATGAGAGGAGGAAGTGGGGAGCAGGAAGCATTTGGAGGTAAGTTCCATTTTGCATGTGTTGCATTCAAAGTGACTTCAAAGCATCCAGGTGGGAATCTCCTGGAGAACATCAAATAGGTAGGGCTGAAGAGAAATCATGTTTGCTGCTATTATTATCAAGACACTGGGAATGAACAAGGCTAACCAAAGGAGAGTATGGAGCTAGGAGAGAAGGCTTAGAGCGGGCCACATTTAGGTATTTCCTGGAGGCAGAGGAACGAAAGGCATCAGGGACAGAGCTAGCAGTGTGAGGAGCAGGATGGAGAGAAGATGAGGGAGGAGAGACTTTCGAGGAGAAAGAAGTTGGACAAAACTATGTCAGAACTCAGGGATTGTTCAAGGAAGGTGAGAACTGAGAAAACCATGGGTTTGGTCTTTTATCTTCTTACTGCCGCTCTCCACTAAGATATTAAATTCAACTGTTGCACATCAGACATCATTGGATACTGTCACCTCCACTCCCTACTATTGAGTTCTCAGTGAATGGCACGTCCAAGTTGTTCAGGTCAGAAATCCGAATGTCATTCTAGACCAGCAGTTGCCAACCTTTCAGACCTCACAGATTGTTGTTTTAAGGAAATCTTTGGAGCAGCTGTCTCCAACTGGTGGTCCATGAGGTCCGAAAGGTTGGGACCCCTGTTCTAGATCACTCATTCTGTCTTATCCTCACAGCCTCCAATTTTCAAGTCTTGCTAATTCCACCTTTAGACATTTATCATACACATTCATTTTTCTTCGTCCACACTGAAATTCCTAAGGTGGGGACTAGAGCAGGCAGCATTTTTAAATTTATTGTCTGGAACTACTGTTTTGTCAAACACACTTTGTGAAACTCTCAGTTGAAACCAGGAGATGAGTAATCATAACACCTGGTAGAAAATGACATATAACTACAGCAAATAGTCAAATCCATCAGTGTAATAAACTCTAAGAGGTAGAGACAGTTTCTAGCTGGGCAATGAGAAAAGGCTTTCAGAGCAGATTATGGCATTTGAGATGGTTCCTAAAAATGGATAGCAATTGCCGAAACCGGTTTGGCTCAGTGGTAGAGTGTCGATCTGCGGACTGAAAGGTCCCGGGTTAGATTCTGGTCAAGGGCATGTGCATTGGTTGTGGGCACATCCCCGGTGGGGGGGTGTGCAAGAGGCAGCTGGTCGATGTTTCTTTCTCATCGATGTTTCTAGCTCTCTAGCTCTCTCCCTTTCTCTCTGTAAAATATCAATAAAATATATATTTTTAAAAATGGATAGCAGTTAAACCACAGGGAATATCTATATGTATATAAAAGCCTAAGCAACCAGAATGACCAGAACGACTGGTCGCTATAATGCGTACTGATCACCAGTGTTTTGCATCCATTGATTATGCTTATATGCATTCATACAAGTCCTTCCATTGATCTCTTATCTCCCTCTACCTCTCCTTTAAATTCCCACTGTAATTTGACAATCTGTTTGATGCTTTACTGCCTCTGTATCTATCTTTTTGTTCATCAGTTTACAATGTTCTTTATTATCCATAAATGAGTGAGATCATGTGGTATTTTTCTTTTATTAACTGGCTTATTTCACTTA
This sequence comes from Vespertilio murinus, assembly GCA_963924515.1. Lineage (NCBI taxonomy): Eukaryota > Metazoa > Chordata > Mammalia > Chiroptera > Vespertilionidae > Vespertilio > Vespertilio murinus. Next base: position 162,044,055 of record OZ004704.1, on the reverse strand, counting down.
GCATGATGTTCTCCAATTCCATCCAGGTTGCTGCAAATGATGAGAATTCCTTCTTTTTTATGGCAGCATAGTATTCTATTGTGTAGATGTACCATAGTTTTCTGATCCAGTCATCTGCTGATGGGCACCTAGGCTGTTTCCAAATCTTAGTTATTGTAAATTGTGCTGCTATGAACATAGGGGTGCATATATATTTTCTGACTGGTGTTTCTGGTTTTTTTTTTGGATATAGTCCTGGAAGTGGGATTGCTGGGTCAAAAGGGAGATCTATTTTTAACTTTTGAGGAAACTCCATACTGTCTTCCACAGTGGTTGCACCAGTCTGCATTCCCACCAGCAGTGCACCAGAGTTCCTTTTTCTCCACATCCTCACCAGTACTTGTATTTGTTGATTTGTTGATGATAGCCATTCTGACAAGTGGTATCTCATTGTTGTTTTGATTTGCATCCCTCAGATGATTAGTGACTTTGAGCATATTTTCATGTGTCTCTCAGCCTTCTGTATGTCCTCTTTCGAAAAGTGTCTATTTAGATCCTTTGCCCATTTTTTGTTTGGATCATTTATCTTACTTTTGGTAAGTTGTATGAGTTCTTTGTAAATTTTAGAGATTAAACTCTTCTCTGAAATATTATTGGCAAATATGTTCTCCCATGCAGTGGGCTTTCTTGTTGAATCAGCAACTAGAGAAGTTTAAATTTAGAAACTCATCTATGACTCTAAGCCTTTCCCTTTGCAAAGGAAACCCAAAGCCAACATAGTTCTACCAGTTTCAGACTAAGTGAAGACCCTCTAGTTTTTGTACCTCTTAATAAAAAATTTTCATTTTATAGGGTGCCATTTGTGTCTTCACAACATTTAATAAACATTAAACCAGTGGTCGGCAAACTCATTAGTCAACAGAGCCAAATATCAACAGTACAAAGATTGAAATTTCTTTTGAGAGCCAAATTTTTTAAACTTAAACTTCTTCTAATGCCACTTGTTCAAAATAGACTCGCCCAGGCCATGGTATTGTGTGGAAGAGCCACACTCAAGGGGCCAAAGAGTCACATGTGGCTCGCGAGCCACAGTTTGCTGACCACTGCATTAAACGAATAGAATAAGCTTGTTACAAGAGTAGATGTAATTTGTTATCAGTAGCTTTTATTTGTCATTTGGAAAGAATGCGTATCTTCCTCAGATGGGATAACATTAACAATTAGAAATATGCTCTAGCCAAAACCAATTTTTACATGTAGTCTGCCAGAAACCAAGGTGCTTCACTCAACAACATGTATCCTCTCTCCCGCCCACTGCCCTGCATGGCTTTGCTGGAGAGAACACAGGCGGGTTCTTCGGCCAAGAATGGACCTGTGGGTGGGATGGAGGAGAATGCTGACCAGAAGCGCATCCATTTCCATTCTGGTTTTCTTTCGGTTTCCGAAATGATGTTAAACATACTAATTCTGGCTAGATGAAGAGATGCTTGGAAAGGGTGATTTGAAAAGAAAACATTTTACGGGTACTGCATGTTTGACATAAATACCTAAAAGTTTTCAGAGTAGCTTTAACTGCACCCCACCCCCACGCCCCAACATGTACATCCTGGGTAGACAGCCCATGGGAGCTAATACCTGTCTGCATAATGCTGGACTCACGGGACCTACGTTATCTCTCGAATCTCTTCACAATCCCTTCAAATACAGAGATAAGTTTTAAAAATATGTTAACCTGTCAGGAGTAGCTGTGAGCTGTTCACTTAGCAACAAAGAAACCCTTATTCAGCACCAGATCTTCAATTCTTTATCTCTATGACAAGCAGTAATAAGTTGCAAAGTTCTGTGAATAGAAAGACTAAGACTGCAAGCCCTCTATCGCTGCACCTAATTTGGGGAGGGAATGTTCAGAACGCATTGCACAGAGAGCAGAGATGATGGCTGAGGAGGGAGAGCGCCAGGCAACAAGCACCAACGGGAAACCAAGGAGAGATTCTGGGGAGGAAAGGAGGCGAGGGGGTGGAGGGGGGAGGAAGAGGAAGGATGGGGAGGATGTGGGCGTTGCTGCGGGAGGCCCTTGGGTCTTGGCAAGGAGTGAGTATTGATTCTGGAGGCCTCCAGGAAGCATAATGTGCACACTCACGGATAATATATTTATTTATGATTTATAGCCTGCTGACTTCCAGAAAGGTTTTGATGTGGCTCACCGGCTAGTAAGTTAATGTTTCCTGTACACACTGAGCAGCTCTGAAAAAAAGTGAAAGGGCAGAAGCTCTGTGAGTCATCACCCAACTGTTTAAGTGAGCTGAGAGGGCTGTTTCTTCTCAACGATGTGCCCACAGATGCTGTCAATACCCACTGGTAGGGATCCGGATACAGTCAAGCTCATTGAGCTGACATCGCCGCCAGGATATCATGGGGTTTTTTAGGTAATGGAAGCTTCCCCCTTTAGAAGTCAATCTTCTACAACTTAAAATTTTTACTGATGTGGAAATCTTTGTGTCATGAAGATGCTTGATAACTGATTGGAAGGGAAATGCCAATTTTTTTTTCTCTAGATCTATGTCTTATTTTTGTAACAGTTTTATTGAGGTATAATTCACATACCATAAAATTCACCCTTACTGTGTATCATTTAGTGGTTTTAAGTATATTCTCAGAGTAGGGCAACCATAACCCCTATCTAATCTTAGAACATCCTCAGCACTCCAAAAAGTAGCCATGTACCCAATAGCAGTCTCTCCCTAAGATCCCCCCCTCTACCCCTAGAAGCTACTAATCAACTTTCTGTCTCTGTGGATTCAATTATTTGGGACATTTTTTTAATAAACATAGTTATATAATATGTTGTCCTTTGGGTCTGGCTTCTTTTACTTAGAATAATATTTTCAAGAATGATCCGTGTGGTAGCATGTGTTATATTTCATTTCTTTTAAAACATATTTTTTATTGATTTCAGAGAGGAAAGGAAAGGGAGAGATGATGAGAGAGAATCATTGATCAGCTACCTCCTGCATGCCCCCTACTGGGGATCGAGACCAAAACCCATGCATGTGACCTGATTGGGAATTGAATCATGACCTCCTGGTCCATAGGTTGATGCTCAACTGCTGGGCCTTCGTTTCTTTTTATGGCCAAATAAAAAGGCCTTTGGGTAGATATACCACATTTTGTTGACCCATTCACCAGTTGATAGACATTTGGGTTGTTTCTACTTTGGGGCTTCTATAAATAATGCTGCTCTGAGCATTCACATATAAGATTTTGTGTGGACACGTGCTTTCAACTTTCTTGTCTAGGAACCGCCTGTGAGTGAATACAGATTGAACGAGCTTTCACTCTCATGGTCATGGTGCTATGCTGGGAGCAGGGCAGATTTTCGGGAGCTAATGAGTGCAATGGGCTAGTTTCCCCTGAACTCTGGGTCCCCAAATAGGAGAGCTTGAAAATTTTATATGTCTATATTTTTGAAAATTTTTGGATTCCTTCTGTTCAGTCAGCTGTCATTCCTTGCTTTTGACAGTGAGCCTATCTCAAGGAGAACCCAAAACTTCAACTTGGGCTTCTGAGTCCTGAGAAGACAACCTGTTTAAACTCTCTAAGTCTAGAGAACATGGGCTCTGAATGAAGGACCGAGCTGTTCTCCGAGGAAAAAACACAGGCATACTTTAGTTAAAAAATCTGTTTGGGCAGTTACTTCTGAATTCTCAGTCATGGTTAGGACACTTGAAGTTGTCAAGTAGGAGACCTCCAATTAAGGTGCTATTATATAAAATCTCTCTTTCAGATAGAAGAGATGATTACTTTTAAGATGTTACTTTTGCTGGTATCTAGGAAAATCAATTGAAGAACTGCTGAATTGATTCTAGTCTTAAACCTTTTCACAAAACTCATTTGGTAGGAAGGGAGCCATAGAGGAGCCCTGTCTCCCAGACCATCATCTGCAAAATACAGGTTAAAAGGCCTCTGTATCACTTTGGAATAGGTTTTCACAAAGACTCAAGTAACTGGAGTTTAAACAAGACAGTGGTAGTCCAGAGCTACATAGTAGCCCCACCATTATCAATAACCCAGGCTCCTCCCATCTTTTTCCTTGGCCATCCTTAATCCAGAGCTTCCAACTTCAGCTCCTCACTCAAGATTGCAACACAGCCACTGGGGCATCCTGTTTTCCAGGCAGCAGGGAATGAGCAAGGATAAAAATGATGCACTTCAGGGCTGAACTAGCCCAGTTAAATGGCTTTCCTGGAATCCAATGATGTTCTTTACATCCCATTGGTCTCCTGACTTCAAGGGAAGCTGGGAAATGATAGTTTTTAAGCTGGGTACATTGGAGATTCTATTAGTAAGGAAGAAAAAAGGAAAGGAAATACAGGGAAAGGATAGAGATAGGCAACCCAGAGTCTCTGCCCTGACCTTCTAGGAGCTCATGGTTAAAGATGGACGAGACAAAGGCGGGTCATCCATCACACAGTGTTATACCCAGAGCTGTGCAGAGCCTTACAACAGACCATCCCTGGACCACTTCAAAGCCGATAGGCTTAGATTGTGGAAAGGATGATTTTTGGTGACGGTTGAATTGTCCATCTCATTTCTTCAGTGGGAGGATCAGAGGAGTTTCTGGAGGATATGAAATTTCAGAAGAATGTTAAAGGAAATGATGCTATGAACAGAGACAGTTAAATATGATGGGAATGTCTGGTCCAGAGCCATCTGCATGGTGTCACCTACTCTTGGTTTCCTTTGTGTGTTCAATGAATGCCATTGGTCAGGGGTATTCAGGGAAATGGTTGGATGTATGGAGTATAGTCAGTGGCTGGAAAGGAAAGACACTAATTTCCATGAGAATCTCAAACCTGAATTAGACTCCCATTATTAGCTGTTACCACCGATTGACCTCTTCCTACCTTTGGCATTGTTCTTCACATCCCTATCTTTCTGATTGCTTACACTGAACTACATATCCTTGTAGAAAATCATTACCTACCTCCTGCAAATGGACTTTAAAGGAAATAGAGATCCTCCTAGTACTCTATTCTTTGCATTCTGCTAAAAGTGCTGAGATTTTGAAAAAAAAAGAACACGGGCTACAAAACAAGCAAATTAAACCTAAGATTCTATGTAAGTTGTTTTCTGAAGGTGTCACTTTAAGTAATGTACAGGCATCATTTGAGTTTGACTCACAAATCTAGGTTAGAATTCATTGACAACCTGAGGTCGGTGATAATGGGAACAGGTTAGCAATTTTCTGCACTTGTTTAGAGCTTTGTAATGTTGCATGAACTTGTGGAAATCACATAAATGCTTCAAAAATAAGGGGATTGGGGCGGATAGACCTTTTCAATGCAAAGATTTTCTGAGCAGGGCTTTGTGTTTGACCAGCAGGTCACTTCTTTCTAGCTCTGATCATTACGCCTCTTCAATTCAATTCTGAAGCAGCCCCGTGGTTGCTGAAGCCATAGGACTTTGCTGCTATTCACCATAATATTTCCATGTGTACAGCTGATGATAAGAATATTTAAGAATCCCTAAATAGTATCCAGACATATGAAAAGGGCAAATGTTCCTTCCAGTGCTGAAAGCTATTTGCTTTGGGCACTTGGGAGAATCTGATTCATGATTAAAAGCATTTATTTGAATCAGGCCTTACGCATTTGGTGAAGAGTGTCCACTTCTGCCTCCCCAGGGACTGTGATCTCTCCATCCTCTCCCTCTCCTGTCATTGCCAACCTTTCTGCCCTAGGAGCCCGCACAAGTCTGTCCCAACCTAAAAGTAACCTCCCCTTAGCTTATCTTTCCTCAGAAGAAAAACAAAGCACTCTGCTTGCTGGTCTACTTCCTTGCCTCTACAGCACACTCTACACCTCCGCTCTCTGCTTCTGCTTTCCTACTCTACTACTACTGCTCCACGAACTTCAATGGTGGAAGCCAGCAGTTGCCAAATGCCAGTGGTCACTGGCTAGCCCTTCAGCCCATTGATTCTCTCTGCTGCCCTCAATTATTCAGTTCTAACAATCTGTTCCTCTTTGAAGCTCTGTGTGCCCTGGTCTTCCACCACATCATACTTTCTGGTTCTCCTTAAACAATTTTTTTTCTTGAAAAAAATGTTTTTGTTGATTTTAGAAAGAGGAAGGGAGAGGGTGAGAGATAGAAACATCAATGATGAGGGAGAATCATTTGTGGCCTGCCTCCTGGATGCTCCCTCCGTACTGGGGATTGAGCCTGCAACCCAGGCATGTGCTCTAACCGAGAATGGAGCTGTGACCTCTTGGTTCATGGGTTGACGCTCAACCACTGAGCCACATTGGCCAGCCTGTCCTTGTACATTTCTGACTTCTGTTTTGTGTCTTTAGTAGCTCTACTCTGCCTTGCCCTTTAAGTGCCAATGACATCAGATAAACCACCTGATTTTTTTAATCCATGAAAAGTAGACCGGTTGGGATGGATAATCTCCAAGGTCCTTCCAAGTCATAATAGGAGTCAGAATGCACTGACCTGAGCTACAGTAAACTCTTGTGTTTCATGTAAAAAGAAGTGTAATGAGAGATGAGTAACATTTGGGCTGCAATTCTGCAAAGGCATATTGTTGGCCGCTTCTTTCAGAGATGTCATAGATGCTGAAAACCAGTACGACATCATTCAGCAGTTTATCACCAGTGGGAGACTGACTCATGTGAGTTGTGGTTTTAGTGTAACATAGAACAACGGACCATTCACGTAAAACTCCAGTGCTGTGACTTGGAGGGGAGAGCGGTGTGAATGGGGTTCTTTGGTCACCATGACCCCCAGATATGACCACACACTGGGCTAGTTACTGCCTTAGAGAGGTGGGAAGATTGAAACCACTATCACACAGAGGTTCTCACTGGGACGTTAGTGTTTGACTAAACATAGCAATGGCTGACAAAAATGTTGGCTTTTTCCAATTTTTTTTTTTTTGTGACAATGAAATGGTACCCAGTTTGTAATAGTACTTTAGTTCTATATACTGTACCCAAGATTTCAGATTATTCCCAGAGAGCGGGATTTAACTTGACAGGCAGGGCCAGGAGCAAAAGTTTAAGGGTATTTGAATTTCTAAAGGGGGTGGGTGCAGACACTGCTGGTGGGGAAGGGAAGAGAAGAGAGAGGTTGATGGTGCTGCTCAGATGTGTCTCCCTGTGGGAGCACTTGCACATGCCCTCATGGGTGATGCAGGCTGGTCCTCCAATAAGTGTCTGATTCAACCAAAACCTTTAGGTCGTGGAACAACCCACAATTCTGGGTACTCAAGGCTGAGTCAGATTTGTGTTATTTTGGGATGAAGGATGCAATTTATTTAATATTTGTGAGGATCTCCAATCTGAGAAGCAAGGTCATAAAACCCCAAAGATGTAGAATTTTAATTGCATTATGGGTTGGCAGGAGAGACCTACACACACCATCACTATTAGATTAGATTAAGTTTCCAGCTTAATTAGACAAGGATACAAAATATAATGCTAGGTCATCTGCGAAGCCATTCTGCAAAGGTGTTGCCTTGGCTACAGCAGTAACCAAATTAAGGTCACAGTCAACACAATGGTGGTCACAGTAGGCAGGGCTCTTTGTCATGCTCTTGAGCACACACCCAGGGCACCCTGTTAGCCTCTGTGGGGATGCACAGGGCTGCCGCCCCTGGCCCCTCTGAACGGGGGCCTTAGGATACTAGGTGGGCACCAATGGCAGGCCTGGGAATTGCATTAGCTTCACCTGCCCAGCAATCGGGATGGCATTTTGCCTTACCTGTCAGAGCGAAGGACATCCGGCAATACCCTCCTGGGAAGCCGATTCACTTCTGTGAGTCACACTGCTTTTCCATCTCATTTATGATTCATGACCTGGGCTATATTTTTAGCTTATATTTATTTGGGTCTGAGAAGTGGGCTGGGTGGAAGTGTTGTTTGGAAACTTATGGGAAAAGGAGGAGAAACTGGCGTCATGCTTGAGCGTAGGGGGAATCTGAAATGCGGTTATAGTCCTCTGGCAGTCTGTGATCATTTACTGAGGGCCTACTGTGTGCCACATACTGTGCCAGACTCTGAAGGATGCAAGGTAAATGGGCCCCCAGGAGCTCATCGAATTGTGCGAGCAGACAGTTAACTAGATAACTAATATACTGTAGCTCCTGCCTGCCACCCCCGTTGTATTTCTGGACTCCAGTCATATTGAAGAATTGGGAGGTTTTGGAGTGCCCCTTATTCTTGCCTCACCTCTCGCACATGCTCTTCTCCTTGCCCAGTCTCTCCTTAGTTGTCCTCATGACTCAAAGCAAGATCCCTCCTAATGAAAAGTCTTCAGAGGCTGGTTGGAGACCCTCCTATCTGCTCCCACAGTACCTCGCGTCCCTGAGTTTATCACGCTTCCGTAAAGAGTGCGATTGATTGAGCTCCCTCCACGGTAGAGGCTTATCTATCAGCGCCCCAAACTAGGAGCCGGGTGAAACTGATCTGGAAGAAAAATATCATCCCAGTGTGGTCACTGCCGTTTGCTGAGCCTCTTCTGTGGGCCAGGCCCGGGGCTCAGCACCACAGCATGCATCTCCTCCTCTGAGCCTCCTGGTAAGCCTATGAAGCAGGCATGTCACTGTGCCTACAGATGAGGAAACGGAGGCCTTCCAGGTGAAGGGATTTGCCCGGGTTCTTTCCCAGGCAGTGCACGCAGAGCTGAGGTTCACACCCAGGCCCGCCTCTCCGAGCTCATGCTCCTACACTAGGACACGGCCCTGCATCCCTTTTATGTTGCTGCACCCGTCAGGGTAGACTGGGTCCTGCTCTGTTGATAAGCAAGCCCAGCATCCCAGTGGCTTAGACAAAAATGGTTTATTTCTTGCTTACGCCATGCGTCCACAGCAAGTTGGCTGGCAGGGGGTTGGGGATGGGGGGTGGGGGAGAAAGGAGTCTCTGATCTGTGTTATTCTTCCTCAGGACTGGGCTGAGGGAGGCTCAGGCTCTGTGCTTCCCAATTGACAAGAGACGGGAAATGTGACCCATCACTCCCAATGGGATAGGCCACTTGAGTATCACTGACTAAATCAGGAGCCATGCCCAACCTCAAAGGAGCAGTGAAAGTGCCCCTTCTATGTGCTGGGAAGGGGAAATATTGGAAATATTTGTAGAGCAGCACCAATAATGCCTACATTGGATTATATAAAGGAAAGATTGTACAGAGGAAAAGAAAGTGAGTAGACAGAGGAATGAGCACCTTCCAAGGAATAAGAGAAAGCCTTAGCCTTTTTAACCCTAGGTCTCTGGTTAAATGGCTATTGGGATTAACTATTCAGTGGTCCTTCCCTGTAAGCAGCACCGTGAAGGCTTCTCCTCTGGACACATTCACACTGTGACACAACCTGGGATTTTGTGGGAGAGAGTAGTCCATCGCTAATTCCGAAAGCAACTTCATCTGAGCGGGGCCAGCCTCCCACATCTCACGTCCTCATGGGGAGCCAGTCCCACCAGGTTAGAAACTTTCTCCAAGAAACACAGAAGACAGCGTTCTTGGCCTCCAAGGATTGTACCTATCCAGGGATAAAAATCCCTTCATAGCTTCTGAGTAGGCTGGGACACGGTGTCAGCACTTGGCAGTCCGCACAAAGGACTTAGCTTAAAGCTGTTGGTTGTGGATTTTGAAACTCAACATTAAAACTGAATGTAAGATACAAGGCCCCTAAGGAGTTTCTGCAAAAAGCACCCTTGGTCAAGGAGATTTCATCCTTGAACCATACAATTCCCGGTCTTGGAAAACAAAGGGTGGCTGACGGATGCTGCGCTGACTGTGTTGGGTGGTGGGTGCAACAGCCGTTCCTAAGTTGCTCTGTTATTATAGAACAGGGGTGGGCAAACTTTTTGACTAGAGGGCCACAATGGGTTCTTAAACTGGACCAGAGGGCCAGAACAAAAGCAACCTGACCATGCTGGCACTCTGATCTTGGGCTGCTGGTGAAAGAGTGGAGGGGAGAGCAAGAGAACCCTCCGCTCTTTTGGCTCCAAGGGCCGAATGGGCCGGATCTGGCCCTCGGGCCGTAGTTTGCCCACGGCTGTTATAGAACCTAACACTTCTGCCACCTATAGCAGATGCCCGCCTTTACCACTCCTCTTTTTCTCTTCTTCATGGGAAACACACACACACACACACACACACACACACACACACACACACACACAGATTGTTTGGGTGGGTAGAGGAGAGATACAATGCATTATCTTCAATCCAGAAGTTTCTAGTTTCCTGAATTCATGTTCATTTTAAATATCTCCAACTCTACCATGGTGGGGCTTGGGGCACTGCAGCGGGTAAGCATCAGGGAGACTCCTTCTGCCTGACCCAGGTACCATGAGGTGAGGGAACTGCTGTCAGCACGTCGCGTCCATAGGATGAAACACTGAGTCTGCTAAGTCAGTGTTCAACATTGCCGAGTGCTAGCTAGTGTGCTTCACAGAAGCAGGGCGTGGCATCTCCCCTCGATGGTGAACTTCTCCAGGTCAGGTACCTGACCTGGAGTAGCACAGCTGTAAGCATCGAGACATCGGGGTTCTTCTCCTTTAACCAGGCCTGTGGCCTTTGAGCAGACCATTGCATCTCCCGGAGTCAGCTTTCCCATCTGTAGAAAGTGTCTTCTACGCCCGTTCAGGTTCTGTCAGAGTTTCACATATAAGTGAAATCGTGCCATATGTGCTATGTGACAACAGACAGTATAAATCTCTGGGCAAAAGCTCATGACCACAGCGGCTGACTTTCCTGCTGTGCCCGCCTCAGAGAGCCATGCGTGTCTCCCAGCACCCGGGTGTGGAGATGCTCCTCGGAGAAGTCACAGCCTCCCGAGTGCCGTCAGGGTGGCTTTGCCGCAGGAATGACCTCCAGCTGAGTGACTGTCTGTGGGCAGAAATGAGACCTCTCAGCTCAAACAATCCCCCGTGTGTAGGGCTTGTCAATGGGAGTAGGACTGTTGGTATGAGACACCACACAGCCGCCTCATGGGATGCAGATGGTTGTCATATTTTTCTCGCCCACAGACAACCAGTACTTTTCCCCCCAGTAATTAGGTGGGTTTTTGGACACTTGTAGACAGCCTGTATCCTAATGTATTCCAGTGTCTGCAAGGTGTCAACCAGACCAAGATCTTTACTGTTGATCTGGGCTTCTGACACGCAAGACTCTCTCTATGTGTGGGATCCTGGGGTGCCTCTGTCAAAGAGAAACTTTTCTCCTGAAGCAACATAAAACTTCCCTCATTTAATTCTAAAATTCCCCAGGAGCTATGCTGAGGTGTCGTCAGTTCTGCTTGCCTTCGAGGGACCAGGAGTGGGCTGCGGAGCAAGGAAAGTGCATCCAGGCCAGGGCGGGGGGGCCAGCGGGCCAGGAGAGCTCCCTCCCCAGCCGCCTGGGCTTGCTCTGGCCCCTGCGGAGGGAGAGCTGCCTGTGGAAGAACCAGCAGAGACACGACTTACTTTTAGAAGATTCCATCTCAGTGAATATGAAGGACTCAGAGGGTGAAATTCCCTGGGTGCCAGGACCGCAAATGTGAGGGAATGGACAAATCCAGATTTTCAGGCTTTTGAACCTGGAGCAGAAGAAGCTTTCAGCAGAGTAGATGTATGTTTGGAATTTAGAAAACATGTTCAGCCCGGCCAATGTGGCTCAGTGGTTGAGCATCAAGCTACGAACCAGGAGTTTGTGGTTTGATTCCCGGTGAGAGTACATGCCCGTGTTGCAGGCTCGATCCTCCATGTGGGGCATGCCAGGGGCAGCCAATCGATGGTTCTCTCTCGCCGTTGATGTTTCTCTTTCCTTCTCCCTTCCTCTCTGAAATCAATAAAAAATATATTATAAAGGAGGAAAGAAAGAGACAAAGAAAGAAAGAATGAAAGAAGAAAGGAAAGATAAAGAAAGGAAAAAAGAAAGAAAGAACCTAACACAGTGGCCCCTCAAATTAACTTTGGTTGACCGAATTGAACATTTTCTTTGCATTCGATCAACCAAAGTTAATTTGAGGGGCCACTGTGTGCCTCGCAGTATTCTAGGTGTTGGGGACAGTGCAGTGCGGCTCTCAGCTACTAACCTTCCAGTGCGGGAGACAATAGACACAAATGCACAGCACAGTCAGCAACAAGTGCTCTGAAGAAACACACCAGGGGCCAGAGAACACGGAGGAGAGGGGAGGGTCAGCAGCCCTGGGCTCTTGGATGGCCAGTTTCACTGTCCAATCACTCCACAAAACATCAGAATTGGGCAAGACCACCCACCTGTGCCTCTTCCACCGAGGCCTGCCCTCTGCTTAGTCTCACTGAACACCCTAAACTTGCTCTCCCATAGAGCTCCCATCCCAGAGGTGGGTCCCCAGCCCCACTGCCTGCCTGCCCAGGCTTTCACGAGGTCAGGATGGCACTACAGGGGAAGGACTTGTCCACACCGAGCACATTCTGACCCAAACCCGGCACGAGGAGGGCTTTGGCCAGCTTCACTTCAGGGTTATTTTAACTGGCAAGATATCCCTCTAAGAAGGAGCACATGACAGATGGCCCAGTAGGGATGCAGGTTATTTCGAGACTTCCTGAACATCATTTCTTGGCTCCTTCATTCAAGTAAATCATTTATTGCCCTCGAAGAGGTGCCGGGAGTAATGATGACTAAGACTCATGCCCTGCCCTTGAGCAGCCCACACACAGTCCAGCCGTGGGCAGAGGCCTTTGAACAGATCAACTGCAGCACCACTGGGCGAGGGCAACCTTGAGGTGTGACCAAGATGCTCTGGAGCCCAAGGGAAGAGCAGTGAACTCTGCCACAAGGGTGCTGAAGAAGATTTCAACAGCCGCCATGGTTCCTGATGCCTCCCTCATTGGTTCCTCACTCATCCATTCACACAGATTTCCTGAGCAGTTTGTATCAGGGCCACACCCTGCCTGCAGATGCTATTCGTGTGGCCTGTTGTTGTTGTGGCTGTCATTGTCTGGCAATAGCTATGCTGAGATATAATTCACATACCATACAAGTCACCCTTTGAAAGCTCACAACTCAATGGCTTTTACTACAGTCGTAGAGTTGTGCAACCATCGATGATATTAAAACACTGTTATCAACCCCCAAAGCAATCCTGTATCCTCTAGCAGTCATACCCCGACCCCCCAGCCTTCCAGCCCTCCTTTCTGGCTCTGTAGATTTGTTGATTCTGGACATGGCATAGAAGTGAAATCGCACCATATGTGGTATTGTGTGTGACTTCCTTCTTTCCCTTAGAATAATGTTTTCAGGGTTCACCCAGGTGATATAGCACATATCAATACTTCATGCCTTTTTTTTTTTTTTTTATAAATATATTTTATTGATATTTTACAGAGAGGAAGGGAGAGAGCTAGAGAGCTAGAAACGTCAATGAGAGAGAAACATCGACCAGCTGCCTCTTGCACACCCCCTACTGGGGATGTGCCCGCAACCAATGTACATGCCCTTGACCGGAATCGAACCTGGGACCTTTCAGTCCGCAGACCGACGCTCTACCACTGAGCCACACCGACCTCGGCTACTTCATGCCTTTTTATTGCCATTGCACGATATATCACATTTTATTGATCCATTTATCAGTTGTGGATATTTGGGTTGTTTCTACTTTTCCACTATTCTGAATAATGCTGCTATGAATATTTGTGTGCAAGTGTTTTGTATATTTTCCATTTTCATATATATATATATATATATATATATATACACACACACACACACACATATATATATATATATATATATATATATATATATATAGAGAGAGAGAGAGAGAGAGAGAGAGAGAGAGGTGGAATTGCTGGGTTATATGGCAATTCCAAGTTATACCTTTTGAGGACCTGCTAACCTATTTTCCTACTGACTACACCATTTTACAATCTCATCAGCAACATAGTTTATCCACATCTTTGCTAACTCTTGCTATTTTCAGCTTGTTGGTTTGCTTTTTAAATTATAGTTAGCCCAGAGGGTGTGAATTAATGTCTCATTGTGGTTTTGATGTGCAGTGCTCTGGTGACGGGCAATATGGAGCACTTTTTATGTGCTTATTGGCCACAGGAATACGTTCTTGGGAGAAATGTCTGTTCAGATCATCTGTTCATTAAAAGCTAGGTTACTTTTTAACCTAAAATGCTCTAGAGGTTCAGAGGAAAGGGCAGGTGGCTAGGGGTCGGCAGCGGTGGGTGCCCTAGGGTTGGGGGTGAGCCAAAGAGCAGAGGCAGCAGGTCCCTGGAGTGGACGATGTGGGGCGGCTGGTGAGCGCAGGCAGTGCCAGTAGGGTCCTGAGGCAGAAACTCCTGGAGTGAGCGAAGCCTGAGGGGAAAGTAACAAAGTAGAGACAATGTCCAAAGATTATGAAGAGAACATTCTTTCCCTTCTCCCCCACCATCTCCCCCATTTTTTTTTTTTTTAAATGAGAAGGACCCGAAGTTTTAAAGTTGGCAGGAAAGTCTTGCAGTGCCTTTGGGCCACATTGCCGAACTCTGTCATTGTTGAACATTTATCGCATGAAGGTCAGACCCTTGTCGTATCGTCCTTGAAGATAAACTGTTCTAAGTGTTCTGATGGCTTCAGAGTGCCCTTCTTCCTTGTCTTGCCAAGCGCAGGGCCTAGGCCTTAAACCCTCCCTTGAACAATATTCCTCCATCCTCCCAGGGCAGGGGCAGGCACTGTCTAAGGAAGGGACTATGCCACTGGGGGGGAAAAAAGGAGGAGGGGTACTTAATCCCACTAGTAGTTCATAAACTCTGGTTCCTAGAGATTAATTTAATTTTTAGGCCTTATTTAATTGTTTAACTCCAAATAATACTACCTACTTGTCTATATATATAAAAGCCTAAGCGACCATTGCAACCAAAACAATTGAATGGATGACCTAACAGGCTGTGTGGGGCGACCAGGCTTGTAGGGGGGTTAGTGAGGGCCGACCAAACGACCAAGCAGTGGGCCTAAACCAGCAGTCGGACATCCCCCAAGGAGTTCTGGATTGGAGAGGGTACAGGCTGGGCTGAGGGGATCTCCCACCCCGTGCAAGAATTTTGTGCACTGGGCCTCTAATTTTTTTTTAAACAATATAAACAATACAAAAATATAAAATAAAAAGTGAAAGGCTGCCTCTCTCCCATGCCCAGAGGTAACCACTGTTAGCAGTGCCTCTGCATCCTGCAGACACCCTCTCTGAGGCTACGAGACTATATCGTTCTGAAAGAGAGTCAGGATGAGGAGAGGTTCCCATAAACTAGCTCTCATTCCTCTTCTCCGAAAACCCCAGTAATTCCTCGTCTGGCATGCAGAGTCCAAGATACACACGGCCATGAATAGGCTGTTCATCTCTCCCTGGGAGCTGGGGGGTGGCAGCTCAGACAGTACAACAATATTATGACTGCCCGGGGCATGAGGAGAGTGAGCTGGGAGGTAGGAGGGCATCTGCCAGGTGCTGAATGGGAAGGTTGTCTGAGCTGTGCCGAGACTCGCCCCTTTCTCACTCGCCCCACGGTGTCCTCCCCTCAGCCCCTGGCGGGAGTGAGGGAGTGTCTTGTCTCCTGTGCCGCCTCCTGCTGTCCCCAGGGGAGCCTGGTTCATGCCTCTTCTTACCAGGTGGCCCCCTCCTTACCCACCTGGGTGCCCTAAGGCGGAGTTTGTGGGGCCCGCTGGAGGAGCCCTCTGTTGGGATGGTCCTGTTATACAGACTCACACACAGGGCCCAGACGTGGACTTGGGCTCTAGAAGAAACCCTGGTTTCATCTCACCGAACAAATGAGACAGAGCCAGGCACCGTCCCTTCATGGGCCTCAATTTCCTCGTCTACTCAATGGAATGAACAACAATGACTAACCCCACCGAGAGAAAAGTCATCCTATCCTTATGGGGCTGGGTTTCCCAAGAACACAGACTGCATCCTGTGCAGATTGGCCTTCAATAAATGAATGAGAGGTATTGTCACCCCTGGTTTACATCTAACTCAACAAACTAAACTTCTTCCTTGGGCATTGACATTCAGCCACCATCCACGTATGCAGCCAGCAGGCACCTAAACAAAGAAGGGGAGAGATTATTTTTATGCTCCCTCGCTTCCTGCTTCCTCACAGCAATGGTTTCTGAGTGAAATGGACTGTGTGAGCCAATGGGGAGGCCAAACCCATTCTGGTTTTTGAGGTAAACAATCATTGATTTCCTCCCTTCGCTCTGCTCGGAGTGGCTTCCTCACAGGCCTAGAGTGGAGGGGATGTACTCATTGTCATGATCACTGCAGGCTTACCTTCCTTCCTTCCTTCCTTCCTTCCTTCCTTCCTTCCTTCCTTTCTAATCCTCACAAGGATATTTTTCTTGTTGATTTTTTTAGAGAGTGGAAGTAAGGGAAGAGGGGAGAGGGAGGGAGAGAAAGAGAGAGGGGGAGGGAGAGAAAGAGAGAGAGAGAGAGAGAGAGAGAGAGAGAGAGAGAGAGAGAGAGACATTGATTCTGGAGAGATACATCAATTGGTTGCCTCCCACACACACTCCACCAGGTCTGGGGATCAAACCTGAAACCCAGGTATGTGCCTTGACTGGGAACGGAACCCACAGCCCTTTGGTGCACAGGCCGATGCTCTAACCACCGGTCAGGGCACCTCAGGCCTGGCTGAGAGGCCTACAGGGAACCTTCCCTTCAGCACCTCATGCCTCACGTTTCTTCAGAAATTTCACTCCATCTCAGGGAGGCTGCAGAAGGTGTCACCGGTGCTATTGTCAACAGGCAAGTGTGTGAAGCAAAACAGGTTTCTATGGAGGGGCGAGGGGGCATCAGAAGCCATACCATGTTCTGCCCTTGAAGTAAGGAGATGAGGTGGTCAGCACCTTGAAATGTGATTAAGAACCAAACCCTAGAAGGTCCGCTCTCCCCCTTCCCATCCACCCCTACTCTGCACTAGGAACCCCACCACTGGAATCGCCCCATTTGGGCCCGGTCCCTCACGTGGGAGCTCAATATCATTGTGGGCTTCTCCCACAACACCTGAGGGCAGAGCACTGCCTCCCCCCCATCCATGCCATTGCAAAGCCCTCTCGGTTTCGGTTGATGCCAATCCCTGAGATGGGGGAATAACAAGACACACATGGAGGAAGTAACAAAGAAACCCAGAAGCCTTCCGGAGGCGATCCTCCTGGCCTGCAATTCCCGAGGCCTCGTTCTCCTGTGCTCCTCACTCATTCTGGGTCCAACCTTCTCCTCCCTCCCTCTGCCCAGTTGAAAGGTGCTGTTGGAGTGGAACAGTAAAAGCCATATTCACTCTTTCATCAGTATTTCCCTGTCCCCGGTGATGGGGACGCCGTGGTGGTCAGGGTCCTTGCCGAGGGAAGGAAGACAGGGAACAAGCGAATCAACAGGCGAGCCTGATCATGGTCAGTGGCATGAGGGGGACGCATAGGGGCGGCGATGAAGGGCGAGGGGAGGGCTTCTGGGTCAGTGACATCTGCATTAAAACCTGAGGGGTGAGAAGGAGGCAGTCCTGCAGAGCAACAGGGGGAGAGCTAGCCGCGTGGGGCGAGGAGCCGCAGTGCAAAGGCCCTGGGACTGGAAAGCGTTGGGTGCATCCAGGACTAGAGAGAAGGCCCATGTGGCGGCAAAGAGCATGGGGGGCGGTGGGGAAGGGGAGTGACACGGACAGAGTGGAAGGGCAAGCAGGGCCAGAAATCCCGGGGTCTAGGTTTATAGGATTGCGTTTGTTTGGAGAATTCGTGCCAGGCAGTGTTAGGTAGTGCAGGGGCATGTTCTGCTATTCCCTTTGGAAAATCACTCCGGCAGAGTGTGAAAAATGTAGTTTCTTGGTCACGGTTTAAAAAACTATGCCCTGCCCTAGCTCTGTCAATGGATAGAGCATCAGCCTGCAACCTGAAGGGTCCCAGGTTCCATTCTGGTCAAGGGCACATGCCTGGGTTGCAGGCTTGATCCCTATTGGAGGACATGCAGGAGGCAGCTGATCAATGATTCTCATCATTGATGTTTCTATCTCTCTTTCCCTCTCCCTTCCTCTCTGAAATCAATAAAGATATATTTTTTTAAAAAACCCACACAAAACCAAACCCAAAACCTGTGCATCACCTCATCTCAAATAGAATCGCACAGAAGGGGAAATGAGGCCACCTGTGCGCTGAGCAGGGCCTGGGGGTGTAGGCCAGACCTGTCTCCCAATCTGTGTGGGCAGGCCATTCTTTCCAGCGTGAGGCGTGCAGGAAATAGGGAAGTGGGAGGAAAATTCTGGAATAGAAAGAGACACTGGAAGTCAGGAAAAGTGGGCGTAGCCAGTGAGGTTAGGAAAACCTTCAATTCACCTTGGCAGGGAGCTTAGAAACCTTGGAATCTTATTGCATGACAGTTCTGAGATGGCTTTCTACCACCCCCCTGACCTAGCTTTCCTTCCCTGCTAAGTCTTATGGATAATTGAATTGAAATTTCTAGGCACCACTCACTTCCCTGAGGTGCTCAGGCCTTGGGAAGTTAAGTGTGATGGGGACAGAATAAGACATTCAAAGGTGTGTGTGTCAGTGCTGGAGACCTCAGCGAGGTGTGGGCAGGAATCGCCAGGTGGTTGTCCTGGCAGCATGCCCTCCCCAACCCTAGGCTCTCGGCAACCCCTTTGGACCGGCCAGCTCTTAGGATGCTAAATCTACAGAATTTGTTCAGAAATGATACACGGAGTGTCCGAAGAGGCCTCCCTGGTCCCTCCCACCTTTCCACAGGGTTTGGGCCATTTCCAAGCAGAGGGGGGCTGGATGGTTTCCAAAGGAAAGCTAACAGGAAGCATATAATTTTCAAGGAGCCGACGGATCACTTTTGGTCAGACCACGTGGGTCTCCTCACATTTCTGAGCTCATTCTCTGAGAACCCCTCTTCCTCAGCACCTAGGGCTCTGCTAAGAGGACTCCCTCCCCGGCCTCACCTGGCAGAGCTACCAGCCGGCTCCCGAGCCTGCATCCCAGGCTTCACTCCTCTCCACGCTCCCTGAACCCGGCGCGTCATTTCCTGGACGCCCCACCAGGGCCTTTCAGCCAGCGGGTCCCCAACCAGCTCATCTTCCCGGCCCCGGCTTTCCTGTTCCTGTTGATGGAATCACTGTTCCCTCTGCCACCCCGCTGGATATGCCTGAGTCATCCTTGACTCACCCTTCTCATTCTCTAGATCAAACTAACTCCCGAACCACGTAGTATCTATTTCCGTGATGCCACTTGACTCTGTCCCCTCCTTCCGACGGCCCCATCCCGTTTGGGTGTGGGCTGTCATTGCCTCCCTCGGGGCAGGCACATCCTCACTGTTCCCTCACGGCTTCCCGCCCCCACACTGCTGCTGGCATAGGTGCTCACACTGATCGCATTGCTCTCACAGCGGCCTGGCGGGGCTCCCTCTGCTCCCATATTAAATAGAAACCATCTTTGAGCTTTGTAAGCCACAATTCCTTTTCTAATACTATGTGTTCAAGTTAAATCTACTTATTCTTGGTGTAGGATGTAATGGTTTGTCTTTTCTTGCCCTCCCTTGTGTGATTTTGCAAAAAAATAAAAAATAAAATCTATTACTAAATCCTATATTACCTGCATCTATAGGCTTGTTTTATCTCCTTAGAAGATTCAGTGTTTCTGTATTATTAGTCTCACATCTGCGTATACTTCCTCTAATATTGGAGCACATGCATGTACCACACACTGCCCTCAGGACGCCTGTATGAAATGATTTACTCTCACAGCAGTTCTGATTGTATCCCCATTTCCCTGATGACAAAACTGAGATGCAGAGACGCTGAGTAACTTGCGGAGGCCCCATACCTGACACGTGGCAGAGCCTGCATGCTACATCCCGTGGTCTGGCCCCGGAGCTCAAGCTGTTAACCAGTGAATTCATATTTGTCTTTGTTACCTGCGTTCCTGACGTTACAGTTTGGCTTTAGCTGACGTTTTATACCTGAGCTGACGTTTAAGGAGTATGTCCATTACTGGTCCGAAACAGCAATGGCAGGCTGAGTGTGTAAATGTAATTTGTTAGCAGGAGCTGATTTAAGGTGTTGATATAATGTGAAATCACTCTAAAGTTAAGAGACATCTTTGTGCTATTATTTTTCCCACCTGTTCTTTTTCTTTTCTTTTTTTTCCTATTCCAGTACATGGGCTGTATTGAAGTGCTGCAATCAATGAGGTCACTGGATTTTGGAATGAGGACTCAAGTTACAAGGTAAGAGAACAAGAAGGGGAGAGGCTTTGAGGACCATGTGTTACTTTTCACTTTATTATTATTTTTTTTTAATAAGAGAAAATTTATTTAGAAAGTCGCAGAGGTAGAAAAATCAGCCAGCTGGGCTACGTGGGCTCAAGAAGCAAGTTACAGAGAGGCAAAAGAAGAGGACAATTGTTGTTTGTTTGTTTGTTTGTTGTTTTAAAGAGGACCGTTTTTAAAGTCACAAGAGTTTCTCCCCACAGAAATGCCATGCAAGCCTTTAAGGTCCCCATGGGTGTTAGTCACATGACTGGAAGGTGAAACACAGTCCGGTGACCTGGGATAAGTCCCTTTATCTCATCGCATGAAAGGTTCCCCAGCTCTGTGGCAGAGCGCCTGCATGGTATAGGAGAACTGGTAAGAGGATGCAGCCATAGAAATAGCTGGTTTCCCAAGAACCAACAGTGTTTAAAATTATATAGGGCCTTACAGAGTCTGAGACCTGTTGAAGAAGTAGCTGTTGAAGAAGAAGATGAGAACTCTCATCTCCCCAATTTGAAACTCTGTATTCAGTAAACATAACTCCCCAGTCCGCATTCCCCACCCTGCCCCAGCCTCTGGCAGCCACCGTTCCAGTTCATGTCTGTGAATGTGACTGCTCTAGGCACTTCATATACGTGGAATCATACAATGTTGGTCTTTTATTTGATAGCATAATGCCCTCAATGTTTATCACTAGGCCAAACAATGCGACTACTTTGAAGGCTGCTGCTGGGCACTGCTAGATTGTTCTACAGAAGAGCTGCACTAGGTGGTGCTCCTCCCTCCCACCATGTATCTGTCTTTTGTTAGGGTCTATTTTGTAAATCGTTGTAAACTTGTAAATTTATATTTTCCCTTTGTTTAATAAATGGTAAAAGACTTTTTTTTTCTATGCCATGAAGTTTCTAAGTGTGGCTAATGTACAAACCCAAGGAAGGTGTCTGTCGTGGTTTCTGGATAGTATTCCTTGCAGATGTGTCTGTGATTTGGGCATGGCCAACTGTGCTCTGGGCAGATTCGAGGAAGCTCGAGGGTGGTGGGGTTTGTTTTTTTTTAGATCTGGTGGTGAGGAAGGCCTCTCTGAGGAGAAGTTATTTGAGCTAATCTCTGAATAAAGTAAGGGATCCAGCCATGAGAGCGTCTGGGAGAGAGAGCTCAGGCAGAGGGAAGGTGGCGTGTACACCATTGGTCCATAGTGTCAACCCTGACAAAGCCCCGAACCTGGGCAGCTGGTCTGTCCGGTAAGAGAGTGAAGAGAGTGCATCTTCTTCCAAGCATGGGTACCAAGCAATGACCAGTGGGCTCCAACTCAGGGGAGGGAGAGGCTGGATGGGAGGTTCGGGGTTCAGGATGCCCTGCGGTGCAAGTGGCCTGCTTTGAAGTCAGGAGCCCCCCGCCGCCACGTTAGCCCAGGTTGTCTGTGGTGTGGCGTGAAAGCCATGAAGTTGATTGTTGTGCACCAGGGCTGACATGTCTCCCTGCTGCAGAAGCGTATGTTCTAGGCCGCCCTCCCCAGCTCTCGAACCCATTCTCTGGAGCTTGTAGAGTTTGAGGTGCTGTGTCTTGTAGCTACCTGGGCTCAGCAGCAGTCCTGGTTGTTCCAAATGGAGCAGGAGAAAAGCCACCAAGGAAAGTGAGGTAGAAGACAAAGGAGAAAAGATTAAATAGGTATGTCCCACTTTAAGGAGTTAACCGAAATCGAAATTTACTGAACAGGACAGTTATGATGAAGAGTGAACCCCTGGATTCCTCGTTATGAATTCCTTGCTGGTATTTCAAAGGAAATTCAATATAGAAAAGAAAGTGTTTTTACTTTCCCCCCAAGGACAGTGGTCAACAAACTCATCAGTCAACAGAGCCAAATATCAACAATACAACGATTGAAATTTCTTTTGAGAGACACATTTTTTAAACAACTTCTTCTAACGCCACTTCTTCAAAATAGACTCGCCCAGGCCGTGGTATTTTGTGGAAGAGCCACACTCAAGGGGCCAAAGAGCCGCATGTGGCTCGTGAGCAGCATGTTTGCCGACCACTGCTCTAGGAGCTCACATGTTGCTGAAAGTGGGAGTGATCTTTGAAACTCTAGGCCCCATGGGACAGTCTACAGGAGGAGGTAGGCTTCAGTATCAGTGCTCAGCCATAGGTTTCCCTGCATGTTAGCTGGGTGGGAACATTCATTCCATTTGGGGCCAGCATCGTTTCTTTGGTCCCCCTCGCACCTCGCTATTGGACGGGTGCGTTCTATGAGGTGTGTACCTCAAAGCCACATGCGCGTTGCTGGGCACAGTGTTCTCATGTGACCAGCATAAGAAAATGGCTCACTTTCCTCCAAACCTCTAATGTCCACCCCACTTCCCAAATACCTACTCTTCTTCTATCTCTCTTAATTTTTCCTTCTTTATGTCGTTCTCCTTTCCTCTCTCAACTCCTGTGCATTTTGACATTCGCCTACTACTTGCTTTATGACCAGTTGTCTTAGATGTTACTATTAAAATATTCCTCTGGAATCAGGCTTCACACGGCTTTAAATTTAACTTTCACATATCCACGAAGTTTCAGTTTGCTCATATCTTACTGAATGCAAGAAAATAATTTTCAAAGGACCAGTTAGAATTCTAAGAGAAAAGACCTTTGTTTCTCATGGCCGATGGGCCACCCTGATAAATGGTCTTACCATGCCTGTGCTAGGTCACGCCTTATTCCAGATAACAGGGCGGCAGCAACAAGAAATGCCTGGTAGTCAAGGGGGAGCTGGGATTAAGGCACATGGATTGGGTCAGCATTTGAAACAGAGGAGGAAGGTGGGGCACAGTTCTTGTCTTTCGGAGGGACCTGCCTGCCAGGTTTGGGGGCTGAGTCCACAGGGCCTGGAACACAGAAAGTACTCAAATGGGGCAGCAGAGAAAAAGGAGAGGGCAGGGGGCACTCACTTCATAGCCCCCCGCCCTCTGTCCCTCAGTCCAGACTTAGTCCCCGAGGGAGCCCCGTGTTACTGCTGTTCCTCCACGAATCCCCACCCACATTGATCTTGCCTGATTTACGACCAGATCTCAACCTTAGTAAATGAGTATTCAGGCAAAGGAGGAGGTTTTCCTCCACAGAAACGGGAAACACGATCATTAGAACAAAGGCTCACAGCCACAGCTGTCTTCAAACGTCTGGAAAACAATACCGAGGAAGTGAAGAAAAGAGAGGGGATGAAAACCATGGTAAGGTTGATCTAGTCCAGGCGTGGGCAAACTACGGCCCGTGGGCCGGATTCGGCCCGATTGGCTGTTCTATCCGGCCCGCGCTGAGCTGAAAGAGTGGGCCGTACCCTTTTATGTAATGATGTTTACGTTGAATTTATATTAGTTCACACAAACACTCCACCCATGCTTTTGTTTCGGCCCTCCGGTCCAGTTTAAGAGCCCATTGTGGCCCTCGAGTCAAAGAGTTTGCCCACCTCTGATCTAGCCATTTGTTTTCTTCCTTAAAAATGTTCTCATGCCGAAACCAGTTTGGTTCAGTGGTAGAGCATTGGTCTGTGGACTGAAGGGTCCCGGGTTCGATTCCGGTCAAGGGCATGTACATTAGTTGCGGGCACATCCCCGGTAGGGGGTGTGCAGGAGGCAACTGGTCGATGTTTCTTTCTCATCGACGTTTTCTAGCGCTCTCTCTCTCTCTCCCTTTCTCTCTGTAAAATATCAATAAAATGTATATTTTTAAAAATGTTCTCATCATGAGTTTAAAAACAAAACACCTCATTTAATCTGAAACACACACACACACACACACACACACACACACACACACACGCACAAAATCAGGTCACTAAACCCTAAGGCTCAACTTTCATCCCTTGAATAAGCATCCACATCATGCAAAGACGAAATCTTCTGTCTCCCCCTAAGGATGCCTCCCTCCTTGTGTCTGGTACCGTATTGGGTACCTGAGGCAGGCGGAGGAACACGCCCATCAAGGGCAGTCACGTAAGTGGAGCTGGTGGGACAAGCCTGGCTTCCAGCCCCAAAGAACAGAGCTTCATGTCATCGGTCACATTTAGTTCGTCACCCACAGGACATAATACAGGTGTGGGAAAAAGTAGGTTTACAGTTGTATGGGAAATAATACAATGATGAAAAAGTAATAATACAAAAATAAACTGTATTTTGTGTACTCGCAATTGTAAACCTACTTTTGCCCCACCCCATTTATCCAAGGGGCAAGGCGTACTGCTGGTGGGAGGGACCTCCAGGTCACAGGCTTACTGCTTTGGCATCCTCCTGCATTTTTCACCTTACATTTGTAACTCCTATTTGGGGGGGGGGGTGAAGGGGGAAACAAAGGAACGAAAAGAAAAAAAATAAAACCAACAACAACAGCCAGACAAAGTGCAAGGTACCTAGTACAGGATCTGCCCACGCCACACTCCAGGACAGCTGGGAAGCCGAGGCTGGTGCTGGGCTCACCTCATTCTGTGATTGCCATCCCTAAGGGTAGGGGTACAGGGCGGGGGTAGAGGGGGAAAGGGGAGAAACAGGTCTGTGTAAGGAAATGGGGAGCTGATAGAGAAGGAGTGGTGAATGTTCCTTTTGGGGTCCTGGTCTAGGACTCGTTTTCTCTAGCTGATCCTAAGGGGCTGCATGTTGTGGATTATCTATCTGCCTGTGCCATCCCATGGGGAAGAAAACCCTGATCAGTGTTTTCCTGAACTGCTGCTGCAGACATTCGGCAAACTGTTCTGGTGGTTTGGTACCAGGCAAAGCAACAAGGATGCAGAGATCATAATTCAGAGGACGTTGTAACTGGACCAATTTCCTGTTTGGAACATTATTGCTCCTGAGCAGTGATTAGCTTACTAGCTTAAAGGTTTGATTCTTTGGCTTCAGCAGGACATTAAAAGCAGTTCTTCAGAGACAAATGCATACTTCGTGTGTGTGTGTGTGTGTGTGTGTGTGTGTGTGTGTACACACACACGAGTGTGGGCAACCATTAGATAGATGCAAAGTGGGTCCAGGATGCAGCTAAACATTTATGTAAAGATCTGTGCATGTGGTTTCTAAGAAATGTGGACATTAGGAGGGAAAGTATTCTGTAGAGGTCCATATTTTCATGTTAGGGAGCTAAGTTACTATATCTTTGAGTACAGGTTGGCATTTATCTAAATTTTCTGAGAATTGCAGGGATGGGATTGGTGCAGCTCTGTGTGGGTAAGTGTGTGCATTTCCGCCTAAAACTTGGAGTAACTGTATGGCACCAGGTGTGTGTGTTGACCTGTGGGGAGGCCGTGGAGGTAGGAGTAGGATTGCAGCCCACATGACATGCCAAATGAAGACCATGAGAAGAGGCCAGTCTATTAGCTTGCCAGGCAAGTGAAGACTCCAATGAGGAAATTTACTGAGAAGAGTGGAAAGGAGGTTTACGGTTCATAGTGGTTATGCTAAGGATGGAAACATGAGCATTCTGGCTGAGACAGATGTATGTGATTGGGTTAAAAATATTTAATTGTTCATTGGTCAGGAAAGAATGTTAAGATGCTACTAAGGGTCTGGTGTCCCAAGGTCAAGGCTTATGTCCTTTACAGTTGGTAAGAATATCTACAATAAAACAGAAGAGTGAAGCCTGGTTGGCGTGGCTCAGTGGTTGAGTGTTGACCTATGAACCAGGAGGTCATGGTTCAATTCCCAGTCAGGGCATATGCCTGGGTTGCAGGCTCAATCCCCATTGGGGGGTGTGCAGGAGGCAGACAATCAATGATTCTCTCTCATCATTGATGTTGTCCTCTCCCTCTTCCTTCCTCTCTGACATCAATAAAAATATATTAAAAAACACACAAAAAAAACAAAGCATAACAGTCAAATGCTCCTAGACACATTGATGTAGTGGAAGTACTTCCTTTCACAAATGTAGATGTCAGGAAACCTTTGCAGGAGGTTTTTATATGAGTGTGTGTGTGTGTGTGTGTGTGTGTGTGTGTGTGTGCAACCACCACTTCTAGCTTCAAGTTCCGCTGCTCCTCAGTTTCTCATAATCAATTTTGGACTGAGATCTCACTTCTCAGATATCTGAGATGAAATTTCCAATTAAATTCCTTTTAGAAGACTTCAGAAGTCTAATTAATAAAAGAAAAAATGTTACCAAGCAATTTGGAAGAGTTTTGAGTGCATGTCAGAGTTAGGTGAAGAGAGAGAGGACATGAAAGTCAACAGTACGTTCTTGCAAAACCAAGATGGCAGCATAGGTAAACTCCTGAACTTGTTGCCTCGCACAACCACATTAAAACTACAACTAAAACACAAAATGAATATCATTCAGAACTGTGGGAAGGCTGGATGAATGAAAATTCTACAACTAGAAGGAAAGAGAAAAGTGTATTGAGTTCGGTAGGAGGTGTGGAGGTGGGAAAGTGAAATGCAGAGGTACGGAGGCCCGAGTGGAAAAGGGCTGGCAACTGAGTACACTGTTGTCTTTTTCATTCAGGAGGGAGATACAAGCTTCTGATTGCTCTGAACTCCAGACTCATACAGAGAGAAACTGAACTGTCTGGTACTGGGCTGGAACACAAAGGTGGCTTTCTCTCAGAGGGCTTGCAGCAATCATTGTTCTTGCATAGTGCTGCCGGACACAGAGGCCTGGGGGCTTCTTCAGGGCAGGCTGATGGTCAGCCATTGCTGTTTGCTCCGCCCTGGTGATTCCCTGAGACTCAGCCCCTCCCAATTTACAACCCCATCCAAGCTGTGCACCAAGACTTTTGCATATGAATGTCTTGGCCTTTATCCACCTAAAAACCTGTCAATCTGCAGCTGGGTTAGAGAGCCCCGGAACCTCCAAAAGAAGGACCAAGATTGGACAGCAGCTTACATTACTTCACAGCTGGGCCTTATCTGGGCACCTCCAAACCCCAAACAAAGAGGAGGAATTTGCAGATCTCTGTGGCTCCTGCTGGGTGGCCTCAGTCAGAGGCTAAATGAGCACCTCCTTGGAGATCCAAAAGCTAGTGTAAGCAGTGGTCAGAGTGGGACCATCCAGATTAAAGCTCTGCACATTCATAAGAGACAGACTCAGGGGGCAGACTCAGTAAGCACCAAAGCCCTAATGGAGCAAGTCCTCCCCATAAGGATGTCTCCAGCACAGAATTTCTCCCATTGTAGACACAACTGGTCCTCACAGCTAACTGGCCTGGAGGTCAATTCCTCTCCATGATACCCAACAAAAATCAAGGCTTAACTACAATAAGACTGTGCACACAGCCCACAAAGGGGTGTACCAAGAGTGTCCACCTAAGGTAATTAGGGAGGCTGAGCCACTGGGACCTATAGGACACCCAGCACACAAAGCCACTCTATTGACACAGAGAAGCAGCCAAAATGTGGAGACAAAGAAACAGATCACAAATGAAAGAAATGGAGAAAACAAGTGGATATAGCATTTAAAACCATGGTTATAAGGTTATTCAAGAAACTTCTAGAAATATCTGAAAAATATAGCGAGACTCTCAAGGATATGAAAAAGGACCAATTAGAAATTAAGCATACACTGACTGAAATAAAGAATAATATACATAGATCCAACAGCAGACTAAAGGACCACAACAATCTATTCAAAGATTTGAAATACGAGGAAGCAAAAAACACCCAACCAGAAAAGCAAATGGAAAAAAGAATACAAAAATATGAAGACAGTGCTAGGAGCCTCTGGGACAACTTCAAGCATACCAACATCCAAATTATGGGGGTGTCAGAAGAAGAGAGAGCAAGATATTGAAAATCTATTTGAAGAAATAATGACAGAAAACTTCCCCTGCCTGGTGAAAGAAATAGACTTACAAGTCCAGGAAGCGCAGAGAACTCCAAACAAAAGGAAAATCTAAAGAGGACTACCACCAAGACATATTATAATTAAAATGCCAAGGGCAAAAGACAAAGAGAGAATCTTAAAAGCAGCAAGAGGAAAACAGTTAGTTACCTACAAGAGAGTACCTATACAACTGTCGGCTGACTTTTCAACAGAAACTATGCAGGCCAGAAGGGAGTGGCAAGAAATAGTCAAAGTCGTGAATAGCAAGAACCTATAACCAAGATTACTCTACCCAGCAAAGTTATCATGTAGAATTGAAGGTTAGATAAAGAACTTCACAGATAAGAAAAAGCTAAAGGAGTTCATCACCACCAAACCAGTATTATATGAAATGCTGAAGGGTATTCTTTAAGAAGAGGAAGAAGAAAAAGGTAAAGATAAAAGTTATGAACAACAAAGTGACAACAAATACATATTTATCAACAAGTAAATATAAAAATCAAGTGAATAAAAAATATGACAGCCGAAACCGGTTTGGCTCAGTGGTAGAGCGTCGGTCTGCGGACTAAAAGATCCCAGGTTCGATTCCGGTCAAGGGCATGTACATTGGTTGCGGGCACATCCCCATTAGGGGGTGTGCAAGAGGCAGCTGGTCGATGTTTCTCTCTCATCGACGTTTCTAGCTCTCTATCTCTCTCCCTTCCTCTCTGTGAAAAATCAATAAAAATATTTTTAAAAAAAATATGACAAACAGAATAAACTGGTGAATAGAATAGAATCAGAGGCATGGAAAGGGAGTGGACTGACAATTCTTGCGGGAGGGGTGGGGGAAGGGAGTGTGGGGGTTCGGGAAGAGACTGGACAAAAATTGTACACCTATGGACAAGGACAGTGGCGGGGGTGGGGGATAAGGGCAAAGGTGGTAGGAACTGGGTAAATGGGAGCTATGAGAAAAAGAGGAACAACTGTAATAATCTGAACAATAAAGATTTATTCAAACACACACACACAAAAAGGCAGTACATTTTTGCTCAGTTATTTAGCACATCTTTCACATACAGGTGCTCAGTTACTATTTGAATAAACAGGTGTAAAGTCCAGAAGTATAGTTCCTAAAGTAATACACAGAATGTAAAAAAATATTTGCAAATCATATATATGATAAAGGATTAGTATCCAGAACATATAAAGAACTCTTACAACTCAATAATAAAAACCAAAACCCTATTAAAAACTGGGCAAAGGCCCTGGTCAGGTAACACAGTTGGTTAGAGTGTCATCCCAAAATACCAGCATTTCGGGTTCAATCCCTGTTCAGGTCACATATAAGAATCAACCAATGAATGTATAGATAGGAGGGACAACACATCATTGCCTCTCTCTCTCTCCCTCTCTCTCTCTCTGTCTGTCTCTCTCTCCAATCAATAGAATTTTAAAAACTGGGCAAAGGAATTGTATTGACATTTTCCTAAAGAAGATATACAAATGGGCAAAGCACAAGGTGCTTAACAATACTAATCATTAGGGAAATGCAAATCAAAACCACAATGAGATAGTACTCCACACTCATTAGAATGGATATTATTTTAAAACAAAGCAAAATAGAAAATAACAAAAGTTTGTGAGGATGTGGAGAAGTTGGGACCTCTTGTGCATTACTGGTGGTAATATAAAATGGAGCAGCCACTATGGAAAACAGTATGGGGTTTCCTAAAAATAAAAATAAAGTTACCATTTGATCCAGCAATTCCACTTTCTGGGTATATATCTAAAAGAATTGAAAGCAGGGACTTGAGCAGATATTTGTAATCTTATGTTCATAGAAATGTTATTCACAATAACCAAAAGATGGAAACAGCCCAAGTATGGATCGACAAATGAATGGATAAACAAAATATGGCGCGCACACACACACAAATAGGAATATTAGTCAGCCTTAAAAAAGAAGCAAATTCTTCCCTGGCCAGTTTGGCTCAGTGAGTAGAGTATCAACCCATGGGCCAAAAGATTGGGGGTTTGATTCCTGGTCAAGGGCACAGGTTTGATCCCGTGGTTTGGGGGTGGAGGTGCGGTACGAGGGGAGGCAACCAATTGATGTGTCTCTCTCACGTTGATTTTTTTTCCCCGTCTTTCTCTCCTTCCTCTCTTCTGTTTTCTCTAAAAATTAATGGAAAAGGGTATCCTCTGGTAAGGCTTACCAATAACAACAAATAAATGAAAGAAAGAAATTCTGCCAGTTGTAAGAACATGAATGAGACTATAGGGCATTATGCTAAGTGAAGTAAGCCAGATAATGCATGGCATCACTTATATGTGGAATAAAAAAAAAGTTTGACAAGAAATAAAGTTGAACTTATAGCAACAGAAAGTAGAATGGTGGTTGCCAGGGGCTGAGAGTTGAGGGTTGGAGGATATGGGGAGATGTTGTTAAAGGGGTACAAACTCTCAGTCGTGTGATGATTAAGGTCTGAGGAGCTAATGTAGGCCATGGTGACTGTGGCTGATAATACTGAATTATATCATTGCAAGGTGCTAAGATGCTAAATCAAGCATTTTCACAGCAATAAAAGGTAAATACGTTAGGTGATGGCGGTGTTAAGTAATCTGTGGGAATCCTATAGATATATCAAGTCATCACATTGCACACTTTAAATACATTGCAATTTTATTTGTCAATTATATCTCAATAAAACTGTGTTGGGGGAGGGCAGGATATTCTGACACATGCTATAACATGGATGAAGCTTGTTCGTGCTGCTATAACAACATGCAATGCTCTGGGTAGCTTATAAACAACAGAAACTTATTTCCCCCAGTTCTGGAAGCTGGAATGTCTGCGATCCAGTCGCCCCTGTCCCAGTTGCATGCTTCTCATTGTGTTCTCATGTGGCAGAAAGGGTGAGGGAGTTCTGCTCTACAAGAGCACTCATCTTATCCAGGAGGGCTCCTAAGGGATTTCAGCATAAACATTTTGGGGAGACACAAACATGCAGACTATAGCAAACCTTGAAGACTAGCTTAAGTCAAAGGGGCGGGGGGGGGTTCTTTTTAAAAGGATATATTTTTATTGGATTTTTATTTTAGAGACAGAGGAAGGGAAAGGGAGAGAGAGAAAAACATTGATGTGAGTTAAGAAACATGAATCAGTTGCAACTGGGTATGTGCCTAACCAGGAATTGAACCAGTGACCTTTCAGCGCACAGGCAATGCTCAACCAACTGAGCCACACCAGCCAGGGGGTTTCTTAAAAGGATATTGGGGCAGCTCATGGGACCTGAGGGTCAGTGAACAATTCAATGAAGGACAGGGGTCTAGGCTCACAAGGCCTTCTACACAAGAATACATTTCTGGTTCTTTCGGTTCTATATACCAAATTATTAGATAAACTGGTGACTGGGTCTAATCCTGGACCAGTCATCTTTGGGCAGGGCAGAGTTGCACTGTGCAATATGATAATTCCATAATAGTAATATACTGGGAAGAGGAATGGCTGAAGGAGGAGGAGAGGGAAAAGGCTTGTGAAATGGAGGTGGTAGATGCAGTACAAAATGGACTTCTACCTCAAAGGGAAATGAAAACATTAGATCAGTTTCTTTGAACAGAGAGAGAGAGAGAGAGAGAGAGAGAGAGAGAGAGAGAGAAAGGAGAGAGAGAGAGAGAGAGAGAGAGAGAGAGAGAGAGAGAGAGAGAGAGATTGGGATATTTCATCCATCACTAAAATCTAAGGTTGGCAAAATTGTTAATCAAATGTTTCATGTTATTATAGCTAGTGCATTAATTTTAGAGCATAATTCAAATGAGCTGTGTTTTTATGTAGTGAAGAAACTTAGAGACTACATGAATAGGTATTGCATATGTTTAGGCTCCTTTTCTAGGACTTCGAGCATTGTTTTAATACTTTAGATATTTATAGAGGTTTGTAAAATGGTTATTATTTTTGTTCCACAGCAGGCTGTTTACAGTATCTATATTTTATTTGCCAAAAAGCCCTAGGTTAGGAATGAAACTCCCAATTACAGTGTCTTTTCTATGAAAAGTATGATCTACTTTATGGAGTAGTTTCTTAAAATGGAGTGGTTTCTTAAAATATGTGATAGGTAAAGTCAGGGCCTGTTTATTTATCATATCTGTATATCTATGAATATATATAAACTTACAGATGTGTATATATTATCACACAAATACATACACTTACAAACACACATTCTCAAGTAGACAATATGCATACATTCACTGACCCAAGTGAGAACAGTTAAGCTACCTGTCATGTCCAAAATGCATGGTAGTGAACTGGCCTCCAGGGTTTGAGGAGAAACAAATTAATTCAGTGCTTAAAATGCATAAATGTTAAAGCCTATGGGAGACCACAGTATTTTTAGCTCTGATTTTAGAGTGAAATAGCTTTTTCTGGTAATTCCCCCACCCCCACCCCAAGCCTTCTTTACATGTAGAGCTAGATGAGAATGCATTCACATGTGTCCCTTTTGTGGCTCCTTTTGGTTTGCTTTAGGAGTGGCACCCCCAGCATTCTCACTTATACTTTGCAGATGTTCAACAGGAGCAAGAGAGTGAGTTTCTAATTTTTATTCTGATGAACCCACTGGTCACCCACGGTCTGAATCATTTAACAAGCAAGTAGAATAGGCCTTTGGAACCACTGTTCTTGGAAACATTCTTTCTGCAGTTGTATGGGAACCTCTTGAGAAAACTCAGAGGGTACCCCAGAGTGGGTCTGGCCTAGAAGGAATTGGGTCAATTGCAGGGAGTGATGCTTCTATGGAGCAATCATAAAGGCTCCATCATCTATCATCTTTAGGCCTGAAGTTTCTCTCTGATCCATGGGCCTAGTCCATGAGTCTGGCAGTTTTCAAAGCTACAGTCCCTGGGAAGTGGTTGGATCAATAAATATTTATTAACAGAGAGGAATAGGGCTTCTCAGAGATCTTGAGATGACTTTGGAGGTCTTGAAGGCTCCCTGGTCATTGCTGGAGATCAGAGAAAATATACAGAAGTCTATGCACATGGCCTCTGGTATCCCGAATGAGACAGATTCTAGAATGAGGAGCTCTTAGACAAGTGGGTCAGGTCCCTGCTTCCATGATAGAATGCTGGCACATGGACACCATTTGTTATATTACTGAACAAAGAAATAAAAGTACATTCACTGAAGATACTCGTTTTGGTTCAGAGAGCCTTGGGATCCAATGAGTTGATTAAGATAAAAAGTAGAATTTCTCAAAGAATTGGCTAAATTGCAATGCTTTCTAGCTCAGGGAGTCAAACATGATTTTCAGCTATGAACACACAGTCTATAGAAAATTTTATTATTAATTAACTAGTGACCTGGTGCACAAAATTTATGCACAATAAAAGGGAATTAATTAGAGGAAATATTTTAACATTGCTATTTGCCCTTTCTCTATAATAGACGTGTCAGAAATGAAAGAAAATAGGTAAAATATATATGAAAATCTCCCTCCTGTCAGAGTCTAGGGCAGGGGTAGGCAAACTTTTTGACTCCAGGGCCACAATGGGTTCCTAAATTGGACCGGAGGGCCGGAACAAAAGCAACCTGACCATGCTGGCACTCTCATCTTGGGCTGCTGGTGAAGGAGAAGAGGGGAGAGCAAGAGAACCTTCTGCTCTTTCGGCTCCATGGGCCGGATAGAACAGCCGAACGGGCTGGATCCAGCCCAGCTCGCAGGCCGTAGTTTGCCCTCGGCTGGTCTAGGGTGTACCATGAGAATCAGAGTCAAGTCCTTGCCCACTCACATGAACCCCGAAATTGCACAAGACCCAGACCTGGCTGTCCCCTGCCTCCCCCATTGGGCTAGATCCAGACCTGGTCAGCCCCACCCCTGCCAAGCCACACCAGATGTGGGGGATGCGGCCTCAGGTCGCCTGGCCCAGTACCATGGGGGGGGGGGGGGGTTAAATGGCCTGAGGTCCCCTGGTCCAGGCCAGGGGATGCGGCCTTAGGTCCCTTGCCCTGGCCCAGCGCCATGTAGCCTTTGGTCCCTGCTGATTGCTTGTTAAGGTTTGTTATGGGAACTCAGCCTCCGCTGTGGGCGCAGCCATCTTGTGTTAATGAATGTCTCTGCTGTGGGTGCAGCCATCTTATTAAGATGTGATGGTCCATTTGCATTTTCCCTCTTTATTATATAAGATAGCTACTATCATCAGCATTGTCATCATCACAAAAGTTAACATTTATAAAATAGATATTACTATTTACCCTATTGTGCCCATGCAAATACTTAGACTTACAGAAATTACAGAACTCACCATGGCTGTCACCTAGCAAGTGGTGGAACCAGAAATTATATCTGCTTGGCTGTTGTGTACCATGTCTCAATTAGAATGAGAGAATATTAAGAAAAGGTTTAGTCCATCTGGATTCAAGATGCCATATTCCTGGTTTGTAACCTCCCTCTGAGAGACCTTCATTCAGATGCTCATAAATCCGTAGGTGAGGATAGTTTCGCTGTCCTTTTCTCAGCTCTCTTGAGGAACAAAAGAGATTGTGTCGGACAACGGTTCTCACATTTTAGCAGGCAAGATTTAGCATTTTAGCAGGGGTACATCAGGCACCTGGAGGGCTTCTTAAGACACAGAATGTGTACGTCTAACAAATTCCCAGACGTGACTGATGCTGCTGGTGTGCGGGTCACACTTTGGGAAACACAGATGTAAGGGATGCCTACCTAGTGGTTTCAAAATGAGGTCTCCTGGTGGACCACAAACCATATGGGAACCCCTCATTTTTAAAAGGTGGTTCCCCCCCAAATCCTCCAAAGCATGAGGTTTTTATTGTTTTGGTTTTGAGAAGTCGAAGGCAAAGCCTAGGGAAAGCCAGAGCAGTGAGTTTTTATTCTGCTGTATGTACTATTATACACATATGCATACGTGTATATGTGTATATATGTGTATATGTATATATAGAGAGAAATCCAGAGAAATCAATATTACATTTCTTTTGGGGAAGAGTGAAGTTAGAGGGGAGACACTCAAATTCATTACAGGCTAATTCATCTGGGAAAGTCCTTTTTACATAAAAAGGGAACTTTTGGCCGAAGGAAATGTAGGACAGTTGGTGCATCTCTTCACCTGCACACAGATATTTCCGTTTTCATTGCTGTTCTCCTGAGGAAACTGAGAAGTGCCCGCGGAGCAAGTGCTCAGCTCTGACCCCTCCACTTAGACACAAGCTGTCGCTTGTGAGAGCGGCACCCACTCCGGGGAAATGTGCACGTTCACACAAGCTTGAACAGGAAAAAGGTGGATCTTTTTTATCTGGATCATCTGAACTACTTATGAGAATTTCTCTGAAAGTGATTTTTTTCTCAGTCAACTGTGACACCACAGACTCTTAAAAGGAACTTTTTAAAAAAATATATATTTTATTGATATTTTACAGAGAGGAAGGGAGAGAGATAGAAAGCTAGAAACGTCGATGAGAGAGAAACATCAACCAGCTGCCTCTTGCACACCCCCCACCAGGGATGTGCCCACAACCAATGTACATGCCCTTGACCGGAATTGAACCCGGGACCTTTCAGTCCGCAGACCGACGCTCTACCACTGAGCCAAATCAGTTTCTGCAAAAGGAACGTTTTGATCATTAAACTTACCTGCTTAAGTTGAACTATAAAAAAATAAGAAGGACATCTTCTAGTGACGCGTATACACCAATGTAAAGTAGGCTGGATCTAGAAACAGACTCTGAGATGGAGAGTGAAAGGCAGAAGGTATACTGGGCGGGAGTGAGGATGCAACCCTGGGCGGGGGGAGGCTGACTAGTGGTGCCATCTCCACAGAGGCCTCAGCAGATGTCATGGGCAAACAGACCAGGCCTTCAACCTGTGTTGGCTGGTCACAGGCTTCCTGCTGCCTCTGGGGAGGGGCATGTCTGTAGGCAGCATAACTGCCTTAAAGAGAGGAGTTTCTGGGAACTCAGCTGTGAGCCTTTAGTCCTGACAGTTCCAACAACTGGGGGAATGAACAGCTCGGTTCTGAAGGGGAGTGTGGATTATGTAGCAGTGTTTCCCAAAGTGTGGTACGCGTACCCCCAGGGGTACGGGAAGAGTTTGGTGGGGATATGCACTGCACCGTGCTTAGCTGCGCCTAATTCTACGTTCTCATGAGTCAAGTCAGGACAGTCTTGTGAGGCATGAGATGGTCCGGTGTGCAAATAAATGTTACTTATACTATAACTTTTATTTATATTTTATTATTAATAATTTTATTTTTCATTTATTGTTATTATTTTGTGTATGTACCAAAAAATAAATACATTTTGATTGTTATTAAAATACATCCTTTTTTTTTTTGACGAGGGGTACTCAGCATTACAAAAATTATAGAAGGGGTACACATATGTCAAAAGTTTGGGAAACACTGACATAGGGGAACAAGGATCATCCTTTGTTTCCTGCCATGGGCCTGTCTAAGCACCTACTAGTGCCATGGGACATCCAAAGAAGATCAGAGAGGCATTCTACCTTTTCTGGAAATGTGTCTTGTCCCTTACTACTCGCACAATAGCCACAGTCTGACCTCCACAGCATTTTGTCTATGTGACATTCCAGTTAAAACACGCAAGAGGACTCTGCTAGGTAGTAGGCATTGTGAAAAGCAGATCCAGTTAGTTCTGAAAGCAGATGGAAATGATACGGATTAAGCAATGATAATGGCTAGCATTTACTGAGGCCTTGTTTAAAGCTCTATTGATATTCCCACCTTATGGACTTAAGGAACGGAGGAGGCATAGAGAGCTTTACAAACTTGCTCAAGGTCACCGAGCTCGTAAGAAGCAGCTAGATTTCTCCGCTCCGACTGTCTGGTGGCAGAGCCCACTTCGCCAGCTTTCCTTCACTCTGTTATCCTAGAGGAGTTGTAGGTGAATTACAGCCCTTGGCTTTTTTTCTTCCCCTTTTCTCGTTTCCTGTAATTTTGCATGTTTGCTTATTTCTGTATCCCCCAAGCACTTCGTGCTGGATTGTGCACATAGTGACGCATAACGAAGCCTAGTTGATATTTAAAAGAAGAGCTTTCGTTCCCTTCTCCCTC
The DNA here is from genome assembly GCA_963924515.1 of Vespertilio murinus. Classification (NCBI taxonomy): domain Eukaryota; kingdom Metazoa; phylum Chordata; class Mammalia; order Chiroptera; family Vespertilionidae; genus Vespertilio; species Vespertilio murinus. Next base: position 162,006,992 of record OZ004704.1, on the reverse strand, counting down.
CAACGAATGCTGGTGGGAGGGACAGAGGATGGAAGATAATAATCTGTAGTTTGTAAAAGGGATTTTAGTAGGAGACTCATTTCTTATAAAATCCAGCTTCCTGTACCAAGGAGCTGAACAAGACCAGGTCCAAAAGACAGAAATAATCTTTGTCTGTAAAGATTAAAGGTGGAATTCTAGTAGTTTTTTTTTTTTCCTGCTGCACACAAGCTAATACCTAGCAGACCTGAGCCCACAGCCTCCTCCCACGTGACTTTCTAGTCTGCTCCATAAGGTCAGAAAGCCACAACCTGCCCACCAACCCAACCTGCTACACTTGAGTTTGATTTTGCCACCTTTTGAGCCAAGAATGGCTTTTGATATTTTTAAAAAAATATATTTTATTGATATTTTACAGAGAGGAAGAGAGAGGGATAGAGAGTTAGAAACATCGATGAGAGGGAAGCATCGATCAGCTACCTCTTGCACACCCCCTACTGGGGATGTGCCTGCAACCACGGTACATGCCCTTGACCGGAATCGAACCTGGGACCTTTCAGTCCGCAGGCTGACGCTCTATCCACTGAGCCAAACTTGGAAGGGGGGAGGGGGATCAAAGAAGAATATTTTGTGAATGTGGACATTATATGAATTCAAATTTCAGTATCCATATGTATCGGCACATGAGCATACCCATCAGCTTATGCATTACCTGTGGCTGCTTTTCAAGGTACAAGTGCAGAGATCTGTAGTTGAACAGGGACCGTATGGCCCGCAAATCCTACCATTTTTACTACCTTGCCCTTACCCTAACCCTAACCCTAACCCTAACCCTAACCCTAACCCTAACCCTAACCCATTTTTACAACCAACACCTGCCAGGTGCTGCTTTGAGTGGTTCTCAATCTTAGCTCTGGTGGACACACTTGAGGAAGCCTTGGGAACTCCCAGTCAACAAGCCCCAGCCTGTACCAGCTAACTCAGCAGGTCTGCAGGTGAGACCCAGTCTTCAAGACTTGTTCAAGCTCCTCCATGTTTCCCCGATGTCCAGCCAGGATTCAGAGCCACTGCCTCGAGCATGAGTGCATTTTGAGGGGCAGGTGGATAGGCCTCTCACCCTCCAGGCTGCCAGATGGAGGGCAAATGCAGATCATACATCACCACCTGTGTGTGCCGGGGTGAGGTGAGCAAAGAGGTTCTGAACTCCAGACGCCCTCTAGTGAAAGCTCTTCCCAAGGAAGGGATGGCAGGGGTGGAGGGACCCAAGAGGAGAGGAAAGGATGGGTCATACCAAATATCTAACCCAGCGTATTGAGTGTCTCCGTGGAAGACAGATTTTTGCCCAAATGTACAGGTGGCGTAGCCTTCCTCCCCTCCCTTCGCCATGGGGAACAGGTGACCTGATTCCTTAGCATCCACCAATGCAACCATCTGGTCAATGCGGCAGAGCACAGAGCCAGGCATCCTGGGCAATGAGTCCAAGTAGAAGTTTTAATCAGCTGTGTGGTCCATGAACCGATCTGCTTCCCACCCCAGGCGTATGGAATCAGAATCTGTAGGAACAGCCCCAGGAATCTGCATTTTAAGCATCCCAGTTGCTTCTTAAAAACTTTAAAGTTTGGTCATCACTTATCTAAACAGTGAGTTTAGAAAGGGGTGTCAACTTTAAAGTGAGTGCTTAGCACACGTGCAGGCACAGTGGTCCTGCCGTGGCTTCCCACAGGGGGCTCCATGCTAGGCCAGTTGTGACTCCTTCCAACACAGGGCACTTTAGCACACCCACATGACAAAAGATGGAGTAACCAAATTGAATCTATAATATGTGCATAGACCAACTGGCCTTTAAAAAAGTTGTTTTATTTTTAAATTTTTACAGAGAGGAAAGGAGAGAGATAGAGATTAGAATCATCGATCAGCTGCCTTCTGCACACCCTCCACTGGGGATGTGCCCACAACCAAAGTACACGCCCTTGACCGGAATTGAACCTGGGACCTTTCAGTTCGCAGGCCAACACTCTATCCACTGAGCCAAACCGCTTTTGGCTATTGTTTTTTCTTTTAAACAAATAAAAAAACAGCAGTGGAAGTCATACATTCATCTCACCTACTGCTGTCTTCCTCCGCATTATGGGACCTCCAAGTTTTAAATATCTAAATAGTGCCAATCTTCCTTTTTAGAAGGTGGGCTTCACTTTTGTAAGTCGATAAACATCATTTGTCGTGAAATGTGGTGACTACAGTGGGTGACTCCGTTGGATCATGAGCTTTGGCTCTTAAGTGACCACACTGAACGAGCAGTACGCTCTCCAACTCCAAAAAGATATGCCTTCTTAAGATTTTGAATATTTTGTCTAAAACGGCATTGTTTTAAAAGATTCCAGTTTATCCTAAAATAAAGGAGAACAGTCTTTTGGATTTACAAATTCCAGTGTGTTTTTGTATGAAATCAACTCCATTTCACTCGTGAGATTTTCACAGGGCTTAAATGTTGTGAAGGTGTATAAGCCATCAGTTTGTGGGCACAGGTGTTTGAATTTAGCAATACGTGATTCTGTTGCAGCTCATCATTGTGGGGACAGGAGAAACTGACTCCATTTCTGTTCATGAGGGGAGACTTGTAGGGAGGCTGTCCCGGGGGCAGGTGGTCTTTTACTTCGTTAAAGTGCAATGGGTGGCCGAGGCCGGTTTGGCTCAGTGGTAGAGCGTGGGTCTGTGGATTGAAAGGTCCCGGGTTCGATTCCAGTCAGGGGCATGTACCTTGGTTGCGGGCACATCCCCAGTGGGGGGTGTGCAGGAGGCAGCTGGTCGATGTTTCTCTCTCATTGACATTTCTAGCTCTCTCTCTCTCTCCCTTCCTCTCTGTAAAATATCAATAAAATATACTTTAAAAAAAGTAAAGTGCAATGGATGGGTCAACGTTTGCATCCGAGCCAAATGGCAGAATCTGGAGCCCACGGCAGAGCCACCTGTGCTTTGTGGGGCTGGAGTTGGGTGGAATCGCAAATGCGCTTTAGAATCGGGTTTTACCTCTAAGCCAGGTCGAATGGAGTGGTGCCAAAAGTCAGTGTGAGAGAGAGCCAGTGCTGAGGAGAGGGCTGTGAGGCTGTGTTTGACCCTCCTGGGACCCAAGTGCCTGTTTCTGAAAATGAAAGGCTGTATTTTATGGGCTGAGCCTGCCCTCGGGAGAGCATGGGCGATGCCCCTTGATTGCAGCACAAAAGGAGTCTGAAGCTTCCCCTCTCCGCCGGCCTCTGGCGCTGACTGCGTCCATTGTGTGCTTATCCCCTGGAGGCAGGCTCCCGTTCCAGAGTGTCCTGCCTGCCCGCTTGCCCGAGTCCTTGCATGTCTCTGATTTCACCAAACTGGACAAAGTTGGACACACAGATCACTGAGCCCTGATGTTCTAAAGGCAGAGATTTTTTTTAAAAAGGCACTCGTTTCTCTCTAGAACAATGGGAACAACAGAATACCCCACTGACGTGGAGTCTGAATTGCAGGTCCCTTCCCTCATGGATATGAGACATTCAGGTGACAAGGCGTCCCTTCTGTATCGATCACTGATTTCTGTAAAGATCCCTGTTGGGGATGCTACGTAAGGGAAAGATCCTTGGGAAATGCAGGTGGCTTTGTTTGCCCAAGTCTTTTTCAATAGTGCTTTGGGAAGGCTCTTCTCGGTGATTAAAATGTATTCTCGTTTCTGTTAGCCTGGACAGAACTGAAACCACTCCGTCACTGTGTGAGAGTGTGTGTGTGTGTGTGTGTGTGTGTGTGTGTGTGTGCTGGAAGCTGGAGGGAGCTGGTTCCACTGGGCCATTTGCTTGGTGTCATGTTACACAGTCTCTGGCTTTCCTACTAACTGGAGAACTGCATTTGGACATTCACTGGAAACCATCTGTCCCTCAGCCCCTCCCCCACCAAATGCTCCACTCGGCCCTGGATTGTGCTATTGCCTTCCAAACTTAAAAATAAAGGGGCAGGGGGGTGGGGGGGGGAGGGAGGGAGGGAGGAGTTGGGGGACAGTCAGACAACAATGCTTCCCCGGGCAGCTTAACTGTTTTAAGGGTTAAGGACACAGAAAAGTTATAACTTGAGGGCCGTAGCCACCAAGGGTTGATGAAGAAAGGTGCCTTTGTGTGCATGATTAGTTTGGACTCTGTTAAGACAAAGTATCTTTTTTTGGTCCTATGGTGTAGGCAGGGTTTTATAGGCTTAAAAGCAAATCTTCAACTGCATTCTCGTTCTCTTACATCAGCCCACGTCTCCCCTTCCTTCTCATGTGGCAAAAACAATAAACAAAGTGGCCACTGTTGGGACCGCGGGGCGTTTTCCCTCCTTCCTTCTGGTGCAGGCTCCCAGGGTGGAAGTCTTCGGCCCTTCAAACTCCAAAAGTCCTGCTCCCCTCACAGCGGGGCGGCCCCCGGAGGGGTGCTGCAGAAATGCAGGCTGCCTGGGCAGCTGGGGGGGGGGGGGGAGGGGGTGGGGGACACCCAGCCCCGTGGCAGGCCCGGCCTGGGGTTCTCTGTTTTCTTTTTCCTCAGCATTTGTCACGTCAGCGCTTTAGGTCAAAGGGTGTAGCTGAAACCTCAGAAAGGCGTTGGAAGAACTAGTTGTTCTTGAAAATATTACAGTTAATCTCTCGGTCCCAGGCGCAGGGGAATAAAAAGATCTTTGTAAAGAAAGGCAACAAAATGCAGGCATCTGTCTGTCTTCCCTGGAGGGAGTGTCCAGAGATTTGTTAACACTGATATCGGGGAAGAACGCGGAATCTGAGAGGCTGTTTTAAAGCAGGGATCTGTGGTTCCAAGAGGCCCACAGATGGTTTTCTGGGCGTGCTGGCGAGCGGGCCCCTCTAACATCAAATAGGAAAGGTTGTGCAAACAGGCCTTTTACTAGAGAGAGTCTGGGACTCCTTAAAAATCTCTAATTAATAAGTACTTTAAAAATTTTTTTTTTGTGTGGTTAGATACACAGAACATAAAATTTATCATCTTAACATGTTTTTGTTTTAAATATATTTTATTGATTTTTTACAGAGAGGAAAGGAGAGGGATAGAGTTAGAAACATCGATGAGAGAGAATCATCGATCAGCTGCCTCTTGCACACCTCCCACTGGGGATGTGCCCGCAGCCCAGGTACATGCCCTTGACCAGAATCGAACCCGGGACCTTTCAGTCCGCAGGCTGATGCTCTATCCACTGAGCCAAACCGGTTTGGGCATTTTAACACGTGTTTAAGTGTATATTTAGCGTCATGGAATACATTCTTAGTGTTGACAGCCACCATTACCATCTAACCCCATTATTCTTCTCACCTGGCAAAACCGAAAGTCTTTACCCATTAAACAATCACCCCTTCTTCCCCCTCCCCCTCCACACACCCGTCTTTATGATTTTGACTATCCCAAATACCTCACATGGGTGGAATCATGTACTATTTGTCTTTTAATTACCACCCTATTTCACTTAGCACAGTGTCCTCAAGGTTCATCCATGTTGTAGCATGTTGCAGAATTTCCTCCCCTTTTAGGGCTGAATAATATCCCATTGTCCGTATGTATATACAGCGTCACATTTTGCTTTTACAGTCATCTGCGGATCGGCACTTGGGTTGCTTCTGTGTTTAGCCATTGTGAATAATGTTGCTGTGAACATGGTGGACGATATAACTACTTCTTAAAAGCAAGTTCATAAGCACAGGTTTCCTCTTTTTCTTCTTCTGAGCCAAGTTGTATGGCAAGCGATTTTTCAGAATCTGTGAAACGTCCTGTGCCTCAACTGGCTTTAAAGTTCTGAGTGAGGGTGCCAGTGCACACACGTGTGTGCTTGCCTGCTTGGGTGTATGGACGGGCTCTGAATAACATACAACGGTAACAGCCAATGTGTGGAAAGCAGAGGGCTGGGAAAGGGTGGGACCATCCATGTGAGCCGTTTCCAAACTTGACCCCTGCTCCTGTGCCCAGTTTTCTTGGCAATTTACCTCAGCCGAGTTGACATAAGGATTGGTTAAATAGAAGCCCTTGGGGCCCTGGCTGGGTAGCTCAGTTGGTTAGAGCACTGTCCCCTTACATCAAGGTTGTGGGTTTGATCCCCAATCAACCAATGAGTGCAAAAACAAGTGGAACAACAAATTGATGTTTTCTTCCTCCCACCCCCCTCTTTCTCAGATCAATATTATATATATATATATATATATATATATATATATATATATATATTTTACAGAGAGGAATGGAGAGGGATAGAGACTTAGAAACATGGATGAGAGAGAATCATTGATCAGCTGCCTCTTGCACACCCCCTACTGGGGATGTGCCCGCAACCAAGGTACATGCCCTCGACTGGAATCGAACTTGAGCCCTTTCAGTCCACAGGCTGACGCTCTATCCTCTGAGCCAAACCGGTTTCGGCGATATATATATTTTTAAATAAAGGAGCCCTCCCTATGTTGGGGAGTGAGCAAGGGAAGAACACCCAATATATTTGCTCTTCTAGACCCAGGAGCCTGGGACTCTGTCCTTTCCACGCACCTGGCAATGTGCCCGCCGCCGGGTGAGTGCAGGCTTTGAAATCAGAGCTGGATTTGCATGTTGTCTCTCCCAGCCACGTTCTTTGGAGTCCGTATTTAAGTTCTTCGACTTTTAGTTTACTCAAGTGTAAAGTGCAGGTAGAGCACCGACCTGAAAACAGCCTTGCTAAGACTGAGTGGGCTGCTTCCAGCCCCGGCCTGGCCATGTACATAGGACCTGCTCCTTCGCTACAACCCTGGCCTCCTGCGCTGCATTCTGACGTAGGCGTTTCTAATGGGGAAGGAGGGCTAACCCTGGTCGAGATTCCCCTTCTTCATGAACTTTAGGGAAATGGAAACAGGCAAGTCTACCAAATAAACGGAAAAGAAAGATCTGGATGCAGTGAGCTACCTGGCCGTGGCCACGAGGGCTTCTTTTTGACCGATTCTTGCTGAGGTGACCTGCCAAGGAAACAGGAGTTCAAGGCTGAGGTGGGACACGAGCAGCGAGGGAAGCAAACATCTGTTACTATAGGTAGCGTGAAAGTTGTCCCACCTCTCTGTATAATTTTGTGAACCAGTGTCACCCCAATAAATTCAATGAAACGGAAAAGAAAACTAAAATCCAGGTTTAAAAAAAAATAAAGCATTTCCTTTAAATCACAGTCACAACTTGACATTTTGTTAGAGGGTACTAAATGGAATTTTTGGACTGGAACCCGGATTCTTTGTCCATTGGAGTCAAAGAATGAATTCACAGAGAGGGGGGTATAGCAACGGTGGAGACTCATTGAAGAGCAAGTACAGACTCCCACGTAGGGAAGGGAAGAGTCCCACAGAACGGACTCTCATCTGGGGAGGGGGAAAGGGTCCCGCTGAGTTCCCTTTCCCTGTGGCTTATAAAGGCTGCGGTCCTGGTGCCTTGATATTCCCTCTGAGTGGTCACTATTCCCTTGGACTGGTTACCATAGTAACTCCTGGGCTCAAAGGTCAAACCTCACATGGGACCTGTGAGGGTCTTCCCAGCTCCTTCCTTATCGTGTCCCTATTCCCTTTGGGCTTTCTTCTTCTTCTGGATGAAGGCCTTCCTTCCCTTTATTTTGAAAATATAGACCTTCATTTTTGAAAATATTGTTCCCAGCTCCCTCATTCTATGGAAATGTACCTCTTGCTGCTCTGCAGCCCTGTGTTTCTCCCATGGTTCTCTTAATTTCCAAAATCTTCTAAAACCTGTTTTTTCACCCCCCAAAAATTTCTGTTTCAGTGTTGATAGTTGGTATGAGAATTAAAAAAAGAACAGCAACCCAATGTCTGGGAAAGCACTTTGTAAAATTCAGGGTCCTATGTAAAAAGTAACAACTTCGCATAATTACTATTACACGCAGCAGCATCAATGCTCATCTTTGTTTTTACTTTTATTTCAAACCATTTACAAAGAAGTTTTTAGACCAAAGCACTCCAGTAGACCAAGGAGTAAAGGACCTGAAAATACTTTTCTTATAATACATCTTTATTAAAAACCAACACCCTAGTGGGGTGCCTGCACTAGTTATTTTGGCAACCCCAGAGGCCAATTTGGATCAATTATATGTGTCTAATCAACTATTGATTAATCATTAAGATGATTTAAAACATCAATCAACCAAATAAAAGAACCCAAAACCTCTATGTTATCCTTCTGTTTGACTCCAGAGACAAAGTTTGGAATCCTAGAAAAATAATAAATATGAAATCCTGAGAGAATACACTAAGCCCAAAAGCCATTCTATCTTTTGGTTGCAGGTATTTATGCAAAAATTAGACAAGATAATACTTTGGAGAAGAAGCGCTTTGTAAAAAGTAATAGGGTCCTATATAAAAAGTAATAGACTTCAGATAATTACTTATCCAGGGGGAAAAAAGAAAAAAGAAAAAGGATTGGAATCCAGAAAAAAAAATCATTTATCCAGAAAAAAAAGGAAAAAGAATCAGAACTAAAACATACATTATAAATCCAAAGTAATGTCTACAATCTTTGGAAATTCATTTATTCTTCTGTCTAAAGTGTCTACTAGAATTGTTCTCTCTCTCTCTCTCTCTCTCTCTCTCTCTCTCTCTCTCTGTACCTCTATCTCTGTCTCTCCCCTCTCTAACTGCTCCTCCTTTTGAAAACATCTCAGAGAAAATAGTTTCATGAAATAGAATAATAGATATAAAAACCGTACTGTGTGTGTTAATATAGTTTACTAATTTGAACCATGGGGAATCTGGAGAAGAGCTTAGAGATTTCCATTTGCTCTGTGAAAAGTTTACTACATGTATTGAAAGCCGCATGGCGAGGGCTCAGGTTACGAGAGCGAACGTGGGGGCGGTGGTGAGTGCTGAGGACCCGAGACAGAAGCTCTTAGTTCCAGCTGCGTTTCTGGAGAGGAGGGCGCCAGTGCGTGCGCACCGCTTCCATTAAAGACCAGCTCCTTGTTTTAGTGGAGCCTTTCTCTCAGGAAGTGCGATGGATAGTCAGGGCAGAAAAATAAGCAAAGGAGGAAATTTGTTATTGATTTTCTTTTCTTCTGTGAAATTACGTGAAAGCTCAGTGGCTCGCAGCAGGCACTTGGTCAATAAGGGCTCCCTTTGAGACCATGCTGACGTTCAGTCTCTCCCTTTCCTTTCAAACTTCCTCCATTGCCGGGTTCTTTTGTATTTAATTGTCTTGGGTGCTGAGCTACTATGAAGCTTTTTATTCATAACACCCCAGAGAGGGTTATGCGAAAGGTAAACTGTGAGATAGTCTCAGACAGGGAAGTTCTGCCCCTCCTTGTTGGTTTAAAATCAGTCATACTAAAAACCAAACCTGGCCCTAGCTGGTTTGGCTCAGTGGATAGAGCAGCCGTGGGCAAACTACGGCCCGCGGGCCAGATCCGAAAGAGCAGAGGGTTCTCTTGCTCTCCCCTCCGCTCCTTCACCAGCAGCCCAAGATGAGAGTGCCAGCATGGTCAGGTTGCTTTTGTTCCAGCCCTCCGGTCCAGTTTAAGAACCCATTGTGGCCCTCGAGTCAAAAAGTTTGCCCACCCCTGGGATAGAGCACTGGCCTGTAGACCAAAGGGTCCCAGATTTGATTCCAGTCAAGGGCATGTACCTTGGTTGCAGACTTCTCCCAGGCCCAGGACCTGGTCGAGGCTCCTGCAGGAAGTAACCAAGCCATGTTTTTCTCTCACACTGATGTTTCTCTATGTCTTTCCCTCTTCCACTCTCCCTAAAAATCCTTAGGCAAGGATTAACAATGACAACAATAACAATAATAACAACAACAAACCACACACACACACAACAAACAAACAAACAAACAAACAAACCTGAAAACCAAGAGAAAAAAATGATGCTGAGATGAATGGTAGGCTTGCTTATCATGAAGCAGTTTTTCAGTATCAGGATGCTGCTGGAAGCACTAATCCTGTTTTCTCCTGTGGGAGTGGGGAAGGCTGGTTATGTCAGACTCGCCATGGGGTGTGGAGTATAATACTTGCTAACATTAATCGAACATTTACTGTGCACTAGACAACACGCTAAGCCTTCATGTGGTTTCTGTTCCACAGGGAAGCCATAAACCGACTGTGCGAAGCTGTCCCGGGGGCAAACGGAGCCACTAAAAAGCGAAAGGTAAGTACATATTGGTGCAGTTTTCTTCTTTTATGTTTCCCCATCCATGAGGAAGATGATATAAAAATAGTTGTTAGGTTATTCCACCAGATGACTTAAAGGTCCCGAATGGCCTTTATTGGTGGGCATGATAGTAGAGATACAACTCAAAGTCGCTCTGGCCCCTCAGATTTCCCCAACTTGTCTTAAATGGGGGTGCCTAGAAGGACAGAGCAGAGAAAGCACCCAAGTTTCACGTGCGAACATCCTGGTTCCAGGCCTGGGTCTTTACCTTCCATTGAACGTGGTGTCTTCCGGTCTGAGACTCTTTCTTATTCCTATAAAGTTAAGTTGTTGAACCAGATGGCCAGTTTGGTACCTTCCAATTTGAATATGATCTAATATCTGTATTTTTAACATTTGAGACTTTTTAAACGCCTTGGCCTATTTTTAAGTGCAAACATGGCGCTGGCAGTGATGAGATAATAATACACGGGGAGAAGGTACTTTTCATGCTGAAAGAGCCCAAGTTTTTGGTGTTAGATAGACTTGGGTTTAAATCCTGCCTCTGCCTCCTATATTTATTTATTTTTAATATTTATTTATTTATTTATTTATTTATTTATTTATTTACAGAGAGGAAAGAAGAGGGATAGAGAATTAGAAACATCGATGAGAGAGAAACATTGGCCAGCTGCCTCCTGCACACCCATCGTAGGGAATGTGCCTGTAACAAGGTACATGCCCTTGACCGGAATCGAACCTGGGGCCCTTCAGTCCGCAGACCGACGCTCTATCCACTGAGCCAAACCGGTTTCGGAGTGCCTCCTACTTTTAAAGAACAAAAGTTCAACCGAATAAATTTGAAGATCTAATTGGCTGTATGAAGTCGGGCAGCATCACATCTAATAAATAGAGAGGCGCTCCCAGAAACTGTACAATATAGTACCGAAAGGCAGAAACTGGGCCAGACAAGGAAGTGATTAGAAAAAGAAAAAAAAAAAAAGGAAAGGCGGGTGTCTTACCCAGAAAATTGCCTCAGTTGCCTTTCGGATGCAGAGGGCCCACGTGAGAGGTTACCTCATGGGTACTGACTGGAACATTCCAGAGTGATTAAGATTACATTCCTGGAAAAAGTTGAAACTGCAATTAGGTCAGGTATTAAGTAGGTTCAGCCCTGGCTGGTTTGGCACAGTGGATAGAGCGTTGGCCTGTGGGATTGAGGGGTCCCAGATTGGATTCCGGTCAAGGGCACATGCCCAAGTTGCAGGCTCGATCCTCGGTGGAGGCCATGCAGTGGGTAGCCGATCAATGATTCTCATCGTAGATGTTTCTCTCTCTCTTCTTCTCCCTTCCTCTCTGAAATCAATAAAAATATTTTTTAAAGGGTAGGTTCGGTGTCATGGGCTTTAGCGCAAGTGACTCCATTTGGATCTGGGGTTTTCCCTTTAAAACACTATCAACTGTGTGATCTTGGACAAGTCACTTCACCTTTTGGATCCTTGGTTTCCTCATCTGTAAAATGGGAGAAAGTCACACTTACTTTACGGAGTTGTATAAGAATTAAATGAAATGATGTCCACAGAGTGCCAAACACCGTGCCTGACACTATTAGACTTTCAACAATAATGGTAACTAGTATTATTGTTATTGAGCTATTAACTCTAGGTCGTTCATTTGTTTTGAAAAGTCCAAAGGGGACAAAAAGGCTCTGAAGATAACTGTGTAAATCTTAGAAATGGAAGCTGTTCAAGAGGGAAGGGGTTTTTAGATACCCTCCAGGCTAACTCTCTCGTTTTGCCAGTTACTAAACTGTGGCTCAGAGAAGAGCTTTGTCTTGAGTCCCTAGGACCAGGAAGATCAGAGCCGGCTGGAGAAGCCAGGTCTTCCGATCCCCATCTTAGAGCTCCATTTCCACACCACCCTGCCTCGCTTGTTACTATTCTTCATCATTTTTGCATAGAGCTGAACCCGGTGTAAGCCAGGATGACTCAGATGAGCCACATAGTATGGAAAACTCTGATATGTGGCTTTGAATTCTGTTAGAAACCCCGATTACTAGTTTCTTTGACAGAACGCATGGCCTCATAGTAGCCGCCAGCATCCTTCTACTACTCAGAACCTCTGTCAATAGGATGCTTCAACTGGATGACCCCAACAAACAGGCCCATTCATTTAAGGCTTTCTCATTTCAGGTGTAGGGAGACCATATCCCAAAACAAAACAAACCAGGCTATTGTTGTTTCAGAAACTACACCTTTACTAAAAAAGGGAAAAATTTAAATTAATTTCCTTTGATAGCTAGTATTTACTGAATACTTAATACATGCCAGGGACTCTACTAAGCACTTTATATTTTTTTATACTCTCCCTCCCAACTTAAACATTTGTGGTAAAATATACTTAATATCAAGTTTACCTATTAACGATTTTAAGTGTACCGCTTAGTGATATTAAGTACATTCATGTTGTGCGATCATTACCACCATCCATCTCCACGACCCTTTTCATCTTCTAAAAACCAAAACTCCATTACCCATTAAACAACAATTTCCCATTCCTTTCTCCATCCTAGTGTGTGTGTGTGTGTGTGTGTGTGTGTGTGTGTGTGAAATTCTCAAGTCCTTTTGAACGTCACAAATATTTAAAGATGGAATCTTAAGACCTGGCTTCCACAGCTTTATGGGAATAAAGAAAATCGGCAATGGGAATCGCATTTCATCCACCATCATACTTTCTATCGCCATGATTTGGACTACTCTAAGTACTTCATTTAAGTGGAATCATGCGGTATTTGTCTTTTTCACTTAGCATAATATACTCAAAGTTCATCCATGGTGTAGCATGTATCAGAATTTCTTACTTTTTAAGGCTGAAAAATATCCCATTGTGTGTGTGTGTGTGTGTGTGTGTGTGTGTGTGTGATGCATTTTGCTTATCCATTTATTTGTCAGTGAACACTTGGGTTGCTTCCACATTTTAACTATGAACATGGAACTCAAAAGATCTGGTCAAGTCTCTGCTTTCATTTTTGGGGGATATATATCAAGAAGTGGAATTGCTGGATCATACAATAATTCTATTTTTAATTTTTTGAGGAACTATCATATTGTTTTCTATAGTGGTTGTACCATTTTACATTCCTACTAATAGTACACAGGGTTTCATTTTCTCCATATCCTTGTCAACATTTGTTATGTTCTGTGTGTGTGTGTGTGTGTGTGTCTGTGTGTTGTGTTTTGTTTCTGACTAGTTGCAGATCTAGCCAGATTTTCTATTTGTTCATGATTAGTCTTGGTAGGTCTAATGTTTCTAGAAATTTATCTGCCTTGTCTAGGTAATCCAATTTGTTGGCATTCAATTGTATATAGTATTCTTATAGTCCTTCTATTTCTGTTGAATCAGTAGTAATGTCCCCACTTTCATTTCTGATCTTAATAACATGAGTCTTCTCTTTTTCTTAGCTTATCTAACTAAAGATTTGTCAATTTTGATCTTTTTGAAGAACCAACTTTTGGTTTTGTTGTTCTTCTCTTTTGTTTTTCTAATATCTATATCACTTATTTGTGCTCTCATCTTCATTTTTTCCTCCCTTCTGCTAGTTTTGAGCTTAGTTTATTTTTTATTTCTAGTTCTTTAAGTTGGAAAGCTAGTTGTTGATTTGAGGCCTTTTTTCTTTTTTAATGTGTTTATAACTAAATACTCTCCTTAAGCAATGCTGTATCTCATAAGTTTTGCTATATTGTGTTTTTCATATTCTTAATCATCACAAAAAAACTTAGTAACTTTTTATATTTGTAATTCTTGTGATGTTCAAAAGGACTTGCAAGTTCAGCTAGTCCAAACTCTCACAGGAATTCCTTTTATATAAACAAGACCTCTATTCTAAATACTTGGGGAGAAGGGAATGTGTGAGAAAAGTTCTGAGGGCTCAGATTTAACTGTTGCATTCCATTTTTAAAATCCTCACTTGAGGATATGTTATTGATTTAAATATATATTACTGATTTCAGAGAGGAAGGAGAAAGAGAGGGAGAGAGAGAGAAATATCAATGATGAGAGAGAATCATTCATTGCCTGCCTCCTGCATGCCCCCCACTCAGGATTGAGCCTGCAACCCGGGCATGTGCCCTAACTGGGAATAAAACCGTGACCTTCTGGTTCATAGATTGATACTCAACCAATGAGCCACACCAGCTTGGCTTATAGATTTTAAAGAGAGAAGAAGGGAGAGGGAGAGAGAGAGAGACATGGATGAGAGAGAGAAACATCAATCTATTGCCTTCCATAGGCACCCTAACCCGGGATCAAACCTGCAACCTGGGTATATGCCCTTCTGGGAATTGAACCTTCTACCTTTCGGTGTGCAGAACCACATTCCAACCAACTGCGCCACAACAGCCAGGGTGCATTCCAGTTTTTAAAAGTTTTTTTTAAAAAAATAATTTCATCTCATTTGATTTATGTAGGGTAAAATAAAGAAGAGTATGGGCTTCGACCCATTTTTGACATTAAAAGAAACAAACATTCATTCTGTAACAGAATTCATAACTTAGAGTGTTTTGTTCTTTTTAAAGCCTCCAGTTAAGTTCCTATCAACAGTTCTTGGCAAAAGTAATCTTCAGTTTTCGGGAATGAATATAAAACTGACCATCTCAACATGCAGCCTTACACTAATGAATCTTGACAGCCAGCAGGTAAGATCATGAATGTCATTTATGGCTTAACTTATTATCTATTTCTCTGGAGAGTCTGAGCATAATAAAGAGAATAAAGTTTCAGGCAGTTTGCCTAAAATTTACTAAGGCGCATAGGGGAAAAATCTGCCAAGGATTTATAATACTAATAATTGGAACAGCATTTCTAATCCATCACTGGGCATTTAGCTGCTTGCATACTTGCCCCTTACCTAATTGGCTTTGTAATAAGAACCAAAGTGCAAATAATATAATAAATACCATTTGATATCACCTATTTTTTAATATTTTCAATTATGTTTTTATTGATTTTTAGAGAGAAAAGGAGAGGGACAGAGAGAAACATTGATGAGAGAAAAATATCAATCGGCTGCCTTGTGCATACCCACTCCTGAGGATAGAGCTCAAAACGAGGCATGTGCTCTGATGGGGAATTGAACTGGTGACCTCTTGGTGCATGGGACAACACCCAACCCACTGAGCTACACCGGCTGGACAACACCAATTTTTTAATCAGTCATTTATTACTCTCCACCAACCCTTCCTGAAGAAAAAGCAATTTCACCCTGGCCCGAATGGTGAACATTATCCCATGTATCAAAAGGTTGCTGGTTTAATTCCCTGTCAAAGTACATACTTGGGTTGTGGGTTTGATCCCCAATTGGGGAGCATACAGAGGGGCAATTGACTGACTTCAGGTGAGGATTAAAAACAGAACAAGCAATTTCATGATCAGAATTAAGCACAGAGGAAGGGTGATGCTAAGGTTAATGTTCTAGCTAACTGAAATGCAAGCAGAAAACATTGTCTTACAAACCTTTATACAATAATATTTTGAAAGCTTTCTACAATGTTGTTGTATAAACATAATTTTTTCAACTTTGATGGCTTATGATACTGAGTTTTTATTGTTAACCTTATTTCTTTTATTTTTTTAAGCATATTTTATTGATTTTCCACAGAGAGGAAGGGAGGGGGTAGAGAGCTAGAAACATTGATGAGAGAGAGACATCGACCAGCTGCCTTCTGGCACACACCCTATTTGGGATGTGCCCGCAACCAATGTACATGCCCTTAACCGGAATCGAACCTGGGACTCTTCAGTCCATAGACCGACACTCTATCCACTGAGCCAAACCGGCTTTGACTAACCTTATTTCTTAAAAAACAGCATTGCTTGTGTCCTAGTCGGTTTGGTTCAGTGGATAGAGCATCCACCTGAAGGGTCTCAGATTTAATTCCAATCAAGGGCACATGCTGGATCCCCAGTAGGATGTGTGCAAGAGGCAGCCAATCATTGATTCTCTCTCATCATTG
Organism: Vespertilio murinus; assembly: GCA_963924515.1. Classification (NCBI taxonomy): domain Eukaryota; kingdom Metazoa; phylum Chordata; class Mammalia; order Chiroptera; family Vespertilionidae; genus Vespertilio; species Vespertilio murinus. The sequence goes on along the minus strand of OZ004704.1, from coordinate 161,990,879 downwards.
ATGTTTCTATCTCTCTCTCCCTCTTCCTTCCTCTCTGATATCAATAAAAATATATATTTAAAAAAAGAATAGCGTTGCTGAATCAAATGTAAAAGACATAGAAGCAATGAGCTAAATGTGTACCTTAACATAGGACACTTTTTACTTGCTTTATATTTTTTAAACTAAATTCCTTCTATCAGGTTAGTCACGTGTGTTAAAGTCTAGTTTTCCCTTTCTAATGCGTAGTGATTGGAGATTTTTTCTTTAAGGTTTTACTGTGCCGAGTGCTGTCGATCAGGGACACGTGGAGGGTGTGCTGTGTACTTGGCAGTGATAAAACACTAAGATTTTGGGGTCACCTGTAGGTTGGAATCCTGGCTTTGCTATGAATGAGCAAGTTACCCTGCCACTCAGAGTTCCTCATCAGTGAAAGAGGGTTATAGCACCTTTTCACAGAGTTTCTGAGGGGGCGGATTTAGCAATAGTCTGCCTCATGGGTTATTAGAGGACTAGGTAAAATCATGGATGTCAACCACTTAGCACAGTGCCAGTCACATGATATCTATTCTTATTATTTACCAAACATCCTTCTTTGAAACCCCTTACATGTGCTCAATACTTAATGGGGGAAGCATATTATATAAATTATAGAATTGTCAGTAACATATAAATACAGTTACATACACTTTAATTTCCTTTTTTTTGGCTAAAAAACTCACTTGGGTTGAGGGCTGTTTTATTGTCTTAATTCAAAAGCAGAATTAAATACATTGATTACATAGTAGTATAAATCATCATAGAGAAAAATGTGTATTATTAAGCAGTTCAAAACAGACTCCTGTGTCATTGGGTCCTCGTTGATCATCCGAGAGGTGACGCCTCTGTTACCATGACGGGAACCTTTGGGCTGTCCTTGGGAGGTGCCGCACAGCTGGGCGGAAGGCAAAACATTCATTCAGTCTTTCAGATGCTTTGTCCTCAAGACATTTGTAGATTTAAAGTTTATTTTTAATCTTCAACCTTGTGTATGGCATCAGGGACGCTCAATGCTATTAGTTAGGAGATTTCACTGAGTATAGGAGCCCTCGAATTGTCTCGGAGTTTTGTAGGGAGGGAAGAGCAGGCAGAGCCGGAACCATTGTGGTGGCAGCCTTACGTGCAGCGTGTAAAGAGCATTTTTAAAAGGACCTGCTCCACGGGTGACTGAGGAACGGGGAGATGAGGAAGCACAGGGTTGTGATGTGTGTGGCAGGGGTTCTAGTTTATTCTCGGCATTTCCTCATCCTCCTCTGCCTTTTCTTCCCCAGGCCCCTGCAATTAGAGATGACATTGCCACACGCCCATCATCTTTCTGGCAGAAGCGAAGTAGGGACAATGGGGTGGGCAGCTTCCATTGCCAGTGGTTACAGCAACGGGGTACCTTCGGGAGTGAGCCCCGTCTTTTCTGCACTGGAGCCACGGCCTGGGGTTGTGTTCAGCTCAGGGCTGGAATGGCGACCAAAGTTAGGATCTCACTGATACCCCACCCCACAGCACAAATAATTTTGAACTATTCTGCAGGCCTGGGGGGAAATGGCTTGGGGGCCCCGTACAAAGAGTTGTGCCACACTCCAGATGCTTAAACTCAAGAAGATTTATACATTCCATCAAAAGGGCAACTTCAGTGTTCGAGGCAGCTTTCTTATGGAGAAAGTGTGAGAAAAGGACTTTGTATTTACATTCTCCTTTTAAAAAGCTACCCTTTGAAGTTCTAAGATAAATTCGAAGATACACTAAGGCCTCCCCCTCCCTTAACTTCTAAGATATACTTTGGACCGAAAACATAAACAGGTTCAAGTTTTATAGATACATTCATAGAGGACAGAGTTTTTATGGGTCAGATGGTTCACATTTATTTTCAGCCACTGAAACTTTAAAAATATAACTAGCCATTCACTTCCAGAAAACGTCTCATAGAACTTCAGAGGCAGGAAGTAAAACTATTATTAAACACGTAAAGCTTGCAGTTTTTAAAACTTACCATATTTTGGGAAGGCAAAATATATTTTGGAAAAGCAAGTGACAGGGTTTAAAAATGGTTTTTGTATATTCCTTGTTTTAAAAAAGTCAAACAACAGACCTCCTTGACATATTTTAATACAGTATTTTAGTGCCTTAAGCAAAAATGCCAGTCTCAGTAGTTTCCATTCTTAGTATTTCTTTATTCATTTCTACATCTCCTACCACACAGCTCTAACAGCTACTGAAATTGAGAAGAATAAGAGGTAAGGAGAGTTAAAAAAAAAAAAAAAAACCCAAACAGGAAATAGAGACATTCTTTAGTCTCAAATATTTAGAGTCCAGCCAGATAATGCAGTGTTTAGGCACAAGAACAACCATTGTTGTGCCAGGCCGGTACGGCTCAGTGGTTGAGCATCGACCTATGAAACCGGAGGTCAGGGTTCTATTCCAGGTCAGGGCACATGCCCAGGTTACATGCTCCATCCCTAGGAGGGAGCATGCAGGAGGCAGCAAATCAATGATTCCCTCTCATCATTGATGTTTCTCTCTCTCCCTCTCTCTCTTCCTCTCTGAAATAAAAAAAACCAAAAACCTTCCTCTCTGAAACCAATAAAAATATATCTAAAAGAAGTTTTTTTTTTTTTTTTTTAAAGAGGTGCAAGCACAATAGACGTGAGTGCCACTTGCACTCCTGTTAGAGATACAACACTGGGGTCGTGCAAACAGAATGCCTTCCCCATGTAGAGGTGAATCGGGTGCTTTCTCCATGTCACTGTAGGTAAGGACTGCCAGATCTCCTAGTTTTGAAGAGAGAGGAAAAAAAAGGATGGAAACCTGGGAATTTTACTGCTCTCTCAAGTATGAAGTGTTGGCCTTTAATTATAAGCCTGAGCCAAACTAAACAGATCTGTCCTTAGGGCAGCCAGTGCGGGATATCTGCTTAACGCAAGCATTTTGTAATGTTTATGAGCAGATGCAGAAAATGCTCCCCAAATCACAGTGCTTACTCAGAAGCTTACGTTCCCTCTCTCCCCACACACAACCAGGACCAGAATTTTCCCAGAATCCTTTCTTTAGTACCCATTAAATGAAGAGATATATTGCTTTTCCTAATCTCTATTACCATGTATCTCTTTAGTTTCCATTAAATTGTTATTATATTATGTTCATTATTATGTTAATTATAATTATCCCTATTCAATTCAGGACTGAGGAAGAAATATTAAGTAATTTGTCTACCTAGAAAGCTAGCAAGTAGTGGAGCCTAAATTTGAATCAGGTAGGTTGGGTCGTCTGTGAGGTTTATAATAGGAATACAAGTGATTTTACACTCCTAACAGGGGTGTTAAATGGCAACATTTTATACCTTCAGTAAAGTAACAAGTATTAATTTCAGTGGTCTCTCAGTTCACTGCCTGTTTCTAAGACCAACAGACACAACCATTCGGAGTCAGTTGCAGAATGCAGGTCTTTCTCTCCAAAGCAAGCCTTCAAACTCAACAGGGAGTGGTTTTTCTCTCCCCCTCCTCTTGCTCCCCCGTCAGTCCCAGAGAAATAGAATCACATCTCTGGGTTTGTGGGCCTGTGTTTTTCTGTGTCTACTTCCTACATCTTTATCTGGAGATAAACACAGCTGGTTAGTTCATCTTGCACTGGCATCCTCTTCCTCCCCCTGCCCTCCTCCGCCTCCCGGTACTGTACTGTTCACATCACAGAGGCAATTGACTACTTACCCAGACTCACCCAACTGCAGCTATGAGCGGTCTGAAAATGCAGTGGAAGTGAGGCACGGAGGAGGCAGGATTAAGAAGTTGAAGTTCTTTCCCCATCTCTCTCTTCCTGCCCACCAAGCTAGTGTTCTTATGATCATCCTTGTCAGTCCCATGTTTTACTCAAAACAACCCCCATTTCTAAGGCCCCGAGTTGTCATGTTGTATTAATGTGTCTTTTGTTGCCATAATGGAGCAGAACATCTAATAACCTCTTTATTGGTCATAAGACCTGCCCATACACTGTTTCACCGGTCACAGCCTTCTGACAGAATTACCATAGAACTTTAGAACCTTAATAAGATAACCGCAGTAACGTGCTCACTAATAGGGCAGGTTTTCCCAGGTTGGCAAATTCTTTCTTTTATAGGAACTTACTAAATTTAGTTTCCCCAAATTAATTTGCAAATCACATATTTGAAGCTGGAACACTTTCCCTTATAGTGGTTAAATCTAAATTCGTAAAGTGGCTGCAACAATGCAACTAAATAGAATACCGTAAAAAATAGTACATAAAGCGTGGATGCATACTAATTAGTAGCCAAACAAAATGCACAGAACAAGAAATTTTATTATCTCAAATGCTGGTGCATAACCAATAACAAGCTTAATTAGAGGAGGAGACAGAGGGAAACTTCAGAAATTTCTGGGAAGGTTTGAAACCTTTGAAGGTTGACGGCGTAACTAACTGTTCACAGAGTTTTTTGTTTTTTTTTAATGTAGGGCCTTTCCTTTCCTTGACAATTTTTCACTCAACAGTTCTTTCACGATGAAGTTCCACCAGTCTTTTCCCTGTAAAGTTAAAGGTAAAACAAAATTTCTCAAGGATATGGAGGTTATTAGAAACAGTTTTCTTTATGCTTTCACATACATTTTAATGTCTGAATTTGAAAATTTGCTAAGGATTTCATTTTTCTTTTTACTTTTAAAAATAACGGTCAAGATAATGAATTTCTTGAATTACAGATCACAACAGCTTTATAAATGATCAAGATACACGTACAAATACAATTTCAGATGCTCTTAGAAACATGTTAAGATGTAGTACACATGATACCTATTTCTCCTGGGATGCTAAGAACATTCACCTTATTATTATCTGCTAAAAGAAAACTTAGCCTTTGATTCCTACAGCTTGAATAGATCACAAAGTGGAATTTTCAAAGTTTTCTCAATAGGCCTTCTGTCCAATACACTCAAAAGACATCTGGTGTCCTACGCTGCTGGCTGGACACATTCCTTTCCCGCACGCAGTTGGTATCAGCGGGCTCTCGCACTGGCCAGCAGCTTTTTGTCTGGGTCACGATGCATTCTTGCAAAACCATTCCTTAAGGGTGGACGTGGAGGCCATTTTTTTCCCCCCCAATGCAAAGAAGAGAATCCGGATGGATCACCAAGTCCAAGCCATGGGCGTTTCAGGACAAACAGATTTCCAACAGTCCTAAAATCCTTTTTCCTTCAACCGTTTTGTGTTGTTTTCCCCTTCCTTTCTCACAACTGTGCAGTCACTGCCCTATTCTATTGTGAAAAAACAAAACCAAAAAAAGAAAAAAGAAAAAAATTTTTTTTTCCTTTGAAGACCAAGTGTTTCAGTGGCCGGGCGCTACGTGGAACACACCCAGAGCGAGACGGTGGAATGTGGGCCTCCCCGCAGGCAGCCTCCTCCTCTCGGGCCGCGCGCGCGGGGCTACTCTTTGTCGATGATCTCGTCGCAGCCGAGCTCCTCGGTCAGGCGGTTGACCACCATGAGCGAGAAGAGCTCCTCGATGAAGGCCAGCTGGTCGAACGGGGTCTTCTCGTAGTGGCCCTGGAAGCCGCCGTCCGCGGCCGCCTCGCCGGCCGTCCGCAGGAACATCTTGTTGGCCTCGTCCAGCGCCGCCGAGCCGCGGTAGGCCGGCCCGCGCCGCTGCGCCTCCTCGGGGAAGTCGTAGTCGTCCTCCCAGTCGTCGAACTCGTCCTCGGCCTCAAAGTCGGGGCCGGCGAACACGGCCGGCAGCTCCTCGGGGCCGGGCCGGCCTGCCGGGCCTCGGCCCCCGGCCGCCGCCGCCATGGCCCCCTCCTCCTCCTCCATCGGGCCTTCCTCCTCGGGCTGCGGCGCGCCCCGCGGGCGGGGAGGCCCGCCGCCCACCTCCATCTGCGGCGGGTCGCCCTCGCCGCCCATCACGTCCATCTGCAGGTCGGTGCTCTCCTCGTACAGCACGGACAGCGCGTACAGGTCCGCCATGGCGCCGGCGGCTCGAGCTCGGGCTGGGCGTGGGCGGCGGGGCCGGCGGCGCGGCGGGCTGTGCGCGTGCCCCGGCGGCGGCGGCGTGCGCGCCCCCCGGCGGGCGTCAGGGTGACCCCCGGACGCCGCCCCGCGCCCCGCGCGCCGCTCGGCCCCGCGCCCCGCGCGCCGGCTCCGGGGGCGGCGCCTGCGTGGCCGGGGGCGGGGGTCTGTGTGTCCTTGGGTCCGAGGAAGGGAGGCCGTCCGCAGAGGCTGCGCTGGCAGGAGCGTTACTTTGTCTCCGAGCCGCTGCACGGCGGCGCGGCTGCGGAGGATGCTGCAGACCGGGGGATGCGCGCCGCCGCCGTGGCAACGCGCGCCCTCCTCCCTCCCGCCGCCTCCTCCCTCCTCCCTCCCGCCGCCTCCCTCCTCCGCGGCTCCTCCCCCGCCGCCTCCGCCCCGGCCGCCGCGGCTGCTCCCGGGCTCGAGCTGCCTTTTGTCCGCCCCTGCAAACCTCACCGAATCCGCCCCTGCAAACCACTCCGAATCCGCCCCTGCAAACCACACCGAATCCGCCCCTGCAAACCGCACCGAATCCGCCCCTGCAAACCACACCGGGCTCTCGACCACAAGGCAACATGTGAAGAATGGATCCTTTTTTCCCCCTTTTTCTTTCGATGTTCCTCGTTAGGAGAAGTTCAATGAACCAATAAGCATATTTCCCCGGCTCTTTAAAAAAAAAAGTTCTAGCGAGGATATAGCCTCGGTCCCATTTCTTTTTGCAAGAGGTAACTTTCCGTGATCATCAATTTGACGTGTATGCTTTAAAAAGTCCTTTTTCTTTGCATCCGCAGGGGTCTTAGGGAAAAGAGGGGAAAATCTTACTTTTTGCAATGTCTCCCATAACTGTCTTCAATTTACAAATCAAACCCCTCAGCAATGTCTTGAAGATATATATATATATATATATATATATATATATATATATATATAAATCATTTTTGATTTTTTGATGTTATAAACTGGCTAAATGAACATCCACATATGCCAGTTTCTCTAGGATAAATACAGTATTTGGAAGTTGAAAGGTGGAATCAGAGGGTGTGCATACTTTAATTTTATCAAATACTGTCAAATTGCTTTCCAAAGTTGCTGTACAAATATAAGTTCTAGCCAGCAGTGATTGAGAATATCCACACCCTTGCCACACGTGGTTTTGTTGAACTTGGACAGTTTTATCAATTAAATGTTATCTTGTTTTGTTTTGAATAGTCTTGATTTCTTAGACACCGATTATTTTTCAGTTTGTTTATTGAACATTAATTTGTATTACTTCTGAAAATTAACTGGTCTTACTTTGGGTTTATTTCTTTTTCTTATGGATACATAAGAACTCCTTATGAACTCTGACTATATGAATACTTTTGTTTTACTTGCTGCAAATATATTCTCTCTTCCTGTTTGTCCAGTTTCAGGGGTCTTTTCTAATACAAAATTTTAAAATGAGTTTTTATGTAATCTAATTTGAGGGGATTTTTGGTTTGTCTTCTAATAAGATGGGGTTTTCCTACATCAAGGATCACAGGCATAATCTTTAATCTGCCTTTTGATGTATTTGTTAATTTTTTAATGAATCAAACATTTATTTATATAGATAGTATGAGGACAGGACTTATTTATATATATTTTTCCATATAAGCCAGCCAACTCCACTAATTTAATCACTTATCATTTTGTCTGTTAGATGCCACATTTATCATAGACTAAAAGTTCATGAAAATGTGTCTGTTTTTAGACTATATAATTCCAGAAAAAAACACCATATAATTCCAGAATATAAAAAAATATAATTCCAGAATATAAAAAAACCACCATATAATTCCAGAATATATAAAATATAATTTTAGACTACAATTCCAGAAAACTATTTGTATTCTAATTAAATCTGCAGTTTTATAATATGCCTTGCTTAAAAGGAAAATCTAGTCTCTTTGTTGTTTTTTAAAAAACACATTTCTAGCCGAGACCGGTTTGGCTCAGTGGTAGAGCGTTGGTCTGCGGACTGGGGGGTCCCGGGTTCGATTCCGGTCAAGGGCATGTACACTGGTTGTGGGCACATCCCCGGTTGGGGGTGTGTAGGAGGCGGCTGGTCGATGTTTCTTTCATCGACATTTCTAGCTCTCTATCTCTCTCCCCTTCTCTCTGTGAAATATCAATAAAATATATTAAAAAAACACACATTTCTATTGATTTCAGAGAGGAAGGGAAAGGGAGAAAGATAGAAACATCAATGATAAGAGAATCATTGATCGGCTGCCTCCTGCACACCCCTTACTAGGGATTGAGCCCAAAACTTTGGCATGTGGCATGTGCCCTGTGCCCTGTGCCCTGATCAAGAAAAACATGACCTCCTGGTTCATTGGTTGATGCTCCACCTCGGAGCCACACCAGCCAGGCTAGTCTCTTTATTCTTTAAAATTTTTCTTTAGTTTTTTTTTTTTACACAGTTATTCTTCCATGTGAATTTTAGAAGCAGTATGAAAAGTTCCCTGAATGACATTGGTGGAATTGCATGGAATTTACAGATTCATTTGGGGGAGAATTGACATCTTTACAATATTATCTTCTAATCCATAAAGGTGATATATATCTTTTTTATTTTTTGATTATTCAGCTAGTATTTATGCCTTCCAATAAAGTTTTTTTAAAAAAAACTTTACATAGTTCTTTTTAGATTTCTCTGTAGTGACTTTTGTAAATGTACCTCCTCTACCCCCAAATACAGTGTCCAATTGGCTATTGCTGATATAAAGGAATGACATTGATCTTGGTATGTTGATTTTGTTTTTAGTAATCATTTTAACTAAAATGTAAATATCTGTAATAATAAAAGTGTAATATGCTATTTAGGCCAGACAGCCGAACGACCTTCCTGGTGACCTTCCTGACAAAGCCGGGACTGTGAGGGTCCAGCCCCTTGCAGGAATTTAGTGCATCAGGCCTCTAGTAGAAAACATAAATAGAGAAAAGTGGCAGACATAATAATGATTTTCACAAAACGAACATACTTGTGTAACTATTACTGGGATAAAGAAACACCATATAATTCCAGAAAACCATTTGCTCTCTCTTCCTTTGCCCCAGAAGTAACCAATATCCTGACTTCAAGCAGGATAAAGTAATTTTGGCCATTTTGAGCTTTATATAAATGAAATCATTCAGCCTATATTTTTTTGTGTCTGGCTTCTTTTGCCCTAGAAGCACGTTGTTGCTATTAGTAGTTCATTGCTTGACTAGCACTATAGTCGTCACTGTGACTGGTTCCAGTGGCGGGCTTTTAAGAAAAGGACAGTGCTTATCTTTTTAGCACACCGTTTGGCGCACATATTCACACAATCCTGTTGTAATACATTTAGGAGTAGAATCGCTTGGTCATTTTATATAAGCTACTTGAGTATATTTTGTTAAACACTTTTGAAGACAGGACTAGTCAATAGGTGCACAGTTAATATTTTAATGAACCCTCAAAACAGTATGACAAACACATTTCTGCAAATAGGTCATTTCACCCTGGAGATTATGAACAAGCGATCCTGGAATCTCAAGTGAAAGAAACAATGTTCTTAGTTAAATAATGCAGTTCACTTGAATAATGTTACTTCGTACTGGAAATCTTAGTGTTAATTTCTTAGGATACTTTTGGTGGTGAATGACTGAAAATCCAGTTCAAACCAATTTATATAAATCTAAGTTAACCAGAAAAAAAAATGATAAAGGGGGACAGGAATTGTATAGGTTGAAATGATGAAACAAACGCTACAACCAGAGTTTTTATTTATTTATTTATTTTTATTGAATTTATTGGAGTGACATTGGTTAATACAGTTTTGTAGGTATTAGGTATACAATTCTATAATACATCATCTGTATACTGTATTGTGTGTTCACTACCCAAGTCAAGTCTCGCTCCACCACCACTTATGTCCCCTTTACCCGCTTTTACCTCCTCCACTCCCTTTCCCTCTGGTGATCACCATACTGTTGTCTGTGAGGTGTTTGTTTTGCTCTTTGCCTTGATCTCTTCACCTTTTTTGACCCAGCCTTCCCACCCCCACCCTTCTGGCAGCTTTCAGTCTATACTTTTTTCTATTTTCCAACTGTCAGCTGATTTTCCCCAGAGGGAAAGCTTCATTTTTTCCAGTAGGATTTTCCCACGAGTCAGCAAAAGATGGCTGGCTCCCAGAAGCTTTGTGCTTACATGGTCCTTAATGGCAGAGAGAGAGGTAACCTTCCCTGTTGTCCATATCAGTTTCTCCCCAAAGACTTAGATGGGCTCTGCTGGATCCAGATGTTTCCTGATTGGCTAGGCCTGGGTCATGTGTCCACCTTCAATGAGACGAGCATGTCCAAACCACCTGAAATCTCAGAGTCTCCGTGAGATTCTTCTAAAATGTGGGTGTAGTGGTCTCCACAGGGATGCTGTCCAGGCAAAAACAAAGCAAATGGTCCATTACTGTTAGATTGTATGAAACTCGGAGTAATTAATTTATAGCATCACACATGTTTAATTTCTTTATGTTTTCCAGGTTATTGCAAATCATCATATGCAATCTATTTCATTTGCCTCTGGAGGGGATCCTGTAAGTATGAGTTCACTGAGGTCTTTTTTTTTTGTAAGAGTTATAAAAACTTCCCTGCAAAGCATGTTAGCCTCTACAGGTGCTCTCCAAGTACCTTATTAGAATTTGTGAAAAGCTACATGTAACAGGTAATTAAAAATTTGGTTTTGACAAAATACATCCCACCACTGATTGTTAAAATAGTTGGATTAGTAGATGAGCTAATAGCCAGGGAGTTATCATCTGAGAAGCTTCTTGTAGGTCATGAAAAACAAACATGTCATACATGTGTTGCCGTTCCTTCCTCAGAATTCTTCTCCACATGGAGTTCCAGGCCGATGCTACCAATCGGTTGGGTTTGGCACATGAGGGGAAGCCTACCTGCCATCCATGGCAACTAAGTCCCCTCTAGCATGAGCAGCCCGGCTTGCAGAAGCTTATGGAGGCCGCGCTCCGGTGGGGAGAGAGCACTGCGGTGCCTGGCTACCCGGAGGCCACCTGGCCCTCGTTTCCTGTGAAGGGCGCAGGGCCGAGCCAGCGGGGCTCTCTGCAAGCCTATGTGCAGAGGGGAGAGGCATTCCCTGACTCGGTGCTGCGTCATTTCTGGACTAAGGCAAAAGGAGAAGGGCATCAAAGCCGAGAAGCCCGTGGCTGAACAGAAAACAAATCTGTGTAAACTGAGAGAGTAGAAGGAGGACTTTACTCCCCTTGACATCCTGACATTTCTCCACCTGCACATGTGTAGCAGGCTCAGGAGGGTGGAATCTGCCTGTCATGACGACTGACCATCAGGCATGTCAGGAAAGCATGGGGGCCACATGAAGGCTTGGTCCTAACCGACAGTACGTTACCTTCGGTTCTGCATTTATTACTGAAGAGCACAGCCTTCCGAAGAGAGGCGATAAAACCACTGGAACAGATGATTTTTTCCCGTCCACCACATTTAGTTTCTCTCTTCAACTGGAGGAATGAAATTTAGGGCCATAAATGATAGGACACATAAGCCAGAAACCCAAAAGAGGTATTGATGGGTAGTAAACGCTGAATCTGGCAGCTGTTGTCACTGCAGAGTTTTGATGGATTTTAACATCAAGGCTAAATATTTAAAGGAAAAATAAGTCTCTCCTGAAAGGAAATGAAGTTCTGAAGGTTCTGTGCAGAATCATTGCTTCCTGTACTGGCATCTTCTGTATTTAAGCAAGTTCTCCTCTTGGGTGTTGGCATAACATTTTATGTGTAAAATACATAGTTAAATGCTACTTAAATCATTCCATTCTTTAAAACATCTATTTGTTTTCTCATTGGCTACCAGTGACTCAAGGTATTTTTAAAAATATATATTTTATTGATTTTTTACAGAGAGGAAGGGAGAGAGATAGAGAGTTAAAAACATCGATGAGAGAAGAGTTATCAATCAGCTGCCGCTTGCATACCCCTGACTGGGGATGTGCCCGCAACCAAAGTACATGCCCTTGACCGGAATCTATCCCGGGACCCTTCAGTCTGCAGGCCGACGCTCTATCCACTGAGCCAAACAGGTTTCAGTTCAAGGTATTCAATATATTTTAAAAATATATTTTTTATTGATTTTTTTTAGAAAGCAGGAGAGAGAGGGATAGAGAGTTAGAAACATTGATGAGAGAGAATCATCAATCAGCTGCCTCTTGCACACTCCCCACTGGGAATGTGCCTGCAACCAAGGTACATGCCGTCGACCAGAATTGAACCAGGGACCCTTCAGTTCGCAGGCTGACTGACACTCTATCCACTGAACCAAACCAGTTTCGGCGACTCAAGGTATTTAACCAGGTCAAATGTAGACAACTTGCCTTCAGAACATCCTTGAAGCATATGGAAGAAAAGCAATCTTTACAGGATTTTAAATCACTGCTTCTATTTTTTAAATTTTTTATTTAAGAAGTACTTAATTTCCCCATTAGGCTTCACTACTTCCTCACCTTTTTAGCTTTGAGTGTAGTTATTCTCAAGTGAATATTTTAGTTATATGGTGCCATCATCTACACTAATAAAAGAGAAAGATGCAAATTGACCATACCTCCATGATGACCACCAGCTAATCAGGAGTGAGTATGCAAATTATCCCAACAAAGCTGGTGGGTTAATTTGCATATGCAGGCGCCAAAGACCTGGGTGTAGGAGGCACCAAATGGCCTGGGTCCCGGGACAGGCGCTAAACCCGAAGCCTCCTGGGACCATCGCTGCCCCTGGGAGGCCAGGACAGCTCCACCAAGCAGCCTGGGAGCACAGGCCTTGGCCCAGCACAGACCTGGAGCAAAACGTTGACAGCAAGTCCTTTCAGTATAATTGGGGCATTAGAGGCCCACAGACTGATCATTATCTTTTTTCTATGAAACACATAGCTATGAAACACTGTTTACGATTAAATAAGTTCCATATATTTTGACATTTTACAGCCCTGGAAAGTTACATATAATGATCAGCAAGGTGAGAAAATAAAAATAATGTTTAGTCTTTTAAAGATGTAATTAATTTCTGTCTAGAAGACACACCAATTCAAAAAGTGATGGTTTATTGTCCTATAGGACATTAGCCAGATTATATCTAATTTAGCAGTTTTACTTTAGGCTGCAGGATCCTCCCTGGCTGGTGCCCAGGTCAGGGCTCATGCAGGAGGCAACCAATCAGAGTGTCCCTCTCACATTGATGTTTTTCTCTGTCTTTCCCTCTTTCTTCCAGCTCTCTAAAAACCAATGGTAAAATATCCTCAGGTGAGGATAAAAAAAAAGAAAAGGAAAGAAATAAAGAAATGTCATATCCTATGAAAGAGACATCTTGAAAATGCCTAAAGAAAGTTCTCATTTTTTTATGGTGAAGGGATTGGAGTCCATGTTGATGAAAACACCTTGGTGGCTGAGGTGGCCAGCAGTGGCAGCAGCAGCAGGGTGATGAGGGCTATGCCTTCCCCCTGATTAGCCAGAGGGAGGCCTACTGATGGCTTAGGCTCACAGGGAGAAGGCCTAAGCTGTCAGTAGGACATACCCTGAGGGCTCCTGGACTGTGAGAGGGGACAGGATGGGCTGAGGGACCCTCCCTTCCCTCCCCCTCATGCACAAATTTCATGCACTGGGCCTCTAGTTTAAAAATAAATCAAATGATAAGAGCTCCACCTTTTCCCCCAAGAAATTTCACAAATGGCTTATAGCAAACTCACTAGCAAGCAGGGGACATGCAGGGTGCCTGCCACTGAGCAGCTGCCGTGTGACCCCAATTCTGAATCTGAAGCCCCATCTATCCAGCCTTATCATCTGGCCTCACAGTGACACTCAGGGACATGTTTGTTACTGAATCCAGCCTGGAAACGCCATCCCTGTTTCTCACACCCATTCTAGTTTGACCACCCATGAAAGAACTCCAATACTTTCCTCAAGAGACTTAAATTAATGAATTCTATAAGTGTCGGATGAAAAAACAATCGTTGCTGTTTGCCTTAAGTTTCCCCTTTTCAGTTTTAAGGGTTCCTGCCACTTTTAGGATTTGCCACAAGCATGCCCTGTGTGATGCTGATCGTAGTTCTCCAGAATCCCAATTACTTTTAGACCGTCTTCATGTGCCTTTAGTCCTATAGCTCTTCCAAATCACCAAGGGCCGTGGCCCCTACCAAAAGCAAACAGTAAAGAACTTGTAGCCACGGCGGGAAAGTATTTACCTTTCAAATGGCGCGGCACTTCTGTTCTCCCTACAGATGGGGCCACAGCCTGCTGGTTGGGAATTAAAACTGGAGCCTTCGTAAACGTTGGCACGGAGGTGAAGTTCACCCTCAGGCCAGGGGAGTAGAGGAAAGAGGTTCTGGTGTCAAGTGGACTTGACCCATTTATCCTCTCTAAGCGGCAGGGCCCTCACCTGTAAAATGGGAAGGATCACCCTTGCTCAGAAGGGTGAGAATTGACTGAAATGACGCCTGTAAACTGACAGTGCTTGGCACAGAGTTGCTCACACACATCCCTATTTTTTAGGTTAGAAGCTAAGTCGCCATGGCCTAATGCAGTGCCCTTCTTTCGTCCTACCATATTTTCTCCAAAGTCAAACAAATACCTGGGTGATCTTCCTTACTGTCTGACCTTTGCTCCCCCTCACCTTTACTCGCTTCTCAAAAACGGCTTACTTATCTTCCTTCTGTCAGCCCTGGAGACATTTCTCTGTAATGCTTCTGCATCTACTTGCTCCATTTAAAAAATGCATTAACGAGTATGACCAGGTTGAATACATTTTCCCATAGTGTCCTCCGCTCTTTGTGTTTTACTCTTAACATGCTTTAAGTTCTCCCAGGTATCACAGTGACTGAATTTTAGAGCTCTAAGACTGTTGGACACTCTTTTGAAGATGAGGAAACAAGTCCGCAGAGGTCCCACAACCTCTACCCCATCATCCAATACACTAGACACTGTTGTCGGCACCATACCCCCTCTGTAACTTTCAAAAGAGCAGCTAAACACCAACCATTGTGGCCTTCCTTCTAAATTATATTAAAACAAAGGCTGGAGACACGAACTTACATATTTACAATAGAGTTCAAACCTTTTATGTTTGCACACGAGAAACTTACCTAGGAGTGTGCTGTTTCTTAAAATGACTCAAGAAAAGTTATGCAGATCCTGAGATCCGCTTCCCATGTGATTCACTGCGGGTTGTTAAATGATTGTCCTCGGTGGTATTACAGACGCGGGCTTTTATTTCCTGCCAGTTGATTACCTCTTCCCTCTGGAGAGCCATGCTTCTAAGCTTCCAATGGCAGTGTGTATTTTTTTCCCTGAGAACTGAGATAACAAAAAGCATCTTTAATTATTCAAATCTTATCATTCATCAGCTTACTGTTTTCAATAAAAATCAGGATTACCAAGCGGCTTTTTGTTTGTTAGTTTTTACAAAGTCAGCAGCACTTCTCTCTCTCTCTCTCTCTCTCTCTCTCTCTCTCTCTCAACCTAACTCCTTAGGTTTCAATGGGTTCTCTTTTTAAAAAAAATATATTTTATTGATATTTTATAGAGAGGAAGGGAGAGAGATGGAGAGCTAGAAACATCGATGAGAGAGAAACATCGACCAGCTGCCCCCTGCACACCCCCCACTGGGGATGCACCCGCAACCAATGCACATGCCCTTGACCGGAATCAACCTGGGACCTTTCAGTCCGCAGACCAACGCTCTATCCACTGAGCCAAACCGGTTTCGGCAGGGTTCTCTTTTTTAATAAATGACTTTTCCTTCCTCTATCTTGATCAAATAAATGCTTGTATTTCTGCTTTATTGTTCCTTAAGTTAATGTGCACTGCACGCAAGCAAGCCAACAACCACAAAATGCAAAGTGTTTCTCTCAATGGGATTATTTTCTGATGCACAGAGTGTCTGTTTGGACAACGGGGAGGGACATCATGCTGCCACCCACATCCAAGTTGATGGCCCCTTTAGGATTGGGTAACCCCTGGTGTTTCAGCTCTCAGTGCAGGGCAGAGCCACAGTCCCCGACCACTTTTTAAGAATTTATGTCCTAGCATGTTACCCACCTGTGTTCTCTTTTGTTCTCACTGACATGGTCTGCCTCTGCATTTTCAGTCTTCAGATGCTCTTCACCAGGGGCAGAGAAAGCGAACTCCATAATTTCTAAACCATATAACTGCATAGTTATGTTCCCTCCTAAGATGCTTTCCTTTTTTTCTTTAAAAAGGAAACTCTAATATGTAAGTCCTTGACTTCGTATCATGTCCTAAATGTACTCTTTTCTTTTAACAGTCCAATCCATTTGTTTTAAACGCAATCGTTTTCCCTTTTTTTTATAGGATGCTACAGACTATATTGCCTACGTAGCCAAAGATCCAGTTAACCAACGAGGTATGGAAAACAACTTCTGGGTTTTCTTAAGAGCCGCTGTCTCCCAACTTTAATGAGCGACAAACTGCTGTTCTCAGTGTACAGAGTGAGGAAGAGCACTGGAGTGCTGGACTGGGTCCTGGAGACACGATGTAAATTTGAGTTGGAAATAACTGGTGGAGCAAAGTAGAAAAAAAATATATGTACACACAGGTGGATTTAAATCCCAGTCATGTGAGAGACCCATAAACCAAAAGTCTATTTAAAATATATATATATATATATATATATATATATATATATATATATATATAATTGATTTTTTGCAGAGAGGAAGGGAGAGGGATAGAGAATTAGAAACATCGATGAGAGAGTCATCCATCAGATGCCTCCTACACACCCCACACTGGGGATGTGCCTGCAACCAAATCGGAATCGAACCCAGGATGTGCCCACAACCTTGACCGGAATCGAACCCAGGACCCCTCAGTCCCCAGGCTGATGCTCTATCCACTGAGCCAAACTGGCTCTGGCCAAAAGTCTATTTTTTTTTAATCCAAAGAAAAGCTGCTTTGACTATGATAGAAAGAGCTGGACATCTTCCGTGGACAAATGAACTTAGCCTCAGTGTGTGTGTGTGTGCGTGTGTGTGTGTAACCTGTGCACCTGCTGTTCAAGAGCCTGACATGTCACTCAGAGTGCTTGGCTTCTCCTCTTTTGAATCCTGGTTTAAATGTCTCTCCTTCTGAGGGACTTTGGCCGAGCGCCGCCTCTCTCTAGTCAGCCTATCCCCCTCTGTTGCACGTTACTTCTCTTTTTTATTAACATTCCTCCCACATTTTTATTCTCTTACTTACTCACTTATTGATGTGCTATGTCTGTGTCTCCTACCAAAGGTTCTATGAGGACAAGAACTATTTTTTCCTCCTAAGCATTCATCGCACTGCTTAGTACATAGGTGGTACCCAATAACTCTTTTGTTGAAAGGCTGAGTGAGTGGAAGGATGAGTAGACTGGATTTCTTGCTCAGAATTGAGCAAGGTATCCAAGAAACTCATATCCTAGCAGCACCTTGGGTCAAGGGCCTGATGTTCCTTAGGTCATTGGACTTCTCTAGACAGAATAGTTAGTATTGCTTCTCATCCCTAACCCTGGATCATTCAGACTCCATGTAGGGATGGGTGTGAAAATGCTTCTCCTCCTTAACCAGAACCCATCAGTTGGGCAGCATCCTCTGCCATCCCAGCGCTAAGTTTGTGCCAAGATGTCTATTATTACGTACATATGGAGTGGAATTTGGAAACTCAAAGAGCTGTAAGGCCCTGGCTGGTTTGGATCAGTGGATAGAGCGTTGGCCTGTGGACTGAAGGGTCCTGGGTTTGATTACAGTCAAGGGCACGTACCTTGGTTTCAGGCACATCCCCAGTAGGGGGTGTGCAGGAGGTAGCTGATTGATGTTTCTCTTTCATTGATGTTTTTTAAAATATATATATATATATATATATATATATATATATATATTTTATTGATATTTTACAGAGAGGAAGAGAGAGAGATAGAGAGTTAGAAACGTCGATGAGAGAGAAACATCGACCAGCTGATGTGCCCGCAACCAATGTACATGCCCTTGACTGGAATCGAACCTGGGACCCTTCAGTCCGCAGACCGATGCTCTACCACTGAGCCAAACCGGTTTTGGCTCATTGATGTTTCTAATTCTCTCTCCCTCTCCCTTCCTCTCTGTAAAAAATCAATAAAATGTATTTTTTAAAAAGAGCTGTAAGACACAGAGGTAGAAATCTATATGCCCGGGAGCAAGTGAATAGAAGACAGTAGAATTTGGATTGTGTATGAAGAAAAACGTCTAAAAGGCATCGAGAGGGCACACAGAAGAGAGCTAATAAGCAGGGACTTAATCCAAGGAGAGTTTCCGGAAGACCGGGACCCAGGATGCAGCAGGTGGGGTCAGAGCAAAACCTCCTGGCAGGGGGGTCCCACCGCAGGAAGCTGTTGTGATGGTCAGAAATGATATTGTGGGGACCAGCTGCTGGCACCCAGCAGATGTTCTGTAAATGCTTGCCAGAAGAACAAGGCCCGGATAAGATGGAGAGGAAGGAACAGGTGGCGAATACTATGCAACACTTCATTGAAATGGACTCACTCTGAACAATAGGATGAAGAACAGATAAGTGGGCAGGAGAGACAGGAACCAGCGAAGGGAGGCGGGGGTGTAGGAGGGAGCACAACAAAGGATACCCAAAAAGAGCAACCTCTTTGAGTTAAGCCCGGACTTCCCAGGAAGGCCTCTGGACAACAAAGCCTTTGATCTCGAGCTAAAAAGGACAGGGTGGAAGGAAGAGCAGATCAGGAAATCTAGACGCTCGGTCACTTTGCCACCAGGCACCCACTGTCTCCGGGCATGCCGGTGCTCCTCAGTAACCGGTGGTGAGCAATGCAGGGGTGAATGCCGGTTGCTGAGGGCCACGGCTAGGGAGGACCCGCCTGCTTGCGGATATCCCCTTGGCTTCACTGAGACGAGAGAGGCAGGGACCATGGCCGTGTGGCTCATTCACCCCGAGAGGCCCCGCTCTGGGGTTTGAGTAATTCTGAGAGCCCAGCTGCTGAAATGGGACCCACAGGGACCCACAGGGACCCTGGCTGGGGATTCTGAAAAGGCATCTGTGGGATCTGTTGGCTGAGCTCATGGCTGGGATTTGAGAGATAGTCCAGACGGGGTTCCGTGTTTTCCTTTCTTTAGCCTCAGACTGTGTAGAAAATAAGAAAGATGCTGGAGCCAGCAGGCTGGGTGGGGACCCTGATTCTCCCATCGTCTCACCATAGGAGCTTAGTCACGTGGTTTCACATCCTCGGACCTCAGTTGCTTTCAGTGGGAGGAGCACATGTACTTGCTGGTGGTGCTGGGAGGAGTACCTGAGATAACACACAGACAGCGTCCTTGTCTTCCCGTCCTCGCCTCATCATTCCCGCTGAGGGAAACGGGTCTATCTCAGGGGAGGGCAAACTTTTTGACTCGAGGGCCACAATGGGTTCTTAAACTGGACCGGAGGGAGGGCCGGAACAAAAGCATGGATGGAGTGTTTGTGTGAACTAATATAAATTCAAAGTAAACATCATTACATAAAAGGGTACGGTCTTTTAAAAAATTTTTTATTTCAATAGTTTAGAACAGCCATCCGGCCCGTGGGCTGTAGTTTGCCCACGCCTGGTCTATCTGGTAGATAAATGACTGAAAGACAGAGGGTAATTTTCTTTTCTTTTCTTTTTAAAATATATTTTATTGATATTTTACAGAGAGAAAGGGAGAAGGATAGAGAGCTAGAAACGTCAATGAGAGAGAAACATCGACCAGCTGCCTCCTGCACACCCCCCACTGGGGATGTGCCCGCAACCAAGGTACATGCCCTTGACCGGAATCGAACCCGGGACCTTTCAGTCCGCAGACCGACGCTCTACCACTGAGCCAAACCGGCCCCGGCAAGGGTAATTTTCATGGATTGAAAGGTAGTACCCCTCCATCGCTGACTGCTCCTTTTCCTATCCCTTTGCCCCTTCTCTTATCTTGGTTGTAGCAACCTCTGTGAGTAGCCACTCTGCTGTTCTCGACATACACCTGCTCGCATACCCCCGTGGGTTAATTGCTTTTCCCTCACCTGAGCCTCTGGGCTTGACTTTCTGCTCAGAGATGCTGACAGTTATTGATTACATTCGAATACACAAGAGGCTGAGCTAATCACTGTGCAAGAAAGACAATTCCTGGCCCCCAGGAGCTCAGAATTTAGTGGGAGAGAGAAATATAACCTGTAGGATGTGCACAGAGAATGGGAGGGGGCGGGGCCTAAAGGACAGGGCCTGGAACATAGAGGTGCTGTCAGAATTGGTGGGAGACATGAATAGAACACAGGCCACAGAGCCGTGTGGTGAGGACTTGGGATTATGTGTTTGGATGGTGTGCATATGTGTGTGTGAATGTATGTGTACGTGTGGATGTGTGTGTGTGTGCGCGCGCGCGCTTGTGTGGAGTTGCAGAGAAAAGGTAGAAGGAGGGGAGCTATAGCTGAGCAGAGAGTCCAGAAACATTGTGGAGGGGTCTGATTGTGCAGGTCAAAAGGTCATTCAGAATCATTGCTGATTCTGAACTTTATAAAAATTATTCTGCTTTTTGTCATTCTATTGCGATGGGAAAAGGATAACTTTCCTGGCATTTGTATCTGTAACAGTGACCGTGGGCAGAAAAGCAGTCTGGAACCGTGGAGTCCAGTTTGGAGGCCATCTCACTAGTTCTAAACTGCCCTGGGGGGGACAAATTTGTGAACTAATAGTACTTGGAAACTGCTCAGATATGAGGGCCGATGAAGAAATAGAAATCAGGCCCGGCCGGCATGGCTCAGTGGTTGAGCCTCGACCTATGAACCAGGAGGTTGCAGTTTGATTCCTGGTCAGGGCACATGCCCGGGTTGTGGGCTCAATCCCTAGTGTGGGGCATGCAGGAGGCAGCCAATCAATGATTCTCTCTCATCATTTAAGTTTCTGTCTCCCTCTCCCGTCCTCTCTGAAATCAATGAAAACGTGTGTGTGTGTGTGTGTGTGTGTGTGTGTGTGTGTGTGTATGTGTGTGTGTGTAAAAGAAATAGAAATCAGCCCTGAGGAGTTAATGAGCTACTTTATGCAGTGAAAGTATCTCAATGCCGGGCTTATAGTAAGTAATCAACAAATGGTAGTTATTATTACTGTCCTGTGTGGTTTGTAGTGACATTGCCACTAAAGGATCAGGGATTTTTTTACAAATAGAAAAAAAACAAAAACCCAACGAAAGTAGGGTTTTTTTTTTCCCCCCAAAAGGGGGAAATAAACCTACCATTTATTGCGTTCTCTCATATGCCAGGAGCGTTTTGTCTGCACTGTCTCACTTCATCCTCCCAGCAACCCTGGAGGGTGGATATTACAATGATTCCTCTTTACAAATGCAAATACCGGGGCTGAGAAACATTAGGCGGCTTTCCTAAGCTCACCAGCCAATAAGCCCCGGCCCAGGTCCAGATCCTGAGCACAGGTTTATACAGGACATTGCATGGGTCCAAGAAGCATTTAAAAATTTTTTAAAGTTTAACCTCATTAGCAAGCAAAAGTGCACAAATTATAATTTGATATCATATTTCATCTTCAAATTTCAAACGTCGCTAAAAGTAAACTGTGGCATAGAATAGCAGTTACTACTCCTGAACACTTCTAGCAGGAGGGTGGGTCCATATGCTCTGCAGGGCAATTTGACAATTTGCATCAAAACTTAAAAAAAAATAATTTTAAACCATCAGTTTCACTTCTAAGGGAAGAATGAGGGGATGCACAAAGATTAAGCAGTAAATATCATTGGCATATATTATTAATGTAATGGGGAAAACTCAATATCAATGAATAGCAAATTATTTAAATGAACTCATAGACGGTCCTACTGTACAGCAATTAAAGCTAGTGTTATAGAAGAATAAATGACATGGGGAAATATTCACAATATTATGAAGTGCACAAAGCAGACGATGAGACAATGTGTATAATATGAGCCCCGGTAATTTTTTGGAAGTAGATATACGTAAAAAAGAGATTGGAAAGGCACATGCCAGAATATTAGTTGTAGTTATTTTTGAATAGTAAGGCTGTATGTAATTTTAATTTATTCTTGGTGTATTTTTATCTAAAACATCTACAGTGAATATTTGTTACATTTATAAAGGGTAAAGTGTTTTGAATTCTTAAATAAATACAAAAATAATGGAAATAGAAAGACAATGTTATAAAATTACCCATTGGGTTTGGTTCATCCAGGGTTTGGAAATGTTCAGTAGAGAGGAGAACCCTGGGGGTGAGAGGGTGATAGTAATGGGTAGCAGCAGACAGAGAGAAAGAGAGAGAGAGAGAGAGAGAGAGAGAGAGAGAGAGAGAGAGAGAGGAAGCCATAGAGAATATGAGATTATGCCTTTGGTGGGAGCTTGGAAAAATTACAACTTCTTTGCTCTAAGGTAAGGTGACCAGATCGTCCAGGTATTGGCAGGACAGTCCTGATTTCTAACAATTTTTCCCGAGTACCACGGCATTTTTTAAAAAAAGTCCCGATTTTTTGAAAGAACCTTTCCAATATTTCCAATCTTTCCAAAAATCGGGACTTTTTAAAAACGCTGCGGGACGCGAGAAAAATTGTTAGAAATCAGGACTGTCCCGCCAATACCTGGACGATCTGGTCTCCTTACTCTAAGGAGGATGAGAGAGGTCACCAGAGGAGGAACCAGGAAGAAAAGGAAGAGGGTGTCGGGGAGCGGGAGAAGGCAGAGGGGCAGAGGGACAGCAGAGAGTCAGAGGAGTAGTCAGGGGAGGGGAGGAAACCGGGAGAGGGGTGGCCCCGAAGGAGGAGGAAGAGCAGGGTTCTCTGGGAGAGGACCTCTGGAGTGTCTCATACTGGAAAGGAGCTTACAGCGGACGAAGGTGGAACGTGCCATTCAGGCGGCATCGACAGGCCGCCGGTCACCTTAGGAAGCACGCTGTCAGCGTATGGGCCGCAGCAGGAGCCTACCGCAGGGATGAGCATGTGGCTGAGAGGAAGTGGAGCGGGCAGAGGAGGCTGGCTTCATGCTGATCATTTTGAATGTCCCCACTGCCTCCTGCTTGCTTCGTTCGCTTTAGCGTTAGTGCCTTCAAGCCACTTTTTTTTCCGTCTTGGCTAGGACCCCTCGGTGAGCTCCTCATTTTATAAAAGGCCTTTTCTGTAGAAAAGGTAAGCTCCAGTAAGAATGTTTTGAGTTTACTTAGTGACTGATACAGCCTGCCCTTGCAATTGCCACAAATGAGGAAGTCCCTTCCCCTCTTCTCCAGGAGAGGTAAAATTTTCTCTGGACCTAGTCTGTTAAGAGGCCCCAGTTTACCTGGACTTCCTGTACACATAGTAAGGCCATGGTTCTGAGTCTCTGAAGAAAGTTAAAAAAAAAAAAAAAAAGAAAGAAAAATGATAAGACCAATTTAACTTAACCCCGTGGTCGGCAAACTGCGACCTGAGAGCCATGTGCGGCTCTTTGGTCCCTTGAGTGTGGCTCTTCCACAAAATACCACGGCCTGGGTGAGTCTACGTTGAAGAAGTGGCGTCAGAAGATAGTTTAAGTTTAAAAAATTTGGCTCTCCAAAGAAATTTCAATCCTTGTACTGTTGCTATTTGGCTCTGTTGACTAATGAGTTTGCCGACCACTGACTTAACCCATTTGCTTAGGTTATAGTTACAGAAACACCTGCACTACTGCCCTGCTCACATTAGTTGAGGATGGACTGACTGGCTTGCTTCCGCAGGCGGGTTTCTTCGGTAGAGATAGATGGTGGACCTCATGCTTCGACCTCACAGCACCATCTGGTGGTCAATCTGAGAAGCTGCACTTTTCAATTTCTTGTTTTCTAGTAACAACAAAAGCCCCCAGAAAAAAAACCCAAAACCTAGTGTATTAAAAACAAATATAAATCAGTAAAGAATAACCTGCTACCCTCGAAGAATAGTGTCAGCCTTTTGTTCATGGCTATCTCATTAGGAAAACCAAAGTAAAAGACAAAAGAAAATGAGCCCAGGATTCTTTTACATTTTACTTAATGTAGTACCCGATACCCCAGCGTCTACGTGGCTGCCAGTGGAGTGAAAAGAACCCAGGTTTGCATCTGATTCCAGCCAAGGAGATCAAAGCTCAGGCCTCCGGGCAAAGTTATCAGATCACTGGAAAATTCTTTTCTGGGAATTGGGCCTTTTTATAGACTTGTCTTTCTTCCTTCCATTAGCTGAAGACTGGGCAATTCTTGGCCAAACTGGCCGCTTACCGGAGCTTTTGGAGGCCTGTCTCGCCCTGGGAAGTGGGCACATTTGTATGTGATTTAAAGCCCGGCCCTAGTCTGGCCCATGACCAGCTTTAAAAAGAGCCAAGGCCATATCCACAGAGCAGTGAGTCCTGTCGGCAGCAGTGCCACCAAGACGTGTGTGTTCCCTGAAGCGCTGAGGCTGCCCTGAGCTTCTGCCCGGGCCAGCCTGCTGGTCCAGTGCTGTGTCTTCCATGGAGACGCACACCGCTGGTTTTCTTTCTTTCTGTTTAATCTTCTTAAAAAAGTAATATGGCCACAGCAAAGTAAGGCAGACACTGAGGTTGGTAGCCTCAGCCTGGGAGCAGGACCAAACCCTCAACGTATTGGAAGGAGAAAAGCGGAGAGAAATGAAAGGTATCAGCGGTGTATGAGAAGTGGGGAGGACGGCGGTGGGATTGGTGGGTGCACTCGTTCCTGCGTGCCCCACGGGCCCTGCCCTGCTCCTCGGAGGGTGTGAGGGACTGCGACCCAGGAAGGTGCGATTCCTGCAAAGCAGCAGGGACTCCAGAGGTCACCCAGGGCCCTGCCTGGGCATGAGGCCCTCGCTGTAGAGCAGCTTATCTGGGGTCACACAGATTGTAGTGTAATTGGAACCCGAACTTGGATCTGAATCTTTTCATGGAGTTCTTTTAACCATCCTTGTTCTCTCATTCCTCTCATGGGAGGTACGCTTTATTTACCCTCTTTTCTTTCCTCCCCCCTCCCCTCCCTTCTTTCCTTCTTCCCTTTCTCCCTCCTTTCCTTCCTCCCTTCCTAACTCCCTCCCTCCCTTCTTTCCTTCTCCCTTTCATTCATTCATTCATTTATATTTGAATTTTCTGCCCCTCTCATTATCTTCCCCTTGTTTATCTCTAGATATCTCCTTGATTCTAAGAAAAAAAAATAAAATTACAATTTTTGTCTCCATTTCCATATGATTTCTGATCTTTTCTTTATGTTTAATTGGACCAAGAATTTATGGGGTGAAAAACAACAAAAAAATTCAAGTGAATTGCCTTTTTTCCAATCACAATGTAATACACTTTTTTTTGTTTTGTTTTGTTTTTTGCTTTTGGCTCGGCTAGAGGCTACATCACCAAGGGCACTTTGTGGGTTTGAGTCCATGAGGCCTGACCAGGAAGGAGGAGAGCACTCCCCAAAGACCATGCAGTCACTTGCACCTTTCAATGCTGGAAGGACATGCCCCACTATAGGGGCTCATTGTAGGTCTTATTTTAATAAAATTGAAGACAATTCCTCACAGTAGAATTATTTATGTGATTCTGAAAATCAGAATTTATTGCATCAAAACATATTTTTGAAATACTTATGCATTGGTCACTATGTGAAGACACTAGAGAAAAAGAAGGGGTCATGAACTGTCAGTCTAATAAAAGACCAAACATTTTCCTTTGGTTTGGAAAGGACACAAATTGTGTTTTCAAAACTGTAATTAGCTTCTAGTCTACTTCAGGATCCAGGTTGCTTCCTTAAAGAGACAACTTTATAAGGAATGATCAATAACTCTTGGGGTTTTGACACCTGACCATTGTTTGATTTTGTAATAGAACCCCACCCCCATCCCCTCCAAAAGTATTCAGACATAAATCCTTTAAACAAACATCCAACTAATCTAAAATGACAATTATCTGACATTTCTTTTAAAAAAATATATTTCTATTGATTTCAGAGAGGGAGGGAGAGAGAGAAACATCAATGATGAGAGAGAATCATTGATCGGTTGCTTCCTGCACGCTCCCCACTGGGATCATGCCCGAAACCTGGGCATGTGCCCTTGATCGGAATCAAACCCAGGACCCTTTAGTCTACAGGCCGATGCTCTATCCACTGAGCCAAAACGGCTAGGGCAGCATCTGACATTTCTTGACATGATTATCAATGCTTGGCTAAGAAACATCAGTGTAAGTTCTACCATAACTTACTATTACAGGCTCTGCAAGTTCAATCACAGGTGAATGAGTTGCCTCTTACTTTAAGTAAATTCAACATTCTGTCCAAGACAATGCAAAGCACAAAACCCAGCTTCCACGTCAACACAGTTAAGCCCTTCCATAAAGTCAGGCATCTCTCCTCTCCTCTCCCGTGTTCCCTTTAGTCATTCTCTCATTCTCCGTGTTGGTTTTAGGGTTCCTAGGACCTACGATGTTTCCCCAGTATCTAACCTGATTCTTCATTCACTCAATCCTTTCCTGTTCTCAGAGAACAGCTGACAGTTTTTTACAACATTCTTGTACCTATCTAACCATTAGCAAGCTTTTCCTCAATTGTTCAGGCTCTACAAACCAATACATATCTTTAAAATTTCTCATGAGACATTGCCTCTATCTTGAAGTCATCCTCAGGACTCTTTCTAAGCCATTCTTATGAAACCTCCAATTCAATGAAACCTTCCTATTGCAAGGCCCTAAGCATGGCACCGACCTCACACAGAGGCTAGGGTGGCATTCCTGATGGAGGAGAGAGTGATTTCCAGCCCTTGAACACGAGCTCCTTTATTGGTGGAGTTCTGGCAGCTGCCCCCTTCACGACTGGCTCCTCTAACTTGCTTGTGGAAACTAGCCCTTCCCAGGAACTGCTTCTCAGAGAAAGTGTCTACTAAAACTTGTAATATCTTCTTTTTTTAAATATATATTTTATTGAATTTTTACAGAGAGGAAGAGAGAGGGATAGAGACTTAGAAACATCGATGAGAGAGAATCATTGATCAGCTGCCTCTTGCACACCCCCTACTGGGGATGTGCCCACAACCAAGGTACACGCCCTTGACCGGAATTGAACCCGGGATCTTTCAGTCCGCAGGCTGACTCTCTATCCACTGAGCCAAACTGGTTTCAGCATAAAACTTGTAATATCTTCTGATGATGCCATCTTCACAAAATCTTGATTCTGATGCTTATTGGAGGTAGTTTTTTTCATAGGGTTCAATGTTGGAATTCCGGACCATCACTGGCAGCAACAGGGCAAGGGTTGGCTAGAGGAGGGGATATTCTAAAGCCTTATGTTCACTAGTTGTTCATATCTCCTTTGGGGGAGAGGGGTGGGGTGGGGGAAGTTACCTTTTGTCAGCTTTCTGTAGCATCCCATGCTAGGACAAGGCTGAAAACCTCATCTTCCCTGCGGACTGCTGTCCTAAGCATCTTGAGTATTCATCAAAATTGTCCTACTTATATGAAGATTATCCCAAAAATACCTGCCTCGAGATGGGAATTTGTGTTTTGAGTTATTTAGATATAGACTATGTGTGTTTCTGCTCTTGGATGCGTATGAAATATGAGGTCTTGTTATACCACTGCAGAGCTGAAGAGAGCTTGTACCTCCCCCGTTTATTCAATTACGAGGTCATATTCTGGAAGTATTTTGACTTTATATAACCTCTTATCAGAAATTGGTTATAATGTTTTTGTATATTCTTTTGCAGCCTGCCACATATTGGAATGCCGCAACGGAATGGCCCAAGATGTCATAACTACCATAGGGCAGGCTTTTGAGCTCCGGTTTAAACAATATTTGAAAAATCCTTCTTTGAGTACTTCCTGTGAAAGGTCAGCCAACAGCTCTGTAATTATTTACTTACTATATTTTGTTTAATTTTAAAATTAATATGGCATTTTCCATTTTTCTTCCATTCATATTTGTCCAGCTATTGCTCCTTGGTTTATAAAAAAATGAAAGAAGAAACTAAAAGTGAGAAGGGATCAGCCACGTTTCTCTGATGTTACACAGCACTATGAATTAATTAAGTAGCATCATCCTACCTAATAAAAGAGTAATATGCAAATTAACCATCACTCCTCTACACCCACCAGCCATACCCACCAGCTAATAAGAGCAAGTATGCAAATAAACCCAACCAAGATGCTACAGCCACAGAGAACAGGATAGAGGCTTGAGTTTCTCTTACAATGGAAGAAGCCAAGCTTTCCACCTGCCCTGGCTGGCTTAAGCCTACACTCAAGGTTACAAAGTTTCAATTATAGAAGGTAAATAAATCCAAATAGAAATGGCTGCCAGCCACAGAGCAAGCAGGAGGCTTGGCTCCAGACTCCAGGTTACAAAGTTTCAATTGTAGAAGATAAATAAATACCAGATACCAGGGCCTCCGCTTGGGTTGCCAGGGGGCATGGCCCGCCTGCAAGGGAGAGCAGTTGAGAGGGATCAGGCCTGTAAGGAAGGGCAGTTGAAGGTGATCAACCCTGCAGGGGAGGGCAGTTAGGGGTGACTAGGCTGGCAGAGGAGGGAAGTCGGGGGCAAATAGGACAGCAGGGGAGCAGTTATACATCAATCAGGCTGGCATGGGAGTGGTTAGGGGTGATCAGGCTGGCAGGCTGAAGCGGTTAGGGGAAATCAGGAAGGCAGCCAGGCGAGCAGTTGGGAGCCAGCAGTCCTGGATTGTGAGAGGGATGTCTGGGATTGGGTCTAAACCGGCAGTCAGGCATCCCTCGAGGGGTCCCAGATTGGAGAGGGTGCAGGCTGGGCTGAGGGACACCCCCCACACACACATAAATTTCGTGCACCAGGCCTCTAGTAAAATAATAAACATCAACAGATTTCTCAGATTTATTTAAACCCCAAGGCTCTAGCATATCAGTAAAAACAAAATACATTGAGAAAGAAGAGCAAAATAGTAAGAGTCAAATGTCTATTGCAAGAATTCCTGTTGGATTGTTGGTTTGCAGTGCAAATAGGTCAGCTCCAGCTAAATGGTGGCCGGGGTGACATATACCATGACCCAAGGATCTGATTGTTCTGTCTCAGGCACAGAAAGGCTGCAATGAAAGCCAAACGCATTTAGGCCAGTGGAATGCGGTGAGGCCCCTGGCTTACAGAATTCACACCTGAGAAACAGAACTCTTGGGCACTTTTAAATGCATCTCTCCTCCTAATTTGTCATTTTGGATATCAACAAACACTGGGTTTGGAGCTCACCTTTTATGAGGTGGTTGAGGGCAGCGAAGGAGAGGTGGTTTCCAGAAGGGGCAGATGTTGAATTTCTCCCAGGGCAGCTCTTACAGGCTTAGTGCTATCGCTGTGTTGACTTGTAACGAGCCCAACAAAACTGTGTGTGTCAACCCAAAAGGACTTGATTTACTCTTTTTCATAAGAAACGTTTACTAATTCCAATTTGGAAGAAAAGTGCATTTGTTTTCTTCCCTGTTTCAATTTAAAAAACAATGCATGTTTACATCAATCTACCCTCTTGCCACATACGGTTCTGATATTTAATTATGAGTCCCACATACTCCTGCAGACTTATGCAGACAACATAGCTGGCCAGAGCTTTTTAATTATTTTCCTCTTGGTTTACTAAACTGGGCCAGGCCCTCTGCCCAGTATTTACATTTTCTTTGGGCAAAGCATTTATGAAACGGTACAAAGCATGCTAAAGGTATCCGGGAAAACTTTGTATTTTTATGTACCATTGACAAAAAAAATGTCTTACATTCAGGGAGTGTGTGTGTGTGTGTGTGTGTGTGTGTTTAAATTTTTTTAAAAATTCCTGGCTGTGGGAGGGAGACCCAGAAGCATCACCCTTGTCACTTTGGTTGGCTTATCCCACTTTAATTGTCTACAGAAATCTAAACAACTCAGCCATCTGGTTGCTTCCATCCAGATGTTTGACCTGGCTTAAGCACATCTGTAGACTTACAACATGAATGCAGTGTTTTTCAGAGTCATTTGTGTGGTTCTGACCCCTCTGCATCCCCTACAGCATTTGAATTCCCGCCCAGCCTCTTGGGGATTCTTTTTTGCCTTACAGTGAGGAGGTGCATATTGATGGCCATGCCGAGGAGAGAGACGATCATGAGTATTACAATGAAATACCAGGAAAGCAGCCACCCGTGGGTGGCGTTTCGGACGTGCGGGTCAGAGTTCAAGCCACAGAGCAGATGGCTTACTGCCCCCTACGGTGTGAAAAGTTGTGCTATTTGGTAAGTAACGTCTTATTACGCTTGGAACTAGCAAAGTGATTCTGTCCTTATCACTAGAGAGTTTAATTTGTGGGTTTCCAAATGCTAAGTTAGAGAAAGTATCATCTTCCTCATTACTGAGCCAGAGCGTGAATCATTGACAGGGCCTGGCGTAGATCATTTTTACTCCAATTCCCAACCTCAGCCTCCGCGGCTGACCTCACATCTCACTTCACTGGGAACCCCAGGGCAGTCCAACACATTGTCCTCAACTTCCCCTTTCCTGTCCCCAAGTCTTCCTATGTTCTCTTTGCCTCTCTTCCTTGGTTACCGTCTCCACAGCTGGTCTTTCCCCGGGGTTCCTGACCCCACCCACCCGTCCTACCAACTCTGTGACCTTGTTCTGTCACCAGTCTCTGTCACCACCTGCAGTCTCTCTCTGTCTACCGGTTCTTTTCCTTCTGTCTGCACAGAAACTTGGACTACTCCAACTTAATGAATAATGTCCTACCTCCTCCTCTTTCTTTTACCTACAAACTTGTGGAGAAAAACACACAACTATCTTTACCTCTACTTTTAAAATCTGAACTCCACTTGAAACTTGAGAGAAAGTACTTTTACAGTAGTCACCAATTTTTTTCCCCACCAATGGTTTAATTGCTAAACCTACTTCCTTCTCCAGTATTCTGAATTTGTCTCCGGCATTTGATACCTGTTGGCCGCCTTGCGTTTTCTTAGACCTCGCCTGTGAGCTTCTAAAACATCTCCATGGCGTGAGGCTGATCCCACATCTCTAGTTGCTGTTTTCTTTCTTTTGTCGGGCTTTCCAAATTTTATTCTAAATATTTTCAAATATACAGACAAGGTGAGAGACTTGTACGGTGAACACACATAGACTCACCATCTAGATTCAACCGTTAACATTTTGCTATATTTGCTCGGTCACCCTATGTAGCCATCTACCCTCCTCCATGCATCCACCTTATTTTTGATGCATTTCAAAGTAAGTTGCATCTTTTCTTTTCTGTCTTGTATGCTTGCATCCCCTCCTCTGGGAAGCCAAGCCCCTGCCTCGCCACCAGAAAGGCACTCTCCGGTGCACGGCCCTGCCCCGATGTCCCCTGGGGCTGACACCTGTGTGTGTAGTCCTCCACCTTTTCCTTCCAACTATTGCCTCTCTTGGCTGTGATGCCACACGTCATAAAGCTGCTTGTTTATATCAAGACTGAACTGAACGTTTTCTCCCGGACTCCAATCCAGAGTCCTCTCCTGATTTACTCACGTTAAAGAATGGCATGGACACTCTTTCAATGACCTACAGTTTTTTTGTTTTCCTCTCACATTGAGCCCTATATCAACTCATCGTCGGGACCTAGGATTCTATGCTTTTTGAATACACCCAACCTTTTCCACTCCTAGCCACCTTTCTAAGTTCTAGTCCTCCCTTGCCCAGATGATTCGGAAAGCCCCTTCTTCATCTCTAATTTCATGCCCCAAACGCTCCCGCACGAAACGGCTGGGTTATCTTCCTAAAGCACAGACACCCCTCCTTGGAGGCGTCCCTGGGTCCCTTCCCGTCACTGAAGTGAGCACGGGATGGTTAAGGATGAAAGTGGGCCTGGCACAAGCCCCAGCAGAGCAGGGCTGCAGTCTGCCGTTCACGGCTAGATAGAGCGTTTGCCAAGTGGCCGGTGTTTAGACAGGTGTCCTGGAAATCACACCTTCTCGCTGAGCCTTGGACCGAGTCCCGGAATGTGAGCTCCCTGCAGGAGTGTCCCTCAGGGTGTGCCTGATGGCAGCAGTTGTGATGACCCTCACCCCCGTCTCTGCGGCTCCCAGCAACGCACCACGGAAAGGAGTCTACATGCCTCACCCCAAGCCCCAGTTTCCTTTTGGCACCTGCCAGGCACTTCCTGTATCCCAAAGCCAAGTTGTCTGCCGGGGGTGTGGTTCCTGCTTTGTGTACCTTGGGGAAGTTCAGGAACGGACGCTAGGATTGTAAATGTCTCACGATGTGTTGTCCCCACAGCCTGGGAACTCCGAGTGCAGCAGCGTCTATGAGAACTGCTTGGAGCAAAGCAGGGCCATCGGTAGGTGCAGTCGCCCTTCCCCATCGGCCACCCTCCCTCCTCCTTTCATGTCCCCTGGGCCTGTGTGGGCCTTGCTGCGTAACACTGGATGGTAAAGGCAGGTGCATGTACTGAACCCATTCTGCCTCGGCTACAGGGTTCTGCGTGCGGAGAGACCCCGGGGGCCCGCATGCAGGCCCCTGGGGAGGCTCGAGTTTCGCACCGTCCTCCTGTCTCTCCCTCTGACACAAAGGCCCGCCCTGGAAAGGTGCTTCCTCTGACTCCCACTCCAAAGACCAGGCCGCGGGCTAATGTGAAAATGAGTGCTTGTCAAAGCCACCCACCCGGCTGTAGAGAGAACCCTTATTCCTGCTTGGCAAAGGGAACAGAGAGAAATCTGAAGCGTGAGTCCCTATCCCGCGCCCACCCACCTGCCCGGGCGTTAGATGCCTGGTGGCTGTGTGTGGTTGTTGACACAGGGCGCCGCCTCTCCGCAGCGGCACAGGTGCAGGGCGTCCACTCGCAGGCTGGAAACTATTTTCATAAAAACAAGCTATACGGACAGACAGCCGTCTCATGCATTCATTAACGTGTTCCTTTGGGAAGGGAAGTTTTGCAGCTTCGCAGGGGGAGATAGCTGGACAGTGAAAATAATGCACGGAGGGGAGGGGAGGGGAGAGCTGGAGGGCCCCACGTGAGGCGCGCAAAGGAAATCAGCGGGAACTTGCCCTGTAGAAGGTAGTCACTCCCAAAGATCCTTTGGTATTTCTGATGGAATTAAGCCAATGT
This sequence comes from Vespertilio murinus, assembly GCA_963924515.1. Lineage (NCBI taxonomy): Eukaryota > Metazoa > Chordata > Mammalia > Chiroptera > Vespertilionidae > Vespertilio > Vespertilio murinus. Next base: position 161,957,795 of record OZ004704.1, on the reverse strand, counting down.
AATCTATTAATTTTGTTATTTTTATGCAATGGGGACAGCATGAGGATTTATTGCTTTGGGTATAGCTATGATTACCACCTTCCCCCAACCTGAAAAAATACTAGGAGTAGTGAGTAATGCAGTAAATTAAAATTCTCCAAAAGCATGGATTCTTTTGATAGAAATTAAAATGTCGCCGAAACCGGTTTGGCTCAGTGGATAGAGCGTCGGCCTGCGGACTGAAAGGTCCCGGGTTCGATTCTGGTCAAGGGCATGTACCTTGGTTGTGGGCACATCCCCGGTAGGGAGTGTGCATCGATGTCTCTCTCATTGATGTTTCTATCTCTCTATCCCTTTACCTTCCTCTCTGTAAAAAATCAATATATATATATACATATACATATATATATATATATATATATATATATATATAAATTTAAAAAGTCATGCTATTCTTTAATGATATTTAAATTTTTAAGTAGATTCTTAATGATCCCACTAAAACAAATTAGATGAAGGGTAAATGTCTTTTTAACACTATGCTCCTTGCCCTAACCAGTTTGGCTCGGTGGATAGAGCATCCGCCTGTGGACTGAAGGGTTCAGGTTCAATTCCAGTCAAGGACATGTGTCTCAGTTGCAGGCTCCATCCCTCACTCTGGTTGGGGTGTGTGCGGGAGGCAACCGATTGATTGATGTGTCTCTCTCACATAGGTATTTCTCTCTCTGTGTCTCCCTCCATTCCTTCCATTCTCTCTAAAAATCAATGGGAAAAAATATCCTCAGGTGGAGATTTAAAAATAAATAAAACTATGCTCCCTGTGAGCTATAATTGCTCCCTCCCTCCTTCCTTTCCCTTTCTCTGGAAACCCCTCACCTAAGGACCGCATTTTCCACCTGTGTTGACGCTCCCTGAAACTGTCTCCATGCTCTGCCTTGATCTCATTGTATAGTCTTCACTAGAGGTCTGGTGCACGAAATTCGTGCATTTGGGGGGGAGGGGCCCTCAGCCTGGTCTGGGCCCTCTCACAATCCAGGAACTCTTGGGGGATGTCCAACTGATGGTTTAGTGCAGGTGTGGGCAAACTTTGACTCGAGGGCCACCATGGGCTCTTAAACTGGACTTCAGGGCTGGAACAAAAGCAACCTGACCATGCTGGCACTCTCATCTTGGGCTGCTGGTGAAGGAGCAGAGGGGAGAGCAAGAGAACCCTCTGCTCTTTCGGCTCCACAGGGCTGGATAGAACAGTCAAACGGGCCCATCCGGCCCGCGGGCCGTAGTTTGCCCACAGCTGGTTTAGTGCTTCTGAGGAGGTGGGAGAGGTGCTTGCCAGCCATGAGCCTGGCTTCTGGCTGAATGATGCTCCCCCCTATGGGAGCACACTGACCACCAGGAGGCAACTCCTGTGTTGAGCGTCTGCCCCCTGGTGGTCAGTGCGCATCATAGCGAACGGTCATTTTGTCATTGGGCCAAATCTGGTTCTCTGACATTTTCCAAGGGGTCCCAGATTGTGAGAGGGCACAGACCAGGACAAGGGACCCCACCAGTGCACGATAGGGACTGGGGAGGGACACGGGAGGTTGACCAGCTGGGGAGGGACCACAGGAGGGCTCCAAGGCATGTCCAGCCTGTCTCGCTCAATCTTAATCAGTTGGACCCCAGCAGCAAGCTAACCTACTGGCCAGAGTGTCTGCTCCCTAGTGGTCATTGAATGTCATAGCGAGTAGTCTACCAGTCAACTGTCTGCCCCCTGGTGATCAGTGCATGTCATAGCGACTGGTTGAACATCCTTAGCATATCATTAGCATATTACACTTTGATTGGTTGAATGGTTGACCAGATGACCAGACACTTAGCTGCTCCTTCCCTGTCTGTTTGAAGCTGTGGGGCAGGGAGACCAACGAGAGGGAACTTTTCCTCAAAGACCAGAGCTTATCTTATTTCTACAGGTCAAATCTAAAAGTTGAGCTGAAACTAGTTTGGCTCAGTGGATAGAGCGTCAGCCTCCGGACTGAAAAGTCCCGGGTTAGATTCCGGTCAAGGGCATGTACCTTGGTTGCAGGCACATCCCCGGTAGGGGGTGTGCAGGAGGCAGCTGATTGATGATTCTCTCTCATTGATGTTTCTAACTCTCTATCCCTCTCTCTTCCTCTCTAAAAAAAAATCTAAAAGTTGATAGTTAATCCTTGGAGGGGAGAAGGGTGGATTTGGCTTCCTATCAATTCTAGACTCACATATGGTTTCATTTATTGTTTGCAAAGTGGAACGTGATACCCTGATCACCACTAATCACTACAGGTAACGCCCACGAGAGAGCAGTGCCGTCCCAGAGAGACACCTCGCTAATGAAGCACACCTGCCGAGTGGATCTCTTCGACGACCCCTGCTACATTAACACGCAGGCCCTTCACGGTGCACTGGGCTCCGCCCGCAATCACAGCTCCGCCCAGCCGCCGGGGAGCCTGTGGCACCGGGAAAGTAAGTAGCTGCTTTCTGTCTGTATTAGTCTCCTGTGGGTGCTGGAACAAATGACTGCCAACGGGGTATTTGAACGCAACAGAAATTCATGGTTTCACAGTTCTGGGGGCCAGAAATCCTAAACAAGCATGTTAGCTGGGTTGGTGCCTTCTGAAAGCTCTGGAGGAGACTCCATCCCAGGCCTCTCCGAGCCCTATGGCTGGTCTTCACCTGACCTTCGCCCTGCGTCTCAGATCTCCCTCTTCTCTCTCTTCTAAGACAGCAGCCTCTGAATTTAGGCACCCCTAAACCCAGGAATGTCTCATCCTGAGGACATTAATGGCATCTGCAAAGACCCTGTTCCCAAATGGAGTCACGTTCACAGGTGTGGGGGGTTAGGACTTGAACCTAATCTTCTGGGGCTACTATTGAGCTCACTACACTGTCTCACATGAAAGAAGGCCATTTCCTTGGCCAAAATTTTCAGGAAGCTAAAAGGATTCTTTCTGACCTCAACCCCTCACCACAATCACTGATACATAACGTAATTATAGTAACAGAATTTTGTGGCGATAATGAATTTAATAATGTGGGGACTTTTAAAAAAAAGTACGGGCTTCTGCCGACACCGGTTTGGCTCAGTGGATAGAGCGTCAGCCTGTGGACTGAAAGGTCCCGGGTTCGATTCCGGTCAGAGGCACGTACCTTGGTTGCAGGCACATCTCCAGTAGGGGGTGTGCAAGAGGCAGCTGATCGCTGATTCTCTCTCATCGATGTTTCTAACTCTCTATCCCTCTCTCTTCCTCTCTGTAAAAAAATCAATAAAATAAATATTTTGGGGGGGCTTCCAAGCGAAAGTACAGACTGAGCCTCATCTGAGAAGGTCAGCGAAGGCTCTCTTGAGAAAGTGAGGTTTATACAATCTTTTCACACGCTCTCAATTCTGCTCTGTGCTCTTGCTGGAAGAAGGGTGGTCAGAGCCAGGAGGCAATTTTGAATTTATTGGTTTGCATGAGAAGCAATGGCCATGATTTTGGTTCTGTTTATCGATGATGTTAGCTTTACTCTTTTGGCAACCCCTTGGTAAGTCATCTACTCAGCACTAACATAAGACGGCTCCTTTTAAAAACCGTGTACTGTGTGTAAAAACAGTAAGGCTTTTCTTAATCTTCAAACACATCCCTTTCTTGCCAATTGCTTCCAGGGATAAATGCAGAAACAGGAATATCTATAATGATAAAGGCGTAATGTGCTAATTAGACCGGATGGCCGAACAGCGGGACGACCCTCCGGACGAAGCCGGGGCTTTGAGGGCTGAGCCCCTCGCATGACTTTCGTGCATTGGGCCTCTAGTGAATAAATAAAAGCAAAAACAAGCCAAAAGCACAATCAACTGAAAAATAAACAAAGCGTGCTTTTCATAAAATGTTGAAGCGTGTTGGGTTCAGAGACTGGCGTGGTATCAAATCTGGCTCCTTCCAAGGATGGAGAACAGGCCGCTGAGCGGGTCCTTTCACCGGCTAGCAGGCCTCTCCCAGGCCGCCACGGCAATGCACAGCTGGTGGGCCAAGGCGGCCAGAGGAAATGGAAATGGAGACTTTGCTGAGCCTTGGCTTAGCCAGATCACCCGAACTCTCTAGACCAGTGTTTGCCAAAGTGTGGTACGCGTACCCCCAGGGGTGTGGGAAGAGTTTGGTGGGGGTACCCGTTGCACCGGAGTTTGGTGGGGATATGCACTGCACCGTGCTTAGCTGTGCCTAATTCTACGTTCTCATGAGTCAAGTCAAGACAGTCTTGTGAGGCATGAGTTGGTCCGGTGTGCAAATAGATGTTATTTATAATATAACTTTTATTATGAATAATTTTATTTTTTGTTTATTATTATTTTGTGTATGTACCAAAAAAAATAAATATATCTTGATTGTTATTAAAATACATCCATTTTTTTTTTGACAAGGGGTACTCAGCATTACGAAAATTATAGAAGGGGTACACGTATGTCAAAAGTTTGGGAAACACTGCTCTAGACTAAGAGTCCTTGTGGCCAGGCAGATGGTGAATGGGCCATCTTCTTACAAGCCTTCCAAGATGACTCTGGGCTCCCAAATATCCCTACTGGGGGTAGGGATCCATCCCTTCCCCTGTCTCTGGAAGCAGACACTGAGATGGGGCTTGTCCTGCAGGGTCTTTGTTGGGATCAGTTATCAGGAACGGAGGGGCAGGAAGCAGGATGGGGCCAGAAGGGGTGGGCAGAGCCTCAGCCAACCCTGCAGAGAGCTATTGGGCCTGTGAGGGTGGCCCACATTGGCTCCACTTATCTCTGTCTTTGGACATGGCCCACGGGAGGGCTTGCCCCAGGGCAGGACAGCTCCCTGCAACTGATCGATGTCTCTTTCTCATCGATGTTTCTAACTCTCTATCCCTCTCTTTTCTTCTCTGTAAAAAAAAAAAATAAAAAAAAATACATTAAAAAAAAAAAAAAAAAAAGAAAGAAAGAAGGCCCTGTGGGGATGGTGGGCTGGAGGCCGGCTGCTGACACCTGGGGCTCTTGGTCCTTCCCTGAAGGGGGATCTGGGTCATGTGTCTTCACCTCCATCACAGGCGGCATCTTGTGCCCCGGGTAAGGGGATATGCAGTGAATGCAGATTCCTGGCAAGAACTTAGCTACACTGAAGAGGGCCCTGTTTGGATAAGGTAATATTTGTTGGAGGCACAGCTTTTTGAAAACACGTTTGTGGACCTCAGATTTTAAAAGTCACTCTATAAGACTATACTAGTACATTGGTAACTTCCACGTCATGGGTTGTTCAGAGCAACAACCTATTATTAGAAATATGGCCCGAATCAGGTGATCTGGCCTCTTCCTTGATTCTCAACAGCAGCGCCTTTATAACCAAACCTTTAATGTTAAAAATGGTCACAACTCAAGCAAAGAAACTATGCCTTTTATCATAAACAATTTTATAGTGCGAAAAGGCAAAATTAATCCATAACATCATTCCTGCCATTGGTGGGAAGTAAATAAGTCCTTCTATATCCAAAATAGCCAAGTCACATGTGTTCTCGCTGACTCCAGCCTTCTTTGTTCATCCTCTCCCCCTCTCTCTGCCTTGGAGGCAGCAGGTTTAATAATTTAGGTCTCTAGTACTCTCTTACTCTTTATTCCCGTTAGGATTAGCCCACCTGGACTTCTTGCTATCCCCTCAAGGCTCATTTCAGGTTATCATCATTCCCTCCAAAGTTTTAAATCCAACTCCAAAAATATAAATAATGTTAAGAGATTTGCCCATCAGCTGCATATGGAGTGGATATTCACATCTATCTTGTGCTTTCCTGAAGTTTTGATTGTGAACAATATGTCTCAGTCACTAATGGGAACTCCAAGATGGCACGATGACTTTCTCCCAGGATTCCTATCACCTTTTTCTTTTTGGTCTCAGTTAAATCTAGAGTGGCTTTCCTTGTTGCTTCTTTAACCTTCACTACTTCTGGGAAAATATATCACGTCAATAATTTATTAAACATCGCATGGGAATTACATATAAAAACTATATTGAAATTATGATTATCTTACTCAAAGTTAACTTTACGTAAGGGAAAGGATAAAAAATAATAGATAATGCACTACCATGTTAAGAGTGGTTGTATTTGGTGATAGAGCCAGAGGTGATTTATCTTCTTTGTTTTTCCAAGATTTCAAAGCATTAGCGTGTGTAACTTTTAAAATAAAAACTAAAATTTACAAAAGTCTGTGAGATATTCTCTTTCCGTCGAATTAGACTTTCAGCAAATGTTTGGATGACTGAACTCTCCTAGCACAGTGTATCTTGTGAGGAACTGAGTTGGGAAAATATTGTCCAGACCTTCTGGCTGGCCCATGATCTGTTGCCTCTTTTCCCGATGATATAATGTCTCTTTTTTCTTTTGTTGTGTCCTTGTCCAAAAGCTCTCCACCACACTCGCAGAAGAAACCAAAAGCCACCATGCACCAAGATGTGTGTGCCCACACATGCATGCTCCTCCCCCACGCTTGCACAAACACTCTCTCGCTCACAAACATAAACACGCACACACAGCTACTCATCAGGAGTTCCCTGTTATGCCTCAAAGCTGGCAGCACCAAGACCAACGACAAGTATTATCAAATCTAGACACATTACTTCAGGCTTCTCCAGCAACAGTAGAGGAGAATATTTATAGACTCTAGATATAGACTAGAGATATTTTTAAAATAGTGCTGCATTATAATTGTGTTATGTAGAGAAGTTCTTAAGCAGGGACAACACTGTAACATTACCAGGAGAACTGGATTGTGTCTACAGGGCACTGACTTCCTACATCCGTGACTTCATAGGATTGTCTTGTGTAAGTTGTGAACCTCCGAAGCCAGAGGGTGGTTCATGTGAGACCCTTGCATAAGGACACGTAAACACCCCCTTTACATGCATAAAGGAGAAGGCTGGTTTCTATGCAAAACATCCTTTGCATTTACAAAGACAAAGCCCGGTTTCTATGGTTATTTTCCAGGTAAAGTTGCCGTAAGTAATTGTATGACTATTACCTGGATTCAGACCTGAGAATTTTATGTTATTCCTTTTGGAGATTCTGAGTATCATCCTGACAGCCTTGTTATCGTCTAAGGATCTTTGTGGGCACTACAGGAATGGAGTGGCTAGACTTTGTGAAATGGAAAGATTTGCCCATCCAAGGCAAGGGAGTCAGTCGCCTTAGAGTGTGGTGATGAGTCACCTGGGCTTTGGAGTCAGACCTTGTTTTAAATCTCAGGCTTGCACCACAGTAGCAGTGTGACTTTGCCAAAGTCATATAATCTTTGTAAAGATCCATTGCCTTGCCTATCTAATTTTGAGAGTGAAACCAAATAGTATACTACCCTGTTTCCCTGAAAATAAGACAGTGTCTTATATTAATTTTTGCTCCCAAAGATGCACTAGGTCTTATTTTCAGGGGATGTCTTATTTTTCCATGAAGAAGAATATGGTACACATTTATTGTTAAATGAAAATAAAGGAAATTTATTACCTGTATATGGTACGGTAGTATGGTAGTTGTCACCACAAATCAGACAAACTGTGAATCCTACAGTATCAAGAATTTACTCTTTTATTCAATGACAATCATGTCATCATCTTCTGGAACATCATCATAACAATCCAATTCCTGAATTTCCTGGTGAATTTCTTGGGACTCCATTTCTTTCAGAATCAGTGGACTAAATCTCTCATGTTTAGCAATAGCACTGTCTTTAAATGAGTACTTTTTGTCAAGGTAGCCTGCTCGCAGTACATTTGCAATGCAACTGTCAGTGATTTTCTCCCATGAATTCTTCACCCAAGTCACAACTTCTTGCAGTTTAGGTTTCACAAAATTTCCACGCTGATTTCTCTCCATTCACACAGCAGTGACGTCAGGAGTCCGCGTAGTCACTGGTTGCTAGACGCCAGTTGGGGCGGCCCTAGCGACCAGTTTACGGTAAATTAATTTTCATTCTGAGATAGAGCCTAGGGGCCTTATTTTCAGGGGGATGCCTTATATTTCACTCAGAAGGGAACCTGTAAGTAGGTCTTATTTTCGGAGGATGTCTTATTTTCGGGGAAACACGGTAGTATATAGAGCATTGAGTAGTGCCTGCCATGCTCAATAAATGGAACTACCCAGACATTATTATTATTAAGAATATCAATGGTATTATCAAGTGCTGCCTGGATGTGCCTTGTCATCCTAGTGCTCTCGACTCTACATAGGACTTACTCTGCAGAGACTTGGGGCGCTGTCTTAGGCCATGCCTCCCTGATGTTTTGCCTTCTTTGGCCCCACTGACTCTGTTTTGTCCAGGCCAGTGAATGACACAAACAGAGTAGTCATTTGATAGGAATACTCTGAGGTTCAGCACAGCTTTGAAGTATTTGGTTAGAAGCATCTCTGAATCACATGGATAATTTGTTGTGTGTTTTCTTAAAGCTAACTGCTAAAATAAAATATAAAATAAAATAAAATGGCATCGCCAAAGTAACTGTAGGCATTTTCAAAGAGTTTGGGAAAATCTAAGAAGTTGTCTGTAATCCAGATACAGCGTAAGCCTCTTTCTCTTGGGCAGACAGCCCCTGGGACATAACAAGCCTCCTGAGGCGGTTCTAAAAGCAGTGCTCATGGGTCAGTTCCATTTCTCATCAGAAGGAAACACTCCTGCACCGGGGCGGGCCTCTCTTGGCAACGGAAGCCAAAGGCAAAGTTTGGATCTACCATTCTGTTGGGAGTTCCCCAAACAAAACCCTCATGTGTCGCAGGAACAGCGTTGTTCAACTAGCGCCTGGCATATAGTAGGGGCTCAAGTTGTATCTGCGGAATGAATGAATGAATGAATGAGCAGATGGATGAGGAGTTAACTTGGTGATGTCTCCTTTTGTATTTTGACTTCAGAAGCACCCGAAACTGTTCAGCCCGGAGCCACGGCGCAGCCGGCCGGCCCCCAGTCTTTGCCACACATCCAGCAGCAGCTGAGGAGTGAAGACTGCTACCATGGCAAGCTGAGCAGGAAGGCGGCAGAGAACCTCTTAGTAAAGGATGGGGACTTTCTGGTTCGAGAGAGCGCCACCTCTCCGGGCCAGTATGTGCTGAGTGGCCTCCAGGGAGGCCAGGCAAAGCACCTTCTTCTGGTGGATCCCGAAGGCAAGGTATGACTGCCTCCTCTCTGTGGTCCTTACAGGATGTTGTGATTAGGGTTACTCTGAATGACAGGTCCCACACCTGTTGATATTGTTGAAGAGTATTCAAGGTTAAGGGTTTACTTTTACTTGAACCCTCCCACTGGGGCAGCAAGTCCTAAATAGAGGTTAGTGGAGAGATTTGAGTAGAAGGCTCCTTATAGGATGAAACAGAGGATAATCTCTTTCTGTACCTCTCAATTCAATTCAGTGAATTAAATGAATACCTCCATTGTTCACAGTTGATGATGCCCAGTTGACTATTGCTCAGTTATCACATACTTAGTTCTTGCTGTCACGGTGCTTATGATTTCATAAAATAGAAGTTTAAATAATTATAAGGATGAAAAGCATAAGGATGGTTCAGCTAAAGCATTAGGTGTTCCTCAGGATAGAGGAGTGCTCTGGATGAGGCATAGGGAAAGGCTTCCCGCAGGGTCTGGCATGTAAGATGAACCTTGAAAGAGGGCAAAATCGTTGAAGGGGGGGGGGCATTTGGAGTGTAGGAAAGGAACCACAGGAGCAGAGCAGCAGAATGGTGTTAAGCCAATAAAGGCTGTATAGCTGGAGCAGAGGCTGCCTGTAGGCAGAAATGATCCTGGACTAAAATGAAAAACTGTCAAAAGAGACAAAGAATCATATTGTCTGTATATATAAAAGCCTAAGCAACCATTACGACTGGATGACTGGCCAGTAGCTCAATGCAGGAGCTGCCCCTGGTGGTCAGTGCGCTCCCACGGCCAACCTTTCATGGCCCCTCCCCACAGCTATTGGGCCCCAATCATCCCGACCAGGACTGGGCAAGACGGCCCCGATGGCTGGCCAGGCTGAGGGATCCCACCCGTGCACAAATTTGTGCACCAGGCTTCTAGTACAGGCGTGGGCAAACTATGGCCCTCGGGCCAGATGGCTGTTCTAAACTATTGAAATAAAAAAATAAAAAAAAGACCATACCCTTTTATGTAATGATGTTTACTTTGAATTTATATTAGTTCACACAAACACTCCATCCATACTTTTGTTCTGGCCCTTCGGTCCAGTTTAAGAACCCATTTTGGCCCTTGAGTCAAAAAGTTTGCCCACCCCTGCTCTAGTATAACAAAAAAGAATCAATTCACTAGAAAGATACAACAATTATCAATATAAAAATAACAATTATTCCGTAACTACAGAACACAAATATAGGACACAAACATTGATACAACTGAAGGGAGAATTTGATGACAAGTGCTCACCATTTTCCAAACTAGGAGAGACAGTTGTTTTAAAAAGGTATTTTTACTAAGGGATACAGAGTTAAAAAGTATCTTTTCTTTTTTTCATTAAGCAAAATGTCTCCTTCAGGGTTATGTGTTGTGTCTCTACCCTCCCCCCACCCCCAGATTGTTTACATCTGTCAAGTTAACATACTTTTGTTCTTCCTTTTCAAGGTGAGGACCAAGGATCACGTATTTGATAATGTTGGCCACCTTATCAGATACCACATGGATAACAGTTTGCCAATCATCTCTTCTGGAAGTGAAGTAAGCCTTAAACAACCAGTGAGAAGAGATAATATTCCAGGACTTTTGCATTTAAACAAATGATAATATGGAAATACCATCACACCGGTAATTCAAGAAACTCCATTTTGTGTTAGGACACAAGGATGATTCGAACTTGGTTTCTGGATATATAGAACACAAACTGTGAAGTGCATCTTTTGAGACCATCATGGACTGACGAAAACTGATCTTCAGAAAGTGGAAGTCAGAAGAGGGGGAAAGGATCGGTCTATTTGAGAAGTTATACATATGCACGGATGTCACTTTTTAAGGCCACGTTGCATTGATAACAAGCTAAAAGCACAATTAAAATCTCACATGCTAAAGACAACTTGAATGAACTGCTGGGGCAGTGGTATGTGCCTTTCAACTTGACCATTAGGGGACATTTTCATATTGAGGAGATGAGTTCTAAGTGTCTTCATATTCGATAACTACAGAACCATTTGCCAAAAAAAAAAAAATCTTTCCTTGTTACAAACATAAGGAGCAATTTGCTTGATGGATATTGACTTGCATTTTTTCTGTTCACTAGCACTTTCACTGCAATGTTAAAATAAATTTGACATTGAATCTGGACTGTGTCTGTGGCAGTGGAATCAAATCAAAAGCCACTGAAAGCACTGGTCTGTTGCATTGACTGGTCCCATTTGCTGGTTAAAGGATTGGGGCCCAAATTGTGTGGCCTAGTCTTTCTCGGTTTTTGCTATCTGGACTGTTTGTATGCGGCATGTGACACGCTGAAGAGGCCAAATCTAGTAATCATTTCTGATCTCATCATATTTCTCCCTCCATCCCTCTGCCCACCAAAAAAAGCTCCTGAGTACATGGATTTAAAAGACAGCAAACAAACCGGCATTCTTCCTAATATTCACATTGGTTCTATTCTTATTTAAAATGCTGAGTTTATTTGAAAGGATGGGGAGATCTCCTCCTGATTGGTTGTGACTGCATGACGGTCCCTCACCTTTTCTAGATAAGACCAGGCCTAATGCAGAAGGGAGAAAACACAGTGAATGAAACAGTCGGAAAGATTTGTCACGTAGGACGCAGTGGTAAAGTGATGGCATAATTAAGCGCTGCGTAGTAAAAGCGCTGGGCGGGCGGGCTGTCATCAGGGTGGCCACGAGCAAGTTGCTGAACCTGCCTGGATTCCCATCTCCATGTTTCTAACGTGAGAGAGCTGGGTTAGGGTTCGTTTCAGCCTTCACATAAGTCTGGTAAGAGCAAAATCCCCATTTAATGGTGGTCAATGTTGATCGCCTGTCTATATAGTTAAGGTGGAAACTTCAGTATTTTCTTTTAGTCTGTGTCTATACTCAGAATGAACGGCACAAATGAGATCAACCTTCAGATAGGGGACACCCCAAGCCTTTCAGTAAAAAACAAACAAACATTGAAACTGGAATAACATAAGTAAATACGGTAGGAGTGGATCTGGTAGAAGTAAATACGGTAGAAGTGGAAAACTGCTTCAGTCCTTTACTTACTTTTGCATGTAGACGTACGGCTACTACCATAAAGTGCTTTTTATCTCAGTTATCTGGATAATAGGCTTAACTCCATTTTATTTTGGCCATGTAGATCCAACTTAATATTTGTCATTGTGATACATTTGCTAAGTTTTAAATAAAACGTGGGAAACTTTTTTTTGGATAGAAATAATCAGAAGTCACGCCTACTGAACTAATATTTTTATGAAAATGTTTATGATTTTACTTGATTTCTTCTATTAACTTCTTAGACAGGTTTGTTTCCTTCTATACTAGGAAAGACTGTATTTTTCACCAATTTCACATACATCTTAGATCTTGATTATCTGTCCTCCTAAAGGAAGGGGTTCAGGAGGGTATAAATCTTAGAGACTTATGGGTGATCTAATCCCCTTTATCAGAGACAGAGAAGAGCCGTGGTCTCACTCTGCAGAGTAGTGTTCCTTGGGTAGCAAGAAAGAGTTCTTGGTCCAAAACAAAAGCAGAGAGTATACATGATATGAGCAGTGCACATGGAAAATCGATATTTGACTGTGATGGTATCTTAGCTGAATGAGCAAATACCATACTTACAAATACCGCAGACACAGTGAAAACAGAAAGAAACAACAAAGGAAATGTTTGATTGCATGCTCTTTTGCTGACACACTCTCATCTCCATCTGTCCTAAAGTGGAAATCCATTTTGACTATAAATACCTGTAAATGACTTTTCAGAAAAATAAATGATTATTACTTTGTGACTATTGACAGTTTGTGTCTGATGTTTGGGATTTGGAAAATTTGTCATCAGTGGGCTATGTCAGCATCCTGAGAGGAAACATATGGCTCGCCTAATGTGGGTAATCTGAGATTTTAATAAAGGGACAAAGGTGTGGGCAGAGGGTGGGAAACCACAGGGGAGGACACCGTGTTGGGCTAGGGAAGGGGGGGAGGGGACGGTAGCAGAAGGTGAGAGAGCTGTGGGAAGGCTGCTTTTTAGGAGCTATGGCTACCGAGGAGGGACTCAACCAGTCTTAGTGCTCCGAAGCGGAGTGCAAGGGTCACTATTCCACAAATGGTGCCGGAGCAATGGAACAATTGGAGGCAAAAGAATGAGCCTCACAATTTACATAAACATTAACTCAAGTGCATTATGAACATGTATATGAAACAATGAAACTTTTTAAAAAAATATATTTTTATTGATATTTTACAGAGAGGAAGGGAGAAAGATAGAGCGCTAGAAACGTCGATGAGAAAGAAACATCGACCAGCTGCCTCTTGCACACCCCCTACTGGGGATGTGCCCACAATCAATGTACATGCCCTTGACCGGAATCGAACCCGGGGACCTTTCAGTCCGCAGACTGACACTTTACCACTGAGCCAAACCAGTTTCGGCGAAACAGTGAAACTTTTACAAAAGAAAAAAATAAGGGCAAATCTTCAGGATATAAGGCTAGGCAAAGAGTTCTTAGACTTGACATGATCCATTGAACAACACACTAGTAAAAAAAAAAAAAAATGAAGAGGGGAAAAAAAAACCCCTAGTATATTACACTTCATCGAAAAGACAAATTTTTGGCCTGACTGCTGTGGCTCAGTGGTTGAGCACCTACGAACCAGAGGTCAGGGCACATGCCTGGGTTGTGGGCTCCATCCCCAGTGTGGGGAACATGCAGGAGGCAGCCGATCAATGATTCTCTCTCATCATTGATGTTTCTATCTCTCTCTCCCTGTCCCTTCCTCTCTGAAATCAATAAAAATATTTTTTAAATTAGCCTGCTTATATTTAAAAAATATAGATTTTTTTCCTCTGTGAAAGAATGTTAAGAATGAAAGACAAGCAATAGATTGGAAGAAAATATTTGCCAACCATGTATCTGAAAAAGGGTTAATATCTAGAATATGTACTTTTAAAAACCCTCTTTAAAACTAAACAGTAAAAAGTCTAATTAGAAAGTGGGCGAAAAAACACAGACACATCTCTGATGATATAGAGATGGCAAATAAGCACATGAAAATAGGTTCAACACCATTAGCTAGTAGGGTAATGCAAATTAAAATCACAAGGAGATATTGCCACATACCTATCAGAGTGGGTAAAATGTAAAATAGCAACAACACATAAATGCTGCTAGGATGAGACGAATGTGGGTCACAAATACATTCCTGGTGAGAATGTAAGCTAATACAGCCACTCTGGAGAGCAACTGGGTAGTTTATTACAAAACTAAACATGCAGCTAATATTCAACCGAGTAACTGTATTCCTGGGCATTGACCGGAGAGAAGTGGAAACCTGTGATCACAGAAACACGTCTACAGGAATGTCCATGGTAGCTTTGTTTTTAACTACGTACAAGTGAAAGGCTAAATAAACGGGTACATCTATATCATGGAGTATTATTCAGCAATAAAAAGGAATTTGTGCCGCCAAGATCAAAGGATGGCAAACAGCTGTTGTAGGAGATGCCATCAGCTTCGCCCAGACCCCTTTGGATCCTTGAATCATGTCTGTATGCGCATGCTGCTGGCTCCTACGTGTTTTGCTCTTTGCTCTTCATTCTGAGGATTGCCTCAAGCTAGGGAGTCGCTTTGAGGCACCAAAAGCCAGAAGCGTGTGTGTGTGTTTCCTTCCCTTCCCTGCCACCATCACGCTGCGGAGGTGGGAGAGCTCAGCTCCCTCGGCCCCCTCGGATTGCGCCCCGGAGCTCCCTGTGAATCAGGCTGGGGCAGGCGCTTCTCCCGAAGCACAGCCCGGCACCCCTCTGCCTTTTCCCTGATCTTCCTCACTGCCTGACAGCTTTCTCCGGGAGCCCTTCCTCAGTCAGTCATCTGGGCATTAAATTTGTTGTCAAAGCATTTAAAATATACCCTTTGGCAGGGTCTGCATTCCATGTTAAAATATAATTCTTATAGCTTTGGGTCTTTATCAATCAATGGTCATTATCACTGTTTCTGATAGCTTTCACTGGTTTTCTGATATAAAACCTTGTCATGATTGCAAATCCAGGCAGTTGGTCCTCACACTCTTTTTAAAAAACAACAATCAGCTGAAGCCAGTTTGGCTCAGTGGATAGAGCGTCAGTCTTCGGACTGAAAGGTGCCAGGTTCGATTCTGGTCAAGGACATATACCTTGGTTGCGGGCACATCCCAAGTAGGGGGTGTGGTGTGTAAGAGGCAGCTGATCGATGATTCTCTCTCATCCATGTTTCTAACTCTCTATCCCTCTCTTCCTCTTTGTAAAAAATCAATAAAATATATTTTAAAAACCCCAACAACAATCATATATGTGTTTTTTGTTTGTTTTAGAGAGAGAGGAAGGGAGAGACATAGACAGAAACATTGATAAGGAAACTTCATCAATCAGCTGCCTCTTGCACGCCCCCTACTGGGGATTAAACCTGCAACCCATGCCTGTGCCCTGACTGGGAATCAAACAGTGATCTCCTGATGCATGGGTTGACAATCATTGAGCCACACCAGCTGAGTGGTTCTCACACTCTTTTGACTAAAGACTATCTAAGAGGCAAAAGACCTACCATGGCACATACATTTCACCTCCCGACCCATCCTTTTCTTGTGTGTGCATGTAAGGAGAAGTAACTCAGTGACAATAAAGAGCTGGAAAGAATGCTAGGAGTTGTTTATTCACTTTTAAGGGAAGAATATTGATCTCATCCATATGATTATATATTCCAAAATACGGCCTTATAAATTTTCAAAAAAAAATTATTTTATCACAATTAACATACTTCTCCCCAAAATGGAATTTCAATTCTCTTCAAGTGTATATGACAGGAGCTTTGCAATGTTGTGCACAGAAATGATGAACAACCATTCTTGGTAAACTTGAATAAGGTGCTAATTTTAATTCATGAATTTTAAACATTGGCAATCCCTAATATCTTACTTGGTAGATTTGTAATAGACAAACATATTAGTTGTATGTAAAAATAAAAACCTACAAAATTGCAAGTTGTTTTTTTATGGTAACTGAAGAAATAACATCCTTGTTGATATCATTTAATAGCCTATCAGGAAGAGCTTTGAGTTCCAACAGTAGATGGGGGATGATGTTGGGAGAGTCACTGGTCTAGACTTTTCAAATATAATCTATCATCATGAACACATCTTAGACATAATGCTTGTTGCAAAAAAAAAAAAAAAGAAAGAAACTGTCCTGTATTAATTTCATAGGGCTGCTGCAACAAAGTAACACAAACCAGGTGCCTTAAAACAAGAGAAATTTATTTTCTCACAGTTCTGGAAATGGGAAGTCTAAAATAAAGTGTTGACCTCAGTTTCAAGAGCCATGCTCCCCCTGAAAGCTCTACAGGAGAACGCTTCCTGGCTCTTCTAGCTTCTGGTGGGCCCAGCTGTTCCTTGGCTCATGGCTCCGAAACTCCAATCTCTGCCTCCATCTTCCCGTGGCTGTCTTCTCCCTGTGTGTCTCTCTGTCAGGGACACTAGTAGCAGTGATTAGATTTAGGATCCATCCGCATCCAGAATAACCTCTTGACTAATTACATTTGCAATGACCCTATTTCCAAGTAAGGTCACATTCTAAGGTTCTGGGTGAACAGGAAATTCTGGGGGGCACTATTCCATCCCTACATGACGCAAGCCAGCTCAAGCCAAAAGATGCTTTAAGGTTCAGGTATCACAGGACCCAAGGAAAAGCTGAAGTGTCAGGCTTCACAAAGTGCAGGAACCGGATAGATCCGTGGCTTTGAGTGACGGAAGTTCATGCTCTTTAGACTAGGTTCTACCATACACATGCCACAGCTATGGTGGTAGCATTTTCCCCATAAGCCTGCTTCTCTTCTATATGGTCCCCATCTGCCTCCTTTTCGTGAAGTCTTATTTCAGTTATCTGGGAAGGGGGTATGATTAGCCCAGCTTGGGTCTGATGCTCACCTTTGTTCCAGTCAGGTCTCAGGGTGGTGGGGAGGTGCTGATGGTGAAGTCATGGTGGCTGTGGGCAGAGTGAGTCTATAAAAAGGAGCGTGGCCAGGACAGGCATTTTGACCCACATGTCAGCATTCAGTGAGCTTGTGGAACAGTGTGTGGCACAAGTAGATGCTCCCAAAATATGATTGATTGAATATATTACAAATAATGGCCTGGTTCTTCCAAGTATTCCTTTTCCATCTCAGCACTTCATATTTTGGTCTTGTCCTCAGAAAGCGCTCTCTCTCTTGAACAAACTCCTCTTTTGCCCCATTCCATAAGCTCCTGCTGCCCTCTGCACACAGTCACACTGTGTGCAGTGGATGGTATTTCTCTACCATCCACTCTTAGGCCACTGTAGCATTTGGGTTATGGCACGTATAACTTCCTGATTTTTCTTTACTATCTCAGACTCCAGTATGTACTCCAGTTCAATCAGCTATAACTATGGGAAACAAAATAAATAATCTTGAAAAATAGTATTCCTATATTTTAAAAGCTTTTTTTTCACACAATCTTATTTTATCCTTTGCACAATCTTGGGAAGTGGGTATCATTCTTATTTTCAGATCTGGATTTGGAGGCTCAGAGCAGTAAAAGAAAGAATTGTGCAGACAAAAGCTAGTAGGTAGGAGAGCTGGAACTTGAACTCAGAGGATAGCACTCATTTCATGATGGCACTGCATTGATCTGATAGCTCTGACGACAAAGAGAAGGTAGGAAAAAAGAGAAATGTAAGCGTAACTCTGCCTTTATAAATGCTTCTTAATGGGAAGAGCCACATCTCATCAACCATGTGACATTTATAATTGAAATGCAAACAAGTCTGGTAGAGGTAGCCTCCTTCCAGCTCATAGGTGTGTCTGTTTAAAAAATGCAGGGTAAACTTTAACCCAACATTCCAAATAAGCTCTTGTCCAGCAGTCAAGGTCTTTGGTAGTTTCTCCCTCTCCCCCCTCATTTGTCTTTATTACCCCAGAATACCTCTGACTGTGTGTCTCTGGACATGTTCCTTCTTATGGCTGTAGAATGCCTTTCCCATTCTTCCAGGCCCCAAACTCTTCTGTTGGTTACCTTCTTATCTGCCTACTTTTCCAATCTCACCTCCTGATATAAGAATCCTTCACTTTTGCTTGCCTGGCCTTCACATTGCAATCATCCATGCTAGTCAAACTGCCTGTTGAGTCTCTTCTTCTAGGGACCTTTCCTGATAGAGCCTTTATGAGATGCTCACTTTACCCTAGAATTTTTATTGCCTATTCTACTCACATTATATGTGGTCAACTACGTTTCTGTATTGTCTTTTTATGTAAGCATCTTTCACTCCAAAAAGAGTGTAGGTACCTTGGGGGTAGGGGTCCTGTCTCACACTTTGTATTCAAGCACCTAAACCAGGAATTAAACAGGATATAGGCAGTCAAGGAAATTTTTGATGATTATATCCACAAATTCCACTCGAATCCATTTTTACAGGCAAGGGACTCTGATTTATATTTTATTTTGCATCTTTTGTGACTTATGTATTAAGTCTCACTTATATTTTATATTTAGTGACAAGCTCTGGATCGGAGATTAGCTAAGTCAAATTTTGTCTCACATTAGCTGTGCAGCCATGGACAAGTCATTTAAATTTTTTTGGGTCAGTTTCTTCTGATGTAAAATGGGATACAAAATACCGGTCTCAGCCATCACAGGATTGTGATGTAAGGACCACATGAGCTAGTGTCTGTGAAGGAACTTAGCAAATTCTAAAATATATATATTTTATTGATTTTTTTTACAGAGAGGAAGAGAGAGGCATAGAGAGTTAGAAACATCGATGAGAGAGAATCATCAATCAGTTGCCTCTTGCACATCCCCTATCGGGGACATGCCTGCAACCAAGGTACATGCCCTTAACTGGAATCAAACCTGGGACCTTCCAGTCCGCAGGCTGTCGCTCTATCCACTGAGCCAAAACGGTTTCGGCAAGAACTTAGCAAATTCTCAAGCACCCTGTAAGGGATCATAAACTCATGCTCCTCATGTGCTTCTCTTCCTTACATCTCTCATGCTTTCCCCTCTCCAAGAAACAGTTGCTTGTGGGCAAGGAATCACTTAGCATTCTTGCCATAGCATTCCAGCTTAACTTCTAGCCCAGGACGCTTCACACAGTCTGCTGATGGGCTTCAGTGAGACATAAAAGTCCTTAAGCCTGGTTCTCCCTAGCAGATACTTGGCTCGGGTTTTAATGACTGCAATTTATCTGAATGCCTTTACTTGCTTTTCTTTTCTTTTTTTTTTTTCTGGCACAAAGGGCCTTCATTATTTGTGTGTTCATTCACTTACTCATTTAACAAAACAAATTTGTTTTGAGTGCCTACCAGGGGCCATGAAGCAGGCTGGATGTCCAAGCAAAGAAAGTGCTTCAAGATGTTAACACTGGGCTGAGTAAAACAGACACACAGCAATTATAATAGATGTGAAAACGATGATAAGATGTGCACACCGAGTGCACAGATGGGCAATATTCCTGCCAGGGAAGGGAATTAACAAGGAGGTGTGAGTTACAAGGAGGCGTGCCTTTATCTCGAAGGCTGAACAGGTGGGGAGGTACGGTAGGGCAAATACAAGATAAAAATAGCCAGAGCGAAACAAAAGCAAGCTGGGAACCATGGGCAACCCAGCCAGTGATTTCACTTTCTCTGTTGCTATGGATTAAATACCTGTTAGGCTACTCGATGGAGTTACAGGGATCAGTGTAGGTATCCCAGGGATCGATGGTCAGGTAGTGTTAAGAGAGGACAAGGGTCTCAAGGTCTGGGCAGGTCTCACTAAAATGCCAACTTGCTAAATGTTAAATGTAGCACGATATTTTGCAGATGCAGCTGTGCACAGGACGAGCTTGACAGGAAACTCCACCAAACAGGTGTAGTCAACTGCGAAGGAGAGATCAACATGAATTGACCAAACAGTATATATGAACAAGGGCCCCCCATCCCTTCCCGGAGGCAAAGCATTGAAAGTGAATCCCCTGTCTCCTTTCTTTGCTGCACGTGAATAAAAGTACCTTGGGACAACCTGTCAAAGTTCTTGAAGAGAACACCCCGAAGCGGCAAGTTCCGTGACAGCAGCAATGGAAAACTAGCCAGATTATGAAGAGCCTTGAACCACCATTTCACGCATGGTGAAATGGGACAGGGTTCAAAGGCTACGTGAGCCTGCTGCTACCAACGCCTTGATATTCTCTGGAAGCCTTTTAGCCACGGAAGGAACATGAGGGGCTTTCCTGGGCGGCGCTGTCTTCAGGGACAGGCTAACCTCCACTGGTGAGTGACAAGAACTCTCACACGAGAGGAAATTCGAGCCGTGAATAAACACGTGGGAAAATGTACAATTAGTAATTAACGAAACACAAATCCAAACGAGGTGGGATGTAGTAATCAGGAGGACAAAGTTAAAAACAAACAAAAAAACAAACAAACCAAAAACATTTAAGCTGTTTAGCTGATGGGGAGGCAGGCACCTTGGAAAATCAGAAGGCCAAACGGCAAGGTAAGGGCTGGATAGGCAAGCGAGGGCTTCTGTGTGCTGATGCTTAGGAATGGCAAGCGCTCATCCTAGCCCAAGGGTGTAGTTACTAAGCGCTGGGGCGTCTCTAGGCAACCGGTAAACCTTCCCTCTCCAAGAATCAACTCTTTTGTAATTGGCTCACGAATCCACCAATGGGCGCACCGGAGGCGCTTTCCCGCCACGTCTGGCGCCCGCTTTTAAACAGCCTGACTCCCGCAACTGCAGGCGGACTTGCCAACCAACCTTGAGCGAGGCGGGGCCTTTCGCGGCCACGTCCCGCCCCGCCCCGGCCTGGCCCCGCCCACCGGGAGGGCCCCTAGTGGGCGATTGAAGGAGGCAGCTGTCCCTCAACAACATCGGGACGCCCGGGTTCGGTTGTGACTAGGAAGGAGCCAGCAGATTGGAGCCCGGGGCTGGGGGTTTGCTAGGAAGTTGGGACTTCAGCCGGGGCTAGAGTTTCCCCGCGGTGACAGCATCCGCGGCCTCCGGTGAGTCTCGCTTAGCCTCCGGGCTCGGGGGGTACAGTTAGAGGAGGTGCGGGATCCCCCCGGATTCTGGCCGGGGCTTCCGGGAGGGCTGGCCCGCCCCCTCCCCAAATCCCGCGGAGGTGCATCGCCCTGCGGGAGCTCAGCCTCTGACTTTGAAGTGTCATTCTGCTCAGCTGTGGACTCTGGGAGGCCCTCTTCTCGTCTAGGCTGCTGGGGTCACCCTGAGCCTCTACCCTGGGGACCCCCTCCGCGGTCACCCTGGCGCCGCGCCTGGCTCACAGTGGGTGGTCTATACGCGTGTGTTGACCCAGTGCATGTGACGCCGGCAGGCAGAGCCCGCCACCCGGGCATCCTGGGCTCTGTGCCGGGCATCCTGGGCTCTGTGCCGGGCATCCTGGGCTCTGTGCAGCTTCTGCCTCGCGGAACCTGCTTGCTGTGCCATAGCTGACGCCGGACGACGCAGCTCCCGGGTGAGGCCTCTGATGAATTCATTCGTTCCGCCCGTGGGCACTTGCTTCCTCGCTGCCTCCTCTGGCATCCCTGACTTGATTTGTCTAAGCTGCTGTCAGTAGCACACGGATCACAGATTGTTGTCATCCTTTGTTTATATGTTTTATTTTCTTCCGCCAAGCCCCGTTAAGTTTTGTGATCTTGAACAGTGCTTGGTACGTGGTTGAATGAATGAATAGACCTCCTAAACCTGATATTGCAAGTCTAAAGCAGGCTAGTGTGCTCCGGCTATTTCCGTTCTAGAAGAGAATCAGGCATGTAAGCAAATAAGTAGGATTTACTAACTCTCGGAGCTCTTATAAACCCCTTTTGTGGCACCTGACGTTTTCTGTCTTATAGTTGTGAACTTATAGTGTGATTTAAGTTGAATTTCGTGGTATCCTTTTTCAACATATGTGACAATATATATGCACTTCCTAGATATGTGAATGCATTCAAGTAATTGCCTTGGAATAATATATATATATATATATATATATATATATATATATATATATATATATATATATATATATTACAGAGAGGAATGGAGAGAGATAGAGAGTTAGAAACATCAAAGAGAGAGAAACATAGATCAGCCGCCTCCTGCACACACCCTACTGGAGATGTGCCTGCAACCAGGGTACACGCCCTTGACAGGAATCGAGCCCGGGACCCTTCAGTCTGCAGGCCAACGCTCTATCCACTGAGCCAAACCAGTTAGGGCGCCTTGGAATTTTCTTATGGCTGGAATCGAAGCCATAAGAAAAGCATAAGAAATACAGACCAAAAGTGGAAAAAGAGTGATTAATTCCATGGGGGAACAGGATAGGGAGGGCATTTTGAAGGAGGTGGCATTTTTATCTCAGAAGGGGTTGCATTATATGAAAGTTTCCCACAGGCTAAATGTTTACCTTTTTCTCAAATATTCTGAATGCTCTCTGTTCCTTTAACCTCTTTTGTAGCTGGCAGACACTTATTCAGCATTAATATCATAATAACAACTAAAATGTATTGGTTGGTACACAGTGCTAAGCACTTAATATGCATTATCCTGTGAAGCCTTATAGCCAGTCTGGGAGGTAGGTACTACTTTTGTCCTCATTTCACGAAGGGAGAAATGGAAACACTTTGCTCAGAGTTGGGCAGCTTGTAAGTAGAAGAGCCAGGTTTGAGCCCCGGTTGTCTGAATGAGTGGCCTCACCTTCACTTCCAGCCGTATTGTGTCCTTGAACATCTGTTTCTGACTAGAAGTCGTTCTGTGAAACTTCCCTCAGCCAGTTTTTTTTTCTTCTCAAAGTTAATATTTGCTGTTACTTTTCTCCATTATAGTTTATGACAATGTATCATTGTAACTATAGATTAATATCATTGTTTCCCTAAGGAACTGTTAGCTTCCCACGTCTGGTGCTATGTCTTGGATATATCTGGGATATAACCTGGCACCCAGCAGGTGTTCAGTAAAGTTTTATCAAAATAATGAATCCATGTAGGGTAACATGAATGCATTATAGTCATTCAACCAGGACTCGTTGACGTTTTCTGTCTTATAGTCGTGAACTTATAGAGTGATTTAAGCTGAACTTCGTGGTATCCTTTCACAATATGTGACAATATATATGCACTTCCTAGATATGTGAATGCATTCAAGTAATTGCCTTGGAATTTTTAAAAATATATATTTTATTGATTTTTTACAGAGAGGAAGGGAGAGAGGTTGTGTGCCTACCATGTCCAAAGGGAAGGGTAGATACATTTAATTTCTGCCTTCAGAATGCTTGTAGACTCTTAAATGAGGCAACAACAAAACGTTTTAGTTTAGCTTACCGTTTTGTCTACCTGGACACCCATTGGTCTTCCTTCTCATTGCAAGGAGAGCAGAGACAACATAACTGGGGACAAGAAAATGAGGACCGAGGCCGAGGCCTTCTAATTTGAGTGGAAGAAGGTGCATACCATGGTCTTGATAACAGGTCCAGAAAAGTTATCTAGCTGGAAGAAAGTGTTAACTAGCTTGCTATGAAAAAAGCACACTGGACACATATTCTGCCTCTTGATTTTTAAGTGATCAATTAATAAATACAGAAATATTTAATTTTTATTAGTGGCATAGTATTGCCAAATTTATTCAAGAGTACATTTCTAGCCCTGGCTGGTGTGGCTCAGTAGTAGAGTTTATGCCTGAATGCTTGAAGGGTTTCAGGTTCGATTCCCAGTCAAGGGCACGTACCTGGGTTGCAGGTTCATTCCCTACCCCCGGGAAGCAACCAATCGATGGATGTGTCACGGATGTGTCTTTCTCACATGGATGTGCTTCTCTCTCTTAGGGGAAAAAATGTCTTTAGGTGAAGGTTAAAAAAAAAAAAAAGAATTGTCATGTCAATTGCCTATTTTTTAAGTTGTTTTGTGTGTGTGTGTGTGTTTCCCCCTCAATTTTGGTGTGAGAACTGTATATTGGGACTTTGTCATGTATTTTGCAAATATTTTTTCTCATTATTATTATTATTTTATCTTTTGACATTTTTAGTGATGTATTTTTCCCTACACAATTTTTTAACTTGTTAATGTTATCTTTTTTACTTTATACAAAACTTTTTGTGTGCTTAATTTCTGTCAAGTTTTTCCTTTCTGACTTCTGGGTTTATTATCTTGCTAATTCTTTTTCTAAAGCAGGCTCCTTCATTGTTCTGAATATTATAATAAAGTCTCTGATAGCAATGGTAATTAGTAGAGGTTAATAAGTTGAAGAAGAACATTGGCTTTTATTTTAAATTTTAATTAAAATGCTAATTATCTTTTTAGTCTTTTTTTTTTTTCTTAACCACAGTTAGTTTATCAAATTCCCCTTTATGCCTGTAATAGTTCTTAAGCGCTCTGGTATTTCACTTTTCAGAAGGAAAACTTGTTTGAATCTTTTCTTCTGCAGTGGAGAGAGATTTTGGCCTTTTCAGATATTTTCACATTTCTTCTTTAATGAGATGGTTTGAATTTAAAATGTAATTAAAAAAATGTGCTTTGATCTTTTACATTCTCTTAACTTAAAAATCAAAATACCATCCCTGGATGGGTAGGTCAGTTGACTAAAGTGACGTCCCCATACGCCGAGGTTGGGGAGTTTGAATGCTTGGCAGGGCACATCCAAGAAGCAACAGATGAATGCGTAATGAGTGGAACAAGAAATCGATGTTTCTCTCTCTTTCTCATTCTCTCTTTCCCCTCCCACTTCCTCTCTTTCTAAATTCAATAAATAATAAAAAATGAAAATACCTTATCGAATTCTGAGAAAAAAAGTAGGCTCCTATAAATCTTTTTTTTTCAATGTTCAACACATTACTAGTATGTTAGTGAAAGAACACCTCCCCTTCTTTTACCTAGTAAAGAAGAAATTAACCCAGATTCCACCTTCTGGCATTAATGATGAGATTCAGGAAGAGGTGAATAAGAATCAAAAGCAGGAAAGATTATTTATGCCTGGAGACTTTCGGGAAGTCTTTAAGGTCTAGCTTAATCTCATTTCTTTTTATGGAGCCAGGGTTTAAACGGCCTACTATTTTCTTTATCTGTAGATTGTGTAGACGTGATGTTCGCAAGCAGTAGTGAAAAAAAACCATGGACATGAGCTTGTATGTTTTCCCCTCTCCATTTCAGCTCTACTATAGACTTGTAGCTCAGGGGTGGGGGGTGTCTGGCCCCTGGGCCCTATAAGGCCCGGGAAATCATTTGGTCTGGCAAGGCATTAAGGGCGAGTTAATTAAATGTTTAACCAAGTAGCAGGCTAGTTTTTTTTTTTAATTTATTAAGGTATTATATGTGTACATAGCTTACCATTGCCCCCCCTCCCATGGATGCCCTCCCTCTCCAGAGTTTTGTGTCCATTGGTTGTTCTTATATGCATGCATACCAGTCCTTCAGTTGATCTCTTATCTCCCCCAGATCACCCTACCCTTCCTGCTGTCATTTGACAGTCTGCCCGTTGTTTTACTGTCTCTATATCTATCTTTCTGTTCATTAGTTTATAATGTTCTTTAATATCTATAAATGAGTGAGGTCATGTGGTGTTTCTCTTTCATTGACTGGCTTATTTCACTCAGCATGATGCTCTCCATTTCCATCCAGGTTACTGTAAATGATGAGAGCAGGCTAGTTTTTTAAGTTGATCATTTTGGATGGCCTGCAGATGATGTTACATGTATCCAAATGGTGCTTGCTAGAAAAAAGGTTCCCCACCCGTGTTGTAGCTGCTGAAGGACAGGGGGTGGGGAGGGAGAGGCAGGGGTCAGGCTCCCCAAGCATAGAGATTTTCCCTCTCAGTGAAAGAGAACACATGTCCCCTCTTAGCCCTGGCCAGGGAGCAGCAAGGAGCAGGGCAGGCCCAGGCCGCAGAGGCCGGGCTGGTTTACAGCTGATGCAAGGCGGGTGAGTCTATGGAGGGGAAAGTGGTGGGCAGGGTGTAGGGGTCCAGGAGGGAGGGATAAAGAAGATGGACTGCAAATTAGAGTTTGGCCAAGAAACACAGTTCAGACCCTGGACAACAAAAACTGGACAAATGGGGATGTCAGCATTGAAAATCCTGTTTGGGTTGACCTGCAATCCCATATTTCTCCTCCTTTAAAGTGCACATTTTAACATCCGCAAAGTCAGGCTGCATTTTAAAATTAATGATGCGCCATGATTTAGTTGGCCACATCTTTCTCTCGGTGGTACAGATGGAGCTGTGTCACACCATCCGGGGGGCCTCAGATCTGAGGAAGTGGGACGTCTTCTCCTTTGGAGCCTTTGGCTTGTGTGAAAGTTTGTGATCGCAGCGCCCAACTGTTCACACGCAGGAGTGGAGTTCTTTATGGCAACGTGCTTCTGGATGGCTGGGTCCATGTTTCTTATTTCACTTCCAGCTTACTGACATTTTAGAGTCTGAACATTGTAGCGAATGAGCTGTGGCCCGGGCTCCCATCAGAGCGCCTTTCCCCGGCCCGCGGGAGGGCCCGTGTGGAGGGCAGCGGCCGGGTAATGGACGGCACCCGCCTCCTTCTCTGTTCTCTGTCAGGATTGTTCAGCTTTGAAAATCCGGGTTGTTTCTGTGCAGCGTCAGGATCCCAAAGTATAATTCAGATCATCGGCAGCTTTTTCAGTGCAAGTGCTTGAAAACCCATTTCCTGCTGCTGCTTCTGCCACGCGGTTACCGTTCTCCCGGGAGCCCTGCTGTTGCCTTTGGAACGGGAACTCCACAGTGGTACCACTTCGCAGCCTCCGCGTCTGTTTTTCTGGAGTATTTTTCCCCTGAACATGATTTAAAAAAAAATATTTTTTATTGATTTTTTTAAAGAGAGGAAAGGAGAGGGATAGAGAGGTAGAAACATTGATGAGAGGGAAACATCGACCAGCTGCCTCCTGCACACCCCCCACTGGGGATGTGCCCGCAACCAATGTACATGCCTTGACCGGAATTGAACCTGGGACCCTTCAGTCCGCAGACCGACGCTCTGTCCACTGAGCCAAACTGGTTTTGGCTGGAACCTGATTTTTATCAGGTTTAAGAGCAGGACATTAACCACTTATTAGAGTTTAGTTGTGTGCAGTATGGAGTCCACCCGATTGAAAATGGGTTTTGGGTTCCAATGATTACCTCAGGGGTTAGTGGCTCATTGGTGAACAACATGAACTTTGGATTTGTGACATTCAAAGGAGGGAGCCAGTTGCGGAGGGTACTACCTGTGCCATACTGAATACATCCAATTAGAAACTTTGAGCATGTTCTTAAGATTTGTATGTTGCCAAAACCGGTTTGGCTCAGTGGTAGAGCATCCGCCTGCAGACTGAAAGGTCCCAGGTTCGATTCTAGTCAAGGGCATGTACCTTAGTTGCCGACACATCCCCAGTGGGGGTGTGCAAGAGGCAACTGATCAATGATTCTTTCTCATCGATGTTTCTAACTCTATCCCTCTCTCTTCTCTGTAAAAAAAATCAATAAAATATATTAAAATAAAAAAGATTTGTATGTTTTGGGACATTTTTAGTTTATTATTATTTTTTTGTGTGTGTGAACCAATGTCTTACTTTTTAAAAAAATATTTATTGTTGGAAGTATTACATATATCCCCTTTTGTCCCCATTGACCCCTTCTTCCTGCTCCTCTGCCCCAGGCCTTCACCACACTATTGTCTGTGCCCATGGGTTATGAAGTCTTATTGTTTTAAGTTATATTTTTCAGAACACTGGGAAGGTCTAGTTGTCAGTTTATCACACTTTTTGCATCCCCCCCTCCCCCGCGCCCTGCGAACTGCTGTCATACCGCTATTTTCTGTGAATCACAGTTGATTTATAGGAACTTCCTTAATATTGGGAATACTCACCGTTGGTCACACACGAGTTGCGGATGTCTTCTTTGTGTACGGCATCTTCTGTATGGTTTGGTCTGGCAGGAGTTTTGGGATGTTTAGAAACCAGACATCTTTCTTGCCCTGCAGGAGGACCATGTCACTAGACTTCGGCAGTGTGGCACTGCAGACACAAAACGAAGATGAAGAGTACGACAACGAAGATTATGAAAGGGAGAAAGAGGTGAGTTGCTCGGGGAAAAAAGACTCCAAACCCAATCTTTTTTTTTCTTTTTTATTTTTTCCAAACCCAATCTTAAACAATTTTATTTCCTCATCAAAATTATGTCCTTGTGTGTCATGTTGAAGGAGTTTATAATCTTCCCTGAAACCTGATCAATACTTGGACTAAAGGTGGGTGAGTGGAAGGCTTCCTTTTTTTGAGACGAGAATAGAACACAACCTTGAGTGATGCCACTCGATAATGGTTGGATTCTCTAGGCTGTTTCATTTAGGAGGTAGTGGCTGGCTTTGTAGGCAGATGCCTAGTATCTAGCTCAGGGCTGGGCAAACTACGGCCCGCGGTCCAGATCCGGTGAATAAAACTATTGAATTAAAAAAAAAAACACAAAAAGACCGTACCCTTTTATGTAATGATGTTTACTTTGAATTTATATTAGTTCACACAAACACTCCATCCATGCTTTTGTTCCGGCCCTTTGGTCCAGTTTAAAAACCCATTGTGGCTTTCAAGTCAAAAAGTTTGCCCACCCCTGATCTAGCTGCTTATAACATTGCGTCCAACGAGTGTGGCAAGGTCTTTCCCTTACTTCTTAGTGGAGAGCAGACCATTTGTAAGGAAACAAATGAATGAAGTCTGTTGGTGCTTCAAGGATTCAGGAAGCCCCAGTTCGGGATGCCAGTTAATGCCGGGGTTCTTGTTCACCATTAAGAAGGGCCCAGCAGTTTGGACAAAGGGTGTACATAGATTAAGTAAGAGCCCAGAGATGAAAGATAATTTTGAAAGGCATTGGGGGTCAGAGGAGCTTTAGCTAAAGGAGCTCAGTTCTAAGTTCTGTTTGTCTTAGGACCCTTTGCTTTTTATTAACACAATTTGTCCTAAGGCAAGGCAGAGACATAAACTTCAAAGGGTAGGGTTTCCTACAAGAAGCATTGTCAGATTGGGGAATAGCCTATGGCTGTCATGTGTTTGGCCAACAGGAGGCAAGACATGTAGATTAAGAAGCCCTGAGCTGTCTGGCAGCAAACAATCATCCTGTTCAGGTTTGGGGAAATGCCTTTCGGCCATTCCAACAGGTGATTACCTATGTGATTCAGTCCTTGTTGAGTCCTTAAATTCCATCAACCTTTTGATGAAACTCTTGCAATTGTGACATGCTGGAATTGGCTTCCGGCAGAAGTCATTTGAGTGAGTGATAATTTAGCACCGATAAATGATAGGGGAACAGAATAGGGTTCTAGAAAGCAGGTGGCAGGGAACTGGTGAGGAGGAAATGTTTGAGCTGAGGCTTGACTTATGAGAAGGAGCAGCCTTGCAGAAGCCTGAGGAAAAATATTCCAGGCTGAGTCGTCAATGAGTGCAAAGCCCAGAAGTCGGAAGGAGACCCTGTGTGTCTGCCAAACAGCTGTTGGGATTGTGTGAGCAAGGGCCGAGTGGTGGAGATGGGGCAGAGAGGTGGGCTGGGCCAGATCTCAGTATGTCATGGTGAGACGTTTGCAGTTTATTCTAGGAGCAATGGGAAGCCAGTGGAAAATTTTAAGCTAGGAAGTGATATCTGACCATATTTTTGAACGATCTATGTAAATGCTGTGCGGTGAATAGACTAAAGCAGAAAAGGAGTACGTGGAGGAGGTTTTATATATATAGTGCTTTAGAATTCTTGGCACGTAGTAAATGGTGGCAGTAGTGACAGTAGCAGTTGGTGCAAGTCAGCGTACTTGTTGGAATTGTTTTCAGTTTGAGTCAGATTTCTCCATTGACTGTGATAGCAGGTTTCTTCTGCATTGAGCCTGTGCTTGACAAGGCACTTTTCTAAGTGGCCCATTAGTGTTGGCAGGAAGCAAGGAATGGGGTCAGTTGCCCTGGTGGTTGGCAGTACAGTTAGGGCAGAGATCAAAACTGCCAGCTCAGTGGGTTTTGTCCATAGACGTGTGTTATTTGGTTGTATGGTATTTTAAAAATATTGAATCTATATTTAAAGATTGGAAATGTTCATGTAACAGTTCAGATTTTCTGGTTTGTCCTGAGACGTCCTAAGCCCTGGCCACCTGCAGCCTGTGTATATACATGTGGCGGGGGGGGGGGGGGGGGAGGAGGGGGGAGACTGGGGCTGAACAGTGGCTCTCCCTTTCACGGTCCTTGCCTCTCGCACAGACACGGGCTCCGCTCTTGGACCTGCCGGCTTCGCTCTTATAAATTCTCTGCCAGGTCTCTGAGGGTGTTTGTGACCCTGGCCAGGGTGTTTGGATTTTGACAGGGTCCTTCACAGCAGTGCGGCAAGGACGGGGATGGGGATTTTCTGTTGCTTTGGGAACTCACAGCGTGAGGTTTTCATGGCCCCAATGGCTTTGCATAGTTTGCTGAGATTTAGCTACTGGGATTCTTGAGAGGATCAGATTAAGTAATTACTATAGTCGACTTTAGAGAAGAGGAAAAAATAAACTGACAGGGGATTTTTTCATCAGAAAAGATAGTAGAGCGATGGATAGGGTATTGGAGAGGATTTACTGCCACGTATATTGTGTGGTGAAAGTATTAAAGGGGTACTGGTGTTAGTTAAGGAATCAATTAATCAAAATAGCCATTAGGATAACTTCTTTTGAAAAAAAACTATGTTTTTATTGATTTTAGAGAGAGGAAGGGAGAGGGAGAGAGAGAAACATGGATGGGCTGCCTCTTTCATAGGTATGGGGCCCATAATCAGGCCATGTGTCCTGACTGGGAATGTAACCATGACCTCTCGGTGCCTGGGATGATACCATACCTGCTTGAGCCACGCCTGCTAGGGCGGAATCATTTCTTGGTAGATGATGTGCTGGGGGAGGGAATTTCCAGAGGCAAAGAAGCTCTTTCGAGGTAAAGTATCTGTGAAGGAGTGTTGCTAGCAGAGTGTAAGAAAATAACATATAGATGATGTGACTGACATGATGGTTATGGTTCATGTTAATAAAAAGTGTTTCATGTTAATAAAAAGTGGTTTTACCTTTTTTTAAAAATTGCTTCAAGGTATGAAATACAATGGATAAGGTTTCCATTGGTTAGAGACTTTAAGATTTTCAGCAACAAACATCAGAATTATTCATAAAAATCCAGCTATATATACATTTTGTCACTACAAGTTAGAAGAAGTTTACTGATCAGACCTAAGCTGTTTGCATATTCAAAAAAAAAAAAAAAAGCCTTTCGAACCTCCCCACTCCCTGACCCTACGGTAGCAGACCAGTTAGATGTCAGCTGTGGCCTTTTCTTGCCTGGCTGGTTGGTGGTTGTGGGCTTGCTGGCTGGGTTATGAGTGTTGTCAGTGGGCTAAGGCATATGGCTTTCTCTCCTTAGTGAATCCCTTTGAATTCAGCTCACTTGTGTGGGCGGAACACCTGTGTCAGTGAGGATGTGCTGTAGGCCATATCAGACTCAGAGTCTACCTTTTCGAGATCCTCTCTTGGCAGAATAATCCTGGTTTTGGTCAGTTGCTAATACAAGATGCTTTACCAGGTTGAGTTTTAATTTCGGAGCTCTGGGTCAGTTGGGATTTTTGTCCACACTTTCCCATAAGTCACCGAGTAAACCAGGGTCAAATTCTAATCTCCATGCCCTCCTGATTAGCAGCTCTACGATTGTTAACTTGCCTTTTCCATTTCTATTTCCTCCATTGTTTGCTTTGAAGAGGAAATGGAAAAAATGCATTTAATCTTCAGAAAAACAAAGGATTTAGTAAAGTGATTTAATATTCAGAGAACACTTAGACCAGTGGGATCTCAAGTCACAGCCCACCATGAATAGACCCATTTTTTTCTTTTTTTAAGCTCTAAGAATTCTGCAGAAAAGGCAGTGTAATTGTTTCTAAATTGTTACATTCTGGTATATTGGTAAACGTTTGGCTACTGTGGGCCAAGGCATAGCAGATAAATGCATAACCCAGAGCCTCACCCAGAGTTTCACCTGAAACTCCCATCTGCTACCCAGTGAACAGAACAGATTAGGGAGCAGGTGAGTGAGGCGATGATCCCATGGAGCCACGGTGTTATGTCAGTCAGTAGTCATATCCCGCCCATTCCTTACACCTTATTGGAGCTCATTACTTCCTTGCTGTACCATGTGAGAGCTATTGATACAGTTCTCTTTCTTTTTTCTTTTTAAAAATATATTTATTGATTTTTTACAGAGAGCAAGGGAGAGGGATAGAGAGTTAGAAACAATGATGAGAGGGAATCATTGGTCAGCTGCCTCTTGCACACCCCCTACTGGGGACATGCCCGCAACCAAGGTACCGGAATCGAACCTGGGACCCTTCAGTCCGCAGGCCGATGCTCTATCCACTGAGCCAAACTGGTTTCGGCCAGTTCACTTTCTTGCTACTAAGTAGACCTCATCCAAAACATGTTAGGCGAAATTTTATTGGAAAAGCTGGCCCAGAGAAGAGGAATTGAAAAGTTCTTTCATTAACTCATTCTTAATGTGACACTGTGATTTTACAAAATAGGTTTCACCTAAAGTCACTCTACTTTGGGGTTCCACTGACAGATATTAGAGGAATGTAGTTGGTATTGTGATGGGAATCGTTGTTATAAACTTCAACATTATTGGGAAAGCCCGGCTTCAGGTGGATTGTCATGCGGGGTCTCCCATTTGCTCCTATACAGGTACTTGATGCAGTGTCACCAGAAACGGCTCTGTGATCATTGCTTGGTTCCTGATAATAAAGTTATGTATGCATGTATGTCTTCTGGAGCTTTTGTGGTCTTGGAGCAGCAGTACTTAGTAATCTGTGCTATCCAGATTATATTTGCTGATGTTGGTTCATTTAGTGATGAAATATTTGGAACCTGGAAAACGATCTCGAGCAGAAAGGTCGGTGGTTTAAGTAGCAGATGGCCAACAGAAGCTTGCACCTGGCAATTCCGATTTGAGGCCCTTTTGCATTTTCCCTTGGTACTCCTCTAATAGGGGAAGAAAGCTCAGTTGAGCTTGGAATTGTGCATTTTAGAGATAAGGTTTCCAGTGTATCGCCTTTCTTCTACTTTTTCTCCCTCCTTTTTTTCCTGCCTGATTTGATGTAATTATGGAAGCATTTTGATATTTTGTCCCCAGTAGAGGGAGTTGTAAAGCTACTATTTGTTTACATTTTATATTATTTGATCTGTTTAGTGGAAATTTCATGTCATCACCCAAGCAAATCAAAGAAACAAATGATTGAGTATTCATATTTTTCTGATATATATATATATATTTTTAGCAACTTCTTATACTTTATCTAGATTGGGCCTTTGAATGTTTCCCATAACATACGGGTATTTTTTCAGGGGTGGTTGCAATGGGAACAAACATTGGACTCTGGCAGCCTGCAGTTTGTACACAAACAGGTAGCAGTGAGTGTCTCCCAGTGATGATTGTCCTGTAGAAGAAAGTAGGTGTGGAAATGGAGGGGGCAGTAAATGGAGTCAGCTCCGGGGCTGTGATCCTCTCTTTTCCTGGGCCTGCCCCCTACCTCCTCTGGGCTGACTGTGAGGAGAGGTTTGGCTTGGAGGCACTTCTGTGCTCCTTCCAGGCCTAAAGTTCTATCTATTATGCGTCATCTCTAGTGGGGCCGGTATTTGTCTCATGTTGCCATATTTCTTTCTTTTTATAAAATTTATTTTATTGATTTTACACAGAGAGGAAGGAAGAGGGATAGAGAGCCAGAAATGCCGATGAGAGAGAAACATCGATCAGCTGCTTCCTGCACACCCCCCACCGGGGATGTGCCCGCAACCAATGTACTACATGCCCTTGACCAGAATCGAACCCGGGACCTTTCAGTCCGCAGGCCTAAGCTCTATCCACTGAGCCAAACTGGTCCCGGCGTAGAGGGCCTTTTCAAAGATGTTTTTAACTTGGCTCTTAGGTTAGAATGAAGATTCTGCTTAGTGCGTATATCCATAAAAGTATTATTTAAGAATTCATCTTCTAAATGATCAGAATCTTTACAGCATACTTATGAGGTAACCTGTTCACAAGGCACACGGGTGTTGGCAGTCCATTTGCTGCTTTGCTCTGGGGAGATGTATTGTACAGTGTGTAAGCTGAGAAGTCTTGCTTTCATGAATATCGAGGATCATAGGCTCCGAATACTGTCTGTTTAATTAATTTAAGTTTGAAATCCTAACAAAAGGGTTATCTGTTCTCTGTTTTACATTCACCCTACACGTACAATAACATTGGGTTATTGTAAAGTTTTTTTGAAGTTTTTTGAGTAAAATGCCCTCTTCTTAAAGGAAGGAACAGTATGAAGTAGTAAAGGAAGAGAGGTGTATGGAATGTTTTAGAATGCACTTGAATAGAAGCCTTCGCAATAGCAAATTATCTTTTTTTTTCCTAGGGAAGGTAACTCTTTAATTACTAAGCTTAGCTGATTCACAGTAATATCCCACCGAGAAGATTGCATTTTTCTACCAAAAAGTAATTTGACGTATTTGAAAGTACTAATGAGTGGAATTAAATCTTGTCGTTTATAAGGATTGTTATCTTTGCCCTCGAATCTATTTGGTAGTGGGTTGATCTTTAAAGAGGAAACTTTATAGTTTCTAAAATTTTCAATTTGGCAACATGCATAAGCTGATCTGGTAATTCTGTGTTTTATGGCACAAGGTTCCAGGACCAAAAGCAAAATCCATTTGACAGTGAATATGAGGAGAGCACACCTAAAAAAACATTTTTTGTTATTTTTCAGTTTTTTTCATTTACAGTTGACTTTCAATATTTATTGGTTTCAGCTGTACAACTTAGTGGTTAGACATTTATGTAACTTATGAAGTGACCCTCCCTCCAATAAGTCTTACGCCCACCTGACAGCATATGTAAATATTGACTGTATTCCACGTGCTGTACTTTACATCCCCATGACTATTTTGTAACTGCCAAAAATCTGTACTTTTAAAAATATATATTTTTACTGATTTCAGAGAGGAAGGGAGAGGAGGAGAGAGATAGAAACATCAATAATGAGAGAGA
This sequence comes from Vespertilio murinus, assembly GCA_963924515.1. Lineage (NCBI taxonomy): Eukaryota > Metazoa > Chordata > Mammalia > Chiroptera > Vespertilionidae > Vespertilio > Vespertilio murinus. The sequence continues at coordinate 161,922,592 of OZ004704.1, read as the reverse complement.
ATCATTGATCGGCTGCCTCTTGCACGCCCACATGGGGATTGAGCCCGAAACCTGGGCATGTGCCCTGACCAGGAATGGAACCCTGACCTCCTGGTTCGTAGGTGGACGCGTAATCACTGAGCCACGCTGGCTGGGCCCATTTGTACTTCTTCATTCCTTCACCCCTTTCACCCAGTCCCCCAACCATTCTCCCCTCTGGCAACCATCATTCTGTCTATACGTTTGTTTTTGTTTTGTTTGGTTATTTTGTTCTTTAGATTCCACGTATAAGTGAAATCATATGGTATCATGTGGTATTTGTCTTTGTCTGACTTATTTCACTTAGCATAAATAACCTCATGTTTTGGCAAATGGTAAGATTTCATTATCTTTTATGGTTGAGTAATATTCCATTGTATATAATGTACCATGTCTTTATCTATTCGTCCTTTGAATGGAGTATTTAATCCATTTGCATTTAAATTAATTATTGATAGACTAGAGGACAGATACATGAAGATTCGTGCAAGAATGGGCCTTCCTTCCCCTGGCTGCTGGCACTGCCTTCTCTCTGGCTGGAGCCACCTTTTCTCTCTGCCTGGAGCTGCCTTTCCGCCTTCCCACACTAACCTGAGGCCCCTGTCCTGAGGCCTGGAGCATCTGGGGTGGTGCGTTCCATCCCGCCCCCCTCCCCCCCCCCCCCCCGTGGCGCCTGCATATGCAAATTAACATAACATCTTTGTGGGTTAATTTGCATACTCACTCCTGATTGATTGGCAGGCATCTCAAAGGTATGGCTAATTAGCATGTTACTCTTTTATTAGGTAGATATATAGTCATTGTCATTTTATTAATTGTTTTTTTGATTGGTTTTATAGTTCTTTGCTCATTTCTTTTTTTTTTTTAATATATTTTATTGATATTTTACAGAGAGGAAGGGAGAGAGATAGAGAGCTAGAAACATCAATGAGAGAGAAACATCCACCAGCCGCCTCCTGCACACCCCCCACCGGGGATGTGCCCACAATCAGTGTACATGCCCTTGACCAGAATCGAACCTGGGACCTTTCAGTCCACAGACCGATGCTCTACCACTGAGCCAAACCGGTTTCGGCAGTTCTTTGCTCATTTCTTAATCTCTTGTTCTCTTCTCTTGTATGTTGATGACTTTCTATAGTGTTCTTTTAGAATTCCTTTATCTTTATTTCTTGTATATCTTTTGTAGATTTTTTGTTTGTGGTTACAATGTGCTGCATATATACCATGCTATGTATATAGTAGTCTATTTTAAGTTGATGTCTGCTGAAGTTTGAACACATTCTAAAAATCACTACCATTTTTTCCACTCCTTTCATGTTTATGTTTTTGACATTATTTTTTACTTCTTTTGTGTGTGTTTGTATTTGTGTGTATCCATCCCTTGATTTACTGTAATTATGCATGATCTTCCAACTTTGGCCTTTTAACCTTTGTACTAGTTAGTGTTGGTTGATCCACTGCTCTTATTAGGGTCAGTGAGAATTTTTCCCCCTCATTATTTTCTTATTCATATTTGTGATTTTTTTTCTTTCTCTTCTTAAAGAAGTCTCTTTAACAATTCTTGTAATACTGGTTTGGCAGTGATAAATTCCTTCAGGCTTTTCTTGTCTGGGAAGTTCTTTATCTCTAAATGATAACCTTGCTGGGTAGAGTAATCTTAGTTTAAGGCCTAGCTTCTCATCACTTTGAATATTTCATGCTAATCTCTTCTAGCCTGCAAAGTTTCTGTTGAGAAATCAGTTTTATGGGAGCTACCTTGTAGGTAACAATTGCCTTTCTCTTGCTGCTTTTAAGATTCTCTCTTTGTTTCTAAACTTTGGGATTTTAATGATGCTGTGTCTTGGTATGGGTCTCTTCAGGTTCATCTTGTTTGTGACTCTCTCTGCTTCCTGGACTTTTATGTCTATTTCCTTTGCCAGGTTAGGGGAGTTTTCTATCATTTTTTTCTTCAAATAGATTTTCAGTCCCTAGCTCTATCTCTTTTCCTTTTGGTACCCCCATTATGTGATTATTGTTACTTGATGTTGTCCTAGAACAGTGTTTCCCAAACTTCTCTCATGATGAAAATCACCTGGTGGAGTTGTTAAAATACGGATTCCTGAATCCCAACTTAGAAGTGCTAAACTAGAATTTTTGGGGACATATAGGTAAAATTGTATACTTTTTAAATTCTATACTAAGCTTAGAGCACTAGTTAAGTATACAATTTTACCTATATGTTCCCAAAAATTCTAGTTTAGCACTTCTTAGTTGGAATTCAGGAATCTGTATTTTAACAACTCCACCAGGTGATTCTCATCATGAGAGAAGTTTGGGAAACACTGTCCTAGAGGTTTCTTAAACTATTCCCTTCTTTTTTTTAATGCTTTTTTGTTTGTTTGTTTCGATTGAGTCTTTTCTGCTACCTAGTCTTCCAAATCACTGAATTGAACCTCTGCTTCGTGTAATCTGATGTTGACTCCAAGGGATGTAGTCTTCATTTCAGTTATTTTATTCTTCACTTCTGACTGGTTATTTTTTATTCCCTATCTCTTTGTTAAAGTTTTCACTGAGATCATCTATTCTTCCCCTAAGCTCATTGAACATCCTTATAACCAGTGTTTATAAGGCATTAATACTACAAGGATGATTTTGCTAATAGATAAGTTTACTTATGGATCCAGATACATTCAGAACTTATTGTTTATACTCAATTAAATTTCCTTTATAGATACCAATTTTGTTAATGTTTTTTCAGTTACACCTGTGGTGTCACAAAGAAAGTTACAAGAGCTGCTTAATTATTGCACAGCTTTTTCTATCTTTGTGAGGGGAAAATGTACTGTTCAGATGTCCCTGTCAAACTTCCCCTGAATTATAAGGCTATGTACTTGAACCTCACTGAAGATTTAGAAGAAAGTATTCTTTCTGTACAGGAGTCCTTACTTGATGTAAGTATAAAGTATTTCTTATTTCCCCCCCTATATAATGTGTGGGCATAGTCTTTTTCCTTAAAGCAGTGATACATAATTATAGTCATAACAGGTTAGACCCGTCGTTGTCAAACTGCGGCTCTCGAGCCACATGTGGTTCTTTGGCCCCTTGAGTGTGGCTCTTCCACAAAATACCATGGCCTAGGCGAGTCTATTTTGAAGAAGTGGCATTAGAAGAAGTTTAAGTTTAAAAAATTTGGCTCTCAAAAGAAATTTCAGCCGAAACCTGTTTGGCTCAGTGGATAGAGCGTCAGCTTGTGGACTAAGAGGTCCTAGGTTCAATTCCAGTCAGGGGCATGTGCCGTGGTTTCGGGCACATCCCCAGTAGGGGCTGTGGAGGAGGTAACTGATAGATGTTTCTCTCTCATCAATGTTTCTAGCTCTCTATCCCTCTCCCTTCCTCTCTGTAAAAAAATAAATATAATATAAAAAAAAGAAAGAAATTTCAATCATTGCACTGTTGATATTTGGCTGCGTTGACTAATGAGTTTGCCAACCACTGGATTAGACTATTTTAAAATACCTATAGATGTTTTTCCTTTCTTCTTAGTAAATTTTGTCTTTGTAAAATCACTTTATTTTGAGGCTCACAGGTGATATACTAATATTTTGATATGTTCTGTTTGGTGTGTAGTATTGTCTCTTTTGTGTTTCTTATTCTTTAGGGATCAACTCTGATATGGCTAACTCTCAAAATGATTTTTCAGTTACCTTGCACGAGCAGGTGGCCAATAAATCAAGGCCTGACTTATTTATATTAGTGTCAAATAAATTTTGAGATGAAGATAACTTGTCATTGAGTAGAATATTTTTCTCTAATATAAAGAATATTTGAAAAGAACCGAATGAATTGAGAAAAATCTTTTTTAAAAAGCTATCCAGTGAATATTAGAAATATATAAGGGAGTGGGGAAGTATACCTCCCTTCCCACCTCACACACCTATTTTCCATTCCCAAGTTTGATTTCACCAAAACTTAAGTTAACAATTGGAGCAGGTCTTTCAGACCTTTCTTAAAATATTTTTGTTTAACTTTTACCATATGTATTTTGTTTATGAACTTTTAAAATTATAAATGTAATTCTCAGATAGGTTTTATAACTACATTTTATTTTTTATTACAATGATAAAGTAGAGAAAATCTGTCATAGGCTAAGAAATGTTTCATTTTCTTCCTCCAGGGTTTTACACAGAGTATTTAATATCTTTAAATTTCACTCATTGCATAACTTTATGGGATTAATTTATGTACTGTGGAGGGCCTCAGTTAACCTGTTTATTTAACTGGTGCTTAATTGAAAGAGAAGGCATTATAAACAGTCTTTTAACCAGTTAGTAATATAGTATTTGAATCTGTTAGAGTCATTTTGGGATTTGATAAGGTATTGGGATTTGAGGAAAAACATTTACTGATAAATATTAAAATTCAACAGATTAGACCATTCATCTCTTTATCACAGTTTATCTGGAAACTTAAATGAATTTATTTTATATCTAGTTTTTATAGTGAGAATGCTAAAGATATGAGTTTTCTAGAAAAAAAATTAGGGATCAAAGTGAAATGCTCTTATTGTTAGTTTTCGAGTTATGCTTTTGAGAGTGCCACCTGTGGAAAACTGAATCTTACGTCTCTTTTCACTGAACAGCTGAATATTGCATATCTTTTCATCACTGGAATTGGATGGCTGTCTACTAGTTAATCACTCCCTAGGAGGTTTTTGTCACGTTTTTAGAGCTTTTAATAAGGGCTTGTAGGCCACCTGCTTCTTTTTCTGCTGTCCTCACCACCTGGGCAGAGCCGGTCTGGCAGTTCAGATTTCCTGCAGGAAGTCTGGCCATCACGTCCCCAAGGCCTGGTTTCTGGTAGAATAGGATTCTGAGACTCACACCCACCCTGCAATCACATAATACAGCGATTGTACCGTGCTGTATTACGACTCGCTGTGTTTCCAGAGAGACGTTTTTAAGTTCTAATGCAATGTTATGTGTGTTTAAATCTAAGGCCTTTGTAGAAAAAAAAAATAAAGCCTTCTCATATAAATCCTGAACTGATCTATCCCCCCTTCCCCAGGCGGAATGGTGAAAGCAACTGGTGTGGAATTGGTGACGTTGTTAAACGTAGAAATTAGGAACTTCTTTGACTTCTACAGTTGAGTCCTCGTTCCAGGGCAGCTGTGGCTTGGCGTCTTGTTGTAAGTCCGTGTGTTATTGACGCCCTGTCCCCTGTCTCAGTTGCAGCAGCTACTCACAGACCTGCCCCATGATATGCTGGATGACGACCTGTCCTCCCCCGAGCTCCACTCTTCGGACAGCAGCGAGGACACGGAGGGACGGTAAGGGCGCGAATCATTTTCACACGTGTGTTCAATTCTGTAGGTGTGTCCGTCTTTGGATTCCCTGCAGGTTCTAATAATGCATGTGGTTATAAAATTGTGGACTAATTCTTAAGCCTGTAGGTGAAGGTTGGAGGGGAAACATGTTAAAAATCTTGGGGTTCTTTGTGATAGCTGCCTCCAAACAAACGATAGGCTCTAAATCGAAAGTGTTGATTTTTCTCAAGACTTCATCCTTCTGAGCAGTTGGAGAGGAACTGGAATGACCGCCAGGTGCTGCCTACACCTAAAAGTGCAAATGTGAGTATCTGGTGTGGTAATGACTTTGACCAGGGAGGGGCCAGATCCTCGTGCTGTTGTCTTACTCTTGTTGTCTGATAGGACTATAATGAGATGCGGGATATGTACATGGGAGAGAAAATCAGCAATGGCTGGGAGAAGAATCCAAGTAAGACTGAAGAGCAGCTTCCTGGGTACCATCCCAAAGAAGGCGGCGATGAAGGCGGAAGGGGTTACAGTCCTCCGAATAAATATGAGCAGACTGATTTATATCACCTTCCTGAAGACTTCAGGCCATTTACGAATGGTCAGAAGCAGGAATTTAATAATCAGCCAGCCAATGTGATTACATTTGCAGATCCTCAGAGGAACCATTTTCAGGTATTATTAAGAACTTGGACTTTTAAGAATTTGCCTATATGTGCCCACACACGTGTCTATTTAAGGAATGTATCTAAGTACAATGATAAGATTTATTAAACGTATAAACGGTTCTGAGAGTGCATTTAGTCAGGCTCATGCTGAATTAGTCATGCTGGTTTCTGTTTACAATCTAATGAAATCATGATTTTAAGTCAGAATTTTAAAATGTCATAGAGGCTTTATGGAGACAGTTAATTAAACATTAAGAATTAAGTGTGTCAAAGAATAACATTCCTCATTTACTGCTGTTTCAGGCTTGTACCGCTTCGCTAAAGCTTTAGTGAGAAGCTGTGTTTAGGTGTCTTGACATAGTTTTTTATTTTTTTTTAATTTATTGATTTTAGAGAGGGAAACGGAGAGAGAAAGAAAGACATCAATTTGTTAATCCACTTATTTATGCATTTAAAAAAATTTTTTTAAAAGCACTTAAAAAAATTCTTTATTGATATTTTACAGAGAAGAAGGGAGAGAGATAGAGAGCTAGAAACGTCGATGAGAGAGAAACATCGACCAGCTGCCTCTTGCACACCCCCTAACGGGGATGTGCCCACAACCAATGTACATGCCCTTGACCGGAATCGAACCCAGGACCCTTCAGTCCGCAGACCGACGCTCTACCACTGAGCCAAACCGGTTTCGGCTATTTATGCATTTTTTGGTTGATTCTTATGTGTGCCCTGACCAGGGATTGAACCCACGGCCTTGTCATATTGGGATGATGCTCTAACCAACTGAGCTACCTGGCCAAGGCTGATACAGTTTTAAAGCAGTAAATCTATTTATTTATAATTGTCATGATTTTCTAGTTCACCACCCTTATAACACATTTTAGGTCAAACACTTCCAAGCTGATACCTGTTTTGTGATAATAATGGCAGTAGATGGGATGAATGTTAAGGAAAGAAACACTCTTTTTTTTTTTTTTTTTTTTACTTAACCCTGTCAGAGTTTAATGAAGTAAGACCTTAGGATACAGTTAGCTGTTTCTCAGACTTTCTTAATGATAATGAATACCTCATTTTGCCAGTAACTATTCTGTGTCTCCCAATGACAGGTTCATTTTTTTTTTCTTTTAAAGTGGTAATTTTCTCTTCTGTCTCTGTAGAATAGTATTTATTTCACAGATGTTACTGAATATTACATACGAGGCATTGTGTAACATGTTCTTGGATATGTGTATTTTTGTGTTCCCAGGATGTTGGCATCATCTAAATCATTCTTAAATATTTCTGTACAGTCTTGATAGAATTCTTGAGTGTTACTTATGGGATTGGCCCGTTATAAGCTCAATTAAAAGTCCAATTAAGATATGAGAAATTATACTTCACAGACTTTCAAGTTAATAGTGTTAAATTACAATGAGTTATTTTAAAGCAGAGATGTCTGTATAAAATTTTAATTGTACTACAATTAAGTTTTGTAACAAAGTGAAGATGATTCAGGTAATTTTTGAGGAAAAGGCCAAATCCTAATTGTCAATTTCATCTATCATCTTATAATAGCAATTTGGTACTCCACAAGCTCCCAGTGGTCAAGTGTTGGAACCATATACAGTGGTATATAAACCTTACCAGCCTCCTGCCCAGCACAGCGCCTCCCCACCCCAGGAGATACCAGGAGGTGACACATTTGAAGGCCTGCAACAACAATTCTTAGGAGCTGCTAACGAAAGTATGTATCATGTTTATATTTTTCAATGATTGGAGGATTTTAAACACATTAAGCATGTTCAAGAATTATTTCTTTTTAAAATATGATGATTATATTGTGGCTGTTTTTTTGAAAGAACCCTTATTATTGGAGATATAGCTGAAGTATTTATGAATAAACAGATATGAAGTCTAGGATTTACTTCAAATCATATGGTGATGGGATTCATTGTGCTCTTTTTTTCTACCTTCTTATATATTTGACATTTTCCATAATAAAACCAAAAGTAAAATTTTCTCAACTGTACGTTTGAGTCATTGTGGTTGGTTCAGATTTTTCATTAGTTTTATATTTTTCGAACTGAAGTCTAATTTGGAAAATGAAATATAGTTTTCCCCTTATTCTAGATTTTTTTTGTTATATGGAAAGGTAAATTTAGTAAATCAGCCATTATCATCTTACTTTTTCCTTTTGACTTTTAGACTTTTAATGTAACAATTAGACACCTCTGACATAAATTACTTTATGTTCAGAATTGAAACTGGATATCTCAGTTGAACTCCTATCTCAGGTTTAGTTATGTGACACTTACCAAAATTTTTATTTTTATTTTATATGTATAAATATGAAAATGAGAAAAGTAGCTATGAGAGTATTTTGAGGAGATAAAACGCCCAAAACAAAAAAAAATCAAAACTTAGACTAACCTGAATTAGTGTTGTCATACATCTAACTTGCATTGTCTACTCTCGGGCATGTGAGAAAGGTGATTGTTGTGCATGTTGAAGAACCATAGTGATTCTAGGGTGTGACAGCAGGTTTTTTGTTTGTTTGCCTTACATTAAGAAGTGGAGGGTAGTAGGAGGGAGTCATGTTGGATATGGTAGGTTTCCTGGGCGACGGCGAGGAGAAAGTGGCCTTCAGGTTCTAGACTCACAGGCCCTCGGGGAGTCAAAGCAAACATGCGGTAGGCTCTGTTTATGCTACTGTGGCCTGAAGCGATGAGGAAGTGGACAGTGAGTGGCAGAACTGGTTTGGGGGTGTGTCCGAAGCACCACCACAGGGGTCTGAGGTGTAGATGGCTTCTGTGCCCATGGTCAGTTGGTCGTTCTGCATGACCTTTGATCATTTTCTTAATCTGCATTTTGTCCAGTTGATTCATTTTTTGTTTACATCAGTTACACTTGTGCCTAAATTTGACATTTGGATTAACTGAGTAATTTAATGGCAGTGCCAGATTTAGTGATTACGGCTTCCTAGAAACGCTAGTTTAAAAAAATGACCTTAGAGAGGAGTGCAGCTTGTACACTGTGTTCGCTCCTCCCCTAAGGCCAGAGAGAAAGTTAATTTCTAACAAAGTTTTCAATCTTTGTTTTTTTTTTTTGTTTCTTTTTTTTGGAGGGGAGGGGTTAACCATATCACTTTTTAAAAATAGCTTGCTTTGTTTGCTAGCAAGTAGGAGCAGTGGTCTAGTAGAAAACGTATTCCTCATTATGTCGTTTAAGCATTATCCTCCGGTGAATCCCCTGCAATCATTTCTAAGTGTTCCCTAAAGTGACTTTAATCATTTGTGAAAGAAGTCCTCAAAATCCTTTATTAATCTATTCATTACTTTATTGATTCAGCAGTTTTGTGCCAGCATAAACATGAATGCTATGTAATCCCCTCTCCTGCTTATGATAAAATATTTTGAGGAGGATATCTAGAAATGTTTTTAAAAAAAGATTTTTATAGAAGCTGATGTGTAGAACTCTAAGCTATTGAAATTTGTGTCAATGTAAGAAACGTCCAAACCTGTAGAGAATTTTTATGGGTTTATTTGAGCCAACTGATGGCACCGCTGGGGAACATGGGCTCCGAGAACAGCAGCTTTGCAACTTATTTATTTATTTATTTTAAATATATTTTGTTGATTTTTTTGCAGAGAAGAAGAGAGAGGGATAGAGAGTTAGAAACATCAATGAGAGAATCATCCATCAGCTGCCTCTTGCACACCCCCTACTGGGGATGTGCCCGCAACCAAGGTACATGCCCTTGACCGGAATCGAACCCGGGACCTTTCAGTCCACAGGCTGACACTCTATGCACTGAGCCAAACCAGTTTCGGCTACAACTTATTTTACACATTAGAATCAAAGGAGAAGACGTAAGGGAGGTGGATGAAATCCAATGCTGGTAGGTTAAGAGGTTGGGAGAAAACATAGCAGGAAAGACTCTAGCATTGGATAAGAGGCAAAACGGGGAAACACATACATTTTCCTTGGTGGGTACCGGGTAGTTAAATGACATCACACAGAGATGGCCTGTGGAGAGCAGGATAGCCATAAGGGATTCTGGGGTCTTGTGCTCTGGTGCCTGCACCTGTGCCTCTGAGGGGTAGGAAAAGAAAATTACTTTGTTATTTCAAAGCCATGTATCAGAACAATGGACAGGGTTTCCTTAGGGCAAAGACTGGCCTCTGCCAATGACGCCATGGGCCTGGGACGTGACTACCCACCGTGACCTGCCCAGGTAGGATGTGACCAGATCACCTGTGTGGTTACTTTTGGTCACAGAGCTTGTCAGCCTGCCATGTGTTCCCCTGAGCTTGTCAGGTTTATTGCCTAGCCTGACACATTTTCATTTGTATATATTTATTTTTAATTAGCCCAAAATAGTAGTGATGAAGGGTTATACTCTATAAACTAGTGACATTTCAAACTTTTCTGGCAGTGAGCACAGTAAGAGGTGAATTTTGCACATTGCGATGGGGTCTACAATATTTACCTAGGTAAATGAGTGTATGTAACTAAAACATACATTCCACAAAATCACAAAATAGTACTCATTTGTACTACATGATGGACTCTGATATGTTCTATTATAGTCTATATTTTTTGTTTCTTTAAGAAATGCTAGCCACAGTTCACCGAATTGTTTTCACGATACTCTGATGAGTAGTACCCACAGTTTGGGGAAATGCTGCCCTAAATAACCACAGATTTATATTGGTATACTTTTATTTTATTTATTTTTTTTATATTGGTATACTTTTATCTAATAAATTGTCTTTCATTCCAAATCAGATTCTGCAGAAAATATGCAGATCATTCAGCTTCAGGTTCTTAACAAAGCAAAAGAGAGACACCTGAACAGTTTAGTTGAAAAGTTAAATGAAAGTGAGCGTCAAATCAGGTATCTGAATCACCAGCTTCTGATAATCAAAGGTAAGACGACATCTGTCATTTATGAGGTATGCTAGAGCTTAGATGCCTTGTTTTCAAGATCCTCATTTTAAATATGAAGCTTAGCGAGTTGACGGATTTGGTCAGAGGGCTCATAGTGAATCAGTCAGAAGGAATCAGAACCCAGGACTCTGACACCTTTCTTTGGATCACTTCTCTCCAGAGCATACTGTTTTGAGGTCCTCATTTTCTCTCACTTCTTCCTCCTCTTCTTTCTGTTAGGCTGTTAGAATAACTATGCTGATAGCATCCTGTCCTAAAAATGTGTTGATGAATTTATCTTGGATGAAGTGTTACAATACCCAGTGAGACTTGTGATTAGTTTGCAAATATTTTCTGAGCCTACAAATTAGCATCAGGTTTTAATCCAAGGAAGAGACAGTGACCCTGAACTCCTTCGGGTGTGCCAAGGAGAAAATGGAGCCACACATGGGAGAAGCACACAGAGTAAATACAGATTCAGATGCTAATTGCTTACTCTTCGTGCTCTCTGTAGTTTTGATCCATGTTGAACTTTTCATTTATAGAATAGTTTTGTGACTGCACTCCAACTCATTTCAAACTTAATTGATAGTGATAAAGGTATCTTTCTGTAGTGATCATAAATTTTATTTTGAGAGAAGAATTTGTAGGCTATCATATAAAAGTATGTGGGAAGAATTTAAGGTTAGGTGAATTTAAGAGTTAATTGCAAGTATGTATAGAATGTAATTCGTCTTCAGATTCCTTTTCTTTTTTTTTCCTATTAAATATATTTTATTGATTTTTTACAGAGAGGAAGAGAGATGGATAGAGAGTTAGAAACATCGATGAGAGAGAATCATCAATCAGCTGCCTCTTGCACACCCCCTATTGGGGATGTGCCCACAACCAAGGTACATGCACTTGACCGGAATTGAACCTGGGACCTTTCAGTCCGAAGGCCGATGCTCTATCCTCTGAGCCAAACCAATTAGGGCCAGATTCCTTTTCAAAAAAATTAAAAAAAAATTAATTTCAGAGAGGAAAGGAGATGGAGAGAGAGATAGAAACATCAGTGATGAGAGAGAATCATTGATAGGCTGCCTCCTGCATGCCCCAACAGGGGATCCAGCCCAAACCCTGACCGGAATCTAACGATGACCTCCTGGTTTGTAGGTGGATGCTCAACCACTGAGGCACACCGGCTGGGCCCTCAGATTTCTGTTCTGATGAAGGGTTTGGTCACATCTGTGCAGCTTCTCAAATAAATAGAAGCTGAAGTCATTGTTAGGAAATCTTTTGGTCCCCAAAGGGATGCAATCAGATTTTTGAAGGAAGAGGTTCTGGTTCTCTAAATTTTTTTTGGTGTCACTCAGGCATTCTTTTTTTTTGAAACTTTTCTGGTTTTCTCTAAATCAGCTAAAGTTCATTATCTGAATTAAATTGAATGCAACAACTTGTATATGTGATATAGATCTGATATTTGCTAGAGATTGTGTCAATTGGGGTCCCTTCACAGTAACATATTATTCCTGTAAACATTTCTAATGTCCTAGATGAAAAGGATGGTTTGGCCCTCAGCCTTCGAGAATCACAGAAACTCTTTCAGAATGGAAAGGAAAGAGAGATACAGCTTGAAGCACAAATCCAAGCACTGGACACCCAAATACAGGCCTTAAAAGTCAAGGAAGAACAGGTAAATATTTTAACTATTGACGAAAAATTTAGTTACTTAACTTTTGGTGTGGTAGGACTAAATTTAGTTCATATTTTCTTCCACCGTAAGCCTGCTGTTCTTTGCCTTACTCTGGAGACATGGTGCTCCCATCCACCCAGCCATCTATACGTCAGACACCAGGGAGAAACCCCAGTTTCTCTGTTCCCTTTCATCTGCTACATTCTGTTGAGTCTCCTCACTTATGTTTGCAAGTCCTGAATTTGGGATTTTATCTATTGCCAAAGTCTTTTACTAGTCTCTATACTTTTATCCCTTCTCCAAATTCTCTCTTATGGCCATCTGGTTAATCTTTCCAAAGTACAGTTCTGATGATGTCTTTCCCTTGCCTGTCTCTTCTCTTAACTCTCACACTCAAGTGTGTTTTAGATACTTGTACATGGACAAAACTTTCCACAGCATACTGCTACTTGATTACCAAGCCCCTGATCACAGGTTTTTTTCCCCTCAAGTCTCTCCTGCTTTCTTCCCCAAACCAACACCAACCAGTTCTCAGACACAAGCTGGGTGCCCAGGAATTCATCAGTTCTGACACTGTCTGCACCAACGCTAGATACCAGCTATAATCTGAGGTTGTTACCTGTACTTCTGACTGACTGGCTGTAAATCAGTAGTTCCCTCGACCACCTCATTGGATCCCATTAATTGTCTTGAGAGGCTCACAAAACTCAGAAAAACATTTTACTTACTAGATCATTCTATATAATAAAAGCCTGATATGCAAATCGACCAAACTGTGTGGAAGGACTGGTCAGCAGGGCGCGGGGCTGGTGAGCGGGCAGTGCCAGGCCAGCAAGGCAGGCTCCAGCGGCAGAGAGAGGGGGCAATGATTGGGGGGCGGTGGCAGCGGAGGGGCAATTGAGGAGTGGGGCCCTCTGCCCGATTGGCCCGCTGGTTGCTTCCTACAGGGAAAGGCTAGACGGTGGCTTAGGCCCGCTCCTATAGTGGACCCAAACCATCAGTTGGATATTCCCTGAGGGCTCCCAGACTGTGAGAGGGTGCAGATCAGGCTGAGTGACTTCCTGCTTACTCTCCCCCCCCCCCCAAAATCCCGTGCACAAATTTTTGTGCACCAGGCCTCTAGTTGGTTTATCATAAAAGGATATAACTCAGAAACAGCCAGGGGAAGAGAGGCATGGAGCAGGGTATGGGAAAGGGACGTGGTGCTTTCGTGCCCTCTTGAGTATACCCTCTCCCTGCATCTCCACATGTCCACCACCCCAGAAGCTCTGAGAACCCTGTCTGATTGGGTTTTTGTGGAGACTTCATTGCCTCGCATTAAATTCAGCCACCTACAATTAATTCAACCTCTAGGCCCTCTCCCCATCTTGGAGGTCAGGGGATGGGGCTGAAAGTTCCAACACAGCCAGCTCCCATCCTCAGGTGAAAAGTCAACCTCATTCATGCAATCGGAGACATTTTATTACTCTCAATACCCAGGAAATGCCAGGGTTTGGGAGCTGTGAGCCAGGGATTGCAGATGAGGACCAAATACATTGGTCATTTGAATGATCAAATATATATTTCTTAGAAATCACCATATTGCAATAGGTTATTTGTATTTAAAAAGTTTTGAAAACTGATAAAGTTATTAGATTAAAAAGCTGAATTTCTTTTTATGTAGCAAAAGGTTATAACTTTGTAATCTTCTGAACTAGAAATTGCACTTATCAGAAATAAAGTAGCATAAATACAAGAATAAAATAGAAAAAAACAAAAACCTAACAGGATCACCAGGTGTTTTGGTTTCCTGTTGCTGTTATAACAGAATATCAAAAACACAGTGGTTTAAAACAACACAGATTATTATCTTACAGTCTGACATGGGTCTCCTGGGGCTAAAAGTAAGGTGTGAACAGGGCTGTGTTGCTCTTTGGAGGCTCTGTGGTGTTAGCGGTAGGGAGCTCTCCTCATCCCCGCCAGTTGCTGGGGGAAGCGGGCTTCCTGGGGGAGCCACTGGAATCAGAATTTCCGGGGGTCCTCATGGGAAGCTGAGACATCGTAGAAAGCTTTATTTCTGTGGGGTTGCACCCCTGAGTCTCCAAGGTCCCATTTCCCTCCGTCCCGTCATGGGAGAAGTGTAGCTGTGACTTCAGTAGTGCTAGAACTAGAGCCGTTGCCCAGAGTTTTCATCCCAGGTTGGAGCAGTGTCCAGCCCAGCGTTAAACCAGCTTAGCTTGTGTTCCAGCTGCAGTCCAGCAGTCCATTGCGTATGGGGTCCCCAGGGCCACAGGGCCATGGAGGGAACACAGGCAGGAACAAAGCCAAGACAGAGAGCTCCTTTGTCTAGGGGATTATGTATTCCCAAATTTTTGCAGGCTTGCAGTAGCCCTGTCTCCTTTGTCCAGTGATTTCTTTTTTTCTTTTTTTTTTTTTTTTTTAAATATTTTATTGATTTTTTACAGAGAGGAAGGGAGTGAGATAGAGAGTTAGAAACACCGACGAGCCGAGGTCGGTTTGGCTCAGTGGTAGAGCGTCGGTCTGCGGACTGAAGGGTCCCGGGTTCGATTCCGGTCAAGGGCATGTACATTGGTTGCGGGCACATCCCCAGTGGGGGTTGTGCAAGAGGCGGCTGGTCGATGTTTCTCTCTCATCGACGTTTCTAGCTCTCTATCTCTCTCCCTTCCTCTCTGTAAAATATCAATAAAATATATATATAGAAAAAAAGAAAAAAAAAGAAACACCGACGAGAGAGAAACATCGACCAGCCGCCTCCTGCACACTCCCCAACTGGGGATGTGCCCGCAACCAAGGCCCTTTGACCGGAATTGAACCCGGGACCTTTCAGTCCGCAGGCAGACGCTCTATCCACTGAGCCAGACTGGTTTCAGCTGTCCAGTGATTTCTGTTCCCAGGTTTGACAGATGGCACCTTCCCTAGGCCACCCCTACGTCACTGCCCAGGTGCCCATCTTCCCTTTGTTCAGCCCCTTCCTCCAGGAATCCGGGAGTGGGCCAGCAGTTCCATGGGGAGTGTGAAGTGGCAGCTTCCTGGTGAAGCTGCCCAAATGGCATGCTTGTAATGTCGGGCCTCCCTTTGCCTTCTTTACCATTATTAATAACTAGCTAATTACAATGGTATTAGTGGGAGGATCCATTTTCTTGCTTTTTATAGCCTTGAGAGGCCACATGCACAGTGTTTATGGCCCATTTCCATCCTCAGAGCCAGAGGTCACTGGTTCTGACCTTTATGCCTCAGTTTTCCTCATGTGAAGACCATTATGGATACAGTAGGCCCAGCCAGATAACCCGGGACAATCTCCTTATTTTAAGGCCATCACGTTAGCAACTTAAGTTCAGTCCTCCACCTCAGTTTTCTCTGGCCATGAAACATAAGGTATTCACGAGTTTCAGGAATTAGGACACGCACATCTTTTGGGAGCCAGTATTTAGCTTACCAGTATTTTGTAAGTGATCATTGACCAGTTTCATCAGTCTTTCAAGAAACAGTTGTCATTTTTCTGTGACCTAACAATTGGGTTGCCCCCCGTACTTGGCTCACAGAGCAATGCAAACAGCACTGGACCATATAGTAGCCGCAGGTTCCTGGTCTGGTACCCACATTGTCGTCTCCGGTAATTCTAGTTTTTTTGTCCTCCTCAGTGAACAATGTTTGCAGCCCCTATGGGCCTGGTGGGTCCCAGACAGGGAAGTCTTTTTTTTTTTTTTAATATATGTTATTGATTTTTTACAGAGAGGAAGAGAGAGGGATACAGAGTTAGAAACATCGATGAGAGAGATCACCGATCAGCTGCCTCTTGCACACCCCTTATTGGGGATGTGCCCGCAACCAAGGTACATGCCCTTGACCAGAATCGAACCTGGGACCTTTCAGTCCACAGACCGACGCTCTATCCACTGAGCCAAAGCGGTTTTGGCGAGACAGACAGGGAAGTCTTAAGGAACCAGAGCCACCATGGGGAGACCCTTCTCTCCTGTCATTGAGGCATGGCTGATTTTGGGAATTAATTTGTAAAGAGAGCACAGAGTCACATGCCATAAACGTGGCTGTTGTGTGTCTGTCTGCTAGATGATTAAGAAGTCCAGGACGACGGAAATGGCCCTGGAAAGCCTGAAGCAGCAGCTGCTGGACCTGCATCACTCCGAGTCCCTCCAGCGAGCCCGGGAGCAGCACGAGAGCGTCGTGGCGGGCCTCACCAGCAAGTACGAGGAGCAAGTGCTGTCCTTACAAAACAAGTTGGACGCTACGGTGGCTGCTCTTAAGGAACAGGTTGGGGTGATTTCAAATGAGCAACTGTTATCAATGAGCAAAGCCGTTCTGTCTTGTAATGACATTTTGTGGTTCTTCATATAGAAATTTTGGATGTTTGCAGTAGGTTTTTTTTTTTTTTATTGTAAGTAAAATTTTAAAGACAAAGATTTTTTATTTATGCATCCTCCCTAAGGCAGGCATGATTTTGGTAACCCTTCCTGTGATAGGATGGATTCTCACAGTGCTAGTCATTTACTTGTAGAGTATTTATATATATTGTCCTGGAATAAATCCAGACTGGAAGGAATGAGTGTGCTGGGAGATGGTGTGCACTTGAGGGCTGGTCCTGGGAGCTTAACCAGTAGAACACCTTTCTTGGGTCTCCCAGCATTTGGTAAGGAGCCCATCGTTAAGACTGTCTAGAAATGGTTCTTGAGAGAAGAGTTCATTTTGAGAATCTACACTAATAAAAGAGAAAAATGCAAATTGACCATAGCTTCACAACGCCCACCACCCAATCAGGAATGAGTATGCAAATTAACCCAACAAAGATGGAGAGTTAATTTGTATATGCAGGAGACATGGCAGACACACAGGTGCTCTGCACTGCCCCAGCTGCTCTAAGGGCAGCATAGGGAAGCAGAAAGGCCGCTCTGGGCCGGAGCGAAGGCGGTGCTGGCAGCCAGGGGAAGGAAGGCCCATTCTTGCATGAATCTTCGTGCATCAGGCCTCTAGTAGCATAATAAACGAGGGAAGGTAGTCTGATCTAAAATTATTGAGGTTTGAGACTTGAGCATACTTCACAGTTTTTATTACTTTTGCCCCAAAGGGAACAGGATGTTGTAAGCTGATGGTGAGTCAGGTGGGGGGTTTGCTTGAGCTCCAAAACTCCAGGTAATCGTTTCAGTGAATAAAACTTCAGAGCGCATTTTCCTTAATGCAGTTTCAGAACTAATTTAACCCAAAGGAAGAGAAGACGAAAAATAAGATGTGAGGGTATGGAAAATTCCACTACCCTTAAAATTCATTCTGATTTGGGTTTTTATTTCCTATTTATACAGCTGACTCTAAAATTTTCCATTATTTAGACAGAGCTATATAAGATGCATTATTGGCAACAATAATTGTATACCATTTTATTTCAGTTTTATGTACATTTGCATGAGTTTTTATTATGTTCATTTTCCTAAATATATTTTTATTATTTTTATAGAAAAACTTATTATGAATTTGACCAGTGTGGAGCATATATAGGGGTGGGGAAAGACAAGGGCTTTGACAAATTATTGAAAATTTACTTTATATAATACATAAACAAATGGAATTTGAAATATAGTTTAACTTTGGCTGTGTGTGTAGGGAACAGCATTAAGGTTGGACATGGAGAATGGGCCTCCTTGGATGATGAGAGGAGTAGAATCTGACGGCTTTTGCATCCTGGGTTACTTGGGGATGTCTCCATCCTCTGCTGCCTTAGACAGCTACGGGGAGGGCTGAGAGAACTCCTGTGTGCTCAGCTCCTGAGCCCAGTCCATCCCCGATTCTCTGAGCCCGTCTGTAGAAGAACCTTAGACTGGAGCAGAGAACCAAATTTTGACTGTGCTGAATGGGCTTCGGAACCCTGATCCATACACTGAAGGTGCTGATTAAGGTCTTTTTCCCGTGGTTCCATTCTGTGACTGTTTTGTTGTTGTTCTCAGATAGCACGGCACAGCACGGATAGAGGCCTCTGTGTTTAATTGCACAACTGCTTTGCAAAGTGCTGGTTCCTAAGTGCTTCTCGTTGTTTCTTTCTGGGAGTGTTTCATTATGGTGCCCCTTTGTGCTCTCCATTTGCTCTCAGTTGCCTCAGTAGTATTTTTAATGAAAGGTCAGCCTATTATTTCAGAATCTAAGTGGACCCTAGAGGTGCTGTCAAAATCCACCAGGAGCGAGGGCGATGCCTGCCTGTCACCTGAAAATGCATCGAGTCCGTTCCACACGGAGAGGGTCGAGGTAGATTTTCTTACATAACCGGTAGCCGTATGTACACACTGCATTTTACCCCTTGCCCGCTTCTTCTTAAGAGTTACTAAAGAGGGAGCTGTAGTTTATTCCCTTTCGGGTGAACCTTTATCCGTTACACTCTATTCAGCAGATTGCAAAGAAAAGTAAAACAGGTCTTAGAAAGTAATTAGCAGGGAACGAATGACTGGATACTTCAGTAAGTGAACTTGAATACGTTCGCCAGTGTCTGGGTTCCGAGCGGCTCTCATGTAGTTGCACACGACTGCGTGCCCACGTGCTGTGTGTTTGGCGTGCACGGCGCTGACAGAGTAGACGCTCACGCGGAGTAAGTGTTCCTGGTTAGAGCGATTCTTACCCTGGCATCCTCTAAGGCAGTCGGGACTCGGCCCCGGGACATCGATGAATCCTCTGAACCTGGGGAGGAGCTTCTTTTGGGTGTGAGCATATGCAGTATTTTTTAGAAGACCTGGGAACTTCTTCAGATTTTTCTCCCTTGCAGAAGGTTGAAAATCACCGCTCTATGAAAAACATATTCTTGCTGGGAAGCGACTACAGTTGTGGAATAATTACATTATTTCACCTGTTCAGCAAACCTTTATTGAACAACAGCTAAATTCAGGATGTAAACTAGCTTGATGTGTATTTAAATATATTTTGAAAGACAAAATTCAACACAGTGATTGCCTAATTTAGCCATCCATGGTACATTGGGCTTTTTTTTAAAAAAAAAAATTTATTGTCTAAAGTTTTACATATGTCTCCTTTTTCCCTGATTGACCTCGGCCCCCAGCCATTCCCATCCGGGGCAAGCCCCCACCGCCCCAGGGCCTGTGTCCGTTGGTTGTGCTAATATGCATGCATACAAGTCCTTTGGTTGCTCACTAATCACCCCTCCCCTGCCATTTGTCTCTGGATCTATTTTTGTTCATCAAATTATGATCATCATATCCCACATATGACAGCTGAGCTTTCTAAAAATCTCTCTGTAACTAGTATATTTTGAGAAATATATGGCTTGTGAAGTTATAGCATTACTTTGCTGTTGTCTTTCAGCCATCAGCTTTCTGGGAAGGAAGGATTGTACCCAGTCACAGCACATTGTAACTTTGGCTGAGTTTCTCTAGGTTCCCCGAGTGACAGAAGATGAGAGCAGACGAGCTGCTTGGAGCTCGGAGTGTTCCTCAGTGACAGAACTTGCTCCTGACCAACTGCCTCCCAGATTCTCGCCTCTACCCTGCCTCTGTATTTCTAATGCATGGAAGCGTCATGTTCTAGAACAGTCGTGGGCAAACTACGGCCTACGGGCCAGATCCGGCCCGTTCGGCTGTTCTATCCGGCCCTCGGAGCTGAAAGAGTGGAGGGTTCTCTTGCTCTCCCCTCCGCTCCTTCACCAGCAGCCCAAGATGAGAGTGCCAGCATGGTCAGGTTGCTTTTGTTCCGGCCCTCCGGTCCAGTTTAAGAACCCATTGTGGCCCTCGAGTCAAAAAGTTTGCCCACCCTTGTTCTAGAACCTCTGGTTGTCTTTCCAAGTACACCTCCCATTTGTTGAAGTGTCATGGGAAGATCTCTATCTCCTTGAGGGTCTAAAATGTTTTTTTTTCATTCTGATATTGAAATATTCAATATGAAGATTTCTGTGTCATGATTTTCACGTGATGCCTTTCCTACCTTTCTTTTAATGCTATATTAAATTTAAACTTCTTCTATTGGCCGAGGGACTCTCACAGATGTGTGTGTGTGTGTGTGTGTCTCCTAATCCTCATTTTGGCTGTGCCATAGAAATCTGTTCAATTTTCTTTGCTTCCATGGGCTCAGCAATTATTACTCTTTTTATGACCCCACTTGTCTCGTTCAGTCTTAAAAGGTGTCTGCATTTGTCTTGAATTGAGTGTTTTCATCACTCAAGCTAATCATGGAGAAGATGGAGCCACTCACTTTGTTTAATTTGTTTTTGGTGTTTAAGTTGTACAGTTTATGAGTGTAATCTGTTTTCCTGAACAGGCCAACAGGAAGCTGCATGATTTAATTGATGGATGCATGTAGTCAAGTTATCGCCATGGTCTGCCTTTTGCTTACAGTTTTTTTCATATCTACCTTTAAACACACACACACACACACACACACACACACACACACACACACCACCCCAGTCTGCAGTCTCTTGTAAAATCTCTTATGACCTCTCCAGCTCGTAAACGTTAGCTGTCCCCCAGCCCCTCTTGCACACACGCTCACGCTGTTGTTGACAGGCGCTCGCGGTGCCCGCCGCGGCGCTCCGGTGCGTGAGAGCCCGCTTTCCCCGCCGGCCCGGGGCGCGGCAGCGCGGCCAAGGGGCTGGCAGCGCTGGGTAAACACGGACCGCGTCCAGGAGCTCCATTTTTGCCCACAGATTCAGAAGAAAAAATTTAAAGCAAAAATGGCTACATTATGAACTAGATCACAAAGTTCACATGAATTGGTAAGCCAAGACAGGAGACTGCAGAGTCCCTTTCCTCTGCTCAGGGCACGTCAGTATCCTATGAGGGGTGCTCTGGGGTGGTGTCCTTCGGGCATCATTAGGCGTTCGGTTTTCTTTTTTTTTTTTAATATATATATTTTATTGATATTTTACAGAGAGGAAGGGAGAGAGATAGAGAGCTAGAAATGTCGATGAGAGAGAAACATCGACCAGCCGCCTCTTGCACACCTCCTACCGGGGATGTGCCTGCAACCAATTTACATGCCCTTGACCCGAATCGAACCCGGGACCTTTCAGTCCGCAGACTGACGCTCTACCACTGAGCCAAACCGGTTTCGGCTCTTTTTTTTTTTTTTTTAGGTGTTCGGTTTTCCTATGGAGCAGGCCTCCAGTGCTTTCTTCCTGCTTTACAGCCCTTTCTGGGTTTTCCTCTTTCTATTCATCTCTTCAGGCTTTCCCAGGGAACTTGAGCCGGTTTACCTCTCCTCCTTTCTCATGCCCCGCTGGCCTGGAATTCAGCCTGTGAAGCCTTTTTTGAATGAGAGGTGATGATTTCCCCTACAGGGCTTGGCTCTCCCCTGACTCACTACTCCCAAGCACTTTCTTTTCTTTTTTTTTTTTTGAAGAAACTTGAATACATTGTGCACATGCTGTATATTTATACATCCCCATACAGGTACACACACCCATGTGTGCACACATTTATCCTGTGTGTTGTTCTTTGTCATTTGTTTCTGATTTTTTATTTGTTTGTTTGTTTTTTGTAGTACATACTATGTGTAAGGCACTGTATAGACACCTGCAAGGAGACTATGAAGAGAAAAAAGACATGTAAAAGGTAGAAGGAAAAACACGAGGAACAAATCAAGTTTAGAAGACGTTCAGAAAACGGAGAGATTAGTTTTGGCTGCTCAGAACTGAATGAGCTTTTGGATGCTCAGAGCCGAGCGAGTCTCTGTGTGTTTATCTGTGCCCTTGCTGTCTTGGGACAGAAACTCCATGCTTCGGAGTCAGAGCAGCCTGCCTATGTCTGCGGACACTTACATGGCAAATAGGAGTGTGCTGCTTTTCCTTTGGCCTAAAAAGGGCCTAGTGCTAGGACAGCAGTATCTTGTGAATATAGAGCAGAAGGCACTTTAGAAATCATGGAATTCAACCTTTGTTAGTGTAATTCCAAAAGAAAAACCAGACTGAGAGGTTGATGACTTGGTTCGCCTGACCGCCAGCCCCGTGCACTTACCCTTGTGGAAGAGGTGATGCTGCCGTGTGATGACTTGATAGTTGACTTAAAACCCAATCATGAATGATAATTGATAGTTTAATACTTAGTAACGGATCATAAAAATGACTTCTCGAACACTTTTTCTATTTAGGAAGGCATTTGCGGTCATTTGAGAGAGAAGGTGAAACAACTGGAAAGGGATCAAGAAGCAACAAAATTAGAAAAGACGGAGGTCATTAACAGATTGTCCAGGAGTCTGGAGGAGAGTCAAACACAGTGTGCCAACTTACTGCACTCAGGTAGGTGTCTGAGGCACTGTGGTCTCTCTCCCCGAAGGCTGGGATACTATGCAGAGAGGACACAGGAGCATTGAATTATAAAGACCCAGAAAAGACAATCAAGATAATTGGTGACAATTATTTATTTATTTATATTATTTATTTATTTTAAAAAATGTATTTTATTGATTTTTTTACAGAGAGGAAGGGGGAGGGATAGAGAGTTAGAAACATCAGTGAGAGAGAAACATCCATCAGCTGCCTCCTGCCCGCCCCCTACTGGGGATGTGCCTGCAAGCAAGGTACCTGCCCTTGACCAGAATTTAACCTAGGATCCTTCAGTCTTCAGGTCCATGCGCTATCCACTGAGGCAAACCTGTTAGGGCTGCTGACAATTTTTTAAACATCTTTATTATACATGTGTCAGAGCTAGTGCATACTTATTACTAATAGATAATTTGGAAAACACAGATAAATAAGGTAGAAAATAAAAATAACCAATAATCCTACTGCACAGAGGTAAGTGAAGTAGACATTTAAATGTCTTTCCCTCAGGTGAAATGAAGGCCACAATTCCCTGCTTTTTAAAATGTACCAAAGCTGAACGTTCAAAAATTGAATAATAAATTACATGTTATGATGTAGATTCTATCTCCGAGAGCAAAAAATGATATGAAATCCTGTTATATTTTGCTGTTTAGAATTGATCACTGATCATGTAGTTCTGTCATTTTGTGTAACTTTAAATTATTTTCCCTCTCACAATGGAATATAGCCACTTACCTGGTCAACTGAAGCCAGTGATGCTTTTTTTTTCCTTAAATCCAATTTTCCCATTGATTTTTAGGAAGAGTGGAAGAGAGAGGGAAAGACAGAGGGAAACATTGATGTGAGAGAAACACATTGATTGGTTACCTCTGGCCTGGGTCCTGGTCAGAAGCCCCACACTGGAGATCAAACCCACAACCTGGGCATGTGCCCCGACTAGGAATTGAACAGTGACCTCCTGGTTTATAGGTCAGTGTTCAACCACTGAACCACACCACACCAGGCAGGCTCCATTGATTTTTATAGAAAGTGGAAGGGACGGAGGGAGAAGAAAGAGAGAGAGAGAGAGAGAGAGAGAGAGAGAGAGAGAGAGAGAGAGAACCATTGACATGTGAGAGACACATTGATTGGTTGCCTCACAGGCCAGGAGGCGAGGGCAAGGGGTAAGAGGGGGACCAGGGATCGAACCTGCCACCCATTATGTGCCCTTGATCCGATTTCGAACTCATGTCCCTTTGGTGCAGGGCAGACACTAGAGCCACTGAGCACACCATCCAGGGCTGTCATGCTTAAGATTTCTCCAATGGTCTCCGTGCTATTAAGTTTGAGAATATGCTTCCTATCATTAGTTTCAGCATCTTTTGATTTCCTATTCATTTTTATAAAATGATATTAGAGTAAAAGGCAATAATAATTAAATTTTTATTTTCTATGCTGTGAAAATAGCTCAGTGCTTATTAATTAACATATATATGAAAGTTATCCTTTGGCCTGTTAAGTCAATTCTGACTGTGGTACAATGTGTATATGAGTGGGCTGTTCAAAAGTCAGTCAGAGCCGTGACCCCGGAGTGGGGAATGTGGAAGACATGAGCAGAGCAAGGATGATGGGCCAGGCACAGAAGTTCCCCTGGACAGAAACCCCAGGTACCTACCGTGTTTCCCCGAAAATAAGACTTCATCCGAAAATAAGACCTACTTCATGGAAACATAATACA
This sequence comes from Vespertilio murinus, assembly GCA_963924515.1. Lineage (NCBI taxonomy): Eukaryota > Metazoa > Chordata > Mammalia > Chiroptera > Vespertilionidae > Vespertilio > Vespertilio murinus. The sequence continues at coordinate 161,898,055 of OZ004704.1, read as the reverse complement.
TCCCCTGAAAAATAAGACCTAGTGCATCCTTGGGAGCAAAAATTAATATAAGACACTGTCTTATTTTCGGGGAAACAGGGTAGCAATGGGCAAGACTAGGAAAACAAGGACCTGCCTCAGGGTGATCTTTCCTCCCCTGGCATGCCGCTAGCCATGTGATAGATCCCCCTTAGAGGAAGGACAAAGGGCTGAACAATGGCCTCATTCGACTCCCATGCAGGCCCTTGCACAACCACTGCCTTAAGCACCGACTCCGTAGAGATGTCGTCCAGGCCTCAGTTGCACGCCACGGCCGACATCAGGACCAGTGCAATGACTAAGGGTCCCCTGTCCAGGCGCCCGCCAACCAGTGGAGGCCACAGCCCTGAAAGGACGCACCTGGAAAGCTGATGAATACTCTATTGAGATCTGCCGCTAAGACTCCCCCTAAGATCCCCGCCTTTCAAACCCTCACGACTGAGGACCTAGCTCATTCTTTTGCTCCCTAGAGCACGCCCACTGGGGTCTTCTTTTTAGAGGAGTTTGCTTTCTTTCTCCTGATTTTCAAGGGCCCTTCTTTTGCCTCTCTGCCTGGTGTCCTGAGCCCAGCTCTTCTAAAGCTCACACCATCTACCTCTGTTACTTTCTAAAGAACCTTTTGCTTATAAAAAACACCAAAAAGTTAGGTTACAGGTTCGATCCCCAGCCCATTTGGGGCACATGCAAGGGCAACCATTGATGTTTCACTCTTCACATCGATGTTTTTCTCTCCCTTTCCCACTCTCTAAAAAACCCCCAAAACAAAACAAGTCAAAAGTACTAATGTCAACGATTGTCTAAATGTGTGTGTTTTGATCAAAATTTGGACCATGCTCTCTTTAGATCTCCCCTCTCTGTTTAGTTTTGTATCCTTTTGTTTCCCATGTCATAAACTATGAGCCTTTTTCCTTGCCATTAAAGGATTTGAGAATACGATTTTTTTTTTAGTTGCATAATATGTCATCATTGCTTTGCTTAAACATTTCCCAGATGCTCATTTTCTTTTGAGGAAACCCAATAAAGTTCCTTGTAAATGGAATCCTCTTTCCCCCACACCACCTCATTTGACTCCATGTGAGTGTGGCTCAGTGGTTGAACCAGGGGGTCTGGGTTCCATTCCTGGTTAGGGCACAAGTCTGGGTTGTGGGCTCAGTCTCCAGTGGGGGACGGGTGTGTGCGGGTTGATGTCTCTCTCACATCGATGTGTCTATCTCTCTATCCCTCTCCCCTCCTCTTTCAAATTAATAAAAACTTTAAAAAAGAAGAAGAAGAGAAACAAGAAAACAACTAAATGGGAACGGCCCGTGTTTCATTTACAATACTAGGTTACCGAAGTTCCAGAGGCATAGTTCTAATCGGCTTCTTTCACTCGTGGAGGTCAGGGTGGCGGAAATAAAAACATTTAGAAAGAAGCTGAAGGCAAACGGATGTCGTTTTTTTTTCTTATTAGAGGGCAGAAATGGGTTCCAAAGAATTTTCACTTGGGCTTTCTGTGAGTTGGAAGGTTATGTCCTATTAAAGGACTTCTGGAGCGTTCAGGTGTGGAGACGTGATTTGATTCACAGCAAAGTCACAGTAGCCCATGGTTTTAACTTCCCGAAGACGTATGGGGAGCCATATTAAATCTTGGACCCATGCCCTCTGGGTCCCCCTGGCTGTTCCTGTATGCACCTGAGGAGATAATAAAACGTTATAAAGCAGAATCCCACCTTCTGTAGCCTCAGTGGACTCATGACTTCTGTACCCCATGGGCGCTTTGGCCATTTACATTTGTTGTGTTCTGTGACCCTTCCTCCCCTAGGCTCAGTCCAGGAGGTGGCTCAGCTCCGGCTCCAGCTGCAGCAAGCGCAGAAGGCATATTCTATGAGCGAAAACATGAACAGGGCTTTGCAGGTGAGAAGCGGCCCCTCGGAAGAGATGGCTGGGATATATCACCTTTCTGCACCTTGGATTTCTCTATATCAAAGGGGCAGTGGACCATCTCCAAAGCAGCCCATCAGAGTTGTGCTCAGTCTCGCCCCCACAGCTGGGTGGTCAGGCCCGGGGCCCGTCTGGGTGTGTGCCCCAGAGGAAAGGTCACCTATGGGCGTGGGAAACCTACCACGCAGCCAGCGGCGGTGCTGACACCTCCTCCTCCGGCACAGCTGACGTTTCCTGCTGGTACCTCCGCTAAAGGACAGCTATTACTGGGAAACCCGTCTACTCTGTCTCCCACTCTAGTGGGCCAAGAAGTACCTCAGCTTGCAGGGATACTTTTCTTGGAGGAGAACAGAGTGTGAGAGGAGCTGCTTGCATGTGCTTCCTCACGCATTGGCTCCTCCGTTCAGTTTATTGGAAAACCTGATCCGTGCTGGCCTTTGTAAAGTTATACTTAACGCGCGCTAACGTGTATTTGAAGAGGCGTTTCTGCCTTCTCGTGACCATTAAAATGAATCTGAAGCATAGACAGAATGCCTGATGCCTTCTTATAGGAAGATAACTTCTAGTAATTTTGTGTTGTAGGAAGAATTAACACAACTAAAAGATGAAATTTCTCTCTATGAATCTGCTGCAAGACTAGGAGTACTTCCAAATGACTCAGAAGGAGAGTTAAACGCAGAACTCACAGACTCATACGTGGATTTGGGGATTAAAAAAGCCAACTGGGAAAGATCCAAAGTTAAGAGGTATGGAGAAAATAGTGTACCGTGGGAGAGTCTACGTTGACAATACTGATGAGGCTTGGTCAACAAGTGGCTCCGGGCATGAGGCGAAGAGCTTACCAGGGGTCCTTGGATGTGGGGCCGTGTGTTTTAGTAATATCTGGTGTATTGCAAATGTCTGATATCAAGATGAACAGAAACCTCAAGAACTGATAATGCACTCACTGCAGCACCAACAGGTACATCAGTTTTAGTAAGGTAAAAAATGACTAATCTAGCTGAAATATACAAAGTAAATTCTAGAGTTGAGGTTATGAATCTGTTTTACTATTAAAGCGAAGCAATATTATTTTTATTATATTAACACTGTTGAAGGCAGGCATCTGGCATTGATCAGTAGTCTATGAGAAAATAAGTGTTAATTTTTCCTAGGAATCTTACTGTGACCTTACTTTTAAATTAGGGATTTTGTCTTAAAATACGGATTAAAAAAAATATATTTTATTGATTCTTTACAGAGAGGAAGGGAGAGAGATAGAATTAGAAACATCGATCAGCTGCCTCCTACACATCCCCTACTGGGGTTGTGCCCACAACCAAGGTACGTGCCCTTGACCGGAGTCGAACCCAGGACCTTTCACTCTGCAGGCCAACGCTCTATCCACTGAGCCAAACCAGTTTCGTCTTAAAATTGGGATTTTTAACACGGCTATTTTAGCAGTCCTATGGAGGGGATTGTTTTATTGTCCTTCCCTGGAACTGACGGGGGAGGACTCGTGGTGTTAGAGGAGGGAGTATGTTTAGGAATCATTACATTAAACACTTAAGAGATGAACGGAGGAGAGGATGCACATTTGTGGAGCACTGGCTTCTGGAAGGTGTGGTGCAAGGCCCTGGGACTGGAGTACAGAGGATGAGCAAGAGGCACTCCCTCCCCACAGGGGTTCACATTCTGCCTGATGGCGAGAGGGAGACATCCTTGTAAGCAGCCAAGTGCTGCATGCTGAGCGTACAAAGGGGTATTTATCCTTCCCTCTGTGGGTCTGGGGTAAGATGAGTGGTGCCCATCTGGAAGAGACTGCATTCAGGCTAAGGAAAGCCTTTGTTGAGTGCACTGGCCCACCCCAGCACCATCTGGTTTCCAGTTTAAGACTGAGTTTAGCATCATCATTGTTTAGTGGGCGTGCCCATTTCCTGTTGTGTTTCAGGCATCAGGCAGCTAAATACAAGTATATAAGTCTCCCGAAGGGTTTACTCTACAATAGCTTGTAGAACTTATGTATTGTAGTACTGGATTTTGCTTTTAGAACTGTAAGATGAGATTCAGTAAGTTGAAATCTCCAGTGATCAGGAAATACTGTGAAACAATATGGTTTAGTTTAGTAAGGCCCCATTTATCTGGAGGTCAGTGTGCAGTGACTGTCCTCTCCAAAGACCACAGCGACAATCCTTAAGAAAGCAAAGGAGCCGAAACTGGTTTGGCTCAGTGGATAGAGCGTAGGCCTGCGGACTGAAAGGTCTCAGGTTCGATTCCGGTCAAAGGCATGTACCTTGGTTGCGGGCACATCCCCAGTAGGAGGTGTACAAGAGGCAGCTGATCAATGTTTCTCTCTCATCGATGTTTCTAGCTCTGTAAAAAATCAATTAAAAAAATATATATAGAAAGCAAAGGAGAAAATCCACAGAACTAAATGAGGTGGTGTATTTCCTTGGAGTCACCGTCAGGCTCTTAGCCCAGGATTATTACTGACTTGGATTTGTTTGTACCCCATGAATTATCTCAGTGGTCGGCAAACTCATTAGTCACCAGAGCCAAATATCAACAGTGCAACTATCGAAATTTCTTTTGAGAGCCAAATTTTTTAAACTTAAATATCTTCTAATGCCACTTCTTCAAAATAGACTCGCCCAGGCTGTGGTATTTTTGTGGAAGAGCCACACTCAAGGGGCCAAAGAGCCGCATGTGGCTCGAGAGCCGCAGTTTGCCGACCACGGAGTTATCTGATGGAAGAGTAGCTGGGGCTAGGGCATGGGAAAGGCACTGCCATGGGTTAGCCAGACAGCTCAGCAAGGAGAGGTCTGTGGGAGCCCAGTGGGCTGGATGGAGCTGCTGATCCACATGATCCCAGGCTGTACAAGAAAGCTGTCAGCTTGGTTGGTTAACTAAAGTGCAAGAGGATGCATGTGTTCCATTTTTAGACAGATTTACATAAAATTTTAAAGTTAAAATGTCATCTGGAAAATTTACTGCTGTGAATGCCTCATTTCCTGTTGATGCCAGATGATTCAGACTTTGTTTTGAATAATAGATTTGCCATTTAGTAGTAGCTTTATGACCTTGGGCAAGTTTCTTAACTTTTCTAAGCCTGTTTTCTTATCAGGCTTTTTCTACAAGTGGATTATGGGATGCATCTTGGGGGTTCAAGTGAGGATTAAAACAGATAATGAATAAAAAGGACCTTTTGTAATATGTTCTAGCCCCTGAGGCACTTAGTCAACGGTAGGGGTTACTGTTAAAATTTAATAGATGATTGGTTAAAATCCACCATTGATCAGATCTTATATCAGTCCACTTCTTAATCAACACATTATAAAAGGTCCTTGATCCACATCTCAACCTTGAGAAAAGCAATAGATCCATGATCATTAATCACATTAGAATTGGGAAAATCAGAGCTCAAAGAGCTAACCTCTTCTGCCCTAGAAGGTGGGCCATTATCAGCAGAGCCAGTACTTGAACCCCAAACTGTACTGTCACGTAAACCTGTTGTTCTGTGTTTACATGACAGACATGCCATTTGGCCTTAAACGTCATTCTTTATGTCTTTTATTTTAAATATTTAGCTCATGCCAGAAAAGCTTTCTTTCCAGTATATTATTGCTTTAATTTATGCCATAGTTAGCTTGGAAATTGGGTAAATAATAATAATAATATATATATATTATATATCTGTATATGTATATATATTTTTTCAAGTAGACTGACTTCATCACACTGTCTACTAAAATGTATTCTACTTTTGCTCTTTCTACTTAAGTAATACTCATAGCCAAAATCTTCTAGTAATCTAAAGCCCCTTCCCATAGATAAGGATTCTGAGACATCCCATCTCTGTCGGGGGGGAAAAGGGAATGCAGCCATGTGCACCTGGGGAAGCGGAGAGTAACTAACACACGGTGGGTGGGCAGCCATTGAGGCCCAGCGAGAAGAGTTCAGTGAAACACAGGATAGGTGAAGAAAGGTTCAGCTACAGTCACCCCACCTACCCGCAGCATAATAGATAAGAATTCAGTTTAGAGGAGAAAGTAGATATTTTCTTTCTTAGATCGGCGTGAGAGCTGCAGTAGGAGAGAAGATGGGTGCTTTTCCTCTGCTGGCCTGGGATTCTTAGAACAAGAGGAAGCAGCGGTTTTCCCAGTGTGGAGGGTTTTAGTTCTTTGTTGACTTGAGCTGCTTTCAAATCACAGCCCCAATTATTAGCGGCTCCACGCTTTCATCCCCAGCTACTACATCCCTCACGCTACCGCCTGGTAAATGTGAAGGCTTTAGCCTCAGTGTTCTGTTTCACATTCATGGAATTTGAGTAACTAAATCTGCATGTGGCTTGCACACAGCTTCTCCTCTCCCTTATTATAGTTGGCTGCGAAGCTCAAATAATAAACATTTAACAAGTGGAATGCCTTTTCCCTTTGGTCTTCTCAGCAGGCTTCACAAGGGACTACAGTTTATTTGGATTCAGGGGAACCAACTTCCACAGGGCTCAGCGGTGAGCCTTATGCAGGGCTGGTCACCCCCGCTGACTTTTTCCCTTTTGGGAAAGAAGAGAAAATTTATTTTAGCAAGTACTTTCTCTGCTCTCCGACTTGGCTCCCTCCAGGGGTACATGATGTGCTGTTTCAGTGGTCAGCAGTCAGTGAGGAAAGAAATGAGGGATGCATAATTTGTTAACTGAGCAAAATAAGTTCTGCTTAAAGTCAGTTCACCATGTCTCACAGCATGGGCAGATGCATTCAATATGTTTTATATTCTATTTCTTACATAAGTCTGTTTCCATTATATTCACATATTCTATTCCTATAGAGATGGAAGTGGTTAAAATAGATGAGACCTATATATATAGGCATATATATATGTATATACAGTGAGATCTATATATACACTGTGATACATATATATCACATATGAACAGTATATTGATAAGTATGTAGCATATTGAAAGGAGCTCCTTTTATTATGTTAAAACTATATATGTTCCTAATTCTCCCTCTGTATGCATGAGGGTGTGTACATGTAGCCTATACACTAATGTTTTCTTTGGAATCATTTGAAACTGAGAACAGTAAAAATTTTAACTCAGATACTATTTATTTCTTTTTTAAGAAATAAATGTTAGTCTTTTAGAACAGTTTTAGATTTAAACAAAATTAGTATAATACAAAGAGTTCTTGTATACTCTGCACCCATTTCCCCCTATTAACATCCTACATCAGCACAGTACTGTGTTACAGTTAATGAAATAATATTGATTTGGCATCATTGACTGATATATCCGTGGTTGATTTAGATGGTCTTCATTTTTACTTGATGTCCCTTTTCTGTTCCAGGATCACATGCAGGATACCACATTATATCTAGGAGTCATAGTTCCTTAGGTTCCTCTTGAATTTCCTTCTTTTTGACTGTGACTGTTTTGAGAAATATTGGTCAACTATTTTCTAGGAAGCCCCTCTATTGGAGTTTGCTGTTTATCTCAGTTTTGTTTTTCTTTCGGTTTTTTTAAAGGGAAACTCAGCAATGAGGTTCCATTTTCTTAGCATCATTTTAAGGGTACATGCTATCAATATTTATTTTTTTCAGAAGTACCTTTCTCCTTTATTATTATTTGGATGATCTGGGGCCTGAGGGCTGGAGGCAGCTCCTGCATTGAGTGTCTGCCCCTCTGGTGGGCAGTGCATGTCATAGCGACCGGTTGTTCCACTGGTCTTTCTGCTGTTTGGTTGGTATGCATATTAGGCTTTTATTATATAAGGTATTTATATTATAATGGATGTGTGGATGAGTGTAATGTATTTTAGTTAGTGACACACTTTAAAAAACTTGAAATTGTAAATAATGCATTATTATTATAAGCATCCTTATTGCCAAGTCTTTATTCACATCTTTGATTATTTCCCTAAGATGTGGACGAATATTCTTGCTAAAGGATTTGCACATTATGTGAGGCCTTTGATACATGTTGCTAAGTAGCTCTGTAGTTTGCATTATTTCCCACATCCTGACAGTACCTATTTCTTATTTCTATGTACCTAGCCAGTGTTGAAAGTTATAATTTTTCTTGTTTAAAATTCTGTTGGCGCTATTTTTCTAGTGTTTTTATAGTTTAGTTTACTTCTTAAACCTTTAAAAATTGTGAAATACAACACGTCAAGAAAAGTGCGTGAAGCATAAACTTAATGAATGACTTTAAAGTGAGTACCGATGGAACCACTAACCAGGTCAAGAAACTGCCCACATTCCTCTTTCCAGTCACACCCTGCAGAGTAACCGCTGTTTCTATGGCAATCATTTTCTGCTTTTGTTTATTGTTATCCTTTCAAGACCTGATATTCATCCCCAAACACTATAGATTGGGTTTGCCTTCATACAAAGGGAACTCATATAGTGTTTGTACTTGTTTGTTTTCTTCTACAGCTTTGTTTATGTATTTCACAACCATCAAATTGACCCATTTTAAGAGTACCGTCCAGTGGTTTCTAGTATAGTCACGGAGTTGTGCAACCATCACCATAACCAAATCTTAGAACATTTTAATGTCCCCCCTGAGAAAACCCCATGCCCATCATCAGTTATTCTCCATTACCCCTTCCTGCCCACACAGTTCTAGGCAACCATATTGTCTTTTTTTTGTTGTTGTTGTCTCTGGAAGTCCAATTTGGATCTTTTTTATGTCTGCCATTTCTGTCCTCATCATGTTTGATTTTCTTCTACCTTCTTAAACATATGGTATATTTAATTACTAGTTCTGTTGCCTGTGTCATTTCTGGTTCATTGTCTATTGATTGATTCATCTCCTACTTATTTTCTTTCCTGCTTATCTGCGTGCCTGGTAAATTCTGATTGGGTGCTGGACACTTAAAATTTTGTATTTTAGAAGTTGGATTTTACTGTATATTTTTAAATACTGTTATTTTTTTCCCCTGTGGCACAGTTAAAGTTACCTGGAATTCACTTTATCCCTTTGAGGCTACGTTATAGGTTTTGAGAGATTAGGTTTAGAGCAGCCTCTAATCTGGGCTGTATTTGGCCCCATTACTCAGGCAGTAATTGATGCTCTGAATTAGGAGGTCTTCCCACTGTGGCTCACTGGAATGCAAATACTTCCCACTCTGCTCTTTTCCTGGTCTTGAGGCGCTCTAGAGCTCTCTTTCTATGTGGCTTTCTTTTCCTCCTCAAATTCTAGCCATTTTGTCCTCCCCAAACTGAGGTTTTTGCATCTGAGATTGCTGGGTCCTGTTTGGGTGTCCTCTCCCGTTGCTCCACCCTGGAGAATGCAGGCAGGAAGCTGTGGCAGCCAGGCTCCCCTTGTCTGTCCTTTTCTCGGGGATCACTGTGCTCTGCTGCCGTTGCCTAACAACTGAAAATCATTGTTTCAGATATTTTACTTGGTTTTCCTTTTTTTTTAAGGCAGGAAGATAATTTGGTTCTTTTAACCCATTACGAGAAGGAGCATAAATTTTCACTGCAGTTTTGAAATTTATTGAAACTAAAATTGGGCCAAAACTGGTTTGGCTCAGTGGATAGAGCGTCAGCCTGCGGACTGAAAGGTCCCAGGTTTGATTCCAGTCAAGGGCATGTACCCTGGTTGCGGGCACATCCCCAGTGGGGGATGTGCAAGAGGCAGCTGATCTATGATTTTCTCTCATCGGTGTTTCTAACTCTCTATCCCTCTCTGTAAAAAATAAATAAAATATAAAAATAAAAAAGAAACTAAAATTGGGATTAAATGGCTCTTATTTTTGTTACCCCCCCCCCCCCCCCCCAGTTGCTCTGATATCCACTTAGACTTGGGTTTTAGTAAAAGAAATACAGAAAGTGTAGATCAGGATGACTTGTGCTTACTGTTTTTTCCTCCTCTGTTTTGTTGTATTTCTCCTGAAGTCATAAAGGACACACATACATGCATATACATTGTGCAGCTTATCAAAAACAAAAGCACGTGCTGTACTGAAGTCCCTGTGACTGACCTTTCAATGGAGCAGCAGGACAGAGCTTAGGAGGGGTCCTCCTAGGAATGAATGTGTTCCTGAACGTGGGGATGTAGCCAAAGGGATGGCCTTGTGTCTGACTGACAAAGGTTAACGCATTAAGCGCCCAGTCTGTTTTGTCTTCCGGACGGAAAGTGTAGTGTCAGTCTCACCGGAGACTGACTGGGCGCTTAACGTGTTAAAATTGCTTTTGAAATAACTGGCATAGGATTGTATAGGTCAAAGACATGGCCACCGTTGCAATTTGTAGCTTTTATAGGTCAAAGACATGGCCACCGTTGCAATTTGTAGCTTTTAAGGAATAAGCATGCTTGATCTGTTACTTGATTTTAAATATGGCCATTTCTCCATTAGCCTGGTCCAACAGGGAGACCCAGGTAAAGAGCTTTCCACAGACGAGGTGATCCTGAGGCTGAAAGCGGAAGTGCAGCGTTTGCTGGGCAGCAACGCTGCAAAGCGCCACCTGGTGTCTCAGCTGCAGAGTGACCTCCGAGGCTGTCAGAAGAAAATCGAAGACCTACAGCAAGTGGAGAAGGAGGTAAAGAGCATCGCGGTCGAGGTTCGTAGTTTATAGAGCTACAATGCCATTTTTAAAGAGCTCAGCAAAGAAAAATGCTTATAGTTTTCACACTTAACTTAAATCTTTGTCTTTCAGGGGTTCATTTGACTTTCTTAGAAGTAAATTTTAGAGAAGGGAATGCCACTTAAAGGAATACATTTTCTGGTTACTCTCGGCACCTAGTAAATGAGACACCGATTAGATGATTTATTTTTTTTTATCACAAATCCAAGGAAGCATCCAACCTCTGTAACACGGTATCTGCATTTCCTCTAGATTGGCTTGTACCATCATGCGCCAACATCTAGCTAAGTTCCCCACTTAGCATGGTGGCCATCAGATTTCTCTGGCCCATATTTCTGTATTGAAATTCTGTATAAGGAAATTTGAATTGGAAGACTGAGCCAAAGCCTTGGTGTTTTGGAATATATGAGATATTCCCCTCCCCAATGAGTAGAATGAACCTTGATACACAATGTGTTTTAAGCATTGTGTAAGAGAGCTCAGAGTTCAGGTAAATATATAAACCATTAAGCCTAATAATGCAGCTTTATTGTTATTTTTCAATCTTTGTAACCCCCTGAGTAAAAAAAAGTCATAAATAGCCTGGCTGGTGTGGCTCAGGGGGTTGAGGGTCATTCCACGCACCAGGAGGTCGCCAGTTCCATTCCCAGTCAGGGCACATGCCTGAGTTGTAGGCTCGATTGTCAGTGCAGGAGGCAGCCAATCGATGTTTCTGTCTCTCCCTTTCCCTTCTTCTCTGAAATCATTTTAAAAAATTAGAAAAAGAACTCACAAAAATAAATATGGAAGACATTTAGATGGTGAGAGGAAAACGCACAGTCATATAAACAGACAAACTTGGGAAGATGTAAAACAAATGAACAATGAAGGTATGTAAGAGGTTCCACTCTGATGGCAATACAAGGAACCCAATGGAAGCCATTGTTAGATACCCTTTCCCCCCTCAAATACAACCGTTATTTAAAGATACCGTATTTGCCGGCGTATAAGACGACTTTTTGGCCCTGAAAAATATGCCTCCAAGTGGGGGGTAGTCTTATACGGCGAGTATATAACAAACTCTGTATTTTTTAGTGGAAATGTTAGGGGGTCGTCTTATACGCCCAGTCTCTTATACGCCGGCAAATACGTATTTTTCAGGGCCAAAAAATCGTCTTATATGCCGGCAAATACAGTAGTCACTGCCATTGGAGGTAAAGAGAGTTGAACCAACTCTGAGAGTATACATTTGTACAAGCCTTCTGGAAAAAATTTGCCAAAGTCTATCATAAGCCTTAAAAATTGTACCTATTGAGTAAAATATGTATCTATGAGTTAATACTGATTATGTAAATAAATAAATAAATAAATACTAAATTTAGTGGGTGAAAGTATGATGAAAAATAGAGTATTTGCATAGTCTTGAAGTATCTTCTTATAAGGTATTAATTGTAAGTAGAAAAATAGTAACTTTTCAGTGGAGGTACTTGCAGATACTCCCTTCATCAATTGATCATCACGAGACGAGACATATTGGTATCGTGTCTCCCCAAAAAGCATGTGCATCATTGCTGTGGCATTCATGCCAGAAATGCATAACCTGAATTTACTAATGAAGTAACATCAGAAAAAAAAAAAATGGAGGGCCATGCTACAAAATAATTGGTTAGTACTCAAAAATATTAGGAGTTTGAAGGACAGAGACTGAGGAGCTGTCCTAGACTGGAGGGGACAAGTGAGATGTGACATCTAAGTGTATTGGGGGATCATAGATTGGATCCTGAACCAGAAAAGGCCATGAGAGGAAAATCAGAAAATTTTGTATAAGGTCTGTAGATTAGTTAATAGTATTGTGTCCTAGTCAATATCCTGGTTTTGATCATGATACTTTGGTTATATTTGGGGACATGGTAAAAGGTATATGGAAATCATTTGTACTGTTTCTGCAATTTCTTTGTATGACATTATTTCAAAACTAGAGACCTGGTGCATGAAATTCATGCATGGGTGGGGTCTCTAGGCCTGACCAGCGATCTGGGCCAATCAGGTTCCCCGCCTTCTCCTTCCCTTGCCACCTGTGTGTCATCACTGTGGTTCCCCTGGCCTCCCTGCCTCCTCCTTCCCTCACCACCAACATGCCACCCTGCTGTCGCTGGTCACACCATGTTCTGTGCCGCCCTCTGGTGGTCAGCGCATGTTACAGTGAGTGATGGAACTCCCAGTCTCCCAGTCAAACTCCTGAGGGGACACTTTACATATTAGCCTTTTATATAGATAGATAAGTACTTACACTTTTTTAAGAATTAGAAAAATGTTTGACTTTTTTTTAAACATTTAGACTAAAACAGATGCCGCAGAGAAACCAACTAATCAGTTATGGCCCGATTCTTCTGCTTCGGAATTCATTCTCAAAGATGATATTCTGCGACTTGAAAATGAAGTTCAAGTTCTGCAACAACAAAATCAGGTAATTAGTAATTTTAAAAATATTTTGTGAGAATTTCCATGGCCTCATTAAATGCAAAAGTAAGGAGGCAATGTGAGTTAGTAGACAAGGATATTGGTAGGTGATTAAGGATTCCAGTTTTTTCCCTTTAGTGTTGGTCGCAGGGTAGTAGTTTCATTAGAAAGTGAGTTGGTGTAAACCCAGTTTTCTGTCTGTGCAGTAGCTTGGCTAATAGAGGTGTCCTTTCCTCCTTAGCCAGCCCTTGACCACAAAGTAAAATTTGGCTTATTTAAAAGGCTACTGAAGCCTGTTAATTCTAAGACTTATTTTAAGGCATCAATTAGCCAATACTTCTCTGGTTAAGTGTTTTCATTTCATGTGTTTCAAATAAAATACAAAATTTTAATTTTTACTCCTTTCAGAAATCTCCTTGTCAAAGAAATGATTCTGTACTCTTATCAAAGCATGAAGAGACCTTTGTGGAATTATGAAAATGCTATGTCAGATAATGTTACAGGGTAGAGATAACATACAGAGGATGTTTAAAACTGAGATTTAATCATTGAAAATGATATTTATTTCCAACAAAACACTTTGTTCTTTTATATGTAGGCACTGAAAGAAACAGAAGAAAAACTGAGAAATACAAACCAGGGGTTATGTAATCAAATGAGACAAATGGTACAAGATTTTGACCGTGATAAACAAGAAACGATTGATAGGTAAAGTCTGTAAAGTACATAGAATGCCTGGCTCTTGGGCATCCTCACCATTGGCTTTCCCCTCATCTTCCTCCCCTCCCCCACCCCCAAAGAAGATTGGAGAGAAATGATGGGGTGACCCCTCCCTGTTGAGACCTTACTTTGGAGAAGAGTAGCCCCTGGCTTCTCAGACTAGAATTTGGAACTCGTTTTCCATGGGAGTGGTGTTGGGTGGTGTGTTGGGTTCTGTGGCGCCGCCACACGGGGCTCATCGAAATGGCGTAGCTTAAGGCTGTGTTAGAGGCTGTTCTATGTAAGGAAGAAATCTGTGAGAGCGTATGTCTTCCAAATCCCAAATCATAAACATGGAAACGGACTTTTGGAACCTAACTCACATGTGCGTTCGGTACTGCCAAGCGCTTGTGTTTAATATGAATAACTTGCCATTTAGGAATCACGCACACCCCAGTTATTTCAACTCATTTTTTCATAAACAAGTCCTCAACGCAGACTGTTCTCTCTGCGTGTGAAGGACATCCTCAATCCAAGTTTCTAATCATTTTTTCTAGAAACATTTGAGGAAAGAAACATTCGAAGATTCTTATGCTACAGTGAAAACTACTAATTGTTACCATGTTTGGTTGGGGACAACCAATCTGACCTTAGTTACCATGCACCTTAGAGAGGAGCGGGGAACCTGATTGGAACCAGAGGGAGGAGGGGAGACCAGCGGGCCCTGGGGTTTCTTGCGAGGCGGGGCCCTGCCTGAGGCTCAGCAGCCGCCTTGTCCGCAGGTGTGAGAGGACGTACCAGCAGCACCACGAAGCCATGAAAGCCCAGATCCGCGAGAGCCTGTTAGCGAAGCACGCTATGGAGAAGCATCAGCTCTTTGAGGTCTATGAGGGGACGCGCTTGCAACTCAGGTGAGAATAAAACAGTTCAGCTGTCTTCAAAGCTGTAAGACAATGCTCTCCTATTTCCTGTGTTAGAGACCATTGTGCTGCAGCCCTTGTATTTTTTTTTTTCTTTTGTGGTCATTTAGCTACTGGTTTTGTGTATCCAAGGTCTGAACTGGATAAGATGAATAAGGAGATGACCGCCGTGCAGGAGAGTTACCTGGAAGTGTGCAGAGAGAAGGATGTCCTAGAATCGACTCTCAGGAGGACCATTGAAAAGGAGCAGCAAACGCGGGAGAAGGTACCGCCCCAGTTAATACCGTGTTTCCCTCAGTTGAGTTCCCCGGCCTCGCCGTTGTCATTGAAACCAGTGCACTTGCTCTCCTGTGCAAGGGGGAAGGCATACGTAGAAATCTCTTTTCTTCTGGCTATTTCACACCAGTGTAGCTCACGAGATACATTTAAGTGTTGAGATGATTATTAAAACCTTAGTGGAAATTGGCCTACCTATAGGAGAAAATCATTCTTCTGTATCGATTCTTTCCTAAGAGGCAAAAACGAGTTCTGAAAATAGGAGTGGATCCGAGTCACTTTGAGTCTGAAACCCGGGATCCTCATTTTGCATTTGCTTGTGGGCTGCTCAGGCAACCCTACCCAGTCCTCTGAGCCCAGGACAGAGTGTTCCCTCAGGGGCATTTGGCTCTGGCCCATTTCTGCACCAGTGTCTGAGCACTGTTGCATTGGGGGGGGGGGGGAGGGCGCGCACAGTGGTCACATGAATTTGGGTTTCATGACAGAGAATGGGTGGCATGGTGGCTGTGGAGAGAAAGAAAGGTCAGTGTCGGTGTGGCCTCTCAGGGAAATGGGAGGGGCTACCGTGTGCTCTGCTCCTCCCTGACTCTTCCAAGCGGCCATTGCTGAGTGTCCCGAGTCTGATCACATGGTAAGAGGTGCGCCTCTTTTCTTCCCTGTCCTCAGCGTCACATCCAGTCATGATTCTCACCTCCACCTTGGACCAGGTACAGACCACAGTTTGAAAGCCACCTGCTTCTAGATCAGAAAATATTTTTAAAGGCCTGAGTAAATGTTCTAAACAGTTTTTGAATAAGTCACATTAAAGCAAGGCCTTGCTACCACAGACTTAAAAAGAATAGTAAAGAGCATGTGAGGAACTCAATTCATTTAATATTTTGATTACTTTTGAGTAGGTTATATGGTAAAAAAAAAAAAAAAGTTACGTATAATTCTAAAGGGAGCTGTTTAAATTTAGTACTGGAAGTGTAAAAATTAGAAGGGGTCTTAAATTACCTAGAAGTTAAAAACTTAGCTTTTAGTAATCTTACAAAAATTAAAATAGATCTCTAGTGCGATTCTTTCTTTTTTTTAATTCTTTCTTTCTATCTATATCTATGTCTATATCTCTGTATCTATCTATCATCTATCTATCTATCTATCTATCTATAGAGAGAGAGACAGAGAGAGAGAAGTATGCCCTTTATATGGCTTACGAGTCTTTATAAGCCAGTCAGGACAGAATTTCTTTAAGTTTAAGAGGCTTTAATTATTTCATATCTTCCAGAGCTAGGTAAAGATATACCAAACTATTTTCCTAATATATATATATACATACACACACACACACACACACACACATATATATATGTGTGTGTGTGTGTGTGTGTGTGTGTATACTTTATTTTTATTGACTTCAGAGAGGAAGGGAGAAGGAGAGAGAAATAGAAACATCGATGATGAAAGAGAATCATTGATTGGCTGTCTCCTGCATGCTCCTTACTAGGGATTGAATCCACCACATGGGCATGTGCCCTGGCCTGGAATTGAACGTGGGACCCTTCAATCCATGGGCCGATGCTCTATCTACTGAGCCAGACCAGCTGGGGCCCATGATATATTTCACACGCATACAATAGGAGAATGTTATTAGACTCTGGAAAAAAACTGAGTAACTTTTTGGGTCGCCCTTCTCTGCTGGGCATAAGCCATATTTCCTGTGGCTGAGCTTCAGGTCAGGGACTTAGTCTGGATACAGAATTTATAAGACAGTCAAAACCAGGAGTCCAAAGTTTCATATGTTTCATATGTGCTCTGTTCTGAAGCAGTTATTGAATCCAGCTGGGGGTTAAGTAGGAGCTCAATTCCAAGTTCTAAAGCTTTTATTAACACAGACCTTTCCTCATGCTAACCTGGCTTGTTCAGAGAGAGGGGGAAAAAGTCATGCACACAGAACCCTTCAGACTCACACACAAGGCAGAGATGTTCAATAGTCCCATTCATAATGCCATACTTGTACACATTAAGGCTCATATATTTAATTATAATACATGCTAAGTCAGTCCTTACAAGTTAGAGGGTTTTTTTTGCAGTTCGAGCCATGCAAAACAAGTGCTTTAAAACTATCCAAATATTTCTTTCCCTTTAGTGGTACAACTTTCAGAATAGATATTTCTGTAATATCTTCAGATGGCGGATCCCTATACCCAATAAATCTACTATGTTTCCTCTGTGAAGAGAGGGAACAAGGCTTTCCTCACTGTGGCGAATTGCAGAGATGGCCAGACCTTTTTCCTACCTCTGAATGCATGCCTCCTTGCGGCATGATATTGTGGTTCTTCTCAGTAAGAGGCAGAGCCTCTTTCTCATCCTTGGATTTGCCCTTTGCCACATGACTGACTTGGGTCACTGGGAAGCATTGAAGCATCGTGGCTTTTGGAAGTTTGGTGCTCTTAGGGACCCTGTGGCCACCCCCATGAGAATGATCTGGGATAACCTGTTGGATGATGACACATGTGACCAAGTCATCGCCATTGTCCTTGCAGACACCACACTAACAGACATGTGAGGCCAGCTTAGACCATGTAGCCCCAGTTGCCTGCAGACACCAGCTGTATTGGCTTAGACCAGAATCAAGCTCTGGCTGACCCACAGTTTCATGAGAAATAAGAGAAGCTTGTTGTTTTAAATCACTAAATTTTAGCTGGTTTATGAGGTAGCAAAATTAACTTATATACCCCACAAACACAGAAAATTGGAAGCAATTTTCTGCTGTGAATCAAAAGGAAATGCAGGTACAAATGGGAAAAATCTCCTGAGGGATAGGCATATACACAGAGAGGAAAATTTGAGGATTTCTTATATAGTCAAACAAAAAATAATCAAACAAACAAACAAACAAAAATACCAGTGTTATGTGATGTAGCACCAGACAGCTTTCTCACCTGTGAGGTGCAGCTGCAGTCCCCACAATCTGATTGTGAGGAAATGGGTTTCTTGGTCACTGGAGATTTTCCAGAATCACAGATCACTGAACATAGGGATCATCTAGTCCAGTGGTTCTCATCCTTTCTAGTGCCTGGACCCTATGTGGCATTAATGGCTGCCCCTGTGTGGACAGAAGATGGCTGCCACAAGATGGCCAGCAGGGGAGGGCAGTTGGGGGCCACCATGTCAGCAGGGGAGGGCGGTTAGTAGTGACCAGGCAGCAGGGGAGGGCAGTTAAGGGCAATCAGGCCAACAGGGGAGCAGTTAAGTATCGATTAGGATGGCAAGGGAGTGGTTAGGTGGTGATCGGGCTGGCAGGCAGAAGCAGTTAAGGGCAATCAGGAAGGCAGGCAGGCGAGTGGTTGGGAGCCAGCAGTTCTGGATTGTGAGAGGGATGTCCGACTGCCCGTTTGCCCGTTTAGGCCCTGGGGTCCCATATTGGAGAGGGTACAGGCTGGGCTGAGGGACACCTCTTCCCCCCACCCCTGTGCATGAATTTCATGCACCGGGCCTCTAATTTATATAACAAACAGAATTCTCATGTGTTCTAGTGAGTAAAATTAGGCTTATTAATTAGACGTGCAGAGTGCCTGCTTTGTGGAAAGCCTTGTGTTGATGGAAAACACATATTAATAGCAAAAGTTTTTCCCTTCCCTTCCCCTTCTCTTTCCTTCCCTCCCTTCTTCCCCCTCTCCTCTCCTCCCCTTCTCCCTCCCTCTCTCCCTCTCTGCCTCCTCTCTCCCTCTCTTTTATTTCTCCTATTCTTCCTATCATGCCGTAATGCCAAAGCCTCCGGCAGGTTGCATCTTGAGAGCAAGAAAGCTTGACCTTACACGACACACTTACATTTTCCATGTGATTTATGTCACATAGATAAGGTCAAAGAGTAATTTTCAGGAATCACTTGAGAACATATTTCCACAGACTTCATTTCCAAGCCTCATGTAATTATCACAACAATGTCTAGATGGTTTTCAAACACAGCTGTGGCTGCCTTTTTTGGCTATCTCTTCTAGTTTTCACTAATAACGATTTGAGTATTTTTCTTTTGAAACCAGATGAAAGAAGAACTTTTTCAGCAGATTGAGAAGGAGTGGCAGGCTAAGCTGGCTCTGACTGCGAAGGCAATGAAAAAACCCACCTCTGACTGTCACAGCCAGACGGACCAGGTAGCCACCAAAGATGCTGTTTCCCAGGAGGAGATGGCGGTGGTGACGGAAGGACAGGAGCAGGATCGAGAGCAGGAAAAGGACAGAGCTATCAAGGCAGCCCTGAAGAAACTCGAGGTTGAGTTGGAACTCAAATATTGTGAAAAGGTTGCCAAACAGGTAATGGGTTTATTTTAGTAAAATTATTGGAACTGCTTGTCTATTAGCAAAAGCCTATCAAACGCTATCATCGCACCGGTTCCCATACTTTTCAATGTTTGTGCATTCTAGGGTAGTAGATTCCTATGCGGTTCCTAAAATTGTCCTCATGATGTTTCTGTTTTAAAAGCTGTTACCCCTCAACGTTTCCGTATATTCTTTCCGTTGACAAAATGTTTGCTCCTCTGAGGTTACTCTGAGCATTCAGAAAGCTGAGGTTAGCCCTAACTGGTTTGGCTCAGTGGATAGAGAATCAGCCTGCAGACTCAAGGATCCCAGGTTCGATTCTGGTCAAGGGCATGTACCTTGGTTTTGGGCACATTCCCAGTAGGGGGTGTGCGGGAGGTAGCTGATCCATGTTTCTCTCTCATTTCTAACTATCCCTCTCCCTTATTCTTGTAAAAAATCAATAAAATATATTTAGAAAAAAGAAAGATGAGGTTAAAGATGGTGGTTTTACAGCTGAATTAAACACAATTTAATTATGACTCTTTCCCGTCTTAACTGTATAGAAAACATTCCACCAACGTAGCTGTAGCTAAGCAAGCGCAAAGCGGAAGGTCTTTGACCGTGTTTGTGCTGAGGCTTGTGAAATAAGCAGGGACGCGGTCTGTAGATCCCATCTTCTGCCCCAGAGTGGTGCCCTTCCCTCCCCTGGACACACCCAGAAAGCTGTTTTCCTTTTAACTGGGGCTTATCACTCAATTTCCAAGAACTGTTATACCAAGAAAAGTACAGCTCTGTGCACACAGAATAAAGACGAGCGGTTTGTTTTATCAATTATAGCACTTCTTGAATTTTTTGGTCTCGGGCTACCTTTATATAAGAAATTTTTCAAAAACATCTATTCTAGATGTATTCGTATTCCGTCGTCTGTGAGAGCAGTGACACCACCACATAACGTGTTGCCCGGAGAATGACCCTGTTTCAACATGAGGGAACAAGAGTAAAAAAGATGGAGAATGTCTGAATATTGTTTTGAAAATGGTTTTGACCTCACAAACCATATGATAGGGTTTCTAGACCTTAGAAGTTCCTGGAACCTTTATATAATACTAGAGGCCTGGTGCACAAAATTCATGCACAGGGGTTGAGGGGTGTCCCTCAGCCCAGCCTGCACCCTCTCCAATCTAGGATCCCTCTCACTATCCAGGACTGCTGGCTCCCAACTGCTTACCTGCCTGCCTTCCTGATTGCCCCTAACTGCTTCTGCCTGCCAACCTGATCACCCCCTAACCACTCCCACGCTAGCCTGATTTATGTCTAACTGCTCCCCTGCCAGCCTGTTTGCCCCAACTTCCCTCCTCTGCTGGCCTGGTCACCCCTAACTGCCCTTACCTGCAGGGTTGATCGCCTCCAACTGCCCTCACTTGCAGGCCTGGTGCCTCCCAACTGCCCTCCCCTGCTGGCTATCTTGTGGTTGCCATCTTGTGTCCACATGGGGCAGCCATCTTGTGTGTTGGAGTGATGGTCAGTTTGAATATTACTCTTTTATTAGATAGAATTATTTGTTGTGTATTCATTATTTAAAACTATTATTAACAGTCTCAAGATAATAGCCTAAAGTAACATTTTGAAAAAAACATATTCAGCTTTTGCTGAATACTTGAAGACTCTGCCTGCTTGATAAATTGTTCTACATGATGTTGCAGGGCATCCTTAAAGTCTGGGAACATAGGCAAACCCATGTAATGGTATCGAGGATATCTTCCATCAGTTAAAATAACTTTCTGCAATGTTTACCGTGAGACTTGAACAGAGCAAGAAAATACTCTGTCAGCAAAGAGACATGTTTGAGCGTTCAGTTAGAAGCTCAAGTATAGCTCTTGTGAAGAAAAGCAAATAGCATAGTGTAGTAGAAAGGGAATTGCATATGAACTTTTTAAAGAATATAAATTTCTATAGGCACTTATCTTTCCCCCATATTTTTAACTCTTTGGAAATTACCTGGTACTGTATTTGACATTTTAGTGAGGAATACAGCCTCTTATATCAGATACACTTTTGTGTGTGGATATATTGTATGTGTGTGTGTATCTGTATATTTCAAAACAAGAGAATGAGGAATGATTATTTAATAAATGATCTTGTAATAGATTTATAAGCAGATTAGCCTTATAATTCATCAAGTCTTAGATTTTTGCCTGAATTGATATACTTACTACTCTTATTCTTTAGTCACAAACTCATTCTTGACTGCAGGAAAATATGCCAGGTATAAGGATCTAGACTGTATTGGTGTTTGTGTGTGCGTGTGCGTGTGCGTGTGCGTGTGTGTGTGTGTGTGTGTGTGTGAGTGTGTAGGGCATGAGGACTGAGAAGGGGGTAGGTGTACTGATTGGACAGCAGCTAGCACCAAGCAGCCCTCCTGTCTGTCTTCTCCTTTTCCTAAGATACATAGGGAAATGGCAATTGGTACTTTGTATAGAGCTTTCTAAAGTAGTACTGGCCATCACACATTTATAGGCCCTCACTTCCTGTTGTGGCATTTGCATGGGACACTACGGGAAGTTTAGGACAGATGGATTAGACTCCAGTATTTGGGGTAAGGGAAGGTACTTGAAGTCAGTTTTAACTGTGATGTAGTGAAATGCAGTGTAACATATACATGCCATCATAGTTGCTATTTGCAAATGGGGTCCTTTTGAAATTTTATACCCCCCTTTACATCTTTCTCTTGCAATATCCTGCAGGTAGAAACAGCTATGCAAAACGCTCGCCATCGATGGTTGGAAGAACTGCCCGAGCTCGCAGAGTACAAAGCACGTGTCAGAGCGGAACAGAAGCGGTGGGAAGAGCAGTATGAGGTCTTGGTGGCCAACCGGGTAAGGACTCCTCCCGGGAAGGGCCCTTTCCGCCCTCTTCTCTCGTCTCAGTCCTGGAAATTGGTGCCCATTCGCAGGGTTGTTGGAGGGTTAAATGTGATAATGCATGTTAAGTATTAGCTCAGAGTCTGGCCAGTGGTCCCTGTTCTCATTGTCATCAAGTAGCTCAGGGAGAGAGAATGTGTTTAGGAAATCGTGACACTCACAGAATCAGGAAGATAACCTTACCTGTGAAACTCCGTTTCACTCTGTCTTGCCAGATCTTTAGGAGAAATTGAGGACAGGTATTTATTTGTTCACTAGCTATTCAGTGTCCTTTCATCTGCTTAAATACTGTTTTTTGTTCTGTGTCAATAGTCTTCTTATAACATCTTATAACTTACTAGAGGCTCGGTGCACGAGATTCGTGCGGGGGGGGGGGGTATGTCCCTTAGCCTGGCCTGTGCCCTCAGGGGATGTCCAATGAAGGGAGCAGGCCTAAGCTGCAGTCGGACATCCTTAGCACTGCCGCAGAGGCGGGAGAGGCTTCTGTCACGGCCGCTGCGCTTGCCAGCTGTCAGCCCTGCTTGTGGGTGGGAGTGCATTGGCCACCAAGGGGCAGTTGAGCGTCTGCCCCCTGGTGGTCAGTGCTCATCATAGCGACCGGTTTTTCAGTCGTTTGGTCGATTTTCATATTACCCTTTTATTATATAGGGTTCTCCTTGGTAAATAGTCAATCCAACTCTCCTTTTCAGAGATCTTATGTTCCTTCACTGTAATCATTTTTATTCTTCCAGCTTAATTTCCTAGTGTAAATCAATTCTCATCAAAATGCCATTGAACTGAACATAGTTTTGAAAATG
This sequence comes from Vespertilio murinus, assembly GCA_963924515.1. NCBI lineage: Eukaryota > Metazoa > Chordata > Mammalia > Chiroptera > Vespertilionidae > Vespertilio > Vespertilio murinus. The sequence goes on along the minus strand of OZ004704.1, from coordinate 161,875,211 downwards.
GACCCTATGATTCTAAAATTTATTGGAAGACTAAACGGACCATATATATATATATTTTTTTAATGTTCTAGAAAAGAAGTAGTAGTCCAACCCCAACACAGAATATATTGGAAAGCAATAATTCTGATAGTAGAGAATCACAATTATAACATTATTTTTCATTCAATAAAATAAAGACTTCAGAGTTAGGCCCAACTATGAATAAAACATCAGTAAATTATTTCAAAAATGACAGAATGATAAATAATATTATAATAAACACTCTTCTAATAGCCAGATAACACTTGGGGAAAATTAAGTTTACCTACACCCTGCATTGCCATAAAATCTAGGTTGATTAAAGAGTTTTGTTTTTTTATTTTCCATTGATTTTTTAAAATTTCTATTTATTGCCGAAACCGGTTTGGCTCAGTGGTAGAGCGTTGGTCTGCGGACTGAAAGGTCCCGGGTTCGATTCCGGTCAAGGGCATGTACATTGGTTGTGGGCACATCCCCGGTAGGGAGTATGCAGGAGGCAGCTGGTCGATGTTTCTCTCTCATCGACGTTTCTAGCTCTCTATCTCTCTCCCTTCCTCTCTGTAAAATATATTAAAAAAATTTTTCTATTTATTGTTGAAAGTATTATAGATGTCTCCTATTTTTCCCCATTGACCCCTCCACATCTGTTACCCCCTAGGCCTTCCATTGATTTTTAGTGAGAGTAGACGAGAGGGAGAGAGAGAGAGAAAGAGAGGAAGAAAGAGAGGAAGAAAGAGAGAGGAACATCGATGTGAGAGAGAAACATAGATTGATTGCTTCCTGCACACACCCCATTTGAGAGCAGGTATGAAACCTGCAACCCAGGTACGTTTCCTATACTGGGACCCTTTGGTTTTCAGGCCGACACTCTAACCACTGAGCAATGCCAGCCAGGGGTAAGGAGTTATTTTTTAAAATTAAATCAGATATTTCAGATATGTATCATAATAAAATTTGAGGCAACAGACTCAGTAGCAAAGACAAATAGGATAAAATATGTACAAACCTTTAAAACATTTTTACTTGAAATAAAAAGTAATAAAAGAAGATGATAAAAATAAGGAAAATAAATGAATCAAACAGGAGCATCATTACTAGTATATGTTAAGAAAACAAGCATCCATAAATAAGTGTGCCAAAGATATCCTATATAATAAAGAGATAATATGCAAATTGATCATCATTCCAACACACAAGATGGCCATACCCATGTAGTCAAAGATAGCTGCCCCCATGTGGACACAAGATGACTGTCAGGGGAGGGCAGTTGAGAGGGACCAGGCCTGAAAGGGAGGGCAGTTGCAGGGGGACCAGGCCTGCAGGAGAGTACAGTTGGGCAGAACCAGGCCTACAGGAGAGGGTAGTTGGGGGGAGGGGACCAGACCAGCAAGGGAGAGAAGTTAGGGGCTATGAGGCTGGCAGGGGAGGGCAGTTAGGGGCAATTGGGATGGCAGGGGAGGGCAGTTAGGAGTGATCAGGCTGTCAGGAGAGGGCAGTTAGGGGCCATTGGACAAGCAGGGGAGCAGTTAAGTGTTTATCCGTCTGGCAGGGGAGTGGTTAGGAAGTTATCAGGTTGGCAGGCAGAAGCAGTTAGGGGCAATCAGGCTGGTAGGCAGGCAAGCAGAGTTGGGAGCCAGCAGTCCTGGATTGTGAGAAGGATGTCTGACTGCCCAGGTAGTCAGACATCTCTCAAGGGGTCCCAGATTGGAGAGGGTGCAGGCTGGGCTGAAGGGGACACTCCACCCCCCCTTCATGAATTTTGTGCACCAGGCTTCTAGTGAACAAATAATCTTTATGAGAATTCCAAAGAGCAAAAACCAATGGAAAAACATTCATACCTACCAGATTGGAGACATGCAAACTAAGCCAAACTTCTGGTGCCATTTTGTGCCAAATGTATAGATCCTCTCTTCTTAGCTGTGATACACAAAACATCACGGATTGTAGTATCAAGCATGTGCTACTGTACCAGTGTCACAACCACTTTGGATAATAACGTGCATGACAGACATTATAAATGATTCACATGTTGTATTTGTAATCTTATTCCACTTAATTACTTAAGGAAATAATCCAACATAAATAAAAGTGTTTTAATCTAGCTTTAAGTCATGTGGCAGTACCTGGGTGTTTACTACATCATTCTCTATACTTCTAGTTTGTTGAAATAGTTCAAAAGGAAATTTAGGAGGCAGAGAGAAAGAGGAAATAATAGGATATTACGCATATGTGTCTCATGGCTGAAGAGTAATAACGTTGGGTAGAATATAGAAAATAGAAAAGAGGTCATTCCTTAAGAATGCAGAGCCCTGCACATATGTGGATGCAGAAATATAGAGACGAGAGAGGACAGTATGTTGCTTCTCAAACTTGAGCAGGCACGAGTCACCTGGAGGGTTTGTTACAGCAGATTCCTGGGCTTTCCTCCTGGAAATCTGATTTGGAGGGTCTCAGTGAGACCTGAGAATTTGCATTACAGACAGGCTCCTCGCTGACATGACACCGCTGGTCTTTGGACCACACGTGGGTGGAAGTTGCACGACTGAGATAGTTATTCAGCCACAGAACAATGTTAGCATGTTGGGCATCCATCCTCAAACCACAGGAGGCGGGCAAGGTCCAGTTTCCTAGCCCTGGCTAGAGAGGCAAGTCTTTGCAGGATTAGAGTGTTGATCAAGTGTGTGGAAATTTAAAGCCATTTCCCAGAGTCAAGTAGTAGTCAGGTTGGTTTGGCGGTCCCCACACTTTGCCGCGCATTGGAAAACCTTGAAGATTTTTAAAAAATATGTTGTTGCCTGGCTCCCACTCCCACACTTTATGTTCTGTCTACTTGGTATGGGGTGTGGCTCGGGCATCGGGATTTTTAGGAGGTGCTTAGGTGACTCAGATATGCAGCAATGTTGCTGAAACCGGTTTGGCTCAATGGATAGAGCATTGGCCTGTGGACTGAAAGGTCCCAGGTTCGATTCTGGTCAAGGGCATGTGCCTTGGTTGCTGGCACATCCCCGGTGGGGGGTGTGCAAGAGGCAGCTGATTGATGTTTCTCTCTCATCGCTGTTTCTAGCTCTCTATCTCTCTCCCTTCCTCTCTGTATAAAATCAATAAAAAACAAAACAAAACGAATATGCAGCAGTGTTGGGAACCACTGAGTCAACAAATGCCGTCCGATGCTCCTTATAAAATTTATGTGAGAGGATGTGTGCTTTCGGTGAGCTTGGGCCGCCTACCCACAGTCCGTAGGGTCCACTACCTCCGCCTGCCCCCTGGCAGGGATTCCCAGGCATCCATTGTGACATGACCTGTTTTCTCTAAAGCTTTCTTTAAACATGTTTCATACATAACTAAACCACTCTGCTGTTAGCAAAAGAATTTTACTGTGATTTCTTTGAGGGTTTCTTTTAGTAAAGTAATTCAAATGCAATGACCTCAAAATTTTAAATTATCATATGCAACTATTTGAGAGCACATACAATTGAATAAAGATACATAACGTGTTTACAAATCTGTATAGGTGAAGATGTTTGCTATCCTATCTAAAAAAGAGGGAATATGCCCTAACCCAGTGGTCAGCAAACTCATTAGTCAACAGAGCCAAATATCAACAGTACAACCATTGAAATTTCTTTTGAGAGCCAAATTTTTTAAACTTAAACTTCTTTTAACCGCCACTTCTTCAAAATAGACTCACCCATGCCGTGGTATTTTGTGGAAAAGCCACATTCAAGTGGCCAAAGAGCCGCATGTGGCTCTCGAGCTGCAGTTTGCCGACCACGGCCCTAACCAGTTTGGCTCAGTGGATAAAGTGTTGGTCTGTGGACTGATGGGTCCCAGGTTCAATTCTGGTTAAGGGCATGTACCTTGGTTGTGGGCACATCCCCAGTAGGGGGTGTGCAAGAGGCAGCTGGTCAATGTTTCTCTCTCATCGATGTTTCTAGCTCTCTATCCCTCTCCCTTCCTCTGTAAAAAGTCAATAAAATATATTTTAAAAATAAATAAATAAAAAAAGAGGAAATATGCTAATTTCCCTCATGCTGTCACAAAGATGGCAGCACCCACAGCCAATAAGGAAGGAATATGCTAATTGATTGCCCAGCCCTCAAAGATGGCAGCACCCACAACCAATAAGTAGGGAATATGCTAATTGACTGCCAAGACCTCAAAGATGGCGGTGCCCAGTCCCTTTAGCCACACTGGGTTGGCAGGCATGAGGCAAGGCCTGGGGGTGGGCCCAGCTTCTCCGTGTGCCTGCCTCCAGAGTCCTCCAGCCCCCTCAAACCTCCAGCCGCCCATGGCCAGCTTGAGGTGCAGGAAAACCTTGGATGGCGGCTGCCCAGCCACCCAGGGCCACCCGATGCTCAGGTAACCAGGGCTGGCCGAGGCTTGTGTTGCCGGCAGTGGCAGCAGCAGAGGTGTGATGAGGCCTTCCCCTGATCGCTGGGTCCCCTCCGGCCCCTGAGGGCTCCCGAACTGTGAGAGGGGGAAGGCTGGGCTGATGGACCCCCTCCAGTACATGAATTTTCATGCACTGGGCCCCTAGTAATTACATAATAGAAAATTTAGTAAGCAGATAGCTTATCTCAGCATAAGGATCAAAAATGTAGTATTAATCTAGGTCAAACCTTTGGAGATGCCCAATTCTTTTAACACTTTGTATTCTAATGACTTTTTGGAGTCATTCAGTGGATTTTAGAACTAAAAGGGATTCAAGGTCATTATCCAGTTTGCTCGTTATATAGATGAAGACACCAAATGCTAAAGAAATTGACTTTTCCAAGTTCAAGAATCCAAAAGCAACAATAACTACATAACATTATTGAGTCCTTATTATTTGCTACACTGTGGGCTAAGTGCTTCAAATGGGTTATCTCTGTCATTTAATCCTAAAATAACTCTTTCATGTAGGCATGGTAATTATCCCTATTTTATTTATTTATTTGTTTATTTATCTATCTATTTATTTATTTTGTAATCCTCACCCAAGAAACATGGATTGGTTGCCTCCCATATTATGCCCTGACTGGGAATCAAAGCCACAACCTTTTGGTGTATTGGAATCACACTGCAGCCAACTGAGCAACCGGGCCAAGGCTATCCCGATTTTATTGCTGAGGAAACTGGGGCTCTAAGAATTTGAGGAATGGGCCTGAGGTCGCAAAGCTAATTCGTGAGATACCTAGGCAGTTGGTCTCCGGAGCCCTCTCTGATACACGCTCTGCTGTTCTCGGCAGGATCAGAGCCAGAGCCCAGGTGCTCTGATTCCCTGTTACCTTTTGGTTACATACTCTGTTTTCTGTGATCTACTATTTCTGTTCTGTTATAAAAGAAAGTTAACCGTAAAGGGGGGAAAATAACCTTTTCTGTGTGCTATTGGCATTTAATGAACTGCTTTACTATTAAAATTGCATTCAAATACAATTATGTTTGTCAGCAAGTAATTATGCAGGTATGTGTTATATTCCTGAATAACAATAAGATTTCCTTATGAGGCTGCTTTTGCTTTATGCAAATGATGCTTAATTTGTTTTGGGGGTTTAAATAAAACTTGAGACTGCATCTGTATAAAACAAGGGATATGGAATTTTTCCTAAAAATTAGCAGTCAATTAGAATTTTCCTAAAATTGGTTTTGAGTAAATAATTACGAATGCATATTTTTGGTCAGTTTAAAGTTCTAATTCTTGCCAAGGTCTGTTTGGCTCAGTGGTAGAGCGTCGGTCTGTGGACTGAAAGGTCCCGGGTTTGATTCCGGCCAAGGGCTTGTACATTGGTTGCGGGCACATCCCCGGTAGGGGGTGTGCAAGAGGCAGCTGGTCGATGTTTCTCTCTCATCGATGTTTCTGGCTCTCTCTCTCTCTCCCTTCCTCTCTGTAAAGTATCAATAAAATATATATTTAAAAAATAATAAAGTTCTAATTCTTCATAAAGAAACTGTGCTTAGTTTAGTTTTTGTTTTTTATTAATCCTCACCGGAGGACACTTTTTCCATTGATTCCTTTTATCTATATTGATTGATTTCAGAGAGGAAGGGAGAGGGAGAGGGAGAGATAGAAACATCAATTATGAGAGAGAATCATTGCTCCACACTGGGGATTGAGCCTGTAATCCTGGGTATGTGCCCTGACTGGGAATTGAACCGTTACCTCCTGGTTCATAGGTTGATGCTCAACCACTGAGCTCAACCATTGGGCTCCACTGATTATTTAGAGAGCGTGAAAGATAAGGGAGGAGAAGGAGAGAAAGAGAGAGGGAGAGAGAGAGAGAGAGGAGAGAGAGGAGAGAGAGAGAGAGAGAAACATTATATAAGAGAGACACATCAATTGGCTGCCTCCTGCAAGCTACCCAGACCAGGGCTGGAAACTGAACCTGAAACCCAGGTACGTGCCTAGACCAGGAATCGCACCCGTGACCCTGTGGTGTGCAGGCCGACGATCTGACCTCTGAGCTGTGCTAGCCAGGCCAGATATTTTAAATAACTTAAGATAAAATGTTAGGTGACTTAAAATGAAGGCAAAGATTCTTAAGTATAGTGTAAGAATGTTTTAGGAATAATATCTAAATTCACTGTTTCCCCTTAATTTTGATTCTAAATCTCTTACTAAGTTCAGAGGTTAACCCAAATAATTACTTTTAAAAAGTTATTAATGAGGAGACTTAAAGATTTTTAAATGTTCATTATGTCCTTTAGATATTGTTTGCTGTTTCTGAAGCTAAAGAGAAGTGGAAAAGCGAGCTTGAAAATATGAAGAAAAATGCAACACCTGGAAAGGAATTGGAGGAGAAGATCCTTTCTCTTCAGAGAGAGCTGGAACTGAAGGACGAGGAAGTCCCCGTGGTTGTCAGGGCCGAGCTGGCAAAGGCCCGGAGTGAATGGAACAAAGAGAAGCAAGAAGAAATCCACAGAATTCAAGAACAAAATGAGCAAGATTACAGACAATTTTTAGATGATCATCGAAATAAAATTAATGAGGTGCTTGCAGCAGCTAAAGACGACTTTCTGAAACAGAAAGCCGAACTGCTCCTCCAGAAGGAGACAGAGCTGCAAACCTGTCTAGACCAGAGTCGCAAGGAGTGGGCTGTGCAGGAAGCCAGGCGGGTCCAGCTGGAAATCTGTCAGTACGAGGAGGACATTCTGACTGTCCTTGAACTTCTGCTAAAGGATACCCCGAAGGAGCAAGCCTCTGACTCAGAGAACAAGCAACTCTCAGAACTCTTGTCGATGTGTTCTTCAAAGTGGGCGTCTGTGCGATATTTTGAAAAACTAAAGGCCTGCATCCAGAAAGCACTTCAAGATATGCTCTCCCTTCTTACGGAAAATGCCAGCTCAGGATGGGAAAAGGTATGTGCCCAGAAAGTGAAAAGAGCTGTTAAACATCACAGGGTGATTGTAGAAGTTGCATACGGTATTTTTTCCTATCATTTTACAGGTGTAATAAATACTTGTGTGTTTTTTTAACCAGTAGTTTAAAAAAACTTTTTGTAACAAATCCAAAGCATTGCATCCTCTCCCCTCCCCTCCAAAATAACATTACTTCTTCATAGTGCCATAAATATTGAGGCAGAGCTTTTAACCCCCAGACATCTTTTTTTCCTAAAAAAAAGTGTATGCTATTCTTTGTAAGGGCCTGAGATTTCAGAAACTGAATAACTCTCCTTCCTATTTTGTTTTTTCGGCATTGCCACTCCCAAGAAATATGCATCGTATTAAAGTAGGGTTTCTTAAGAGTTTCTAAAGAGTTTAGAAACCTATTTCTTGCCCTCAAGGGATTTATATCTCATGGAGGCAAAAAAGTGCCAAACAAGTACAAAGAATATTAATGTAGGAACAAGCCAGTAGAGGCGTGGCTTGCTCACACACACTCGGAAGCCCAGTTTGGCTGGTGTACCGTGTAATGAAATCATTGTTTCCTTCTCATTGTGTAAGTACTTCCTGACACCAGCTTTGAGTTTGTGGAACAGTTGATAAAATCAAAGTCTTTGCTCCCTTATGATTGAAGAAATTTGGTATGAGTGAAAAATTCAGAATGATATTCTAGGCACTGTGACCAGCCAGTTTCAACATTTGTACTTAGAGGAAGAAAAAACAAGCCAGTATTATAAGGTTTGTCTGATAGAAGAGTTGAGATATAAGTTCATTCTGTCAGATAGCATGATTAAAAATTTTCAAGGCAAGAATTGAACATTTGGTATTATTAATACCTCCTGGAAAGAGTCATAAGCTAGGAAAGAAATCTGAATTCCAGGCCCATACATGGGGATAACTAACATATAGTATTGTTTATCATCTGAAAAAGAAAGTACAGATCCCTTGGGTACAGCTCAGCCTTTCTGCATCCCAGAATTGTAGAGCTGAAGAAACCTGAGAGATCAGTCCCACCCCACCCCGTTTCACTCCTGTCATTTTTATGTTTTTGTTTTTTCTTTTAAATGAGTTTTTATTGATTTTAGACAGAAAGGAAGGGAGAGGGAGAGAGAGTTAAAAACATTGATGAGAGAGAAACATCAACACTAATTGGCTGTCTCCTGCATGCCCCCTATGGGGTTTGAGCTTGCAACTTGGGGATGTTGCCCTGACCAGGAATCAAACCAATGACTTCTGGGTGCATAGGTCAACACTAGAGCATCGGCCTGCTTCCCTAACCACTTAGCAACACCAGCCAGGCTCCAATTGATATTTTTACTACTAGAGGCCTGGTGCACAAAATTTGTGCGGGGTGGGGGGGTAGAGGGTGGGAGGGGGGCGTGTCCCTCAGCCCAGCCTGCACCCTCTCCAATCTGGGACCCTTCAGGGGATGTTTGACTGCCAGTTTAGGCCCAGTCCCCCAGGAATTGTCAGACATCCCTCACAATCTGGGATAGCTGGCGTCTAACCGTTTGGCTGCCTGCCTGCCTGATTGCCCCTAACCTAAGGTGACCAGACGTCCCTCTTTTGGAGGGATAGTTTCGATTTTTAATAATTTGTCCCGTGTCCCGTGGTATTTTTAAAAAGTCCAGATTTTTGGAAAGATTTTTTCGGCATTGCCACTCCAAGATTTTTCTTTCCAAAAATCAGGACTGTTTTAAAATGCCGCAGGGCATGGGACAAATTGTTAAAAAGTGGGACTGTTGCGCAAAAAGTGGGACATCTGGTCACCTTACCCTAACCCCTTCTGCCTGCCAGCTTGATCACCCCCTAACCACTCCTCTGCTGGCCTGATTAACACCTAACTTCTCCTCTGCCGGCCCAATCACCCCCAACTGCCCTCCCCTTCCAACCTGATGGCTCCTAACTACCTTCCCCTGCTGGCTTGATCTCGCCCCCAACTGCCCTTCCCTGCTGGCCTAATTGCCCCTAACTGCCTATGCCTGCCTGATCACCCCTAACTGCCTTCCTCTGCCAGCTAATTTGGTTCTGGTTGGTCCGTTTCTATGCCAGTCAGTGTCAAAAGCTCTGCCTCCTAGACAGCCATCGATTCTTCACAGTTGACCCAGATTTGGTTCTGATTGGTAAGTTTCTATGCCAGTCAGCATCTTAGGGCCTGATCATAAAGGCGGGGCTGATCAGCAGCCACCCAGGCTCCTGGCGAGCTGCTGACCTCTGGGAGAGAGAGAGGCTAATTTCCCTGTTTCCCTATCTGCGCTGTGTCACTTAGCCACAATTCCTGCTGGTTTTTACAACCCAAAGTTATGGGGATTTCTCTTCCTGGCACTGGAACCCTGGGCTGACAGTTTTGATGTGGAGCTGAGTGGAAGGCCTTCTTAATCAAGATATCCATCCCAACTGAAAACACGTATTGGACCAGCCCATTCTGCGCCTCTGCCCCATCTACCAGTCTCAGTGTGGTTTCTTTAAATTTTCTAGTTGGAGGGCTTTCATTCAGTCAGATTTTAGGCATTTCTGAATGATGGTTGTTCTATATTTTAGTTGTAATTTTGATGGGTTGTGGGAGGTGGTGAGCACTATGTTTACCTAAGCCACCATCTCTTCTCTATAGCTCAAATCTGATATTTTAAATTACTGATTTCAAAAGATGTTATTACCTACTAGTTGCTTTCAATTTAAGAGTAATTGGGTGAGACTCCTTCCCCCAAGAAAATATAACACCTTTCTTTTACCATTAATATGAAATCAAACCCGGGGTCTTTTTATAGGGCTTATAATTGTGCAAGCAGTGTAAGATCATTTGTATGACTCAATGTGGCTTACATGTCTCTGGAGACAGAATCACGTAATTTGGCTAAGAGCTTAGACTTTTGCGGCTTTAGTTGGGTGGGATCAGATTCCATTCCCGAGAAAAGGGTGGCTTTGAAATGCCTAATCTGGCGTTTGTCACAGAGTAATAATGACTTTTGCTCTTTTAAAGCTAACTCATTTCAGAACCTTGAGGTAAAGCAGTGATTATAAATTTGCAGTATAGGTGCCATAAATGTGAAGAGCTGTGATTGATGATTTATTAAATTTATAGTTTTTAGGGCTGTTCATGAAAATTAAAACAGGAACACCAATCAACAGGTATATATTAAATAAGTCTCATTAAAAAAAAATGCCGAAACCTGTTTGGCTCAGTGGATAGAGCGTCAGCCTGTGGACTGAAGGGTCCCAGGTTTGATTCTGGTCAAGGGCATGTACCTTGGTTGCGAGCACATCCCCAGTAGGGGGCGTGCAAGAGGCAGCTGATCGATGAGTCTCTCTCATGGATGTTTCTAACTCTCAGTTTTTACTTATATATCAATAAAATATATTTTTAAAAAATTAAAATAATTTAGATGATCAAAGGGTTTTTTAAAATGGAAAGGGTGGTCTTAGCTGGTTTGAGTCAGTGGATAGAGCATCAGCCTGCAGACTGGGGGGTCCCAGGTTTGATTCCAGTCAGGGGCAAGCGCCCTGGTTGCAAGCTTGATCCCCAGTAGGGGGCATGCAGAAGACAGCTGATCAGTGATTCTCATCATTGATGTTTCTGTCTCTCCATCTTCTTTCTTCTCTGAAATCAATAAAAATGTTTAAAAACAAAATAAATACAATGGAAAGGATGAAATGAATTAAAAAATCAATTGTCCAAGGAAATGCACATATCAAAATATATTAACATAACATTTCATAGTTGATAAAAGAAAAGAGAAATATCAATTGGAATAAAAATTTCAAACAGACTTAAGGATGTGCATTCTATCTTTTCTTACCACCAAAGTCAAGTCAAAGGTAAGACCAAAAAGTGCTTCCTAAATTTTTTTTTGTTGTTGTTATCTTAGCTTTTCTCCACTTTTGAAATTGGAAACATTAACTGGGGCTCCATTCTTATTACTCCTTTTGGCCTCAGCCCCATCTGTGTCCTCTTGAATGCTCAGAATTTGCCTCTTCTCTTTACTTGCTGATCTCTGCTTGTGGTGGGCATCTTAGGTAGGTTTCCTGACAGTCAGTTAAATGAGTTTCTCATAATCAAAATAAAGGCTTCTAGAATCAAGCATATACTAGTATAATGTGTTTTAAGTAATTAAACAAGAGAGCCCTCTCAAGATCATTCTTTGGGATTTAGTAGTTGTCCAAAATCTGAAAATACTACCTTAAAAGAATGTCTCACCACGAATTAATTTAGTGCTGTATCGCCTGTAATACAGAACTAGAATGCAGAAAGTGTTCAATACGTGTTAGTGAAGAAATGGTCTTGTGAAAAGTGCTTCATTTAGGTGAGCCTCAGTTTCTCTCTTTAAAAAAAATATTTTATTGATTTTTTTTACAGAGAGGAATGTAGAGGGATAGACAGTTAGAAACATCGATGAGAGAGAGACATCGATTAGTTGCCTCCTGCACAGCCCCCCCTGGGGATGTGCCTGCAACCAAGGTACATGCCCTTGACCAGAATCGAACCTGGGACCTTTTAGTCTGCAGACCGATGCTCTATCCACTGAGCCAAACCAGTTTCGGCCTCAGTTTCTCTCTCTCTTTTAAAAAAAAAAATATTTATTGATATTTTACAGAGAGGAAGGGAGAGAGATAGAGAGCTAGAAACGTCGATGAGAGAGAAACATCAACCAGCTGCCTCTTGCACACCCCCCACTGGGGATGTGCCCGCAACCAATGTACATGCCCTTGACCGGAATCGAACCCGGGACCCCTCAGTCCACAGACCGACGCTCTACCACTGAGCCAAACCGGTTTCGGCCTCAGTTTCTCTTTTTAACATTGGGATTTAGCTGGCCTTCCTTTCAAAATGGTTGCATGTATTAACATATTTAGAAACATGGCATATTTATGTAAGTTAAAAAAATTTTTTTTTTTACTGTTGTTATTTTACTTTCAATTCATGGAAGGCAAAAGGTCAGTGTTGTAATTTCTAATGAATTTGATTCCTGCTGCAGTGAAAATGTTCTGGATTTTCAAGAGCAATTTTGATTTCACCTAGTCCGTCCAATGGTTTGATCACATAAACTATTAAAATACTTTAAATTCACCAAAACCGGTTTGGCTCAGTGGATAGAGCGTCGGCTTGCAGACTGAAAGGTCCCAGGTTCGATTCCGGTCAAGGGCATGTACCTTGGTTGCAGGCACATCCCCAGAAGGGGGTGTGCAAGAGGCAGCTGATTGATGATTCTCTCTCATTGATGTTTCTAACTCTCTATCTCTCTCTCTTCCTATCTGTAAAAAATTAATTTAAAAAAATACTTCAAATTCATATGTATCTCCTATCTGTCTTATAGTTGGCTGCCAGTCCTCTGCCAGATAATATTCTAATTTGGAAAATTAGAGAGACTAGTTTGTAGTAATGACAGTATTTACATTAACACAATAGAAAAAATATTGGTGATAGTTTAGGCAAGATTTGTTTCAGGGTGATGTGTATGTGTATGTGTTTTAATATTAGCATGTCAAATAGAGAATTGTGTGAAGACCTTTTTTAGTAGGCATTAACTGTAAAGCTAATTTGTTTCAGAGAAATATGGGTGTCACTGGGCGAGGAGACTTTGGAACCCTCATTGTCCTTCCTGCACCCACGACTGGACACCACGCTCCGACCTCGGCCTCAAAACAGACAGAAGCAGAAGCTGGTAATGGGGTTTAATTCCTACTGATCTTTGTAACATTCATGACCACAGTTCCAGAGGGCTGCTTTCAAGATAAAAGGAGAGCAGAGATGTATATAGTTTTTGAGTGAACCAATGTGTAATGTTACTCCTACTTGATGTGTGTCCTCCCCCTAAATTTCATTTTGCATTTAGAAGACAAAGTTGCCGTAGGCCCTCTATTTTTCATGGTCTTCCCTCCATTCAGAAGTGATTCTGTTTAGAAGGAGAATAATGAGAATTTTAATGGCACAATCATGTTTTTATTTCCTGGCTTTATTGAGAATCAAGGGTTTCGCATAAGAACACTGACAAATACCGGATAGTTTTTCATTCACATTACTGGTTTGTTTCAACCATTTTTTTCTTTTTAAAAAATATATTTTTATTGATTTCAGAGAGGAAAAGAGAGGGAGGGGTAGAAACATCAGTGATGAGAGAGAATCATTGATTGGCTGCCTCCTACAACCCCCCACCCCAACCCGTTGGGGATTGAGCCCACATCCCGGACATGTGCCCTTGACTGGAATCGACCTTGGGACTCTTCAGTCCACAGGCCAACACTCTATCCACTGAGCCAGACCAGCTAGGGCTCAACCATTTTTTTAATGGAAATGTTCCTGATTAGGAGTTTTCTGGTTTATTTGTGAGTTTCTTGTGGGCAGGGCCAGTGTTTTTATCTCTTCCTCCCCCAATAGAGTGAATGACACAGAATTTGCGTTTCTTGAGAATTGACAGTTTGACTTTTCCTTAATGTCTTAGAATTGTCATTATGAAAAAGAAGTAGTGTGCTGTATTACAGCCTCTTGACGTTTTCAGAGGTCACAGAGGAATACAGGGCTTATATTCACCGAGCTTTGGAGCTAGGCTTGGCATGTCTTTCAGCAGCTTTCATCCCTTAGAGGAGATTGACCCCTTGCAGCCTGCTCCTCCCCCGCTACCTCCACACACACCAACACATGCACACTCTCTCTGTAACCTGAGAAGAACTAAGAATTGCCAGAGCAAATCATACGTACCAAGCCAATAACCGTAGTTTCCACACATTTCTAACCCAGTAGGCAGTATTACCAGATCCTTAGAGAACCTCTGCCTTGCCTAAGACGTCAGTCAGCAGTATTTTTCTCATTGTGCCCAGGTCTTTCCCCCTTACTTCGAGGTTCTAGATAGTTGAGAATATCTAATTGCTAATTAGGTGCCTGGTAATAATACCACCTTAATTTATATCTTGCTTCTTACTTTTCAGTGTCATTTTATGTCTGCTGTTATATTTGGAATGGCCTGAGAATCACATTTTTGTGTGTGAAATGAGTAGTTTGGCTTTGGGAAATCCTGCCAATATGAGAGAAATTAGACTAAGTCAAATCAGACTATAAACAAATTTATTTTTCTTTCTTCGGTCTTTTCCCCTAAAAACAAACACATTAACAAATTCATTACAAAGGCTTACATAACCCAAAACATATAGTAAGAGATAAAGTCCTTTACAATCCATCTCCCAGAGTGCTCCTATTGACTGTTTGGTTATAGTCTTCTAACATCTCATTATTTTTAAGAGTAATTTAAATATTAATTATTAAGTAGTTGGCAGAATACAAAAAATACATGTAATGCTTATATAAGTTATGAGGGCTGACAACCAGGAACCCACTTTAAGACTTACTAGAACATTACCAATACTGTTAGAGCCTGCTCCCTCCAGTTTGTGTAGTTATGTATCTATTTGTTTGTTTGTCCACCCATCCATTTGCCTATCTGCTTACCAACTTGCCTACCTATTTGTCCATCCATCCATCCATCTATTCCATTTTTGGTAGGATTATTGGTATGAATCATGAATTCATATTTTTAAAAACATATATTTTAAAAATATGTTTTATTGACTTTTTAGAGAGAGAGGAAGGGAGAGAGATAGAAATATTGATGAGAGAGGACCATCATCGATTAGCTGCCTCCTGCATGCCCCCTCCTGGGGATGGACCCACAACTTGGGCATGTGCCAGGTGACCTCTTGGTTCCTGGGTCAATGCTCAACCACTGAGCCACACCAGCCGGGCTAATATATATTTTATAATTCATTATTATACTTGGTGTTCAAATTCAGCCAATAGAACCTCTTCAAACTGACTCCCATGCTATATATTTCAGTAATTTCTTACTTTCTGGTATAACAAAGTACTCTAGCCTCATCTTGTACATACCCATTCCCAGTTCTAGAGTCAGCCATTTCTTGAAGATTTCAGGTCCTTTTTAGTGGGGAATTGTATTCAGTACTAAAGCATTATTTTTCATAGTAATTTTTAAAAAGATGGTTTTATTCAATTTTGCACATTAAAATACTAAGTCTCAGAGAGGTTAAGTAATATTCTCCCAGTCACAGAGCTAGTAAATAGTGGAAACAGGATTTAAACCCAGGTCTTTCCCTTAAGCATCATACTTTTTACAGTTATACTGTAACTTTTAGTTATGTCATTTGGTCTCCTTTTCCCCTCTTTCCCTCTCCCTCCTCCCCTCCCTCCCTCGTACCCTTCCATGTAGTTCTTAGTCTAGATTGATATAAAGGTTTGCTCTCATTTAATTTTTGCAGATAATAAAAAGAACCCTGAAATTAGAGGTTCATGCTGTGGACACAGCTTCCAAGAACTTGAAAAGTCAAAGCAGGAATGCCAAGATCTGAAAAGAAAACTGGAGAAATGCTGCAGGCATCTTCAGCATTTAGAAAGGAAGCACAAAGCCGTAGTGGAAAAAATCGGAGGTAGGCATTGAAGGTAGCACTGCTTCCGGTAGAAATCTCTCTGGTCCTTGTGGAAATGCTCAGGTGTGACATTTTAGTTAATAGGCACTGATTCTCTATGGGAGTTCATGGAAACTAATTTGGACCTTTTCCCCCCTAACCAAATTATTACTGAACTCAAAAGGGGAAAATTGGAGCGCTGATGAAAAGGTCACATTCCTTTCTTCCCTTTTTTTTAAAAAACATTTTTTAATGTATTTTTTTAATTGATATTTTACAGAGAGGAAGAGAGAGAGATAGAGAGCTAGAAAGGTTGATGAGAGAGAAACATCGACCAGCTGCCTCTTGCACACCCCCTACTGGGGATGTGCCCGTAACCAATGTACGTGCCCTTGATCGGAATCGAACCCGGGACCTTTCAGTCCACAGACCGACGCTCTATCACTGAGCCAAACCGGTTTTGGCCCTTTCTTCCCTTTTTGACCAAAGAGATACTGAGTGCCCATCATGTGTCAGGCATCATTGTAAGTGCATTGGGCAGAATTCCAGTTTCGATGGAGATGTGCAAGACTGTTCTTTCCTTCAAGAAGCTTCTTATCAAGTGAGGAGAATTGAAAACAAATTAATCAATAATTGCAGCATTGAGTGCTCCTGGCAAACTCAGAAGAAAAGATGTTAATCAACTCCTCCTCCTGTTTCGAGTTAAGGGAGCTGTAAAAGGTGAAGGTCTTTGCCAAAGAGAACAGCATTCCAGGCAGAGGGCAAAGGCATGAACAAAGGTGCCCGGGTCTCACCTGGTCGCCTTCCAGTCCCCTTTTCCCAGTGTTTTCAGGGAAATTATTAAAAGGGGCATTTCTGCTGTTTCCCGTTGCCCTTGTAAGAAAGGAAGCTATTGAGCTTATGAGGGTGCACCCTCTTACCTTTCACTGTTCACGTACATTCCGTGCCCTGGATTCTTTACATCCGAAATAGTTCAGATTCCTGAGCTGGTCGGGAATTTTCTCTCACTGCTGTAAGTGCCCTGAGGATAAGGACTGTTTTGTCTCATTCACCCTTGTGCTGGTGCCCACTACATACCAGACAATAGTAAATGTCTGAATGAATGAAAGCCCGAATCCATGGGCTCCAGATAATTGCATCATCCATAAAAGACCAGGTGGATAGACCGACTTTGTGTTTTTTCTACATTCACCTCTTGCTTGCCTGGGCAATCACAGTCACTTCCTGAGTCTGTCTGCTTCCACTCTTGTCCCTCTCATCTGTTCTCCTCAGGTACCTAGAGCAGCCTTTTACAAAGTAAATTGGATCACCACACTCTTAAAGCCCAGCAGGGGCTGGATGTGGTCCTCAGTGTGAACTACAAATACTTAATTGAAGAGTCTAAAAAGCCCTTCATGACTGAGCATCGGCTAGCCCCTCCGGCCTCCTCTTCCCCCAGCCCACTTACCACAGCATGGATTTCTTTGTTTCTTTCCTCTGGACCTCTGTGCATTCCCTCCCTTTACCAAAACATCTGTCCTACCATCCTGGCCATATTGCCTGGCTCGCTCCTCCACCTCTCTCTCTCGGTGCACGCCTTCCTCAGGGAGGTAATCCCAGCCACCAGACTTGGTTAGGCTCTTCTGGTAGATGTTCCCCCACCACCTGTGATTTTTATAATAGTCATCATCCTTGGAGTTATTGGACATTTATATTCTCCAAAGGAGTGGAGACTTGATAGTGACAAGGACCAAGTCCTGGCCCAGCACTTAGCACAGTGTCTGGTATCAGCACACACTCTAAACACCGTTGCCTAGGAGAAGCTGTGTACTTCCACCTACTAAGTCTGTTAAAAGATATATATATATCTCTGTTAAAAGATATATATAAAACGACTGGAACCAGTGGTTGCTATGACATGCACTGACCACCAGGGGGCAAATGCTCAGTGCAGGAGCTTCCCCCTGGTCAGTGCATTCCCACAGCCAACCTCCTGTGGTCCCACCCTGGGCCAGCCAAACCCCCTGGATCCCTCCCGGAGCCCGCCTGTCCCCATCGGCCTGGTGTGGGGCGGGGCCAGCTGGCCAACCTCCCACGGTCCCTCCCCCAGCACACCCGGCCAGGCTAGCCAGGCTGAAGAGCCCCACCCATGTACGAATTAGTGCACCTGGTCTCCAGTAAATAATGATTACTTTAAGGCAAGAAAGATTTTAAGGATTTTGAGAAAGAAAAAAAAACTTTAACAGTTAAAACTCCTGTAGTGATTGCTTATTTATTTAGTTTATTTGTTCAACTGTAGATGTAGATACAATGTAGCTACTGTAAAATTAGGTGAAAACCAACAATATCTGTTTAAAGAATAAAATGACAGGGCATTTGGGTATAATTATTATTTATAAATAATGTTTAGCACCATTTATTGTGATCATAAAATATTCTACATAGTATATATATATATATATATAAATTGATTTCACAGAGGAAGGGAGAGGGAGAGAGAGATAGAAACATCAATGATGAGAGAGAATCGATTGGCTGCCTCTGGTACACCTCCCTACTGGAGATCAAGCCTGCAACCTGGGTATGTGCCCTTGACCGGAATGCAACCCAGGTCCCTCAGTCCACAGGTGGACTCTCTATCCACTGAGCCAAACCAGCTAGGACTACCCAGTTCTTTTTGAGGTGCATCTCTTCTGTAATTTGTGTACTTAGAAATAATCCAAGGAAGTTGGTGATTAGCTCAAAACAATGGCTGAAAAAAGGGGTCAAAGTCAGAATTTAAGTCATTCAATAGTTTCATTTTAGTGTTTGTCTTAATGTAAATCGGTTAATATTTTTGCTATTGTGGTTGCTTCCTTTTTGTTTCTTAAATTCCCTTTCCACTGTCTTGGTAGCATTTATTAGAAAGTGACAGAGTAAGAAAGAATGGTTTTAAAATATACAAGTTAACATTAGTCACTAGGGGGAATAGAGTGAACCATTCCCCAATTTATGGAGTATAATGAGAGGGTTCAGAGTAGGACACATGAGGTGCCAGGTTTGCACTTCCTGAGCAATGGTATTGCCAGGCCTTATGTAAAGTGCTGTGCATTTATTGTTTTATCTCTATTATAATCTTCAAAGGAGGTAATATGACCCCCATTTTTCCAATGAAAAAACTCAGGTTCAGGTAGTTTAAGAAATTTGCCTAAGCTCATCCAACTAGTAAGAAGCAGAGTTAGTATTTAAACCCGTGTCACTGATTGAAATTCATGAACTCCGTCAGTCTCTTCATCTTCTTTTTAAAAGTTCAAAGAATTGAAAAATAGGACCTTCATTCTGAAAACATCAGCTACTTAAGCTTGATTTAAAAAAATTATATTTTGAGGTGCTTATTCAGGGACCATTGATATTATCATAGACTGTACACCAGGATCCACGGGAGCTGGGAATTAGAAAACCTAGTAGTTTCTACAGAGCTTTAGTCTAGCTGGAAAATGAAAGAGATGCTTCGGAAACCACTGCAGAGCAGTGTACAACCCGAAGCATGGGTTTTAAGAGCTGAGAAAACAGAACGGGAGTGGTCAGGTTAGGGCTCATCAGAGAATGAATGGCACAGGGAGCAACTGGAAACCCTGTAGTTTCCTCTATAAACATGTGGGTTGTGAACATAAGGAAACAGGAGGCTGAGAAAAAAAGATTAATTGATCAGTATGCTATCAACTTCCTTTTTAGAAGAGAACAGCAAAGTTGTTGAAGAATTAATAGAAGAAAACAATGACATGAAGTGTAAATTGGAAGAACTGAGAACGCTTCGTAACTTTCCACCAAGGTATACTTTTACTATTTTAAAGAAATTGCTTATTTCTAGGTATTTTTAAATTATTTACATCAATTGTGTTGATTATATACCAGGAAAATCAATTATTGCCCTAGCCCAGTGGTCAGCAAGCTCATTAGTCAACAGAGCCAAATATCAACAGTACAACGATTGAAATTTCTTTTGAGAGCCAAATTTTTTAAACTTAAATTTCTTCTAACACCACTTCTTCAAAATAGACTCGCCTAGGCCATGATATTTTGTGGAAGAGCCACACTTAAGGGGCCAAAGAGCCACATGTGGCTTTGTGAGCCACAGTTTGCGACCACTGCCCAGTGGATAGAACGTCAGCCTGTGGACTGAAGGGTCCCAGGTTCTATTCTGGCCAAGGGCATATATATCGGTTGCCTGCTCGATCCCCATTAGGGGGCGTGCAGGAGGCGGCTGTTCAATGATTCTCTCTCATCATTGATGTTTCTATATCTCTCTCCTCCCTTCCTCTCTGAAATCAATAAATAAATATTAAAAAAAGAAAATCAATTATTGTCATTGTTATATATTCCTATGCTGTGTAACAACATTTGCTTAATGATGAACTTCATAGATGATAGTAGTCCCATTAGAATGATTAGATTATAATGGAACTGAACAATTCCTCTTCCTAGTGTCCTCATAGATGTTGAAATGCAACACTTTATTCACATGTGTGTGGAGATGCTGGTGTAAACACACCTGCTGAGTCATACAAACATAGAATACATACAGTTATGTACAGTGCATAATACTTGGTAATGATAATAACGATGCTACTGGTTTATGTGTATTATGTTTCCTGGCCGCATCATTATTTCTTGTGCGTGATTTGATCTCCTGTTGTTTCGAACAGTGACAGGTGTACAGGCTTGTAGCCTACGAGCAAAAGGCTACGCCGTATAGCCTACGCGTGTATTAGGCTGTGCCGTCTAGGTTTGTGGGAGGTCACTCTGCGACGCTCGCACAGTGATAAAATTGCCCAGTGACACATTTTCCAGAACTTACCCTGATCATTAAGTGGTGCAAAACTATGTGGCACAAAGTATTAAAAAAAAAAAAAAAAGAAGAAGAAGAAAATCTTACAAAATCCTATACCTGGGTACCCTCTTTGAACCTATTGTTTTACATCATTTAGGCTCCTTCATATACACGTACCATGTGCACATGTGTTAAAAATTGAGAATATTTTAAGAGCTGTTTTGTAATCTTCATTGACATTTCCCCACCCCGTCATATACTCTGTAATATGCTGCGTAGATTTTCAACATGTGGATGTACCACAGTTTACTTCAGTAACCATAACATTTCAGGTGTTTTTGTTTTTCTCCTGTTTTAAATAACTGTATAATAAAGATTCTCCTATGTGAACTTTTAAGCACATTTCAGGTTGTTTTATTGGAGTATACATAGGCAGAAGTCTTTCACTTACAACCTATGCTCTTGCAACCTTCTGTTGGTGTCCAGGTCACTGTCAGAAGGGGCCATCGAACATTCCTGCCAGCCGTGCAATCAGGAGGCCTTGGAAGAGCTTCGTGAGCAGTACATTAAAGCCGTGAAAAAGATCAAGCGTAAGTCCCCACGATTTTTAAGTGGTTTGGGCCTTTTTTGTTCCTAGCAGTAGTAATTTTGGGGGATTTTTCAAACTCTATCTTAGACTCTGACTAGCTTCTACAGGGCAACATTGATACCTTTCCTAATTAAACAGTAACGGATTATTTTGCCCAAGTAATTTCTTTTGGAAGTGACATATGAGGATAGAGTTGTTTTTTATATTGTTGCTTATCCCGTTCTTTCTTGGACACTGATATGAAATTTAAAATGTTATAATATTTTAGCTGGTAGCAAAGAATCAGGCACCTGAGTGTGAAATGATTTTTTACTACCATCAACTTTTAAGGACCATGGGAGACAGACCTAGTTAGGAGTCCTTCTCCTGTTCCTCATTATTTTGACGAAGTTGCAGACACGCACTTGCTTGCCAAGGCCTTTGCAGCCCGAGGTGGTGCAGCGCACCCCGCAGCGCGTTTCTCCAGTCATGTTTTCCCAGGAGCATGAGTGCCTCCTGGTTTTTAATTACAGTAAATATTGCATAGAATGAGTGTGTCCCGGAAAAATAACCAACACTTATATAGAAGAAATGTATATTTATGTCCTGATATTGCATTCATTTTTAACAAAAGGAGCGGGGCAGGTCTTAAGTTCCGAATATAATTGGTAGATCGTGAGAATCATGTGTAGATGTTGAAAAGCCCGTTTAGTATCAGTTTAAGGGGATTTGCTTCTCAGTTGCCGCTTAGGTTAACAGAGGCTTTATTACTAAAAACCAGGCAATTTTTGTTACCAGTTATATTAAGTGGGAAGTGAGATTTTACTATAACTTGTGTGTGCATCTGTTTATATTTTAGAAGGTGGTTGGAAATTTTGTGTACTTTGTTTTCATTTTTCCCCACTTCAGATAGTGAAAAGTAGTCTGTCAGTATTTTTGAGGAGAACATGTGATTTTTAGGACAAGTTTACTGTTCTCTATGAATTGGAATCCTTGATATAACAGGGGTGGTGATGTTCTAGATCAGCCTTGGGCAAACTATGGCCCTTGGGCCGGATCCGGCCCGTTCGGCTGTTCTATCCGGCCCGCGGAGCCGAAAGAGTGGAGAGTTCTCTTGCTCTCCCCTCCGCTCCTTCACCAGCAGCCCAAGATGAGAGTGCCAGCATGGTCAGGTTGCTTTTGTTCCGGCCCTCCGGTCCAGTTTAAGAACCCATTGTGGCCCTCGAGTCAAAAAGTTTGCCCACCCCTGTTCTAGATGGAGGATGCAGGCCTGGGCTTGGTAACAAAAGTCCACCTTAGCTAAAGGTATTCCCAACCAAAGAGTGCCAAAGTTAAAAGATAGAAAGAGATTTTGAAAGCTTGTGGACTATTTTAAATGTGAAGTTCAGAAGCCAATGTGGGTCCCATTACTTTCCCTGCAAGAGCACTGTGTATCTCTCTCTCGTGGTTGGTGAGATTCCATGTAGTTGGCTGCTCCAGTGCTGAAAGGAGCGAATACATGATGAAACATGGATTTTCAGAGCACAAGTAAACAGAAGACTGAGTCTCCTCAGCGCCTTTTGTCTCCATCTGTATCTGCTATCTCCTCCTTTCTGGCTCCCCTTTCCTATATATTTCTTTTTTTTTCTTTTCTTTTTTAATCAGACCTAATAGATAAGTAAAATGCATACAGGGTAGAGCAAAAGTAGGTTTACGGTTGTAAGTATGTGAAAGTTTATCCTTGTATTATTATTTCTGAATGATTGCATTTTCCATTTGAACAACTGTAAGCCTACTTTTTGCCCCACCCTGTGCTTATGGTCTTGTTCTTATCTCCGTGTTTCAGGGGAGGACGGAACCCCCCGGGGGAATGTGCTCTGTGTTATTACCTTATGTGGCTGTCATCATTCTGGAAAGACTTTTAAATTCCTTTGCTTTTGAGTCTACCAAAATAGTCATCGGAATTATTCCATTTTAGTGACCGTGGAAAAGTGTAGCATTTAAATTATACCTGTAATCAGTTCATCTCTTAGAAAATTGGTCTGAAGTCTGCCTCTCCTGTGTTTGGAGAATTGGTAACAAACATGCCTCTGTGGAGATTTCTCTGTGTGCACACGCACAAACACACACATGCACACACACGCCTCCCTCACCCCTTGCCCGCAGGTGACATGCTGCGGTACATTCGGGAGAGTAAGGAGAGAGCTGCGGAAATGGTCAAGGCAGAGGTGTTGCGAGAACGTCAGGAAACCATCCGTAAGATGCGCACGTACTATTTGACCTGCCTCCAGCAGATCCTGCAAGATAACGGGAAACAGGAGGGGTAAGTTCAAGCAAACACCGTGTTTAGAGTGCCAGGACGCACGTTGTTTCCTAAGCATTTTGCTTGATCGCGCTATTCACTGTTTCTGCGTGATCAGCCCTTGTGGGGTAAGAGAGGCCCGAAGGCTGCGCTGCCCTAATGTTGGCAGAGCTAATAGGAAAACAGAAGTTTTCCTGGGGTGAAGGAAACTCATTTTTTCCTTTAAACTATATTAATTTAATGTTCTGGAATTCCCACAGAGCTGAGAAAAAGATTATGAATACTGCTAGCAAACTTGCTACAATGGCAAAGCTGCTGGAAACACCTACTGCAAGCAGATCCCAGAGCAAAACCACAGTGTCAGGTATGTCAACATGAGTCGCTTGAGTTAAGACTGGGAATCAAATCTGCAACCTTTTGGTGTAGAGCATTATTGTTTCCCCAACTTTTGACATATGTGTACTCCTTCTATAATTTTCGTAACTCTGAGCACCCCTCGTCAAAAAAAAAAAAGGATGTATTTTAATAACAATCAAAATATATTTATTTTTTCTTTTTTTTTGGTACATACACAAAATAATAATCAACGAAAAAGAAAATTATTCATAATAATTTATTTATTTGCACACCAGACCATCTCACGCCTCACAAGACTGTCTTGATTCATGAGAACGTAGAATTAGGCGCAGCTAAGCACGGTGCAGTGCATATCCCCACCAAAGTCCGGTGCAACGCGCACCCCCACCAAACTCTTCCCGTACCCCTGGGGGTATGCTATGCGTACCACACTTTGGGAAACACTGCTGTAGAGAACAGTGCTCCAACCAACCAACCGAGCCACCTTGCCAGGGCCGGGGAACCAGGTTTTAGGTCTCTCTACCCTGTAGCTCATTTCTTTCCATTCCATTCCCAGCTCCTTTGAGCCAACAGCAAAAGGTAAGCATTCAACCAGGAATCATCACATATTCATAGAAAGCTGGTACCATGAAGAAAAAAAAAAAAAGGCACCAAACTCAAAATAAAAAACCAGAACTTATACCTAAGGAAATAGAATTCATAGAATAAACAGCAGGACCTGAGAATGTTAAAAAAAAAGTATAGTAGTCTCAGAAGAACATAAGAGAAGGTTATAGCAGAAACTAACAGTATGCTAAGATTTTTATTATTTTCAAGGAGAGGATATAGATACTGGTAATTCTAGCCATTGCTAGAAAAATACAGGTTTAAGTATGTGTATTGAAATGTAAGGATAACCAATAGAGAAATAGAAATAGAGTTTGTAACTTTCAAACTGCTAGGGGAAAAACTTGGAAGGAGATGTTTTTAATCTCACAGAATCAAGAAGAGGAAAAAGACAACTAGAAAGCATGGGTAAGTAGGAAACAATAATTGGTTGAATTATCAGCAATCACACCAAATGTGAATAGCTTAAACTCACGTACTAAGAGACCACAACTTGCAAACAGTTTTTTAAAAAATTCAAACATATATCCTTTTTCACAGGTAGAACATTTAAAATTCAAAATAAAAATAAAGGGATGGAGGGTGACATACCCAGTAAATGCAGTGCTGATATTATAAGAATTGTAGAGTTAAGTGCAATATTAGGTAAATTACAGAGTTTTAGCATTAAAAGGGATCAAAGGTCTTGATAAAGGAATTGCCTCCTAAGAAGCTATATAAATGGTTTCTTTTTCTACAAAAAAAAAAAAAAAAGCTTTCTAATATGTAAAGCAACAGCTGGTGAAAATACATGAAAGCATTGGTAAATTCCACAAGGGTGGCAGGGGGGTATATTTGGACTCTGGGAAGCTTCAGGCAGAAATTGTTGAGGAAACTGAGTCTGATATTGGCAGGTGTGATTATTTGTGTAAATTTTGGGATGATAACGTGAACCTTGGGTTGAAAAGGGCAGTGGCATTATAATAAGAAAAGATTTGTCTGGGTTTGGAGCAACGGTGTGCAGTGTTTCTCCCAGTCACAGCCCCTCTCAGGGACTGTGGGGACCACGCCGGACTCTTCTGGACAGGTGGCCTCTGATTCTGCGGTGTGGCTCCTTTGCCTCGGGTCAGATTTAACGTCTTCGCTGATTAAAAGAGAGACTCCGATTAGTTTGTGCTGTGTGTGTGTGTGTGTGTGTGTGTGTGTGTGTGTGGCGGGGGGTGGAGGGGAACCATAGGTGTTGGGCAGTGGGGTTCTTCCAGTCACCTTTCTTCACCAGAAACTCCCTATCAGAACAGGACTGGAAACGTGGCAGTTGGCTCTTGAAATGCTGTAACATCTGTTGCAGAAAATAATAGACGCGGTGGGTAGCAATAGCAATGTATCAGGTTTCAATAACAAAAATTGCCCACCTTTTTTTCTAATGGATACATGTAAAAGAAGAAAATAATCACTCGTATGTTTGCGAGTGATTAAAATAAATGCGCCTTCTTTGGGAATACATAAAAATGCCGTGTCTGCCCTTCTCTTTCAATGTTAATTTCCCCCTAATTTTGCGTTCCCTTGTCTATTGCAGCTCTGCCCCTGACTTCAGAGGCCTTTGGTGCTGGAAGATCAAAAAGTCACGACGCGAAGCAGCCGATCCCGGGCCACGCCGCCGAGAGCAAACCTAACGGTATGAAAACTCTGCCCCAGAGCACGTGCGACCAGGCGCCCAGGAGGAGGGCCGCCTGCGACCTGCGGAGGCGGCTGGTGGAGGCGGAGCTCGGGGACCCCGACTTCCCGGGTGAGGACAGCCGACCTCTGGACGCCTCGCCGCCGCCGCCGCCGCCGCCGCGGACCGCCTCCCCCGCGTCCCTCCCTTGGGAAGCCGAGGGGGGCTTCGCTCTGCACCACAAGACGGACCCCCTGGGGGACGCCCGCTCCTGCTCGGAGCCCTGCCCGCCGCGTGCAGCCGAGCACCCCTTCCCCCGAGGCCCCTTCGGGAGCCAGCCCTCCCTGAGACTCGAACCCGGATCCGCACACGCAGCCTGGCGGGGTCCTCGGGAGAGACTGGGCTTCCAGGCGTACGCGTGTGGCCCCCGCCGTGAAGGTGAGGACGCGGCGATGGAGACTAGGGAGCACCCGGGGGTGCAGGACGCGGACCTGGGCGCCTCCCGGGGCTGGCGGCCCTGCAGCAGCCGCGAGGCCGCCCTCCTGCGCGCCGAGACCCTGGACGCGCTGGCCGCCGCCGCCGCCGCCGCTGGGCATTTCCAGCAGTTCCCAGCCGGGTGCCTTTCCGATCCAGAGAGACATCCTCAGCATCCTCAGCCGATGAAATGCCGGACCGGTCACATCCCAGACCCGTTCCAAGAAGCCCTGAGCGTGACCCCCGGACGCCCGGCTCCTCCCAAGGCCGATGTGTCGGATTTCATGGGCGGCGGCGCGGAGCCCCCGCAGCCCCCGCGAAGGCCGGCGGCCCCCGCGTGCGGCCAGCAGGACAGCGGCTTCGACAGCCCCTTCGTCGTCGATCTCGACTGAAATCGTTGTACAGTATTTAAGAAGAGTATATTGGCAAGGAAACTGGAAGGGAAGACTTCGCCCTGAAACGTTGTTTTGAGATGTTTTCCTAACATCTGGTTCTATGAGTAAAAAAGTATTCCCATAAAAGTACTTGAGACATTAATGTCGCCTTCATCTCCCAAAGGCCTGAGAGTGTCGTCTGTGTAATCTGTTTCCGTGTGGTGTTTATATTTGATTGCTAAACCATCTATTTTTTTTTATATACTTACAAAGTAGCTCCCTGTGCACTGTTAAATTATTTAAATAAAACTTGCGTATGGTCTCTATATAGAGTTGTTACGAATTATTTTGGAGCTCGTGATACAGGAGTGTTATATTGACATTATGTTTGAAATTTCATCCAGAAAAAAAAAAGGGAAACTTCGATGATCTGTGTCTATGATCAGCCAAATTCAGGTTTTAAAATTGGCAATATTTAATGAGACTATATACTCACTCTACACATACCTTTCTTGGAACTATCTTCTCAAAATGTCTATTCTTGCTTTCAATTTGTAGAAAGGTTTTGTAAGGATCGCCACAAAATATGTAGGCAGTGTCCTGGTTTTATTGTTTAGAATAATAGTATACATTTTTTACTTGGCATTCGCATTATTTCATGTCTCCTAGGACATCCAGAGACTTGCTTTGTCTCCTTGGAAATGATAGGCATTGTCATGTAGCAAATAATTTTTAGCTATTAGATTTCTATGTTCAATTTATAGAAATTGGCTAAGTTATTAATGCTATGTGTCAAAGGTCATAACTTAAAACCATGCAGAAATGAATGACCACCTGAATACTGTTGTTTTTAGAGGAATTGTTCTGCAGATTCTTAGAGGTGCGTATGGAAGTGTTAGGTATATGCAGGTGCTTCTCTCAAACCTCTCACCCTCAACCATGCTATGGACAGGATATGTGGTTTGATTCACTATAGTTTCCATCCAGAACCAGGCTAACGTGGGTGTTGGTGGGATGGGTGGCAAATGCATCCTCCTCCTGCTGTGAATCATCTCTAAAAGCAAGAACCTGGAACGGAACCTTCTGGAGCTTGGGAAGCTATGTCATCTCAATTGATGACCGGATGTAGAGGGAGAAGCCTGACAACTAGCCCGGATTTCAGTGCTGAGCTGACATGCAGTTAGGGAAAGGAGCACGGCATCTCCTCCAAGTCTCATTCTGTTCCTGAGGATCAGTGTCCCTTGTCTAATAGTTGGCTGGAATTCCTGACTCTAGGAAAACTCCTACACCTGCTGAATTTATGGATCTGGCTGGTGATCCTTTTTTTTTTAAAAAAAATACATTTTTATTGATTTTTTACAGAGAGGAAGAGAGAGGGATAGAGAACTAGAAACATCGATGAGAGAGAAATATCGATCAGCTGCCTTTGCACAACCCCCTACTGGGGATGTGCCCACAACCAAGGTACATGCCCTTGACCAGAATGGAACCTGGGACCTTTCAGTCCATAGGCTGACGCTCTATCCACTGAGCCAAACTGGTTTTGGCAATCTTTTGAAACCCTTTGTGTAACTGAACTGAGAATCTAGCTCATTGCTCACCTACCTTTTCATCTTTTGTTTGTTGTAAAATCTTGTGAGGAATAGACATCCTCAGCATCAAGGTTGACGTTAGAGATCATGCTTTCTGCTGCTTTTATGGTATCTGATCTCTTTTGATATCATAATTTCAACCTATTTTTTATACCCATATTTCATTCTGTTCAATAGGATTAAGTAACTTTATTTCAAACACCTTACACACAACTGCCAAGGAAGGTATACACAGACAGCTGAGCAAATGAAGGGACTGCACAGCCAAACCAGCACAGTGATTTGCATCTGAAGGATGATGTCAGCACAGAAAGGACGGAGGAGCTCCATGGATGACACAGTCACATTTAGCTTCATCATGGTGTTTAATCTTTTGTATGTGTTGCTGGGTTCTGTTTGCTAATATTGTGTTAGGGACTTCCATGTGTATCCTCACAAAGGGCGTCAGTCTCTAGTTTTCTTGTGATAACTTTGTCTTGCTTTGATAAAAAGGCAATACTGGACTCATAGAATGGGTTGGAGGGTGTTTTCCTGCCTTTGTTTTCTGAAAGAATCTGTATAGAATTGGTATTATTCTTTAAATACTGGATAGATCACTATGTGAAATTTTGGTTTCTTTTATTCCCCCCACCTCCCCGCTATTTTTCTGTTTCCTATTTTAATTGATTTTCTCCCCTTTGATCATTATTTCCTTTCTAATACTTGCTTTAGGTTTAATTCACTCTTATTTGTCTGTTCTTAAAGTGGAAGCTTAGATTATTACCGTATTTGCCGGCGTATAAGACGACCCTTTGGCCCTGAAAAATATGCCTCCAAGTGGGGGGTAGTCTTATACGGTGAGTATATAAAAAACTCTGTATTTTTAGTGGAAATGTTAGGGGGTCGTCTTATACGCCCAGTTGTCTTATACGCCGGCAAATACGTATTTTTCAGGGCCAAAAAATCGTCTTATACGCCGGCAAATACGGTATTTTTTTTAAGGTTGGAAAAAGTACTTTATGAAGCCTTAAGAAGCAATGAGTATAATTAAACTGTAACCCAGAGTTAGATACAATTACAAAATAAAAGTTATTGTAGGTGAGATCATGAAATTTCTTAATACTTGATTTTAATACATTGCGCTAAATTTCTAAAAGAACTCAGAGGAACCAATATTTACTGATGGAATATTTATGAAAAATCTGGCATCAGGTATATATGTAAATGTACGTGTATGTATATATGTATGTATATCCCAAGATTATATGAACTAAGAAACAGATGATGTATTATCTCAACAGCAGTACTAGAGTGCAGAATTTGAGACTGGGATTTTTAAATGCTTTTCAAAGCCTGGGGTTTGGAAAAAGAGCAGACATGGTATTTTCAAAACCTGAAGTTTTTCTCGGGATTGAAGTCAAAATTGTAACTGCCACAAAAGAGGAAAAAGGGACGCTTTTCTCGCTTTAATTGTTCATCTGCATCAGAAAGTCCAGTATCCCTGAGATAGGAACCACTGCAATAAGAAGGGAGTAAGTGTGTTCTCCCAAAGGAAGACTGTTGCTTAATTACGCCTACTGCCCTGGTTATCAGGTGCAAACTTTGCATTTCCCAAACTAATGCTTGGCAGCACCAAGACGTTTCAGTAATGGTTCATCGTAAACCCAACATTCTCCATCTTCGTGAAATAACCTTGTCTCCCATTGAATTTCCTTCTCCTTCCTTTCTCGGGCTTCAGCTCTTTGTCTTTCTTCAAGTCTATGCTTGGCTTCAGTTGCTGCATCAATATCTCTGATTTTTAAGTTGAAAGCGACATCCTTCCAAAGGCAGCGGGATTCATACTCATTCTGATCTTCCAACTTTCTCACTTTCTTCTTGATTATAGGCAACTTCTTGGTATCTATAAAAACTGCATTTTCCCCTATTGCATATTTTGCATACATCACACCATTCCATTCCCCCTTCAATTGAACAAAAGGACTTCCTGTCATTTGGAGAAAAAAAATCTCAGCAGTAATTCTGTGCTTCTTGCCCCCATAGAAAGGTTTCGTGTGGAAGACAATATTTGCACTATAGCCAGTTTTGGAACAATTAATATTGCATTCTCCACCTAGTTCCACCCAGGGCACTGTGAGGATAGACCTTCCATAACCATTGGGGAATGTGAGGATGTAATGTTCATCATGGTCTAGACATGAGACACACCCCTGCCCTATGTTGTGCACCCCAATTGACATTCCGAGGAATTTTGATTTGGTCCAGATATGAGCATTGAATTGTATCTTCTTGTTAAAACACTCAGCATAAAAGGCTGAAATGGGTGGATGATGGGAAACCTGCTCAGCCACGAATGTTACACTGTTTTTGGAAACCCCGGGAACTGGTCCTTCTGAAACTAGCTCGGTGTTCTCTTCAGTATCATTTGGTAATGTCCAGTGACACTGAAAGATCTCGCCCCAAATGGGATTGTATGGCTTTTTGGCAACTGATCCTCTCCTTCCCGCATGGAAGGCTGAGAGGTACCATTTCACAACCTGAACCATTCGGTCTCTGGCATCCTTTTGGTCACTAATGCCCACAAACAGGTCTGGATGTGCAAAAAAGTCTGCATACGTTTCTAAAAAAGATCTTCTTTCAAGAATAAATGTTGGAAGAACTACCTTAGTAAGATCCATTCCAAGCCTAACCTGTGACAAGAGATGCATGATAACACTCTTGTACTCCTCCACCGACCCCACCTCCCCTTCATCATCTCTGTCGTCATAGGAATCGAAAAGGTCAGCATCACTTGTTCCATTGGACATGGAAGAATTAAGTGATTCTGTAGTATCTGGACGCTTTAGACTATTTCCTGAGCTACAGTGGGTCAAGACTGAAGCAGATCCAGAGGAATCTATTAAGCGCTTTGGGGATGAGCCACTTTGATGAAATTCATCAGCATCATAAAATTCATCTTCACTGCTAGAATAAGAGAACTCCGGGACTGTATTTGGAGACAAGTTGACATGGCTTGGAGAAGTTAGACTGCTACTAGGTGGTGAGTGCCTACTGCCTGTACTATTTGGTGTTGGAGTCTAATGATGTCCCAAGAAGATAGCTGCTCTGACTTACACAACTGAGCAGATTCTGGAGGTAAGACAGACTGGGAAGGCATTGTGTTGATCACAGGTTCCAAGGGACTAGGTTGATATATTGCATCTACAGGATTAAATAGTACTTATAGTTCCATCTGCGTGCTTCTCGGCATTACACTGGTGTTTAGCAATCTGCAGCAACACAATGCAGTGTTTAATTGATTCTACCATGCTATTTGTTGTCTCTTTGAGAGTTTCAATTTTCTTTCTCTGTTCATCATCTTTGCAGTTTTGA
This sequence comes from Vespertilio murinus, assembly GCA_963924515.1. Lineage (NCBI taxonomy): Eukaryota > Metazoa > Chordata > Mammalia > Chiroptera > Vespertilionidae > Vespertilio > Vespertilio murinus. The sequence continues at coordinate 161,843,403 of OZ004704.1, read as the reverse complement.
AGTTTGTCATCAAAAAGCTTTAATTGTTCTATCAAGATTTGCAGGTAAGCATCAGCCTCTAAGTTTCTTATCAAAGTCTTGGACGCTAGGAACAAATCCTGAATCCAGACCCCCGAGGGCGGCGGGCAGGAGGCAGGAGAAAGCGACTTTGGCGCCCACGGCCCCAGGCGGACAGCATGGACCCCGGGCACTCAGGGATGAGGGCCCGCCCCTCTCCCGGACCCTCGCGGTCTACTCACTCCGCAACTGGCCAGCAAGAAAGCCATTCGCCAAGGCCCCTTCCCTCAGTGCCTCCAGGGGAGGGAGCCGGGGCCGCTTCAAGCACCCCTCTGCTCCCCCGCGCAGGGCTGCGGTGCAGTCGGTGCGGCGGGTCCAGCCGCCGCCCCTACCCCCCCCCCCCCCCACACCCCTTCACCTCTCAAAGCTTAGATTATTGATGTGAAACCTTTTCTACTATAGCTATTTAAACCTCTAAGTACTATTTAAATCATATCTTGTAAATTTTGATATGTTGTGCTTTTTTTTCCCATTTAGTTCAAAATATTTTCTAATTTCTCGTGATTTTTTATTTGACCCATGGGTTATATAGAAATATGTAACTTCATTTCCAAGTATTAAGGATTTAAAAAATTTCTTGTTTATTTATTTATTTTTGTCATTGAAGAATATACTTTGATTTAAATCCCTTTAAATTTCTTGAGACTTTGTTTTATGGCCTGGCATATAGTTTATCCTGGAGAATGGTTACATCTGAAAAGAACGGGTATAGTATACTCTTGTTTGATGGAGTATTAAAAACTGTCAGTTAGGCCCTACTTGGTTTGGCTCAGTGGATAGAGCATTGGCCTGCAGACTGAAGGGTCCCGGGTTTGATTCTGGTCAAGGGCTTGTACCTTGGTTGCAAACTCCTCCCTGGCCCGGGGCCCTGACCTGGGCCTGTGCAGGAGGCAACCAATCGATGTGGTTATGTTTCTCTCACATCAATGTTTCTCTCTGTCTTTCCCTTTCTCTTCCACTCTCTCTAAAAATCAATGGGAAAATGTCCTTGGGTGAGGATTAAAAAAAAAAAAAGTCAGATCAAGTCATTGGTTGATAGTGGTGTTCAAGTCTTTGATAGCCTTGCTGATTTGTGCCTATTGGTTCTGTTAATTATAGAAAATATAATATTGTGATTTCCAACAATAATTGTTAAAATGTCTATTTCTCCTTTCGAGTGAGACGATGCTGTAGAGGGGCTTCCCATGCTGATCAGGGGAAGCAGGCAGGGAAGCCAGGCGGCAGTGTCCTGGGACTGTGAGGCAGGAACAGGGCCAGAGCCAGGGTGGAAATGGCAGGAGAGAAGGAGAATATCACAGCACTGAGCAGAACAGGGCCTGCCGCCTGATTAAATACAAGGTCCAGAGCAAAAGAAGCACCCAAAGAGGATGAGAGCTGGCATGATTGTGACGATTATTGGTTTGTTCATCAACGGAGACTGGAAAACCAGGAAGAACATGGGACATGGTGAATTTAACTGGACGTACCTTCCGTTCAATTCAACGCCTGGTGCTTTGGGGGCCACACACTGATGTTAGAACTAATTTACAGACACTTCACTGCATGCGGAGTGTTGTGCCAAGTGCCTCATTGGCTCATTTCATCCTCACGGCAGTCTTTGAGGTAGGCTCCATATGGTACTTTTTGGATGAATGAAATTGAGGCTTAGAGGGGTTAAATAATTTGCTCACAGCTAACACTACTTGGGCAGAGCCAGAAATCACACCCAGGTCTTTTTATTTTTCTTTAAATAAACTTTTCACTTAAAATAGTATTAGGTTTACAAAAGAGTTAGAAAGATATTACAGAGAGCCTCCAAATGTATCTCACCCAGACTCCCCTATTGTTAGCATCTTACATCACTATGATGTATCTGCCACAACTAAGGAACCAATTTTCCCGACGTCTTTTTTTTTCCTTTTCTTTCCCCTTCAGAGCTCATGGTCTTAATCCCTATCCTGTCTATTTGGCTTGGCTTATAGGTGAGCTGGAATTCACTTTAAAAGGGGAGTTCTTTCCTTTTTCCTCTCCTTCCACTTCTCCCCCATGCTCCTGAGAAGGAAAATGAGTTCAGCAGGCTTTTCCACATGGGAAATCCTTTTAACTTGCTTTCTTGGTAGAATACAGGGGAAAAGAAAGTTCTCGTTCTTTAGTGGAGATTTATGGAATATGACATGCGGAGGTTGTGTTGCAACTCAGAATTTACCAACACAACTGGAAAATCTATAACACACTAGAGTCATCTTTTGTAATTTTAAAACTCAACCGATAATGGTTTATCTAAAAAGAAAAAAGAAAAGACATTTAGAAATTTCTTAGCAGTAAATAAGCCGTTTTAAAGCTTCTTGATATTATTATAACAACATTTTTCCTTAAGGACCAGAACAGGAAATTAATTGGAAATCAAAATAGTAATACATTAAAGAGAAACTTTATTTGCAAAAGGAATATAAACTGAAGGAATTCTTTCATAAAGTTCAACAATAATATGAAAATTCAGAGAGTGAGTTATTAGGTGTACCGGTTAATAATGCGGATTTTTGTAATCAAAGGAAACACAATAATTTCAAGAGAAACATCAAAAGTGCTTTATTCAAAGTAATGTCTATTGCTAACTTCACATTTCCCCATCTTTCAGGTAATTTGTGTATACCGTCCCAATAGAACTTTTCTTGTTTTGAGGCAAACCATTCAGAGACCCAATTTTCCACTTTTTCGTACGTTTTGAGGTGCTGCTCAGAAAGTATGTGTGCCTTCGATTGGAAAAAGTGGTAATCTGAAGGAGCAAGGTCTGGTGAATACAGATGGGTTAATACTTCCCAGGCAAGATCTTTTAATGTGTCTTTAACTGGTTTTGAAGTGTGTGATGGTGTGTTATCATGAAGCAAGATTACTTTGCCATGTCTTCTGGCCCATTCTAGTTTTACCATCAAAGTGTGGTTCAAATTGATTATTTGTTGTTGGTAGTGATCATTATTAATTCACCTGGTTTTATAAGCTCATAATACACCATACCTTCCTGATCCCACCAAACACAGAGCATTGTCTTCTTTCCGAAGGGATTTGGCCTTGCAGTTGATGTTGATCATTGACCTGGATCAACCCATGATTTTGTGCATTTGGGATTCTCAAAATAAATCCGCTTTTCATCGCCAGTCACAATTCGATGCGAAAAAGACTTTCTACATTTTACTGATGACTTTTCAGTTTCCCATTTCTTTCATTCAGTTGATGTGGCACCCATTTTCCTTCCTATAAAATCTTTCCCATTTCTTGTAAACAATCAGAAATTGTTTTCAGAGCAATATTTAGTCTTTCTGCAAGTTGTTTTTTAGTTTGACATGCATCTTCATCCAATAACGATTGTTGGTCTTCAAAGTATCAGTTGACCTGGACATTCTTTGTCTTTCACATGGAAATCATCACTTTTAAAGCGTTTAAACCAGCACTCATGTGATATTTATCTTCCTCTGACTGGCTTATTTCATTTAGTATAATGCTCTCCTGATGAACAGAAACAGATCCAGAGACAGAGAAGCATTGATCAGACTGTCAAACCTCAGAGGGAAGGTAGGGGAGGGTGGGGGTAGGGGGAGAGGTCAACCAAAGGACTTGTATGCATGCATATAGGCCTAACCAATGGACACAGACAATAGCGGGGTGAGGATATGACTGGGAGGGTTGGGGGATAATGGAGAGATGAGGACACATATGTAATACCTTAATCAATGAAATAATTTTTAAAAATCTGAAAAGAAAAAAAACTAACAGTGCTCGCAAGTATCTTGAGATGGGGCAGGTTCACCATAGCTTTCTGAAGTATAACTTTCATAACTTTCAGCAGCACTTTTCTTCAAAATAAAATAATGAGTTAAAACTTCCCACAAATGCTCTTTTTTGGGGGCATGAAACGACATTTTTAAGAGTAAAAATATCTATGATGTTAACACTTTCAGAAAATTTGACATGAAAATTTGAAGCTTGCTGTCAATACAACAAAATAGCAATACATATAAAATCACATGTATATAAACATATGTGTAACTCCATCTATTGAAAAAAATACGCATTATTAACTGGTACATCTGGTAAATGTTGTGCCCTTAGAAATGTCTGATGAGTAAATCAAATAGAACACACAAAAAATGTGGTTTTTAAAAGTATCTTGTTTGGATTCAGGCATAGTCCTTGTTGGAAAGATTTCGTTTTTTCACAAGAAGTTTGATTTCAGTTTTATTAATCATGTTGTGTACATAGTGTACTGACAAAATTCTCCTCCCGGTGCTTCCTGACCTCATGCCCTAGAGTCGTAGTTCATTTGTATAAGGACATAGAGTGAACCCACTTTATGCATGATCACATTATGCACAATGCCTATAGGTGTTCATTGTTTTATTGGCTGCCAATGAATTTTCTGGAGATTTTTGAAAATGTGGTTCAATTTCCCAATTTACTCTGCAAAGTCAACAAGGCTTTGATTATTGTTACTTTGACTCTTTGATTCTAAGTTGTTTCTGACCTTCCCACGAATTCAGGTTTCTGTTTTAATTGGTTAAAAATTTCCCAAAATTCTTTTTTTAAAAATTAAATTTATTGGGATGACATTGGTCAGTATGAACATGTAGGTTTCAGGTGTGGTTTTCTATGTTACAATATCTGCTGTACATTGCACCATGTGCCCACCACCCAAACCAAAATTCTCACCTGTTTATGTTTCTTAAAGTTCGGCGTGGGTATAAACACAAAATAATAATATATGCTTTTTGGATACCAGTAATGGAGCAGTCATCATATTAAGCTCCATACACATACTTTGTCCTAATTCTTTCCACAGCGCTTCAAAGTGCATCTTCTTATGCTTATTTGGCCAAGGAGAAAGGCTTAAGAGGTGAAGGGATTTGCACAGGACTCTGTGGCTGAGCAGGTAACCACAGTGGCCATAAATGCGAAGGTGGATATGAATCCATAAGCTCAGCAAACATTGTCTTTAACCCAAAGCCATACATTTCTAGCATTGATATTGCTTCCCTCGCAGAAACAATACATGTGCATGCTACTGTATCATTAATAAGAAGTCTTCATACTAAAGACAGTTAAGAGTTGCTGCACTGTCCTTAAAAATCAAAAACAAAAAAAAACCTTCCCAAAATTAGATTAGGTGTGGTGTGTGCTGAATAGCTCATATTCAGGTAGTACAAAGCAGACTTTTCTCTAGTTAGACACTGAGGTAGTGATTAGGATCAGAACTTTGGAATCCAATATGGTTTGTATTTTATTTAATCACTTACCAGTGAATCTACACTCCACAATTGAAAGGTGGGGATATGTGGCTGACACTCTTGGTTGTGTACCTAACATGATTACCTAGTTCTTGTTGGCAGAGCAAGGAGGCGGGGGTGTCTGTTCCTTCCCTCATGACTCAGTCCCACCTGCAGAACTGACTCCTGGCTGGCATGAGCTAACCACAGTGGCCCCAATTCCAGCTGCCAGGGATTGGTTTAGGGGTGGACATAGACTCAGTTTTGTGGGACACTGGTAGAAGGGAAGGGCTGGAAGACTTCTGGAAAATGTTCCTAACTTCATGTCCTTCCTCACTGGGAAGGAGAACTGACCTATAATGACAAATGTGTAACTACTAGATTGGTGGTGAGACCCACTTCCTCGATGGCTTACCTATCGGAAGCAAATTATCTTCAAGTCACCTGAATAAATATTATAGGAAGCTTACTCTCAAAGGTCTTTTCTCTGGAGCACATCTAATTATTTACATGTACTAGAAGCCCGGTGCACGAAATTCATGCACAGTTGTATGTGTCCCTCAGCCCAGCCTACACCCTCTCCAATCTGGGATATCCCTCTCCCAATCCAGGACTGCTGGCTCCCAACTGCTCACCTGCCTGCCTTCCTGATTGCCCCTAAGTGCTTCTGCTTGTCAGCTTGATCACCTCTAACCACTCTCCTGCCAGCCTGTTTGCCTCTACTATCCCCTGCAGGCCTGGTCACTCCTAATTGTCCTCCCCTGCAGGCCTGGTCCCCGAAACTGCTCTCCACTGCAGGCCTGGATCCCCCCCCCCCAACTGCTCTTCCCTGAAGATCTGGTCACCTCCAACTCCCCTTCTCTGCCAGCCTGGTCACCCCTAATTGCCCTCCCTTGCAGGCTTGATCACCCCCCACTGCCCTCCCTTGCAGGTCTGGTCCCTCCCAACTGCCCTCCCCTGCTGGCCATCTTCTGGCAGCCATCTTGTGTCCACAATGGGGCAGCCATCTTTGACCACATGGGGGCAGCCATCTTGTGTGTTGGAGTGATGGTCAATTTGCATATTATTCTTTTATTATATAGGATAGAGGCCTGGTGACAGGTGGGGGCCAGCTGGTTTGCCCTGAAGGGTGTCCTGGATCAGGATGGGGTTCCTTTGGGGCATGGGGCAGCCTGGGCAAGGAGCCTGTGGTGGTTTTCAGGCAAGCCACACCCCCCACGCCCTTCCCCCCCTCCTCCCCCCGGCAACACAAGCAGAGGCCCTGGTAACTGGGATTTATTTATCTTCTATAATTGAAACTTTGTAGTCTTGAGCGGAGGCCTGAGCTGGCCAGGATATGCAGAAAGCTTGGCTTCCTCCATTGCTGGAGAAACCCAATCCTCCTGTTCACTCTATGGCCACAGCCATCTTGGTTGGGTTAATTTGCATACTCACTCTTGATTGGCTGGTGGGTATGGCTTGCGGGTGTAGTGGAGTGATGGCTAATTTGCATATTACTCTTTTATTAGATAGGATTTGTCCAACTGAAGCAAAAATAGCAGAAGAAATTCTGAACTGGCTCAAAATTAAATATGTAAGATTAACCAGAGGTTTTCTTAGGATAAAAATCTTGTTCTTAGAAGAAGTCTTCAAAAATTTTATGTTATTTTTTAATTGCATTTTGGGAGAAAAAGAGAGAGAGAGAGGGGGTATCGATTTGTTGTTCCACTTATTATGCATTCATTGATTGATTCTTGTATGTATCCTTACTAGAAATTGGATTTGCAATCTTGGCATATGGGGAATATGTTTTATCCAACTGAGCTACCAGCCAAGGCTCTAAGAATTTAGAACCAAACACATAAGGGTATGGGCACTCTAAGATGAAAAAAAATCTCAAAAAATGAAATGTTTTGTCTCATAAGTCCTTCAGAGAAATTAACATACTGCCATAGCTGACAAAATCTATGGCCAAATATATAGAAACCTGTAAACTGAAAACCTGAAATCCCCTGACCTTCCACCTTGCTTCTCTCCTCCCGCTTCCCATCAGCCTGTTTAGAGAGGCCAGGCCAGCCTCTCCCAGTAGGTGCAAAGATGAGTGGCAAAGGAGCCAAAGCCCAAGGCCAGGCGTAGCTTTCAAAACCTCCCCTATGATGGGCTCCATGCGGAATGCAGAACACCCAATTGGCCAGAGAAAGGCTTTTGGAAAGGGCTGAGCGATAGAAGTTCTTCAGCGCTCATTTTTCCAGCAGGGACAAATATTTGATTATATAATGAGGAGTTATGTCTTCTGGCATCCAAAGAACTGACCTACAATGACAAATGTGCAACTTATTAAACACATTCCACTGCGCCTGCAACACACGCTGGTGGTTGTCTCTAGACACGTAGTAGCTTTACCACGAAGAGCCCTTTTCCCGCAGCTCCAGCTGGCAAATCTCTCTCTCATTTCGTATTCGTGGCTTTGTAATCACACAAAGCTTCGCTGTGGGTTTTTTTAAAAAACACAAAATAGGTTGATGTGGGTTCCCCTCCACTGCCACAATTTTAGAGACCACAGATCATCGTTTAAGGCCAAATGCATAAATGCAAGTTCCTATTAGTGAAAAAAAAAACAAAGCGAGAACCCCCCCCCACCCCCAATGCTGTATCTCACACGTACTGCCTCCTCCGTGGTGGGTGTGGCTTTGTCTTCTTAATCAAGATGCCCACCCTAACCATTTAAATGGGTTCACATGTATTTGTTTTGCCCTGCAGTTTTCACTAATGTTAGTTGGGAAATCCTGGTTCTATATGTTATCGGGGTTTCTCCTCCTTTCCCACAAAGCACATGCGTGGGTGCTTGTACCAACGGTGAGCACAGTCTCTACAGCCCACGCAGTCAGCGGGCACAGTCACGTGCTTGCTGAGGAGGAAGAGGGGCGTGTGGAGTAGTTCTCCGAGGTCCCAGCAGGCGGGGCTCTGGAGAAGCTAGGGACAGAGATGAGGGCAGCAGCGGCTGGCTGCTCTGTGCAGAGTTGTGTTGTAAGTGCAGCAGACAGAATGATCGATCTATATGTAAAAATTGTCCACAACCTAGTTTATATTGTTTTTTAAAATTATTAATGGTAAGCGAAACTTACGGATGTTTAGTTTAACATTGCAAGAAGACGTATAGTGAAAAGCCTCCTTCCCAGCTCTGATCCCCAGGCCCCTGGCTTTGCACCTTTGAAGCAGAACCATTACTCCGAGTCTATGTACACAGGGATGTGTATATAAATAGCCTCTATTCTAAGTGGTAGCTGATTGTGCCTACTGTTCTGTACCTTACTCTTATGTAAAACAAATTAAAGCGAGCATGTGAACAGCAGATGGTCATACTTCTAAAATGCTTCAAAATAGCGAAAACCTGGAAACCGTGAAAACTGGCTGAAAAAGATCAGTCACTTATAAGTATGGGGTGACACTCTACAGATATCTATAACTAAAGTGTGGGGTGACCTTCTAGTGGGGACTGTGCGGTTACGTGTAATCACTGAGAGCTGATTCACAGGAGCCTCTTCAAACATCAGCAGTACAAGACAGCACGCTCAACTGCTCTCTCGAACAATGTGCGAAGAAGTGTAGGCCCCAGGATGTTGGCGGGGTACAAACCATGTAGGCATCAGAATGTCAAGCAGAAGCTTATTCGGCATACATGTGAGCTCCTAAACAGTCCTACATTAGCTCACATGCAGGTCAGGTAAGAATGCCCCAAATATCACAAGGGACTATTAGAATTTAAATTTGAATTTCCGGTAAACAACAAATACCCATTTAGTATAAGTATGTCCTAAATTACATGGGACTTGTTAAAAAATTATTTGTTCGTCTAATATTCAGATTTAGTAAGGAATCCTTTATTTTCTCTGGCAACCCTAGTCATTAATTTTAATGGCTACATGGTTGATGTATTATTGATTAATCCTAGGTACATGAGTTAGCACAGAGATGGGCACAAGACTCAAGCTAGGCAATCAGCCTGTCTCTAGGATTGTATATATAACTGTCGAAAGAAAGACTCTTTCTGGGAGGATGTCATTTTATAGATCTTCTTCCCTTAGCCAAATAAAGTAGGCAGTATGCTATTAGAATTAAATTTGGGGACTCTATAATAAAAAATATAAAGAAAAAACAGAGAGAAAAAGAAAGGAGAGAGAGAGAGAGAGAGAGAGAGAGAGAGAGAGAGAGAGAGAGAGACCTGATGATATTGTCTATATAGATAGCCTAATTCGAATTTGATTACTGTTCATTGTAACCAAGAGTCCTGCTTCACATAGTGTGTAGAAAAGGTTATGTGACTAGCTCCAGGTCACACAGAAGCCAGTTCATCAACCTAGAATTTGTCCAAGTGACTCCAAAATTAATGCTCTCTCTACTTTATCATCTGTAACTACTGGGAAACGAAGAAATTAAGACCCCCTCCCCCCAAAGTAGAATTCAAAGAACAAGGATGTGAATCCCCGGTCCTCTGCCTGATTTCCCAGTGGAGCCCCACTAGGGCACCATCTTGGTGTTTCTGCCTCTGCTCTTCTTTTCCTCTGAGGCTGCTTCCCTGAGAATAACCAGAGGCTCAGGCCTCCTTTTAAAACCTAGCTTTGAAAAAGAAGATGAGAAAATGATATTAAGATTGTATTTCTTCAAAGTAAAAGTATTCAACTACTGGGCCATGGGTCTCTAATCATGTTAATGTGAGAGAAATTCCACCTAAGGAGTCTTTCAGGCTTTGGATGCAAAGAACTTGGAACGTAGACAAGGTTCTGAGGTCTCTTTAGACATGGAACTACTCAAGAAAGACTCTTTCTGGGGCGGATGTCACTTTATAGATCTTCTTCCATTAGGCTGGGAGCACTGGTGTTGTCCCTGCCTTTCAGAAAGAATTCGTTGTCAGGATGAAGCGACTCTTATGACATAAGGATTAGGGAATCTTTTAGGTTGCTGTAACTCAGTTGTAAATAAAGAGAAAAGTAGAAATGGAATGGCCATGCTTGTTCTAAGGCAGTGTTTCCCAAACTTTTGACATATGTGTACCCCTTCTGTAATTTTCATAACGCTGAGTACCCCTTGTCAAAAAAAGGATGTATTTTAATAACAATCAAAATATATTTTTTTGGTACATACACAAAATAATAATGAAAAATAAAATTATTCATAATAAAATATAAACAAAAGTTATATTATAAATAACATTTATTTGCACACCAGACCATCTCACGCCTCACAAGACTGCCTTGACTTGACTCATGAGAACGTAGAATCAGGTGCAGCTAAGCACGGTGCAGTGCACATCCCCACCAAACTCCGGTGCAACGTGTACCCCCATCAAACTCTTCCCGTACCCCTGGGGGTACACGTACCACACTTTGGGAAACACCGTTCTAGGGAACTGATCTTATTCCATTAGCCAGTGACTTTAAAGAGTGCAGGGCTTGGGGCTGTATTCCACAAAGCAGAAGATCTCCACGCAGACATGGTGACGCCTTCACATCTTTGTATTTTAAAGCAATCAAATATGATTGATTGGGAACAACACTCATTAGGCAACAGTTGCAAATACATTTTATACACCATACCCAAGTTGAATTGTGGTATGTCCTCATCTAATGTTTTACTCCCCTCTAGTGGCTTTTTATATAGGATAGCAGATTTTAGGGGAAAAAATAACTTAAAAATATATTTAAAGTATATTTATGTTTTATAGACCTTCTATCTAATTCTATAGAACTTAAAGATTAAAAAAAATTGAACTTGAAGAGCTGCCCACTAAGATGCTCATCAACTGAGGAGGAACATGCTTTGGAGGAAGTTGGAAATCAAATTCAGTAAGTGCGAAGGGAAAAGTAACTGTTAACTAGAATACCTACAGATGAAAATACTGACCAAGTAAGCTCTGGTTTTCCTTTCTCCTTGCTAATGTTGATGGGTGCTATACCTGCACGGAGGTGTCCTTTGTCTTAGAGACTTTCCTATTTCACAGTTTGAATTCTTGCTATGTAATTTTTAGCTCTGCTTCATTCTCCTAAAACTTTTACTATCATTCTCCAAAGCCTACTTCCCATTGTTCTCTATATAAATGTAAGTTTCTTCTTCTTCTTTTTTTTTTTAATGGAAAGTTTTAGAGGCCCAGTGCATGAAATTCGTGCACTTGGAAGGGGGAGGGGTTCCTCAGGCTGGCCTGCACCCTGTCACAGTTGGGGACTCCTCAGGGGATGTCTGCCTGCTGGCTTAGGCCTGATCAAGCCGGCAGGCAGACATTCCTCTAGTTGTCTGGGGCTCTCACAGTTCAGGACCCCTCGCTCCTTACCACCTGCCCGCAACGGAGGTGGGAGAGGCTCCTGCCACCACCACTGGGCTTGCCAGTGGAGCGCGCTGACCACCAGGGAGCAAGCAGCTCCTGCATTGAGCATCTGACCCCCTGGTGGTCAGTGAGCATCATAGCGACTGGTCGTTCAGCCTGTTGTTCCATAATTCTGTGGATTTGCATATTAGGGTTTATTATATAGAATATTTATATAATAAAAAATAAGTTTTTAGATTATAAAAGAAACTCTTGATTATTTTTAGAATGCCCCTCCCAGAGATAACAACAATAAACAATGGGAAAATGAACAAACAAAGACTTCCTGGAAGCAATGAAGGCTGAACAGAGTTAAACAGATTATGGAGAAGATTGGTGTTTTTTTTTTTTTACAGTTGAATACATGGGGCAGCTAAAATACCTGTAGAAAACCAATAGTTTTTCTGGCCTGAAGGCTCAGCGAGCAGAGCTTAAGGCTATCATGGCCTCTGGGAAGTGAGGGAGGAATTCTGGCAATGACAAATCCTAAGAGAGGAACAAAAATTCTGTAAGGGTGGGTCAGATTTTAAGTAGCTTAGCTCAGGATAAAATAACAGATTTGGGCTAGAGCCCAAGAGACCAAAACTTGCAGTTTAAATTAAGCTAAATTACTTATCTGCTAAACCAAACCAAAACAACAATAATAAAAAACAAAACAAAAAGTAATATTTTTCAGAGGAATGTAATGTAATCCAGTCTCCCTAGATAAGGTTCACAATATCAAAGCTACAATCCAAATTTATTTAACATAATATAAACCAAAAAATGATATACTTTTGAGAAGAATGACAATAGAAAAGTTGAAATCTTATATGACCCAGATTTTGTAATTATCAGTCAAAGGATTTTAAAGCAGTTAATATAATTATGCACAATTATGTAAAGGAAAAAATGCTTAAAATGAATGAAAAGATAGGAAATTTGAGCAAGAAAAAAAAAACATGAAAAGAACCAAATAAATTCTTGAACTAAAAATTAAATTATATGAAATATAAAATTTAACAACAGAAAGGAGAAGACAGAGGAAAGAACCATTTAAGAGCTGAAAGGAGATGACATAGAAAGAACCACTGGACTTGAAGATAAATCAACAGAATTATCTAATCTGAAGTACAGTGAGCAAAAACACTTTAAAAACAAAGAAATAGTATCTCATGAATTTGTGGTACAATATCAAAACATTTAACATATGTATAATTGGAGGCTCAGAAGTAAGAAGAAAAAGCAAATGCAACACAAAGAAACATTTTAAAAAATAATGTCCAAAATACCCCAATTTTTTTATAAATTCTAAGTTTACGGTTTGTAAAAGCTTAGCAAGCCCAAAATCAGAGTACAGTCAAACTGCTTAAAATTAAGAATAAAGAGTAAATCTATATAGCAGCCAGGAAAACCAAGGAATGCATTACATATAAGAGTAAAATAATTTGAATAAGTTCAAATTTTATCATACAGCAGTGCCACTTTTAATATTTCGGTATTAAAAATTCTCAGAAACAATGAAGAGAGAAGCTAACCAACATCTTTAAAGAACTATAAGAGAGGGTGAAAATACCTGTTTGCCCAAAACTATATTAAAATTTTTATATAAACAAAAATGTTGTTTAAGAAATGAAGGCAAATAAAGACATTTTCAGATTTAAAAAAAATTCAGAGAACTTCTTTTAAACAGAACTACACTGAAGATATGTTGAATAAAGTTCAGGCTGATGGAAAAATAAGGCCAGAGAGAAAGGGATAGGGAGAAGTAGGGAAAAAGGAAGAAAGAACATCTAAACTAGTAAAAATAAAATGTAACTTTTCTCTTAATTTCTTTAAAATATGTGACAGTTTAAGGGAACACTTGTAACATTGTCTCATGAGTTTATAATGTATATAGATATAATGCATATAACAATTACAGCATAAAGGCTGGAGGTGGCTGATAAATAGACCTATATGGTTGAAACAGTTTTACATTTTACATGGAGTGATCCAGTTATATATCTTGATAGCAGTTTGAGTTACACAGATATATGCATTTACCCAGACTCAGTGAATTTATATTTCATATTTGTATATTTTACTTTATATAAAAACTGGTGCTGGGGGTGGGGTGGGGGGAGGGTGTCTCTCAGCCTGACCTGCACCCTCTCCAATCTGGAACCCCTTGGGGAATGTTGACTGCCGGTTTAGGCCCGGCAGTCAGACATCCCTCTCACAATCCTGTACTGCTGGCTCCTAACCTCTTGCCTGCCTGCCAGCATGATAGCTCCTTAACCACTCCCCTGCTGGCCTGATTAACACCTCACTGCTCCCCTGCTGGCCTGATCACCTCCACCTGCCCTCCCTTGCAGGCCTGGTCCCCCACAACTGTCCTTCCTTGCAGGCCTGGTTGCCCCTAACTGCCCTCCCCTGCCAACTATCTTGTGACAATGTGGGGATGGCCATCTTGTAACATGAGGGCGTGAGGGTCAATTTGCATATTACCTCTTTATTATATAGGATTATTTCTAATTAAAATTACTATAAATTTTATTGAACTCGAGTTAATAATATGCATACTGAAACATTTAAAGAGAACTATTTCATTTTGAAATACACAAAAGTAAGAGAGATTAATGTATGGCTAGAGGAATGGATAGATGGATAGATATGTGATAAAACACATATAGCAAAATGTTATTGCTATAATCTAGGCAATCAGAATACAGTTGTTTGCTGACAAATTCTTTTAACTTTGCTATGTGTTGAAAAAGTTTATTATAAGATGTTGGAAATAAGAGATTAAAATTATAATTATAAATATTTATATTAATATGCTCCTTTATTGATTTTTCCAAAGTAATAATGATATTTATTTCTGACTGAAAGAGGATTTTTAACATGAAATTAAAACACTTTTTTTATTTTATTGAATTTTTGCAGAGAGGAAGGAAGAGGGATAGAGAGTTAGAAACATTGATGAGAGAGAAACATCGACCAGCTGCCTTCTGCACACTCCCCACTGGGAATGTGCCCACCACCAAGGTACATGCTCTTTACCGGAATTGAACCTGGGACCTTTCAGTTTGCAGGCTCCATCCACTGAGCCAAACCGGTCTCGGCTAGAACACTTTTAAAAACCCAATTATATATATTTTAAAAAACAGGTTCCATACATTTATTTAGTATAGAAGTGTCTTAGTCAGCTCCAGTTGCTATATCAAGGTGGATTAAACAAGAGACATCTATTTGTCACAGTTCTGGAGACTGGGAAGTCAAGATTAAGGTGCTGGCATATTTGGTTCCTGTGAGAATACTTTCCTTGCTTTGCAGACAGCTGCTTTCTCTCCTGTTCTCTCATGGCCTTGAGAGAGAAAGTGCCCTAGTGTCTTCACCTCTCCTTGAAAGGACACCAATTTCATCCTGGGGGCTGCACCCCCCAGACCTCATCTGCACCTAATTACCTTCCAAGACCCCAGCTACAAACACAATCACATTGTGAGTTTAGGGCTTCAATTTCGAATTTGGCGTCAGGGGACAAAACCATTCATTAGTCTATAACAAAAAGTTACTAAAAAAGGGAACTCAAAATTTTGTCATACAGCAGTGCCACTTTTAATACTTTGGTGAGTTGTCTTTCAGTTTTTTAAAACATTAATGCATTATCTTTTCTATTATAGTTATTTTATTATGACATTAAATATTTGTCTAAAATATGAACTTTAATGGCTAAATTATATGAAGATGCCAAAATTAATACATCTTTTACTTGACATACATACATTGTTTTTGAATTTTCACATAAATGCTCACATAAAAAGAGATTATAAAACCTGGTCCATGTGGCTCAGTGGATTGGGCACCGTCCCATAGGGGCCCCCTATCTGATTCCTCGTCAGGACATCTGCCCAGTGTTGGGTATACAGGAGGCAGCCGATCGAAGTTTCTGTCTCTCTCCCTCTCCCTTCCTCTCTCTCTAAAAATCAACAAAAACATATTTTTGAAAAAGAGGTCATAGAATAATAACCAATGATCAGAGGGCATGAGACCTTTTTTGCAGCAATTGACAAAATTAGAAGTCAGTGCCTTTAAAATTCTGATGGAAAAGGTTTTCAGTTCATAATTAAAAACTCATCTTGTCAATAAGATGTACATTGCAATATCTTTTAAAATTTACTCATTTTTTAGGAGACAATTATGGTATGTGCATTGCCAAAACAAGGTGACAGAGAAATGTGGAAAACACAGGGTCCAGGGAACAAGGATCCAATGGGACACATTGGAGAAGGAAGGAAAATCCCAGGATGGCTGTGAAGAGAAGTCCCAACAGACCTACAGTGCAGTCAGTCTAGATGAATGGAAAAGGATGGAGATACCCAAGAGAGCGAGTTCTTAAAGAAAAAGAAAACTTAGAGAATACCTCGTAGAGTTTGAAATTGAGAGAATATTTTTAGTTGAAGAATTATGGATGATGTAATAAGAGATCTATATAACAAAAACCCAGTGGCCCTAATGCTGTAACAACCAAAGACGGGTCACCAGGAGGCTGCATGTGTGGCGAGGTGCATGTGGGTGGGCAGGGTCCTGACTCTGGGTCTTGGGGTGTGTCGGGACTCAGAGTCCCACAGTACGGTGGGGCCTGGGGTCCCAGGTCTCCTGTGATTTCCCATGGGTCTGGGTCTCATGTGATTTCGCGCGTGCTAGGTCACTAGTAAATATATAAAAAATTGAGGAAATAAAAAGGCAGTATTTCCTCTAGAAAAGAAAAGTTGTACATGGAAAGAAACCTTATCATTGTATGTTATAGGCTCATTCCTGAATAATATTAATTTTATTATAATAATGTAAGTACTTTATACTGATTTAAGCAAAAAGAGTAAAAAGCTATATCGTAATAATCATCTATATCTATATCTATATCTATATCTATAGCTATAGCTATATCTATATCTCTATATCTATATATATAATTCCTATCTAATAATAGAGTAATACCGTATTTGCCGGCGTATAAGACGACTTTTTGGCCCTGAAAAATATGCCTCCAAGTGGGGGGTAGTCTTATACGGCGAGTATATAACAAACTCTGTATTTTTAGTGGAAATGTTAGGGGGTCGTCTTATACGCACAGTCGTCTTATACACCGGCAAATACGTATTTTTCAGGGCCAAAAAATCGTCTTATACGCCGGCAAATACGGTATGTAAATTAACAATCACTCTGTTACAAAATTGCAGCGCCCAGTCCTCTCAGGCCCGCTGGAGACCCCCAGTCCCAGGGAGGGCTTCCGATAAGAGCTGGCAGTGCAGTCCAGGCTGTAGGTCTGGGCGGTGGCCGCGCCCCTCCCTCCCTCGATCCGCTACTGGCCTCGGCCTGTGCATCCCTGGCACCAACCATCTGCTCCCAGTCACAGCCCTGGCCGTCCACCTGGGAGGCTCCTGCGCTCCCACACCCTCCACCCAAGATCCGTTTCCAGCCCCAGCCAGGGGGCCAGGGCCCTGGGCCTGCGAGGCTGAGGACCCCCCTCCACGAGATTGGCTCCCAGCCCCAGCCACGCCCTCCGGCGCTATCCGCTCCCAGCCATGGCCAGGGCTGTGGGCCTGGGAGGCAGCCTCACCTCTCCGGTGCCATCTGCTCCCAGCTGTGGCCAGGGCTGTAGGCCTGTCAGCTGGGAGGTGCCCGTGCCCCTCTTGGCGCTTTTGCTTCCAGCCTCGGCCAGGACTGTGGGCCTGGGAGGCACCTGCGTCTCTCTCAGCACCATCTGCTTCCAGCTGTGGCCCGGGCTGTGGGCGCACCTCTCACTCCCAGCCATGGCCCGGGCGGGCGGTAGGCCTGTTGGCTGGGAGGCGTCTGCGCCCCTCTAGGCACATTCCGCTTTCAGCCGCTGCCAGCTCCTTCCCAACCTGCAAAACTCCAGCTTGAGGCCCCTGTAAAGGGGAGGGAATAGGACAGGATGTTCCCAGGAAACGCTGACAACTGGTTGCATGTGCGGACTGTGCTGGAGCTGTGTCCGCGGCACTGTGGGAACACTGAAGAAGGAGCAAGCAGATCTGGCTGCGAGGATGGGGAGAGGGCCACAGAGACCTGGCCAGCCCTCAAAGGGCCCAGTAGAACTCTCATAGGAAGAGAGGATTGAGATTATTAAGAGGAGAAAGGCATCTTGGAAGGAGTATTTCTAGCAGAAGGGGAAACATGGGCCAAAAGTTTGTGGGAAAATGGATTAAGTACAGTGTTAGTAGATCTCTGTGTGAAAAAGCCTTCCATCTTGACATCTACATCACTTAACAGACTTGGCTGGATTGACTTTGCCCTTTCAAAATAATTTTTGGAGGGAAAGATGGACAGTGGATTACATGTCTATTGTTTATAAAAGAAAAGGAAACTTTTAGAAAATACGAAAAAGCGTGAAATCACCTATAAACCTTCTACTTATTCAAATATAAGTCCAACAACCACATGATATCACCCTTCCAAGGTCTCATGAAATTCCTGTTTAAGAAGTTTATTTTATGACACTTTTAGTTTGGGTTTACATTTTTACTGGTTTGTCAAGACCACGGCAGGTACACTGTCCAATATGTTAAAGAAAAAACGCTATCTAATAAAGAGGGAATATGCAGGGGAGGGCATTTGGGGATGATCCTGGCAGGGAAACAGGTGTCAATCAGACTGGCAGGGGAGTGGTTAGGGGCAATCAGGCAGTCAGGCAAGCAGTTGGGAGCCAGCAGGCCTGAATTGTGAAAGAGATGTCCTACTGTAGATCCTTATGGGATTGGGCCTAAACAGGCAGTCAGACATCTCCTGAGAGGTCCCAGATTGGAGAGGGTGTAGGTTGGGCTGAGGGACACCCCCCCCCCCCCAACCCGCAGGGTATGTACGAGTTAAGTTTTTTTTTTTTAATACTAGAGGCATGGTGCACAAATTCATGCACAGGTGGGGTCCCTCTGCCTGGCCTGATAGGGGCTGGCTGGCTGGGGGGAGGGACCATGGGAGGTTGCCCGGCTGCAGGAGGTTGGCTGTGAGAGCACACTGACCACCAGGGGGCAGCTCTTGTGTTGAACATCTGCTCCCTGGTGGTCAGTGCACATCATAGTGACCAGTCCACTGGTTGTTCGATTGTTTAGGCTTTTCTATATATACCGTATTTGCCGGCGTATAAGACGATTTTTTGGCCCTGAAAAATGTGCCTCCAAGTGGGGGGTAGTCTTATACGGCGAGTATATAACAAACTCTGTATTTTTAGTGGAAATGTTAGGGGGTCGTCTTATACGCCGGCAAATACGTATTTTTCAGGGCCAAAAAATCGTCTTATACGCCGGCAAATACGGTAGATAGTAGAAATAAAACATAAAACTAAAACATTTAAGAAAAATTAACATAAACACATTATTAAGAATTTTGAGGTAACTTCTAGAAAACACAGACAAAGGAATTGAAAGTTGTTGCCACTGAAAGACAAGAATTGGGAGTAGGGAAAGATGGGGCAGGATTTTATTACATTTGTTTTTTATTACAAATTTTAGCACTCTTAATGGGAGATGTATATGTATTTTGCTAGTTCAGGTTGCAGGAAGTTCTGAATAGGGCTTACGAAGCCTCACCACATTGTTCTGACACTCCACATAATTGCCTTGCCTGCTTATAAAACTGCTTTCAGTAAGCCCTGTCACCGAGGTATAATATTTGGATTCTGGGTAGAATTTCTTACATCATTACCAGACTCATCCTATGACAGACTCTACGATAATGACTAGTTATCTCAGAGGTACAGTTGAATTGCTGCTGTGAAAGAATGACTTGCTTGTAGGCATGGCAACTGGTTAAAAGCTGGGAGGGGCTGGGCATGACAGGGGGAACCACAGTTCCCCATCATGGATACATTTATTTATTCATTTATTATTATTATTATTTTTAAAAAATATTTTTATTGATTTTTTACAGAGAAGAAGGGAGAGAGAGTTAGAAACATCAATGAGAGAGAAACATCGATCAGCTGCTTCCTGCACACCCCCTACTGGGGATGTGCCCACAATCAAGGTACATATCCTTAACCAGAATTGAACCTGGGACCCTTGAGTCTGCAGACAGATGCTCTACTGAGCCAAACCGGTTAGGGCTTAATATATATATATTAAATCATATATATATATATTAATATATATTAAATCATATATATTAATATATATTAATATATAATCAATATATATAATCAATATATATATTGATTTCAGAGAGGAAGGAAGAGGAGATAGATAGGAACATCAATGATGAGAGAGAATCATTGATGGGCTGCCTCCTGCACACCCCACACTGGGGATCGAGCCTGCAACCCAGGCATGTGCCCTGAGAATTAAACCTTGACCTCCTGGTTCATAGGTCAGTTGACTCTCAGCCACTGAGCCACACTGGCCGGGTATCATGGATACATTTAAACAGAAACTAGATTACGGTTTTAGGGAAGGTTGTTGGGACTTTTCAATTAGGTATAGGGTTGGAGTAGGCAACTCTGAAGTGCTCTACCCTGAAATTCTATGAAGGAATTCCATTCGTAGAATGGCTACAGGTTACTATTTACTAGTAAGTAAAAATTAGAACCCAGGAAGAGGAGGCAATGATTTTACTTTTCTGTCCGTGTTGAGTTATACTCAGTATCTTCCCATTTCCCTTCAAATATTCCTTGTGTGTTTTAAAATAATGTATGTTACCTATTTTGGAGACCCTCATTTTATATGTGGTCATTTGGTTAAGCTTGACAAATGTGTCTGTTTAAATTTTCTATGCCCTTACAATTTCTTATTCACTCAGTCTGTTGGTTATTTTATGAGGTATATGAAATCTCTCACGATGACAGTGAAAGCATCAATTTGTCCTTGTGGTCTTATAATATATTTTTGTAGCTATCTTATGTTCACATACATTTAGAACTAATATTCCTTCTTGGTTTACTAAAATGTAAAAAAAAAAAAAATCTACCTAGTGACTGTCATTATCTTTGGTAAAATGTTCACCTTCCATTTAAAGTTTATATAACAATGCCAGATTTTTTTCCCATTAGTATTTGACCTGTATATCATTTTCATCCTTCTACTTTCAACCTTCATATTTTATGCTTTTGTTGTGCAGAATTTTAGTTCACTTAAAAAGTAATCCCACAAGTTATATATTATTTTTGTTTTATGCAGTTATTGTTTGTTGCAAATTCTTATTATTTTTCTCACTAGTATTTCCTCTTATACTTCAGACTTTCCTTTTGAGACTATTTTTTTTCCTTTAGAAGTTCCTTTGGTAAATATTGAAAATAATTATTTTAGTTTCTCTGAAAAAAAATTTTTAAATTATTTTTTACTTCAATGTTAATAGACAACATTGTGGTACAGATTTATAAATTGACAGTTTCATTCAGTGCTTTGAAACATTATCCCATTGTCATGCTTTTCTTGTTGGTGAGAAATCAGCTTTTGCCTAATTGATGTTTCCTTGAAAATTATCTGTAGTTTTATTCCCTGGCTGCTCTTTTTAGGGGATTGCCAGAGGGGAAGTATAGTGTACTTTTAAGATCATCATCTTTTTAACTTGATGTTTTACTGTCTCATTATAATATGTCTAATCAAGATTTGTTTGTATCTATTTTGCTTGGATTCACTATAGTTCCTGGATCTGAAGACTCATGAGTTTAATAGATTCTGGAAAAGTCTCAGCTATAATATCTCCAAAATATTGACTCTCCCTATTACCTCCTTCACTAGGACTCTGATTACCTAACTGTAGTTCAAATTTCTCAATCCATGTTCTATTTCACATTCTTAATGTCTGTATTTATTGACTTGTATTCTAGTTATTCCCTTAGCTCTATTATTCACTTTGCAAAGTCTCTTTTCAGCTGCAACTGATCTGCTGTTTCATCTGTCATTGAATTTCTAATTTTAATTTCTCAACATTTTATGTGCTTTCCAAGAAATGATTTCTTGCTATTCTTTGACATATTTTTGATAGTTTTAAAACATTTTAAGCAAAGATATTTTATATTTATTTAAAGAAATTATTCTAACGTATCCAATTTTTGTAGGTTTAATGCTAAAGTATATTCTTTCTTCAAGTTTGGTGACTTTTTTTTTTTTTTTTTTAAAGAGGAACTCAAGTGCTTTGGAACTTTATTCTTGGGATTCACTGAGTCCTGGTTTAATTAAAGTGTGCTACCAGCAAGAACTGTGTTTGCTTCTGCAGCATGTATAGGGCCTTTACAACTTGATAATCCTTTAAATGAGAAAAAAAAAAGTTTTTGGCCTTAGTCGATTTGGCTCAGTGGAGAGAGTGTCAGCCCGTGGATTGAAGGGCTCTGGGTCCAGTTCGGCCAAGGGCATGAACCTGGTCAGGGCGCTGTGCAGGAGGCAACCCATCGATGTGTCTCTGTCACATGGATGTTTCTCTTTGTCTCTCCCTCTCCTTTTCACTCTCTCTAAAAATCAATGGAAACATTTCCTCTGGTGAGGACTAACCAAAAAAAAAAAAAAAAGAAAAAAGAAACCTTTCTTGAACCCACTAGAAATTTAACTCCATGCTGTCATTTTAGAAATTTCAGGAGATAAATTTTATTTCCTCTATCTGAGGCAAGTCTGAGATAGGCAAATTTCTTTCAATGGGGCCTTTGTTTCTTTGTTTTCCATTTTGCCCGCTAAGAGTGTTCCCCTGCAGGGGTGTTGCTTTATGTGGGGGATCCGATCAGACTCTCCCTGCGTGGGCACTGTGCTGCTTCTCCTGTGCCCCCTTTGCCCAGAGGCCGCCAGGGATTGACAAATATTTTTACTGCAACCTTTGACTTCAGTGCTGGCTCACCCTCTCAATTCATGCTTTCTTGTGATTCGGGGCCTCTGAGGATTTTCCTAACTTTCTTGCCACAGAAACTATTTATTTAATGACTCGAGGGATTGCTTACTTGCTGGAATTGAAAGAGACTCTAACTGGGTTTGGGGGGAATAAGATCGGAGTTTGTGTGGGTCATTAGTTGGCGGTACATCTGTAAAGACCTCCTACTGTATATAAAACACACGTAATGTATGCTTTTTATCTGATATTTCGAAGTGCCCTGTACTAGGAGAAAATTGCTGGCTATTTAGTTCAGCATATTGAAAAAAATAGAAATACTTTGCTCCCTTTCATTATTGATTTTTTTTGACCCCCGCCCCCCCATCCCTCTCTGTCTACTCTGTTGACTTTCTTGTTCTTATTCATTTTCACTATTCCATTTTTTTTATCATTCTATTTTTCTTTTCACTTGTCCTTGGCCTATTTATTTCTTTTCACGTTCTTGTCTCTTTATTGTTATGTTTCTTTTCTTTCTTTGTTTTATCCCCCCCCCCTCCCTCCGTTCCTTTCCTCCACTTTTTCTTTCTATTGTTCATGTATTTTTCCAACAAGGGCCAAAAGATTATTCTTGGTCTCACTTAGAATAATTGTTTAATAATCTCTCTTATAAAAATTAGTTTAGCCAACACTAATTAGAACAAGGAGTCGATGTCATTGGAAGGAGGTCAAATTATAGTGCCTTTCATAGGATAAGTGCTCGATAAATGTTTTTGTCTTTGAGTGCAACTTCAATAGTGATTCTAGCTCGCCGATGGTAAGCACACCATGAGATAAAAATGCTGCCAAGCAGACCGTACCTGTGACCCAATCACGTCTAACCCACCCCGACAGGGAAGCGGATGGAATGTTAATTGAGAGCAGCTGGGTGACTGGCATGCCTGCAGCCCCAGGAAGGGGCCAAGGAGCTCTCAGCGAGGGGACAACTTGTGTTTTATCAGAGACCCCAGAGGCTTTTTAATGAGAATGACCTCTGGTTACAATGAGAGTGAAGGGGAAGTAAAGATAGTAATTTGGGGACTTTGGGTCTTAGCCTATTTTCCACCTCCTAGCCACTGCCCTGGAAAATGAAACTCCTGGATTTCTCAGAATAGTAATGACCTGGCCTTAGTAATAATGTCTAGAACACTGTTAGGTGGGCTCACCTCTTGTTGGTCAGCAACATTGGGAAAAATGTCATGTGGAGAAAACGGAGGTAAACCCTCTGGTGTGAAAATACTCTTATTGTTGTCTTGGCTGATAGAAAACAGGCTGTGGCGATCGGATTTGCCTCTGAGAGGGATTGCTACTCACTGGGATGGAAAGATACTCTAAATGGTTGCGAGGAGAGAAAGATCAGAATTTTGGGGGATCGTTAGCTGACTATGCATCTGTAAAGACATCCCACGCTATGAAAAATCCTAAATCGAGGTTGGAATAAAGTGACAAAGCTAACCTATAAGTTCTAAGATGCATTTTGGTGGGGACCCCCAGACAACTCCCTTTGGGATTTGGGATTCACCAGGAGAAACTAGTAATCTCCTCATCCCCTAAATGAGGACTTCGGTTTGTGACTATGAAGCTGGCCGATGCAACCAGATTGTAATACACTAGTGTGACTTTGAGTATGTTTGAAATGTTAAAGAAAATATTGTAGAATCCTGGCTGCTCTTGAGAAGGGTCAAGGTTGTACCCAGCTGGTCCATTAGGCAGAGGAAGCCACAAGACATGATCCTAGTCCATGATACTTCCGCTTGCCTAGAGATTCCTATGGATGTGTCAGGAACATTGTAAGTGCTTTACATTTTTATACATATTTCACACCACTGACAAACTTGGAGAAAACTGGTTTCCTTGAGGACCCACAGACCGTTAGCCAACTCCACCGCTACCTCTGATCAGCATATGCCCTGTAAGAAGTGCTAGGAACTGTGACCCACTGGGCCCTCATTTGGCTATTTCTCCTTTTTTCTTTACCACTAGACTCGGAAGGATGGAGGTGATTGCACTGGTTGCTTTTATTTTATCTATATATGAAAATCTCATTCCCTGGATAAAAGACCATTTATCCAGAGCATACAGAGATGTTTTTATTCTGGGAACCTGGACGGCATTCTGTCCTCAGAGCACTGTTTAAAGCCATCTTTACATTTTATACTATTAAACAGCGTTTCAGATATTTTCTGCTTCTTTGGGATGATTGTGAAGAAATGCAAGAAGGTAGTTGAACAGACAGACTTATTTGGAATTAATCAGCTTTCTTTCCCTCAGAAGGTACAAGGGAAGTAAGTTATAAATTATTATCTACTATGGTAGCCTTTCAGGTTGAAAACTTTAAGTTGGAAAAAGGAGGCCTTTCCAACCCTATAACCCAAGGAAGTTTGCCCACTTGCATTTTGACTTAAAAAAATACATCTTGAACAAATGAAGAAATTGTATAATGTCTTAAATGCATTATTTCATAGTTTAAAAATTATAAATATAAATTCTCTGGCAATTCAGATGTACACAGGATGATTTTTTTTTCCCATTAGGAAGAGGTTCTAAGTAGTGATCTTCCTCCAAGATTGTGCAACTATTTTCCTGTGTGTGTGTATGTTTGTGTGTGTCCTTTTAGCACTCTTAAGGTTTTATTTTCACATTTAATTTTTGGTCCTTGGAAATATTTCCAAGTAGCCAGGCAGTGGTCATAGTGGTTTATATTGAATAAACCACCATTTCTCCCTACCCAATTCCCAGAGTAATTTGTTAAATGCAAGTGTTTCAGGACAGTTTATTCTGTTCCATTAGTATCTATAGTTCCGGTACCAATATCATGCACTATTATAATTTTGGTAACTTCAAAATTAATAACTTTTGTATCCAATAGGGGAACTCTGTGTCAGAATGACCTAGAAAGTTTTGAAAAGTTCTGATTCCCAGACACACACCAGACTTTCTGAATCAGTAGGACTCAAGAAATGAGTCCTGCCGAAACCGGTTTGGCTCAATAGATAGCGTTGGCCTGAGGACTGAAAGGTCCCTGGTTCGATTCCGGTCAAGGGTATGTACCTTGGTTGTGGGTACATCCCCAGTAAGGGGTGTGCAAGAGGCAGCTGATCGATGATTCTCTCTCATCGATGTTTCTAACTCTCTATCCCTCTCTCTTCCTCTCTGTAAAAAATCAATAAAATATATTAAAAAAATAAAGAAATGAGTCCAAGATACATATTTTTGGAAGCCTCCCCTGATGTTTCTGATGTGCAGCCGGTTAAGGTAGAGCTACATCATGATGTTTAATGGGTGTATAATAGTCCATGATATGTGTATGCATGTTATTGCTATTATAAACAATATTGTAACATACATTCTTTTTGTTTTTCTTAATATATTTTATTAATTTTTTACAGAGAGGAAAGGAGAGGGATAGAGAGTTAGAAACATTGATGAGAGAGAAACATCGATCAGCTGCCTTCTACACACTCCCCACTGGGGATGTGCCCGCAACCAAGGTACATGCCCTTGACCAGAAATGACCTGGGACCTCTCAGTCTGAAAGGCCTACACTCTACCCACTGAGCCAAACCAGTTTCGGCATAACATACATTCTTGATCCATAGATACTTTTTCAACTATTTATTTGGAATACATTTCTAAAAATAACAATTGTAAAAAAATGTTTTTATTGATTTCAGAGAGAAGAAGGGAATGGAAGAGAGAGAGAGAGAGAGAGAGAGAGAGAGAGAGAGAGAGAGAGAATCATATGATCTCCTCCAGGGGATGGAGCCCACAACCTGAGCATGTACCCAGACGGAAAATAAAACCTGCGACCTCCTTCAGGGATTGGCCCGCTGGGGGAGCACTGTTCATCTCATTCAGCTAAGCAGCTGTGGACCCGCCCTCTGAGCGGCTGCTGAATGAAGAAATTAGTCTGAGCTGATATTTCTGGGTAATGTCTTGGGTAAAGGTGTGTTCTGTGTCCTGGAGGAACCTAGCAGAGAGCTTTGCACCCCAAAGCCACTTTGTGAATATCCTTGATGTGTGATGCCAGATCGGTGACCCCACCAGGGATGTTCAGGGAAGCCATGCTCCGGGATGCAGACATCAGGACAGCCTCCCCTGGGGGGTCCACAGTCGTCCCCTCTTGCCAACCACCTATGATAGCTCATTGCACTCTTTCTAGAACACATCTTAGAGGGCCCGCATCAATTGGTGGGGTCAGGCCAGAGTCTGGATTGTCTCTGGTATTTGATAGGTGCAGAGACTCGGCCTCACCCTGGGCCTGCTAGTGGGCTGCTCCTGCTGCGGGAGCAGCCACTCATCCCAATCAGCTGAGCAGTGCTCCCACTGTGGGAGTGCACTGACCACTAGGGAACAGCTCCTGCACCAAGCATCTGCCCCCTACTGGTCAGTGTGCATCATAGCGACTGGTCGACTGGTTGTTCTGCCATTTGGTCACTGGGCTTTTACATATGTAGATTTGCCAATTATATATGTCTCTGTGAGAGTTGGGACTGGAGGTCATCAGGAAGAATGAGGAGGAAGAAGCATATCTTCAACTTGTACTGGTGTATAACTCTGGAGAAGGTGGGATTTGAAACAGCGATACCCATGTTGTACTGTTTTCCTTAACTGTTCTGTGCAGGGGGAAAGCACGTCTGGAGATTATTGAGGCCTAGAGGTTATTACCCTGGGCTGGGGTGGGCTGAGAGAGGAGATAATATATGCGAAAGATAGAATTTTCTGTAAACATGTGGACATCAGATGGTTGTTCTGAAATGGGAGATGTCATCTAGGAGAAAACACAAGTGAGAGTTTGGGGTGGAGTTGGTAAGTAGGAAAGAGGAAGTATTTCCTAAAAATTTCAAGAAATATCAAATAGGAGACTGGACTTTTTAAGATTACCTAAGATTCAGGTTTGAATTATTTTATTTGTATTTTAAAAAATATTTCAGGTATTATTCTTGTGTCATATAAATTGCAAACATTTTCCTGAATGTATTATGTACCTTTTTAATATTTATGGTGGCTTTTTTTTGACGTGCTCTTTTATTTTATGATTACTACATAAATATTTCACATTTTTTCAATAAAAATTATAATTATTTGGTTAAATTTTTAGATGGCACTGGAATTCTTTCAGATTTATGAGTAGTTCAGGTAAACTTGAGATTTTTTATGGTATTTAATTTTTCAATTTGAGACATACCATATATGCCCTTTTAATTTTTTAATGTTTTTCAGGAAAATTTTCGTGTATTGCTTCTGTCTTCTTTATGTAGTTCCTATATATTCCTTAAGCTTATTCCTAGATATTTTATAGTTTTTGTTGTTCTATATTATAATTTCTAATAAACTAATATAAGGAACCTATTAAGTTTGTGTATTAATTAGTAAAAAAATTGCTTTCTTATTAGTTTTGTAGCATTCCAGTTATTTTTCTTGGTATTTTAGCTATGCCATCATCAGCAGTAAGTATTAATGATTTTGCCTTTTCTATTTCACAGTATTTATTCCTTGTTTTGTTGGCATCTCAGATTGTACTGATTAGCACTTCTAGAATGATTTTAAGTTATTCTAGATTTTTTTTGCCTTATATTTGATTTAAAAGAGAATGTCTTTTTAGCAGTGTTTTTCCAAGCCCCCTTTGATATTCATTAAAAAGAGTTCAGTAGTCAAGTATGTTTTGAAAACATATATTAGTATATTAAAGGCTTAGGTTTCTATCTCTTCCTCTCTCTCTCTCTCTCTACACTCAATAAAAAACATTTGAAAAATGTGTTAAGATTTTACCTTTACCCTTGGTTCAGCTTCACATTATAAGGTATGACATTGTCATTTTGTTGCATCTTGTTACATTTAAATTGGAAGTTTCAGCCACTTTTTTTCTTCCTTTTTTCATTAACACCTTAAGCGCCCAGTCAGTCACCGGTGACTGACACTATACTTTCCGTTTGTAAGATAAGACAGGCTGGACGCTCAATGTGTTAAACTTTACATAAAAATGAATTCTTTTTAAAAATATATATTTTGTTGATTTTTTACAGAGAGGAAAGGAGAGGGATAGAGAGTTAGAAGCATTGATGAGAAAGAAACATTGATCAGCTGCCTCCTGCACACCTCCTACTGGGGATATGTTTACAACCAAGGTACATGCCCTTGACTAGAATGGAACCTGGGACCTTTCAGTCCGCAGGCCAACACTCTATCCACTGAGCCAAACCGGTTAGGGCTAAAAATGAATTCGTAGTTTTTTATTTTAATTTTTCGTTTTTTTGGTTAATTCTCACTTGAGAATTTTTCCATTGATTTTTAGAGAGAGTGAAAAGGAGGGAGTGAGGAAGAAAAAGAGAGAGAGAGAAAGAGAGAGAGAGAGAGAGAGAGAGAGAGAGAGAGATCGATATAAGAGAGACATATCGATTGGTTGTCTCTGGCACGGGCTTCGACCAGGGCTGGGGATTGAACCTGCAACCCAATACATGCCCTTGACTGGGAATCAAACCTGTGATTCTTCAGTGCTTGGGTCAACCCTCTAACCACTGAGTACACTGGTCAGGGCAAAATGAATTCTTAGCTTTTAAGTATCTTTGACTTTTTTTCTACCTGTCCTTTAGTTATAAACTTCCAATTTTATGGCACTGTGGTTAGAGAATATGGTCTTTACAATTTTGAGAACTTGAGATTTTTATTTTTTGTGTGGCCTGGGATAGTATTACTTTCTGAAAATAAACCCCTTGACTTTCAATCAAAAGCATATTAGCCTTATGGATTAGTAAAATGTGAGAATTTTTATAGGTTGGGTTTCAGTAATACTTGGAGTACTTACTATAATATTATAGGGGAGAATTATAAAACTAGAAAGGGATAATGGGAAATCAGTGCAAGAAATGCTGATGGAATTTCCAGGATAAGCAGAAAGGAAAAAGAAGGCCGGGTAGCGTCCGTCTTGGTTGATAAGGTTGCCTTAATGTTTTAGTTTAGTTAAAGAAGAGAGCGAGAGCAGATTCTTTTTCTCTCTTTTTTTCTTTTTTTCCTGAATGGGCTTTTACACAGAAAACAAAGACTCCTTGAATGTTGTTCTACTCCTACTCATCCCTTCATCCCTATCCATGGGAATATAAGGAATATAGTATTTATCACTTAGGGAAAGACAGCAATTTTACCATCAGGTATCAATAGGTATAGCAGTCGTGTGTGGACCTGCATGTGGGTCCATCACCGAGGCTGTGCTGGGCAGAGAGCTAAGCAGTTCCCCTATTAAGTGGCTAACTGGGAAGTCATGGCTTCTTATGAGATGCTTAGGTACAAATAACCCAACAACCCTTCCTAATGACATAACCAGTAGTAAACAAGACACTCGTGTACATTCAAACTACTGCATTCTATTCAAGTTACATTCTTGGTGTATGTTGCTATGGTCCCAGTGGATATTTTTGCTGCTAGTCACATCTTTGTTAGCTAAAGACTGGGTGGGAAATTTCCATCAGAAAATAAAAAAAGAACTTCAGTCCTCCTCACCATCAATAATACAAATACTCTCTTTTTGTTACCGCTGATATTTTAAAACACATTTTATCCAATTTTGCTGGGTTTTAAAATGAAAGGTTTGGAGAAGGGAAAGGAATTAGTAGTGGCCTATTAATGGCCTGTGGCAAACCATGCTTGTCAAATTGAAGACTCGAAGAAGGAAAAGTGCTTTGAGAGAAATAAGTATTGTGGAACAGTGAATAAATCCTCACTAGAATCTGAAATAAGTGAACAGAAAGTAAAATTATTCAGATCTCTCTCTTGGTCTCCCCTTCCCTGTACCCTCCCCCTATTTCTACCCCTCTCCCCCTCCTTCTCCTTCTCCCTCACCTTTTCCCTCTCCCTCTTCCTTCCTCCTCCCTCCCCCCATCTCTCTCTGAGAATTAATTCATTGCATATTCATGGAGGGAGCATCAGTGGTCTTGGTGGTGTGCAGGCTTGGTAATTGGAGCTGAGATTAATATGGCTGTATCCCTTCCACCATGTGGTGGGATGCCAAGATCCGGTTCAACTGCAGATGCCACTTTCTTTTCTTTTTTCTTTTCCTTGCTAAATGTCTATGAAAATGAGAGAGAGAAAAAAGCCAATCCATTTCAAAAAATGTTTTATATCTGAGGTAGAAAATCTGAAGTTTAAAGGGCTGAACCTTGGCCTGTGGTTAATAACTGTTACATACTCGTATACGACGGCAATTCTGGAAACCCATTTTAGTCACAGGTTCATCTTGAACAGCATTGTTAGTGTGGGTAGTTGTAACTACCTGCCAGTGAGCAACCAGCACCTTGAGAACTTTGTTGCTGATCTTATCTGTCAGGGTTTGGCATAAGTTGCATCAGCCCGGAGAGGACCCAGTCCTCCTTGTTTCTCAGAGGACCTCTTTGAACATTTCTGTGCACCCTCCCCCCAGTTTGTAAAGGCCTTTGCTTTTAACCACTTGCTTCTCTCCAGAAAACTGCCCTGGGATTCCTGAGCCACGTTGTCTGTGAGCCCAGGGGAGCCCCACATCCTGAAGGGGTGGCTTATGGCCAGTGGAAAATGGTGGGAGGTTTTGAAGGCCTAGCTCCCTTGTCTCAACTTAGGTCAACCTCTGAGGTGTAACTAGCTTCCTGGAGTAAATTAATTTTTCCTGTGGTAAGCACTTCTGTGGGATCTGGATGAGGCTGGAACTATAAATAAAATTGCACCCTCACTTGGCCTCTTCCCTTTCTCAGTTCCACTTCCATCATCCCCTTCATGGTTTCTCTGGGAACCACCTGCTTAATAAATCACTTGCACACAAATCCCTATATCAGGGTCTGCTTCAGGTAAACATGACTCAAAGCATCATTGAGTATTTTTAAGAAGAAATGGGTTTAACACAGAGAACCAGGTGCTTTCAGAATTACTGAAAGGAAGCAGGAATCAGAGGCTGTTACTGAGTTTAAGGATGCACTGCCACAGTCACAATCCAGGGAAGCTACTGCCATAATGAGCACAACTGCCTCTCTACAGTCAAAGCCTGTGGCTAGACAGCAGAACACCACGCCTGGCCAATAGCAGGGAAACACGTATGCTTAAGACCTTGCTTCTAGCTGGGCCCATCCAAAATCTAGAGCAAGTGGTATCTGATTCAATTTCAACTGTATTATAATTTTTATTAAATTTATTGGGGTTATATCTACATAATAAAAGAGTAACATGCTAATTAACCATACCTTTGCAACATTCACCAGACAATCAGGAGTGAGTATGCAAATCAACCCAACAAAGATGGCAGGTTAATTTGCATATGCAGGCCCTGAGTGGCCAGGAGTGGGGCGTTCCACACAACCCCAGCTGCTCTGGGCCTCTGGGCAGTGTGGGAAGGCGAAAAGGCGGCTCCAGGCAGGAGCAGAAAGGCTACTCTGGCCAGAGTGAAGGCGGTGCTGACAGCCAGGGGAAGGAAGGCCCATTCTTGCACAAATCTTCATGAATTAGGTCTCTAGTTGGTTAATAATCGTATATAGGTTCAGGTATATAGTTCTGTAATACATCATCAGTATATCGTATTGTGTGTGTTCACCTCCCCAAGTCAAGTCTCCTTGCAAGACCATTTATTCCCCCTTTGCTCTCTTCTACCTCCTCCACCTCCCCCTTCCCCTGGTAATCACCACACTGTTGTCTGTGTCTATGAGTTGTTTTTTCCCTTAACCCCTTCACCTTTCTCACCCAGTTCCCCATCACCCCTACCCTCTGACAGCTGTCAGTCTGTTCTCTTTATGGATAAGTCTATTTCTATTTCGTTAGTTAGTTTTTATTCATTAGATTCCACATATGACTGAAATCATATGGTACTTGTCTTTCTCTAACTGGCTTATTTCATATAGCAAAATACTCTCTAGGTTCATCCATGCTGTCTAAGATTTCCTTCTTTTTAAAGGCCAAGTAGTATTCATTGTGTAAATGTACCATTGCTTTTTTGTCTACTGATAGACATTTGGGCTGCTTCCAAATTTCTACTGATGGACATTTGAGCTGCTTTCAAATCTTGGTTATTATCAATAACAGTGCATTGGGGTGCATATATTATTTTGAACTAATATTTTAGGTTTCT
This sequence comes from Vespertilio murinus, assembly GCA_963924515.1. Classification (NCBI taxonomy): domain Eukaryota; kingdom Metazoa; phylum Chordata; class Mammalia; order Chiroptera; family Vespertilionidae; genus Vespertilio; species Vespertilio murinus. Next base: position 161,810,891 of record OZ004704.1, on the reverse strand, counting down.
TCTGATATATTTCCAGAACTAGAATTGCTGAATCAAATGGGAGCTTCATTTTAATTTAAAAAAAATATATTTTATTGATATTTTACAGAGAGGAAGGGAGAAAGATAGAGAGCTAGAAACGTCGATGAGAGAGAAACATCGACCAGCTGCCTCTTGCACACCCCCTACTGGGGATGTGCCCGCAACCAATGTACATGCCCTTGACTGGAATCGAACCCGGGACCTTTCAGTCCACAGACCAACGCTCTACCACTGAGCCAAACCGGTTTTGGCTCATTTTAATTTTTTGAGGAAACTCCAACTGCTCTCCATGGTGGCTGCACTAATCTGCATTCCCACCAACAGTGCAGGAGGGTTCCCTTTTCTCCACATCCTCCCCAGCACTTGCTGTTTGTTGATTTATTGATGATAGCCATTCTGACAGGTGTGAGGCAATATCTCATTGTGGTTTTAATTTACATTTCTCTGATGATTAGTGGCATTGAACATCTTTTCATATGTATATGGGCATCTGTATATCTTCTTTGGAGAAGTGTCTTTTCAGATTCTTTGCCCACTTTTTAATTAGATTGTTTTGATTTTTTTTTTGGTGTTGAATTTTGTAAATTCTTTATAAATTTTACATATTAACCCCTCATCAGATGTAACATTGGTGACTATGTTCTCCCATTCAAAGGGTTGTCTTTTCATTTTGTTGATGGTTTCTTTTGATGTACAAAAGTATTTTTAGTTTGATGTAGTCCCATTTGTTTACTTTTTTTTGTTGTTGTTTCCTTTGCCTGAGGAGATATATCAGAAATAAATATTGCTATAAGAAATGCCAATATTTTACTGCCATGTTTTCCTCTAGTATTTTTATGGTTTCAAGTATAACATCTATGCCTTTAATCCATTTTGAATTTATTCTTGCAAATAGTATAAAAGGTGGCATAGTTTCATTTTTTTTTGCATGTAGCTGTCCAACTTTCCAAATACCGTTTATTGAATAGACTATATTTATCTTATTGTATGTTCTTACCTCATTTTGTCAAATATTAATTGACCACAAAGGCATGGATTTATGTCTGGCTTCTCTATTCTGTTTCAATAATCTAAATGTCTGGCTTTATGCCAGTACTATGCTGTTTTGACTATTATGGCCTTGTAATAAATATGAGTTAGTATGATTTCTCCAACTTTGTTCTTTCTCAATATTGTTGTAGCTATTTGTATTTTTTTTTTGTGATCCCATATAAAATTTTGGAATATTTGTTCTACTTACATGAAATATGCCATTGGTATCTTGATAGGATTTGCATTAAATTTATAAATTGCTTTGGGTAGTATGGACATTTTAATGATGTTAATTTTTTCTATCTATGAACATGGTATATACTTCCACTTATTTGCAATTTCTTCAGTTTCTTCCTTCAGTGTCTTATAATTTTCTGAGTACAGGTCTTTTATATCCTTGGTTAAATTTATTCCTAGGAGTAGGGGACAGTTTAGCTTTACTCACAAGATTACCTATGATTATGTAGGTATACCCAGCACAGAAATCTACATACAATGCCATTAAGAGGTTCTTAATTCACACTTACTAAGGAGCATGTAAAATAACTGAACCCACACTTAGAATATACATCATTTCAGTAAACTACACATATTTACTTGGAATGTGTTTCTTATATGCTTCCTATTCTGCTTCACTGAGGAGTTGGTGACAAGTCTTTGTACCGAGGCCAAGCGGTGAGACTCTATATGCTAATCTGGTCAAAATTTCTCTTCAGGTTCCATGATGCTCTTGTACTATTACTGGTTGATTGTGCTAGGATATCTTTTCTTTGCTTAAGTTTCTCCTGTTGCAAATCTTATTTTGAGTTTATGTACTTTTTCAAAGTCTATAGTCTATGCATTAGTCCTAGGAATAGCTAAGCAACACAAAAGTCCATAACAAACCCTTTCTCCTTTATTCATTCAACAAGTGTGGAAAAACAAACAAACTACTACATGACAGGCCTCATGGCAAGGTAACAGAAAGCAAGACCAACACAGTATCTGACCTTTCCTCTGGGAGCACAGATATTGAATGTGTGTGTGTGTGTGTGTGTGTAAATGCCTACTAGAGTAGAAACTAAGATTAGCAGGCACATATCCCAAAACACAATGCACAAAGTCCTGGAATGAATGCATGTTAATTTATTCTTCTCATCCTTCTGTTGTGCTTATGATCTATTTGCAAACAGCTTTTGGGTGCCTTTCTGTTCTAGAATTAGAAAGTAAAAACCCAGTCTTCTTTACAGCTAAGTTTTTACATTTGAAATGGGTTATGCAAGTTAGCTGCAGTATCATCATTACAAAGTTGGAATTGTAGGGATTTTAACACCCCGTTGATATCAATACATGATCTTCCAGACAGAAACAGTGGCTTTAAATGACACACTGGATCAGATGAATTTCACTGATGTCTTCAGAGCATTTTACCCCAAAGTAGAAAATATACATTCTTTTCAAGTACACATGGAACGTTTTCTAGGATCTTATGTTAGGACATAAAACAAGTCTCAATAAATTTAAGAAGATTAAAATCAAAAGTTACCTTGAAACAAGTGAAAATGAGACCACAACAATCTAAAACCTATGCAGCACAATGAACACAGTCCTAAGAGGGAAATTCATTACAGGCTACCTTAAGAAACAAGAAAAATCTCAAATAAACAATCTAACTTTCCACTTAGAGGGATCTGGAAAAGAAAAACAAACTAATCCCAAAGTGGGTAGAAGAAAGGAAGTAATAAAGATCAGAGCAGAAATAAACAAGCTAGAGTTTAAAAGAATACAAAAGATCAATGAAACTAACAGCTGATTTTTTGAAAACATAAAAAAGACTGACAAGCCTTTAACCAGACTCATGAAGAAAAAAAGATAGAGGTCCCAAATAAATAAAATCAGAAATGAATGAGAAGTAATAATTGACACAAAAAATACAGAGAATTTTAAGAAAATATTACGAACAACTATATGCTGACAAATTGGACAATCTGGACAAAATGGACAAATTCCTAGAAACGTGCAATCATCCAAAACTGTATCAGGAAGAATTAGAAAACCTGAATAAGCCAACAACAACTGATGAAATCGAAGCAGTAATAATAATAATAAAACTCCTAGCAAATAAAAGCCCTGGTCCTGATGCCTTCACAGGGGAGTTTTACCAAACATTTAAAGAACTAACACCTCTCCTTCTCAAACTTTTCAAAAAGCCCAAGAGGAAGGAACACTTCCAAGTTTTGTTTACAAGACCAACATAATCCTAACTCCAAAATCAGATAAAGACATTGCAAAGAAAGAGAATTATAGGACAATATCTCTGATGAACATGAATGCTAAAATCCTCAACAAAATATTAGCAAATTTGATCCAGCAGTACATTAAAAAGGTCATCCGCCATGACCAAGTGGGATTCATTCTAAGGATGCAAAGCTGGTACAATATACACAAATCAATAAATGAGTTAATCACATAAACAAATTGAAAACTCAAAATCGCATGATCATATCAATAGATGCAGAAAAGCATTAGACAAAATCCAACACCCATTTTTTTTTTGCTAGAAACTCGCAGCAAAGTGGGAATAGAGGGATCATATCTCAACATAATAAAGGCCATGTATGACAAATCTACAGCCAACATCACACTCAATGGGCAAAAACTAAAACCGTTTCCCCTCAGAACGGGAACAAGATGGATGTCCATTTTCACCACTTTTATTCAACATTGTACTGAAAGTCCTACCTGCAGCAATTAGACAAGAAGAAAAATAAAAAAAACAGCCAAATTGAAAGGAGGAAGTAAAACTGTCATTATTCGCAGATGACATGATATTGTGCATAGAAAAACCATAAAGACTCCACCAAAAAACTACTAGATTTCATAAATGAATTCAGCAATATAACAGGATACAAAATTAAAACACAGGAATTGATGACACTTTTATACATCAATAATGAACTCTCAGAAATAGAAACTACAAAAAAATCTAATTTACCATTGAAACATAAAAAAGTTATGATATTTAGATATAAACTTAACCAAGGAGGTAAAAGACTTATACTCAGAAAACTACAGGATGTTGAAAAAGAATTAGAAGAAGATATAAACAAATGGAAGAATATACCACATTTATAGATTGGTAGAATTAACATCGTTAAAATGTCCATATTACCCAAAGCAATTTATAGACTCCATGCAATCCCTATTAAAATACCAATGGCATATTTTGGGGGTCTAGAACAAATACTCCAAAAATGTATGTGGAACCAAAAAAAGACTCCAAATAGTCGCGGCAATCTTGAGAAAGGATAACAAAGTTGGAGGAATCACAATACTCATATGAAGTTATACTATAAAGTCATTGTAATCAAAACTGCCAGGTACTGGCTCAAGAACAGACATATAGATCAATGGACAGAACAGAGACCCCAGAAATTGACCCAAGTGATTATGCTTAATTGATATTTGACAAAGGAGGCAAGAGTATAGAGTTGAGTAAAGACAGTTTATTCAATAAATGGGATTGGGAAAATTGGACAAATACAAGCAAAAAAAAAAAAAAACATGAAGCAGACCACAACTTATACCACACACCAAAATAAATTAAAAATGGACAAAATGCTTAAAATGTAAGTTGTGAAATCTTAAAAATCCTAGAAGAAAATGTAGGCAGCAAAATATTAGACATCTCACAAAACCAAACTTTGACTGATGCATTCCCTAGGGCAGTGGTCGGCAAACTCATTGGTCAACAGAGCCAAATATCAACAGTACAACAATTGAAATTTCTTTTGAGAGCCGAGAACCGACTTCTGCACATGGGCCATGAAGTTTCAATCACACTGTATGTGTGCGTTCGCACGTGGTATTTTGTGGAAGAGCCACACTCAAGGGGCCAAAGAGCCAAATGTGGCTCACGAGCCACAGTTTGCTGACCACTGCCCTAGAGCAAGAGAAACAAAGGAAAAAATAAACAAATGGGGCTACATCAAATCAAAAAGCTTCTGAACAACAAAAGAAACTAACATAAAAATGAATAGGGAACACCCTATATGGGAGAACATACTTTCCAATGATACATCTGATAGTGATACAATGATACTTTATATACAAAATATATAAAATACCTATACAACTCAACACAAACCAACTAAAAAATGGGCAGAGAACGAAATAGACACTTCTTCAAAGAGGTTATATAGATGCCCAAGAGACATGAAAAAATGCTCCAAGTAACTAATCCTCAGAGAGATGCAAATTAAAATGATAATAAGGTACTATCTCACACCTGTTAAAATGACTATTCATCAACAAATCTACAAATGAAAAATGTTGGTGAGGATGTAGAGGAAAGGGAACCCTAGTACACTGTGGTGGGAATGCAGATCAGTGCAGCCATTGTGGAAAACAGTGTGGAGTTTCCTCAAAAAAAAATAAGATTCGAACTGCCATTTGGCCCAGTGATCCTACTTGTAGGAATATATCCTAAGAATCCCAAAATACCAATCAGAAAAAGAAAAAAAATGTATACACCTCTCTGTTAAAGGCAGTGCTATTTACAATAGGTAAGAACTGGAAACAGCCCAAGTGGGCATAAAAACATGAGTAGATAAAAAAGCTGTGGTAGCCCTGGCTGGTTTGAATCAGTGGATAGCGTGTTGGCCTATGGACTGAAGGGTCCCAAGTTCTATTTGGGTCAAGGGCACATGCCTGGGTTGGGGGCTGGATCCCCAGTAGGGTGTGTGTAGGAGTCAGCTGATCAATGATTATTTCTCATCATTGATCAATATCTCTCTCTCTTCCTCCCTCCCTTTCTTCCTCTCAGAAGTCAATAAAAATGTATTTTTAAAAAGCTGCGGTACATTTACACCATGGAATACAATGCAGTTGTAAAAAAGAATGCTCTCTTACCCTCTGAGACAGCATGGAGCGACCTGGAGAGTATCATGCTAAGAGAAATGAACCAGTCAGAGAAAGACAAGTATCACATGATCTCACTACTATGTGGAATCTAGTGAACAAAATAAACTGGTGAACATAACAGGTCCAGAGACATAGATGCCTGGAACAGGCTGATGAATCTCTGAGGGAAGGTGGGTGGCGGATTGCAGGTGTGGGAACAGGTTAACCAATGAATTTATATGCATATATGCATACTCCACGGGACATGTAGTAAAGTGGTGGCAGGTGAGGGATAGAGGGGAGTCGACGGAGAAAATAGGGGACATCTGTAATACTTTCAATAATAAAGATGAATTAAAAAAATAAAATAAATGACTGAAGCTGGCATATATTATTATGTAGCAGGGAACTGGGCTAAGAACATTATGCCATATAATTCTTACAATAACTCTGCAAAGTTTTAACTGTGTTTTATAGATCAGAAAAGTCAGACTCAGAGAGAGTAACTATCTTGGTTAAGGTGGTAGAGCTAGTGTGGAATCAAACCCAGATCTGTTTCACTCTTGAACCCATGCTCTTAACCACTCTGGCAAGGCAAGTGGTGACTAATTGTCTAATCCTTCCCCTTGCCCTTAATTATTGCTTTCTGCTTCTTTGTGGCCTGAGCTTCATTTTAATTTTTCCTGTGGTTGATGGTCTCTGTTCATATACCATAATTGCAAAAAACCTATGTGGATGGCCAAGAAAAACTTCCCCTTCAGATGGTAATTGCTTGGAAACATTTGCCTTATTCTCTAAGTGCTCATTTATGGTTAGAATGCATAAGTATTCCTCGTTAGTCTGCTTGTTCATTTATTTTAAAAATTGTTTAATACTTGCTATGTATCATACAGAATTCTAGACATTGGGAATATTAACCAAGTCCCTTCTCATTAGAGGAGATAAACAATTCAATTTATATTTGACATCCTATATAATAAAGAACTAATATGCAAATTGTTGCCACACCCTCCCACCCTCACACCAGGACTGGGGGACCTGAAGTTGTGCCCCCCTGCCCTGAAGGATTTGATGGGGTGGGGCCAGCTGTGTTTGGGTCTTGCATGATTTCAAGGCATGCATGTGCAGAGGGGCAGGGACTTGAATCTGGGTCCTGTGGCACACTCTGACAGGAGGGAAATTTTCACATACATTTTACTAATTTTCTTTCATTTCTGACACATCTGCACTAATAAAGAGAAAGATGCAAATTGCGCATACCTCTGCAATACCCACCATCCAATCAGGAGCAAATATGCAAATTAACCCAACAAAGATAGTGGGTAAATTTGCATATGCAGGCACTAAGTGGCCGGGGGGGATGGGGTAGCACTAAGCAGTGTGGGTCCTGGGGACAGGCGCCAAGCCCACAGCCTCCTGGGACCATCGCTGGCCCCGGGAGGCGAGGGTGGCCACACAGCCTGACAGCAGACAGCAGAGTCTGCTTGGCCTTAGCTGTGGTGACCCACGAGCAGGCAAGCAGGCCTGCAGACAGCACCCAGCAGGGCATTCTTGCACCATGTGGTGTGGAGCAGACAGGCCCCACAGAAAGCAGAGAACCATGGGCATTGGCCTAAGCCATCAGTAGGACATTTTCTGAGGGCTTCCGGATTGGAGAGGGTGCAGGTTGGGCTGAGGGACCCCCCAACCTGTGCACAAATTTTGTGCACTGGGCCTTTAGTCTATTGTAAAGGGCAAATAGCAATATTAAAATATTTTCTCTAATTCCCTTTTAATGTGCACAAATTTTGTGCACCAGGCCACTAGTATATAATATGAAAAGTGGAAGTAAGTACAATAATAAAAGAAATAATGGGAAATAGTGACAGCTGTATATGTATGTGAGTGTGTGACTTATTTTCTCTAGGGTGATCAGGAAAGACTTTTATGATAGAATAACATTTGAGCAAGGGCATAAATACAATGAGAGAGAGAGAGAGAGAGAGAGAGAGAGAGAGAGAGAGAGAGAGATGAAGAGAGAGAGAGTCCTATGGGAATGTGGGGTAACTCTTTCCAGGTTGACGACCAACAGGTGTAAAGGCCCTGAGGCAGAAGCGCACTTGGCTTCTTTGAGAAACAGTAAGGAGGTCCATGTAAGTGAAATGAAGTGAGTGAGGGGAAAATGGTAAAGAGAAGGACAAGAAGCTACAGAGGCTTATAGGCTCTGTTAAGGACTTTACCTTTATTCAAAGTGAGACATTATAGAGCACTTATTAAAGGAGTTATATGATCCGATTTACTTTTTATTTTTATGAAGGTTATTTATTATTTATTTTAAATCTTCATCTGAGGATATTTTCCATTGATATTTATTTATTTGTTTGTTTATTTATTTATATTTTATTACTTTTTTACAGAGAGGAAGGGAAAAGGATAGAGAGCTAGAAACATCCATGAGAGAGAAACATAGATCAGCTGTCTCCTGCACACCTCCCACTGGGGATGTGGCCACAATCAAGGTACGTGCCCTTGACCGGAATTGAACCTGCAACCTTTCAGTCCAGAGGCTGATGCTCTATCCACTGAGCCAAACCGGTTATTGATTTTTAGAGAGATTGGAAGAGAGAGGGAGAGACAGAGAGAAATATCGATGTAAGAAAAACAAATGGATTGGTCGTCCAGGGCCTGGGACAGGGAGGAGCCTGCAACCAAGACACATCCCTTAACCAGAGTTGAACCCGGGACCCTTCAATCTGCAGGCCGATGCTCTATCCGCTGAGCCAAACCGGCTTGGGCTGCTTTATTTTTTTAGAAGGATCACTCCAGTTGCTGGATGAAGGCTACAATAAAGGGAACAAAAATGGAAGCCAGACCAAAGAGGAGTCCATGGCAGTACACCCGGTATGGAATGGATTGGATTAGCATGGTGATGGTAGACCTGGAGAAAAGAGGGGAGGGATCCTGGACATAGTGTGAGGATAAGTCTAAAGGCTACAGAGCTCAGGTGAGTGGACAGAACTTGAGATATTTAAGGGAAGTTGTCACGTAGAGCTGGGACTGAATCAGATGTCTGAAGAGGGGATGTCCATAGAGGGTAGAAGAGGTCCTAGAGTTGAACTCTGGGACACCACACTGATTGCAGTTTGTAAAGGTGAAGTGGAGCCAGCCAAAACAGCTGAGGAGGAGTGAACAGTGATGGACAAGGAAAACCAAAAAGTATGGCGTCTTGGCCAGAGCCGAGTAAAGAAAGTGTTTCATAAAGGAGTGAGAGGTCAACTACATCAAATCCTGCTAGATATTGAACAGAATGGGTTGGATGACTGAGGATTAACCAATAGATTTGATGTTGTTGAAAATGTTGACACTTTTGGTAAGAGCTGTTTAGGGGAGTAGTGGCATTGAATGAATGAAAGAAGTCCTGGAGATAGAAGGTAGAGGTAGCTCTTTCTTGAAGTTTTGCAGAAAAGTGGGCTGGAGAAGGATATTGATAAGAAACTTTTTAAAGTTGGTTTTTAATGATAGATGAAATGACAGCATGCCTGTTTGTTAATAGGAATGACCCAACAGAGAGAAGTTAGCCTTAGATATAGGAGTTGGATTGTCCACCTTTGAAATGGGAGACAATCCAACATATATACAGTATGATGGTCATAAATGCAGGTAAATGGTAGTGGGGGGGGCATGTAGATTTACCTTTTTGTTAGCTTTTGTTTTCTTAGTAAAATAATAACCAAACTAGCAAAAAAGAGTTAAGGAGGAGGGAAACCATAGTAGGTTTGAGAAGAGAGAAGACAGTGGAAGAATTGAACTGGACAGGAAAATGTAAAAGTTCTAGGTAGTATAGAAGGCCCGTGAATTCAAACTAAGACAAGTCAGCATAGTGGTGTGATTTTCTCCACTTATACACAGCTGCTTGGGTGCTGTTCTGGGAGAATAGGTGAAGAGTTGGATTTGCCAGGATTGTGGTTAGCCAGGCAAGCACAAGAAAGTTTTTCAGGCAGATAACTTACAGAGGCACAGAAGGGGGAGGGAGTTGGGTGAATGTGGGAGTTATAACTTCTCATGGCATCTAAACTGGAGAAGAAGGAAATAAATCAACAGGATTGAAGGACAGTAAATCAGGGTGACAGGGTCAGTAAGTCAGATGTCCTGGTGGTATCAAAGAACCAGCAGAATTGAGGTTCTAAAGAGAGGCAGCAGAAAATGTGGGAATGTGGTGGTCAGAGTATAGAATGCTGGAGACTTAGATTATAAAATGAACCAATTATTGGTAATGGTTCATACTCATCTAAATTGCAATCTGGTGGTTCTTGAACAATGGCCCATAATGTGGGAAGTAGTCAGGCATTCCTTGGCTGAAGATAACCTACTATTTGATTATTAAAACTATTATTTTGTAAAATATTATGTTAGTAAAAATAATATGTTAAAAGAGCATGAACATAATATGATTGTAATCCTGAGTCTTTTAAAAAGTAATTTTTATTAAAGTAATTTACAAATATGAGGACTTCCTTTGGACCCAGGAATTCCATATTTAGAAGGCAATTAGAGATGTGTACTAAGATATATGTTCATACTGCTTACCACATAATTAATTATAATATGAAAGTTTGGGAAAGCCCATTGGGCTTTAAAATATCTAATCCCCATCGAAAAGACTGTCAAACCTCAGGGGGAAGGCAGGATAGTAGGAGGCAGGGGTGGATAAGAGATCAACCAAAGGACTTGTATGCATGCATTTAAGCATAACCAATGGACTCAGAAAATGGGGGTGAGATGGGGCGCGAAGGCCTGTGCTGGGAAGCAGGGTAGGGCTGGGAGAGGTCAATGGGGGGAAAAAGGGGACATATGTAATACTTTCAACAATCAAGAATTAAAAGAAAAGAGAGGTGGAATAGCTATACTAATATCCATCAAAACAAATTTCAAGAAAAATAAAGTTACTATGGAAAAAATAGACATTTTATATTGTTAAAAAGTTAAGTTAAGTAAGAAGATATGTTATAAATATGCATGTATCTAATAAGTGTTCTTAAACAGATGAAGCAAAAACTGACAGAAATAAAGGGAGAAACACAAGTCAACACTAGAGTTGTCTCAATAATTGCTAAAACAAAGAAAATCAGCAATTATATAGAAGACCAGAGAAACAATATCAACCAACATAAATTAACTGACATCTACAGAATATTCCAAAAATATAAAAATAAATAAAAATAGCTAATCCCATATATTGATTAAATATACAGTATTATGGCCCTGGCTGGTGTGCTCAGTTAGTTGAGCATCATCTCGTGCACCAAAGAGTCAGGGGTTCGATTCCCTGTCAGGGCACATGCTCAGGTTGTGAGTTCAATTCCAGGTTGGGGTACGTTCAGGAGAAAACGGATTGATGTTTCTCTCTCACATTGATATTTCACTCTCTCTCCCTCTCCCTTCCTCTCTCTTTCAAATCAATAAAAAAACCTGTTAAAATATATATACACAGTATGATGGAATATTTATACAATGGAACATTATATAGACATTAAAGTACTATATGGAAAAATATATTTTTGGCCTGGGATATATATATACCACACATTACTAAGAGAAAATCAGTAGGTATATTATGAGACTTTTGGTAAACAACATAGGTCTAATTGCCTAAAATATACTGGAAAGAAATATAGCAGTGATTGGTGGCATTGTAGAAGATATATGTATTTTTCCTCTTTGTGAAAGAGGTTGCCTCTGTTTTCAAGGTTTTTGAAAATGCACTACTCTTGGAATTAGAAGCTAAAACAGACAATAGTTGCTATTTTAAAAATTCTACCTTTGTAGTACCTATATATGTTAACAATTATGACCCATTTATAATTGGTTCTTTCCTTAAGCTTGAGCAGAACATTCCCCCCAAGTTATCCTTAGTTAGATTGGGGTTCCTAGGCTTATTGGTAGCTAAACTTTACATTCTTAGGACAATTATTCATCTTGTGTTTCACCTGAGAGATTTTTCATGGCCATTAACTTTTTCATTCTTCTAATCATATTATTTTCAGCTATCACTTCTCACATAGCCTGAGAAAATAATGAAGCAATATAGATGTCAAGTAAAATTTAAAGATACATGTAAAGAAAGAAATCCTCTTGCTCCTATTATGGTCATAAAAAAGTGTTTTCTTCATAAAAGCAAAGCCTTCTTATTTCCAGCATCAGATATTTAGCTGATCAATGTTTACTCACTGATTTCCTAAATGTGACTGATTTCCTAAATCCTTGACTACACTGATTACAGGCTTCCAGATCATTTCCAAATCAGGATCCTTTAGGAGGTCCACCCCATTGTCTTTTTAAAAACAAAGCTTTTAAAAACCATATTTAATTGACAACCAATGAAGTTGTTTAGAAATCTAGCAATTTCTCACCAGCCTCATTGGGTTGGCATAAGGAGCAACTGCTTGTTGTTAATGGCATGGTTTGTTTCTTATTTCTCTGTTGCTTAATCTGCTGTGGCACAGAGTACATATTTTCAAGATTCAGGTGCATTCTCCACACCTAGGAAATGTGAAATGCATGTCAAATCCACCGAAAGACTGTGTCTCCCCCATGGAATCTTCTTCATTTGAACATTTGCTTTAGTTTTCCAGTGTGAGAATGCTACTTTCTTGTACAATTTAAGGCAAATATTTTCTTGAGTAGTTCTTCTGAGTTCCCCCTTATTCTAATACTAGAGGCATGGTGCACGAGAGTGGGAGAGAGTCCCTCAGCCCAGCCTGCACCCTCTCCAATCTGGGACCCCTCGAGGGATGTCCCACTGCCCGTTTAGGCCCGATTACACGGGGGCAGTCGGACATCCCTCTCACCATCCAGGACTGCTGACTCCCAACTGCTCACCTGCCTGCCTTCCTGATTGCCCCTAACTGCTTCTGCCTGCCAGCCTGATCACCCCCTAACCACTCCCATGCCAGCTTGATTGATATCTAACTGCTCCCATGCCAGCCCGTTTGCCCCCAACTTCCCTCCTCTGCTGGCCTGGTCACCCCTAACTTCCCTCCCCTGAAGACTTGATCGCCCCCAACTGCCTTCCATTGCAGGCCTAGTGCCTCCCAATTGTCCTCCCTTGCTGGCCATCTTGTGGTGGCCATCTTGTGTCCACATGGGGGAAGGATCTTTGACCACATGGGGGCAGCAATCTTGTCTGTTGGAATGATGGTCAATCTGCATATTAATCTTTTAATAGATAGGATAGAGGCCTGGTACATGGGTGGGGGCTGCTGGTTTGCCTTGAAGGGTGTCCCAGATCAAGGTGGGGGTTCCCTTGGGGTGTGGGGCAGCCTGGGTGAGGGGCCTGTCATGGTTTGCAGGGCGGCCATGCCCCCTGGCAACCCAAGCAGAGGCCCTGGTATCTGGAATTTATTTACCTTCTACAATTGCCTTAAGCAGAGGCCTGGGTCAGCCAGGGTGTGCAGAAAGTTTTGCTTTCTCTTTTGCCAGGGCAACCCTATCCTGTTTTCTCCAGGTCAGTGGCTGCTGCCATTTCTGTTTGGATTTATTTACCTTCTATAATTGAAACTTTGTAGCCTTGAGTGGAGGCTTAGGCAGGCAAGGGCAGGCAGAAAGCTTGGATTCCTCCAATGCCTGGGAAACCCAAGCCTTCCTCTTGTTCTCTGTGGCTGTAGCCATCTTGGATGGGTTTATTTGCATACTCGCTCTGATTGGCTGGTGGGCATGGTTGGTGGGTGTGGCTGGTGGGTATAGCAGAGTGATGGTTAATTTGCATATCATTCTTTTATTAAGTAAGATTGGATTTTCCAAACTGAACTTCCTCTTACCCTGTAAACTTCTAGGTTTAAAGATGATGTAAAAATTTTACTGTCTTTGTGGTTTGGTTTGATGTTTTTTTCTCTTATAAGCAAAGTTGAAATGGCAGATTTTTCTTTCCCTCAATAGTTTAGTGGGAAAATAATGAAATCAAGTTTGTATAACACAACTGCAGGGCTATCTACAGTAAGAACTGAATGTTTTATGAAGATAGTATCAGATTAATAATGCTTTCATTTGGCTTGACCATCTGACTCTATGTATGTGTAATTCCTATGTATGTGTGATTTCTACTACCATCTGTACACAATTTTTTAAACTATAAAAAGAATAGCTAAAGTACTAAATGTTTCATTTCTTTGAATTCTCTTTGAATATTTGTCCAGGCAAATTTTAGCAGACACATACATCTTTCCAATTAAATCTTCACTGTCATCACTAAGTGAAAGCAAATGGTGGAAAAAACAATTCTGAAAGAGTAAAAAGTTTAAATTGCAGAATATTAAAGAAACTTGTGCCCTGGCCAGTGTGGCTCAGTTGGTTGCAGTGTCATCCCATACACCAACCATCCCTGGTTGGGCCATGGGCAGGGGACAAGAGATCAGTATTTCTCTCACACATTGATGTTTCTCATTTTTTTCCCTCTCTCTTACTTTCTCTCTAAAAATCAATAAAAACATATCCTCTGGTGGGGATAAAAAACTCCAAACTTGTTTCAGATATATTGAATCAAGGCTGCTTAGAAATGCTCTTCAGGGATTTTGTTTTACAGACTAACCAAGTTAAGTTACTTATAATCAACTTCTCCTCAAGTGTTTGTTAATTGATCTCAAAGTGAGGAAGATGCTTGAAAAAGTGATATTTCTTCAGATGTTATCTGTTGGCTCTCTGATGTACCTGCCAAAATGAAGCTTCCAGTTGCAGCCTTAGCTGTGAATGTAAAAGCTTAGAAGTTGTCACTCCTGCCTTTACAACAAAGAAAAGCTGAATGAACTGAAAATCAGCATCATTTTTTGGACCTCCTCCCTCTCAGAAAACTGAGGTTGTATGACAAATCACCACCTTAAAATCCGAGGAGAGGCAAATCCACAGAGTGATAGCTGAGATCTGCTTACTTGGGGAACTCCTGGAACGATAGACGGATACACTTAACCGGTCATTTTGATTTATTAGCTGGAGGCTGACTGCGGTCTAACTCGAGGGTTAAAATATCGTGGGGGTGTAATCTTAGGAGGGGAGTGTCTACATTTCATGGAACCTTACCATTTCCCATGGTGAAGAGCCAAGAAAGATCCCCTTATAGTTCTGGCAGGGAAAAGGGAAGAACAGCTATTGTGAAACACAACCAAGCAATATCAATCTCAAGAGCCTCCTCTCCAGGAGAGGAAATGTTGCCAGAGTCCTAACACTTGTGGAGGAAGGTCATTTCTTCAAGGATAGCACCTGATATCCTCACTGCATCACCCAAGCAAGGGGGGGGGGGGCGGAGATAGAACCTGGAGAAGGAAAAGGTTCTAGACCAAGGACATGGCCTGCTACAGGACAGATTTAATCACCAGGCCACCACACCAATGGGGCTCCATGGATTATAGTTGAGAGACCTTTAAGATTCAGAGTCTATCTGAATGAAAGTTCTTCAGCAAACCCAGAGCAGACATAAACAAAGACATTAAACAAACTTAAAGCCCTTGGCACCTATAGCTACAAGCAAACATGCAAGATGATAGAGAGAAAAAAATCCCCATCAATCTAGATTCTATATCCAGTGAAATTGTCCTTATAAAGTGAAGAAGAAATAAGGTTTTGTCAGGAATACAAAACTGATGAAATTAATTGCCAATAGACCTGTCCTTTAAAAAATGCAAAGGAGCCGAAACCACTTGGGCTCAGTGGATAGAGCGTTGGCCTGTGGACTGAGGGGTCCAGGGTTTGATTCCGTTCAGGGGCATGTACCATGGTTGCGGGCACATCCCTGGTGGGGGTTGTGCAGGAGGCGGCTGATCGATGTTTCTCTCTCATCAATGTTTCTAGCTCTCTATCCCTCTCCCTTCCTCTCTGTAAAAAAATCAATAAAAATATATTTTTTTAAAAATGCAAAGGAAGTTCTTTAGGGAGGAGGACATTGATATTATTAGAAACTCAGATCTATATAAAGAAAGGAAAAGCATCAGAGAAGAAATACATTTATTTTGAAAGAAATATAATCTATATATATAAAACCATAATATGCAAATAGACTAAATGGTGAAACAACCGAACAACCAGTTGCTATGACGTGCACTGACCACCATGTGGCACACAGGGAACATGGCAGGCTTCAGCAGTAGGTGGCAGTAGGTGGCAGAGCATGGAACATGGCGGACATTGGCTGCAGTGGGATGAGCAGGTAAGTGGAGGCGCCAGATCAAGGCAGAGCACCGATCACTGTCATCGGGGCAAGCCTCTGGTGGTTACTGAAAATTCTTTTCTCCCACGCACCACAGTCCCACCTGGTGCTCACACCTGCTGCAGGCACCGGCCTTGCTTGCACCCACTGCAGGCGCCCAGTGCCAGTCCTGATCGCTCAGAGCTGTCAACAGGTGGGAGCACCGGCTGCCATTCCCAATCGCCCCTTAGTTGATATATAAAGAGTAGAGATAAAATGGAATGACACAAAATGTTCAATGAATACCAGAGAAGACAGGAAAAAGAAGTAAGAAGAAACCAAGGACAAATAAAATAAATAGGAAACGGTTTAAACATGGCAAATAAGTTTATATTCTATATCTCTGTTTAAAGTAAAATGTTCAGGACTTGCCATTGTCTCTTTTAATGGAGTTTTTCATTACCACCCAGCTTGCAAATCCAACAGGTCAGGTGTGAGGACACCTGCTGCATTTGTAGGATGTGTGAAGAGATAGTGCGCTCAGTTTGGGTTCCTTTGCCTATCCATGGGCCTCTTTCTCCTTTGCCTTCTTTGTGCAATTGACCTGAAAGGAAGCCAGGGCATGTTAGACTAGAGGAAAACCTTGGACCAACTTTGGGGAAGAGTTTTTTTCTGCCAGAAGAAACCTGTGCGGACTCTTCTGCTGCTGCCTTTTCCTCACAGCGCCCTCGGGAAAGATGTCTCACTCAATTATCTGAGAAGCTAATATATACAGCAATGACAATAAACCCTTGGGGAAATGATTTATATTCTAGAATTCCATGACCCTGTTAACTCATGAGAATAATAAGCAAGTTCTGGCTGCCTGCCTTCCCCACTGGGACAGTCTAATTTCCAGGTGCATTGATCAAATCTCAGTTTTGCTATAAGGCACATGCCATAAAGCTTTAAGATTTGATATTAACCTAATAAGTAGTTATTGGATAAACACAGTTGTAGAGAGCCACCTGAGCCTGAGGGCACTGGCAGAATCCCGTTATCAGTACAGATTTCTCATCTTTATCCATGTCCTTGGTATGAGGAACAAAAAAGGACCTTGACCCACCCAGGTCTTGATATGCTAAATCTTGTACCAAAAAATAAGGAGCTTATCCAGATCCTGATGAATAGGATTTGGGCACACCTGAAAATACTTTTGATCATAAAATCCCTTTTGGAAACCAATAAATACGCTGTGTTGTTTGAGGTGAGTGTGACTGTCTCTCCATCAGAGAGATGGTGCCCACCTAGCGCCCAGCTTGAATCTATTTCTGTCTCTTGTCTCTTTCTTTCTCTAATTTCTTAATCCCCAGCTTCTCCCCTCAGGAACCTGTTGTTTTCCGTGCGGGACACAGAAAATGTCCACCACAACAGTCAATTGACATAATGGGATTCATATAGAGGAAGTAAAGGGACTCACCAGGGTGTGGCCTTCAGAAAGATCTCCGTGCTTTTCCTCATCAGGCATACCCTTCCCTGATGCCTTTCCACCCCATCTTTCTCTACTAAAATTCTCAATCATCTTTGGCTGTAAAATTAACATATGCTTATTTTGCCACATTAAAAATATGCCCGTGATTCACTCAGATTTGTCACCAAATTAGATCCATTGTGCATGCCTTTTGTAGGATTAGCATTTAACTTGATCTCAGTAACTGTGCTTTCTAGTACTGAGAGATGATTGCTTAGGGCTACAACATTCCTGAGTGACAGAAGTTCCAGTTTTCACTGTTCAGATTTTCCTAGGGATTCCAAGAATGCCTGTTGGGCAAAAAATAGGATCTGCCTTTATTTTCCACTCA
Organism: Vespertilio murinus; assembly: GCA_963924515.1. Taxonomy (NCBI): domain Eukaryota; kingdom Metazoa; phylum Chordata; class Mammalia; order Chiroptera; family Vespertilionidae; genus Vespertilio; species Vespertilio murinus. The sequence continues at coordinate 161,792,966 of OZ004704.1, read as the reverse complement.
ACAAATACTGGTTAGTTCATTTGCCTTCAAAGGTCCATCACATGTTTATCCTTGTAAATTATCATTGTAAAATAGGATAACTCCAAATTCCCAGGAGGGCATTTAAAATATTTCCCACATTTTCATGTACTGAAATGCTTTCATGCAATTAGAGTAACAGTTCCTAAATTGATGTTCCATGGATATTAATAGTTTGCCCCCAAAATATCTTACTAAAATAGTTTTGAGAAATTGTATTGAGATAAGTTTAAAAGATTATGAATACTAATATTCATAATAAATTTGTAGAAAGTGTGGTTAAATATCTGGGCAGTGTTAATTAGGATACTCCCTAGAAGTCCCTGCATGGTTAATTTAGCAGTAAACAGGCAGTTTTTAAAAATATATATATTTTATTGATTTTCCACAGAGAGGAAGGGAGAGAGATAGAGAGCTAGAAACGGTGATGAGAGAGAAACATCGACCAGCTGCCTCCTGCACACCCCTTTCTGGGGATGTGCCCACAGCCAAGACACATGCCCTTGACCTGAGTCGAACCTGGGACCTTTCAGTCCGCAGACTGACGCTCTATCCACTGAGCCAAACCGGTTTCGGCAACAGGCAGTTTTATTGTTAGTTTTTAGTAGACATTTTCAAGGGAAGCCATGATGATACATTACAATTCAAGAAGTCTGGACACACACAAAGCACTTCCTTAGTAATCTGTGTTGTGTTTGCTTTTGTGCCTGAGGAAAAATTATGTAGGGATTGAACTAGAAGATAACATGGTAAAGTTTAGTATACAACCAATATTCTGGCTTATAGAATAGATGAAGAGATTCTTAGGAGAGATCAAATACTCACAGTAGGAAGCTCAGGGCAGGAGGAGATAGAGATTCTTGATAAAGAATTTGGAAGTTGGAAATATGTCAAGGGGATGTGAAAGGAAGAAAAGAAGAAGAGAAATAACATCACTGTATACAGATCAGAGAAGTTGGGTCCAGAGAGAGAACACCCAGAAATGAAGCAGCAGCAGCCACTCTTGCTCCAAACTATTAAGGTGCCTTCCCAGGTATTGGCAGTTTATGGGAACCTATTATCTCAGCCTCAGGAGGAAGAGACACATCCGTGGCAGTTGATGCAGACTCCTTGCTGAGAAGAATGGAGGTGGCCAGAGAGAGCCCACAGGTGGTTACCGGGAAAGAATACATTCCTCCTGGAGTATGCTTCCAAGACAAGAAAACTGTTCAGTTAAAATGACAGCCATGTCTTATGAGGCTAATTTCATGCTTTGACTGGTTTACTGTATAAATTAACTTCACCAGTATAAGAAGACTATACTCCTGATCTTTCCTTCTTACAAAATTTACCTTCCATATAAAAGTGGCTAACACACCATTGACTTGAAAATACAATGCAGAAACACAGTTTCCCTCAACACATATAAATATTTGTCCTCGTCAAGTCTGCAACCTCTTTCTTCTTCCTTGAAAGATGATATTCCACATAGCCCATGGTCTGGCCAAACCTCAAAAATTCTAAGTTAAATATTTTAAATTCAACACAGAGGGGGACAACCCTACCTTTCGCCATTATGTTCTTGCTTCTAAAGGGTTATACCCTACCTGTCTGGCTGTTTGCTGCTTTTAGAGCCATTCTAACTCAAAGGGGAGGGGCTGATATGCAGATTGAGAGTGGTCATAGTCATTCTAACTTTACATGAAATTTTCATTATCTCTGGGTTTGCTCCTGACTCTTTTTTAATAGGACTTTTCTATATTGGAAGGGGTGGGGAGAGAAAATGATAAAGCAAATTGATTAAAATGTTAATAATGGATAGAGCTAATGTATATGGTTTTTTGTTACTCTTCTTACATTGTATAATGTTTAAAACAATTTCAAAATAAAAAGAAGCATGCTCCAAATTCCATATAAGAATCTTCCCAAACACTTCATGCTGCACACAGAAGGCTCTAAGAAATGGTGCTGCCTGACTTCCTGCTGTGGGCTCTGACGCGGCTGCTGCACCGTGTACTTGTGGATGAGGAGTTAGTGACCTAGAAATAAAGATAACTTGCCTAAAGGCCATACTACATCTCTGGTTTTCAAAATAGTTGGGGGCGGGTGTAATCTAGGCTTTCTGACCCTGACCTTATGAAGGTAACAACAACGAGAAAGGTCTGAGAAAGCCAAATGGGCCACTGCCATCCAACTTCAAACCATGGTGAAGTCTTCTTACAGGGAAGAGAGAAATAGTTGTGTGTGTGTGTGTGTGTGTGTGTGTGTGTGTGTGTGTGTGTGTGAGTGTGTGTGTGTGTATGTGTGTGTTTTGGGAGGGGTGTGGTCTGAACCACTTTCCCACAACGAGCCCAGGCTCGTTCTCCTGGATCAGAATCCCATTATTCACTTTTCCTTCTAGTCTACCTCATCCCCGCCACATTTCTCTTTTAGGAATGGTTTCTGGATCTGGAAGATTCCACCCAACATGGCCCAGGTCCTTACACTCTGAGTGAAATCTCATTTAGGAGCATGAGTCAGCCAGGGCCCAGGAGGGAACTCCTGATGCAGCAGCCTGCTGCTGGAGGTTGGGCCCAATACGGGAGACCAGTGAGATGGCAGCACAGCAGTAGTGACCTGATGGGCATTATGGACCTTCTTTGTGCCTGCACCTTTCTCAGCACCCTGCCAGGAGAGCTGTAGGCAGGACTAACTACCTCCTTTCTTTAGGTAAGTCCATTGATTGGAAATCAGACTTGGGCTTAACTTTGACCTATATTTAAAAATACAGCATAATAGCCTGGCTGGTATAGTTCAGTGGTTGAGCATAGACTTATGAACCAGGAGGTCAAGGTTTGATTTCTGATCAGGGCACATACCTAGGTTGTGGGCTTGATCCCTAGTGGGAGGAGTGCAGGAGGCAGCTGATCAATGATTCTCTTTCATCATTGATGTTTCTATCTTTCCCCCCTTCTCCCTTTCTCTCTGAAATCAATACAAATATTTTTTAAAGAATATAACATACTAATAAAAAATTGGGGATATAAAAGACCAACACATCAGAAAGTGATTACCATTGAGAATATAGTTTATTACTCATATTACCAGGAGGAGGGGGTGAGCCACATTACAGCAGGGGTGGGGAACAAGTGTGGAAGCACCAGGGTCATTTAAGAGCAGAGGGAAAGGGAGGCATTGTTGACAAGAGCCTTTATTATGGTTTCTACAGGGATATCCGATCTAATAAAAGTGTAATGTACAGATTAACCATCACTCTGCTATACTAACAAATCATGCCATGCCCACCAGCCAATCAGGAGCGAGTAGGCAAATCAATACAACCAAGATGGCTGAGGCCATGAAATGAACAGGAGACTTGGGTTTCCCTGGCAATGGAGGAAGCCAAGCTTTCTGCATACCCTGGCAGGCCCAGGCCTCCACTCAAGGCTACAAAGTTTCAATTATAGAAGACAAATAAATCCCAACAAAAATGGCTGCAGCCACAGAGTGAGCAGAAGGCTTGGCTCCACTCAAGGCTAAAAAGTTTTAATCACAGAAGATAAATAAATCCCAGATACCAGGGCCTCTACTTGGGTTGCTGGGGAGCATGGCCAGCCTGCAAACCACCACAGGCCCCTTGTCTAGGCTGCCCCACGCCCCAAGGGAACCCCCACCCTGATACAGGACATCTTTCAGGGCAAACCAACCAACTCCCACCCATGCACCAGGCCTCTATCCTATCTAATCCTATCTAATAAAAGAGTAATATGCAAATTGACTATCACTCCAACACACAATATTGCTGCCCCCATGTGGTCAAAGATGGTCAGCAGGGGAGGGTAGTTGGGCGGGGCCAGGCCTGCAAAGTAGGGCAGTTGTGGGTGATCAGACCAGCAGGGGAGCACAGTTGGGAGGGACCAGGCCTGCAAGGGAGGGCAGTTTGTGGGGACCAGGCATGCAGGGCAGAACAGTTTGGGGGGGGGTGTGTCAGGCCTGCAGGGGAGGACAGTTAGGGGAAAACAGACAGGCAGGGGAGCAGTTAGGTATCAATCAGGCTGGAAGGGGGTGGTTAGGGGTGTTCAGGTTGGCAGGCAGAAGCAGTTAGGGGAAATCAGGAAGGCAGGCCATTGAGCAGTTGGGAGCCAGCAGTCCTGGATTGTGAGAGGGATCCCAGATTGGACAGGGTGCAGGCTGGGCTGAGGGACACATCCCCCCATGAACGAATTTCGAGCACCAGAACTCTAGTAGGATTTATAATTTGCATAAAAATTGTTGTCATATTCTTGTCTAACTGGATGATTTGTGTTATACTCCCATCACATCATTGGTTTCCTGATACACCATAATATTAAAAACAATGTAAAAGTTTCTTATTAGAGTTACAGCAAAACCAGAGACAAAGGAAACTTTTATGTACAGGAAGGATTGCTTTGCTTGTTCAGAATCTGCATAATGGCTGATGATAACAAGAATTTTGAGCTTTCTGTGAAGTTACAAAGAGTTAAGAAAGATAAGATTGCAGACATGACACATTGGTGGACCCCAGAGAGTAAGCTATATGTGAATGAGAGTTTGAACTAAATGAACGCTACATCCTGTCCAGCTATAGGGACTGTAAGATAATAGATAGTACAGCTCAAGAGGAGACTGTAGGCCAGCAGCTCATCATTCCAAGTTTTGCTTTCTATCTCCTGAGTTCCAGGCCACAGAGAGCTAGGCATCACTCTGGTCACAATAGAGCCAGACTATTTGCAGTATCTCCACAGAGATAAGTTACTTCTGACAACAACCCCACCATGCCTCAAATAGGGTGGCCAAAGGCCCCAGGACAAGGCTAGCTGGGAAACTGCAGGTGGAATTATCCATTCTAGGAAGTGATCAGAGGCAATGGGATATGTTGTAATAGATCAGAGGATCCCTAGACCATGGGAAGATGATCATTCGGGTGACCCTAACATGGCACATTTCCCCATGGTTTTCTGGTATTTATGTAATTGCTTTTCTTTCTGCAGCACTTTATAATGAAGGGAAGACTGGATGGGGTGGTGAGAGCCAGTCTAAGTGACTGTAGGAATGGCCTCTTACTCTGACTTTATGAGACTTTGCCTTGGATCCTTCCCACTTCCTCATATTTCTCTATTAATACACAATTCATAATTGGCCCTCTAGAGAATTTGAGGAACATTTTATACTAAATGCCTTCATTGGTCACTTCTGTGAAATCAGTTGGGGGCTTTGCACTGTTGAATCATTTGTTTTTATGTTGGGCCACCTAAGAGGGCATTGGCTATACTGATGTCTAAGTTTTTGCTTCCCCTGTGGGGTCTGGCTTCAAGTCTTCTCATGATACCTCAGAGTAAATCCCCCTTAAATTTTTTTTGACCACCCAATTGCCAATTAGAACCAAGACTTAGAAATCCTGGGTGGCAAAATTTAATAAGTAGATTTGATTAATTCCTAGATAATAAAATTTTAAAATGTCTTCAGATGCATTTAAAAATGTGTCATGTATTATTTTAGGCATGTGAGCTATGAAATAATGGCAATAATGATGTGTTTAAAACCATTAAATCATGTCGCTGGCTGAAAGTGTTCCATAAAATAGAGTGGGAGTAATAACTGTAGGTCAAATTGAATTCTGAAAGATGACCACACAGGGACCAGGAAGGCTCAAGAACATGGATATAGTCTGAGACAGAAATCATTTTAATGGAATTTCCTGAAGTTCACAGAGAACATATGTAGTTTACAAGACAAAAATAGTATGAAGGTTCAGATATTTAATAATTGATGTAGAGGTCAAATAGTATTGCCTGCTGAGTTGGTCCTTCCATAAGTCAATTGGTGTTGGACAAGTTCTCTATGTAAAGGAATCTGGTAGGCTCTGAGGAATTCACAGTTGATTTGTGCTACGGTGTTTTTATGCATCCCATTCAGTTCTTCCATGAGGTAGGCAGAGCAAATAGTCATCTCACAGATGAAGAAATTGAACCCTGTGGTACCTCTCAAATTTTAATGTACCTATAAAACAACTGGGGCTTCCATTGACATGCAGATTCTGCTATGATAGGTTCCGAGTGGAGCCTGAACTGTTGCATTTCTAAGGAGTTTCAGAGGATACTGATGCTGCAATGTGTGATGAGATCTTATAGGGCATGAATGATTCCAAATAGTGTGGTCAGGAAAAATGAGACTGTTTCAAGACAGAGCAGAAAATAAGTGGGCATCATATGTTTGCTGAGTTAGTATCCTTGATGCTGTAGGCTAATATTTAAAAAAAAAACTTGGTGAAGACCTCCATAATATAACTGACCATGATGAACTTTAACTTACTTAATGCGGGGCCACTTCCTCAAGCAGCCTGTATGTTCCTGAGAAGTAATAGTGGTGGTGGTGGTGGTGGTGGCAAGGAGTGAGGTGGTCATAGATAATGACAAAGATGATGATCCAGACAACAAGAGCTAAAATTTATTGAGTTCTTACCTGTGTCAGACATTCTACTAATTCCTTCACATCACTGTCCTTAATGTTTACCACAGTCTTTACCATGGGACAAATATCATCCCCCAACCTACAAAAGAGGTACTTAAAGGCTAGAGAAGATAAGCAGCTTGTAGCTGTTCTTCAAACTCAGGTGTGTCTTATTCAAGACAGAGATATGCATATCTACTGTCTTTGTCTTTTGAGAGCTGACTTAGAACTGGAGAGGGGTAGCTTTTATTTTTGTTAAATGGATATTTTGGGCCAATAAGATATTGTACTTCCTCATAACTGTTGGAACAATAGAATGGGCTTTGCTGATGGAGCGAATGCCCTGATTCTAAGGATTCTTGAATTGGTGGGCAACTGGACTAACTCAGTGGTTTTATATATATATATATATATATATATATATATATATATATATATATATACACACATACACACACACACACATTGGTTTCAGAGAGGAAGAAAGAGAGAGAGCAATAAAAACATCAATGATGAGAGAGAACCATTGGTCAGCTGCATGCACCTCACTCGATCTCAAACCCACATCCTGGGCATGTTACTTGACTGGGAGTTGAACTGTGACCTCCTGGTTCATAGGTCAACACTCAACCATTGAGCCATAATGGCTGGGCTAACTCAGTGGTTTTCAAATTGTGTTTTATGGAGTTGCTTCAGAGGTGACCTGAATGGGGTTAAGTAGAAGCCTGGACCCTCCTCTGCTTTTACCAGAATAGCACTGTTTTATCTTATTTATATACTGGGGTTCTGTGTAAGGTATTTGAAAAAAGGTTTCTGATGCCTTAACCGTGTTGTTTAGAGTCTTTGGATCAGGTAATCTCTAAGATCTAATCTAAAGTTAACATTGTATGATAGGTGGCAGAGCTTTGACTAGAATTTTGGTAAACTGGCTCTTCCTTCTCTTATGCTATCCTGGTGCCCAGATCTAGTACCTCCTTTCACAGAAAATTCACGGACAAACTTACTTCTCTGAGGCCCAGTAATTTAGGGAAAAGAACTAAAAATTGGGTGACTTTGGTACAAAACCTGACCCCTCCACTAATTATCTATGAGAACAGTCATTTATTTATCCATCGAATATTTACTCTAGCTCACTGGGGACCAGGCACTGTTTGGTGCACTGAGACTATGATGGCCATCAAGGGAGACAGAGTCCCTGCTCTCATCAAACTCACATTCCAAAGGGTGCTAGCAAAAACAGACAAATCAGATAATTTTTCCTAACAAGGACCTCCTTACATAGAAAAATAAAAGGGATAAGATCAGACTGGCAGTGAGAGAGGATTTGCCTTGGGCGTTAGCAGAGGCTCACAATAGTCTTTAGTTTCCCCCCACTGCCCAATAGGGTAGGAAGTTCTTTCAAACGAAAAAACAACAACAAGGAGATTCATGTCTCTCCCCAGTTGGATCCATCCTATTGGAAGGAGAAGATACACTCAGATCTTCTGAGACCCCATCTTCAAAGGCCTACTTGGGACAGGTGGACACTTAAAGATGTTTCAGTAGGCATGAGAAGCCACACGTGACTCCAAGGTGTTCTGAGTCCCCCCTCCTTTTTTCACAACCTGCACAAGCTGTGAGCACTAACTAATCGGGTATCCTTAGGGACTTTTAGAGCACAAGATCATAGGGAAATTCTTCATTTTACAGGTAAGAAAAGGAGATCCCAAGGTCATTTGGTGTATGGAGTCAGGTCTAGAACCTCAGGCCTCATGATTCCCGGGTCAGTGTTTCTATCACAAAACGTTCTTGCTTCTTTTCTGGGCCTTAGGTACCTCACCTGTAAAACAAGGGATTGAGTTAGGCCAGGGGCCTAACCAGGGCAGAGATGTGCTTGGCCTGGCCAGCATGGGGCTGTCGTCCTTCAGTGTGAGTCTTTGGCTGGATTGTCACATCTGCAGTTTGACGCATGCCCAGTGACTCCCCTTCATTATTTTCTGTCTTCTGCCTGGCCCTTGTTCTCATGCGTTTAGGACCCCAGACCACATGATCTCTAAGACCCCTCCTAACCTTGTCTGATCCCGAGTCTTCTCCCCTCACACTTTAGACAGCAGACAGGATTTCTGATGGGAAAAGAGAATCCTTTGGACTGACTTTGTCCCTTTCTGGCAGAAATACCACCCATCAAATCAGAGAGGAGTGAAAAATTACAAAAGTTTAGTCATCTTATCCCAGAGAGGCCAAAGTCTGACTAAAGACAGCCTCAACTTATTAAATTTAACTCCTAGACAGCCACCCAGCAAGATCAAGAGGGCTAACCCCTTTCGGCTTTGGAATGAAAGCCCCCTTGAAGCTAAACCTCACCCTTTCGGGGAGACCCCTTCATCACACATGCAGAAAGCTGCAACCCCGTGTTTTCTGGGATGGCAGCATCCCAGTGGATCCAATCTGAAGCTTAGTGCTGGGAGGAGCGATGTTGGCTGCAGATATTGGCCTCGAATGAAACAATGACTATGCATGCTTTAGGGAATTTTACTAAGTATGAGATCACCCCGGCTGTGCTGGGCTTTCTTCACACAGCCTGTTATCTATAACAGGGGAGTTAGAAAAAGCAATGATTTTTAAATATCCCTGGGAGCCTTTCCCCTGCCCTGCAGAATGAAGCTCTTTCTCTAGCCCCACTGGCCCACTGCCCACAGGACACTGGCCTTGGATCCAAGAAGGGTATATATACTCCTTGTTCCTATGCAGTGGAAATGTGATTTGCATGGTTTGCTCTGTCAAAGGACCTGTGTGGTCCAAGCAACAAAACATCAGTTCTCTCCTTTATCATCTCCCTGATCTCTTTACTTATTCATTTACTCCTTTTTCTCAACTAATATTTATTGAGGGTCTACTCTGTATTGACATTATTCTAGTGCATAGGATATATGAATGAACAGATCAAGAAAAAATATCTTGTGCTCACATGTTTTATTTATACAATAGATGGCAAGTCTGTATGGATCTTAAAAGGATCTAAAGTTTTATGAATATCTTCTTAGTTGCTTGACAGTCTCTTGGATGGCATTTTAAAGAATACTAAGAGTCAAGTGCAACCACTCACTTTTCTTCTCACACCCACAATGACTGTGAAGAACAAAAATATGATTTCCAGGATTCTATGGCTCATTGTCTTCCTCCAATCCCATAACCATTAGAGAACCTCAATGCTTGACTATCATAGCCTCAACTTTCACTCTTGACTTCTGAATGCCAAAGGTACGCATTTTAACACCCTGATTTATTTTTATTTATTTTATTTTAAATTTTATTTTATTGTTTAGAGTATTACATACATTACATAAAAATGAGTACATGTATCTCATTTTCCCCCATCATAGACCTTCCACCAGCCTACCCTACCCCCTGTTACATGCCCTCATCCTCTCCACCCCCTAGTGTCATATGTCCATTGGTTGTGCTTATATGCAAACATACAAGTCCTTCGATTGATCTCTTTCCACCCCTCCCAACTCTCCCCAGCTTTCCCACTGTAATTTGACAGTCTGTGTGTTAACACCCTGATTTATATATAGAGTTTAATAATACTTCTTGGATGTCCACATGAACAATTGGGATGTTCATAAATGAACTGGTTTTTCCACAACCATCTATCCATCCTAGTTTTGATATCTCTGTTATCAACATTTTTTCCCTCCAATTTTCCAAGTTTGAAAACTTGTCTTTAGTCACTTCTGATATCTCTGATCCTCAGTCAGCTCTCTGACTTCTTTCATCTTGTTCCTTACGTCTGTTTCTGTCTCCCTGTTGTAACTGCCCTGCACCCCCACCCCCAGCTCCTCTCCAGCTCACTCTTGGATCAGTACATTAACTTCCCAGGGAACCTCCCTGACTTCAGCTTCCCCTGCTCTAATCTACCCTGCACGTGGACACCAGATGAATGTTCCTTAAACATCGCTTTCATCTTACCACTCCCTCCTATCAAACATAAATCCTTTGCCAGGTTTCCAAGGCCCTCCATGGTCTGACTTCCCTCTACATTACCAACAGCTTTTTCCATTTTCCTCTACACATACTCTCCGCTCTTAGCCAGGTAAGTCTCTTAATGTCCCTCAGACGCACAGAGCTCATTGCGTGTATGCTCATGCTTTTCCTCCTCAGCCTGGCAGCCTATTCTTCCTCTAGCCTAAGTAGATCATGTATCAATCACTTCGTATAGTGCCATCTCCTCTACAGAGACTTCACTGACCAACTCAGAACCCCTTTCCTGGGAACTTCCTCTGGTCTACAGATTGTCTGTAGTGTTTAGCATCATTTACATTAGTCATTAATGGTTTGTTTATTGTTTCACATATTAATCACATCTCACCAAATAAATCAAAGCCAGGAACTATAGACTATATACTGTAAAATATATACTCTATCTTACTCCACTATACCATACTGTAATACACTATGATACAGTCTGATACAATTTTATGTCTAAGCTTTTGAGCTTAAGCTTTTTGGTTGTATTTAAGTAGACTCTACCCCACCCCACATTTCCCCAAGAGAAAGGATGCTACCACATTTTATTGTCTTCTCATAACTCTGCTGTGTCAAAGATGAATAACAATTGTTTTTTTATTATACATAACTAGCCATGTTTATCCCATCTTTGAAGATCCTTATTTATGCACACAGATACATTATACATTTCAGACAAATTCTGGTGTTCTTGGCCATAACTTTTATATTGATTTGAGAGTATTAATTAAATTAGTTAATTAAACTTCTCACTCTTTTTTTTTTCATCCCCTAGTCATCTGATCTCAAAGAAAGAAATAATTTCCTGTCAAGGAGCTAAGATTTTAGAATCATTTACATAGAACGGTCACTTTATGCCTGTCAACATGAAAAATAATTTGTCTGGAAGAAATGGGAATATGGTTGTTTATTTTTTGGCAATATATGTAACTTCAAACTCAGTAAGCTAAAAATCTGTTCCTTTCTAAATATAAATTGTCTGTCAAAAATCTGTGTACCAAATGATTATGTTGCTGCATATTTCTCTCAATTCATGCACCCCATGCATTGTATAACATTACCTCATATGCTGTAATCATCATGTGTCACATGCAAGATACATAAAATACATCATGAATGTCCCACTAGATATCAAAGCCATCCAAGTCTAATTAACTTATTTTACAGACTATTTCTAATTCTTGTCTCAGAACATACAAACATCAGAAATCAGAAGTCAGTCTAAACATTTGAATACCCTATTATAGTAAATCATAATATCTTTGCTATTCTTTGGCTACCTGGATTTCCTTCATCACGTGCACTTCTTGTTTTGTTTTTTTTTAACATCACTCTGGAGCAATTAAAAATGATACAGACAGAAACTCAATTTCATATTGAACAGGCTCATGAACTGTGAATTATTGCATGTGGCTCAGTCATCATTTTAATCCATGATAAGTTTTTCCAGAGTCAAAAGGCTCTATCTTGCTTCCCTACAGAGCAAAAGTCACACTCCTTTCATTCAGGAGAGTCCATAGGTGGTAGAGAAATCCACAGGAGAGAATAGAGCTGATTTTCCTCACAGATCTCATGGACATATTGAGGTTTCTAGCCATTTGAGATCTGTGCTACCTCAGAGGGAGATAAAAACCTGAACTTGGGGGACAGAAGAAAAGCAAGGCGTGGCTCAGCCTCCATTATCTTTCAGCGCAGGGTGATTTTGTCCACAGAGCTCAGACCGAAGAGAATATGAGCTCTGACCCATGACTTTGTGCATGTCTCTTACTCACCAAGGCACCGCCTTGTAAACACATTCCTCCACCCCACATGCAATCCCCTCCTCTGACACAAGCCTTCTGTGCCCTCTGCTTTTCCCAGATGCATCAGGGTCGGAGCAACATACTGTAACATGGGCCTGGCATGTTGGGGAGACTCTGTGTCAGCAACAGTTATGTGTCCCTTTCCTGCTTTGGGAAAGATAAACATTTTCTTCTCAAGAAAACTTTTTGCTTATTTCAAGCAAAAAAATAATAAGGATATGAAGTATCCTTAGAGGTCCTCATCCATTCCTGGTTTAAAAAAACAGGACCGGTGCTTCTTGATACAAAACCCTCCGGCAAAGGGTTATAGCTTCTGGGCTTAAGCAGTCTGAAGTCCATAATTTCGCCGCGACACCTGTTGCCATCCAGGAATCAGTGGCTGTGTCTCAGGGTTCACTGACCATTTGGCTGAGGTAGCTGGCTGTCTTCATAGTCACCCTGGTTGGGCCTGCCAAAGAGATGCCCAGTCCCAGAGCGGAGGAAGCCCTGAGCCTTCCCAGAAGACCGCAAAGGCTAGGGAAACTCTTAAGAAATCCTGCCAGCTTGGATTGTAGTTCCAGTACTTTTATGACAAATTCCTGTAAGGTTTATTAATTTTTCCCAATTTTTCCCAGAAAAGCATATATCTCTGCCTCCCAGGGTTTGCAAGTATTGCTGACACATTTTTATAGCAGCTGTTATTGAATGATACATTTCCTAGTTTTCATCATGAAGTTAGAATTCATTGAGTTGGGACATAGGAAGTATTTTTTTTTCTGTGGGTTTGAGACCATATTGAGGCAACAGCAATAGAGGAAATGGGTGGGGAATTCTTATTAATGATATTGAACTCGAGTTCTCCCAAATTGAACACATTACTTTTCTAGAAAGTTGCCCTGAGATCTTTCTTTTTGCTCTTTCAATTTTTTTTTACTAATCTGAAATATGAATTATTTCCACATTATTTTCCGTTTTTAACTTTTTATTATATTATCAGCCTTTTCCCAAATTATTACCAGCATGATTTTTAATAGGCATTGTATTTACCCTAATAAAATAGAAATATGCAAATTGAGCATACATCCACTATACCCACCAGCGAATCAGGAGTGGGTATGCAAATTAACCCAACAAAGATGACAGCTTAATTTGCATACATAGGTTTGAAAGTGCCTGGCAGGGTGGGTCACCTGCTATTAGGGGGATTGAGGGGGGGCAGAGGGAGCTACAGGAGCAGTGCTTCAGCCCGGAGTGGAGACTTGCAGGATCCTGGGAGGCAGCCAGGAACGAAGACTTGCAAAAGCCCTTGATAGCAGGGAGTGAAGCCAGGGGAAGGAAGGCCTATTCTTGCACGAATATTTGTGCAACAGGCTTCATGTGTGTGTGTGTGTGTGTGTGTGTGTGTGTGTGTGTGTATAATAGAGAAATATGCTAATTATGTGGGATGCCATAATGGACAGGATGAGGTTGTGCATGCACAGCGTTGGGGCTGGGGTAGCAGCGGCCTCCACAAGCGTCTGCACTGGGAGAGGGCCTGATCAGTAGCAACTGGGGCTACTTCAAGGGCCAGAGAGGGAGGCAGGGCTGGACCTGCGATTCGAGGGTGGGCAGTGACACATGATTTTGAATTGCACGCTGGGCTCCTAGTATCATGTAATATTCATACTTTTGCCCTTTTGTTAGTCAACAAGATTACTTCAAATATTGAAATACTATAAATATTTAAATAAGGATGCTGTGACCATCCTTATATAAAAATGTTTTTAATTCTAAGTGTTTCTTTAGGGTTGATTTTTGTAATTGAAATCACTGGGTAAAGGTATATTTTCCTTATAAAGTGTATTAAAGAAAAGTGGCAGAATAGTAAGGTGAAACCTTACTAAGGTGAAACACTCAGCTTCAACAGTGATCAACTTAGGAGCAACTTGTTTCTACTCCACCGTCCTCTCTACCCCTCCTCCAGGGCATTTTGAAGTAGATCCTAGTCATCTGGCCATTCCATCCTAGAACTCATCTTTGACTTCTTTCCCTGGTCCCACACAGATAATCCATCAGCATATCCCACTAGTTTTATCTCCAGAAAATACCTTTACTGTGTCCATGGGGCCATTCTAGTCCAGGCCACCATCATCTCTTTCCTGGGCCACTTCAACAATCTCCTAATTGGATTCCTGGCTCCTACCCTTGCCTACTTATCTTAAGGTAAAGTTTTAATACTTCTAATAATGATTTCAAAACTATTTTCTATAAAACTCATAATAAATTGACCTTGTCTAATTCTTTAAATGTTTGTTGAGCATATTCTTTTTTTTAAAAAAAAAGGATTGCAAAAATGTGTCCAACCTGTTTTAAAGAGGTCATTCTAGGTGCAACAATAAGAAGTAATCTCTTGATAGAGAGATGAGAGAATATTTTTCGAGTCTATGATATTTCTTTTTAAAAAAATCATATTTTTATTGATTTCAGAGAGGAAGGGAGAGAGAAAGATAGAAACATCAATGGTGAGAGAGAATCACTGATCAGCTGCCTCTTGCACACGCTACACGGGGGGTGGAGCCTGAAGTCCAGGCATGTACTCTGACTGGGAATCGAACCATGACCTTCCTGTTCAGAGGTCAGCGCTCAGCCACCAAGACATACCATCCAGACTGATAGTATTTGATGTAATTCAAATTTCCAGGTAAAAATTGGGCAGTTTATTGCTTTTGAAGACACAATAAAAATAAGGCTAAGGTCAAGAAGATTTTGATTAAGTGAATGATGGTGATGCTTACCTGATTACTAAATAAAATATGTAGATTTACACCTTGTCTGTCTTGTGGTCATTGAAGCCACTGTTGTCATGGAAAATGTAAGAGGACTGAGATGTGATGATTTATAATGGTCTGTGGAAATTTGACTGTGCTGACTCCTTAAATTAGAAGACTCAGTTTCTATTACTTTAATATTTACCCTTCAGACTATGTCAGACAGCTTGGAAGCATCACTTCCAATATCTCTGCATCCCCGCTCTGTATGGCAACCAGCTCTATGCAGACTCCCTTCAACTTCATGCCGGTGTAGTGGGTGGGGCCCATGGCTACTTCATGGCGTCTCTCCTCCTGCACACACCTACTTCGCAGGAAAGCCCGCTCCAAGCCCATGCTTAGCAGAATAAAGGAGTCAATTCCTCGTGGGGCAAGCCTTTATGGATTGTCAGGCAAAATTTTTCTAAAGCTTGATGTTCTCAATGCTATCTTCAGAAGCACGTTGCTCTCAGTAACCGCTAGTTCACCCCCGAAGACGTGGGTTCGTATCATCTGAAAAGAATGTTCTTACATAGAAAAGTAGGCCCATTACGTTGTTCACTGCTTTGAAATGTACAGTGTTTATCAAGCATATGGAACTGGGCTACAAGCCTGGAGCCTTACTAGCATATATCAAGCCCCCATCCCCTTTCCCGTGTGGAGAGCTACCATCTTGCTGTTGGCCAAGACTCTATTTCTGTCTGTAAGTTTCCTTAATAAACTCTTTGATTCTGGAGTTTTCAGCCTGGGGAACTCAGGAGAAGGGCAAATCAATGCAGGACCAGGTGATGTAAGGACAATGTGAGAGAGTGAAGGGGGTGCTGTTAGCTTGCTTTAATATCAAGCACAAGTGTATTTCATCTAGTCCATGTTTCCCATGAGATTTCACCATAAGTGCCAACTGGACAATGCCAACCGCCTATGTGTTCCCCTGCAGCGAGGTTGACTTTCTGTGATTTATTGTCTCCTTCAAAGCTACTCTTGCTATTCATTTGAATTAGGTTTCATTTATGCCAGAATATTTAGGGTGGGGCCACAGTGCTCTGATTCATTCCAGGTTTCACCCTCTCCCAGAAGTAAGCAAGCGGTGTTTTTATTGCACATGTGGGAAAAAACTGGTTCATAGGGAAGTTAAGAATTCGTCCAAGATGAGAAAGTGGAGGGAATGGCAGAAAACTTTATAACATTCTCCAAGATGCAGAAATTATTCATTTGGACAATTACATTGTTTCGAAATCAAATATATTTGGAAGGTTTTAAATTCAAGCTGACTTTTGGTGAAGTCCTTAGAATTTATCTTCAATATGTCCTGTCTTTCATTTCTGTGGTTCCCCCTGCCCCTCTTTTTTTTTCCCCAATGCCTGCATATCTATGATGTTTCAACCAAGTATCTCCTACCAAAACCTGGTCCAAGCACAGGAGCTGAATCTATCTATACCTGCATTCAGAGAATATTTATTAATGTTTAAGGTATTATCTCCCTAAAATGATGCATACATGAATTTCTAATTGTGGAACTTGGGGACTACAAAAATTGGGATAGACTTGATTGGGGAAAGAAGTTTGGGGAAAAAAAATTATTTCCTTGACTCCTGGAACAGATGAGGGTTTTACTTACGTGTCCTATTGGTGGGCTGCGCCTTGCCGTGGCTAGCAGGGTGTGCCAGGCAGAGTGCATCAGGAATTGCTGTCCTACTTGCTCAGGTTTACATATACTTTTTAAATAGACTATTTTTTAGAGCAGTTTTAAGTTCACAGCAAAAATTGAAGAGAAATTATTCAGAGTTTTGACATATCACCTAACTGTCCCCGTGTACAGCCTCCCTTGCTATGAACATCCCAAACCAGAAGGGGACATCTGGTACAATTCAACCTACACTGACACATCATAAGCACCTGAAGGTCATAGTTTATATTTGGATTCACTCTTGGTGTTGTGTATTCTATGCATTTGGACAAATTTAATGACACGTATCCTTCATTATAATAGCACACAGAATAGTTTTATCACCCTAAAAATCCTTTGAGCTCCACCTACTCATCCCCCCTCCTCTGAATCCTTGGCAATCAGTCGTCTTTTAATGGTGTCCATAGTTTTGTCTTTTCCAGAGTGTCATATAGTTGGAATCATACAGTATGTAGCCTTTTCAGACTGGTTACTCTCACTTGGTAAGAACATTTAAAGTTCCT
The DNA here is from genome assembly GCA_963924515.1 of Vespertilio murinus. Classification (NCBI taxonomy): domain Eukaryota; kingdom Metazoa; phylum Chordata; class Mammalia; order Chiroptera; family Vespertilionidae; genus Vespertilio; species Vespertilio murinus. The sequence continues at coordinate 161,775,754 of OZ004704.1, read as the reverse complement.
CCTTATCTTCTCATTACTTGATAGATTATTTATTGTTGGTTTTGAATAATAGTCCATTATTTTAGATATACTAGTACTGGAATAAACAAAAGAGTCAGAAGTAAATCCATTTATTTTTTCATTTTACTGAAGGACATTTGGTTGCTTCCAAGTTTTGACAATGAGGAATAAAGTGGTTATAAACATCTATGTGCAAGTTTTTGCATGGAATATTTTTTCAAGAAGAGTGCGATTGTTGCATTATCTGGAGAAAAGCTTGTTCAATTCTGTAAGAATCTGCCACAGTGCCTTCCAAAGTGACTGCACCATTTTGGATTCCCACCAGAAATAAATGAAAGTTTCTGTTGCTCTACATTCTTATCAGCATTTGGTGTTGTCAGTAATATCTCTAATAGGTGTGTGGTAATATCTCATTAATGGCCATTCTAATGGGTGTGTAGTTAATATCTCATTAATGTTTTGCCTTGCAATTCTCTAATAATGTATGATGAGGAGTATCTTTTCATAGATTATTAGCCATCAGTATAATTTATTTGGTGAGGTATCTGTTCAGGACTTTTGCCCATTTTTAAAGTGGGTGTACCTTTTCTTACTACATAAGTTGAGTGTTTTTTTAAAAAAAATATTTTCAATAATAATCATTTATCAGATATCTTTTGCAAATATATTTTCCAGTCTGTGGCTTGTCTTTTCATTCTCTTGAGGCTCATGCTTCTACATATGAAAAATAGCGTGTGTTCTTTTTCATGTTCATTTACTTCCTGGTTCCTGAGCAGCAGCCAACAAAGTTGAGGGGATACGGAAAGAACATTATGTTCTGGTGTCCATGGAGTATGCAGATCCCAAGATACACTATATTTCTTGTCCGTTTTTAGCTGCTGTATGCCATAGATCTCACCACTAGCAGCTTATATACATGGATCAAGGAATGGTGTATGTGGCCTCTGGGATGGAGGTTACCCCTAGGGATTTCTGTGATATACTCCTTAGAACTTCAGGATATGGTTGCTCTTCGAAGTTTCAGATTCCAAATTTGTGTAAATGTATTGTCTGCAGGACCAGCCCTGTTTCAAGGGTTGCTTATCAATAAGATAAATTAATTCCTCTAGTACACAGTGATCACATTGTGGTTTTAATTTGCATTTCCTTGATAACAAATGATGCTAAACATCTTTTCATATACTATCTATATATATTCTCTTGGGAAATTTAAATATTTTGTACTTTTTGTAAATTGCTTGCTTTCTTATTATTGAGTTATAGGAATTCATTACATATTCTGATACGAGTCCTATGGTATATATATATATATATATATATATATATATATATATATATATATATATATATACCATTTCTCCTTTTGCCTCTACCTTTCCTTAACAGTGTCATTGAGTCATTGACAAACAAAAGTTTTAAATTATGATGGTCAATTTCTCAAGTTTTTTCTTTTATGGTTAGTGCTCTTGTTTTCCCTCTCTAAAAAAATCTTTGCCTACTCAAAGTTCACAAAAATATTCCCTTCTATTTTTATCTAAAAATTTATTTTTTTTACATAGCTTCTTTTTGTGTTAAGTGTGAGATAAAGATCAAGGCCCATTTTTATCCATGTAGCTATCAGTTTTTTTTAGCATCATTTATTAGCAAGACTGTCCCTTCTTCATTGACTTACCTTGCCACCTCGAACAAAAATTAATGGCTCATATATATGCGGATCTACTTCTGACTCTTGTTTATTCCCATCTTGATTATTAATTATAGTGTACATCCTTTAACTTTGAAATTTCTGTTTCAAAATTATTTGGGGAACTTCTGGTTTGTTTGAGATTGTATAGCCCCATTGCACCTAGCTCCTTCCCCTTACAACTAAAAACCCATGGACACAACACAACTATGAGCATAGGAAGTCTCTGAAAATTGGAAGAAAGGAGTTGGGCTATATAGACACCCCAGCAGTTAAGGGAGAACAAGGTGGCAAGCTTCTGAATTTCCCTGTAGACTTTCATCTATCTTAAATAGGGAGCTCAGAGACCTCCAACCACCACCAGGCGCAGACAAAGAATTCTCCAACCCTTACCCCCCAAACAAATAACAAATTACTCTATCTACCCTTGTCAAAGAATGGGAAAAAGGGGGGCCTAACAACAAAAAATATTTCTAGCAATTCGCACCCTAATCCATCCAAACACCAATAGGACGCTCATAGCCCCCTCTCGCACCCTGCAAAAACAGACTGTTTTCAACCCCATCCCCTCCCCGCTGTCAGCAGGGCTGAGCGGGAGGCTGATCTTCCATCCCCTCCCTGCTCAGTGGAAGCTAATAGTGCTCTGATCTCCACCCCAGGGCAGTATCTGTAGAGTCCAGTGCGAGCTGAGCCTTCCCGCCCATACAGAAGCAGCAATAATTAAGGAGGCAGTACCAGGCAGTGCTCGTTACCACAAGAGAGGTAGACAAATCCAAAATTCTAACTCAGGACTTCAATACCTCACTCTGTTTTTTCTTTTTTAAACTTATCTTTATTGTTGAAAGTATGACAGATGTTCCAATCCCCCCTATTTACTCTCTCCACCCCTCTCACTCATAGCAATTAATGGAATAACTAAACAGAAAACAGTTTTGGCCAATTCTAGGCTCTTTGTATTGTCTTTCTAAGTTTTGAACCAGTTTTTCAATTTCTGTATAATAGACTACTGGGATCTTATTTGGGGTTATGTTTATAGGTTGAAGGTTTATAGATCAATTTACTCACTAATATTGAGTCTTTCAACATTTCATAAACTGTTATCTTCCCATTTACTCAAGTCTTTAATTTCTTTTAGCCATGTTTTATCATTTTTAGTGTAAACATCTTGTACATATTTTGTTAAGTTTATTGTTGATAGTATTTTAAATATCTATTTTTTAATGAAAATGTATTTAATCTTCAAGATAGTTTTGTTGCATATAGAATTTCGGGCTGATAAGTTTTTTTGTTTCAACAATCTAAGGATATTATTCCATATATTTCTTGCCTCTGTTGTTTCTAATGAGAAGTCAATATTAGTGCCGTTGTTCCCCTGTATATAATACATCATTTATTTGCCTTCTTTCAGGATTTTCTCTTTATCTTTGGTTTTCAGCAGTACCAGCAAAATTTTGTTCATATTTTGTTCTTCTTAGGGTTTGCTGAGCACTATCAGTCTGTAAATATATGTCTCCAAAATAAGGAAATTTTGGTCAATATTATTTTAAAAAATTATGATTGCTTCTAGCTTTCTTCTCTTCTGTAACTTCAAATACATAATACATGCGTGTTAGACATTTTTATATGTTCTCATAAGTCCATGAGGCTCTGTAAGGTTTTTTCCCCCCAGTCTTTTTTGTGTTCTTCATATTGGATAATTTCTATTGATTGAAATTCAAGTTTCCCAATTCTTTTCTCTATCATCTCAATTCTACTATTAAGTTCATCTAGTACATTTAAGAAATATATATTTTGTTGATTTCAGAGAGGAAGGCAGAAGGAAAGAGAAAGATAGAAACATCATTGATAAGAGAGAATCATTGATTGGCTGCCTCCTATACACCCCAGACTGGGAATCAAGCCTGCAATCTGGGCATGTACCCTGACCAGGAATTGAACCATGACCTCCCCATTCATAGGTCGACGCTCAACCACTGAGCCACACTGGCCTGAGCTACATTTTAAATTTCAGATATTATATTTATCAGTTCTAGCATTACTCATTGATTCTTTTTTTAATTTTTATTTTTCTGCCTTTTCATTCATTATATTTTCATTTGCTTCATTGGTCAGAATTATAATATCTGGTTTAACAATTCTTGTATGTTAATTCTGACATCTAGATCATCTTGGGGTTTTTCTCTATTGATTATCTTTACTCCTGAAAATTGCTTGCAGTTCTCCATTTCTTTGTATGTTGAGAATTTTGGATTGTATCCTGAACATTGTAAAAGTTGTTAAGACTTTTGATTTTGCTCCTCTTTTTACAAAAAGAATTGTGTTGTTGTTTTGTTTGGTTTAATAGATCATGAACTTTGTTGGGCCCAATTTATGAACTATGTTTCTTGGGCAGTAATTCAAACCACAGTTCAGTTCTCATGTTCTTAACTGGGTTGGTTGCAGTCTGTCCAAGGGTTAGGGATGAGTATATTACACAAAATTTGTTGATCTCCCCCCTCTCTCATGCTTTACCTTCTGTGTGATTCTACCCTCACTTTTTAGCAGTTGTGCTGCCTCAGACTTTGTACTCTGTCTTTTCAGTTCAGAAAGACCAGAGGATTTCTCAAACTTTTAGTCACCTTGTGCAATGCTGGTTGCAGCTTGTCTTTAGATCTAAAGCCCTAAGTAATGGGACATTCACCCTATACTATTTCCTTCCTTTAGGTGACAGCTTCCCTCTAGAACCTGCCTGATTTTGCTCACATTCCAATCCTTTAGGTAATTTTGTTGTTGTTTGCTTTGTTTTTATTTTTATTTTTTTCAGATTTTACTGTTACTATCAGTGGAAGGATCAGAGAAGTAGGGGCCTACTCAGCCAAACAAAAAGTAGATTACCCAATGATACTGTTTCTAAGAACCTATTCTATAATTTTTTCCCTAGCATGTAGAATTTTAATGGAATTTTTCTAATGACTTTGTATCCTGAGTCCTTGCTAAATTTGCTTTATAGCTCTAGTCACTTTTTTGGTAGATCCTTAGTGTACTTTATGTACACGATCATTTTGTCTGTAGCACTTTTAGTTCTCTCTCTCTAATCTGTATGTCTGCATGACTTGATTTCTTTTTCTCACCTGACAACACTGGGTTTACAACTTTCAATACAATGTTGAATACGTGGTCAGACCAGATATCCTTCTCTGTTCAGATTTGGTCTTTCAACACTAAAGGTGATGTTAGTGTAAGCTTTTCATACGTGAACTTTATCAGGACATTCTCTTTTATTCCTAGTTTGATGAAAGCTTTTTATCATAATTACTACAGGCCTGATGTACGAAATTTGTGCATGGGTAAGGTTCCTAGGCCTGGCCGGTGATTAGGGACAATCTGTGGGGTGACTGGTGGGATGATGTGTGCATGGGGGGGGGGGAGAGAGCCCTGCTGGCACCCTCCTTGGTTGGCCTGGGGCCGCCTGCTTGCCGCGCCCCCCTCACCACAGGTGCTGGTCATTTCCCTCTGCCAGAGGTGACCACAGGGGTGATGTGGGGCAAGGGGGAGCAGTGCCAGCCTGCTTGTTAGCCAACCACACCCCTGCCGCCACCACCGGTTGCCTCCCTCTGCGGGGCAACCAGCTGGGTGATTGGGGCCCCTGATGGCACCTACCTTGGCTGGCCTGGGGCCTGCAGGCTAGGGGAAGCTCCTGCATTGAGCATCTGCCCCCTGGTGGTCAGTGCGTGACATAGTGACCAGTCATTCCACCGATAGTTCGATTTGTATATTAGGCTTTTATTATACCGTATAGGATAATTTGGTGTTAAATTTTGCCAAATGGTTTTTCTGCATCACTTGAGGTGATCATATGGGAATTCTTTTTTAACCTGATAATATGGTGAGTTACATTGACTTTTAAATGTTAAATGTTAAATCAACCTTAGACTCTGGAATAAATTCCATTTGTTCATGATTCACTTTTCTTTCTATATTGGTTTAATTTGCTAAAATTTTGAGATTATTGCCCCTTATTTTAAAGAGATATGTACCTGTGTTTTCTTTTCTTGTATTTGTCTGTTTTTTTTTTTTTCTTTCATGTCTTTGTCTGGTTTTTGTATCAGGAGGATGATGAGCTCATGAAATGAATAAGGAAGTGTTTATTTCTCTTCTATTTTCTGAATGAATTTTTACAGGATTGTTAATATTTATTTTATAAATGTTTGAGAAACTATACCTGTGAAGCTATTTGTACTTGGTGTCTTCTTTGTGGAAATATTTTAAATTATGAATTTAATTTCTTTAATTGCTACAAAGTCTCTTCAACTTTTCTATTATTTTCATATCAGTTTGGTAATTTATGCATTTCAAGAAAAGTTTCCATTTAATTTAAGTTGCCAAATCTATGGGCATAAATGTATTCATAATATTTTTTTAACCTTTTAATGTCTGTAGGGTTTTTAATAAGGTTCACTCTTTTATTCCTGATATTGGTAATTTGAGTTTTCTCTACTTTTTCTGAGCAGTGTAGAACTTGTATTACCCACAGCAGGCTTTTAGGGATGTTAACAACATTAGACCATGCCCCAGGGGAGGGTGTCACCTTGGAGGAGGCTGCTCCCTTTGGTCAAGGGCAGAGTCCACTTAGGGACATAGCTGTTAGCAGTTAACATTACCAGCAACTGGTGGGTGGGTACATGAACCTAGAAGAGCTAAGGCAGAGAATGGCATTGTCCACTTTGGAAGAAACAGCACATTTTGAGTATGAGATAAAGTTTGAGCAAGAGCAGGGTGTTGAGTAGCAAGAGATCAGCAGAGGCAATATAGAATGTGGCTTGGTGAGGACCAAGGGCAGAGAAAGGTCCCTAAGTAGTAGGACCCCCTTAGTTTCTAGGGGCCTAGGAAAGCCATAATGTAATCCTAGAAACAGTGATGACTGCCCAGCTAATTGTATCTACTTTACATTCTAATTATTTCATGCTGATGAGCACCTAGACTAATGGAAATGGATAATCATTTTACTTAAATACAGTATAAAATCTGTTAAAGCACAAGTCTCTGGTGAAAAATTAATGAATAAAGGAAGCCTTTACTGGTAAAAAGTTGGAGGCTACTGGCCTGGAGCCTCAGGTGAAAGAATTTTGGTTTAAATTTAGCAATAGGAATATACCTCTAGGTTCCTGACCAAGAAAAGTAATTATAATGGACTGGAGGCCTGTTGCAGGAAGATTCCTGCAAGAAGAGGGCTTCCTGCATACTGAGGGAAGAAGAGAAGACGGGCTTCGCTCCCTTCTCCGCTGCCTCACTCCCTTCTTTCTCTGCTGCTTCACTCCCTTCTCCGCTGCTTCACTCCCTTCTGCAGTGCGTGGCTTCCTTCTATGCTGTCTTCAGTCTTCAGTCTTCACTCTGAGCCTGCATATGCAAATTAACCAACATCTTTGTTGGGTTAGTTTGCATACTTGCTCCTGATTGGCTTGTGGGTGTAGTGGAGGGATGGTCAATTTGCATGTTTCTCTTTTATTAGTATAGATTCTCAAATCTTAAGTCCAGACTTTCAAATTTAACTCTGGCAATGTAAATTTGTTATTGTGTACTGTATTTGTTATTGTTTTGTCACATGGTGACAAAACATTAAGAGAGAAGCAAAGACTTCTCTCTTAAAATAATACAAACATTTTCATAGACTTTAAAATTGATTAGGCACATGCAATTATATTTATCATCCAGAAGAGAATGAGATCTGTGAATGTGATTTCTTAATCATCCCCCAGAATTCCAAACACCATTCCTACTGTGTGGGTCTTTTTTCCCCCCCTCCTGATGTGTGCTGGGAGCAGAGTCCATTTCTGGTATTTATAAGGTCTCCCTCTTTGCCTCTTTAATTATTCAAAATTCCTACCCTGCTTGCCTTCAGGATCTCTTCCCAGGAATATATCTGAAAAAAGAACAAATGCTGGTTAACAAAATGGTTATCCATCTCTTCCAGGTTGACTTAAAACTCTAAACCATGGGAAAAATGAAATTTTAATTAGTTGGTGAATATAATACCTTACAGATGCTCACAAATCTAAATCCCAAGTGCCCCAAAGCAGCCCTCAGCATCTCCATGGCCTACTGGCTACTCCCCTTGGCTGAGCTGCCTTCAGAATTGCCACATAGAATAAGCATCAACTTGACATCTTCTCCTTCCCACATTCCCAATTTCCTCCTTCACTCCTCATTTCTGCTCATACCCCATCCAACTACTTTCATGTCTCCATGTCATCTTTGGCTCCCCCCAGCCATGATTGTCCTACCATGACCTCATGCAGTAATTTTTCTATTCTGCTTCAGTGTGCACACACCCATCACCAAGACTCAGAGGCTGCACAAGCTTCCTGACCTCCTTTCTTAAAGGATTTTGTTCCTTTGTCCCCGAAGCATGGTGACAAAACATTAATTTTTAAAATCATGTCACTCCCATGCTCTAAATTCTTTAATGAGGTATATTTCCCTACAGTCCTGAATGTTCTGGCCCCATCCCACTTTCCAGTCTTGTCTTACTCTTTTTTTCCCTCTATACAGCCCGCTGGGTTTGTCTACCAGCTAAACAGGTGGTAGAATTGCCTGTCTTTGGCCTTCCTTTTACAATAATAGTTCCTCATCCCATAGGAGAGGAAGGTTCCACTATTCTATTATAAAACATTTCCCCATCTTTTCAACCTTCAGCTTATCTCCTCTATTCTCCATGACTTCTCTGGCATAGAGTTTCCTTTTTCTCCTCTAAGCATCTAGAAGTCCAATGTTCTGTCTAGTCAGTATTTAAGCATATACTGCCCTACAGTATTGGTTCCATTTTCTTAGTGTAGAGGGTTAAAGGTATTATGTTAGACATGGCTATGACCCTTTGAAGCAGATCCCAGGCTTTTCTTCTGTGGAAAACACCACAGAAGCTGAGAGAATGGGGGGAAAGGCTCTACCTAACAAAGGGCTTGTGGGCCAGAGAGGGGAGGGGAAGGATGCAAGAGAACCAGAGTGAGGGCAGGGGAAGTGGTTGATCTGAGAAATTTGGAGAGAGGAAAAAAGGAGTCTGAGAGAGAGTTTTCACAACAGAGAAAGTCTTGCTGTGTGCCATGTGGCAACAAGCTCCCTTTTCACCTCTTCATAGGGCTTCAGTAGTGACTTGCATTGTTTAACAGATATTTTCTTATTAAGTTAGATTCTGTTTCTTTTTTATGTACTGTGTACTGATTGTCTGTGTTCCCTCCAAATCCATATGTTGAAACTCTAAAGCTTCAAGAGTAATAGTATTTGGAGCTGGAGTCTTGGGAAGTAATTACACTTAGATGAAGTTATGAGGGTGGGGTGCCCATGGCATTAGTGGTTTTATAAGAATAGGAAAAGCCAGAGATTGCTGGTCCACATGAGGAAACAGTGAGAAAACCACTGTTCATAAACCAGGGAAAATGGCCTTTACCAGGAACTGAATCAGCCAGCACTTTGATCTTGGGACTTCCCAGTCTCTAAAACTATGAGAAATAAATATCTGTTGTCTAAGCCACCCAGTGTCTGGTATTTTGTTATGACAACATGAACAGACTAATATAATGTGACATTGTGTTGTGATAGGCTGTCAAATAGGGACAAGAAGGCCTAACTCTGTACACACACACACACACACACACACACACACACACACACACATTATCATACAGTTTGTAAGTTCTTTTGGAATAATAACTTTTACTTCTCAGTATCCATGCAATGCCAACTGTACTGTGACTATAAGGAGCCCACCTCCTAACCTGACTGTTTGTCATGGCTTCCAGTGGGTCTCCCAGTGAGGGCCATGTGTCCCAGTGACTATGCAAGGATATCCATTTAGGGTTTGGGAAGAGAATAAAATGGAAAAAACAACAATAACCAACAACTCCACCCACACATGCATATATACATATGCACACACACAAATCCATTCTTTAATTTTTGTTTTGTTTTATAATGTTTATGCAAAGTAGAATTGGCATCTAGTAAAAACTATTTAGCAATTACGGTATTAGGATTTAGATATCCTTTGAGAGGATCTAGCTCAGTATTTTCTCCATAAACTTTGAGGAGCTGGTCACTTCATTTTTTAATTTAGTTTATTTTTAAAAAATATATTTTTATTGATTTCAGAAAGGAAGGGAGAAGGAGAGAGGGATAGAAACATCAATGATGAGAAAGAATCATTGATCGGCTGCCTCCTCCACGCCTCCTACTGGAGATTGAGCCTGCAACCCGGGCATGTACCCTTGACCGGAATCGAACCCGGCACTCTTCAGACCACAGGCCCATGCTCTATCCAATGAGACAAACCAGCTAGGGCTAGTCACTGTAGAAATACAGATTTCCAAGCCCCACTTTAGACCTGCTGAATCAGCTTGGGGTAAAGCAGGGACAGGACTCTGAAGTTTAGCAAGCTCCCAGTTCACCCTGAAGCAGTGCACCCGTGGGTCTGCTGTCCACTGACATCTAACTTCTCATTTTGCTGAAGAGGAAAGTGACTCTTAAAGAAGTAAATGACTTGCCAAGGACACAGCCAGTTAATAGTAAGGCCTCAACCAGGACCCACATCTCAGCCTTGGAATCCTATGCTTGTTCTATCTCCCACATAATGTGCTTCCTTTTCAAGCTACGGGCATAGTTTTCAACTTTCCCAGACTCTCCCTTCTTCCAGTCTATCACTCTGGACACTTCCCAGGGGTTTATTATCTGCGGAAAGACATCCAGGATGATGTCAGAATCACGCAGAAATTGAGAAAGTTCAAGCTGCGGCATGTGATGCCGCACAAAGTGGCTTCATTTCCAGATGGAACTCGCAGGGGGCAATGTTTCAGCTTACTAAGGCATGTCGATTGAAAAATACAAACTTTTGAGCTTCTGTAGATGTAAGGACATCCAATGAAGGACTTCTAACATCCTATTGTCTGCTGAGGTGCGTGGGCGCATGGTGTTCCTAGCCATTAAAATAGAGAATTTAGGGGAAGAAACAGGTTTAGGGAATTTGCTGATGCATTAGCTAACTTTTTGTAGAACAAATTTACCTCAAAATTTAGCAGCTTCAACCCCCACACATTTTATTACCCCCTTTTGTCCGTGGATCACCAATCAGGCACTGCTCAGCGAGGTGCCGTGGGCTCAGCATTCTCACAGATTTAATCAAGGTGTTGTTGCAGTCCCTGCTGATGACTTCTAAGCTCACTCATGTGGTTGTTAGCAGAACCTAGTTCACCCAGGGCTGTGGGTCTGAGAGCCTCACTGGCTGTTGGCCTGACACCTCCCTCAGCTCCCAGCCACAGGACTTCTCCATTGGGGAAGCTCAGAATATGGCAGCTGGCTTCCAGAGTTGTGAGCAAGTGGAGAGTAAGAAAGGGCAAGCAAGATGGAATCTAGCCTTTTTGTAACTTGGTGTCAGGAGTGATACCCCGTCACCTCTGCTGTACTCTGTCTGCTAGAAGTGAGTCACTAGGCCCAGCCCACACCCAAAGGGAAGGGATAACTCAAGGGCGTGAGTACCAAGAGGTGGGGACCAGTGATCATTGCAGGCCACCTTGGAGGCTGCCAACTGAGAGAGGACTAGGTGGGGACACCCGGCAGGAATTTGGACGACTGCATTTGAAGCTTTAGGGAGATATCTGCTGGAGATGAAGATCTGGGAGTCACCCCTTTATGAGTAGGAGATGAAATCATGGGAACAGATAGAGTCAGCCAGAAAGAACATTTTAAAAAGTTACCCACTAATTACTAACTTCTAGAGAAAATTCATGTTGATATTAAAAAACAAACAAAAATATCCTAACCAAAGCCACTTGTTACTCTTAACTCAAGACTTTCAGATTGGCCATGAAAATTTGGGTTAGCGCATGTGGCATCCTCTGGTATGATTGGAATATTATTAAGGCTCTGAGAACAAGCTCATTCTCCACTAAAATTCCTTAAATGAAGTGACTAATTGAAACCTGGAACATCTCCTGAAGAAGAAAAATAAAGTCTAGTTTGTCCTCCCTCAGTTTTAAATTGCGGATCTGGTGGATCTCAGTGTTTCCAACAAATTTTGGTTGATGAATATTATAAGTATTCATATGATATGATTAATTGCAGTCATTTAAAGGCCTGTTCCCACAATGCCCATCCCCTCCATAAACACCAGGCCCAGGGTGTGTCACAGAAACCTTGGAGAGCCAGAAGTATGTCACTGTCTCCACTGGTCCATTATCTTTCCTCCCACTGTGCTTTGCCTTGTGCTCATCACTTCAGCCTGGGATGTCCTCCCCAAACGGTTCAGCGGAGCCAAATCCTACCCTCCCTCCAAGGCTGTGCTCAAATCCCTTCTCTTCCATTAAGTCTTCCTGACTGGACCAGCCCACCCCACCCCACCTTTCTCCTCTCTGGACTTGGATCGTGGTGCCACCCATTTTGGGGACTAACTCCCAGCCATTTCCCGTCCTTTCCTTTGTCTTACTCATCAGGGGTTGACAAAGTATAGTCCATGTGGCTAATCTGATCCCACTGTCGGTTTTTATATGGCCTGCAGGCTAAGAATAGTCAATACGTTTTTAAATTGTTGGGGGGAAAAGACACTCAAAAGAAGAACAGTATTTGTTACAGGTGAACATTCTATGAAATTTCAATTCAATGTCCATAGGTAAAGTTTTTTTTGTCAGTAAAACGGCTTGTGGAGATTTTCTTTCTTTTACTTCTGGCCCCACAAAGCCAAAAAATATTGATTATTTTCACTTTATAGAAAGTTTGCTGACCTCTAGTATATGCACTTGCTTTCTCCCTCCATGAGGACGTAGTGCTGACACATGCTGGTAGCTTATGCAGGGTCTACCAGAATCTGGAGCACAGAGCTGGTGTTTGCTGAATGCCGTTGAATGGAGCTGTGAGGAAATGTGTTTTTAATTTGTGATGGATACAATGTTATGTCCTTTCTTGCTGTCCAGGCCTTCTCTTCATTCCCCTCTGCTGTTGGGCTGGTATCTGTTATGTCTGGTAGAAAAAAAAAATGACAGGGAATACCAGGGTGGGTCCCAGAACTCATGGAAAACACAAATGAAATAAAGTCTGGGAACAAGAGCTTTTGTTTTGGGTGGGGAGGATCTGTTTGCTTTTGGGGATTGAGGTAATGAAAGTTATTTCAATAACATAATTCAACGGTTGTGCATGCTTTCTGCCAGAAGAATGGCTAAGTGAACCTCTCTCAGGAACCCCATCTGCAAAATGTGAAGGGTAAATACTGAAATGCTGAGCAAATTCCCCCTCAGCATAGCGCAAAACTACGCACACATGCTGGAGGCTAATTCCAGCGTGTCTTAATTACGCAAGAAGTTCATCAAAAGGTTGATGAACCTTGGGGCTTCAGCAGGGCTAAAGATTTGCATATATTATTGCCTGCTGCCAGATAGCTGAAGGCAGTTCCCTCAACCTGATAATCTTACTATTTACCAAACCTTACCTTTAATATGTATATCAGCTTTGCTATAGGGAAAATGTGTTGATAAAAAGCTATGGGTCCAGAGATTGGGAAACTTAGTTACTAAAGCTAAGCCTCCCTGTGTTCTCCCAAAATGCCTCCCAAGTTTATATTTCGTTAATTTACTCGCAGCCCCTTCTCCAGATTCCTGAACCCTTCTAGATGCGGATAACACCCCAGCACACACACCTAGGTAAGAAGTACAATATGGACAAAGACTAGATGGGGATGTGCCTGGGAAACAGAGGCAGAGAGGCAGGGATGTTGACTACAACAGCTGTCACGATTCCTTCATTTCCCGGTGAGACTTAGTGATGGCAGCACAGAATACATGGAGCTCTCAGATAGGATGTGATGTAGTTTCACATAGCAAAGAAGCTCAAAGGATGAATTTGTAGCTTCCAAGAACACACCAGAGAAGTGTTATAAATACTTGGAGTGAGTCCAATCTATATCAACCCTAGATCTTGCCTGAGGTTTTTGTGGCAGATGGATGAGGTAGCAGTGATAAAATGAAGAGTGATCTTGACTTGTATCAAAGGCATGGTTTTGAATCCAGCACTGCCTCTAGTACCAGTTTTATGAATTTGAGCAAGTTTCTTAACTTTTCTGGATGCGAATTTATTCATCTATAAAACTGAGGCAGAAATATTTTCCTTCATAAGTTTGTATTAGTTATCTATTCATGTACAACAGACTACCCTAATGATTAAGTGACTTAAAATTACCATAATCTATTTATTCTGTGTGTTTACTTGGCGATGCTTGAATCTTGAGATGGTGGAGTGGACATCTGGACATTTTTATGTGTGTATCTGACAAGCATCTATTCCCCAATTTTTGACAACAGTATTTTGGTCGTTCTTTATGGAGGAACTCTTTTCCTCTAGCATGCCTTCTTGGTGGGATCATCCATCAAGTGTCTCCATCTTCCCCTGAACAGAACTGTGGGTCAATTGGACCCTAGCCTTTGAATGTGAATCCTGAGGTGTGTGGCAGAAGGACCAAAATGGTTGGAATGGATTCACTCAAACAGCATCACATTGAAGAGATTCTCCATTTGTTTCTGCTGCTTCTACTCAGAACTGAGCTACTCTCCATTTGTCACAAAGTCAGGTTCAATGAGCCATCTTCTGACCTGATAATACTTTACACATTTTTTAAAAACTTGAATTGTCCAGAGTTAATTTTCTTGCTTGTAGACAGAATCCTTGCTGACAGAGACATCTATCCAGAAGATATAAAGTGATGAGAATGGTCTGGAAGCTAAAATGTCAGAAGATTCTAGTTGATCAAACAACTAGTTATGCTTTGTAACAGTTTTTAGGATACTGTACAAGTTTCCTTGAATAAGAAATGTAACCTTGTCCTTAAGGATCCATAATCTAGCTAGGGGAGAACAAGTACAATGACTACAGAAAATATATATATTTCACTATAACAATATAATAAACATCACAATTGTCTCTAATAGTGCTTGGTACAAAGGATGCATACTATAATTACATATTACAATTAATAAATTATTAAATGAGTGATTCAATTAATAGGTGCAATGAGGTCTGAACAAGAGAGAGACCATATGAGCCCAAACGCCTCAAGAACAAGGAGGAATTTGAGCAGATGCTCTTAGAATGGATAGAATTCTTTGAAATGGAGAGGCGGGATAAAGGCATTCTAGCCTATTAACTTATTTTGCAAACAGAGTTATAAACTGTGATAAGTATGAAGAGAGGTGGCTTCTAAGTCATCTGGCATAAGAAAATCTTATTGCAAAGACATAGATTTTATTTGTTACTGAACTTTGTTAGTGGTAGAAGCACACTGCTCTAATATACGGTGATTGCCTAGATAATGGGAATATTTCTTATGTATTTAAAAATGCATTTCACTTTCAGTAATCAGATTTTTGCACCCTTCTCCTGAAGATTTTTAACCATGGTGGAAGTCATGAGACTTATTGCCCAAAGGAGGAAGGATATGAGCTAGAGCAGCAATCGCCAACCTTTCAGACCTCACAGCCCACCACTGGTCTGTGGACCACTGGTTGGCGACCGCTGAGCTAGAGCTCCAATGCCAGATAAAGAAGATGCAGAAAGTCTTTCCTCTACTCAAGGAAGGGGCCAAGGAGAAAAGAGGAGAAGATGGGGCTCTCCTGAGCAGAAGCAAACATTCTATCTAAATTTCTCCCTTAAAGTGAAATCCTGGAAGGTAGTTTAGGGTTGAGGTAGGAATCATAGAAATAGCCAGAAATGCTGGAATGGGGGCCTTGCAAGGCACCAGGATATGCTCTTTGCTTAGTGGGAAGAGCCTTGGAAATGTTGTGTTCAGTTGCTGCTGTCCAACATGACAATGAATAGGAGATTCTCAAAGAGAGCAGAGAGTGTCTCCCATGTTAGTGGGGGGTAGGGAAAGCAGGCAGGCTCCATCAGCCCTGCTCCCCCTGAGCCACAGTCCCTCTGCTCAGACCCCTTTCCCAATCTGAACAACCCCCTTACCTCTCCCTGCCCAGGGAACTTTTAAAAATGCCCCAGTGAAGGTTCAACTCCAGAAATCAGAAACATCAGGGGTTAGGTCCTGGTGATAGACATTTTTAAAAAATCTTGTAGGTCACTACTATCTAGCCATGGCTGAGAACCACTGCCCTCAGTCTAGTCTAGTCATGTGTTTGAAGCTAAGTTAAACATCACTTCCTCATGGAAGCTTTCCCTGATAGCCCCCAACATAAGTCAAGTCCCCTTTTTATAAGTCCTCTAAGCAAACACCCAGTACTTCTCCCTCTTGGCATTTAACAATTGGGTCATTATTTGTTTTAAGTAGACGGCCTGGAGAGAAACCTTCTGCCTTGCTCTCCAAGGAGCCTGTTTCAACCATGCACTAAGCGCTACACAGCACTCAGCAAACAACTTCTTGAATGAGTGATTGCCTTGACTCAATCAAGGGTGTGTGATCAAGGTTCCAATTTATGACTCTGCGAAGAGCATGTCAAACCTTAAACTAGACCCCATGTACTTATAGGACTAGGATTTGAAATGGGCTCATGGTTTTGGCAATTTGTTTTCTTCTCCACCTTCATGTGTCACTACAGTTCAGCAGGCTCATTCATCATCACCATGACAACCCGTGTGGTCAACATTATTATTATTATTATTCCCATCTTGCAATTGGAAAGATGTTAAATAACTTGCCCAGGTGCCTATAGCCTATTAGTTAGGCACATACTATTGCAAATGAGGAAAAACCCCTCCAGGAGGCTTCCTGTTGGTGCTGAGTTGTGATTTCTGGCTTGGCAGCTGTTGGCTTGATACATGGGGATTTTTTTGGGGGGTCTCCTGTCCCAACGGCCAAGGCCCTGAATGCGATTTCCTGGCCTCTTAAATCGTTATAGGGTGCAGGGAACCCCAGGCCTTATCTTATCCATATAAAGATGCCATTGCCATAAATACTTTCTCCAAAGTCACAGTGCTTCGCTTGTCCTGGACAGGCAGCCGAGTGTGTGTGTGTGTGTGTGTGCTTCCCCAGTTTGGGCAGGTGAAATAGGGTTATCTAGCAGAAGCCCAGTCTTAGCTTTGGGCTGGGCAAGAGGACCATCTCATCACAGCCCTTCCCCAAATCCCAGGTTTCAACACGCACAGGCCTATGGGGCAGAACCACAAAGACTCTTGGAGTATTCTGGATCCAGACTGGCTGGCTTGAGTGGAGCCTCAGAAAAGCTGTGCCTGGAGCAGGCTCTCCACTACCCAGGGGGCAAGTGTCAGTGTCCCCCGTCCTCTCCCCATCCCTCCCAACCCCCCTCTTGCACATCAGCCCCTGCCAAGGCCCAAGACCCTTCGGGCCCCAGGTCCTGGCCTCCAGCACAGGCGCCGCTCCCGTGCCCTGCCCAAGAGGCGCTAGAAAGAGGCACAGGACAGGTCTCATCTGGCCCTTCAGCCGCCTAGGCCTCCAGGGCCGGTGTCCCGGCGCGCGTTCGTGGTGCAGGTGGCACAGCCCCCCGCGCGCGGGCCGGGCGTCCCAGCTCACCGGAGAGGCCCCTCTTGGCTCTTAACCTCCCAGCCGCAGAGCGGGCCACACCGCTGCTCCACGTCTTCCCGTTCCTTCCGCTTCCCACCCGCAAACCCACCATCCCAGGCCGGGCAGGACCCGATCACCTCTGCCTCCTCTCTCTCTCTCCTCTGCTCTAATCCCGCCAGCCAGCCAGCGAGGGAGGGAGGCCCCTGCTCGGAGGCGGTGGCTGGCAAAGGGGAGTGGAAAGGGAGGATGGATGGGGCCGAGGGGAGGGGTGGTGATGAGGGGGATGTAGGAGGGGGGGGGTGTCATTTTCTTTTTCTTTCTTTCTCTCTCTCTCTCTTTTTTTTAAAAAAAGTATTTCTCTCGCGAGAAACCGCTGCGCAGACGATACTTGAAGAGGTGGGGAAAGGAGGGGGCGCGGGAGCCGCGGCAGGCAGAGTGTGGGTGCCACGGGCGGACGGGCGGCCACAGCTGGAGCAGCGGCGGGCGGCGCGGGGCAGCGGCTGCGCGGCCGGGACCGAGGGACAGCCGCCGCCTCCCCGGGAGCCGGAGCCGCCGCTTTTCCAGTGGGTGCAGCCGGGGGGTCCCGGACGGGGGTCGGGCGGAGGGGCGGCCACCGGGGGGCTGGAGCGCCAGCCGCCGAGGCTCTGGCGTTTGCGCCGCTTCGAGGACGGGGGTGGGGGTGAGGGGCCGTCCCGGGACGCCCGCAGCAGCCGGCGCGGGCTCCCTTCCTCCTGACAGCAGCGCCCCGGCCCGGGTCCCCCGGCGCCCGGCTCCGAGTCGGACGCTTGGGGGGCGGTGGCGGCGCCCGCAGCCGGCCTGGGACGAAGGCGCGGCGGGCGGGTCGGGCTGCTGGCCCCGCGGCTGGGCGGAGGGGACCGGCCGGGGAGCGGGGCGTTCGGGGCGCGCGCCACGCGCACTCTGTGCCCCGAGGAGAGAAGCCCCCGCGATCGCGCCCCCGGGCGCGGGACCTCTCGGGACGCGGGTCCTTGGCGGCGCGCTTTGCAGCTTTGCAGCTTTGCAGGCGGCGCCCGGGAGGCCGTGGGCTTGGCTGGAGCCGCCGCCGCCGCTGCCGGGGGGCCTGGGGCTTTTCAGCCGGCGGCGGACCACACGGTCCGCACTGACCCGGAATGAGTGCGCCGCGCGCGGGCCGGGCTGGGGGAGCGGGGACCCCGGAGCCGCAGCATCCCCGATGCCCCGACTGACTGACTCCCCGCCCCGGCGGTCTGTGTGTTGCAGCAGCTGGCACGGGCCGCCCGCAGCGGGAGCAGCGCCTGGAGCAGGCGGGAGGAGCCCGGCCCGGCGGACGGGCGGCGGGAGAGCGGGACCCCGGCGGCGGCGCGGCGCGCGCGGAGGGCGCGGCGGCGGCCGCGGAGCAGCCCCGGGCGCGGCGAGAGGCGGCGGCAGCCGGCGGCCGCTCGGCACCATGCGGCGAGGGGGGCTGCTGGAGGTCGCCCTGGGATTTACCGTGCTCCTGGCGTCCTACACGAGCCACGGGGCGGACGCCAATGTGGAAGCTGGGCACGCCAAGGAGACCCGAGCCAGCCGGGCCAAGAGAAGAGGCGGCGGCGGACACGACGCGCTGAAAGGGTAATGCCCCGGGGCAGCTCCTTTGGGGGGGTGGGTCTCCCCCATCTCTCTCTCTCTCTCCGCCAGAGCAGCCGAGGGGGTGGACTCCCGACCTGGGAAGTATCCCCGGCAAGACCTCCTGGGGGCACCTCGGAAGTGCAAGGGGTTAGCGGTCCTCTACGCCTTCGAGGATGAACCGCGCTAAGGGTCCCTGCCCCAGAGGCGAGGGGGTCATGGGCAAAAGGGATCTTGGGCCATTGTGGAGGCCGGTTTGGGGAGGCCAGACGGGTTCTTCGAGGAAGAAGGGGAGGAGCTGCGACCGAGAGTGGAGAAGTCCATTCCTCTCCCTTCACACCAATTCCGGGTGGGTTTTGGGGAGTGCTTCCCTGTGGGCATCTCTGCAGACGCTCCGTTTGTAAGGGAGCGAGGCCCGGGAGGGGAGCCCAGGGCGGGGAAGGAAGACCCACTGAGCACTTGAGGGAGGGGTTTTCTGAGCAGCATTGCCCTGCAGATGCAGCACTACCCTGAGCCTTTCTGAGAACTTGTCTCCGGGTTGTAAGGATCTGCTCTTCACCTCCCCGGGGCGCTCACGCTGCCGGGAGCAGCCTTAAAGGGGTGTTTCAACCCGGCGGTGTATGTGTCATGGACATGCAACTGGGCACCTCACCAGCTCCCTATGCCCCTGTCACAGACACTGCTTCAGCAGGAACTCTTTAAACTGGGCAGCTCCATCGTATGAAGGTTGTCAGTTTCCTGAATGGAAGAAGGGTGGGAATACACGTCTTCCAAAACTGCTCAGATGGAGAAAGACATTCCTTCCTGAGGTGAACGTCCAGCCTCCACAGGAGCAGCAGGATGGACTGTGAATGACCCATTTTACCTCCTGGGAGGAGCCTGTTCAGTGAACGCAGACGGGAAACACCCAGAGGCTTTCCATGAAAGTGCTTACGATTCTCATTGTGGCTCTTTTTGTTGAGTAGTTCTGTAGCATGATGGTAGGGCCCGGAGCGACCAAGTGATGTTGTCTCCTGGGATGCGTGGCAGAACAGTTCCCTTATCATTTCTTGTGATGGGCTGTTTCAGTGATCCATGTAGACATTGGTGTTTGGGCGGCCTAGGTAGGGACTAAAAAGTGCAACAAACTGACAGACAAGGGGTCTGGAGTCCTGGTCTGTTCTGGGGACGAGATGACTGTCAGAGCCAGGCGCTTAGGCTGTGGTTAAGACACGTGCAGCTTCCTGACCTCAGGAAATAGTTACAATTAATTTAGTTCCACCTTGGTCTTTGTGGGAGTCTGCCAGTGTGGGAAAGGCAGTTTGCCTACCAGGTGAAGCTGGGTCCCGATCAGGCGGCAGGCATTGACTGCTCTGGGTGGGAGGCCCGTTGCAAGTTCAATAGATGGACGAGACCGAAACGCTGATTATCATAGGTTCTCAAAAAGACCCACTTTCCCCAGCATTTTTCCTTCAAAAAATATTTCTGCCATGTAACATTATCTTGATAGTTAAGCTTGATGCCATGGTTCCTATGGAGAGAGAGAGGAAGTGGGGGCTTCATTCTGTGGGTGGAAGTGCAGGGAGACATTGGGCCCGGCAGACATTTGCCTCATCTCTAGGTGCTATCACCAAGCAGGGTGTTTCCTTGGGAGGCACAGGCTCAGTGCGGAAACAAAAACTAAGCTCTGCTGCTTAACAGGATGTCCACACTTTCACACACACCAGCGCTGGCTTCTGTTGGTTTTCACATCTTTATGACTATAGAGAGATAGCCCTCTCCGTTCCTCCCTCGTAGTATTTGCTCACTAACACAGATGTTCCCCTGGTGCAAACTATGTATGAAAGCCTTCCTAGACCCATGATATTAAATAGAAAAGCAGCCGAAACTGGTTTGGCTCAGTGGTAGAACGTCGGTCTGCAGACTCAAAGGTCCCAGGTTCCATTCTGGTCAAGGGCATGTACATTGGTTGTGGGCACATCCCCGGTAGGGGGTGTGCAAGAGGCAGCTGGTCGATGTTTCTCTCTCATCGATGTTTCTAGCTCTCTATCTATCTTCCTTCCTCTCTGTAAAATATCAATAAAATGTATTAAAAAAATAGAAAAGCAATTATGGCTATTCCTAATTCTCATGTTGCCTTTAAGATGTTATATATAGAAATGTTTTAAAAATAATTAAAATCAACCTTTATAGTATAAATACTATATGTTAATATGATGTGATATAACATAATAGTGAACCCTCACAATATTAGGTTTTTTATTGTTATCTTTCTCATGTTATCTATTTGGAGAGGTAAAAAATGATCATTTAAAAAGATATACAATTAAGAGTATTTTTCTATCTTGCACTCAGAGACCGTTTTCTTGGTCATTTAAACAAATTATAGGCATATACATATATAAATACATGTACACATAAATATATATGTATATATACACACATAAATTTGTGTTCTATTTATTTTAAAAAACTCTTTATTGTTGAAAATATTGCATTATGTCTCTCCCCTCCTCCAATTGGTGTGTGTCCTTTTTAATTCATGGAATATATTGTACGTATTATATTGAACCTTGCTCAGTTTCATATATCATTAGTGCATCCATCTATAAACTTATATGGATCTACCTCATGCATTCTCTTGGCATATAGAATTCCATAATGTGGCCGGTACGTTCCCTAGTGGTGGCTCTTTAGATTATATCATTTGTGTGTGCAATCACTAACATTCTTCTACATACCTACGTGCGTTCATGTGCAAATGTATATAGGGTATGTATGAATAAAAATAGAATTGCTGGGTCAAAAGTTTTCCAGTTCATTTTAAACAAGGGCCAGGTCTGATGTTAAGTTCGAATGGCATTTCAATGTATTCTGTCTGCTTATTGCTATTACAATCTCCCGTGAATAAGTCTTTGAACCACGCCCTGCTGCATAAATCATCAGGGGAAGCAGTTGTGTGTAACATTTTCCCAGCGATTGCTTAAAAGTCTATTTTTGCTAGTTAAAATATTACCAGCTTTCAAACTAACCTCTTTGACTAAAGGAAAACCCGTTGACCATTTTTAATGGAAATGCACCATTTATGAAGTGAAAGTGATTTGTAACCCCTCAGTCTGCCTGATGCCCAGATGGTGGCAGCAACTTTCAGCACCTCACTAATATTTCCTCTAGTTAAAATGCACTTTCAGCTCATCAGTGTCTGGGGTGCGCTGGCCTAATCTCTCTTACAAATACTGCCTTCTTGTCTTTCTCTGAGGTGACAGGTAGCTACAGGATTCGCCTTCATGTACTTGGTACGTATATATATTCCCATCCCGTCCGCTGCCTCACTTCCCAGGCTGGGCACTGCCTAGCTTTACCATCTGGGTGTATAGTCCTAGCTTGTCTTCCTCTCCTCCCATCCTGTTGCAGGTGGTTTTTTTTCTTCTTCTTCCCACTGGGCAGCAGAAGTTGTTCCACAGTGGAAATTTAAGCATCCTCAAGTTTCTTCCCAGTTTTGCTGTGTTTTCTTAGAGTAAATCGCCAATTCCTGTCTCTACAGGAATATTTTTAACTGGAGTGAGTGTGGTCTGCATTTACTCTGCAAAAATCACATTTTTCTTGATTTTTGAGATGAGAATTTTGCAAGTCTCAAAAGCGTTTTCGAATAACAAGTGTCTAGTATTTTTCCTTCGCTGGGGTGTTGTTAATTTGTGTGAAATGAGTTTATGAGAAATAATAAAATTCTAGCTTTGTTGTTGAAATTTCAGTCCATCAGATTTTTTTTCTCTCAGCCAAATTCTTAATTTGTGTGATTAGGCAAAAAGTGTGGGAGACAATCCAATAAAACACACACACACACATACACACACACACACACACACCAAAAAACAAAACAAAAAACAAAACAAAAAACAAAAACCCACAATTTTACTTGAAAAGCAATAGTTATGCACCATTTATTTATGATTGCCTTATTGCGTCAGCTCTCAGATGAGGAAATAGTACAGTCTCCTGTCGAAGGGGAAAAAGAAATCTTTAGCGTGAAACCTCTGTCCCTAAATCTCTGATAAGGTGAATTGAGAAGTTTTATCCTTGTTGCCTGGTTTATAAGTGTATGAGACTGGTTGTATTTTACACAATTTGTCCCCTTGTGCCTGATTCCTTTTGGTCTTTGTTTATTTGTTTATTTTTTTCCAGAGGTCTTGTTCCCAGAAAAATACACATGGAACAGTTCGTACACAGGGTAGATTATGTGACAGCAAACTCCTAGGGATTAATTACACAGAAGTCTGTTATTAAAATAAAGAACGTTCGTAGGGGACACAGAAAAAGTTCTGTGGACTTTATAAAGACCATTTTACTTTACAAAGAGGACTTGAAGCCTTCACCTGAAGTCCCATAGGCTAATCATGAAATACGGCTAAAAGACTCCTGCATGGTGTGGTTTGTCCTTGCATTTATTGGGAAGATTAAATATTGAGGCACCATTAAAAAAGATATTCTTAAGTAGAAAACTTCAGTAATTCCCATTTTAAACAAGAAGATGGAGATACAATATTTATGTGTGTCACTCATCTCGTAACATTAAGACATAGTGGTTGACAAAAATGCATAAGTTGTTTTTTTTTTTTTTTTTTTTTTTTTTTTTAATAAATCTTTATTGTTCATGTTATTACAAATGTTCCTCATTCCCCCCCCCCCAATTGCTCCCCTACACCAAGTTTCCATTCAATTCTCTGCCCTTTCCCCATCCCCCATTGTCCTCAACCATAGGTGCAGTTTATGTTCAGTCTCTTCCCGCCCCGCCCCATTCCCCCGAGAATCATCAGTCCACTCCCCTTCCATACCTCTGATTCTATTATATTCACCAGTTAATATTGTTCTTCATGATTTTTACTTCCCTTGGTTTTTAGACTCACTTGTTGATAGTTACGTGTTTGTTTATAATTTTTTTTTTTTATTTTCTTCCTCTTCCTAAAGAACCCCTTTTAACAATTCATATAATTCTGGCTTGGCAGTGATGAATTCCTTTAGCTTAAATTTATTTGTGAAGCTCTTTATCTGGCCTTCGATTCTGAGTGATAACTTTGCTGGGTAGAGTATTTTTGGCTGTAGGTTCTTGTTGTTCATCACCTTGAATATTTCTTGCCATTCCCGTCTGGCCTGCATGGTTTCTGTTGAGAAATCAGCTGACAGTCGTATGGGTGCCCCTTTATAGGTAACTACCTGCTTTTGTCTTGCTGCTTTTAATATTCTCTCTTTGTCCTTAGCTCTTGGAATTTTAATTATGATGTGTCTTGGTGTGGTTCTTTTTGGATTCCTTTTGTTTGGGGTTCTGTGTGCTTCCTGGACGTGTAAGTCTATTTCTTTCACCAGGTGGGGGAAGTTTTCTGTCACTATTTCTTTCAATATGTTTTCGGTATCTTGCTCTCTGTCATCTTCTGGGATGCCCATAATTCTGATGTTGGTTCGCTTGAAGTTGTCCCAGAGGTTTCTTACATTATCTTCAACTTTCTGGATTCTCTTGTCTTCTTGCTTCTGTGGAGGAGTGTCCTCTGGCTCTTTGTGTTCCAAATCTTGGACTTGATCCTTGCAATCTTCCAATCTGTTTTTAGGACTCTGTATAATATTATTTATTTCAGAGATTGTATTCTTTATTTCTAGTTGACCCTTCATTATTTCTTGTTGATCCCTTATCATATCCTCATAGGTCTCATTTATTTTATCGGCCTTTTCTAAGAGATTGTTGAACAACCTTATAAGCGTGGCTTTGAACTCTATATCCAGTCGCTTTTTGTCCTCCATTTCTTTCGTTTGTGATCTGTTTCCTCGTTTCGGCATTTTCGCTGCTTCCCTGAGTTGGTAGGTTGGGAGGATCAGCTGTGTCTGTGCCAGGAGACAACCTTATTCCACTAGTCTTGGAAACCTGCAAAAGCCTCTCTGAGTTCAGCTTGGAAGGGGTAGAGTTTCAGGGTGGAGCCTACAGCCTTGGCTTCCGGTTAGCCCCGCCCTCGGAGGTTCCTGAGTCTCAGAGTTCCTCAGTGTCCTTTGGTACTCGCTGCAAGCACCTCTGAGAGATAGGCACCCTAGAGCTTCGCCCGCTACCAGACAGTGTAGTCTCTCCCCCAACAAGCCCACAACTGGGGTTCAGAGCAGTTGGAAGAGGGGTTAAGAACAGTCCGGAGCTTATGTCTCCTTCCTGCTAGGGCGATCTCAAGGCCCAAACAACAGTCTGTCCTCTGTGCGCACAATGTGCGCGACTCAGGGGCTCTGCTTTTCGCCGTTCCCCCTGAGCTTCTGTCTTACAGCCCAGGTTCCCTCTGTATGAGGCTGGGGCCCGAGGGTCTTGCCCAGGACTGGGGTTCAGTGCAGTCAGAACTGGGGCTCAGCACAGTCCTGAGCTTTTGAGTCCTTCCCGCTGGGGCAATTCAGCAGCTCAGCGAACAGTCTGTCCTCTGCGCGCAATGTGCGCGACTCCGGGGCTCTGCCTTTCGCCACAGCTCCGCTGAGCTTCCGCCTTACAGCCCAGATTCCCTCTGTGTGAGCCTGGGACCCCCGGGGTCTCGTCCAGAACTGGGGTTCAGTGCAGTCGGAGTTGGGGTTCAGCACAGTCCGGAGCTTTTATCTCCTTCCCGCTGGGGAACGCCAGCCAGGCACTCAGCCGCCCCTCCTCTCCGGCTCCGTCCTCTCCCAGCGCGCGCACCGCGCCTCCGTACCTTAGGCTTTTACAGCTCCTCTGGTTTTCCTTCTGGTTTTCTCTTTCCTTCTAGTTGTAGAATTTCCAGTCAGTCAACTTTCCTGTAGTTCTGGATAGTGTCCACTCTATATTTTAGTTGTATTTTTTGAAATTGTTGAGTGCGGCTGCAGTTAGGCTTTTACCTCTGACGCCATCTTGTTGTGAGTCCGAAGCTATGTCTCTGTTGTGAGTCCGAAGCTATGTCTCATAAGTTGTTGATATTACAAAGTAATTAAAACATGCACCAGTCTCCATGAGATGGATTTAGGGCTGATGGAAACAGAATTACAGATATCTGTCCAAATTTATTTGGAATTATAAAGATTAGTGAGATGTTTCCTTCTTGTGTAGCAGATATTTCATAAGGTTATAGTATTATGCCAATAACTCTAAGCAAGCAAAATACTGAACAAATTATTAGGCTCTTTACACACTAGTTTGCTTGCTTTTTCCTACAATAAACCAGGCTACTAATCTAAATAATTTGGGAACGTGAGCCTTAATTTTCAGGGTGAAAATAAGATTTTAAATATGTTTTCTTGAGCTCTACTAACATTTTTTTTTCTGTTTCTAGAAACTAACCCAATAAATGGGGCCCCTTCGAGCAACTTAGAACTTTTCCCCATAATTTTGTTTTTAGAAAGCTGAAGTCAATAATGTATCAGGCCTGAGTTATATGGTAGGCATATGAGAGTTTAATATTTCAAGAGTGCTAAGCTTGATTTTCCCATTTAGGTTGTAAAATCATCAAAGGCAAGAAACCAACTATAAGCATTTTAATATTAACTTATTGTTAAGATGGGATTTCAGAGAGTTCATTAACTTAGGAAGCCTTGATTGAAAGCCATCCTGAATGTAGGTGCCAGGAATGCCAGAAACATACAGCCAATGGCCTTGAGGGTCTTAATATTTGGGAGCACAATCAGATGCATTACAAGAACCAAAAGTCAACGGAAAGATAGTAGAGGACATGGGATTTAGGATTAAGTAAAAACGAATAGAACAATTGTTGTAGGGGCAGGTGATATTTAGGTGACATTTATGTACCAGGCACTGCGCTCAGTGTTTTACAGATAGGACCTCATTTGATGCCCAAAGCATTTCAATGAGGTGACTCCATTTATTAGTTTCCTTTTACATCTATAGGAGCTGAGGCACACAACTTAAGTTTTAGAGACAATTTTTTTCATTTTTTAAATTAAGGTATTATATGTGTACATATCTTACCATTGCCCCCCACCCCATCCCATACATGCCCTCATCCCCCAGAGTTTTGCGTCCATTGGTTATACTTATATGCATGCATATAGGTCCTTCATTTGATCTCTTATCTCCCCCACCTCTCCCTAACCTTCCCGCTGTGATTTGACAGTCTGATGCTTTACTGCCTCTGTATCTATCTTTTTGTTCATCAGTTTATAATGTTCTTTATTATCCATAAATGAGTGAGATCATGTGGAATTTTTCTTTCATTGACTGGCTTATTTCACTTAGCATATAGAGAGAAATTTTTAATATTAAGTTTTTCTTCATTAATTTTAGTTTTGGTTTGGATTTTCATTTAACTGGACAAAAATGTGGGGCTAAAACATTGTAAAATTCCCCTTAAAATTCCTAATATTTCTTTGTGCCCAATGCCAGGCATAGTTAATAACAGGATACTATTTTGTCAAACAAGAAAATGTTTTTAACATTTCTGCAATAACATAATAGAACAGAAGGAATTAAAGAATGTTAGATCTGGTGGGGTCTTTGGAACGCACGTATCTTATGTTTTAGTATTATTCCTTGACTTTTTTTGAGAGTGGTAGGTGACCATCACAGGCACTCTCCTGCATCACCCAAGGTCCTGAGCTAGAGACATTGCTCATGATGTCATTCAT
Source organism: Vespertilio murinus (assembly GCA_963924515.1). Lineage (NCBI taxonomy): Eukaryota > Metazoa > Chordata > Mammalia > Chiroptera > Vespertilionidae > Vespertilio > Vespertilio murinus. The sequence continues at coordinate 161,748,434 of OZ004704.1, read as the reverse complement.
TATGTCATTGCTCATGATGTCATTCATGATGTCATTGCGCTCATGTGCCATGGGAGAGGGATTTTTCTCAGAATCAAGTTGCAAGAGAGACTTCGCTTTCCAGGAGACACTGCTATGTGTCTTAAATTCTTAAGACACACTACTATGAGTTAGTGAATTCTTTCATTTTTTACCTTGGTTGCCTGGAATATATAATTTTTACATAACTTACAGGAATAATGGTAAAGAGTAGCAGGCTCTGATATATCCCTTACAATTGCACTTTACATATGTTAATTCTTGAAGAGGGAGATTATACCTACTTGCCCATTTAACAGATGAAGAAATGGAGGAATGCAGAGTTCTAGTAATAATTCCAGAGATATAAGTTAGTTGGGAAATCTGTCTTCATAATTTGTGCTCTTAACAAATGTGTTGCACTGCTTCTCCAATGTAATAAATCTTATACTTGGTAAGCTTATTATTTTCTCCATACTCTTGAATCTTTTATTTCCCACAAATCTTCTTCTTCCATTGCTTCGGGGAAAGACTCATTTATTGAAGGCAGGTGCAGTCACGTGACAAAGGAAACATCATTGTGGAAATTGGATTAATCAGAAAAAGACTTCAAAGTGAAAGTCTACCAGGGATCAGCCAACTGTGGACCAAGCTTCCTGTTTTTTATAAATAAAGTTTTATTAAATCAAATCCATACCCATTGTTTACATATGATCTATGTCTGCTTTCACACTACAGGGATAGAGTGGAATAGTTGAGACAAAGACTGTATGGCCTGGAAAAAAACAAATAATTTGCTATTGGCCTTTACAGAAAAAGTTTGCTGACTTTTGCTTTATGGGACAAATAAGTGACTGTGCGGACTGAACTTCCTAAAGGGGGTTTTCTTTTTTGTTTTATTTATTACTAGGAATACTTAGCAGTTGGGCATATGGTAGGTGTCCAATATTGAATTTTTGAATGCCTGGCCATTTTGATGGACTGGTTAACAGGATTAAGTAAGGTAAATTATATAAACTAGAGCTCAAAGGACCTGTATGAGAGAAATGAAGAAAAAATTGAGTGGAAAAAGTGAAAAGAACGTAAAGTGTTTGCGGTCATGGGCAGGGCTCGCCTTGCGTGGCTCCAAGGGGCCCAGCTCACAGGGTAGCCGGTGAGAGTAGTGCCTTGGAGGCGTGTAATATGCAGTCTTGTGTGCCTGTCCATAGAGTGGCATTGTCAGGCTGGGAGAGGAGCCAGAGGACACATACCATCACTACCTGATGGTGGGAAAGGTGACGATGGTGAGTTAGGAAAGGACTTTAGGATGGTAACACGATCAGATCTTGGCCACTTGGTTTTGAGAGTAGAGAGACCAGAGGCAGGGAGGTTTGGGGAGGGGGGGCTAAAACAGCAGTCAGGGTGAGCGAGGACGACAAGCCTAAGCAATGGCAGTGGAGGGGGTTAGAAGAGGCTCGAGGTGTTCCAGAAGTAACCTGGCCAGTACTCAACCTCTAAGTTGTGTGAGGCAAAGTGGGCGAGGCACTTAGGTCGCTCCCACCGCCATGTATTATTAAAACTTATTACACATGGAAACATTATAGCACCATTAATGAGAAATGAAATCATTCCAAGTCCCTGCACTGCAAGGAAACGAGCTATTTTCATCTGTGTTTTGGTTATCTTATTGCTATGTAACAAATTACTCCCAAACTGAGTGGCTTAAAAGAACAACAATTTTATTATTTCTTATGATTCTGCAGGCCAGGAATTTGGACGGGGCACAGTGGGGAACCTTGTCTCTGCTCCCTGCAGTGTCACCGGGGCTGGAATGAGCAAGAGGACTTCTTCACGTGTGTCTCTGGTTCTGGGACTGTGGACTGGCGCCTGCAGCCCTGTTTACTTTGGTGTGGTTTCACTAAGTGGACAGATAGAGGAGGGGGATAAAGGAAGCAAAGAGTCACTTGTCTGGCTCCGTTGGGGGACTTCCAGGTTTTAAAGCTCTCTCCTGTGTGAGCTCCTGCCTGGGCCTGCCCCTGGGGATAGAGCTCCATAGTGTAATTTTTTCAAATGGGGAAACTGAGCCCCAGGGGGTGCAGCGACCAGGCCTTGCTCAGGATCAGTGTCTGTTGTAGCTCGATTTTGAGCAAGAGCTTCTTGACCCTGGGTCACAGGCTTTAACCCCCTGTGTTGACTGCAGAATGGCTGGAAGCTGGCTGGATGGGCTCATTGTGTTTGGATCATTGGCTGCGTTCCTCACATCTTCATGTAGTCTTAGACTGTCCCCCCCATGTGGCCTTGTGACAGACTCTCCAGCAGCATAGCCAGACCTTTTACATGGCAGCTCAGGATTCTAAGAGTACAAAAGTGGAAGCTACCAGACTTTCTTCAAACTTAGCCTAAACTTGCATGGCCTGGAATGCCATGCAAGTCACACAGGCTTTGTCCAAGTTCAAGGACATGAACAAAAAGCCATAGTTTTAGCATGGATGGACCTGGAGAGCATTATGCTAAGCGAAGTAAGCCAGTCAGAGGAAGATAAATATCACATGATCTCACTCATTTGTAGAATATAATGAACAAGCCGAAACTGGTTTGGCTCAGTGGTAGAGCGTCGGTCTGCGGACTGAAAGGTCCCGGGTTTGATTCCGGTCAAGGGCATGTACATTGGTTGCGGGCACATCCCCGGTGGGGGGTGTGCAGGAGGCAGCTGGTCGATGTATCTCTCTCATCGATGTTTCTAGCTCTCTATCTCTCTCCCTTCCTTTCTGTGAAATATCAATAAAATCTATTTAAAAAAAAAAGAATATAATGAACAACATAAACTGATGAACAAAAACAGATCCAGAGACAGAGAAGCATCAATCAGACTGTCAAACCTTAGAGGGAAGGCCAGGGAGGGTGGGGGGTAAGGGGCAGAGATCAACCAGAGAACTTGTATGCATGCATATAAGTATAACTAATGGACACAGACACCAGGGGGGTGAGGGCATGAGTGGGAGGTTGGGGGGCAATGTGGGGATAAGGACACATATTTAATACTTTAATCAATAAAGAAAAAAAAGCCACAATTCCACTCTCCAGGTTTTTTCTTTCTTTCTTTTTTTTTTCTATCACTATATCTACTCTATGCCCTCATCCACCTCCACCCCCTTCCCCCAAAGTCACCACCCTGTTGTTCTAGTTCTTTATGTGGGGGCAGCATGTGTCTGCAGGAAGGGGAGGAGTTGGGGAGGACAGTTTTGGAGACTAGCTATCAAAGTGAAGGAATGGGTTTTGGGAAGGATGATCAGATGTTTAAGATTTGTGTTGTTATTAATCCTCTCCTGAGGATATTTTTTCCCATTGATTTTTAGAGAGAGTGGAAGGAAGGGAAGGAGGGCAGGAGAGACAGGGAGAGAGAGAGAGAGAAAGAGAAAGAGAAACATTGATGTGAGACTGATACATTGATTGGTTACCTGGCCAGGGCAGATGGTTATTTTTTTTTTTAAATATTTTATTGATATTTTACAGAGAGGAAGGGAGAGAGATAGAGAGCCAGAAACGTCAATGAGGGAGAAACATCGACCAGCTGCCTCCTGCACACTCCCTACCAGGGATGTGCCCGCAACCAATGTACATGCCCTTGACCGGAATCGAACCTGGGACCTTCCAGTCCGCAGACTGACGCTCTACCACTGAGCCAAACGGGTCTCGGCCAGATGGTTATGTTTTAATCTAATTTGATTGAGTCTGATTGGCTTAGTTCCCTACTGAAGATGTATCACTGTGTATTGCTACTGTGACAAAAAAATGAAAGATGAGTAACATGTATCCATGTTCTGTTAGGTTAATGTTAAGGCACTGTTCTTAGCTTGTCCACAGTTCCACATTTAAAGAATTCACAAACCCTAGGAATAATGTTATAGTTCTAATAAGCTGGATAATTTTGTTCTATTGAAATAGAAGAATTATGAAACTCCTACCTTTCCTGCTTTTCCTTTAGCTCCTAAGAAGCTTGGACAAATTTAATGCACACTTTACTTTATTACCTTAGGTACCTGATAGGTTTTACCTTCCTTCTATATGGAATTTTATTTTCAATTTCTATTAATAGCCAATTTTTTACATATCTGTTGGTGTAATTTACCTCAAAAGTTTTTTTTAGAACCAGGAAGTATAATTAATAAAAAAAAAGATATACAGTTGCCAATAGAATTAGAGTTGCAGTGAGCCGAATGCTATCAATTTTGTCTTAAACAGAGTAGCCATATTGTTAATAGAACAAAACTGGGAATGCAGTCAAGTTTTGATTGTGGATCCAATACTCTACTATCGAAGTCTGATTTTAAGTCCTTGTGACTTTCCCACTTTCTCAAGTGGCTTTTGTGTTGAGGTTATCACAGAGTCTATTTGTTCAGCCCCTCGGAGCGGAAGAGAGAGGGGACAAGCCCCTATCTCTGCCATTCCCAGCCGGAGATGTATTCCAGACGTCAGGCAGGCCAGCGCGCGAGAACTGCTCCATTAGACAAGTTATTTGGTTCAGTGTTCTGAAGGCTTGTGAATTCCTAGACCATCAGTCATACTTACATTCAAATATAAGTATCCAAACACATCGAAGTCCAAATATAGTACAACCACTTTACGACGTGGGTGCTGGGAGACAGAATTTATGTTGGGCCTATGGACGCTTTATGTCTGCTCTTAAGCTCTGAGTTTCATAGTTTTGAACTAAACTGCAATGATATCGCTGTTAATAAAGAGAAGTGTTCTAGAGACAGGTTTTTGTTCTTCTGTTTCTTCTCTTTTTTTCTCTATCTTCCTCTTCTTCTGTGTCATCAATATTCTTCTCTGTTTTACTCTTCTTCTTCATCATCATCTCACCTTTTTCTTCTTCTTCTTCTTATAAGTAGCTTCATGAGCTGAGCATCACATAAAATATGGATAATAGGAATATCAAGCAAGGGTTAAAACATTAAGAAAATTAAATTTTAAGTAAAACTTTACAGTTTTACCTGAAGGTTTTGGGGTGTTCAAGAAGAAAAGCAGAGGTGAGGTTTTGTTAGGGGAGGGAGGGAGAAAGACCGAGGGAGGCAGCAGAAGGGAGTCAGGAGCAGGTTCTGGATGAAGAGCCCAGCCTACCAGTTACCTGCGCTGGACAGAGCAGGTCCCTCACTCATGGCAGCCTTGCTGCCATGTGACCTATGGCCTTACAGACTGTTCAGGGACCAAGAAAGATAGACAGAAAGATTCTTATAAAAAACTTGGGAGGAATTTTGTGGAAAAATCAGGTCAAACCATCATTTATTATGCACCTATGTATGTGCTACTATGTAAGGGTTGGTGCTCTCTCATTCTCCTCATGAATGATGGCTTATTGTCTGCCACTTCCCCTACTCATTTGATGCTAATATATGATTGAGTAAATTAATAGGTGCCTTTGATGAATGACCTTTAAAGACTCTTCTTGGTTTAGATTTTTCTGGCATGTGGAATCATGACTTGGGTCTTCCTCCATAGTCAGAACACCCATCTTTATAAAAATATTAGAGGCCCGGTGCACAAAATTCTTGCACTTGGTGTGTGTGTGTGTGTGTGTGTGTGTGTGTGTGTGTGTGTGGTGGGGGTCCCTCAGCCCAGCCTGTGCCCTCTTCACAGTCTGGGAGCCCTTAGTCAGATATCCTTAGCACTGCTGTGGAGGCAAGAGAGGCTCCTGTCACCGCCACTGCATTTAGCAGTCATGAGCCCGGCTTCTGGCTGAGCGATGCCCCCTCTTCCCCCCGTGGGAGCACACTGACCACCAGGAGGAATCTCCTACATTGAGCATCTGCTCCCTGGTGGTCAGTGCATGTCATAGGGACTGGTCGTTCTGCAGCTGGGTTGATTTGCATATTAGCCTTTTATTATATAGGTTATTATATAGGATTATAAGTTAGAGTGATGGTGGGGCAGACATTAAAAATTTATAGGTGCAGTAACCAAAGCCCAGAGAGGATTTATTAACAAGTGCTCAAGATGCAAATTTCCTTCTCTGTGAAGTAGAGAGATGTGGGAGCTGAGTCCCACAGTGCCAGGAGCTGATTTAGATAGACATGTGTCATTGCGCAGGAGACTATGCCTCCCTTTGTGTTCATACCCTGGAGAGGGTGAGTGGTACTCGAGAGTCCTTAGCTGGGCTGCCAGTAAGGGCACAGGGCCAAGGCACAGGCACTTTTCTTGTTCTCACTTTATTTGGCTTAGGAAGTGTGATCGACCCAGATGGGAGGCTGGACATCAAAGCTTTAGCTCCTCAGGACTCTCTTCAATCAGTGGAAGTCTCTGTCTTAGGTGGGGTCAAATGGGATGGGGTTTCTGGTGAGGGTAGCAGTGAGGGGGTGGGAGAAAGAACATTGGGAGTCTTCTCTGGGAGTCTGAAGGGTAACTGCCCCCCACCCCTACTCCACGGTCACACTTCTCATGAGCAATTAGAATGTCACATGTCCTGGGATGGACCACGACATTTCTAGGTCTGTAAACTTGGACTCTTGTCGCAATGAGCAGGCTCAGTTACCCAGACTATTAATTTATACATTTAGAATCCATGTAATGAGCATGCCAGTAATGAAAAAAAAATTCAAATTCTTGTTTTCCATATTGTCTATCCCAGTCATTTTGCAGAACATCTGCCCAACCTAAGGGACAATTACTTATTGAGCATTAGCCGTGTTTGAATCGGACCTAATGCTTAATTCTCAGAATGAACATCTTGTCTCAAGCCAGTTGATATTATTATCTTCTGTCTAATCAATGATTCTAGGCAGAACTACATTTGGAACCCCTTCCTCTCTCTTTGCTGATGCGGTTAATGTCCGAGATGAGTGGACGCGAGCTCTTCAAGGAAGGACTCGATATGCAACCCTCAAGTGGATAGAACCTTTTTTAATCTTTCATGGGCTGCTGCCGCCTCACACCCCAGGGTTTAGGCCACTGACCTCAAGTTTGAGAATTTTATATCCCATTACCACCCCATGAGCTCCGCACTCCCCAGGGCCACACAGTGGATGTTTTAGCTGGAATCCGAGAAAGTGTCTGAACATTTCCTGAGGAGCTGGCGAGGAGCAATTTGGCAGTTCAGTCATAAAAACCCAGAGCTGGTGGCTGGGTATATGTTATAATTACCTCACGCTGTTTCCTATGTGAGCCTGGTCCTGGGTAGCTGGGTAGAGTGGTATTGCTTGCGGGACTGACTGTATTTTAGAGGTCCGAGGAGTCATTTTCAATGAAGACTAATAGCCATTGGCCATGTTTTCAGGGAGGCTAGGAAGTGTGGGCATAGGATCTGTTAGGAAGGCACCTCAGACAAGTGGCTTAATCAGTCTGAGCCTCAGCTTCTTCACTTACAAACGAGATTACAGTACCTTTCTGGGTTGCCCTGAGGTTTACTGAGATAGTATGTTTCCCATTCCTACTACAGTGCTTGGTGTATTTAGCTATGGCAATGAAGATGACTCTCATTCTGATACAGAGAAGGCAAATGAGGGAGGGAGTCATACAAAGAGGCAGGATTTTTATGGCCAAAGCAACAAGTTAGATACTTATTGGTATCTGGAGACCACGGTCTGCGCTTTCTCTCCTTGGAACTGGTTATTTTCAGAATCAAAGGAAGCAAACTTGAACTTCAAAATCTTTAAAAATATAATTTCAATGGAAGCTTATTTAGTGTGTGGAGCTCTGGCTATACCTAGAGGCAATGTGCAGGTAAGGTTTTTATTTTTAAATGACCCCCTTCATCCAAATTGTGTAGCCTTCCCTAGGAAATAAGCTTACTAAGCGCTCTTCCTTATTAATATGCCCCTCGCAACTCCTCCAAAGAAGTTTGCATGGTTGTATTGGCAGATGTGGCCAATAGGCCTTTGTCTCTTTCCTGAAGCACACTCTCCCTCCCCCCCCCCCCACCCAAGAGCTTTGTGAAATTTGTATTTTAGGAAATGGAAGGACTGGCCCCAAATCGTTTTCTTTGGTATCAGTGCAAAGAGAACCCTGAACGATAGTACTGTTTTGTGGTGAGGTGATTGGCCATTTATTGAAGCGTGCTTTCTTTGGTTACGATCGAGTGGACGACAAGCCACACTACCTTTCGGTTCATGATCTCAGAGGTAGAGAGAGACACTCTTTCCCAGCTTCCACACATCAGAGCCCACGGCGAAATCTGGCTCTGCTCCGGTTCATGTGCCTACCACTGTGGCCAAGGAAATGGGGCACTGGGGCTGGCCAGGCCTGAGCCATGTGGAGTGGCTTCCTCTTAGGAAAGAGGAGTTTGGCCAGCAAAGAAGAGGAAGGGAAGCTGAGTGGGTCAACAGCGCATCTGTACCCAAACAAAGAAAGCTCCCTTTTTCTTTCTTCAAAAAATATGTATTTTTTTACTGTTGACAGTATTACAGATGTCTCCCATTTAACAACACTCCCTGTCCCTCCATGTTCTTCCCTCCCCCAGGTTTTCAAAAGCTCCCTTTTTTTTGGAGACCCAGGACATCTTCAGCAGCTCTCTGCTCTCACTGGGCGCTGTGTGGGCGGGCCTCCCTGGCTGACTTGGGGCCAGGCGGACACAGATTGGCCGCCCCTGAGAACAGCCATGGCCTTCACCTTCCAATGGACTGTCCCCTTCCTTTGGCTTCGTGCTCTGCAGCAGCGTGATGCACATCCAGCACAAAAGGGTTCTTATTTGTTGTTTTTCTTCTGTGGCCTATTTCTCTTGAGAAATTGAAAAGTTTTTTCTTCTTCTTTTCTTTTAATGATTCCCATTTTGATTTTCAAGAGGTCTTAAACTATTGAACATCCAGGAAAGTGGAACAAAACATACATTGTCTTCATTGAGGCAAAGCCGTAGTAGAATCCCTGACCCCTGCACCCTTACCTTTCAGCCTGTGGTGAACTGATGGCTGTAAACTTTCTGGAGTTGTGGTTGCTTCATATTCATTCTCAGCCTATAAAAGTAAGAGTGCTTTCAATAAGGAATGGTTTCCACAGATAATACCTTTTCTAGTCGTCATTCAAAATGTTCACATTGCCTAATATTTCTCATCCCCTTAGGGTAAATCACACAGCCACCAATACAGTCAAGGTTTATAAGAAAGCAAAAATATAAAAACAAAGCAACAAATACCAGGTACTTTTTGTGCTCTGCTAACTTCTCAAGAAAGAAAGAAATCTCAAATAAGAAAACAAACTTTTCTTTTCAAAGTTTTGAAGACCTTTCAGGAATTTTACAAGACTATGGGAGCCATTCCTCTTCTTTTTCTTTGGTAAGCAATTCTGACTTAGCATTAAGGAGATTGTTGACTATTTGACAGAATTCTAGACAGCAGAGTTTCCTTTGACCTTGGATTGAGTTGTCTGTTCATTTGCATTTGGGCTCTCCCTTGAAAATGGGTTAACACAGATTCTTATGTATTGAAGAATCAGAAAACAGCAGGATTTCTTGCTAAATGATTTCTTCCTCTCATCTCTTATTTCCCGTAACCATAAGGATTCTCTCACTTATGAATAGAAAAGCCAAAATTCAGCCCACCTGATACAAATCAATCCCCTCAAATGTATTTTTTTGTGTTAACTGATAGGTTTATTTTCTTATTTAAAAAGATAAAGTATCCTTATGAAAATGAGTCATGTCAACAAGTAGTTGTAGTACCTAGGGAAGCCCACCCCTTGGGCTGACATGCTTAATTCTTTGCACAAGTGTGGTGAAGCCATTGCTCTTGGAGCCCTTGTCTAATGAACTGCAGCCATATTTAGTTGCCACAGACTTCAAATCTGTAGGAACACGTTGGCTAATTTTCGCCACTTGTTTAAGGTGGTAAACATGTTGGGATTGGACTGTTATCTCTAAATGGGGATTCCCATCCCTCTTAAGAATGTTGAGATAAATAACAGACAAAAGTGGTTCCTGAAGTGGTGTGGTGATGGTGTGCAGGAGAACATGCCGATGAAGATGAACTACTGCAAAGTTGTTTTAACTTTTTTAAGAAGGAGAATTTAATATGTAAAAAACTAGAGAGAACAATACAAAAGCTTCAGCTTCTGCAGTTATCAACTAATGGTCAATTTTATTTTATCAATTTCACTCCCCCACTGCTGTTTTTTTTTAAAAGTAAATCCATAAAGATAATTTAGTGAACATTTCAATATGCATTTCTATAAGATAAAGGATCTTTAGGAAACTTAAACTTAATACATTATTACATTAAAATATAACATTAAAATATCATTAAACACTCAGGATTTAAATTTTCCTGATTAGATCATACATTTTATTTATGTATTTTTTTAAGTTTGTCCAAATCAGGATTCATATAAAGTTCATATTTTGTAATTATTGATATGTTTCTTAAAAATGTTTAGATATATAGATTGTCCCCTTTATCATTTTATACTTTGTAGTTTATTTATGGAAGAAATTTGTTCATGCTCTATGATATCATTTGTATGTGGAATCTAAAAAGCTTAACAAACTCAGAGAAACAGAGAATGAAGGGGTGGTTACCAGGGGCTGCCAGGTGGGAGAAAAGGGGGAGATATTGATCAAAGGGCACACATTTCTGGTTATAAGATACATTAGTTCTGGGGATGTAATGTACAGCATGGTGATTGTAGCCAAAAACACTTGAAAATTGCTAAGAGTAGATCTGAAATGTTCTCACCACAAGAAATCGGAACTAGGTGATGGGGTGGAGGTGTTAGCACATGTGAGGGTGGTAATCATGTTGTATCAAATCAACACATTGTACATCTTAGCCTTACACACTGCTGCATGTCAAGCAAATGTCAGCAAGGCAGGAGAGGAAGAAACTGGTGCATGTCCTGTAGAGTAGAGCTACTTAAATGCCAGTCCATAAACAGCTTATTACCAGTTTCTAATGAGATGAGAAGCATGTGCCAGATTGTAAATCCAGTTGCTAAGCACACTGTTTAGCTCAGCTGATCCATGTTTTTTCATAGCAAGACTTTCTCCATGAAGGAAGCAGGGAGGTGATTTGAACGCTGTCAGCTCCTTATCTCATTACAGATGAGGTCCATGGATTGTGGGGACCAGCACTGTGAGTCCTGGGACCACACCCGAGCACACTGCTGTCCGGCTCCTCAGTCCAGCGGTGCCTGCATCCAGTGCTGGTGGCACTTGTCCTTCTCCTCTGTCTCCTGTTTGCACTGTGACTTGCTTGTTGGCACTAGAGGCGGATCAAATCAGAATCAACTTTTTGGGGAGAAGACTTTGTTAAGTGTACTCCTATTAAGAGGCCCATCATGCCTGCCGGTATATCTTTTTGTGATGTGAACAGCCCACATTGATGATCATTGTCTAGATCCATGAACTTACGAGGGAAGCAGAACGGGCATATGTGAACTTGTCACTTCCTATTTATTAATACTCTAAAATTCTATGTGTAGATTTGAACTTAATGCTCATTGTTCCACAGCCAGCAATGTCAGTGCTGCCAAGTGTGCTCTTTCTGCACTTATCCAGACTGACCCATGGCTCTGAGAGTTGTGGAAAAGGACTTAATATCTAATACTAAGTATTAGCAATGATGAGGCATATGATTTTGGGAAATTTATGCAGAGGAGCCTGGCACTTGAAGGGGCAGACAAGAAGGATATAATTATGCAAGTGTTTATGGCTCTTCCCTCGTCCAATGATTGTGTGTGAAAGTCAAGATGGAGAAGCTCAGTGTGTTCTTTACATTTCACAGTAAACGTTTCTGGCCAGGGTCTGATGAAAAGATGGTAAGATTTTGGACCAGGGGTGGAAGGAAGATGCTTGCAGATATCTTAACATCCAGGAGTGAATGTTTGTCTTCTCGTTGCAGCATTGCTTTCTCAGGAATGCTCCTTTTAATTCAAGAAATAGCAGCGTTTAAATAAACTTTATTGTGGTAACCGTTTCATAATAGTTAAGTCAACTCATTATGAATCTGTTTATCTGAAACGTATACAGTGCTGCAAGTCGGTTATATCAATAAAACTGGAAAACAAACAAACAAAAAAGAAATGGTACAGCTTTAATGACTCAAGTGAAAGGTTTCGAAAATCACTGATCTATCCAGATCCCCTTGGGAAAGCAATGCGGGGACAAGAGCTGCTCCAGTAGATTCATGCTAAATGTTTGTAGGGAATAGCGCGCGCGCGTGCGTGCGTGTGTGTGTGTGTGTGTGTGTGTAAGTCACATTTCGTGTGTGTTTCATACCAGTGAAAAAGATGGATAAGTTCCCTGAGAACAGATGTATTTCTACCTAACGTCCAACTTCCAGGTCCACTGGCAGGTTTTTAGACCAAGGCTCTGTCTTTGGGAGCTGCCGCAGAGATCGGAAACCTTTTAGGTATGTTAGGAGGTAGAAAGGTTTCCCTGTTCTGACAGCTTCGTCTCCTTCTCAGAAGTTGTCACTCTGTTGAAGTTTTGTGCTGACATCACCGTCTCTGCACAATTACAGCCTGAAACATGAGTGCTGCCACACCCTCCCTGGAGCTCCGAGGTGTTGAGAGGAGAGTGCTGGCACTACCGAGGCCCAGAGAGAAAGCTGTTGGGTAGGATTTCAGGGGCGAGCTGTGCTGGTGGTTGGATTGCCAGTCTCTCCATACGTTGGACCGAGTGCCAGCAGCCTCTGCGTTAAGTCAGAGAGCTGTGACGCTGGAGGGTTTTTTAGAACATCGTCCTGCTCACCCGGCCTTCGTGTCCCAGGTAGGATAGCTGCCTGGGTGATCTGATGCTTTTGCTTGAAGCTGCTTTTCTAAAGACCAGACACACCCCCGTTCAAGTGTATGTGCAAAGCGCATTCCTGTGGGATTGTGAGTGGGTTTAGGATTATCCACATTTTGAATCTCCACATTGCTCCCCACCCACCTGCTTCCCTCCACACTGAGCATCTGAAGAGCTGGCTGCTGTTTCCCCAGAGGGAACAGCACAGGATACCCACCACGGAGAAGCTATTTCAGAAAGGGAAGCGCCAATCTGTGGGAGTGAGTGCTCCCAAAATGTAGTTATCATTGCTTTCCCTTCCCAATCTACTTTGTAAGATGAACTTCAATTTTTTTGGTTTGCACACCCAAGAAAAGGAAACCAGAGCACAAAAAATTGAGGTGCACGTTAATTTTTGTGAGGGAACACATTCTTTCTGGGATATTTATGGAAACATCTTTCTAATCGCTAACCTAGAAATCTTTAGTAACCTTGGGATATTTTAGGAGTAAATTCTTTTGGTTCTGAATTAGTGACCTATGACATGCTTCTGTTGTGTAACCTCAGAACAATTACTTCACATCTCCGAATTTCAGTTTCCTCATCTAAAAAAGGAACACAATAATACATTTTCTTGATAGAATCTGAGGGGAGAGTCACATGATAATTTTGTAATTTATAAAGCTCTCTACAATTTGCTAATGATATTTGTTCGACAGTGTGACTTCACATGGACTAGATAAATTCCTGATTTAGTCATGTTCCCTCAAATTTAAATTACACTGTTTCAGTTTTCTGATATCTAAATGTTTAGAAATAATGCTTACACCTCTGCTTCAATTGCAAAGTTAGAAAAAAAAAGACTTAAGTTCTTGACCCCTTACATTGTGAGTTGTTAATTTCTATGACTTACTCTCAACAACTTGCTTTGAGCTAACTTCCTCTGACTTTTTAAAAATGTAAACTCTTATCAATGAGTTGTTGTTGTTCCTTAGGAACAGTGTTGTGTCTGTTCTTATGAAAAATAAGTTTGGTAGAGAAATGTGTTGAAAGACCCACTGCCTGTTGACTCTCGTGAAATAGAGGCAGAGATACAAGACCCCGAAGCTTTCGTAGCTGTAAAATGTTTCTAAGTAATGCACCTGAAACATGGAAAAACTTTACTCTCATACCCCTCGCATTCCACATATGGATCTCTTTTATGTTTTTGATTTTTCATGTTAATTTCCTCCAGTTTAGAAGAATGAATGAAATTGTATTGATTGCTTAGGACTCGATATCTTCTTTTATTCCCTTATTATTGGATTTCTTCTAAACAGAGGGACCTTGGCAATAAATTAAGTGCCCACTGCTCTGACTGAATTTGGTCCCCTGGTGCTGTCTTAGTGGAATGTATGTTTGGCACTGGAGCCTACATTTATCATTTAAGATTCAGGTATTGTTCGAGGTTCTGGGTGGCAAAGATCAGTCTGAACTTCCTATCTTTAAGGAACTCCCATTGCAAAAGAGAGGGTGATTTTTTGGTTCCAGGGCATCTGAAACGCTTGAATAACCTGAGTACAAGTTAAAGCTGCCAAATGGAGTTCAAATCTGACCTGCCTCCTTGTTTGATCGGGAAGCTACTCTTTCTGGAAATGGCTCTCTGAACCCTTGTTCTGTGAACTCATCCCGAGGACTGATTTTATATCAGAGTTGCAGGTGGGGTGGGACCATCTGGTCTCTAAGAGAAACCAGGTACCGGTACATTGAGGATGAGAACATCCAATTCCTCGCCAGCGTTCAAGTTCCTACTTTATGGACTTAGGGATCTCCTGTGTTGGCCCCAATGGTCTGGGGCTAGGGGTGAGGGTGGCACTGGGCCTGGGCCAAGAAGGCTTATTCTGGCCACCCTAGTAGGACTATTTGGAGTGGTCTGAGCTGAAGGTGTTTCGTTCTCATAGTTCCTTGGGCAGCTTACTGTAGCAACAGGGACCATGGACTTGAGTGGCCAAGTTTCCCTCGGCTTGCCTGCCGTGGAATGTATTTTCCCATAGAAACAACATTTTAAGTTGTGGTCAGGTTCCCAGACCGGCCTATAATAACCTATTTAGCTGATAATGTAGTCCAGAGACTGCTATTTGACTAACTTGGGGACCAAACCACCACCTATTAACATTGTTTCTATTGGAAGAGCCATCCCGGAGTTCTAAATACCAATATAGAAATGACATTTGGAGCCCTTCCTGTTTGTCAATTGAGAGCTGCCAGTACTCAGACCCGGAATCTCGCATCACCCTGCACTCCCAGTTCCTGAAGAACCCCATTCATTCCCCTCAGCCTGACCCCACTGACTGGTATTCTTGTCTTTTCCTGTGGCTGCTGATGCATTCAGAAGATATGACAGCCCTGGACAGAGCTCTGGGTTTGAGAATTTCTGGGAAGGGGTGGGAATCATGGTTTCTGGCCCCCACTTCTTCTGCGGGTGATGAAGAGGAGGGAAGGGAAAAGTAGGGCTAATGGGGCAGTGAATTCCACAGACCTAGCCCTGGCCTGCCTCTCACTCGACCACTTGCTGAGTTTATGTGTTTGTGTTTTAATAATCTCTCTAATTTTGCCAGTCCTTGGGAATGTACAAGATGGCTTTGGTCTGAGTAAATGGAGCAAATATGCTAGGAAAGGTAACTGTGGTGCCAGTTCCTTGACCTCGTGGGGAAGGCCATGGAGCTGTAGGGCTTTGGGAAGCCATTCTACAGGAGCTGTGTGTTTCCTTGGTGTCACTGGTCAGATCCTCTAGGATGCTGGAGGGACACAAATCTGAGATGGGCCCGTTTGCCTGTTTTGAGGAAACCCTCCCTCACCCTTACAGAATCAAAGAGTAAAGTCCAAACTCATTATCAACAGATACACTGCCCTCCACATTTAGATGGGAGCGTCTTTTATATAACCAACCGTGGGTGTGGTGCCGGCAGGTCAGGCCCAGGTCCCTCCCTTTAGAGAGAAGTGGGTCCAGTGCAGACTGTGGTGGCGAGTCAGCCCGAGCAGCGCCTTCCAAAGCCCGGGGCCTCTGGGTGTTCGGTAGTGTGCGCAGCCTTGGTGCTCTCAGGGGTGCTCCGCGCAGAGCACCAGGAGTAGGAAGTGCCCAGGCTTCAGCGGGATCAGGACATGCTGCACCCAGCCATGGGCTTCTGGTCTTCACGGCCCTTTCCTATCACACTGCCCCGGGGCTTTGAATTCTTCCTTTCTTTTTTTCTTCCCAAAGTAAGTCACATACACACACATGTTTCAGTCACCCATAAAAGATTCCAAAAGTTGGCCGCCAGTCTAAAATGACCTCCCAGATTTGGGGAATGGTCTTTGCTGCTTTCCATTCTTTCAGCTTCTTAGGGTGTGTGTGTGTGTGTGTGTGTGTGTGTGTGTGTGTGTGTGTGTGTGTGTCTCCTTGATGCAGTGACCTAAATCCCTTGGTTCTTGAGTCCTTGGGCTATTGCATTTGATCAACACAAAATCCCTCCAAGATCGCAGTGTAGGGCCGACAGCAAAAAACTGTTGATGCAACACCCTCTCTGTGCTGTGAGTTCCCTACTCAGTGGTGCGAAAAGCCTTTGTCCAAACAGCACCTGCAGGCAGGCCCTTCCGGGCCACCCAGGGAACTTTGTGCTCTTTGTCTTTAGGACTTGGCTGTACGTGGTGGCTTCCTCTGTGGCCTTGGTCAGTTGCACCAGCCTGCCAAAAGGAAATATGCACCAATTTGTGAACTGAAAACTTTTGTTTCATTGCTTTTGGGATTTTGATCAGCTGCCTCCTGCACGGCCCCACCCAAGGGTGATTGAGCCCATCGCCAGAGCATGTGCGCTTTTGTAAAGAAATAAGTAGAATCAGAAATTCAGATATGATTTTGTTTACATTGATTTTGTTTTTTCTCAAAGGAAACGTATTGATCCCTGAGTTGTAAATGCTGATAACTTCACTGAGTAGAATAAATTAGTGAGCCCTGGCCGGTGTGGCTCAGTTGGTTGGGTGTCATCCCATGCTAGTTCTATTTCCAGTCAGAACACATGCCCAGGTTGTGCAGGAGGCAGCTGATCGATGTTCCACTCTCACATCAATGTTTCTTTCTCTCCCTCTCCTTTCCTCTCTCTCTAAAATCAATGAAAATATTAAAAAAGAGAAATCCTATATAATAAAAGCCTAATATGCTAAGTGTCTGGTCAACCAGTTGACTATTCTACCAATTAAAGCACAATATGCTAATGATATGCTAAGGCTGCTTAACCTCTTGCTATGATGTGCACTGACCACCAGATGGCAGATGCTCTGACTGGTAGGTTAGTTTGCTGCTGGGGTCTGACCTATTGGACTGAGCAAGACAGGCTGGACATGCCCTTAAGCCCTCCCATGGTTGCTCCCCACCTGGTCAACTTCCCACATCCCTCCCCAGCCCCATTCATGCACCAGTGGGGTCCATCAGCCTGGCTTGCACCCTTTCACAATCTGTGACCCCTTGGGGCATGTCAGAGAGCCAGATTTGGCAGGATCCCACAGGCCAGGCTGAGGGACCCCATTGGTGCATGAATTCGTGCACTGGACCTCTAGTAAATTAATGATCAGCATTCAGCAAGTAACCAAGACATGCGACCATTATACAACATTGTTTAACTGTTTATACCTTTCAAATAGGCATGAAATAAGCTCCCTTTAAGTAGATTAACTGATAAGGAATAGTTCTCACTATTAGATAGACTTCCATGTTGGTGGCATTTACAGCTGGCCTATTTATGACACCAAAGGGATAGTGTTCATCTTTGTTAACTGTACTTTGTACTTACTTATTTAGTTCTGTGTGCTTTTAAAGAGACTCCAGGATGTTCTAGGTGTAACAGACACTGTTTCTCTGCTTAAAGAACTATTAGTCTGAGATCAGAGCAGGAGGGGGCAGGGATGAGAATATAGACATATAATTATTTAGAATATATAATTACAGTATAAAGTATGTTGGTTTTTGAGAGGTATTTTTGGAATTGTGTTGGTAGGTTGCAACGTGGGGGGATTAATCCCGGGGTAGGGATTAACAGTATGAAGAGAGACTGACTGACACATTAAAAAGGAAAGATGGGAGAAGAGTTTGGATTTAACATGTGCATGTCATGGGTGTGGGGGCGCATGCATTAATGAGGGCTGAGATGGCAAAGAGGAGCAGAGCAGGAGAGTGAAAGTGAGGGTACAGGTGAAGAAGAAAGCAGCAGATAGGTAGGCCTTCCTGGTAGAGATCTAAAGCTAATAGTGAGATGTTTTTTATGGAGGGATCATAGAAGAGAATTAGTCATGGTCATCATGGAAAGATACTTAGCTACATTGTCCGAATGGAGCAGAGAGGGATTAGAAAAAGAACGTGATATTGATCCAACAATGAAACACCAGAATTTGGATAAGATATTTGCTAATGGGGTTAGAGAATTTAAGAAGAATTTCAGCAGTGGGGTGAAATAAAACCAGTGACTCCTCTGAGCATCTGGGAAATGTTAAGTCATAGCTCAGATAGTCTCCTTCTGAGCCTACTCTGGATTATGAGGTGAAACACCCATGTCCTGGATTCGTTTAGCTCCCTGGCTGACCTTGAGGCCCATGTTCCATGGACACTCGGTGCTGGGTCAACATACAAGCCTATCTTCTTTCACGAACAATGACTGTGTCTTAGTCACTTTTTGGGGGGATGTAACAGTTTATTTATAATCACATGGTTACAAACTTGTTATTATTTTACTTTTTAATAAACTTCATTTTAGCAGTTTTAAATTCACCAAAAAATTCACCAAGATAATACAGAGTGTTCCATTATACTCTAGGCACAATTTCCTCAGTTAGCATCTTATATTAGTTTAATACATTTATTACCATAAGTGAACCAATGCCGACACATTATTATTAACTACAGTGCATTCTTTATTCAGATTTTCTTAGTTTTTTAACTGAATGTCTCGTTTCTGTCCAGGATTCCATCCAGGAGACCAAATTGCCTCTAGATGTCATGTCTTTTTAGGCTGTGCCAGCTTCTCAGACGTTCCTTGTGTTTGATGACCTTGACAGTTTTGATGACTATTGGTCAGGAATGCTGTAAATTGCCCCTTAATTGGGACTTCTTTGGAAGGAAATAACTATTCATAGTCTACACATAAGAAATGGGAGTAGGCTTCACCTCCCTGAAGGCAGAGTTTTTATATGAATTATTTGGAATCTCCAGCACAGGAAATCCTTCTCTTCTTTCCCATTTGTTTATTTATCCAATGTTGTATTAATCACTATAGACTCATGAACACTTATTTTATACTTTGGATTATAATCCAATACAACTGTTGTTATTTTATCACTCACATAGTCTTAGCTTTGACCATTGGGAGTTACTTCATTTTCCTCCTGTGTCCCTTGACATGCCCCATCGTGGAGTTTAACACTTCCTTACTTAACTACTTCCTGTTACTACAAGGTGCTCTAGGCTCATTTGTGCATTTATTGCTCAGTCCTAGAATCAACCATTTGTCCCAGGAGCTCTGCTTCCTTTTTCCTGGAAAATGGTGTCAGAAACCAAGATTTGTGAGTTAGGTCTGCTCATCTTTATTCTTTTTCTTTCTTATGTAGCACAGTGCTTGGCACATAGTGGGTTCTCATTGAATACTGTTGAATAGCTTTGTGCTTGTGGGGAGGTGATTGCTTATGTACACCGTGTGTGCCCAGCATTGAACTTACTGGCTACACAGGAAGGTGAGCTCTGTGATCTTGACTACATTGAGTTTGAGATAGAATGTTTGGTTTTAAATGTCCTGAGGGTGGAACTGAAGGGAGAGAGGGAGAAAGAAAGGGAATAAAAGAAGGAAAGAGGGAAAACAGATGGATATTGGCTTTAGAAGAAAAGGTAATGGAGTCACTTATCTATTGGATATGGAAGAGAGAAAGAAGAGGTTAAAGGTTTTGCAAACCAGAATATGAAATTGTTCATCTTTCTGTTTTTTTTTAACGACATAAAGTTGCTTAGAGAGGTTGGCTGGCTTTCTCCTTCAAAGAAGGAAACCGGGATTGTCTACATCCCAGCCAGTGTTGACCCAGACACTCCAGAAATGAATCCCCAGGTCTGGAGAGCCCGGCTGAGGCTCGAGGAGGCCATGGGAGCTGTTTTCATGACCAGGGTTTGAAGTTTCATTACCCAAGTTGTTGTGACTGGCAGATGGGTTGGAACAGCCACATGTGGTATTCAGATCACTTCTGGGAGATCTGACCCCTGTCTTCAGGGAGAAGGGCCAAAATACGGCACTAAAATAAAAGAGAGCATTTGCAAAGTTTATTGGAGCAGTCGTGGGGTCCCTTTATCAGATAGTATACATGATTTTTCTTTTCTTTTTTTTATCTTGATAAAAATTTTGTCAAAGAACTAATGCAGTCAAGATGTGTGGTTCCCCATACACATAGCTTGTTTGCGTATTATAATTTTTTCATCTATCATACTTTTTACCCTGAACATTAAATTTTTGTAAAACTCTGGAACAGTGGAATACTGCCTTGAGGCATGTTACATGGGCAGTTGGGCCCTCTTCATTATGTAGGGCATATTCCTCTTGACATCCCTCCACAGTTATACTCATGGAGACTAAATCATAATTTTTACCCCTAAGTTCAAAAAAGCCAGCAACTCATGGGGCAATGTCCACCTCATTCACCTTTATTTAATATTTAGTATTCTTCTTGCCTAAGGATTGAATCATGTCACAGCCTAAGAAACTCATGCAGATGCAGCAAGAGCCCCTGAACTTGTTTCTGTCACCCCCGTCTTGTCTGGAAAGCAGTTTGCACTCGGGATAGGAAGCAGAAAGGCTATCTTGCTATAAGAGAGGCCAGACCCGCAGAAGTGGGTCCTGGCTAAGGAGTCTGGACACACTGCAGACATTTTGCACAGAGGCCAATTCTTGCAATAATGTGGTCAGACGTGGTAGAGCCCAGCTGTTTGCTCCATTGAGAGGGGCTCTCGCTAGCCCACGCAATCTCTGAGCGCTGTGTCTGAACTGGATCCAAATATCCAGTCTGCCGAGGCTCACCCATCCCCCTGACTGATTGGAAGGGGGTGGTTGCAGAGCACAATATTCACAGCAATTTGTGAGAGAAGTTACAGATCTTTATCAATTTTTTTAAAAAAAGTAATATATAGCGGTGATGTGGAATGTAAATGTATTTCTTCTCCCACCCCCCTGAACTATTAGAATACAACTATAAGTAACTTATGCTTTATCTTTGGTCTATTGATGGACATTTTGAGATTTTTGTTACTCATGCCACCATGAAATGCCATCTTGTTTCCTAAATACATCTCTGCCTTAACAAAGGGCTTAAGAGGGTGTACTAGTATTTCTGAGTAAGGTTTCCTGAGTTCAAATTCCTGTTCTCTACTTCCAAGCCATGGAACCTTGGCAGTTTGTGCTCCTACACCATGGTTTCCTCAGAGTTAAAGACAACAGGCATACAACTTCCCTCAAAGGGCTGCTATGAAGATGGGAGAAAGTCATGTATCTTTAGCATTTAGCATGTTCTTTTGCCTTTAATTTGCTGAATGCTACTGCCACTTTCATGGGGCTTTAACTCTGACTTCTTTTTTCTTTTTTTCTTTTTTTTGGTGGTGGGCTAGTGGGTATGACTGATGAAGTGAAAAAGAAGAGAAAGAGGTTTATGAACACTGTACTCCCAATTACACAAAAACGTAGCTTCATTAAAGGCGTATCTTTTTGTTAATACTTGTGCTAAAACCTTAAAGTCTTTCATAATGGAAATAATCCAACATGTCTACTTTAGACTTTACATATGTTAGTGCTTTCCAACTTAAATAAGACACTCGTTTATTTCTAGAATTAGAGCTGTTCTTTCATGTGCATACGTAGAACAGATGCCACCCAGCTTGCTTGAATGAGTTCTGGTAGTTTGCAGAGGAGAAATCTTAACACCTTTGTAATACTTTGCATTTAGTCATATAACATAGTATTTAGTGTTGTTAAAGGATGAATGAGATTAAAACAATCATCGGATGAGGATGTTGGTTGAAACAACTGAAATTAAATGATATACTACTTATTATAAAGGATAAATTTATGAAACACAATAAAAAGTCAGAACATGGAAACTAAATAAGTCACAACTCAACGTTATCTAGCATCTTAAGAGATGCAGTGAAAGGAAAATGTAATAACTCAAGAAGGGACTGTGATAACTAATAAAGCAGAAAGTGACTTGTTTGTGAGATAAAATGTTTATACTTTTAAAATAACTTGTTGCTTTAAATAAAAAATGATGGCCCTGGCCAGTGTGGCATCATCCCATGCATGAGACGTTGCCGGTTCGATTCCTGGACAAGCACATACCTGGGTTTCAGGCTTGATCTCTGGTGGGATGCATGCAGGAGGCCGCCAATTGATGTTACACTCCCACATCCCTATTTTTCTCTCTCTCCCTCTCCCTTGCTTTCTCTCTAAAAATCAATTTAAAAAATCTTTTTAAAAAACCCCAATCAAAGTATAGCAGTATATATTTTAAAAAGAGACAGTTTTGCATGGGATTAAAGTGAGAAAGCAAGCCCATAGACACAGATAATAGTATGGCGAAGGCCTGGGAGGGGTGGGTATAGGGTGAAGGGGTCATTGGGACAAGCAAACAAACAAACAAACACAAACAAATGGGACATCTGTAATACTTTCAACAATAAGGATAATATTTTAAAAATTGAGAAAGCAAAAGAATTCACTTTCCACTTCCCCTGATCCTCAGCTCTTAAGGCAACACGTTTAAACCATTTCTGTTTTTAATTCTTCTCACATTTATCTGCACAGCACCATCTGCTTTGCTTGTATCTATATGCTTAGATATAAACAGTACCCACTGGCTCCTTGCCATGAAAGATGGAGACATAGCTCATGTAGATATAACATCTAACATGTTCCCTTGGTAGGTTGATTCTAAAAACTAAAAGCACCAATAAAGAACGACTATATTTCTGTGATTTTTTCAAATACCTTGGAAAACTTTTTGAATATCTTGCTTTGTAGGATTGAATTTACTGATTCTTTTTTCCTTAACTTTTTCACCCTATCATGTGTGTTGTTACTCCATAAATATACTCATTCTTGTCAGAATATGTCCTGATTTTTTGTTTGAACAACATCGTTTCTCCAAACACAGGACACCCTGCAAAGGCTCAGGGGCCCTCTGAAGCCATTCCAGGATTTGGTTTGGGGTTGGACTGGATCCAGTGGGGTTGTTACAAATGGGCTATTGGTGGGGGAAAGTTTGAGGTGGTTGACTTTAGCCTGGATTGTCATTTTAGATGGAGAGAACATTTATAAAGTTTAGAAGGGTTGAGTGCCCCCCGTCCCCTCCCCTCCTTGTAGCCCCCTACTCTAATTTCTCCTCTCAGCGTCCTTTCCAAGATTTTAAGTTGCCCCAGGAAATTCTGGGGCAACTGAACTAAAGTTTTTGGCACTACTTCATGGGGGGGGGGGGAGGGGAGGAGGGGCAAAGGATTGATGGCTGTTGGCTAAGAATTCTTACAAAACCTCCCTCCCTCCCTCCCTCCCTCCCTCCCTCCCTCCCTCCCTCCCTCCCTCCCTCCCTCCTTCCCTTCCTCCTTTCCTTCCATCTTCTATGGTTCCTTTGGCTGAGTAGGTAATTTAGGTTAGAAGATGATTCCATCAAGAAATCCATTACATTTTCATTGTCTTTTTCATACACTGAGCTTTCATATCCATTATTTCAACTAACACACACATTTCATCCTAATGTGTAGAGAAATAAACTAAGGATCAGAAAGGCCCTAAAGTCATGTAATGTACATATAAGTCTCTATCTACAATCATTTTCTGTTTAGCCTTGGAGAAGCCCTGGGCTCTTGGGTATGGATTTAGGGCCCTTGGCCTGGTCCTTCCATCTTTCTTCCTACTTCTCTTTCTGACCTTAGCATCAGCGAGCCTGAAGTATTTTATCCTGCAAAGTGTTCCAGGTTCTCTTAGTCTGTCAAAGGTGTACAGGACAGGGCAAAGACCTTACCTGCGTTCTCAATGCTGCATGTGGTCCAAGTAGTGACTTCAGAGGAAGACGCTCTGCATACATAGGGAGAAAAGTGTGAGTTCACACCAACCGGAACTGCACTTCAGCTGTGCATTTGTTTTTAAAGGCTTGTGCTTATGGGGCTACAGTGTACCAGAAAGCCTCGCAATAGCTCTTGGTTTGTGAAATGGATTGCAAAAACAGTTGACCTTCCTCATTAGTCCCTGAACTCGAGGAAGTAGCATGAATGTGTAGGCTTCACAGGTGGCCAAGTATCCTCAGCCATTGTGGGACTAGCTGGGTCCTCACCCAGTTGCTCCTTAAAATTTTAAATACGAATCATCTGGATTTTGAATGGAGGCTTTGCTCTAAGATGTGTGATGAGTTGTCTGTAAACAAGAAGCCCAGAGTGACGCGGGCTTTATTTTCCTGTAACTGTGGGTATCAACTGTGTTTCCAAACTTTGGCTAAAGAAATATTTATGTGTTTCGGCTTTTATTTATTCTGAGTAATGTCAGGATTTGCATTCCTGAAATTCTGGTGAAGGGAAGAATGCAGTCATTCTTCCTTTTGAGAGGTGAACTGGGCCATAGGAAAAAAAATGTACAAAGCTTCAATGAATAGAAATTGAAAGTCTTACATGCAATATATTTTATGATGACCTTTCTTAACTAGATTGGTAGGAAGTTTATTGCTTTTTAAATGTTTATTTAGAAATTTCATACTGTTTTTTAAAAACATTGTCATTGATTTCAGAGAGGAAGGGGAGGGAGAGAGAAACATCAATGATGAGAGAGAATTATTGACCAACTGCCTCCTGCACATCCCACACTGGGGATGGAGCCCACAACGTAGGCCCTAATCAGGAATTGAACCATGATCTCCTGGTTCCTAAGTCCATGCTCAACCACTGAGACAATTGGGCAGAAGTTTATTGTTTAAATTAGACTCCTCTATAGCTCTACAAGCATTTATATTTGTGTATTGGGAGAGAAGGCGATGTATTTTGCATCCCTGTTTTTTATTTCTTTGATGTACTGTATGCACAGGTGATATTAAGGGATATCATTATTGACATCATTTTGTTCAAGTGTCTCAAACTAAAAAGCCAGCATTGAGTCCCATGAGCTTACTTTTCTCTGTCTGCAAAGATTCATCCTGTTCTTTAAAGAAGTTTTTGTAATCCTTACCTGAGGATATGTTTTTCTTTAATTGATTTTTGATAGAGAGGGAGAGAAACATTCATTGGTTGCCTCAGGTATGCACCCTGACCAGGGATCCGACCCGAAACCTGGTACTTGTGACAGAGAATTGAACCTGCAACCTTTTGGTGGACAGGATGTCACTGCAACCACCTAAGCCACCTGGTCAGGGCCATCTGTTCTTATAACTCAGGAATTTTTGCTTTTATTTGGTTAATGTCCTTTCTTAAAAAAAAATTATGGATTTCTTATCATTGAATTTTGCTCTTGTTTTTGTTTCAGACCCAATGTCTGTGGATCACGTTATAATGCTTACTGTTGCCCTGGATGGAAAACCTTACCTGGTGGAAATCAGTGTATTGTTCGTAAGTAAATAGACAATCTGTTATTCTTCATGTTCCTCCTTTGTGGTTTGGTTGCATGGTGATTTTTAGTGTTTGGTCCTTTGTAACTGCATACCAGTAATACATTGGAGCACCTTCCAGCTCTAATGTTTCCCTACTTTCTTTGAATCCAGTTGGGAAATACACTAATGGGGTCAGACCATTGCTATCCTTGAACTCAGTGACTTCTTTTGGAGTATTTCTGAGGTACAGGCATAAAACCTTAGAATACTGGGATACTTGGGTCAGTGTTGCATGTTGTCATCATATACGCTGTGCCTGGCTGCATGGATTATGTGATCATTTCAAGGGGATTGTGAAAGAAGGTTACTATTGCTGTTTTACTTTTTTTAACTTCTTTCTTGGCCACCCACAAGCCTACCCAAATGTTGTACGTTGAGTTTGTGTGGTCAAGGCCACAGGCAGACCTTCCTGTTAGACAAAGGGGAAAGGAGGCAGATGCAGCACCAGATGAAGACTAGTGAAGATATTAGGGAAAAACTAAAGTGACACCAGAGATTCCTCTGGGAACTGAGCTGCTGTGGCAAACCTCCAGGTTCTTAGAATAGCCCACAAATATTGAGTGGTACACCACATACCAGGCCAGATGTTATTTAATGGAGATACTTAAGTTAAATTAGTTATGGCATCTGTTCTCCATGAACTTTTACAGTAATCATACCTATGAAATAATTTTCAGTTTTCAGAAAACTCCACTAGTATAATGGGAGAATTACAGCTAAAAGTACACTAAGGAATCACTCAGTCTACCTTCTCACTTGGCTAACAGTGATATGTAGATAAAAATAGACTATTTCAATAAATATTCACTTGGTGATCTGAAAAAATTAATCCTTCCCCCCCAAATTGATTTTAGGCAGAGAGAGAGAGAGGGAAGGAGGGAAGAAAGAAGAGAGAGAAAGAAAGGAGAGGGAGGAAGGGAGGGAAGGAGGGAAAGAGAAATTTGTTGTTCTGCATATTTATGCATTCATTGCTTGATTCTTGTATGTGCCCTGCTGGGGAATTGAACCTGCAACCTTCGCATATTGAGATGATGCTCTAATACACTGGACTATCAGGCTAGGGACCTTCTCTCAATTTTTGATTCTGACCAAAAGCAACTTATTCCTTTAACACATTGCCATGTATTTCAAAACCAAAGTTGAGTCAGTAAAAAGGGGATATAAATGATATTTGGAGTCTTCTAAATGAACTGAACAACAGAACCCTTTCCCTGGTGTTCTGTAGAATCTCTGAGAAATGCTATCCAGATATTTAAATAAATGTTTATAGGATCATTTGCCAGCTTTTTTCTTAATAGTTTTCAGTCCCCATCCATGGATGTTTTGATGTTTCAATGCATTTTTCTATCAAGTATATTGTAAGTAGCCTTGCCATCTCATTTGCCTCTTGAAAGGTTGGGTAAGAATTTGAGGAAAGGATCATGCCTATGAGAATGAAAAATAGTCACCAAGTCTTAGTTTGGTGATAAATAGAAATCGTTTGCCATTTAGACTTACTGTTTTGGCCACTGGCAAGGCACTTGGTACCAGTAAGATATTAGTCTAAAAACCAACAGCTTCCTGGCTGTGGAGGCAGGTCTGTTGCTTTGGATTTCAGACATCTGCTCTCAGACAGTGGACATGACTCACAATTGGACTGAAGGCAGGATCAGAGCTGCTCCATAGACTGTATGGTCTCAACGAGCAGGATCTGATCTAGAGAAGGAGGCTCAGTGGGCCCCAGTATTTTTATACAAATTATTAAAGATTAAGCATTTACAATAAACTAGACTTCCAAGAATACTGTGGTAATTTTTATGTCATTACATTTTAAAGTTGATATAAAAACAGAATGCTTGTAGGTATGTAAGTATGTGTAGCCGCAGGATTTGTGTTTTTGTTTTTCCTTCATAGGATGTCTGGGGCCTCTGGATAGACCGAGGGCTGTGAAATAAGCCAAGAGAGGCCGAGAACCACTGACATGGATAGGGAGTTACCAAATTTTATAGCCAGAGTTTATTTAGTCCAAGTGATTTGTTTTGCAAATGAATAAACCCGAGGCCTAAGGTGCCATAAGTCACGATGACAGCGTTAAGGAGAAGCCGGAGATCCCAGGTCCCTCATTTGAGGCCTGGGCCCTCGTCAATCAGTGTGTGCTGAAACCATGTGCTAACAGCCCTCTGGTTTTATTCACAGCCATCTGCCGGCATTCCTGTGGGGATGGATTTTGTTCTAGGCCGAATATGTGCACTTGCCCATCTGGTCAGATATCTCCTTCCTGTGGCTCCAGATCCAGTGAGTATAACATGTTATTATATATAATATTATTTTATGTGGTTATGCCCTATTTTCTCCTAAATTTGCATTTGGCTTTTCTCTTGCCTGCAATACATTCTTCACTAGAACATCTGCCTTCTCTGTTTTGCCCAAAATACTTGGAACGACTTTGCTTAATCTGGCCTCCCATTTCCCTTCTTCACTCTTTATAGGGAAATTGCTATATGGGGCATAGTTACTATGAGTAATATAAAGATTATGACCTTCTTCTGTGTAGTCATTGCCTTATTTATCTTTGTATCTCCAATGTAAACACCATAAAAGATGCTCAATGAAATGGTTGTTTAATGAACATTTTGGCTCAACCTAGGCATTCTTCCTTGTGGTACTGAAATATGAATCTGATTAAACACTTTTTTAAAAAAACTCAAGACCCCTGCCTATGCAAGAAGAAAATGCAAGAAGTCATTCTGGCAGTTTCTGGGCATCATTTATCTTGAAGCACAAACATATTTTCCCTTTCAGAATTTTATCACTTTGTTCATTCTGCGAGCCAAACAAATATTTACAGTTCATTCCTCAGAACTTTGCTTGCTTGTTCTTTAAGCAGTGAATTAGGGGACATGGGGGGTGGGTGGGAGGGAGGTGAGTCATTTTTGGTTGTTAACAAGTTGAAGTTCATGTTCCTCAACACCTTGACACTCCCCTTGCAGTGTGTTCTGTTTCTGACAAGGTTTTAAGGGAATGTATTGTGAAATAAGTCAATTCTCTCTGGTTTACTGCAATTAGAGACTTCAGCATGGTCAAGGCTCATCATCCATTCAGAGTTCTGACATTTAAGTGTGACTCTTATAAGCCAGTTAACAGGAGAAGGCAACTAGTGCTGGGGAGCTGACCCTCTCGGTGCCCACTCACATACCTTGGCATTCATGGGTTGACTCTGCCTGAGACATCTGTAAAAATTTCCTGGCTAGGGAGCATGCCAGATTGCATGCAGGGCAAGATGGAAAGGCTGGGGGTGGGAATGGGGACAGTTAATGGCCCCAGAAGCAACTTTTAACCAGTGACAGAAGGAGGGTGCTAGTGCCCTCGCTTCCTTGCCCCTCTCAGTTTGCATCACTCTGAGGTGTATTCTGCACTGTCTCCTGAAGTTGCCCACTTGAACACAGTAGGAATAGGCTTGATAATGTAGTTTATTAGCTTCCTTCTTTTCCTTGTCTCACTTTCCCCCTCTCATATCAGTGTTTCCTTAAATTACTTCCAAAATAAACTACTCACATTCAAATAATTGTCTCAGAATTTGTTTCTGATGGAAACCTAGAACTACACACAGACAGACACATTGGGATGAGAACACCTTGGGCTGGGACTCATTTGCTTATTGCACTGAGTATAGCTTATTCTTATTTTATCTCAGTTTGGTTTTGAATGTATGTCCTCCAAGCATTAGAAGGTTCATTTGCCATACCAAGGATACCCGAGTGGGAGGAATAGTAAGAGGCAGAGAGGTCAGCTGGCAGCACAAGAACATGTTGGAATCTCTATCCTCATCAGGATGGTTCTCAGGCTGCTCCTGAGAAGTGAGAGCCTCAGAGTTGGGGGAACAATCTACATATCAAACTGGGAATAGACCCATCTTTCAAATCGGTCCTTGAACCAACCAGCAACACCGTACTCCTTTGGGGGAAGAAAATAAATCCAGATGGCAAAACCGAGTAGCCAGCTGGAAAGGCCTTCAGTGATAGTGTGAGCTGCTAATGATTTCTGTCAAGTAATGACATCTCTGTCATGAGAGGTGGAGTCAGCTGTTAGTAAGACCAGAAGGGAAGACTGTGGTCCCAGTAGACCTCATGCTAGCAATGAGGTGTATTCTGCACTGTCTCATGCTAGCAATGAGGTGAGAGGAATGGTAAGTCTTGTTCCCAGATTTAGGCTAGAGATGGAAGTTGAAGACTTATGGGTGATGTTCTCTAAAAGAGTTTTGGGTTCATCTATGGTGCTTGGACACTGGGCAAAGTAGATCGTGGATGAGGATAATGTGAGGAGGAGGATTTGGAGCATCAGGATCTTTGAGGCACTTAGATCCCATAATATTATTGGTTTGGACTCTACATGAACTGATATTTTCTAAATAGCTTGAAAAATTAAAGATGACAGAATGTTTTTTCATTAAGGTTGGTGGGGATGATCAGAACCCATTTCTGATCTTTTGAAGTGATGTTCTAGAGAAGAGCTACACCTTCCTATGGAACTTCCTGGCCACGTTGTGGTAGACAACAAATGTGGATGGATCACGTTGCTCACTCTCATGCTAGTAGAGGATAACCCAGCTCAGTGAGATGTTTGCATTCACTACCTGTGGTTCTATGAAAATGGCATAGATTTAAATCATCTCACCAATTTTTCCCATTAGATGTTTTACACTTGTTTTGTGATAGGTGTCAAGGAGGTGCAGGCGAGTTGTAGGACCTCTGAGGCCTTACTTTTCTCACTTGAAAATGAAAAGAAAGAAAGGAAGGCTGTTCTTCTAGGTTGTTTTTGACTTGAGTGTCCTGTGAATCTGAAAATTGGAAATGACTCTTTAGTGATCTGAGTGAGAAATTGCTTTTGCATAAGGTCCAAAGTGCCAGTCCGCAGTTCCTTTAGATACCAAGGACATGGCTTCCCTTGATCTATTGGGAGTCTTCCCACCGGCCATTGAGGCATCAGGGTAAAAAGAGAAGGTTGGCTAAACAAGGTTATAACAATGGATTTTTTTCAACTTTAATTCCAGCGCTCTTAGGACCCTTCTCTATCTGAGTTTCTGAGGCTAGATGGATTCTGAGTGCAACTGATCCATGAATTTGTCCATCAAATTACTTTTACACTGTTGTCAAACATTAGTTATCTTGTCTGTATCAACAAAAATATATTTCCTGAGATTTGATAAGAATTGTATTAAGACTGTATGCCAATTTGAGAAGTATTGGCATCTTTATACTTTGTTAAATTTTATCGTTTTCAATTCACTTCAAATTCAGTGAGAATTTGGTGTGCTTGCATTCCCAACAGGAATCCAGCCTCTACGGGTATAAGAAGGATAAGGCCAGGGTAACAGTTCCAGAGCAGCATGTCACTGGGTCTGAGTGAGCGTGGTGCAACCACATAGTGAAACTGCAATGACTCCCAAGCACTGGAAGGTGCTATAGCTAGTCTGGAAGAAGTGACCCTTTGAACAGTTTTTCAGGGAAGTGTGGGATGTATATGGTCAGGGAGGAAAGGAGTGGGTAGCATCTGCTTAGCCTGGTCCATAGAAACAATTCAGTTCTTTGCTTTCTAGTCTATCCTCTGTGGAAGTGCCTTTATCATTGCTGTTGTACAACTTGCCTTTCTCTGGCACTTTTCCAGCTCTGCTAGGTTGTTGGGGTTTTTTTGTGTGTGTTTTGATCTGTCAATACTCATGTGAGGGTATTTTTTCAATTGCTTTTCAGAGAATTAAAAGGAGGGAGGGTGGGGGAGATAGATGGATGAGAAAGAGAGAGAGAGAGAGAGAGAGAGAGAGAGAGAGAGAGAGAGAGAGAGAGAGAAACATTGACGTAAGAGAGACACATCGATTCGTTGCCTCTTGCATGCACCCTGACTGGGGCTGGGGATCAAATTTGTAACCCAGGCACTTATCCTTAACTAGGAGTCAAACCTGTGACCCTTTGGTGAGTGTAACCTCTGAGCAACACAGCCAGGGAGAGTTTGTTGAGTTTTTTTTAGATATTTTAGTGAAGTTGTTCTTCTGAGTGGTGTGTCTTTAGGCAGCACGGGATATTTATGCACTTAAGGAAAATGTTATTGCTGTTATCTCTTCCTGTGAAAATCTTTTTTTTGTCTTTCAATGATTCTGGTTGCCCTTATCGACTGTTGTCTCAGGCAGAGAGTCAAGAAGTCAGTCCAATTGTTTGATTTGTCTGTCTTGTGCTTTTCCTAGTTCCTAAATTAAAATCACCTGCTCACCATACACATACTTATTTGCAAATTGCTCCCAGTGTTCTGTCTGCCCCTGGGCCTGCCAAGATAACGGCAGGTTTTGGAACCATTTCCAACCTAATGCAACCCAAAGAAAATCGTTACCTGGGTACTTAGACCTTAGTGCCAGCCTGGCATATCATGTTCCAGTAGTGTGTTCACGTTGTTCTCTTTTGATTGGTTATTTTAAGAATTAATTTGCACTGGGATGTGATCTAAAGAAAGTTTCCTCTACTCCTCCTGATGCCTGTCGCATGGAAGGCATTCAATAAGTGCAGGATGACTGAAATCTGGAGTAAACATAAAATTCATAAGGATGCTCCATGGATACAGGTTAATTCCAGCTTCAAGGGGAAATCCTCACTGGGCCTCATGAACCTCAGGTGGCAGCCTGCACACCGACACTCGGTACTTAGAGCATCCAATAAATGTATGGTTTTAAGTAGAACTATTATTTTTCACTTGTCATTTGTTGAGACATAGAACTTGATCTCCAAATTGCCAGACATCTGGAATTCTTGTTCACATCAGAGTGAATTTAGCATATGCATCAATGGCAGGACTCAATAAAAAATACAAACAATTGGTGGGCATATACCCTCTAAACTGTTTCTGTTGTGCAGTGAGGTCCTGGGTGCCTGCTTTCCCCTAGAGATCTAGAATGCAGTTTCTGTCCTGCCCCGTTATCAGTGGATAGAGCATGGACCAGCAGACTGAAGGGTCCTGAGTTCGGTTCTGGTCAAGGGCGCATGCCTGGGTTGTGGGCTTGGTCCCCGCCAATCAGTGATTCTCTCTCATCATTGATGTTTCTATCTCTCTCTCCCTCTCCCTTCCTCTCTGAAGTTAATGGAAAAAAATATTTTTTTTTTAAAAAAGAGTGCATTTTTTTCCCGTAAACATCTTTGCGGCAAAGCAGGTGCGATTAAGATCTGTTCTCTGTTGATGAGCTTGCTTCCCTGGGGCCAAGGACTCACGGCTCACTGGTTTATTTGGACCCCTGGACTCACCATGCCTTCATGTTTCACAAGTCTGACCAAGTTCTTTATTTTAAAGGAGAAAGAATATTTCATGCTGGAAAAAGTTCAATTGAAAGACAGGGCAGAAAATATATGAAAGCATATGAGAGAGGTTTTTATTATATTTATTATATTTAAATATAAACGTATCATTCTTCTTCAAAAGAAGAATTAAGTCTAGCTTCTAATTTGAACAAATAATGCAAAGTTACTATTTAATCTGCTGTTAGCTTTTTATCTCAAAGTAGCTAAATGGCTTTGCTGCTCATGTGGGAATGGAAATTAGCTTTTGGCATGAGCCACTTTAATTGAAATCAGTTTGTGGGTTGAGTTCCTCTGCTGCTTGACAGATGACATCATTTCCTGTGCCTTTCCCAGTCCTCGCTGTTTTGCTAAGATAGGATGGAGCTAAGTTTAACTTCAAATTTTAAAGCAACTATACACCTTTTCCTGACCTACTTAGAATACTATCCAAAATTTTTCAGCAAATCATTTCCTTTGTGTGCTTGGTTAAAAGCATTTTGGCTGAGACGTTTTAATGGAAATATAGGAGCCTAAAATAACAGTTTGTTTTAATCAGTTTCCTGGGTTGCTTGACTTCTATAACAATTCTTCAACAAAGGAGTTATTTCTGCTTTTACACACGGGGAAATGAAGATAAAAATATTTTCACTCTTTGGTGCTCTGTGAGGGCATAGTAAGTGTTGAGTTTGGGGCTGTACAAATGCTTAGGACACAATAGGCAAATTCCCGGTCTCAGCTTTTTAGCATAGCTCTTGATATCATTATCAGGTAGCACTATTTACATAAGTAGATGTTAATTTAGTAAATTCAAAAAAATATATGTTTTTATTGATTTCAGAAAGTAAGGGACAGGGAGAGAGAGATAGAAACTGGGGATTGAGCCCGCAACCTGGGCATATGCCCTACCCAGGAACCGAACTGTGACCTCCTATTTCATAGATCAATGTTCAACCACTGAGCCACACAGGCTGGGCAGTTTTACAAAAGTTTTTACTGCATCTACAAATAGGTGTGGGCTACTCTGAGTGTTTATGAGGATATAATTAATGATCATGATGCTTCCCACTTTCAAGAGCTTTCAGACAAATGGGCTGAGAATGGGAGAAATAATTTTAAAAAATAGTTTTGGTGACATAATGTACATTTCAAAATATAGGTATAAGGTACTCTGGAGTCAGAGGGAAAGAAGGAGAGGAAGGAGAGATTAGAAATAAGGAAATGTCAAAGGAGAAAAGAGATGTTTGCAGTGGGTATTGGAGATAGGTGGGATTTCAGATTTGGTAAGAACTGTGTGTGCTTTATGTTGGGGGTGGAGAGTTAGGCTCAAGAGACAAAGAGGTTAGAGAGGAGAGTCCATGAAGAGACCAGTGCAAACAAAGTGCAAGGCATTTTGCAGGGTATGCATTGGGCACTCGGAAATATTTGTGAGTGAATGAATGGCTGATAAGGAGGTCAGGGACTGACTCATAGGACACATTAGCCATTTGCAAAAGAGCCTGAAAGGTGCCTGGGACCTTCCTTTGATGCTGAGAGATGGAGGTTGCTCCTTAATACAGTAGAGAGAGTGAGCCTTTGATGCTGATTCAGTCAGTGTGTGACACGTTCTTGCAAAGGTGCGTCACTTTCAATGTGACTTCACTCTTCGGTGCTCTGTGAGGGCATAGTAAATGTTGAGTTCTGGCCCCTTCCTTTCCCTGTTGTCATGCTGAGATTTGTGTAGCTCCTTAGGAAATGGCCCTTTCTCCTGGAGTCAGCAGCTGCTTTTTGATCCTCACGAGGCTGCTGGAGTCTTCTCTCTGCTCCTGGGAGAAGGTTGAGCCTCCATGCTCCAGGAGGACTGAGCAGAAGGAGCATAGCCCTTGATGTCTGCTCTTGCCCATAAGGATTCTCTTCTTTTTCTTTCCCCTTGTTAAAACTCTTTAATGTAATGATTTCTTAAATTTTTCTTTATTGATTAAGGTATTACATATGTGTCCTTATCCCCCCTTAACCCCCTAACTTCACTCATGCCCTCACCCCCGGTATCTGTGCGTATTGGTTATGCTTATATGCATGCATATAAGTCCTTTGGTTGATCTCTCCCCTTTACCCCTACCCTTACCTACCTTCCCTCTGAGGTTTGACAGTCTTATCGATGTAAAACTGTTGAGCCTTTTTCTCTAGAAATGTATTCCCACTGCTTGGAGGACAGGATAGAGGCCTGGCTTCCTTGTGTAGGGACGTGTCACTGAGGATTGATGGTGGATTCAAGCAAGCCTTCAGTCTTTTCCAAGTAGAGTAGTTACTCTTTCCGGAGGCCTAAGGAACAGCCTGGGATTTTGAAAGTGTTCTTAGCATACCCGCATGACTGCAATAGAGACAGCCTAAACTCGAGAGAGATGAGAGCCCATGACTTGCCATCACGCTCATAGGTGTCTTTTACTCTGGCTTTCTCTCGGGTCTGCTGGCCTGCCTGTGGTCTTTCTGTCCTGGGTCCTGAAGCACCCCCCACTTCTGTAGGTGACAGTGTGATGAAGAATGATTTCAAACACTGCAGGTCTTATTTGATTGAAGGTTACAGATGAAGCAAGCAGCTCTTTCTGAGTCGAGTCCAGCAGGTCTCCATTATCAGGAGTCTTGTGACTAAATGCTGTTGTAGGGTTTTCCCCTTCTTTTTTTTATTTTTTATTAAGGTATTATATGTGTACATACTTTTCCATTGTCCCCCTCCCCCTTCTTTTTTGTTGTCGCCAAAACTTCTTTTAACAAAGTCCCTTGGACTTTCTCACTCTGACTGTTTTCCTGGGCACCTAGCTGGAATTCTAAATCTTTGAAAAGAAAATTATTGCCATGGTAATCTTGCCTGATATGGTTACTCAAAACACTGCTTTCTTGGTATAAATTACAGAAATGATATTGAGCGGTAAGTTCTGCTAAATTAGGGAAGTCAGTTAGCATGATTAGAGTAAATATCAAAGAAACAATTACATTGCATTGCAAATTATTTTATACATACAAACGATAACATGTTTATCAGTGCCAATTAGGTTACTTCTGAATAAATAGATGAATCTTGATTAATCATTTTATCTTTTTTTAAAATCACTACAAATCAACGTCTGTGAATTGTTGCAATCTATGTACTTAAATTGCTAAACTAAAGCATTCTTCTTTTCTTTTTCCTTTTCAAGTCCAACACTGTAATATTCGCTGTATGAATGGAGGTAGCTGCAGCGATGACCACTGTATATGCCAGAAAGGATACATAGGGACTCACTGTGGACAACGTAAGTAAACCATAGCTGTAAGTATTCTAGATGTTAATCCATGTAGACAGACATGTAGGCACATATATAGGCCAAAAGAATACAGAGATAAGCACCAATGGATTTTCTTTGATTGCCTGGGACATGACATTTTCATAGACTTCCAGTGGCTTATTGGTGAATAGGTCACTTACTCAGCACACTTAGCACCAAATTTCTGATAGGAGCCTTGGGAATGGGTAGTTTGATTCATTTTCCTCTCATTTGTCTTCACCAGCCCACTGTACCTAATCCCTTTGGTTTACAGTCACCACCAAAGGCATAGAATTGTTATTCATTCCAGCTATCTACCTTCCATTTGATCACTGACCCCGTCCACCTGAATTTTCAAGAAGCATATCAAATAAAGAAATCAATCTCATCTATATAACTTATGAAGTGATTTCGCCGTTAAGTCTAGTACCCATCTGACACCATACCTCCCTATTACAATGTTATTCACTGTGTTCCCTAGGCTGTACTTTACATTCCCATGGCTGTTTTTAAAACTGCCGATTTTATGTCTTAATCCCTTCCCCCTCTTAACTCCCCCTCTTAATCCCCCGCCCTTGTGGCAGCCCTCAAAATGTTCTGTGTATCTTTGAGTTCAGCGATGCCTTTTATAAAGCACCATTTTGGATGCAGAACCGAAAGCATTGCTCCTATGCTTCCTGGAGTGAAACTGCCAGTGTTTACACAGGTACAAACTCACCTACCCAGGCAGTCCTACCTAAGAGCTAACGGAGGGATATGGAAGAGCTAGAACTGTAGAGTTAACTGTTTAAAACACTTACCACAGTGATTATTTAGATTTTTTTTATTGATGTCCTTTCAGGGGGGCAGGAAGTGTTATTTCATTAGCATCAGAAGGCCTCTCAGCTCCTCTCTCCTTGTTTTCCAGCTGTCTGTGAAAGTGGCTGCCTCAACGGAGGCAGATGTGTGGCCCCAAACCGATGTGCGTGCACTTACGGCTTCACCGGACCCCAGTGTGAAAGAGGTAATTTGTAAACAATGAATTGGTAAACAGATGTTCTGGTGGCTACAGCTGTTCCTGATTTAAATGCACATTGGATGTGTGCTTCTGCTTCATGACGTCGGCTGAACGTTGAGGGGCTTTCCAAATTGTCGATGGGCAGGATCCTAGGATGATAAGACAATGGTCTTAAATCTGTGTATGCCATTCCGTTATTCCTTCCAATGGACTCAGGACTCCGGAGTGAGCATAAGTTCCAGTTGGCCTCCAGATAGAAGAAGGAGAATTTCCTGTATTGAGCTCATTATTATCTTAGTAAAGTAGAGAAACGGTTCTAAACAGAACATATGTACAGAAAGGGGAAAATTTAGGATGAAGAAAAACACACCTAGAGATCTATTAGGACCTGTTGGAGGCTGTAGTGGCACAGACGCTCAACATTCAGAATCCACCGTAGAAATGTCGCGTGCCCGCTGGGGCAGTGTGCGGCTTTTCCAGCACTCTGCACCTGCTGAAGGGTGTCACCGTCCTCACTTTTGCATCTGAGAAGGTGGCACACATGATAATAAGCTTTAATTTGAATGCAAATTTTCTGTGTTCAAGCCTAATGCTTACTCCTGCTCCTGATACAAACAAATGTTCTACCTAAAAATGCAGATGTATGGAGATGTGTAATGTGCTTGAGGTTCCTTCCCATCCATGGAACTATGACATATTTTTATCATTTTTTCTCCACATGCATAGCCATTTTCTTATTGTTCCCAGTGTTATAATGAAGGTTTAGACCAGAGGCGGGCTGCATAAGGCCCGAGAAATCATTTGGTCTGGCCCTGCCAAGGCATTAGGGGTGAGTTAATTAAATGTTAGACCAAATATAGCAGGCAAATTTTCGAGTTGATAAATGTGTATGGTCCACAAATGATGTTATAAATATCCAAATGGCCCTTGGCAGAAAAAAACGTTCCCCACCTCTGGTTTAGTGGGTTAATTTCACACAAAACTGCAAGAATACTGTACTTACGGAAAGTATTCATTGAAAAATACAGGCAGTCCTTGGGTTATGTTGGGCTCGACTTACGTCGTTTTGTGGTTATGCCACCTTCTCCTATTTACTTATATAAAAAATAAAGTTCTGTCATTTCGATGTATGTACATATGTGCTTTATGTTTTTTATTATTTATTTACCACAAAGTAAAGGTCAGGAATTATATTTATTTTATTTTATTTTATTTTATTTTATTTTTTCTTCTGTTTCCCTTCATTACTGCTGTTTATGTGCTCCATGTGAGTAAGTTGGTGTCTAAGTAGGTGGGTTCCAACTGACAGCGAAAATTGCGTTTCGGCGAAACGTAACCCCAGGGCTGCCTGCACTCATAAACCTTTTAAATTGCATCATCAATCATATCCAATGTTGTTAAAAATCTTTTTATTTGAATATGGAAAGTAAAGATTTCGTAGCAGGTGTTGAATATATGTTATTTTCAAACAGAGCAGAGAGTGGTATGTGAGAAATGGTTCTGTTTCTATTTTTTACAAGTTAATGTAAATTGAGTTATTTGTTGATAAAGCAACAATACATATTTTAGCAAGTAACCCCAGGTTAATTACTATTTACTGAATAAGTAACATCGTGTCTCTATCAGTAAATCGTTGTGTGGTACTGATGTGTGATGGATGCACCATGGCCTCTGGGCCTTTACGTTGCATTTGGTGCCATGTTGGAAGCCCTTCTTAGAACCGTTTCTTTTTACAACTTGCACAGATGTATTTTTATTGACTTGGAGCTGATATTTGCCTAATGGTATCCAAGGTAATACAAGTAAATATTTTTTATTGGGTAGCATCATTATGTCCTCATTATTTACTCAGTGAAGATATTGTAGCATTTAAATTACTGAGATTAAAATTGTTAATGTGTAAATTGAGGAAGTGGTATGTGAAAATAGTTCTGCTATGGTAATACTAGGTTCACTTTGTTTTAGAAAAAAAAGAAATGCCAGGCTATTTTACATCTAAGAAAGTAATTAACAATTTGCAGCAAGGGATATTGATGTCCATAGTTCTGGTATTGATAACAACCCAATCTAAAACAGAGAGGATGTGGTGTTTCGCCATCCCACAGTTATGTCTTTAAAGATTTTGATTTTTTTTTACCAAGATTAAGAAATGAAATGAATGGGCTACAGTACTAAATTACTAATTAAAACTCTCATATTACTCAAGGGTTTCTCCAACATTTGGAGTGCATTTCGGTCACCTCCCCTGAAATTTGCGCTGAGGTGTGGGGTCTTCGCAGTATCTGAGTAAGATTAAGCCCTAACTGGCAGATCTCCAGGCATATGTGGTAGTTGAGATGGGGGAATAGAAAGTGGGCTCTCTTAATCATTACCTTTGGCCGGTTCCACCCCTGAATGCAGTCCCGGACCTTCATCAGGAGAGGCGATGCATGTGTATACGTTTCTTCAGTACACAAGGAGAGGGAAGTCTTGGATTCTAGAACTGTATTTCCCTTAATAGAATTTGCACTGTTTTCTGCTCATGAGAAACTCACCTGCTTACCTCTTTACAAAATTAGAGGCAATATAGCTTTTTACTCAGATGTACATTTGTGATTTCAGGAATCGTTACTAAATATGCAGGACTGAGTCAGGACAAATACACCTGGAAGTGTAGGGAAGTGTCTGTGTGACTTCTGTGGTTGGGTAGTGTACTGATTTACCTCGTTTATTATCTAGGCTAGTTTAAACTGCCTAGGCTAGTTGTATTGTGTTTTAATTGGGATGTTACTTTTTATTTTTAAAAATGAACTTTCAGGAAGGCTTTACTAATCTCCTCCCTTCTAGGCAGCTGGGGCTGGTCCTCCTTCTGCATCCTTCCTTAGCTCTTTCTCCCAATGCCTCTTGTAGGGATGTCACCGTGGTAACCAAGTAAGTTTCCCTGTCCACCTCCCCCACTAGAGAGGAAGCTCGTCTGCAGCAACTATGGTTTCATCTTTTTAATTCCTACTGATGCATGGTACATGGCCAATACATGTTGAACAGGACTCATTTTAAAGCACCAGAAAACCCAGAGATACGATTATCAGACACAAATAAGTATCTCCTGGAAGAAATTGCTATTTGCTCATGGGGACAATCCTGGA
This sequence comes from Vespertilio murinus, assembly GCA_963924515.1. Classification (NCBI taxonomy): domain Eukaryota; kingdom Metazoa; phylum Chordata; class Mammalia; order Chiroptera; family Vespertilionidae; genus Vespertilio; species Vespertilio murinus. Next base: position 161,708,424 of record OZ004704.1, on the reverse strand, counting down.
TATTTTTCATTGGGTTTATCGTAGGCTCAGTTTACACTGCTGATGCCTAATTGAATTTGACCCCATCTCTCATAAGTATGATTTTTTTAGGGCTACAAGACTGTTATTTTTCATTTGACAAGGATGCAGAAAAAAAGATGTGTTTTGGTTCAAAGCAAGTGGCAATAAACAAACATAAACAAACAAACACACAAACAACTTCTTGTCATGATGTAATACATATGAAAGGAACACTTAAAATGTCAGTTACAGATCCTTTTTAGAATTAGAAGCTTTGTCCTTGGGAAATCTTGGAACTTTTATATACCCCTCAGTGCCATAGGGAGCCAATGCAAGTGTGGAGTACCCTTTGGAGATGACTGGGGAAGAATTTGGCTCTCTTTAAGCCAATACGTGAATCTTTTTTTTAAAAAAAAATATATTTTATTGATATTTCACAGAGAGGAAGAGAGAGAGATAGAGAGCTAGAAACGTCGATGAGAGAGAAACATCGATCAGCTGCCTCCTGCACACCCCCTACCAGGGATGTGCCCGCAACCAATGTACATTCCTTTGACTGGAATCGAACCTGGTACCTTTCAATCTGCAGACTGACGCTCTATCCACTGAGCCAAACCGGTTTCAGCCAATATGTGAATCTTAATTCATGGATATAGTGGTTTGGTCTGTGATGGAGAGGAGCAGTGGGTGCATGCTTGAACTATGAATCATAACAATTCACTCAGCAAATGCAATCAGATTGTGAAGAAAATTTGTCTTACTTTCAGCTTTTAACCAGTCAAATAAATATGTTTTTCAAAACATTTGTTGGCTAGCCAGCCTCCTTGCGCTGGTAACAGTGATACTAATCCCTATCACTGCACTTGAGGAAGAAAAGTAAAGGCCGGTGACTTTTTTGGCTTGCAATGTTTACTTTTCTGAATGCAAATACCTTTAGTTACATCTTTTGGTTTGCCACAGCCTCCACCACTCCCTGTTATCATCCTGCCCCCTTCATTCATTTAACTTGCTTCTTAGCCCCTGTGAGCACTTGCATTTCCCACTCCCTGCTATATTCTCCGTGAAATATAGAATCTCTTGTGTTTTCTTTTATATCCTAAGTTTCTTTCATTGTTCTTCGTCTAGCAATTTTTTTCTGTAAAATTTACACTTATGCATTTATGGTTTTCCTGATTGCTCTTTCCTCCTTCCCCCACCATTTTTTTACCTTCTTTTTGCGTGGGCTTTGAGTAACCAGTAAAACCGATCCTTTCCTAAGCTCTGCGGTACAGTATGTAGCATTTGCTATTAGTACTGAAATGAAGTCAGTGTCTGTTTTGGCAATGATAACAGGAGCTGGTTGTTTATTACCATAGTTACTGTCAATAAGACTGTGTGGAATCACACTTTCTCTGGCCATCTTGCCTCAGAATGCAGACCATTTAAAATCTTGTTAAAATTCTTTTATATTAAACACAGTGAATCATGTGAGCGAATGAAACTTCTCAAGGTAATGAGGAAAGGGAGAATGATGGCGATAGATCTGAACTTGGAGATGGGGAGGGATAACGATGAATAAGCTTGAGGAAGAAGACAATAAAAGAAAGACACTGAGAAAACACAGAGGCAAGACACCCAGGGGGGGCACTAAGTTAAAGAACTCAAGGCAAGAAGGAGTTCAAGGAATCGCTTGGCAATTGTTCCACTCGTCAAAGGGCCAAGAGAGAATGAAAATCACAAAGAGGCCCTTTGATGTAGCAGGTGATGTGTACTGGGTCCTTAGAATGTGCCAGGGAGTGTGCTGAATGCTGTACTTTGGTGATTTGCAGCAACTTCATGAGAAAAGTCCTATAATGAGTCCCATTTTATAGAGGTGTAAATAGAGACAGACCGAGGTCAAATAGCTTGCCCAAGGTCAGACAGCTTGTAAATGGTGCCATCAAAAGCTAAACCCAGCCATTTTGGCTCATAAGCCTGTGCATGGAATCACTGTGCTACAGTTGGATTTCACTGGGAAGGGGCCATTAATAATGCAGAGAATTTTCTGATGAGCAGAGGAAGAAGTGTGGAATGATGAGTTTTTAAGTGAAAGTAATACAGTAGATTTTTTAAAAGCCCTTCAAGAAATTTGGCTAACTGGGTGGAGAGTTGAACTAAGTTGCTGATAAATAAGTTTAAAGCCAAGGGGAAGGTGTCTTGAACATTGCTCAGGTGCATCTAATTCAGGGTTTTGGAATATTTTTCTATTATATATATATATATATATATATATATATATATATATATATTGATTGATTGATTTCAGAGAGCAAGGGAGAGGGAGAGAGTGATAGAAACATCAATGATGAGGGAGAATCATTGATGGGCTGTCTCCTGCAGGCTTTACACTGGGGATTGAGCCTGCAACCCAGGCATGTGCCCCGACTTGGAATCACACTGTGACCTCTTGGTTCATAGTTTGACAGTCAACTATTGAGCCAAGTTGGCCAGGCTGATTTTGATATTTTAAAGGTAATCCACTCATGGAAAGAGGGTGATTGCTGTCTGTTCGCAGTAAACTGCATAAATAAACTAGCGTCCCGGTGCACAAAATTCATGCACTGCTGTGGGGAGTGTCCCTCTGCCTGGCCTGTGCCCTCTCACAGTCTGGGACCCCTCAGGAGAGGTATGCCTAAGCTGGCAGTCAGCCATCCCTCTCATAGTCCAGGGCTCTCAGAGTACGAGACCCCTCGCTCCTTACTGCCCTCCTGCAGCTGAGACAGGAGAGGCTCCCACCAGCTCCACTGCTCTCACCAGGTGTGAGCCTGGCTTCTGGCTTTGCAGTGCTCCCCCCTGTGGGACCACAATGACCACCAGGGGGCAGCTCCTGCATTGAGGGTCCACCCACTGGTGGTCAGTGCACATCATAGTGACCAGTCATTCTGCTGCTCGTTCAATTTACATATTAGGGTTTTATTATATAGGATGGACTCTGAAGGACTGAACCATCATTCCTAAATGTAGACATACAAAATGAATATTGCTATTCAGTGTACATACCATAGGAGGTTCTATCGTCGTTATATTATTTTTTAAAAATATTTTTTATTGATATTTTACAGAGAGGAAGGGAAAGAGATAGAGAGCTAGAAACATCGATGAGAGAGAAACATCGACCAGCTGCCTCTTGCACACCCCCTACCAGGGATGTGCCCGAAGCCAAGGTACATGCCCTTGACCGGAATCGAACCTGGGACCTTTCAGTCCACAGACCGACGCTCTACCACTGAGCCAAACCGGTTTCGGCCTATCGTCATTATATTATGATATAGAGGTTCTTTGCACAAAATTGGGCACTGGGGGGGGGGTGTCTCTCAGTCCAGCCTGTGCCCTTTTGCAGTCTGAGAGCCTTTAGGGAATGTCTGACCACCACGGAGGCGGGAGAGGTTCCCATTACCACTGCCACTGCTATGCTTGCTAGCCCTGAGCCTGGATTCTGGCTGAGCGGTGCTCCCCCTGTGGGAGTGCACTGACCACCAGGGGCAGCTCCTGCATTGGGCATCTGCCCCCTGGTGGTCAGTGCCATCACAGTGACCATTTGACCGATTTGCATATTAGCCTTTTATTATATAGGACTGTTCACACCATATTTTAAGCCACTTTTTCAGGAATTACCTTTATAATAGAGTCAGCAATACATTAAAATGAGCACATGACCATTTTTTCTTCTCTTTATGGGAGGCATTTGAGTTTTAGAAACAAAACAGTGTCAGCTCTAATGACGTCAGTGGATAGTCAATCACTTTAGTTGTTTGGGGTCAAAAACTGACTCATTAAAAAGCAGTGAAAAGGATCGTCTTGCATGGCTCTCACAGCACATGGAAGTGGATTAGTGTTTCATGGCAAACTTTCTGTGAACCGGAGGAGGAAGCCTTTTGGAAGCATGAGTGCACATAACAAAACGCTTTCTCTCATTCCTCCATCTGGCGATCCTCACGCGTGCCGCTGAATGTAAGCATGGACACAGAGCCTTCCAAATTCCAATGCATTCGTTCAGTGTTAAATTCCTACCCAAGTCTAAACCGTGAAGACAATCATTGGGTTGTTGCCAAATCAAGACTGTCTGTTGGCTGTTCTGCTGGCTCTTCCTCGATAAAGCCTAAGGGAAAGCATTGTTGAAATGATCGCTTTAAGAAAAAAGAACAAGGGGGCAAATGTGGAGTAGAATAAAAATTAAAGTATTGCCATAATTCGCTGTCCCTCAAAGAAGCAGACAGGGGAAGGGGAACTAAGCCTTCCTTCCCCATACTTGCCTCCTTTATGGAATTGCAGTGTTAACGGAGCTGGAAAAGGCGTTTTTTTTTGTTTGTTTGTTTTTTTGTTTTTTTTAAATCTACATCCTCATATGTGCAGTTGGTATATAAGAAACTGTCTTTATCATAATTTAGTTTCCCTGATGGTAAAAAAAACAAAAAAACCTGGTAATTTTGCACAGAAAACTTTTTAAATGATTCCATTGAACAATTATTAAAGAATAATCCTTAAACAATTGGTAAGCATTTATTTTGTGAATCCAGGAAAGCTGCATTGTGTCTAATGAATGGAAAGGACTAACATTTCAGATACATTTGCCGCATAAAAAGGAGCTATAAATGTGACCTTCTCACAGAGGCCTGTCTAGGGTGCTTCAATCAAGGCCTGGTTTTCTCATGCTTTTTCTGGAAGGAATTAATGAAATGCATCTCTCTCTCTCTCTCTCTCTCTCACTGTCTGGAAGTGAGTTTTACAGAGCTGCATTTCTGACACTAATTTTACATAATATTAAATGTTAGGTGGTTGTTATCCAAGTTTCTAGTGCAAATGCCGCAGGCGGTCTTCTGTTCTCAAAGTGCTTTTGGAAGGCAGGGCTCTGCGAGCTCGGCATCTTGTTTCCCTTAAAGGTAACCAGCAATGCTCTGTTGTCACTATATATTTTTAATTGATTTTTTACAGAGAGGAAGGGATAGGGTTAGAAGTTAGAAACATCGATGAGAAACATCGATCAGCTACATCTTACACACTCTCTACTGGGGATGTGCCCGACACCAAGGTACATGCCCTTGACAGGAATCAAACTTGGGACCTTTCAGTCCACAGGCAATGCTCTCTCCACTGAGCCAAACCGGTTAGGGCATCATCAGGTTCTTGAAATCATTTTTTTTGAAAGATAGAAATGCATATGTGGATTAATTAATTAAATAACTGAGCAGGCAAAGGTTTAGTGAGGCAGCGTAGATGAGGGGAAGTACAGGTGAAGGGAAAAGAGTGTGCAAAGGTGCAGAGGCTGGATCTGGCTGGGAAAAGGGGGCACACAGTCACCCTGAGGAGGTCCCTGCTCTGCCAGCCTTCTCCATGTTGGAGACCTCCTATGAGAAAGAGGGGGCATGATGCCAACCTGCTTTACTTCAAAGAAGGGAGGGTGAATTTCAAATCTCTCTGTGGTGCCCCTCTATTCTACTGAGTGCTGCTTCAGCACAGTATCTGTATGATGCAGGGTTTGGGGATTTTGAAAATTCTCTTTTGTATGTATACATTAGTGAGTGGACTGGCCTGTTTCTGAAACTGTTTCAGCTTAACCCTGTGGGAGCAGTCTGGAGACCCTTCCTGATTGTACATGCTCCATTGAGAGTCCTTGAGGACGCTTAGTGTTTACGCTCCTCAGAGTTATGGCCTCTAGAGAGTCTGCTGCTTTTGGTTTGGGAATGTATACTGAGCACATATATGGGACTTTGTGGTCCAGATGATGTGCCAAAGTACTTTTTGTGAAACATTACTCCTTTGGGGGTTCCATGCAATGAAGTTTCCATGGCCGTAGCATCTTGGAAACGCTATTCCATGTCCTCGTCTTGGAGAGGCACTGGTGTATTCGAAGACTAGCTCCCGGGAGTCCTGCAGGAAGGTAAGTGTTTTCACTTAGTTTAACCCAGCGCTTTCAAATCCATTCATTTTACCCTCTTTAACTTTCTCCCTCAACACCTTTAACATCCTTATTCTAAAGATTTGGATTCTGGTCTTGACAATCATTTTGAAAGTCATTTGGCATCTCCATGACAACATCTTCATATTCTAGATAGGTCTTTTAAACCCATATATGATCTTCATCTGTAGAAGAGTGTTTGTCAAAAGTGTCTGGAGGGCTTGGAGGAAGATCTTCATCATGTAGTAACTCACCTTTTGTGTTCCTAAGAGGACGCCTGTGACCAGAAATTAAGGCAATAGGAAACACCCATTCTCTTGGGTTTGGTTCTTTAATATTTAAAGTATTACCAAGGCAAGCTGAGTTATCTCATTAAGTAGTGGTAAATTCATAATCTGAATGGTTTAATGTGGTTGGCATGGGTGCCATCTGATTCTTATCAGCCCTTCGGGGTACTACTTATGAAAAACTAGGAGTACTGGATATTCTCAGAGCTAGTGTTCCCTTTTCTAGATTGGTTACTTTACTTTCAAGGTCAGGTTTAAGGATTTATCCTTCCTCAGTTCTTTCCTGACCAAAGGGGACTCCACCCCGATAGCCCATCAATTTTCATGCAACTTCACTGACATCACCCCTTCTGGCCGCCGGGACCCCACCCACATTTCTATTTGATGCTCAATGGATCTATTCAAATTTACTTTAAGGATTACATCAGCCATTTTAGTATTTTCATTCCTCTAATGACTTCTTGTTTTCTTACATTTTATTCTGTTTTAAGATAATTGGGTGACAGAATCCTTTCTGTGGGGATGATGGTTTTATTTGTGTGGTGTTGTTTTTTTAAGAATATGACATTTTTTAAAAATATATTTTTATTGATTTCAGAGAGGAAGGAAAAGGGAGAGATAGAAACATCAATGATGAGAGAGAATCTAATAGGCTGCTCCTTGCACACCCCCTACTGGGGCTGGAGCCTTCAACCTAGGCATGTGTTTCTGATTGGAATCTAACCTGGCCAAACCAACTAGGGTGGGATGATGGTTTTTTAATGATGTTACCTAAGAGGTAAGGAATGAGCCCATTCACCTTGTCAAAAAATGTTTTTAATGTACATTTGTTGATATACTTATATTCTAATAAAGTGATCTAGAATCCTTTTTCATGTCTTTTGGGAAACCTTATAAGCCAGTTATAATACTTTAAGCTTTCTTAAAAATATTTTTTTTCATCAAATGAAATACAAATGACCTCTTAATTTTAAAACATATATATGTACTTACATAAATATGAATATATACATAACTAGGAATACATATGTAAACTAGAGGCTCAGAGCACAACATTCATGCACTGGAGTGGGGGAAGAGGGTCCTCAGCCTGGCCTGTGCCCTCTTGCAGTCTGGGAGAGGGCCTAAGCCAGTAGTAGGACATCCCATGAGGGGTCCTTAGAACTGCCGCAGAGGTGGGAGAGACTCCAGCCACTGCTGCTGTGCTCGCTAGCCATGAGCCTGGTGGGAGCACACTGACCACCAGGGGGCAGCTCCTACATTGAGTGTCTGCCCCCTGGTAGTCAGTGTGCATCATAGAGACCAGTTATTCCGCCGTTCGGTGGATTTACATATTAGGGTTTTATTATATAGTATACATGTGAATATATTTTTTCTCTATAAAGTAAATTTGGCCTGTCAGACCCCATGATATAGGCATTATAAATGTGGCTAATCTAGTTCTAGTTTGGGGGCCAGTAAAGCACTGATTTATATATATGTCTCCAGTCAGGCTATGGTGCTTTCCATAGAACAAAGAACAAAACTATGATGCTCCTTCCTACGGCAATGAATACCAAACCCAGTGCTGTGACCAGTTGTTTATTAAATCTCTGTTGACTTACTTTAGTTAACTGTGGGGTCTTGAGGTTGCTGAGAGATAGTATTTTAATGGGAAATGTATTTGTTTGATACAACCTTTTTTAAAATGGTACTCTGAAATGTGTGGGAAGTGAATTCTGTGGAACATATGAAAGGAAATGTTCTCCAACTTTCCTTTCATATTCCCTCAGCAGCAATTCCTTCTCTCTGAACTGTTTCAGAAGAGATTTATAAGTAAACAATGGATTGGGATATTTATTTCCTCAGGAAATAAAGAATGTTGTAATGGTGTAATTCATAAAATAGGCCATTTCTCTCTGTCCCTGGAGAGCCTTTGTCCTCTCGCCTGCCTTTTCATAGGGGACACTGTTGATCTTCACTGATATAGGACACTCAACTGAAAGAGAAGGCTTTCAGGTTTGGGGGCCAATTTTACCCAGATTGAAAAAAAATATAATAAATATGCATTAGCTCTTAGGTATCGTTTCTTCCCTACAGTCTCAATGAAAAAGCTCATATTTTGTTAGGGATTCCAGTGATATAGTCTTTAAATTAAAAACTAGTGAATTTTAAAAAACCAAAGGCAAAGTCATGGTCTTCTAAATGTAAATTCTGATTCAATCTTTGTATAATGATTTGCAAGCATAATTTGAAAAGCTGGGAATATTTTGGAACTTGTACTAGGGGAAAAATAAAAAGCAGATAAAATAATATAAAACTCACTTTGCAAAGTAGTATGTAATAGAAAATTGAGTTGCCCTCTTTGAAGAAAACAACCCTGAAACACCATAGAAAATTCTCTAATTTTTTTTTTAAATAGTGTGATTTGGAATTAGAGCTATTTCTTTTTCTTTTTTAAAACTTATCATTATTGTTGAAAGCATTACAAATGTCACCCTTTTTTCCCCATTGACCCCTTTACCCCGCCCCTACCCTTCCCAGGCCTTCACCACGCTACTCTCTGTGTCCATGGGCTATGCATATAGGCAAATATCTCCCCCCACCCACTCCCCACCCCCCTTTCCTCTGAGCTCATCAGTCTGTTCCATCTCTTTTCAGACCTTATTTAGGCTTCATTGCTTTTGGCAATGCCTTTTCACACTGCCAAGCCCAACAGCTATCATAAAGCCAAACAAAAGGCAAGGTTCCGAGAGTCATTACCGCCTTTCACTGAGCCAGCCTGACATTTTAATTAAAATTCCTAATTAAGAGGCATTGTGTTTTTGAAATTGCTTGTTCATTCCCAGAAGATGGGTTTAGAACTTAGACCCTGAAGAAAGTCCTGTGGTGTGTTGGCTGTGGGGCTTTCAGAAGTTCCTGATAGGCTCTCAGCCGCGCTTCCCTTATCCGTACCAGGGGTACTAAAACCCATCTAGTGAGACTATTGGGACATTAAATGAGGTAGTATGCGAAGTACTTAGTGTGAGGCCTAGCCCAGACATAATACATGTTTAAAAAGCATTTGCTATTAACATTCGAATTTTCATGAAAGTAAGAGTAATCTTGGTTGAAAGTGTTACTGGTATTTCATAAACAATATTATCAGACTATCAGCTATCACCAATATTAGACCTACACTTAGAGGCCCCATTGTGACTATGCTTTTCACTTAGGGGGCTTGCCATTTTACTGTTACAACATAGTTTTGGGGCTGCCTATTCAGATTAAGCACAACATTCCCTTTTGGATATCATATACACCCAATTGTTGCAATTGTAATGAAGGCTGAAACTCCATTGGTGCAAATAGCAATAAAAGGAGGAGAAAGTGAAGGAGTGAATGACAATCATTCCCATAAAATGTAGTGACTGGAGCCCAGGAAAACACTTGTTGTCAAACAGCTAACCAAAGATTACTAAAAGGCTTTTGCTTCCATATACTGACATATACAGCAGATACAGAAGGGGGAGTGAACTCGTTTCTTCAGAAAAGGCCAGCAGTGAAATGTAGAAAGCACTCAGCTATTTTAGAAAGGTGGCATTCTAAAATTATTGAGAGATCATAGAAACTTACCAATCGGCAAAATAAAATGAACACCTATGTAGAGTATATATTCAGCTTCCCATGTTGGTTTGAGAACTTGAGTCTATAAAGATGGCATCAGGCGGTTTGTGGGTGTGTGGGGAGGTGCTTTTACTTATAGACTCCACATGACATTCTTTTTTCCTCTGTTTCTATGTGTGTGTGTGTGTGTGTGTGTGTGTGTGTGTATATATATATATATATATATATATATATTTTTTTTTTTTTAATCCTCACCTGAGGACATGCTTAGAGAGAGAAAGGGGGTAGGGGAAGAGAGAAAGACAGAGAGAAATATTGATCAGTTGCCAGTTGCCATCCATATGTGCCCAGACCTGGGATTGAACCGGCAATCCAGGCATGTGCCCTGACTGGCGGTTGAACTAGCAACCTTTCAGTGTACAGGATGACACTCAACCAACTGAGCCACTCCAGCTGGGCTCATCTTTTCCTCTTTTTGAATGTTATTTTTCAATTACCTTACATCTAATAGTACTTTGTATTAGTTTCAGGTGTGCAGCATAGTAGTTAGACAATCATATACTTTACAAAGTGTTCCCTCCAATATTTCCAGTACCCACCTGGCACTATGAGGTTATTACAATATTTTTGACTATATTCTCTCTGCTGTACTTTATTATTATTTTAATCCTCACCCGAGGATATTTTTCCATTGATTTTTAGAGAGAGTGGAAGAGAGAGGTAAAGACAGAGAGAAATATCAATGTGAGAGAAACACATCAACTTCTTACTACCTTCACCTTTTTCACACAGCTCCCCAACCCCCATCCCTCTAACAACTGTCAGTCAATATCGATGAGTCTGATTCAATTTTGTTTGTTTGTTAGTTTTGGTTTATAGATTCCACATATAAGTAAAAATCACATGCCATTCTGGAGGTCCACATCTGTAAAAGGATTGAAAGTGCTAGTCATAGAGGACTACAGCTAGAGAAGCCAAAATATTGGCATTTCCAACATCACTCATTAGGATTTATTAAATGCATCTGTAAGAAAGGTATGCCATTTGGCTGGAAAGAAATTGTTCTGAGAAGAAGAGATGTGAGTGTGTCCCTATGCATCTGTTCTTTCCCAGGCACGGAGCTCTAGAAGCACCCTTACCCTACTTTCTGCAGTTACATCCCGGCGAGGGAAGCAGAGAGCAAACACGCAAACAAAGAAACACCCAAGTACCAGTGTGGGCTGGACATGAAGGGATGTGGAGGGCGTAAGGGCAGAAAATAATGACACATGGGGACCCCTGGTCAGGGGGCTCCTCTAAGAGAAGTCGCCAGCTGTGTGAAGAGTGAGAAGAAGTTAGGTAGAAGGAAGGATGTGTGTAAAGGTTCTAAGATGATCCAAGTACCTGAGACAGTTCAGATCATGAGGGAGAGTGATGGGACCCGAGGCTGGAGAAGTGGTCAGGAGAGCGAATGCGAGCTCTGCCCTCAGCCCGTCAGGACGAGGGCAGCGGTGCGTGGCACCCACACTATGGGTGATAGGACGCTGTAGACTGTTTTTTACTGCACATTAGAAACCCCATAGCTCAGGTTGTCCATGAGAACCTTCTGTAAAGAGCTACCAAGTCCTGACCCAGATAAGGTGGGAGAGTTCTTGTAGGTTTCCAATGCCCTTCCAAACCAGGGGGATCTTGAGTTTTGTGTTGCTTACCACTGTTTTCCCCCTCGTGTTTCTAGAGCAGGGGTGGGCAAATTTTTTGACTCGAGGGCCACAATGGGTTCTTAAACTGGACCGGAGGGCTGGAACAAAAGCATGGATGGAGTGTTTGTGTGAACTAATATAAGTTCAAAGTAAACATCATTACATAAAAGGGTACGGCCTTATTTTTTTTTTTTTTAATTTCGATAGTTTAGAACAGCCATCCAGCCCACGGGCCGTAGTTTGCCCACGCCTGTTCTAGAGGGACTCAGACCCCCTACCTTTTTCTCCAGGGAAGTGACTAAGCTGCCCTTAAAACACATAAAACAAGTACACCCTAAAAATGGTTTGTTCAGGCACTAAACATTTTGAGATAATGCGTGCTTTCAAGTGGACGCATGCAGACTTGTCTCCGGGGAATGCCTTTGGATGTCATAATAGCAATCCTGGTATCAATAAATCATTTACTATTTGGACAAGTCATGGCCACCACCTCAGTCACTAGATACATTTGTAATGGTTTTTATGAACAATAATAACAACCACCTAGCAACATAGTGTTTGGGCATGTCAGTTTTATAATAGCACATGTGGCTTTGTGGGCTTTGGAAGGAGAAATTCTTACTGCCTGTAATATATTTTGAAAATTAAACAGCCAATATTGTTGGAGGCCCACTGTGCACAATGCATGAAGTCATGCTGCATGGTGTGTGGCTTTGTATAAGAATGACGCATCAGTGTTGGGTTTTTGTGTTTTTTTATTTTTTTATGTTTTGCTAGGTTTTAAGTACTTTTCTGCTTCGTGAGGGAAGGGACTCATCTTTCCTGCTCCCATTTTTATCTCCAATATAGAGGGCACATAGTAGCTCACTAGCATGTGTTGACTAGATGAATGAATAAATGAGTTGTTTCTAGGCATAATTTATTTCTTGAGTTTCTTATAATGAATAAGAAATGAGTGATCTGCCATCTCTACTTTGAATGCATAGCTTTCTCCTTGACCCTTTAAAACCGTGAACAGCTTCAAATACAGCTATTTGTTATTGTTCACAAATGAATTCTGTGCAGTTTGATACCTCAGAGAAGTCAAAGCTGTATGATCTCTTCCATTTGTGCAGTACTTTATAGCCATGCACACTGTCTCAGTTGGTCCTTGGCGGGGAGATATTTCCAAGCTAAGGAAACTGAGCTGGGAAAGACCCTCTTGTTTCTTCTAAGGCAGGTGTCCAGGAATGAGATCTGTGTTTTCTAACTCAGCCCGAACTGTGTTGTATCCATATTATCCAGAAAATATTTGCCTGGCGTTCAGGGCTAAAACCATCTCTAGCATTACTTTTAGCTATTATTAATCAGCTTTTTAAAAAATTTCTAATTGTGTTCTGTTCTTCTCTCCTTTGGTTCTCAGTTGGGTTGCTAATTCTTGGCTATTCCATTCTTGATGTCTTTCAGTCTGTAGATCAAGTCTTAAAATTCTACATTTCAGGTGACTAAGAAAATTGTTTGACTGGATTAGTTGGGGAATAGATTGTCATTAATCATAAGTAGATTCTGTATATTCTGTGATGAATAGATGGATGGATGCGGGAACTTAGCTGAAATTGAGCTGTAAGTAGAATTGGAAGAGATTGTGGTGCCGAAGGAGCCTGAGAGAACACACAGGCACCAAGGATCTGGATGTCTGAATGAATATCCCGCTGCCGGGTTGCTCTGCCTAGGACACCCTTCTGGTGCAGTTTCTGTGAGGGTGAAGTTAGACAGGTGTATTGTAGCACCTGTTTAGGGAAGGGCTAAAAATTGGTTTTCTTTTGTGATCGTTCTTTCTTTCTTTCTTCCTCCCTTTCTTCCTCCCTTTCTTCCTCTCTTTCTTTCTTTCTTTCTTTCTTTCTTTCTTTCTTTCTTTCTTTCTTTCTTTCTTTCCTTCCTTCCTTCCTTCCTTCCTTCCTTCCTTCCTTCCTTCCTTCCTTCCTCTCATCCTTCCTCTCATCCTCCCTCCCTCCCTCCCTCCCTCCCTCCCTCCCTCCCTTCCTTCCTTCCTTCCTTCCTTCCTTCCTTCCTTCCTTCCTTCCTTCCTTCCTTATTTCTTCCTTCCTTCCTTCCTTTCTTTTTTAAAATGATATACATGTCAGAAGATGTGCAGTTTCACTCTTCTAAAAATGCCTGGGGATTTAGGTAGGAGAATGGTCTTCTCTAGAGCATGAGCTCGGTGAGAACAGGGGCTTTTGCCTGTTGTGTCTAGGACCTAGCATTATACTGACATATAGTAGATTCTCAATAAACATTTGTTGAATAAAAGACTGAACCTAGCAGCAGATCTAGCCCGTGGTGTTTAGCAACAGGACTAGGTTCAGAGTGGACCCCATGATTTGCTGGCACGCCGCCATAACGATGCTCTGAGCTCAGTCTGCCTCAGTTGCTTAATGACCAGACGCTCCAGCCAAGTTGGAGCTGGCGTTTGACTCTGTCCTGCCACACTGCGCATGCAGTTCTCATCACTGTCTCAGTGGGTGGTGACCTGCCCTCCTGATATGCTCTACTCGATGATGAAACTGTAATTGGCTTTAGCTCCACTCCACAGAATAGAATCGTGGCTGTAGCTTATCTGTGGCTGAAAATAGGGAAGAAGAATGAAAAGAATTAAAAAGGGACGGCTCTGGGTAGCCTGCAGTGACATTGATGAATATGCTATCAATTTTCTTCCCCTGAGAAACATTTGGTCACAAAGAGATCTGGCTTTCAGAAGAAATTTAAATTTGGGTGTGAGGCTTTTTGGCATAGTCTGGTACCATTGGAATGGTCCAAGTAGCATTTGTTTCTTTTTTCCCATGCCTTACTTACCATGCTTGCTCCCAAAGGCCCAGTGTAGCCCGTGACTGTAGAGCTGTCCGTCTCCCACGGGCCAAGCATTACCTTGCCAAGTGCCATGGAGGAGCCCGTGTGTGGAGTGCATGTGGGGCAGGCCGTGTCGCTCTGGGAAGCACCTCAGGAAGCTGGGACGCTGAAGCCTGTGGGGATACGGGGTGGACCTTCCAGGGAGAGGCTGGGAGAGAAGGAGGCCGACCGGTTGTTGATTGATCTCCAAAGGGCAAGGACTATACTTCACGGTTCGTGGTGCTGGGAGCCTGCAGGCTTTGAAAACAAGCCTTCCAAGCCCCTCAAGAAGTACAAATGTCCCACTTGTTAGGTTTTCAAGAATTAATGGCCTCAAGGGTTCCACGTTCTCTTTTAGCCGCGGTGCGTGCAGAATGGCCGCAAGTTCTCTGACAGCGTCACGGTGTGGGTAGGTAGGAGGAGCTGCTGGCTGAAAAGCAAATGAGAAAACTGGAGAGGAAGAAAAGAAAATTGAAATAAGATGTTGGATTGAGAAACACCAAGAAGGGTGGATGTTTCAGGCTTTCTTTTTTGTAACGTCAGTAACTGTTAAAAAAAAGAAAAAGGGAAGATAAACAGAAATGTCATGATCTATCTTTTTAATTTCACTTTTTATAGCTCTCCACTCACTGACCTTTGTTCTTCTTCAAATTCTAATTATACAAAATTAAACATACTTCAACTTCCTCTTCACCGAGTACAAAATGCTCATGTGAGAGGATGCTATCGCAGCAATCTCATGTTGGATGAGATTTTTTGAAAGATCTCATCCAACATATTTCAAAGAGGTTAAAGAGCAGGTCAAGTTGTTGCCTTGGGAAGCAAGGGAGAACGTGCTCTTTTTTCCATCACCAATGTCTCCTTGGACTCGTGTTGTTTGGACTCCTTTTACCCTGTTATCTTTCACAAATACATCCCATCTTATAATAAAATAACATTGGTTTTCATATAGAACCAACTGATTTTAGAATAAAGAAGTTCTTTTCATGGGCTCCCTGTGTTGACCTCGGGATGTTAATACTAATAATAACTCTCTTAGTCCTCAGGGTTGCTAAAACAGATCTGCACCCTTCCACGCTGAGACACTTCAGGTGGACTGAGTGTAAGTGTGCACAGGTTTGATGAGGTCTGGAGGGGGTGTTTATTGAGTAGGAGCACTTCCGAGGGCATCAAAGCCTGAAAGAGCCTGATGGAGAACTTATTTTCCCTCAGCACCTCGTGAAGGGATAGAGCACGAAACGCTCTTCTGTGGGGTGACATGGGCTGAAAAAGACTTGGAGAATACTCACACCTCAAAGCACTCACACCTGAGGCAGAAGATGGCGCCAAATATTCCCCTCATTGTTCTTCAGAGACCTGAGCTGTTCCCGACATCCACAGGTTTTAGAAAGCTAGCTTCTGGGAAATGGAGATTTTATAGCCTATTAAAAAATGAACATACCCACTCTCTTCCTTCCCTGCTCTTTTGAGAGGGTGATAGAATTATATGTGCAACTGTATTGTAGTTTAAAGTACAATATAAAAATAAAAAGAAAGAAGAGGAAGGGCCATTATTAACATTAAGCAACAGACCTAGCAGTAATCCTATAACTGTTTTGCTTAATACATGGAATTATTCCTAAATTCAATTAACATGGTATTTTAAAGAATGGATTTTTGCCAAGAAAGTATCCATTACAATCATGTAAAGAATAGCTCCTTATCATTCTCTACTATAAATGCTACATTCAGACATGCATCATCACACCCAACAAGACTTGGCAATGCTCCGGGTGAGGTCTCTCTGGTCCTCACACTGCTTTGCCCTGGACCGCCCTCCTTTCAAATCTGTGTTCACCACTTGGGTACATGGTCACTGAAAGTGCCTACAAGCTTCAACAAGTTGGAATTGCATTTTTGCAGCTGACATATTTTACTAAAAAATAAATCACAGGATGCACTTTGGAGAGCACAGGTCTAGGAATGGAACATTAACAGAGGGTATGTCAAACCGCAAATACTTCTAGTCCATCCAACTCAAAGTATTTCCACACAAGCCTGAAAAATAAATAACATGACCAGCAAAAGTTTTGTCGTGTCTATAACTCTCCGCCATTGCCCTGAGAACTTTATGAGCACACATCTGGAGGTAGGGAACCCAGTGATAGTCTCCTTGGAGATTTGAATGTTCTTCCTTACTTGCCCCTTTGAATAAAGGAACTGACAATGAATTTGAACCATGTGCCAACCTTAGAGGATTTGATTTTAAAATATTGTTTCTTCTCAAATACTTGAACCAGTAGGATCACTTTTGATTGATTCCCCAATCCTATTCCTGGTCAAAAGTACACATTCTAATCTTCGAATTCTTTTTTTTGTACACAGAGTGTTCCAAGATTGTTTGTTGATATAAAGAGCAATATTCTTTTATTAATAAGTCCGTAATAACAGCTTAATTTCTTTTGAATTGAGTTGTTCAGACATACAAGTCAATCATTTGGTGCCAACTGCAGAATGCTTTTACAAGAAGATATGTGTCATAAGTAAACGAAGCTTAATGATATACACCTCCTTAGACCTTAGGGCAGGGTTCGAAAATTGGATGCTCATGCTGCATTAACCAACTTGCTCCTTAACTTTCATTAGCTAATGAATGCATTATGGAGAATCACCAACACATGAACTATAAAAGTAAAAATGACACTGTTGAGTAATCGCAAGCTGTTGACTAATCTCCAGGGAAGGGAGGGCAATGAGCATTCTTTAGGCCACTTAATTCAAGAAAGAACAGGCTCTGTTTACTTAAGAGGCTAGTTCGTCTGTTTCCTGATTGCATTATTATTGTGAGAATGCCAGAATGTATTACAATGGATAAAATGAGGGGGAAAAAATAAAAGATTAACTTACACGGGCCAGGAAAGAGTGGTGGTAGATGTTTGAATGTTTCTTTGGAATTAATCAGTGGTTCATAAACTTAAAATACTTTTTTTTTTTTAAATCTCGAGAAGTGAGATTTTGATTCAAGTTACACAGGAGAAAATATGAGCTGGCTTGAGAAGGGAAAAACCTTGGTTCACATAAACTTGTGCACAGATACTTTTATCATGGGAAACTTGTAATTAGGGGTCCAAATCTCGAGCACACGATTGCAACCTAGTTATTCCTGTACTGCGAGTGCTCACAGGAGGTACTGGCTAGACCTGCAAATAACGAATTAAGAGATTCCAGCTGGGACGTGATGAAAGCATTTTTGTGAATCTCTGTATCTTGGCTGGACCACAGGGTTATAACTTGGAGAAAGCTAACTTGTAGTAGTATGTGACAGATTTATAGCCCAATGGATGTTGGGCATCAGTAAAAAAGACTGAGGTTAAAAGAATGACTCGAGAATTATGAACTTCAAAACAATTGCCATTGGAAGGGATGCTGAAGAAGGAAAGCACAAATTCCTTATAAGAAGGGAAATAAAACTAATAAAGATTGATGGTGAGGCATTGAATGGGAAGCGGGGTAGTTTGTTTTTCACGGCAACCCTCTCCTCCAAGACCCCTGTCCACTTTCTCTGCTTCACAGTTCTCCACGCCCCTTCTTCCTGCTGACACATTGTAAGAGATTGTTTAGGATCTAGTTCTTCTACTACATTGTGAGAAGAGGGATTGCGGGTTTTTTGTTTGTTTGTTTTTGTTGTTGTTTTTGCATCTTCAGCTACCAGAGTTGTGTCTGGGACATAGTAGGCTCTCAATAAAAATTTGTTGAATTAATGAACCTTGTGACGTTAAGCCAAAACTTTGTTTTAGTCTGTCTTTCCTTCATCCCTTTTTCTCCCTCTCCTTCCCTGCCTTCCTTTGGCAATTACATATAGGATGTACTAGGGCCCAAAGACCAATCAAAACAAGATTCCTGCACTCCTGGAGTTTGCAGTTCATTGGGATAAATCTAATTGTTTAAACGGGGGAGTAAATGAGGGAGTCCAGTTCAGGTTGATAATGCTGTGATAGACGTAACATGACATTCAATGAGCATATAGAAAAAGCACACACATTTAAATCAGATTGAGGGGCCAAGGAAATGTTTTTTTGGAGGAATGGAGAATGGATTTATAGAACCTAGAAGGATTTGTGAGTTGATGAAGAAAAAGACTTGGATGAAAGCACCGGCCTGGAGGAACACAATAGCATTTTCGGAGAAACTGGAGTAAGCTTGTGAATGGTGATAACACCAGAGCATACAGAGTTTTGGAAATAAGCAAAATGGACAGTAATTTAAAAATTACTGACTTTATGAGGTGTTTTGGTGTTTTCATTGGGCGAGTCCTTTACATGAGATTTCATAATACTTCAGACAAATAGGTGAGATCACTCATCTGTCCTTAGTCATCTTACCTTTTTATCTCCTAGTTTCCTATTTGCCCCTTCTGATCTTGATATCCTGGGCTTAGAATTAATAGAGCTCTAAAGTAGAATTGCCACTTCACTGCCAGCATGGTATTTGGAATGTGGAGATTTTTTTTTTTTTTTTTTTTTAGCTTGTAATAACTGGTTGCAAGGCCGTAAAGTCTGTTAGGACAATGACCCTTTCAGACTAATTTTATGATTTGTGATTGTGGGCAGGGGTTATCTCTGAGAGAATACTCTTACCTTCCTTGAATGAAAAAATGTATAAATAACTGAATGAATGAAGTTGAATGAATGAAAGGACAAATACACACGAATTATTTCTGATCTCTATTCTTCAGCTGTTCTTTTCTGGAATCTGCTTTTATATTTAGCTTCTAGGCATGCCTAGCTATCTATTAAAGTGATGGTTCTGTGTTAATCTGATCTGATATAACCTTCAAATTTCATTAGTTTTAGTGTTAACATCTTTACATATGATGAATTTGCCCATCCTTATTTGTTCATTTAAATTGATATTTAAAATTAAATGAACAAAGCAGTGGTTTTCATAAAATTAGATGCTATTTTGTGTCTTACTTGAATTTCCAAATGGGAGACTTCTGATTGTCCTGATCTGACATTGTGTAGAAATCATGCATAATTTCAACCTTCCCATGCTCTTAATCATTTAATTAACATTTCTTGGGATATTTTCTAGCTTGTTGCATTTATATTGGTCTTGCTTTATAATGATAAGTAGATGTATTTGAAAACAGTGCCTGCGCAAAGTGGAAACCTAGTACATATTTGTTGAACGGGTGAATAAGAGATATTTTAAAAACATCCATCTGATCATTAGCAGTTTCCCACGGTCTTTAAGGAAACGTCCAGACTCCTTTGTAAGAAGCACCAGGCCATTTGCAGTCTGAGACTGGTACATCTTTTGGGCCTTATCTCTTGCTGTCACACACAATAATTCATATTCCTAGCTCTGTGCCTTAATTCGTTCTGTCCCTTCCGTCTGACCCGCCAGGTAGGAAAGCTTCCCCTAGTCCCACGGCAGGAGAATAACTTCTGCATTATCACTGAAACCTAACACCCACTGCGCCATTTCACCTTCTGTGCGTGGCTCCTTGTCTGGCTTGGACCCCAAAGGCGGAGGCACAGTCTAATTGGCCTTTGTGTCTCTGTGGTTTAATACTGCGCCTCTGATCATTTCAAGGACTCAGCAATGTGTTTTGAATGAACAGATGGGGTGATTAGACCAGTGCCCTGGCTTGAGAGTCACCCAGTTGCTATGGGACCTGCAGCCAGGACAAGCAGACAGGGTTAGCAGGCTCAGGAGACCTCACCCAGAGCCGGGGCACCTGTAGGAGGAGAGACCGTTGCCAGCTTCGAGAAGGCCATGTGGTCTTGGCCCGACTGCTCACTGGCCTTTTTTGGAGGAGTCCTTGAATGGTACTACCCTTGGTTTCTCCCCGGAAAAGCCTTTCTCAAGAGATCATGATCCATTAGAAGTCTGCAGTCTAGTTGTCAGGGTTTCTTTACATGTTTGCCAGGCATCTGGTTAAAGGAAGAATGACAGACTTCCAGGGACTATTGAGAATCCGAGATCGCCTTGTTGGGCCATGTCTTAGGGATTATTTTTCTCAGAGCTATGATTTTATGTTTGCTGAAGCTTACTTAATACTTCACTGCTCATCCACTTAGCCTTGTAAAAGCTTTTTGTTTTATAATCACAGGCATGGCGCTTTTATTGTTATTACACAATAAGCCACGTTGTCGAGTTTATGATTTATTAGACTCTACTAGGGTGTAATGAGTAATGGTGGTGTTGAGTACAGAAACGTGATTAGATGTCATTCCTTGTGCCATAGGAGATGAATGTTCTTTACATGAGCTTCAGATAGGCAGTTCCAACGTGTAATTGGAAGTGTGTTGTGTATTCTGGGTCATAACTATGACATAACTCAGACTATGGTGATATAAATATATATGCAGAATACAAGCTTTCCAAAGTAATTTGAGATGAGCCCGAAGAGATGCCAAAGAAAGATTCCTTTCTTAGTTGAAATGCTTTATTAGCTCCCACTTTGCAGGTAGTGTTCAAGCTCCTTAGGGTAGCAGAGGAGGCCCCTCCTGATCTGGTCCTTGCCTACCTCCCCCTCCCCTTGCCACTGCTCCCTGCCAGCAGGTACCCTTCACTTGTCTGGGGAACCACGCCCACTTCCTCCCTTTGTCCCACTTCCCACAGACTTTTCCAACCCTGGTCAGCATCCTCGACTTTCCTTGCCCTTTGCCTCTGCTTTATTTATTTACTTTTTAAATTTATGAAATGTAGAGAAGTACAGAGCATAATACGACAACCATATGCGAGCTCTCCACCTAGGATTAACTAATGTTAGCATTTCATGAATTTTGCCTCTAAATGAAATAGACAAACCATAACATCTCAGATAAAGCTGATGTCTCCCCCCCCCCTTCTTCCTGATTCCTTTGTTATTCCTTTTTCTAGAGGCAACTGCCATCATGACTATGTCCTGTAGTTTTTCATCTCAACACATTACAGAAGAGCCCATGGCCACTTGTGACAGCACATATTTTGCCATGCATGTTCTCTGCCCTATTTCTAAGATAATGCTAATTTAGAGAATCTCAGTGCTCCCTTCTGGGAGCTCCTCATTTCCTGTGGTTTAAGGGTTCTTTGTTTTCTACTGTTCTTCTTTTAAACAATTCAGTTGTTGCTTTTTTTTTTTTTTTCTTTTTTACGTTTTCTAAAATTTCTGGCCTGGCGCTTTTCAGAGATATTTTTTTTTCAAAGTCTAATAAATTTTAAATGTGATTCTCCATTTTATTGGTAGTTCTTCTAATCCATTCCCTCTACAAATATAATTATTAAGCATACATCATTTCTTTTTACAGAAATCATAATACCTTTTCATTAACCTGGCAGTTTTAGCAGTGAGAAGTTTTATTTGTAATGTTCACAATTTTCCTAAACGACTTAAATTTTTTAATTATTTAGTTTAAAAATATCTTGCCAAAATGGTTTGGCTCAGTGGATAGAGTGTAGGCCTGCAGACTGAAGAGTCCTGGGTTCGATTCCGGTCAAGGGCATGTACCTCAGTTGTGGGCACATCCCCAGTGGGGGATGTGCAGGAGGCAGCTAATCGATGTTTCTCTCTCATCGATGTTTCTAATTTTCTATCCTTCTCCCTTCCTCTCTGTAAAAAATCAATAAAAATATATTTTTAAAAATCTTGATATCAAAATAATACATGTTCATATAGACAATGTGAAAAGTGTTCTTTTAAAAAAGTCAGAAAAGTGAAAAGCAGTTGGAAAAAAAATGCCAATAGGTCCTTGAGAAACTATACTGTTAATGTTTAACGTGCTCATTTAAGAAAATTTAGAAGGCGAAAGGAGGTAAGGAAAAAATGACCTACCATGCTAATATAATCACAGTGTATATTTGCTTGACTTTATTTGCTTTTAGTTTTTATGTTTCTTTACATAGCCATTTACATCTAATTGGGATATAAATGCAGCTTACATTATATGTTCACACATAAGTATTTAAAACATTATTATATAAATCCATGTTTCCATTTTGTTGAACATTTGGGCTCTGCCTTTAGTTTTGTTTTTTTTTCTCCTGTTATATCACCATGTTTAACATCTTTGTACCTGGAGCTTTTACTGCATTTAGAATAAAGTGAAATTATTGGGTCATGGCTATGGGCACCATAAAGCTCTTGATATATGTTGCCAATCTGGTTGTGTGCCTCTGAGTGTCTGGGTCCTAGCCTCTCCTCATTCTTGCTAACATATGGTGTGTGTGTGTGTGTGTGTGTGTGTGTGTGTGTTTAAAATAATCAAAAAGAAAATAAATATTTTCTCATTCCTATCAATAGGCATCAGCTCTTTTTAAAATATACATATATATTTATTGATTTCAGAGAGGAAGGGAGAGGGAGGGATAGAAACATCAATGATGAGAGAGAATTATTGATGGGCTGCCTTGCAACCTGGGCATGTGCTCTTGACTGGAATCTAATGGAGGACCCTTCAGTCCACAGGCCGACACTATCCACCGAGCCAAACCAGCTACGGCAGGTATCGGCTCTTTATAGAATTAAATTCTTATTTCTTTGATATCTTATTTGTTGTAAACATTTTCCCAGATATATTTATTGTTTATTGCTGTACAGATATTTTTATTTAATATCACATGTGGGTATTTTCCTTGTGATTCTATCTATGGCTTTTGAGAGTAAATAGTCCTCTTGCTTCCAAAGATTGGATACATGTTTTGATTTATGTTTTTCCAGTTTTGTTTTATGGTTTGATTTTTAAATGTATTTGAAGCTGTAGTCCAGTTTGAGGATTCCTTGTGGCTGAAGACAGAGGCTACTGAAGTGCCATTGTTCTGTCACGCCTGGTAGAGACCGGGAGGAATGTAGAGGTGGGAGGATGCAGCTCACACTTTTTGCACCTGATTCCCATTAGAAGTGTTACTTAAATCATCCTGGTGGGTGTTACTGAAATGTTGGGCCAACCCTGGACTCCCCAATGTGCCGCTCCTCTGTGGCTGTCTGTCCTTGCGGGTGCCCTTGTTTCCTGCTTGTTCCCCCGCTAGTTCACACTAGGCCTTTGGCCTTTCTCTTGGACTTGTAAGCTCTGCTTTCCGGCAGATAATTCACACAGCTCTAGTCAACAAAGCCATTTTCCTTCGGGTCTAGGAGTTCTGACATGCAGGGTCACTCCTCTGCAGACAGGGTCTCTTCCCATCACCTTCCTCCAGGACTTGCTCACCCGCCTGCTGCAGCCCGGCCTGCAGAGGCCAGTGTGCGGGCCCGGCCGGCTCATTCCCGCAGCTCTGCCCCCTTAGCCGGAGGAGAGCCTTTCTTTGCTAGCTCCACTGCTTCAGAATAAACACAAACTCTGTTTATAGCAACAACATTGTTTTTTATTTTTATTTCTTAAGGAATGAGTACAGGGTAAGCGATTCAATAACTGATCAAGGATTGGCTCTCAGATAAACAACACTTTGTGGGCAGAACAGCTTTGGAACCACCCAGTTTAAATGTAATGATCTCCTTGTTCACCCAAAGTGTTCAGCAGACATGGGAAAGCATTTTAACAAATGGTGTATCAGGGAGCCACACATTTCAGAGGATAACCTTCTCGATAACTTTCTCACTCTAAGGGTCTAAAGTTATACTGACGTCTCATTTTCACCTCCTCCCCGCCTCAAAGTTCTAAAATTTACAGTAGGATCAAAACAAATTTCCAAGTTATAGAGTCAGTTTGGAAAAAAAGAATTCCAAAACCATTTGGATACACATGATTGGAAATGGGTTGGTTATCTGCCCCAAGTGATTAGAAATACAAAGCTTACTCATGTACCTGTGTTTCCCCGAAAATAAGACATCCTCTGAAAATAAGACCTACTTCATGGGAACATAATACATCCCCTGAAAATAAGACCTAGTGCATCTTTGGGAGCAAAAATTAATATAAGACACTGTCTTATTTTCGGGGAAACAGGGGTAGTAAGTAAAACAAACCAAAAGGAAGAAAAGAAAGGAAGAAAATAAAAAGACAGTAAGTTCATATAGCTAAGACAGAATGAGGACATCTAACTGCAGACTCATAGGGCTTAGTATATGATTTTTTCAGTTGACAATATGTCCATCTCTTAGGTAAATAAAAAACTGATGAGCCAATCCATTTTTAAAACAGCCCAATGGAGGCATAATTTATGCATCATAAAATTCACTCATTCTAAATGTGCAGTTCTTTTTAATAAGTTTAGAATTTTGCACCCATCACCACAATTCAGTTTTAGGATATTTTTCATTCTCTGAGTAAGGGGTGTCTCTTCACTTACTTAAAGGTTCTTCAATTCCTCTCAGAAGTGTTTTGTAGTTTACGGTGTGAAAAATCTTGCACTTACATTGTTACATTTATTTCTGTAAATTTTATCCCTTTTGGTGTAATTTTGAATAGAATTGTTTTTAAATTTTACTTCAAGATTGTTTATTGTTAATATATACAAATTTAGTTGTTCTTTGTACGTTGATTTACAAAATAACATACATGCAATGACCTTATTTATTGGTTTTAGTAATTTTGTGTAGGTTCTTTAGGATTTTCAACAGGTAAGATTATGTTGTCAGTGAATAAAGATACTTTTACCGGTACTTCTTCCTTTCCTAATTGTACTTTTCATTATAGCACTGGCTAGAACCCCCAACTCAATGTTTAATAGAGGTAGGAAGAGCAGATGTCCTTGCATTTGTCCTGATTTTAGAAAGAAAATATTTATTATTTATCTTCTTTGGTGTTAGCTATAGGTTTAGGAAGTTCACTTCTATTCCTACTTTGTTAAGCATTTTACTAAGTTATGAATGGTTGTTGGATTTTGTCTAATGCATTTCCTGCAGCTATTGAGATGATCATGTGTTTGCTCCCCTTCATTCTATTGATATGATGTATCATATTGATTATCAGATATTAAGCCAACCTTGCATTCTTGGGATAAACGTGAGCCCCCCCCCCCATCATGGTGGATAATCTTTTTATATATTTGGTAGTATTATGTTAAGGGTTTTTATGTTTCTGTTAATAGGAGATATTGGTCTGTAATTTTCTTTTCTTGTGATAGCATTGTTTTGCTCAGAATAAATTGAGAAGTGACTTAATTGATGTTTTTTTTTGGTTTTTCTGACTAGTCTTAATTAGGAGGATAGTTTAGAACAGTGTTTCTTTATGGTAAAATTCCCTTTAAAAAGTAATTTCTAATCTATTGTGAACTGCGGATTTCTATAAAATACAACAAAAATAAATTACTAGGAAAGTTATCCAAAATACACAAATATAAGTTCCATTTCTAAAAATAAATTCAGCTTCTATAAGCTTTATTCAAATTGATACAATAATTTTAAAGGCTTTTTATTCTTAATTTCTGTACTTGTTTCTTCACAGACTGGACACACATAATTCTCACCAATCTGTAAACTGACTCTGAGTTAGCTTGTTTCTCAGACTTTAATGGGCATAGGAATCATTCGGGACTCTGTTGAAATGCAGATTTGGATTCAATAGGTCTGGGACAGGGCCTAAGGGTCTGCATTTCTGTCAAGCTACCAGGTCATACTGATGCTGTTGGTCCACAGACCACACTTTGAGTACTAACGCTATGAAATAGAATACAGATAATAAAATAAATGTGATCTCTTCTATAACCCTATTATAAATTGCTTTGGGACATACTTTGGTTTTTCAAGGATTGTTGGATTGTTGCTCAATGGTCACGGTTCCCTAGATATTCGTTGTTTTTCTTGGCCTCACCTTTCTGGGCCTGCAACTGCTCATCTCTACCTCGAGGGGGTTGAACTAGAAGATTTCTGAAGTCCCTTCCTTATCTCACATTCTGTGGTTTTAAGCATCCACGTCAAAGGACCATGATGGCTGCATTTGCATTTTCCTTTTATATAAGCCTAATAAAACAATGAACTCAAAGTCTTATTTTACAACAGTTCTTAATGTGGTGTTTAAAAATAACAGTAAACATTCTTTGCAAAATTTTGGAAGATCCAGAAAGATTAATATCATTATTCAAGGATTTTTTCCCCCTATGCTGGAGTCTTAATAAAAATGGGCAGGGTTCTTGTTTAACTTTATAGTTGGATATCCAATAAAAAAATAACTGACTTGCTTAAACTGTGGAGAAAAAAGTAAAATAGGTGTTTATATTATGAAATTCAAGTTGACACAAAATAGCCGAAAGGCTTTAATTTCAGCCAAGTTAAAATGATCTCATTTTTCTTTATATTTCATTTTATATACGGAGACAGTTGAAACATTCCACCCTCTCTCGTCTCCTCCTGTCCCCCCCACCCCCTCCCCATGCTTAAAAGCAAATGAGAGGGTGGTAAATCAGTGGTAGAAATGTGCTGTCGAAACCTCCAGGGGGCGGCATCCTCAGTTTTCAGCGCATATTAGTGTGATTCTGCTATTCTTAATTCAGATGATTACAGCAAACTCTGCAATGAAGGGTGGAGGCATTTGGTCAGCCTCCAAAGAAAGTGACTAATAATTGACCTAATGTACAGAGCGCATGAATAACATATTCTTTGGGTAAAAAGTATATATATGGTTTATGGGGTGTGAGAGAGTTCACATCCCTTTTTCAGTTCTTCCAGAAGATTTAAAAACTCAACACTAGCCCTGGCTGGAGTGGCTCGGTTGGTTGGGCATTGTCCAATGCATCCAAAGGTCACCGGTTTGATTGCCGGTCAGGGCACATGCCCAGTTTGTGGATTCGTTCCCCGGGAGGCAGCCAATTGATGTTTCTCTCTCACATTCTCTCTCTCTCTCTCTCTCTCTCTCTCTCTCTCTCTCTCTTTCTCTCACTGTCTCTCTCTCAAATCAGTAACAACATATTTAAAATAAAACAAACAAAAAATCCTCAGCTGCTTTATTAAAATTTTAATCCCTTAGTCTCAAATGCAGGTCATGCATTCAATGTCACTAGGCAATTCAAAAGCAAATTCCTGATCCCAGGATTTTCTTAAAATCATTGTTTAGAATTTTGAAGAGAAGAGTATTGATTTTTGTTACATGTAAGTTTACAGTGACCTCATACTCTAAAACAATTTTATTATAGTTTTTTACACCACTGAGCGATTGTTTCCCATGGTGAAGAGATTTGATGTCTCTAAAATACATAGGAATTTTCACTTGCTGAAAGATTAGTGGAAAGTTATAATTTTTCTTTCCTTTTTTCATCTTACACATTGCACATCACATCAGTAACACACTTACTGTATTTCTGTTATTGTTGGCTTGTGTGCAAGATATTTTGCTTGGTGGATTTCCTTTTATTCATTTAGTAATAATGGGGTCAGCCATGCAGACCTTTTTATTTTTAATTGACTAGCCCTTATTGTGCTATGTGCTAAGACACATCCATTAATGTTAGGAAGGACGTGGATCAAAATGTCTTCCAGTGATTCTTTCTGGGTGGTGAGATTATAGTTGAATGTTATTTTCTGCCTTCTAATTCTTTGTATTTTTTTTTCGGAAGTGTTCTGCAAAATCCATGTTTTTAATTGTTAATTAGGAAGGACTACACATATAACAATTAACAAAAACATTTCTAGGTTTATGTCTCTCTAAAGAAACTGTTTCATGTAACTATTTAGCATGGATGGTGTGCCTGCTGGGTGTAGGCGCACTGCCCGGCCTGGGGTGGTCAGGCAGATGAGACTCAGCTGTCACCCTGGATGAGCTCTTGTCCATCATCTCACTAAAGTATGGGCAGTGGGAGCCAATAACTGGCACCCCAATAAATTAGTACCACCTGTAAAGTGGGAATAAGTCCAGGCCTCTTTCCTGGGATTAACTGAGATTGCGTAAATGACTGATTGCTCTGATAGTTGGCACATAGGAAGCTTTGGTCATGATTGCTGTGCTTGGCACATCCCTGTGGATGTGGAACTCCCTGCTTCCAGAGGCAGCTCAGTCTGTCCTTGGGGAAAGGGAGACCATGCACCCAGGTGACCTCTGCTCTGAGCTCCCCTCTCCTCCCCCGCAGTTGCTGCTCCACAGGGCCTCCCACTGAGCACTGACTGCTGGTGGTTGGAGCTGTTACCTCTGTTCCTTCCAAGCCAACCTGCAGCTGGGATTTTCCCGAGAAGGCACCTCTGTGTCATGACGGATAGTGAGAAACTAGGACTTAATTTCTGGTTGCGCAACTCTAGAGACTCATTTTGTAGATACGTAAGGGCCACCTTGGGCTTTTGCTTTTTAACGAACGGCACGTTTTATAGTATTAGTAGAAAATAAGCATCTGAGAAGACAGAAATAAAACTAGAAAAAAACATATGCTGGGTCACCAAAAGCCATTCAGATGAAGCCCCCGAGTCCAGAAACTTCCAAATGTCTTTTCTCTGACCTCCCGACAAAGCACGCATAAAACCCCGCTGGCTTTGTCTCACAGAAACGCCTCCCCGTGCGAGCAGATGATTCTAATAAGCTTGCTCTATTGATCTGGTTGCAAAGGGCGCTGTCCAACAAGTAATCCTGTACAATCAAAAGTCTTCTTGGGGGATCTTTTAACAGTGAGGGTGCCGTTGGTGTCTGCGTGACGATGACGATAGTGAAGGGGAAAGGTTAGTGCTCACACAGTTATTGTCCTGCAGTTAAGCAGCCGCAGCGGCACTCTCGAGCTTTCCGAATGCCTGCCTCCCGTCCCGAGCATCACAGCCTTGCCCTGAAATTCCCAGACCACCCACTGTAACGGCATAGTATGTAAAAGGATCCAGATGCTCAGAGAGAGAACGGGTGAAGTGTCGAGCACGTGTGATAGCTTCTCCTTTGTCCTTCTAGATTTTGAGCACTGTTTGCTCATAGCTGGCTCTGACTATGAGATCAAATTCCATTTCAAAGTCTTCTTTATAGAGCTTTTTTGTTTTGGAAATAGATCAGGATTAAATTTATCATAAATATGCATTTTTAGAATTGTATTTGACTCAGGGGTCTCTGTGCCCGTCCAGCCTTTGCACTTCTCTCCTCTATTCCTCAGCAGTGTTTCCCAAAGTGTGGTACTGGTGTGCAAATAAATGTTATTTATAACTTTTATTTATATTTTATTATGAATAATTTTATTTTTCATTTATTATTATTTTGTGCATGTACCAAAAAAGAAAAAAATAAATATATTTTGATAGTTATTAAAATACATCCATTTTTTTGATGAGGGGTACTCAGCGTTACAAAAATTATAGAAGGGGTACACATATGTCAAAAGTTTGGGAAACACTGCCTCAGAGAAAGAAACTGTAGGCTGCGCACACGTGTTGAGACCCAAGGACAGATAGGACATGGAGGGCATCATGCAACAGTGATAACCACCAGGTCAGGGTATCAGGTAATGTGGAGCGTGCATTTGCAAAATGGGAGGAGAGAACTGGCTACACACAGATAACTTATTATGGTTTAAGGCCTAATTTTTGGAAGCTTTAAAAATGCTTTCTTTTGTACATGTTTTGCAAGTGAAGATCTATTTGGAACTTAAACATCATGGCAGCTTTGCAGTGGCTCAACTGGTGATCTATGGGTAGTTTGTTCAAAAGATATTTAATAGATATTGCTGTTCCTCGCCCCCAAATACCCCACTCAGGACAGGGGATTTAGAAGAATAAACTTTCTTCAGAGGAGATTCATTCATTTATTCATCCTAACCCCTTTATTTTCTCTCACCATCCTGTTTAATTTTCTCTCACAATCCTGTTTCCCAGTCCCTCTTGATCATATTACTATATTTTAAAAAGTGCCCAACCTAAAATTATGTCTCTTCCTCAAGAAAGTTAGCTTCAAGAGAGCAGAAGCTGGCTGCCCATTTTCTGCTGTATCTTCAGGGTCCAAAGCAGTGCCTGGCATACAGTGGGTTCTCAATAAGCATTGATGATGGAGCTTGGCCCATAAGGGGATTCTAGCTAGGACTGTGAGGAAAAGATGTTGGTTCATTCACTCCTTTGTTCATTCATTCAGTCCAACAAGCATCTATTGAGGACCTGGCATGTCCCAGGGACTGTGGGCTGGTTACTGGGTAAACTTGCTCTAAAAGAATTTACAAATGGATAAAAACTCATTTAACTATAATGTAGTACAACCCCTTCATTAAGGAATAAGTTAATGAACACTGGATTTAAAATGTCTAATAAACAAGTTAGAGTCTTTCAAAATCTTTATTAATGTATAAAAATTCCCCTTCTAACTTACTCTATTTGCCGGCGTATAAGACGATTTTTTGGCCCTGAAAAATACCGTATTTGCTGGCGTATAAGAGACTGGGCGTATAAGACGACCCCCTAACATTTCCACTCAAAATACAGAGTTTGTTATATACTCGCCGTATAAGACTACCCCCCACTTGGAGGCATATTTTTCAGGGCCAAAAAATCGTCTTATACACCGGCAAATACGGTAAGTGCTATAATCAGGGAGACTGTGAGAACAGGCCTGTGTGGGCTGCTGTCTTGGCCTGACTTAGGCAGGGAAGATGAGGGGTGACCCTCCAGGAGGCCATCACCAACCCAGTGCCATCTCTGAAAACAGCAGATCTTTATCCTTGAAAATGAAAATGGTTTGGTTTTAAAAATATGTTTTTTGTTTCTAATGAGTCCAAAGCTTGGCTTAATTTAAAGGTGCACACATTCCCCCTTGCTGATGGAAAACAAAAGTTTCATGCCCGTGCGTGAAGAGCTATTTCATTTTAGAGTCTCAATTCTCCATTCATAATATACAACCTGACCACCATTTGGCAAAAACAAACAAACAAACAAACAAACAAACAAACAAACAAATAAATAAATATTTTAAGGCCAGGAGAGACCATAGGTTACTGTGTTGCATGCTCTTTCAGAATAAGCACTTTCTCTGAAGTAGATGCATCACAACAACCCACAGTCTCTTTGTGGCCTACTATCCATCAAAGTTGTCTAAGCTGTCACAGCATCACAGTAGACCTCTGGAGGGGAATCGCCTTATGACCTGCCCAGTCTCTGCCTTTTGTAGAGGATGCTATGAATGTCCAGTGAGCCAAAGTTCCTTACCAGGGGTCATGCAGTTAAGTGATGGGAGTTTAGACATTTTTCTAACTTTCCAGTCCAATGTTTCCCCAAATGTGGTCTGTTGTCACTTGAATCATAATTGCTAGGGTTGTTCAGTAAAAGGTGATTTCTGGTCCTCAGGGAAATTAGAATAGCTCGGAGTTCAGCTCAGAAATTTGTGTGTTAATTTGCTGAGCTTACATTAAGTAGACTGCTTGCACAGAGTGGCCTGCCTTCCTGTTGTGCTCCAAGGAGTCAGTTGACTGTATCCCATTTAAAGAGGTGATTTGGTGGGTCCCGGTGGCTCAGTGATTAAGCATTGACTTATCAACCAGGAGGCCACAGTTTGATTGCTGTCAAGGCACATGCCTGGGTTGTGGGCTCAATCCCAAGTGTGGGGCATGCAGGAGGCAGTTGATCAATGGTTTTCTCTCGTCACTGATATTTCTATCTCTCTCCCTCTCCCTTCTCCTCTGAA
Organism: Vespertilio murinus; assembly: GCA_963924515.1. NCBI lineage: Eukaryota > Metazoa > Chordata > Mammalia > Chiroptera > Vespertilionidae > Vespertilio > Vespertilio murinus. Next base: position 161,676,638 of record OZ004704.1, on the reverse strand, counting down.
TATATATATATATATATATATATATATATATATATATGCTTTATATGATTATAAATGTTATGGTAGTTTAAATGGCAAAATCCCTAATTTAGAGAGAGATTATTTTCCCATAGTGTAGCAGTAGAAAAATTTTCATTTGAAGGTTGTTGGACCAGTGGACAGATTGGGAATTATTGATCAAGTCTAAGCAGATAATTGTGATTCTTTAAAATTTTGAATTGAGTCTAATAGAGCTTGAGCTGACATTTAATGTATTTACTTCCATTTGTGTTATCATAAAACATTCGCTGAATGGATGTTGAGGGCAATAATAAAGGGGTTACCTGTTTTGTGGAAGGGACTGGGCAGAGGGTAAATGAGGGGGAAATGAAACTTTATAGTAAATATTTTCTATGCCTCTTGAGTTTTGACCTCTCTGAATGTATTGCCTATTACAAATTTTATAATCATATAAAAGTATAAAGTGTTGACATTCACCATCAGACCTTTGCAGGTGATAGCTCTGACTGCCCAGGCGACATGAACACATATTCTGCAATCTTGATCTCCCTGGAGCAGAAGGTAATGCACATTTCTGAAGGTCAAGGCCAGGAAGGGAAAGACTGCAGATTCAGCTGGTTTTAAGGAAATCACTAATTAGCTTGAAAAGATAAGTTGCTATGATTGTCCACGTATACCCACGGTCTGACAGCTCCACCCAGCATCGCAATCAGCACTGGGAATTATGGTGACCTTGGGAAAATTACTCAATGCTCTTGAAACTTAATTTTCCAATATGTAATGATAACAATGATGAAAATTAATGCTTTTCAATTTTCTGACTGTTTCTGAAACCATTACTCTTCAAAAACAGTTCTGGGGGCAGATAATATGGTGCCATCTCTAGTCTTCAGATGAGGAAATTTTGGCCCAGAGAGGTTAGGTGGATTAGGGTCACACAAGGGTGGGACATCTAACTTCAACTACTGGTTTTTTGTTTGTTTTTTAATGTGACACGAGGTGCCATGAATTAGACAATTTCCAAGGCCCTTTCCAGCATTAAAGTCTTTGAGAATACGAGCTACTCAAGACTCAGGCAACTTTCGTTGAAATCTTTCAGAGAAATCTAAAAGAAATTGAAATGAAGAGCCCTCAGTTTTAGGAGCCTGCATGAAAAAGACACAAGGAATACTTACAAATCCAGTGCATACCAAGTGAAAATTACACTTATACACATTCTCTTATCACATAGCACCGTCGGTGCACCTGACCACCAAGAGGGTGGGGAATTCTGGTTCCCAGGAAATAAAGCCTGACTGACTCTCAGCCTCTCCATTAGTAATAGTAACAAACAGGGACTGCTCTCTGAGCACTCCCTGAAAAAAAGTGTTGGTTATATATTATCTCATTTAATCCTTAGAAAAACATTATTTGCTTTTACAGATATGGAAACCAAGAGTTAGAGATCAAGTGATTTCAATTATAAGTGGCAAGGCAGGTCGCTACCCAGGATCCTCTATTGGTTTCAGGTGTGTGAGCTTCCTTCATGGCTGTGCCATCTTCATGTTTGAGGACGCATGTCGGATGGTTTCAGAGAAGGATAGGCTGTAGAGAAAACTTAGCCAACCCCTGTCAACATACAGGCATGTTTGGTTTCATACCAAAACAATTTAAGTCACCTGTGTGATCCCCAGTAGAAAAGGGCCCAGGAGTTCCACATTCTTGCCTCAAAACTCTTTGTCATGTGAGACTGGCCTCTCCTGTGCGGTATATGTCACCTCATTTTGCTTCCTCTATAAGAAGTAGAAATTGATCGACTTATCTTACAGATTATGGCTGACGGAAGGCCAATGATGGGCTTACTAACCAATTCGCCAGGCTTTGTCTCCACAACAAGAAGGTTTTGTGGACCATATACTTTCAGTCTTTCTTTTAATCATGTTTTGCTCATCCTTTTTCCTGCGGTCAGATGTGACCACTCTCCTCTGTCGCAGGCCATCCTCTCTTTCAACGCCTTGCCTGCGGCCAGAGTGGATCCGCGCAGAGTCAGCATTTACCCAGCCGTTCTGGGAAGCGAGGGGAATTTCCATCGTTTTCTTAGTTCACATGGACACAGCAAGGCTCATAGCTTGCCCGGATTGGCAGAGAGTTTTTGACGATTGTAAAAACTGCTTTGCTCAGGACCCTGGCTCCTCGCAGAGGCCTGCCTGCCTCTCCTTGGTCTGTGTCCTCAGCAGGCCTTTTCCTCGAGTCAGACTCCTCTAATGAGAGCGTTCTTGGGTTTCATTCTGGGGGGAACCCAGCCTCTACCCGCCAGACTTCCTGGAGAGCTCTCGGCTGCTGCCGAAAGGGCCTGGAGCCTTGAGGATTGGATCAGGCTCCCTTTCGAAAAGGGGGGGGGGGGTCTCAAAATTCCGTACACATAATATATTTGTGGCTACAATTTGTTAAGAAAGGAACGAGGCTGGTCCAGCCAATAAATTGTCAAAGGAACACATACCTTAGATAAAGAAAACGATTCTCAGTCCACAGTCCTCTTACTCCCTTTCCTAGGGCTCAGCCTTCAGGGTTTCCAGTGACTTCACGTAAAGCTCATTTCTAAGCAGACCTCCGGTGTCTGCTCTTTCCATTCTCCAAACTCTTTGGGGCCCATGTTGTGTGAGGACAGGCCTCTTCATTCACCTGCCTCTTTGTCTGAACGTCAGGTAATCAACACCATCAACACTCTTTGTTCCCAGTATAGGTTCACAGAGCTCGGAAACAGCATTCCTTATGGGAAACCAGGTAAGTGGGGTTTCTCGGCAGGGATGTGTGCGTGGATGTCCATGCAGTGCTCCCCACCTCACTGGGGAGGCGCTGACCAGAAAGTTAGAGCTCTGAGAGTGCGCATAGCTGCTCCCTTCAAAAATTGTTGTGGCTTTGTAAAAATTAGCTATCAGAAAAACAGAGCTGGCCATAATACCCCACAGGCTTTGAACTTCGAAAAACACATTTCGTATCTATTCCAGCATAATCTTCGCTCTAAATCTGATCCCTCTGCTATTCATACATGTCTGGTTTTGTATTAGGATATATTGTAGCCAGATATTTGGCTAATTTATATGATTTTTTTGACTTTTCATAATTCTCCCCAATTTCGTAGGTATAGAATTTCCAAAGCTGGCTGTCAATGTGCCCAAATTGCCTTATGCTTTGCTTGACTGGGTTATAAGATGACTTAGATAATTTATGCTTCCCTTCACCATACTTGAGGGAGTACTTGCTTAGAAAGGGTTTACATCTTGGCTTGAAATAGGTTGAATAATTTAAATACTCCCTCCTGGAATTAGCAAGGCAGCAAGAAAAACTAAGCCTCATGGTAATAATGTGGGAATGATGTTTATAATGATATTCAAGTATTTATGATTCTTTATATCCTAAATTACAGTATTGAGATAAACTGGGGAGAGGTAGTCTGGAGTGGGAACCAGTTTAAAAAACACACACAAAGGTATATACATAGAAATATGGAAAATCTGTTACAGAATCAAAGATTGAGCATTTTAGATGAAGCAAAGAGAATTCAAATAGGAAGGCTGGAAACGGTATTGGATGGTAGTTGGCCTCGCTGAGAGGACTTGGTCTGCTAATTATTATTTATGCCAAGTTTGCTTAAGAGTTCTTCTCTTTACAGGAAGACACATTTGATTGGGGTCCTGGAGGGGAAGTCTAACTTGACTTAGTCACTAAAACAGAAGCCTAGTATTCAGACCTCAAAGTCTTAACCTTGACAAAATCATCTCCTGGTGGTGGCTTCATTATATTTTTGTCATAGTGTTTAAAGTTTTTGGTGTGTTTTTTTTTAAAGTGAGAATCTTGCAAATGCGGACGTATCCAGTGGTGGCCAATGTCACAGGGGCCCTCCACAAGCAGCTAAGCGGGCTGCGAGTAGCCTCAGCGGAGGAAAATGCTGGAAAGGAAACCCAGTCCGCTAGTACCTTTCCTTCACCCTTCACCTAATCCTCTTCCCCTCCCTTCCCCAACCTGGACCCATCTTGCCTAGCCTTTTCAATGAATACTTGGCTTGAACTTAGTTCACTCAACTTTGTCGCTGACACGCCCGTGGTACTGACGGAATCCTGGCTTGAACGGAGCTTGCTCAGCTGTGCTTCAGACAAATCCTTCTGGCTGACCTGGTTTAAACCTGGCTCTCTTGACATCATCACTGGCATGTTTCAAGGTGAAAAAGGACTCCGCTGCCCCTTTGATTGCTCCCCTAGAGGGGAAGCCAGTTGCCACTTGGCACCAGAGCTTATCAGGCCCTCATCCAGAGCGGTAACATGATTTAGTGCTGGAGCAGGAGGCAGGAAACTCGAGTTCTAGTGCTGGCTGTGCTTTTCAGCAGCCGTGTGATCCTGGGCAAATCATTTCCCTGCCCTGGCCTCAGTGTTTTCACCTGTAAAGACAAGTTAGGCCCTTTCTGATCCTGAACATCAGGAATTCACGTGATGTTAGCAGACGCTTGAGTGGATAGAGAGCTTGGTTCCACGAGCTAATCGTTTTTTCTTGCCGCACTGAATCATTCCACATAGACACATGGACCCTCTCCATTGTGACTCTGTAGTGTGCACTCCACCCACCTCTTCATCTTTGTCTTAGGAACCGCAAAGCCCTTCCTTCTGCTACAAAGAAGGCCATTCGAAAAGTTGGTTAGTTGGGGAAGGCTATTCTGCATATTAATTTTCTCTCTTGAATGTTTCACATTATTTTAAGAAGCCTTTACTTAAGTTAAATCACTCTGTTATTAGCCCCTTTCAGGTGATGATTTCGAAAATATCACTAATAATAGTTATGCACTTGGGACACTTCCAGGTATTTTACATGGGGTGGGGGGGTATTGGCAAAAGTAGGCTTACAGTTGTGAGTCACAAAACAAGTTTTTTTTGTATTATTATTTCTTAATTATTGTATTGTTTTCCGTACCACCAACTGTAAATCTACTTTTGACCACCCCTGTATAATATTCACCTAAGCCTTAATAAGCCTATCCAGGACGTATCATCTCCATTTGATACATGAGGGAATTGAGTCTCTCTGAGGCCACTCAGAGCACAGAACTGATGCAGGCTGAGATTCAGATCAAAGTTATCTGTCCATAGCCTGAGCTCAACCACTCGCTTTGCTATGAGAAGTACCTGCCAGCGACATAAGAAAAATCTAGTGTTTTGTGCAAGAGATCTCAGGGAACCCCTCTTGTTAAGGTCTCTAAGAAAATAATCTCTAACTGCATTTCAGATGCTTGGAATTTATGCTTTGCTGAGCGGTTTTCCACTTAATTTTAAATCCATGGGTATTTCAAGGGGAATTTAACCCATATGTTTCTGATTCATTTGTACTTAACTCATCAAAGAGGATTGTTTTGTACACTTTAGATTCTTCTCACCAGCACTCTTGAGCTCATATTTGACTGGCATGGGCTGGATTTCCAGTCTGCCAGGGTTGAAGCTTGATTTTAAATCTTCTTTCCAACCACTATTTCATGGTGGTTTCATCGTGTGAGTTGATGGAAATTGAAGGTGAATCCTTAAGACTCTTCCACCACTCACCAAAATTCCACTGATATAAAAAGAGAGCCACTAACCTTTAAAAATCTGTTTTGCTCACCTACAGTCTTACCTCATGTAGCTTTTGACCCCTGTATGGATATGTTCTATGAGGGGGGGGAAATGAACTTCATAGATGCACAGCATTTTCCCCTGGAATGGAATAGAGCAAAATTTTCTTTCAGAGATAAGGGGTTTATGGAGCTTAGGTATGTTATTAGTACCTTAGAAAAGCCTATTAGCTTAGAATTCTATTTGGGTGATTCTTGAGTTGTAAAGCTATAGAAAGTTTTCTTCAGAGACCACCATTGGAAATGCAGAAGGCCAAGCCTGCTCATGATCTCAGCATGTAGATGGGTTGGGTACATTCAGTTCTGACAACCTGCTGAGTTGGAGAATGAATTAACTTTACATGAGTTCATCTAAGGAATGTGTATAGTTGTTGGTAGTTGTGCATGGCCCAAAGGGAAGCAAGAACAATTTTTGTTCCCAGTTAACAGTTTGGTTCTATGAACATATATGTAGAGTGTCTTCTGTCCCTGGCATTTGGAGATAGAGGATGAGAGATCTGAGAAAAACAAGAGACTGAAAATTTACCATTTGGTAAGTGTTGTGATGTGTACACTTTTAAATGTACCATAAAGCCAAATGGCGTGAGTACCATGTAGAAAAACTACAGGCAATGCACCATGGGAGCTAAGAAGATGATGATGTTTATTTTGGTTGATGAAGTTGGGCAGGCTTTCTTCAAAATGAGATGTTTAAGTTTGGGCTTGAGGGGTGAGTAAGCTTTTGAAGGGGGAACGGTATTCTGGGATGAGACAACCAGACATGTTCTCGGATAATAGAGACAGTCTCAAGTAGTTATCCCAGCTTCCTGCCCTGAGGTAGACGTGGGCTGAGGTGAGTCTGCAGAGGAGGATCAGAATCTTAGACGCTCATTCTGGGCTCGCAGGAGTTGCGCACACCTCTGAGTAATGAGCAGCCGGGATTAGTCTGACAGCCTTTAACTGGGCACAGGTTTGCAGTGCAGGGAATGTTTTTTTAGTCTTGGATCAAAGAGAGGATACTGGAAAGAGGCCTGGAAAGGAACAAGATGTGAAGGAGCAGGGCATGAAATTTACATAAAAATTAATGTATGAATTGGGAGGGGGGCATATGTAATACTTTCAACAATAAAGAGTTTTAAAAAGAACTGCCCTAACCTGTTTGGCTCAGTGGATAGAGCATCAGCCTGTGGACTGAAGGGTCCCAGGTTCGATTCCAGTTAAGGGCATGTACCTTGGTTATGGGCACATCCCCAGTATATGCAGGAGGCAGCTGATCGATGTTACTCTCTCATCGATGTTTCTAACTATCCCTCTCCCTACTTCTCTGTAAAAAATCAATAAAATATATTTAAAAAAAATAAAAAAGAAATAACAGAGAAAGCAAAATAAAATTAACATAAACACCATAAATGTATAGGTGAAATAGACAATACATTATACATGGCTTTGTACTTGAATAGTGTATAAATGCTGGTCAGTTCTATTTGATGTAGAAGAAACCAATTAACTGATGCATCCTATGTGAAAAGCTCTCTTCACAGTATCATTTTCATAGCATAAAAAGAGCTACTATTAGACCCAAGATTAAACATTTTACATACTTTACCTCATATTTTTCTTATGAACACCCTGTCTTATTATACCCTTTATAATTAAGAAAACTGGGACCAGAGAGTAAATAATTTGCCCATAATCATATAGTTGTATAAGGTACTTACATCTTAGTTTACAGAGACAATGTGTATATATGGATGTGGCTTAGTCCTTTCTATTCAGAATACGTTTTCATTGCAATGTATGGCATATAAAGGATATATGTCACATATGTATGACTTATGAAGCTAATAAAAGCATATACACTGCCTAACATAAGCTCTAGAACAATGCCAAAACCTATTTAGGCTTTCCCATCCTCTTTCCTGCTCCATTCTGCAGAGGTAGCTACCTCTGTTGTCAATTTTTAATACACATATTTTTCAACTGACACCAACATTGCTTCTGTGTTATCATGGTTTAGGACGAATATATTTATAAAAACAAAATTAAGATAATTTGCATTTCATGCAAACATTTCAGTGTTACACCGATAGTCTGAAGGTAGCTCAAGATGTAGGAGTCTGAGAAGTAGGACTCTGACACTGATACAAATACCAATTTAATCACGGGAGCTGTGATTTAATCCTGAGGGACAGGAAGAGCAAAGAACTAAGAGGCTATATGCAGTAACAGGCAGGACCCGATTCTAGATTTGAGAGATCTAAGTTCTAATTCCACCTGCCATTAATTTGTTTTGTGACACTGAGAAAATTACTTCGCTTCTCTGAGTTTTAACTTACCCTTGTATAAATTATATGATCTCTTTGAGAAAGGCAAAGTTGTACAGTGGGAAAAGCACTGATTTTTAGAATCAGAAACACCAAAATTAGAATTTGCATGGTGCCACTTAATCTTTGCATAGCCTTAGGCCAGTGTCTTAAATTTATTTTCAGCCTCAGTTCCCCATTCTGTAAAATGGAGAGAAAATACTCCTCAGAGAATTGTTATGTGAACCAGGTGAGAAACGATGTAAAAGTAGCCAGTACAATGTATTTCTTTTCCTTCTTCTATAAGGTTCTTTCCAATAAAATGAGAGATTCCAATGTTCATCTTATGCATAGATTTTTGAAGCACACGAGCTCATAATTATGGAATTTCCTGTATTAGCAGGCTAAACATTTCTCTCAAATCAGACTTGTCATCGAAGACTTTCCAAGGTCTGGGTGAATCTTTTCAAATTAACAACAGCATCTGAGATTTTTTAAAAATTACACAAAAACCAGTACCTCTCATACTCACAAGCATGAGGGGAAAGGAGTGGGAAAAAAAGTGAAATAAAAGTTCATTTACCACCCCTTTTCTCCCCCTTCTCTGAGCCAAAACAATAGAATATAAAGCTAAGACTTGGTATTTATTGGTTGTGTAGACCATGTGTTTGCATGAAATATCACTACTGTTGCCATATTTAAAGATTGAATAGTTTCCCATGTCGATTTGAATGCAGTAATTACCTTTCAATGACCTTCCAGTCTCTCCCTACCCATAAACCTCCTTGGCATTTACATAGTTCCTTGATTTCTTCTCAGTACATTCTTATTGATGTATAGTTTGAAATTGCCACTGTTTGGGAATAACTCCAAAATTCCATTAGTTCCAGATGTTCACTGTATTTGTTTATATTTTATTATTGTTATGGTTACAAATCAAATACATATAACCTTTGGGAATCTAGGGAAGAGGATAGTGGTCTTTGTTTTCAGTTAAGGGTAGTATATGGGGCACATCCCATTAAAAAATATCTCTAGCCGAAACTGGTTTGGCTCAGTGAATAGAGCGTCGGCTTTTGGACTGACAGGTCCCAGGTTCGATTCGGGTAAAGGGCATGTACCTTGGCTGCAGATACATCCCCAGTAGGGGGTGTGCAAGAGGCAGCTGATCGATGATTCTCTCTCATCGATGTTTATAACTCTCTATCCCTCTCTCTTCCTCTCTGTAAAAGATCAATAAAATATATTTTTAAAAATATATCTAATGTTTAGAAAGTTGAATAGGTAAACATGGTATTTAGAGGTGCCAGTAAGCTTATTTTAAAAAATGGAAGGCATTTTACAAATGAAAGCTGGCATAACTCGTGATGGCGATGTGCATTTGGCCATTTCCATGCTGATTAATTAAAAAATGTGTGTACATCAGAGAGCAGAGTATTAAGGCCGATTAGCAGAGTCTATTTATGTCCAACATTAGGCACCTTATCCAGTTGCCAGGAAGGAAAAATAGGTTGATTTTTAGAATATGAGTTCATAAAAGAATGGTATCTGGGATTCTCTTTTGAAGTTAGGTGTTTATTTATGCACTTGACCAGTTTTGCCCAATAATTTTACTGGCAGTCTTTAACGTACATGCTATGTATAAATTTCCAAAATGAAATATTTCATTCTTGGGTCATTCATTCGTATATGTCAAATGACTACAATATCCATGCACTTGGTGTGTCAGTTAGGAATCAGTTTAGATGAAGTAATGGGAAGCCCAGCCACAGTGCTATAAGCAAGTGGGGGTTACATTTTATGTCACAAGTGAATTTGGAGATATAAAAAATGTGATCAAGGATGATGGCTCTTCGTTCTTTCTGTTTCACCATCCATCCTTAGTGCATGGATTTTTGTCCCCACAATTGCAGTTTGGAGGATGGACTTCCAGGGATCACATTTTCTAGAAGGGATGAAGGACAAGGGGTAATCCAGATGAGCGTGTCTTATTATATCAGAAAATTAAAAGCTTTCCTTGACTATCCATCCTGCAGGCTTCCATGTGCATCTTTTTTACCAGATGTAGGCCATGTCCACTCCTAGCTGAAGTAGCTAAGAAGAAAGAGATTACGGAGATGGTAGAACTTTCTCAGAGCAAGGGCTTCATGTATCCAGGCTTGGACTTGACCTGCATGTTGAGCTTTACTTTTGCTCTATTTTTAAAATCTCAACTATTGTTCACAAGACAGGGCAACCAACAGAGTAGAGATGACTTAGATAAAATCTATCAGCATTACAAACAGATTAAAAGATGTGTGTCCAGTAGACTATGGATCAATGACATCATCTATTTTTAAGAATTGCAGAATATGTAAGTTATCTTTAGCTCTGGTATGTGTGGGAGGAAGAGAAAATAGAAGAACTAGTGACCCTGCTAGGTTTTTCATATACATGATTTTGTTTACTATTCATGCAACCCCAGGAGGTAGAGGAAACTGACTCAGAGGGTAACAGTTCATTGTCTTGTTGATAACCAGAGTTTGAGGATTCAATTAAAGTATGGTAGATTCAAGGAATAACAACAGTTAATTATGGAGTGGGCAAAGTGAGCGAATAGTGCAAAAGATGATGGATTTAGACTAAATGCAGATTTAAACTAACTTGTTTTCATCATTCATTCATAAATACTTATTTGCTTATTATGGGCTCACAGACTATTCTAGTCCCTGGTGATACAGAGTTTAATGGGATAAAATATTTATCCTTAAGACTCACAGTTTGATAAAAGACAATTATATAAATCAGTGATTAAAGATAATTATATAATAAATCAGTGATTACCATTGAGCTTAACTACTAACACAGAGGAAGAGTAAAGTGGTGAGGGAAGACTTCCAGAGGAAGAATTTGCTGGGCCTATAGACTGGTAACAGCTCTGTGAGTTGAGGAACTACATACAGTTCATTCAGTGTTGCTGCATAAGGGAGTGGCAAAAGATGAAGCTGGATGACCCTAATTTAGGTTCTAACTTAAGTATCACCTTCAGGGTCAGCAGAAATGGGGCTCCACAATAAAGCAGGGACATTTGAGTTGCAGAGGAGGGGCAGGTTAAGAAGCTGTTGGGGTGGTAAATTTCACAGGGTTTGCAGTGATGGGGTGTAAGGGCTTCTGTGATACACCCAACCAAGTTTGCAGACTTGATGTGGGCTATGATGATGCCCTTCAACAAAGTAAGAAGAGTGGGAGGAGCCAGCGGAGGAGGAAAACAAGCTGAGACATCTTTCTGCGCACACACCTTAGATGATGAAAACAACCCTTCCTCCCTAATCTGGCTGCTGCTGTTCTGGCTCAGGCCACCAGGGCACCTGAGTGGCTCATGGTTTGGCCACTTAAAGTCCATCAGACAGGTGCAGTGTCTGACTCAAGATGCACAGCAAATAAGTTGCTGAGCTGAGACTGGGAAGCAGCCCCCTTGACGTTTTAGGCCTTCTGCCTTTCAGTTCTGCCATTGTGTGTAGTCTACCTACATAGGGCAGGCATACAGCAGTATATGCCTGCTGATGTAGAACTTTGTGTGTTACTGGGAGTTAGCCACTGATTGATATATGTCTGTGATAATTTTCCTGCAAGTTTATCTATTTAGTTGAGTTGCAACTAAAAGGATAGCTTGCTGCAGTGGATTTTGTTTGGGATTGTGCTACTATTTGGGAGGGGTTTTATATTTTCACTTTTCTTTGAGGATGAAACAGTACACATTTCATAAAACTCTTTGTGCTAAATATGGACGATTATGTAAGTAGTGCCACATTCTTCTCAGTGACTTGTTACATAGTACAGGGGCTTGGTACCTTTGTTGAGCAATGGGTAATTTTAAAATCTGATGAAAGCTGTGGACTCTCTTCCTCCAAAAAGGCACAAATGCGTACCCATGTTGGGTCAGATCCATCCAGATGGTTGCAAATAAGAGAACCAGCTTTTGCAGGAAGGAAGTTTGGTTGTGAGGAGCCTGGGTTATGCCAGGAATCCCAGGGCAGTGGTGCACTATGACTTGATTGAGGGCTGGAGGCAGGAACCAAGTGCTCTCCCAGCCTCTCCCTGGAGCCACAGGCTCTCTGTCCTCCCTGTAGACGTTGTTCCTACTCTGTGTAAATGGCTTGCTCTGTGCTTCCTCTCCTACATACTGGCCCGCAGCTCCAGAGATAACATCATCCGAGGTTCCGGACAGATTAAAACCAGTGTTTCTCAATCCCAGTTCCAAATTTCTGGAAGAGAGCATGTGATTGCTGCATGTGGTTCTGGTACTCAGATGCCAGGCCCCCTTGACTGTGTCCAGGTCTGTCACACTGGTGCATGTGACACATGCACCATGTCAGGGCACTTCTGGATGCCCTGAGTTCCAACTGTGGTCTTCAAGTTAAGAACCCCGGACTAGAGAAATTTGAATGCTGATGGCCCAGCAGCACTACCTTTTAGCCATAAAACTTGCAGAAAATGGAACATACGTTTGAGTAGAAGGTATTTGCACAAGTGCAGAGCCTATGAGCACTTGCTCTGTGCAGAGTTGCGAAGTTTGAATATCCGTAGTGAAATCCCAGGATGGTGAATATGATGTAGATTGAATTATAACTCTTTCCAAGGTCGTTGATATTATAGTCCTAACTTTTACCCTTAAAGGTTTGGAAATTCAATTTTAATTATTGTTAACATGCCTCATAAATATCCAGGGGAATACAATATAGACCTGTTCATACATCCAGAGAGCCAGAATCTGGCTTGAGTTGTTTTTTCTTCCACAGTTGGAGAAAATTGTGGTGTTCGGCTTGCCTCTTGGGGCATGTTAAACCACTTTTAATGCTGTCTCTTATTATTTTCTAACCATATGCACTTTCCGCACATATCTAACTAGCTGCCTCAGATGAAACCCCAGTGTCTGGCCAAGCTGGTGTAAATCTTCAGTAAGTGGTAAGAGGGAACAGAGTAGCACAGTGCCTCTAATGTTCAGACAGTGCACGATTTAATAGTTAGACCTCGTTGTCTCAGGAGCAACTTCAGATTTTTTTTCCAGTCCTATAGAATGGAAATTTCTGAGCTGCACTCCCTTCTCCCACTGGCTGCACCAGGCAACACTTCATTGAAAATAGATTGGCCTGTGTGCCTGGATAGTGTGGTGTTGCTCTTTAGCTCTTCAGATCATTAACCTGCGATGTGTGGGACATCATTATTACTTCTAAAGAGCATAGCACACATCTATCCAATTGCTATTCTATGCTGTACATCAGTAGTCACCTAAAAAGCATAAATGTACCAGAATATCAAAACCTTTATGTTATAGAAAAGCTTCCAAAAAACCACCGTGCTTAACATGGTTTCAGTTAGTGGGCATCTTCTCAGTCCACATGGTAGGGTCCCAAAGATGGATGACTATAAAATAACAGCAAAAATGCAGTTTTGAGTTTCTAAACGCAGCTTTGCCTTTGGGCTGAAAAAAATCAGCCTTCTGTCATATTTTGGTATATGAGCATGCATAGATTTTTTTTAAAAAAAATCAAGAATCTTATTTAGTTGCTCAATTAAACCTACATGATAGGTCTTTGGTACTGCTGCTTCTCCCATCCCCTAGTGTCCATGCCTGTCTTCTGCATGGTTCACGCATGTGTTCTGAGTAATGCTGTACTTTCTTCTTACTTGTCTGTCTTCAGTTGAGTTCAGTGCCAAACCCCGAGCTGGAAACAGTCTCAGGAATCTTTCTTTCATCAAGATATTTTCTTCCAAAGAAAAATTCTGAGAATGGGAGGGTCACCTTGAGAACTGTTTGATGATATATTAGCATAGTTCAGTAGTGCATGTCTGTGTGTATACTTAGTTCAATGGTATATCTGTATGTGTACATGAGTATGTGTGTACTTGTGGTGTGTGTGTGTGTGTGTGTGTGTGTGAGAGAGAGAGAGAGAGAGAGAGAGAGAGAGAGAGAGGAGCAACCTATTATCATATACCCATAAGCAAATAAATGTTTGGTAAAAAGCCAAATCTAGACAAAACACTTCCCAACCAATGTGTGTGAAGGCTCTCAGTGTTGTTTTTCTGCCTTGATATTACAGAAAGACCATATTTATAGGAGGCATGGCTTAATTGTGGTTAAATGGCTGAACCTTTGTCCTTGCTTTAAGTTTCCCACCCGATCTCTGAAAATTGATAGTATCACTGGAACATGACATGTACCTATGTCCTGTCACGTGAGCTTAGCTGACAGGTGGTCATAGGCTCCCCTGCTCTGTCAGTTCAGAGGTGCAGAGCGCAGCCGCTCTGGGAGAACTCCCGCCCGTCACACTAGGACTCCATCACTTAGTGTTGGTCTGAGTCATGTGTGCTTAACACTCAGGTTTCTGTGAGAACCGGCCAAATGTGTTTGAAGTAAGAATTTCAACCATGAAGTTTATGGGTAAATATCTGACTGTCATACAACTAAGTGCTTTCTCACAAAGAGGAAGGGAAGGGCAAGAAATTTAGTGAAAAAGCTAAAATACACAGACTAAGGTTCTGCTTTCTTTTGGTAGCCTCTATATTTACAGAGGCTAATATTGTTTTGTGCAGGGCCAGACTCATCAAATTCAAATCACTTGTCCTATCCGAGGTATTTGATTGTAAAAGTGTGAGCTTTCACACCGAAATTGGTAGGTAGAGCCTCATCTTCCCACAGGTTCTCCATTTCAGTGAGTGGCTGGCCGCATGCCCAGCTACCAAAGCCAGACACCTAGGAGTCATTCCTGTCTCTTGTTTCCCTCGCTCACATCCAATCCATCTTTAAGTGCTCTTGGTTCTACCCTCCAAGGACATCCCACCTGCCACCTGCTCTGCATTTCTGTGCCACCACTTTTACCTAGTCAACACCATCTGTCACCTCAGACCCTTCAGTAGCCTCTGCGAGCCTTCCCATTTCCATCCTTGAACCCTCCCAGCCCCATTTAAAAAAAAAATAACACATCGTGTTTTCTGCGGCTTCCTGTTGCACTTAGAGCCAAATCCAAACTCCTACCGTAGCCTGGAATGTGCTGTGTACTCCAGTCCAGGCCGAACGTTCCCACCTCACAGAGTGCCCCTTCGCCTTTCCTCTCTGAGCTCTGGTCACAGCGGCCTCCTCTTGTTACTAGAGAAGCCAGACCGTGTAGGAGCTCAGAGCCACTGTTCCTGTGAACACATCGCCGGTAGGGGGTGTGCAAGAGGCAGCTGGTCAATGTTTCTCTCTCATCGACATTTCTAGCTCTATATCTCTCTCCCTTCCTCTCTGTAAAAAAATCAATAAAAAATATTTTTTTAAAAGATATATAAGTTGATCTAATATTATTGATCATAAGACCTGTTACTCTTCTGTCATTAACCTGGCTTTTGGATTGTAGAGAATCTTCGATACTTGGTGGTGTTGAAGAAAATATAAAAGAACAAATAGCTCAAATGGTTATATGATACTGTTGTTGTTTTTTTCTTCTTGCTGTTCAATAGCTGATGCCCTTCAGTGAAACTGTAGTTTGGTTTTACAGGGCGCCCACACAAGCCATTTAAAAAGTGAATAAATAGGAGCCAGCTGGTTCTTTAGCATGGAATTTGCAAACCATTAACAATGAAGACACTCGCTATCATTTTATTATCTTGATGGTAAACATATCACCGAAACCAGAATTTGACTTCTGTTCACCTTCCACTCATTCTGCCCCGCACCCCCACCCCAGTAAAGGTAGCTGAGAGATAACTTTGGGGGGAAATAAAAATCAGTAATGACTTATAGGATATCCAGTGAGGGAATAAGTAATGTCAGGTAAATGATTATTCGGAAATGAGATATCCTCTTTCCTGGACAAGATTGCTTACTGCTTTCTTCAGCATGCAACAGAATAAAATGTGGTAATAATTTTCTGGAGTTGAATTGCTGCCACACATAATTGGGTCCCACAGAACTATGGCCTGGGTTTTGGTGAATAGTGTAATATGCATTTTTAACATTTATTTTTTAAATTTATCTTTATTGTTGAAAGTATTACAGCTATCTTCTTTCCCCCTCCATTTGTTGTCTTAAATAATATTTATGATAACATTTATAATGGTAATACTTTTCACTTAAGAATTAAAGAAGTTAATAGGTAAGATGTTAACATATAGTTAGTTTTATTTATGCTTTATTTCTAAAGTGCTTTAAAAACCATTCATTATAATTAAGCTGTGCTTTAAATACAGTTGCATAAAGATAAATATTTTGTATATTATGGTTTAGTAAAGCTTTACAAAGGTTCATGTTCTTTAAATAACATTATGTAGACTATAGACCGTGCTCAATAGGTAACTTGCATGTACTATTTTATAGAAATGTATGGATTGGAAAGTATATTAAAAATTTATTGTCATTAAAAGAAACACATAACTTGAATGAAATGGGAGAGGCAATATTGCCTAGTAAAAGTAGCCCAGAAAGGAATTCCTACTCCCCCCAAATTTTTATTCTGAAAAATTTAAAACATACATTAAAGATGAAATAAAAATATGCCTATATACCTTCCATCTACATTAAATATTTGTTAATTTTTTCCATTTTTATACCCAAATACTCTCTATATCTATATATGTATATATGTATGTATGTATACGCATATATTTCTATAACATATGTATATAGTAGTATATGTATACATTATTATATAGTATACTAGGGGCCCAGTGCATGAATTCATGTACCTTGAAAGGACTGTGGGCGGCGAGGCTGTGGTGGGCACAGGGGCAGGTCTTGGCTCATCCTCCACGCACCCAACTGGCCCCTCCTGCTATGGCCCCTGGTCCTCTGTCTTCTGGCAGCCCCATTCCTGACTCCACCACTCCCATGCACTGTAGGTGCCAGTCCAGTTTCCACCTGCTGATGACATGGAATGATTGGGGCTGGCACCAACAGCAGGTGCGAGCAGCAGTTGCTGCCCCGATCACCCCTTAGGAGCAGGGAGAGGGGGAGAAGCCCTCAAGGGTGACCAGGCCGGCAGTGGTTGCTCATACCTGCTGATGGCACCGAGCAATCGGGACTGGCACTGGGTGCCAGCAGTGGGTGTGAGCAACAGCTCTGGCACCCACTGTGTGGGTGAGCGGGATTGGCGCCAGTAGTGGGTGCAAGCAGAGCCATTGCTGGAAGCAGGGGGGAGAGGGTTAGGTGTGAGCAGCAGCTGCTTCCCTAATCACCTCTCAGGATCAGGGGAAGGTGGAGAAGCCATGAAGGGTAATTGGGGCCAGCAGCTGCTGCTAGCACCTGCTGATGGAGCCGAGTGATCAGGACTGGTGCTGGGTGCCGGCAGCGGGTGCAAGTGCCGGGTGGACTGCAGTGTGCAGGAGCAAAGACTTTTTAGTAACCACCAGAGGCTCTCCCAGTGCCCAGTGCACTTGCTTTGATTAAGGTTTGACTATTTTGGGCATACCAGTAAACTTAAATAATACTTAATACTTTATATTTCATCAAATCTGGACCTGAGGACCTAAGTTTGATCATTCTGTTAGGACCCTAGTTGGTGAATGCCCCTGGAGTTCCATCCAGGCAGTAGCTCCAGCACTGGGCGGGGAAGCAGGAGGTATGGGTTTATGGTAGTGGAGTGATGTCATGTATATAAATATGCTTTCTAACACTGTGAATTCAGTTGACTATTAGGACAATGGAGTTGTGTGTATTAGCCTTCTTAAATGTTGTTTTGTTGTTTGGTTAGTGAGCTTGTGGGGAGAATAATTAATAAAGAACATAGTAAAGTATCTCATAATCAGTCAACACTAAAGAAATGAACACTATTTTGCTGTGATTGCAAGGGTAGTCCTGGTTGGGAAATACTGGATTGTGTTTAGTGCTGGTGATTCCAAGGTTAGAATCACATTGCTAGGGTTAAGACTTTTAGGTAAGCAGTCAGCTAGCTATCTTGCCAACACCTCCAATTAACAATGGAACATAAACACTTCTCAAAGTTTAAAAAAGGAACAGAGACACATTCAACTAAGACCCCTAGAAGGCAAAATCATTTTGGGGGCTCATGCAAAATATTGATGCCCTTATCCAGTGCCACATCTACTGTGTCAGATTCCATGGGGGAGGCCTGTGGGAGAGCAGGGGTGAGGCCCAGGCATTAGTCTTTTGCAGCACCTCCCCAGGGGATTTGTTTATGTCCTAAGGTTAAGAATGATTGGAGTCAGAAGAAATAGCAGTTTTGACACTGACTATCATCATGTAACTTCTTTGCCTTAATTTTCTTCAGACCAGCAGTTCTCTGTACTCTTCCCTGAGAAGGAGGTATTAAAATTCCATATATCAGGAACTTGGGCAAACTACTGTGCCCCAGGGCAACCTACCTGGAAGAAAGAAGCATGGCTGTGACCCTCTCTGTCATGAATAAACTGAAATCGCATCCTTTCTTTCGTTTGTAATCTTTATGGAAAGGATTTAAAATAATTGGAGCCTAGTGCCCATAATTATATCCTTGTGCCTTCCCTGCAGTTTGTGGTTTCGTGACTGGGCAGGAGTGACAAGAATTCACTGGACCACAGAATATTCTTTGTGAATGGTGCATTTGCTTCAGAGTGAAGTCTGAATGCAAATGAAGGTGACACGATGCTACGTGTCACAACGTTCTGAGCTGCAGAGCTGGGAAGGAGCTGAGGGTCGAGGCAGACACACGTTGGTTAGACCTCAAGCACCGAGGCCAAATCTGTTGGGACCGAGGAACAATCCTTGAGCCTCGCCACTCGGAATGGGAACATTTAGAGGCAGAATTTCCCATGAACTAGCTATCCTAGGGTAAGCCAGTTAAAAACAAGTAAAATTGCATTTTAATTTTGGAAAGGCTTGGCCGGTTGCCCCAGTTCATGGAGGTCTTATATGGAAGTGATTGTAGAGCAATTTGCAAACAGCCAGTCTTTTTAGTACTATATTTTAGTTGCATTAGGAGTAATGATTTACGTTGAAGGAATGAGTCAGACGTTACCCAAGCTTTGAATAAGACACATTCCCTGTCTATCTGGGAATATTTTATTTGAAAAAAAATTAAAAGTATGTAAATTTAGCCTATTATCATGTAAGTACCATGGGAATAATTGTACATAATTGGATTATTAGGAAGGAATTAGGAGTGTGGGCAGATTTTTTTTTCCTGTGGTTGGAGTATTGTACTAAAAGCAGCATAACTTTGGGAATTTAAATGAAGTGTCGGACATAAAGCACATGCTACCAAGTAGGAATGGCATTTGAAAACCACATTGATACAACAATGACCTTTCAAGAGATTTTTAGATCCAACTCCGTTTCATCCAGTTTATGCCTCTCCCTCTACAACCAGAAATTTTTATTGAAAATACGGCTCTATAAATACATTTATGTCCACTTACTAATCTGCATTGGCAAATGAGCTGGGTCTTTGTCCACAGTGATAAGGATCTAGAGTGGCAATGTGTTAAGTCCATAAATTTTGTTATACACACTTAAGCTATTTGCCAAATATTCAGAATATTTAATAAAGATTGCTCCCTATGGGCTCTAGCGATGACTAATGAATATTGTCAGAGTTAACAAGTGCCATTTCTATTCCATGCGTTCCATATTGAAATAAGAGCAAGATGTTGTTGACCCTGGAAAAGTCTTAAGGGTTATTTTTCTTTTTGTGAAGGCCTTCCAAGGAGGAATTCATGTCTGAAGTCATGAACTAGTGTTAGACAGGACTGAATCAGATTTTCCTAGCATTTTTGTTTGGTGCCCTGATTCTGCCATTGTCACTCACAAAACACAGTGTTCGCACCTACCCTGAATCTTTGCATATATAATTCCTTAGGGTGTCTTGGCAAAATGAAGATGGAAAACAAATCCAAGCAGTGTTGAAGAGGGGATCTTTAATTAAAATTCATGTTTCATTAAGTGTTTTAAAGATTGAAAATGGCATGCCAACAGGAATCTGTTTGATGAAAGCATTTGCACTTTACTCAATATATTAAGGGGGTAGGGAGAGAAAGAAACCTAAATATTCTTCCTTGTTACCTAACATGGTAGGTTTTATTTGTTTTTTTATTTTTATTTATTTTTTATTTTTTTATTTTAAAATAAATCTTTATTGTTCATATTATTACAAATGTTCCTCATTTTCCCCCTCCTCCATTGCTACCCCCCCCCAAAAAAAAAGATTGTGTTGCTCTCATTTTTCTAGCCTCAGATTTAACATCTGTATAGTCATAAAAATCTTGATGGCTGTGCATGAGACAACATTTTTCATGCTAAAGGAATTCATCAGTAATATACACTGAATGTTGTGTATAAAAATGAAAAATTGGAAGCAATTTAAATGACATAAATTAACAAAATTACTGCATTATTCTGTAACGTCTTGGAAAATTATGCCATCAGAATCATATTTTGGAATAATATCTATATGCACACTGACCACCAGCTCAATGTAGGAGCTGCCCTCTGGTGATCAGTGCACTCCCACAGCAGGAGTGCCGTTTCACAAGTGGTGGCGGCAGCAGGCAAGTGGTGCAGGCTCCTCCCCAGTGACCTGCAACTTTGTGCACTACCACATCCCTTGGGGGATGTCAGACTACCGATTAAAAATATGCACATGTAAAAGTATATCAGATAATATAACCAATATGTTATCAAGGGTAATTACATGTAAGCACTATGGGAATAATTGTGAATTATTAAATTTTTATTTTCTTACTAGAGTCCTGATGCACGAAATTCGTGCACAGAGGGAGGGGATGTCCCTCAGCCCAGCCTGCACCCTCTCCAATCTGGGACCCTCGAGGGATGTCTGACTGCCCATTTAGGCCCAATTCCACCACTCACAATCCAAGACTGTTATTTCCCAACTGCTTGCCTGCCTGCCTGATTGCCCCTAACCGCTTCTGCCTGCCAGCCTGATCACCCCCTAACCACTTCTCTGCCAACCTGATTGCCCCTAACTGCCCTTCCCTGCTGTCCTGGTCACCACTAGCTACCCTCCCTTGCTGGCCTGGTCACCCCTAACTGTCCTCCCCTGCAGGCCTGGTTCCCCCAACTGCCCTCCCCTGCAGGCCTGGTCACCCCCAACTGCCCTATTCTGCTGACCTGGTCACCCCTAACTGCCCTCCTCTGCTGGCCTGATCACTCACAACTGTCCTCCCTGGCTGGCCATCTTGTGGCGGCCATCTTGTGTCCACATGGAGGCGGCCATCTTTGACCACATGGGGCAGTCATATTGTGTGTTGGAGTGATGGTCACTTTGTATATTACCTCTTTATTATATAGGATTTATATGTTACTGCTTTTGCTAATGGTCTGAAGTCTTTATTTTTGAATCAAAAATACATGATAACATATTAAAATAGAAAAAGAAACACTGTATATCAGATAAGTATTTGTTGAATGTCTGTGGGCAGTATGTGGAAGAATTGAGCCAAAGAAAGAAAGGTGGCTTTAGCTTTGCCCTTTGCCCCATGTAGTTCCTCCATCTAAGAGCAAACTGCTGTGGCGCTGAGCCACTTTTTCTTTATTGACAGGATGAAATGAAGGCAGAGATTTTATGCAACATCTCAAGCATTTAATTTCTGTATTTTTGTTTGAATTCAGTATCTAGAGAGGAAGAGCAGATTTTCAACAGATATGGCATTATGGAGAATATTAAAATGTACCTAGAATTTGACTATATAAAAGTAAAAAATAATCAGGTGGGTAAAAAGACAAACTGAGGAAGTGTCAAGAGGGTGGGATGGGAAAGGTTGGCGGGGCCAGAGCGTGTAGAGACTTGAGGGGAACAAAGGTCTGAGTTTAGTCTTGCAGTACCGTCATGAAGACTTGTCCTTAGTAAATTGCATGTTTCTGTTCCATGAGCTCCTGAAAGAAAGAAAAAAATAAAAATAAAAACATAAATCTCAGGAATAGAATAAACTGGTGAATATAATAGAATTAGGGGCAAAGAAAGGGAGTGGATAGATAATTATCAGGGTGAAAGGGGTGTGGGGTGCAGAGACTGGATTAAAATTGTATAACCTATGGATGAGGACAATAGTGGGGGGAGGGGGTAAGGGCAGAGGGTGGGGTGGGAATCAGGTGGAAGGGAGCTATGGGGGAGAAAAAGGAGAAACAATTGTAATAATCTGAGCAATAAAGATTTATTAAAATAAAAAAAAAAAAAAAAAAAAAAAAAAAAAAAAAAAAAAAAAAAACATAACCCAGGGTTTCATTGGCATACACAGGGATGTTAATAAAACCATAGAATTCAGTGGGGAAAGAACTTACTGAGGTCATCTTGTCCATCCCAAGACTCACAGGAAACTATCTGTAGCTGTGTGCTTCCAAAAATGACACGAGGAATCTTACAAAGTTGGGTAGTGGATGGAAGCCCATGAGACTTGCCTCAGCCCAGCCTCCCTTATCAGTTGAGGCCATTGTACAGCAGAAGGGGACATTATGGTCCCAATTTCTCCCACAGGAGATAGAGGACAGCCTGGCTTTGGTCTTTTGTGTTCCCCACATCTTACTCTTTCTCGCTTTCCTGTTGGTTGCTGAATCCAGATGGACTTTCTCCCTTATGAAAAAAAAAAAAAAAAAAAAAAAGGCAGATCTTGTATTTGGTGAGACTACTTGGAAATTCTCCTGTGGCCTTCCTTCCTTAGCTTATTTCTGTTTGCTTTAAGATGTTCCTTTTTGCCCTAGGATTATAATTATTTCAGACCATTCTTCTTTTTATATTATCCAATACCTCATGTCTTTAACATGGCTAAATTAAAAAACAACAACTTTTTTTGGGGTTGTTTACTTGTTTTTGTATTTGAAATAAAACAGACTCAGTTCAGAAGAAACAGGTAACTATTTCTTTGTTTAAGGAACTCCCAAGAAGAAGGTGACATGAGTTGCCTCTCTGAAAGTTCTTAAATTCTTTGTTTGTACAACCTGAATAATGATAGACTGTAAGCTCTGTGAGGACAAGGACTTTATTACCTAATCACTGAAGCATCTAAGCAAACATTGGGCTGATTCATAGTAGGCACATCTGATACCTTTTCTTGAGTGAGCAGATATGTAATAATGTCATTATGTTATATTTGTATAGCACACCTCAGGTGTAGTATCTGTTAGCTCATGTGATCCTCACAACAGCATCTTCAAAATGGGTAGGAACTGATGTTTATATCCTCATTTTTAGGAGAGGGAAATGGGGTTCAGAGGTACAATGATTGGACTTCTGTGATTTGGAGTTAAGCAAGATGGGGCTCAGGGTTCCTCTGCTGGAGGGATCTGGTTTTCTGGATTTTCATGGCTTTCTCCTTTTTTATTTTCAGATTACAGGACAGGCCCGTGCTTCACTGTGGTCAGCAACCAGATGTGCCAGGGACAGCTCAGCGGGATTGTCTGCACAAAAACCCTCTGCTGCGCCACTGTGGGCCGAGCCTGGGGCCACCCCTGCGAGATGTGCCCTGCCCAGCCCCACCCCTGCCGCCGCGGCTTCATTCCCAATATCCGCACAGGAGCTTGTCAAGGTAAACCCCCCAGGCTGGTGGAGTTATGAATGGATTCATCTGGTTTGCTCGGGAGGGCCATTCTCCAACAGCGTTGGAGAGAATGGAAAAGCGGCATCAGAGACATAGCTTCACGATTTCCCTGATGGCATGGCATCCAACTTAGGCGTGAGAAGCATGGCTCACCCTGGATTTTCCTTGCCAGCAGTTTCTTCTTGGGACCCCAGAGGTGCTATGATTCTAGTTACGGCAATGCTGTGTAGGCACACAAAGCAAAATTTGTGGTCAAGGTAGTTTATTTCTTGATGTTCCCCCCTTCATGTGAAATCATTGGAGTTTCCCTGTCTCCTAGGTTGCACTCATTTGACCTGAAGAAAACTGCATAGCTCTCCATTTTACTGTTGTATCTCTCTCCATTTTATGGGCTACAGTATGCTTTTTTTTTTTTTTCCTTTACAAGTCAGAAATAAATTAGGCTTTGGTTCACAGTTTTAAATATCCCCAGATGTTGCCTGCTTGTTTCTTCTCCTGCCTCCCCTAGAAGCCCTTACTCTGTTTTTGGCTTTTACTCCTGTTCTCCCAGCTGTACAAATTCTTTTATTGTCTGGATGTCTGGCAGGAAACAGGAGGAAGTGAACGGAGGCAGCCGCGCACTAAACTGATGGGCCTGAAAACTCCCAGGCTGTCTCTGTTTCCTTTAAACATCTTCGGTGCTTTCTTAGCAAGTTGCAGTATTTGCAGAAAATTCAGGGTGTGCTTTTCTGAGGCGAGTAGAGACTAGTTTGGTTTTCGTTCTATATGTTAATTCTAAGGGTAATAGGCAAATAAACAGAACTTGAGCTTAATCACACAGTTCTATGGGTCTCCATTAAATGACTCTTCACTAAATTCATCTCCTGAGAACCACTGTTGGTGCTGGCTTCTGGCTTCTATATACAACATACGACTCCTTTGGACGTATCCTTCTCAATGTCAGAAACAGTAAGAAGTCACTTTGAAACTAGAATTACAAAGCAGTTGATTGTATGATTTTATATGAGAGGGTAAATTTAGTTCCCCTTTTCTTTGGTGCCTTTCGCTTTTTCTCAAACTTAGAAAATCCCAGTGAATTTTGAAGAAATTCTTGGCCTCTGTGTTCTGAAGTCAGCTAATGCCCATGAACTCCCTGACTGACCGGGGAGCCAGAATTTGAGTGCCCAGCTGCCCATCCATGAGTCAGAGGCTGAGGCGCTAAGATAATTTGGGGGGAAGAGAATTAAGAGGGAGAGGAAAGAGCTACTGCTCTTTACTTTGCTATTCATTTGATACAATCTGGACTTTTCCAGCATTTTCTTTTCTGTCCTTCTGCTATTCAACATCCAAGAAAAAAAATATAAGAAAATTTGCGAAAAGCCATGGAATCAAAATGGTAGTTGTATTGCCACTTTGTGAATGAAATTCTTCGTCTCCACCCTGAGGGATTCTGCTGTCAGCTTGGGGCTCTGTCTCCTTGCTGGTGTTCTGAGTCCTTGGGCCAGATGTAAGGGTCAGTGGGCAAAAGGATTTATCAAAGAGCTTATTGGGTCTTCGTTTTTGGACTGTATGGCCAGTAGAAAAGTGTTCTCCTCTATATTTCCTCTTGGCCAAAAATCATAATCAACAAAACTATATAGTTTTGCTTCTATGTACCATCTTAATTTTAAATAACATTTTAATAAACATACTTGACCTACCAAGAGAATGGGAAATTCTGACCTAAGAGAAAGTTGAGATAAGCTCTAGAACATAATTGAATTATATTTCACATACAGTCATTAATTTCTGGGCCAGGACTTTCCATCTAAAACAGGAGCCAACACTTTTCTACCAAAATAACTTTGTTGCCCCCTCTTCTTTGGGCCAACTTTTCTCAAGAGCGCAGGTTGTTTAGAGGTCTTACAACTGGTAATTGCACTCTTGCTTCACACAATGAAGAGTAAAACTAAAGAGGATACTAGGCTTCTAGATTTCTAAGAAAATACCCGAAGCAGAGGGAGAAGCGTTAGACCGCTTCCCTGGGGTTCTTCCTCAAACCAGACTTTTGCATGTTGCGGAGGAGGAGATGGGGAAGAAGTACACGCACTTTCACAATCTTTCTGACTGGATGGAATGAGCCTGGATTGGTTACATTTGTTCCCGGAAGGCTCATAGTTGAGGCTCCGTGTGGGACCCACAGGTCTCTTCCTTGGGTGCTGTGATACGGCAGTGAACGAAATGAACAAAGAACCTGCTCTGTGGAAGATAATCAATTTATAAAATCAAAACAAAGCAAACCTGTGTATTAGGTCACTTGATGATTCCTCCTCTGGAGGAAAATAAGCCGAGTCACTAAGAAGGGTGGTGACTGATGGGGGACCAGGTGTTGCTATCAGACTGTCAGGGAGGGATCCTCTTCTGAAGTGCCCTAGGAGCAGAGACCTGAAGGATGGGACGACAAGAGCCAGGCAATCCTGTGGAGGAAGAATGGTCCAGGCAGAGGGGCCACCACCCCAAAGCCCATGGCAGGTGCATCCTGGGTGTGTTTGAGGCCCGGCAAGGATGCCAATGTCTATGGAGAGGAGTGTGAGAGGGAGGAGGTTAGAAGATGAGGTCAGAGAGTGGAGGGGTTAGGTAGACTTTTCAAGGGCTTAATGTGGATTTAAGTTTTGAGCTGAGGCAGACATGATCTGACTTTAAAATTGCCACTAGAGATAAGCTCTAGAGCATAATTGAATTGTATGAAGCAAGGTGCTTCATCTGGGATTTCTCACTTCTTGACCTAACTTTCTGGGTTCTTTAACTTTTAGTGCACAAGACAGTTCTACAGAATGCAAGGCGAACATGCTGCACTGAATTTGTATAAAAACATTAGCTCTCTTGTGTAGTCTGAGTGACCTTGTTTAAGTAAATTCTGTTTTAACTGAATCATCCAATACAACTCAAAGACAGTTTTGCTATAGATTGTGTTACGTTTTGACTCTAAGGGTTTCTTGAATAACTCTAGTTTTTAATGTCAATTGCTTTTGTCATTGTACCTTTGACCTTTACAGCATGTATGATCAAACCCCAAATGTTAGTATAAATTCTTCTCTACATGAGAAAAGATGGAAGGTGGAAAAATAAAGAATGCTTGTAACTTTGTATAGAAAGCATTGTAAGAATATTTTATATGAATTAGTAAATTTTGTATAAATTAATCTCTCTCTCTCTCTTTCTCTCTTCTCTCTTTTTCTGTCTCTGACCTAAAATTGGACAGATGTGGATGAATGCCAGGCCATCCCTGGGCTCTGTCAAGGAGGAAATTGCATCAATACTGTTGGATCTTTTGAGTGCAAATGCCCTGCTGGACACAAATTTAATGAAGTGTCACAAAAATGTGAAGGTAAGAAATATCAGGCTTTGCAGTTCGAAGGTGGAGGGGCAAGTAAAATCTAAGTAAAGTCTAAATCAGTGGCAAGCTTTTTTTTTTTTTTTTTTTGTAAATTGTTCCTAATTCCTTCTGTCTTTGTCATTCCTATGAATGTGTAAATATAACATTTTCACCAGGAATAATATGCCTTTGTTCTATGGAACCAGAAAAGCCCAGCAACTTTTTCCACTTTTATACACCCAAAATAAGAGATCCATCTGAATAAAATTAAATATTAAACATGCCATCTTAATTTCATTTCTGTTGTTGACATTATTATAGATGGCCCCCTTTTTTTCAATATTTAGGTTACAATGTTTAAGACACATATTTTTGCATAGTTCTGGAGATAATAAATTTACATTTGATAATGACATATTATTTAGAATACCTTATCTTCTAATGTTTTCCTACTTAAAACCTACGTCTGATTTTTTTTTAAAGAGACCTATGAACTCATTTATTCTCTATGTACAAGTAGGGTAAGGGTTAGGGTTAGGTCAAGTTTAGGATTTGCTTTTTGCCTATTACATGGACACCTTTTTATGTTAAACAAACAAAAATAACTCAAGGTAGATTGATTTATTTGCATTTAGTTTATAGATTGAACTTCTGAAAAACATATGTACAGATAACATGTTCATATTCACCATTACTGCTATGTACCAAAAAGAGGCCTGGCTTCCAAGTGTAATAAATACTATTTTGTTTGTTTTTTATGAGAGGGAAATACCCAGGAAATAAATAAGCAGCATTGAATCCTATTTTCTTTGTGAGCGCATGTACCTTATGTGTAAAATCTGACAATAACGTACCACCATTCTCAGGCCTACATCTCTGATGAGCAAATGATTTTTCATTGTTTGGTTCACACTCTAGCACTTATGTTATCTTCTTTCCTAGATGTAAGCAATTACATATATATATATATATATATATATATATATATATATAGTTTTCAGAGAGGAAGGGAGAGGGAGAGAGAGAGATAGAAGCATCATTGATGAGAGAGAATCATTGATCAGCTGCCTCCTGGGTTGTGGGGATCAAGCCCACAACCCAGGCATGTGCCCTTGACTGGAATCGAACCTGGGACCCTTTAGTCTGCAGGCCAACGCTCCATCCACCGAGCCAAAACAGCTAGGTTAACCTCTACTTTAACAATTATACTTATAAATTTTAAAATATTATGGTACATATATTTTTATGGCATTAATACACTATTAAGGTTTATCACATGCAAAATCCACATCAGATTGGGCTGTGCTTACAGACGTAGGCTGTCTCAGATTAATAGATTCATCTTCAAGAGACAGGACAGCTTTCCGAGAGGGGAGTATGGGTGTGGGACTTGGCCAGTCTGTTTTGTTTTCTGGAATTATTATTGCTTCCAGTCTGGCCTGGAATCATTTTCCTGCGTCCCTTATCTTTCACCCAGACCCATCAGTTAGCATC
This sequence comes from Vespertilio murinus, assembly GCA_963924515.1. Lineage (NCBI taxonomy): Eukaryota > Metazoa > Chordata > Mammalia > Chiroptera > Vespertilionidae > Vespertilio > Vespertilio murinus. The sequence goes on along the minus strand of OZ004704.1, from coordinate 161,648,392 downwards.
AGTCAGGACTGATCACCTTCTGTGGTGGTGAACGAGACAGAAGACACTCGGATTTAATATCCAGACAGAAAGAAAAATTATTCAAAATCCTTGTATTAAAGCTAAGAAACCTATTATGGCGGTGTATCTAATGGACCAAAAATTCAGTCTGAGAATTACTTAACCATTTCCCACAAATATTCCACCCTAACCCCCCACACCCCAAGCTACATATTGAAGTCAGTAGCAAGATAAAAACAGAATACTTTTGGCTAAACCATTTTTTTCTCTCTTTGCCATCTACTGTTACATTAAATTCAGATAGTGGGGATTTTTCTCTTCCTTTTTATTTTTCTTTGCAAAATTGATATTGGAAGAGACCGTGTTTATACTACATGTACTGTGAGATGGCTGCCCTCCTCAGCCTGGTTAAGGAGAGTAAGCAGAAAGCCCTCTCAGGATGCTTGGTGAGCTGGGCCCCTGCCAGGCTCTTTGCTCTCCTCCCGCTGCAGCGCCTCACGATGGGGATGGCATAGCTCTGGGCATAGGATGATCTCCAGATGCTCAGTAGGAGGAATTCCAGCCTCTCTGGCCCACATGGCTGAAAGGATGAAGGGAATGCCTATGAGCCCCCAGAAATGGTCAGGCTACAGTGGGATTCTATGCCCTTGTGGACATTGTTCTGGCATCTTTGTCATTACTTTGGGTGGCTTTTTATTTATTTTATTAAATTTAAAAAGTATATATTTTATTGATTTTTTACAGAGAGGAGGGAGAGGAATAGAGAGTTAGAAAATCAATGAGAGAGAAACATTGATCAGCTGCCTCCTGCACATCCCCTACTGGGGATGTGCCCGCAACCAAGGTACATGGCCTTTACCAGAATCAAACCTGGGACCCTTCAGTCCACAAGCCGATGCTCTATCCACTGAGCCAAACCGATCAGGGTGTGGGTGGCTTTTTAAATGTATCTTCCTCTTGACTGGAAGCCCACAGTAATGAAAAAGCACACACCAGATCAATCAAAAATTGGCTTTAGCCAATATACAAGATGCTAACCTTCACTCCCTTTGTGATGGGGAAAACAGCTTTCCATAAGATTTTCCTTTGGGAGAATTCTCCTTTCTTAAAATATTCCCCTTTTCTCAAAACTTAAAAACAAAGTTATGTACCAAGTTTTGTATCAACACACACAACTTAGGTACATTTGGCCTGTAAATGAACAAACTGAAGTCATTAAATAACTTAAATTTTCATAAATGGGAGGAGAAGATTGAGAGTCATCCTGTGAATGGAGAAAGGCAGACACAGTCCATGCCCTCCTTTGCGGGGATTTTTCAATGACTAGAGTGTGCACACTAAAAGGACATGAGCATTTTCTTCTTGGAAACCAAGCCCTGTTTGCATAGGCTATTGTGTGTGAGGGAAACTAAGATATAAAATATAATGAAAGGGTTAATTTTTATTTCTGGAAGAAGAACTTTAGATTCTTTATGAGCCACTCATATTTTGGGATTTAGATTATCACCAGCCCAGCCTTTAGCAATTATAATAGTGCTGCACAATGCAAAGGGCTTTTTAAAAATGTAGTTCTTGAGTTTGTGCACTCCCTACTACGTGAGCCAAACACCTAGGGCTTCCCTTTCTGATATACTGACATACTTATCTGATGGCTACTTGCTATTAGGGATTCTTACTGCTCAGGCAGCAAGAATTCCTGGGTTACCCAACCCATAGCCATAGAAGGGGCTCCATCTTCTGCAGATGCTCACAGGCCCTTGGCTCTCACTGTTCAAGGTCACCGGCTCCCTGTACTGCTGCTGAACAAACTCTCTGTGGTCGAGACAAAAGGCCCTGGAAAAGAGTAGACCTGGCCCCAGTCCAGGCAATGTGCCTCATCCTTCGTGTGATCTTGGACAAGTCGATTCCCAGCTCTGAGTTAACCTCAGTTTCAAATGAGGAAGTTGAGCAAGATGGTATCTGGGTTCTTTCCAGTCCTGCCATCCAGACCCCGTCGCCATATTTCTCACTGATGTCCAGTTGTGATCAGGCTGCCGGTGCCGGGTGAATAAGAAGCCATGGGCACCGGCATACCTGGTGTGACTCTCAGATAGCACGCCTGATGGTTTTCTCCATGTGGCTTGAAGAATCAGCCTGTTTACGTTTTAGTCACACATCTTTTACTGGATGTTGTGTGTGTGTGTGTGTGTGTGTGTGTGTGTGTGTGTGTGTGTGTAATAAAGCAAAATTCATCTCACAGGCTTGGTGACGTTCATAGTTAGTAGTGTCACATGTTGCTTTTAAACAGCTCCCACGATTTTTAGCTTCCTATTTTCTTAGTGAGTAACTGAGATGGTCCAGATTAGGTTAACTGGTTTCCCCTGTTTCTCACTCAGGGTAGATGTCCATGGTCCTGGATGGAACTCCTGAATAGTGACACCTGGACCAACCTCCATTCCATTGGCCCCCTCCTTTCTTCCCTCTGCTAGGGGAGCCCCAGGATAGGGGAGTGGCCGAGGGACAGGAAGGATGCCCAGGGAGAGAGAGAGGGAAGGGAAGGAAGACCAAGAACAAAGATGGGGGCAGCAGATCCAGAGGAAACGGACCTATCATTTGTGTCCCTTCTCAAGTTCAAAGCAAGAAGCTGACCATGGCACAGGCATCTCCCAAGGGATAGATACTTCCCAGCAGCTCTGCCTCTCTCTCCTGCCCCAGGGGAGCAGGAGAAGGGTCCCACGCACAGAAGCACCTCTTCCCAACCAAGCCTCACCCCTCACCAGGCCCCTGAAATGGGTTTAACTTTTGTGGCTGGCATTTGAGACAGATGGACTTACAGAAACTGGGAAAGCCACCGTTCCCAGACTCTCCTCCCTGTGGTCCCTGGTGGGAGATAAACACAGAGTGATAAGGGCTGGGAGAAATAATACATTTGCATGAATGGATTTCAGAGTATGAATGATTCTAATACAAAGGCTTTATTTATTTAGTCTTTTCCTCTCGAGACCTCCTCACAGCTTGGTCATGAAATCGGAACCCTTGCTTCCTTTCCTGGGAAGCAATAGGACCGAGGAAGCGAGGGGATGCAGGGAAGTAGAAAAGCCCTAGACACGTGGAGGAAAGGGCTGTGTCCCCGAGGAGAGGACACTGAGGGGGACTCAGAGCCGCTGAAGCTTTCTCACATTGAGCGGTGTGGCCTGGGAGTTTTATCTGGATCTGTGTGAAAATTAGGGAGGTTAGCACTTCAGTGAGTTTTCTAACCTGCTGACATTTGAGGGAGTGCACCTAAGTGAAACTCTATTCCTCCCTCTCCCCAGCCCCTGGCAGTGGAGACTTGGGTTTAACATCACTTTGTAAATGAACCTCTTTGCTCTTATTTTGGGTATTACTCATGCCAGTTCTCTGGAGGCCTCCTGGGCACCAGAATTACAGGGATAATTGGATGACATAAAGCATTTAGACAATGCCCGGCACCCAGCACAGGTCACCTCATTCTTATTGTTGCTGTGATAATCTTCAGTAAGGGATCCAAATCTGACCTAGCCAGCATGTGAAAGATGATTTGCCATCGGGCCAAATTAATTCTGGTTTTAAGATGGCTTTTCTCTGATATATACTATGACATAAATAACCTCTTTGGATATTGATATACACTGAATGGCCAGATTATTATGAATTCATGCATGGGTGGGTCCAGCCAGCCTGGCCAGGGGGAAGGGACATGGGTGGTTGGCTGGCCTACCTGCTGGTTGAACTCCTAGTTGAGGGGACAACTTGCATATTAGACTTTTATTATATAGGATATACACTGCATTCAGAGATCATAATAATCTGGCCTCTCAGTGTACATTGTGTTTTTAATAGGAATGGTAGCAACCATTTATACTAACAGGTAGAAAAAGATTTCTTTCCATAGACACTATGTCCCCACAGGATCTTTGATAGATATTTTATGACTTACACATTAACTTTTAGGGACACTTTGAGAAAGATGCTTTCTTCTTAATACTGTTGTGGGTTCTGGGTGTAGTATCCCAGTGTCCCCCACTGTTCTTCCCTGAACCCACAGTGAAGCATCACAATGGCAGTCTGAGTGCTCCTGAGAACACCACCATGGCCAAGTTTGGGCATCACTCAGACCATGTGGTCTTCTCTGCGAGATTTTAGAATCTGCTTTGTGGAAAATCAGAGTGAAATGGATTTCCATTCCTTTGTAAGATAGCTAGATTTGCAAGCACTGATGCAAATCATAGAGTAAATAGAGAGGAAGTTTAACTGAATGCAAACCATGGAGAGAGAAGGGGAAAACAGATTTTAAAAATAAGTGACATTTTGGTCTGTTAGCATGCTGTAGTTACTTGGAGAAATAGCAGTACACAGTGTTAGATTTTAAAGGGGAAATTTATTTTATTTTTTTCTGACAATGAATTTGGTGAATTTATTGGGTAAAGCTGTGTTGAGAGAAGCACCCACTCATTGAATTGACTGCTTTATGTGCAGCTTTTATTCTGTAAAGATTTCAGTTTCTTGTTTGATTAATGACACATTTGAATCATTGGGTGACAAACAATTGTCTATTGTGTTCTGTGAGTACAGCAACCCTTCTTTATGTTCCAGATATTGATGAGTGCAGCACCATTCCTGGAGTCTGTGACGGGGGCGAATGTACAAACACAGTCAGCAGCTACTTTTGCAAATGTCCCCCTGGTTTCTACAGCTCTCCCGATGGCACCAGATGCATAGGTAGGTCTAATTGTAAACAGCGCGCATGGTTTCTGTAAGTGAGTTCCATAACATCTTTCTAAACAAGTTTGTTAAGGGGGTCATATAATTTCTCACTTCATGTAAAGTGCACATCTGTGGAAATCTATTACACAGTCAAGCACCCTTGGAAAGAGCAGAAGCACCCTGTGGTCCTGTTTGGGGTTTTCTGCCTCCCATAAAGAGAGGTGATCCAGGAGACCCTACAGACAGCCTCAGGCTATGAAGTAACCTGCAGCTATGCAAGTGTCAGACCTTGAAGCAGTGCTTGACTCTTCTCTCTTTTGACCCCCCCAGACTTCGTCATTTCCTGGGGCCTATACTAATTCAGGTCTGAAGTTTTACCATAATCTTTTCACTTGTCTTCCCGTTCCCCGGCTTTCTACAATTTATCTTGTCAGGTTTATCTTCCTCAAGTAGTGCTCTGATTAAATAACTCTCCTGCTCTGGTAGTTTCCCATCAGGATTTGGAGATCAGTAGGTCCTTCAGGTGCTGCAAGCTCCCCAGAGCTTTTGGGGTTCGAGAAGGGGGGCTGTGAACATGGGGAGGCTGAGTGGAGAGTGTTCTTGCCTTGCAACCTCAATCCCCACGTCCACACCCTCCAGCTCTGTTTTTATCTGGTTGGATGTTAAACTTCCATGAAAAAAATATTAATTAAATAAGGGGTTCTGTTGTTCAAACCAATAGATTTGACAGCCTCTGGATTTAACAATCACTAACACTCCCTTCAAAACTGATTATTTTAAACTAAAGTTCAAGTTCCAGAGTGTTCAGTCTGAGAGCTAAGAAGCTTCGCTCTCTGTCCGCTCCCAGCCTCACTGAGTTGTCAGCACAGTTCCTGCTTCTCACCCTCAAACAGGCCATTCATTTTCATCCCTTCATGCCTGTAGTCATACATGTTACACCCACCACTCAAGACACCCCTCTTCCCAGCTCAAGCTTCCTTTCACATTCTTCTTAGGTCCTCTGTCTTTGAAGATGTCCCAGATCAGCTAACCTGAAAGCTATTTCTTCTCCCTTACCCGGGGACATGCTTCTTATAAATGGCCTCAAAGAATTCCCTTGTTTTTATATCACTAATTATGCTGGTAAGCTATCCTTAAAGACTAGTAACTGCTGTCTTTCTATCCCTGGTGGTTCCCAGCACAGTTTCTCCAATGTCGTAGGCACTCAGGAAGTATTTGTTGAATATTGAGATGACTAATTCTTTACTGTTGGGACAATGCTAGGAAGCCCGTGGCAAATGGCCTTGGAGAAAAGCGAAGGCTATCTTTTGATGTTTGTTTCTGGCCCATATTTTTTGGAGACACTCAGCTTCACATCCTCACCACAGGCCATGGATTTCAGACCAAAACTAAATTGCACTTGAAATTCTGAATTCCTTTTTACTTAGTCACATACAATAAAAGCCGAGGGCAGTCTCTTACAGTTGACATTTGGATAACTACAACTAGTGAGGGAAGGATATCTGACTTTTCCTCAGAAACAATGGGAGTGCCCAGATTGCTGGTTTTTCTAGGATCTATCCATAGAGTAGGAACTGCAGTGAAAGAATGGCAAGTGCAATATATAGTCCCCCCCCCCACAAAAAAAAAGTCCCAATTAGCATATGTCCTCTAGTTGATATGTTTAGACAGAGGTAGATCAGTAGTCCTTTCCTAGCCAGATAATAGGTAGATTTTGTCTTTAACCTTCAAAAAGAGGCTCAAATGACATTAGAAAGGTTAAAACACATTTACATACCAGATTACTTACATTAAAAGTTTTTTTTTTTCTTTTCACTAGCTATATGCATGCTAATTTTTTTTTTTTAACAAAGAATGAGGGTGGGGAGGGAACTGAGATTTATGGATCACTTTGGTCTGAGGTACTTTATGGAAGTTTCCTAACATAATGGTCATGACAGTGCCCTAGATGGGAAAAGCTGGGTTTAGAGAGTCCAGGTAAATAGGTTGGTCCAGTTGTTTAAGTGACTAGTAAGCGAGGAAGCTGGGATTCAGCCTGGGCCTCAGCCCACAGTCTGGCCTCCTTTCCGCTGCCTCCTCCCAGATGGTGTCTGCAGTCCCCCCTACCTCCCTTTATCTCCTGCAAACTCTAACTTTCTTTTTCCCTCAGTTTCCCTAAGTCTTCATATTATCCGAAATCCACCCCTGACCCTCCGTGCATAGTGATCTGGCACCCAGAATGGTTTTCTCCCCACTTACTATGGCATTGCTACCTGGTGACACAGGAAACTTCAGGCTGGTGTGCCGAGGACTCAGTTCCTCCAAATAGTGCCTGGTTTTCACACATTTTCTTTTCTTTTACCTATTTGCCCATAGGTTTTCTTTAAAATGTTGAGCTGTATAAATGTGTGCATTTTTAACGAAGGCTCTCCTTCTGGAAAAATAAAATAAAAATGATTATTGCATGTGCAGGTGCCATTTGTAAATCAAGGACTGTGGCAACTGAAACATGGCCGATAATTTTTTCAGCAGTCACCATTTTCCTCAAGAGTTTCAGACTCCTTGACTTAACACATACGAGAGCCAGTGGAGCAGTAGCACAGTGTGTCATAGTTAATTTGCAAAATAATAGACATTAGCCCATTATGAGTCCGCTGTCCCCAGATTTTCTCTGAAGGATAGATAGCCCATGCAGAAAATTATGTAGACAAATTTTGGTCAAGTGTTTACACTGGGCTTGGACCACTAAATTCATTGGAAGCTGGGATATAAGCCAGTTTTTAACATCCCTTTCCATTCTTAACAGCCTTTGGTTTCTGATCTTCAAATATTTACTAATCCCTGAATATACAAAGTACTGGTGGCTTTAAGGCATTGCTAACTAGACTGTAATAACTCCCATCTCTCCACTTCTTCAGGAGGAGGTGCCACCCTTGGCTTCACAGAACATGCCTTGTCTGCACCCCTCTCCCACCCTCTACCCTCGACTAGCCTAGAATAACACTTGTCCTGCCTCTTTGCTGAGAATATTAGTATGACAGAGGTGCAGGAACTGGGGTCACAAAACATTCCTGGAAAACACATTCATTCTTGCTAGTGGTTTTAAGTCCTTTTCAGAAATTATCTTGCATCCTTTAAAGTGGACCCATAGTTTTACGGTTTGTCTAGGCTTGTGTGTAGCCTTTATCACTTGATGTTAATAATGTATCTGCTTCTGAGTTAGCCTGGTTTTTACATTTTATTTCACTTTATTCATTTACTAGAGGGGTCTGCCCCCTGGTGGTCAGTATGCGTCATAGCAGCTGGTCGACGAGTCATTCTGGTCGTTTCACTGGTCGCTCAGCTTTTATTATATAGGAGTGCAATCATCAAGATTTGAAGGCTTTGCATTCCTAAGAATGATGTAGGTGAAAACCATGCTAGGTATAACCCTCTTTGGGCAAACTTCATGTTTAATTTTTAGTCTTATAGGAAACACAGAGACAGATTTTTTTTTACTATTAAAAAAAATTCCACACTTCAGAAAAGGATTTGCCACTTATATTCTTTTAAATGGCAGCCATATGCGAAATATTATTTGCATTCCAGAACATTATTTTGTATTATCTGTTCAGAGATGTGGTTTACTTGAAGAGAAGCACGCCATCAACACAAGCCAGGTAGACCAAGGTGTTCCGTTGGCTCCTTCTTGGTAGTCCAGAGTTGCACTTTGGCGTGTCAGTGTTGTCATGACTGTTAGACATGATGTCACCCCATAGAAGTGATCTACAGAAAGAAATATGTCTTCCCATGTTGCTTTGAGATGATACCTTCTGCCAAAAATAAATAAATAAATAAATAAATAAATAAATAAATAAATAAAGGCTTCCAGAGCCATTGTCTCCTATAGGACTAAGCCCTTGGAACCGCCTGCATTCTGAACTTGTAAATATTTCGTGCCTTATAAAATTCGTTAGGGCCCCAGGACAAAAAGGAAATCTTGATTAGCAAAGCATTGGATGATGTGTCTGCAGAATGGCTCATTCCTTCAAAAAAAATAAAAAAAATAAAAATCTCACAAGTCTGACTCATAGTTTCAGACTGCAAAATAAGAAAGATCCTTTAGAAATGCAGACTACAGCGCAGACTTAATGTTGTTTTAAAATAGATTTATATCAATATTTGCCTACAGGGGCTCGAATGAAATCGTTGGAAACCAAGGACAACACAGCCTCCCTTCAGCAGAGAGACCTGTCTTTATAATAATTAACTGTCACCGTCGTGGTTTTCTTAGTCTCTCTTTTCCTATGGCACATATGGTTGTAATCATTCGTTCCCACCTTGGGATTGGAATGTGGGCTGTGGGCCAAGTGCACCAGCTCACAGGGGCACAAGGTGTGAGCCGAAGACGGGTTTCTGTCTCGGCGTGGTTGCTGAGCGGGGCTCGCAGCTTCCCTTCCAGGGGGCAGGAGCGTCCCTTCCTGCTGCCGGATCCCGAGTGGGAAACACAGAAGTGGCGGGCAGCAGAGTGTTGCAACCAGTTTGATTTCAGTGATGATGTGCATGTGTGTGTCTCTTTCTTCTTTCAGACGTTCGCCCAGGATACTGTTACACGGCTCTGGCCAACGGGCGCTGCTCTAACCAGCTGCCACAGTCCATAACCAAAATGCAGTGCTGCTGTGACCTCGGTCGATGCTGGTCTCCGGGGGTCGCCCTCGCCCCTGAGATGTGTCCCATCAGAGCAACTGGTAAGAGCTCTCCCTCCCGGCTTACCTCAGGGTGTCCCGACTTGGCCCCCACAGGTCTGGTGGCAATGTGCATGATGCAGGTTTCATGGAAACCCAGGTAAGTAAGATTCCCAAAAATAAGAGATGACATTCAGGAAAATTTCCCCAGGTCACGGGCTGGGAAAAGAGAGGGGCCTATATCAATAACACTGCTTCCAGGTGCTGCTTCTTACGTAGCTCGCTTATGACCGCGGAACAGCACCCTTTTCTGGAAATGCTTGCTCCCTCTTCTTCGCATCTATTTCTCTTGGCCTCCCGCAGCCCTCCAAAGCGCCGAATAAAACGCAGCTCTCTCAGGGCCGTTCAGGGGAGCTATTCTGGGTACACATTTCCTCTTTCCCTAACATCTGACACTTTCCTTTTCCTACCTGCCAAGTTCTGTTGACTTTTTTTTTTTTTACAGTATCTCTTTCATCTGTCATATTTATTTCCACGTAATGTTCATTTTCCCGAGTCTGGGCTATTGCGGTAGCCCCCTAGCTGATCTCCGTGAACTCCACAGCTGCCACATACATTTCCCAAAGCATAATTCATCTGAAGTCCAGTTTTAAAAAAATTATGTCTGGGGAGGGAAATGTAGAGAAAGATGTCCAGAAAATTTTTCCCAGGATGAAGTCAGGCCATGTATACTGGTCTGAGTCACCTTATGTCTTGAAAATGAGATTTTCATACTTAACCTTATATTTAGTCTCCAAATCTGCCCCCTGTTCATCTTTTAACTCCTGTTCTTTGTAATAGCTTTCTTTTCTTTCTTATTTTAAATATATATTTGTATTGATTTAAGAGAGGAAGGAAGAGGGAGAGAGAGGTAGACATATCAGTGATGAGAGAGAATCATTGACTGGCTGCCTCCTGCATGGTCTACACTGGGGATTGAGCCCACAACCAGGGCATGTGCCCTGGCTGGGCATCGAATCGTGACCTTCTGGTTCATGGCCTAACCACTGACCCACGCTGGCCAGGCTAGCTTTATTTTCTAGTTAAAGTAATGTGATCCAGTGTTCCTTGAACCCAGTCACAGTATTCCTAAACTCAAATGTTCTTTTCTCTTAACGCTTCTTCCCAGTTCAGATCCTTCTTCCTTCTTCCTCACTCTGCCACCCTGCTCATTATCTACCTCTTGTCTGCTAAGGATTGGCTCAGAGGTGACCTGGTCCATATACTCTCCCAAGGAGCCGGAATTGCTGGTTTGTCCTCAGTGCTCCAGGCTTGTGCTCCTGCTGCGGCACCCATCCCCCCAGCTCTGCCTGTGCCTGTGTGTGTCCATGCGCTGTGTTTAGTTGATAAATCTCATTAGGAGGTCTCCTGCATTATTATAACCCCATCTTCCTTATGCTTTTTTAAAAACACTTCCACAGTACTTAGCAAAGCCTTGCTTCTTTCTAGAAGGCAATCAGAAGAAGGAACATTTTATTAAGTGGCATCTTTCCCAAGAGTTCTAAGTTATAACTGGGGTTGTATCTCCTTCTCAACCTGACTCCTGAAAAGTGTGTTTAAGTCGAGGACATTTGGGAGAGAAAAGGAAGGTGAGGGTGGATAGTGCAGAGTTAATGAAATACTTCAGAGTACGCTGCTCACAGAATGCGAATTGCCCATTATCGGGGGGTTATAGAATTGCTCACAGATGTTGCTATAAAATGTCTGTTTATTGCTGAGAATTATATGTGTGAGTTAAAGAAGCAATAAAATCTTTCAATATATTTTAACATATACCAAGTCATATATTTTGTTTGATTTGCTTACGGTCTCTGGCCTAAAAATATAACCCAACCTCCTTCGTTCACTAGGGAGACCATTTAGTAGGTCACTGTTTAGACACACGTGACTGCCTACTAAGACGTATGACTTGGGTAGCAGGAAAATTGCTTTTTAAATACATATGTTAACTTAAGAATCAGCAGCATCGATGCGGATTTCTTCCTGTTGAAGCTTGAGTAGAGGAGAGAGAAAAGTGGAGCAGGTTTAGGTGCCTGAAGACCTGCTTTGGGACACACAGGGCAGAAGGCCTGGTGCCTTGGGGTCCTCTGTGTACCAGGAAAGATGACAGGCTGAGACAGGCCCAGGGCAAAGCAGACTGATAGAGAAAACACATTTGCAGGCAGGTGTGTGTTTGCTCAAATGTTCCAGTACCAGTGCTACAGGGCTTGGGCCTCTTACAGAGAGTGATGACATAGGATGGAATATTTTAGATAGGTCAGCTTTGTACTCTTCAAAAAATAGCATCTGTATCATCTCTGGGTTAAATGGGGACAGGAAAGGTGGACATCAACTGAACAAAATTACATGCAGTATCAGCAACCTGGGGCGATTTTTGTTCAGTTGATGTCCACCTTTCCTGAAGAAAGTACAGAACCCAGTCTGATATACTCTCCTGGAGAGGGCATGATGAATTGAATGGCATTCTTAAAGTAATATATCAATCTAATTAGTAGAAATTATGATAAGCTGAATTTCTTTTATACAAATGCTGAAAGACTAAAAAACAAAAGAAAGAAAGAAAGGCTGCTGGATGCTTGGAAGCAAAAGAGTCTTTTAATATAATTAGCATTGAATTAAATCCAGCACATTAACAAGTTCCTCTTATGTGCATTTTAAGACACAATTTAAGGGCGAGGCTGAGGGTGGGAGGTTGAACTATGAATGCATCTCAGTAAGACATTTTACTGTGTCTTAGAAGAAGCTGGACTTTAGTCCACAAGGAAATAAAAATATTGGCCTAATTTCTATTGATGGGTTAAACTAATATAGAAAGTAACTATAGGAGAATCTCTCTGTGACACTGATAATTCAATTATCAATATTCTGGCAAGAGAGTAAAAATACATTAAAAATTGCATGGTTAGCTTGCTCATAGAAGGTTACTGTGACAGAATATGGCTATTTGTGGGAAACATGAAACTGATTAGTTAAATGAATACATCTGTGGAAAACTGGGTACTATTTAAAATCCCTGTTTGGAAGCCCGGGGACTAAGAAAGTGTCACAAGTTTAGGTGCCTGAAGACCTGCTTTGGGACACACAGGGCGATTTCTTCTAATGAAGACATGGCATTATGGGAAATAGGAATCAGCCTGCGTCAGGGTGTACTGGTTCAGAGGGTCATTAGGCAGCACCAGCAGCAGACCTCCACCCTCTGGGCCCCGCAGGCCCCTCCTTTACCATTTTGCTTTGCTGTTTTTCACAAGCAGGTGTTCCTCTGGGGTCCTGTCCCTGCATTCCCTTCTTTGTTTCCCACACCTTCCTTAGATGAGTTCCTCCATCTCTATGGCTTTAGATATCACCCATTCACTGATAGCTCCAAAACTTAGGTCTAGCCTGACTTCTCGTTAGGCTTTAAATTCTCTTAGACCAGTGCTTCCCAAACTTTTGACATATGTGTACCCCTTCTACAATTTTTGTAATACTGAGTACCCCTCGTCAAAATAAAAAAGGATATATTTTAATTACAATCAAAATATATTTATTTTTTATTTTTTTGGTACATACACAAAATAATAATAAATGAAAAATAAAATTATTCATAATAAAATATAAATAAAAGTTATATTATAAATAACAATTGTTTGCACACTGGACCATCTCACGCCTCACAAGACTGTCTTGACTTGACTCATGATAACGTAGAATTAGGTGCAGCTAAGTACGGTACAGTGCATATCCCCACCAAACTCCGGTGCAACGTGTACCCCACCAAATTCTTCCCGTATCCCTGGGGGTACTCGTACCACACTTTGGGAAACACTGTCTTAGACAAACACTGTGTGACATCTGCACTGGGATGTCTGATATCTCAAAACTTGTCTGTTCAGATGGGACATAGAGCTTCCACCCAGCAAACCCACCCCACTGCACTTTTCCCCATCCCAGGAATCGGAGCCTGCATCTACCCAATTGCACAACCAGGAAATTAGAAGTCATCCTCAATTTTCTCTTCTCTCCACTCTGACATTTACTCCTTGCACCAAGCACTATCCATTTTTCTCTAAAATGTGCTTCAAATTTATCTACTTCAGTCTGATTCCATCATACCCGCTTTGTTCAGTCATCATTGTCTTGCCCCGGGTTCTGCAGCAGCCTTGGCTCTCTCCAGTACACCTTCCAAGAATGATCTGAAAATGTTCATCTGCTCATCTTCACCCTGCTGAAGACCTCCACTGGCTTTTCATTGCACATGAAATAAAATCTGGGCTTTTAAGGGTATTCTTTAGAGTCCTTTGGGATCCACAGGTGGGGACTAGATGGAGAAAGTGGCATTTTTTTTTCTCCTTTGAAGTGAATTGTGATATAAGTGGAAGACTTCCTGGGTTTGGGAGAGGCAATGGTACACCCCCTGGGGAGTTTGTTTTGGGATTTGGATTAGTGTGCCTGAATGGCTGCTGTTGTAAGTATTCTGAATGGGAATGAGGTCAGTTGGCTTTTTCCCTTTTCTTCAGTTGACCTATGCGGTTTGAAGATCAGTGCTACTCAAAGATTTCTTTGAAAAGTAAAGATGATTTCCATGGATCTATGACAGATGCTGCAGCTTAGCTGTTGTGTTCTGTTGTGTTTTTTCCAGAGGATTACAACAAGCTGTGCTCTGTCCCTATGGTGACTCCCGAGAGACCAGGATATCCTCCTCCACCCATTGGCCCCATTCCTCCAGTTCACCCTGTTCCTCCTGGCTTTCCTCCGGGACCTGCCATTCCGGGCCCTCCACCACCAGTGGAATATCCCTATCCATCTCGGCGACCAAGTAAGAATTCAAAAGTCATCTAGCAATTTTTCTTGAATTAGTCAGCTTAACTTCTTTGTTGTTGGTTATGCTGCTTTAGTCATTAAATAATTTTTACCAAATCTTGGATTAAATTTGAGTTTATATAGTGTTGTATAACACTTTCTCAATTTACTTGGTTCTTAGATTAAAAATGGAAGGTTTCATATTCTCCATAGATCAATGCCCTTTTCTGTTATGGATGTTTTCGGTCACCTGTGGGAAAGATTTGGGAGAGATTTAAAGCTTATTTACAGGATGAGTTACTAGAGGAGGTGTAAAATTATCCATGGGGTATATGCCATACACAGCAGTTTTGCAAGTAAATGCCAATAACTCAAGACTCCAACCTGGGATCTTGAGATTGGGGTGGAAAAGTGGGTGGGGAGGAGTGGACAGAGAAGCAGGTAATAGCTGGTCAGTTGTGCCACAGTGCACATGCAATCTCTGTGAGCAGGATGGAAGTGTGCTTTAGTGAAACCAGATGACCTTTGCCCAAAGAGTCTCCTTTTATGATCCAGTTTCTTGCCCATTATTGCCAGATTAAGTGCTGATGAAAGATACCCTCATTAGAGAGCATTTTAATGGGATTTATATGATTCCCTTAGTGGTGCTGCCAGTCAACGTCACTGATTACTGCCAGCTGTATCGTCACCTCTGTCAAAATGGACGCTGCATTCCAACTCCTGGGAGCTACCGGTGTGAGTGCAACAAAGGATTCCAGCTGGACCTTCGTGGGGAGTGCATCGGTATGTAATAGATCATTAGGTTTGGTAGCAAAAGTTGCTGCAGCATTCTGTTCCTTGACTATACAGGTTTTCTATTCTGCTGTAACAAGCCACCTCAAACTTAGTGGCATCACAAGTTAATGGCATTGCAAGTGGCAACACAAATCTATTATCTTATAGTTCTGTAGGTTAGAAGTCCAGCACAGTCTCACTGGGCCAATAGCAAGGTGTTACAGTGCGGTGCTCCCCTTGGAGGCCCTCCAGAAAATTCATTTCTTTGCCTTTCCCAGTTTCTGGAGTCTGTCTGTATTCCTCGCCTTTACAATAGAGACTGTTTACCTCTAAATCTACTGATAGTTCTCTATGACTGTAAAACTAGTGGGAGCCAGGCTGGGGACACGGTGGAGGTGGTGGAGGGTTCTATGATGGATGAGAATGGCCTTGAGAGGACAGTGGGGTGATGTTTTGTTCTAACGTCCCCAGTGGAGTTCAGCATGGGTTGCTTAGATGCCTCTACACCTTCTTTTTATTGAAAAATCAGGCTTCATGAGATACTCAGAATCCTGTCCAGAAGCTGTTTCTGAAGTGTTTGTTTGATTCTTTTGGGCCGGACTCGGGGAAGATGAAATGTTTATTAGTGTGGTGTGTTGAGTTGCTGTGTGTTCAGCAATCTTCTCTGAAAAACGACACAAGAGAAGAAGACGCTCGAACTGCCGCACCAGGCTCCAAGTGGCCGGTGACGTGGCGCACGGCAGTGGAAAGAAAAGAGGTCCTTTCACTGTGCTCTTTATTTCTTAAAAGGAAAGAGTTTTAACCTAAAAAGGAAACCAATAAAATGGTCTGGAGTTATGAGTTATTGCTATCAAATTTCTTACTCAAATTCACTGTGTTTTTCAGATGTGGATGAGTGTGAGAAAAACCCGTGTGCCGGGGGAGAGTGCATTAACAACCAGGGCTCCTACACCTGCCAGTGCCGCACCGGCTACCAGAGCACGCTCACCCGGACCGAGTGCCGAGGTACGTCCTCCTGGGCTGGGGGGCGTGTGTGCTCACTGCGGGATTTGCTTCGAAGGAGTTCAGTGGAGTTTAACGAACCTTTACCAGGAACGGCTAGCATGGTCACACTGATTTTCCCACTTCACTCCAGATACTGTTACTTTAAAGGACGTTGTCATAAAATCTGGCAAACATTCAAATTATGTTATTTATATTTTTTTATTATTTTTAATATATTTTATTGAATTTTACAGAGAGGAAGAGAGAGGGATAGAGAGTTAGAAACATCATCGATGAGAGAGAGAATCATCCATCAGCTGCCTCCTGCACACCCCCGAAACCAAGTACATGCCCCTGACCAGAATCGAACCTGGGACCTTTCAGTCCGCAGGCCAGCACTCTATCCACTGAGCCAAACTAGTTTTGGCAATTCAGTTTATTTTAAAAGAAGCTTCTGTGGCTGCAGACATGTCCTGTGTTTCACTACTTTTTATCTGAGTTTTAGGGAATGGAGGTGTCTTTTGTTTATACAGAAATTGAGGAAAGTTTCAGGTGAAATTGGATGCAATTAGTTTATTAATAGGAAGATCTAAAGCAGGGCTGGGGAATGTCCGGCCTATGAGGTACGTGAAGCCCAAGAAATCATTTGGTCTCTCCCAGCCGAGGCATTAGGGGTGAGTTAATTAAATGTTTGACCAAATATAGCAGGCTGCTTTTAAAAAATATATACTTTATTGATTTTTTTACAAAGAGAAAAGGAGAGGGACAGAGAGTCAGAAACATCAATGAGAGAGAAACATCGATCAGCTGTCTCCTGCACACCCACTGGGGATGTGCCCGCAAACAAGGCACATGCCCCCGACCTTAATCAAACCTGGGACCTTTCAGTCCACAGGCCAACGCTCTATCCACTGAGCCAAACTGGTTAGGACACCAGGCTGATTTTTAAGACGATACTTTTGTATGGCCTGAGAATGATGTTATAAATATCCAAATGACCCTTGGTAGAAAAAAGGTTCCCCACCCCTGGTCTACAGACTAAGGAAGTAGCCTGTAAGTCTTCCTAGTGTGGTCAGCAGCTGCATCACCTGTTCGCTGGGTGGGCGTGCAGAATCTCAGGTCCCACCCCAGATCTGCCGAGGAAGAATTACATTTAAATTCAACATGATCCTCAGGGATCCACAGGAACATTCAAGTTTTTGAAGCATTATTATCAATATTTCCTCATGAAAATTTCTCCTCAGGTTTGCTTCTTCATTAACATATTAAGTCACCCAAAATGCCTTTTATTGGCTGACTGTGATGTACCCAGGGGTACTCCCTACCCTCAGAGAACTCATTTATCTATATCTTTATAAGTTTGGCACAGAATGAGCTGAGCTGTAGCAGTGATGCAGTAAAGCCAGATAAAAGCAAGAAAACTCCCTGTTAAAATTAAATACAAGGGAAGATGGGAGGTTTGTATGATTTAAAAATTTGCAAGCCATTAATAAGAGTTAATTTTATTGCCTCTTTTAGCAAACGCTATGAGTTGAAGACATGCAGAAGTTATAAGTGTTTTTATCAGTGACTGATTTCAAAATCTTTTTATTTGGTTCTGACTTGGAGATTGCTTACCAGCGGTATATTTTAGTTCACTCCTTTGGCAATCGGCAGTTTTGAGCAGAAAAGAACTCCAGTCTGCTAATTAATTTCTATTAATAGCGTACTTACTGAATTATAAATGTGGATGGTTTGATTATCTGATTTTAGAACCTTCTTAATATTAAAACATTGTTTAAAATAATTAGCATGTACAGTGTACTAGGTATTTTTGCAATAGTAGAAAATAAACAGAAAGCAATGTGTCAGAAGTCCGCACTGTTAAATAAATGACTCGAAGACACTATCAAGAGCACTCAGGTAGGGCACAGCCAGCAGTAGAGATGAATGTTGTTGTCATTTCATGTGAGAATTGATTTATTTAGAGACTGAGGACTTCCTGAAAGCCTCCAGCACTGTCTTCGTTAAGAGCTAGTGCTAATAAGCGTATCACAAACATAGAAAATTGATAACACGCTCACATTTTTGGGTAGATACTTGCCACAGATGGTCAAAAGGGCTGTGTACTTCATTGAGAAATACACGATGGGCTGAATAGAGTCGGGAGAGACAGCCTTTGAATGGCGAGCTTTTCATTCATCTTGTAGAGCAGCAGGGAGCCTGGGGCATTCAGAAATTAGTAAGGAGAAAAATCGCTGAACTCTTTATCCCAGCCTCAAGAATATGTGGGTTTTCCTATTTTTTTTGGAGTGTGGAGCAACTCAGATTTTTAGCAAGGATTAAGAAATAAATGAGAGAGAAAAAGATCGGAGGTTGTTGGCACAAAGATCAGACAGAAGAAAAGCCCAGACTGCCTCAGCTAGTCCAAGGACTCGTGTGGAAACCACTGCCGGGTCTGCCCAGAAAGAAAGTGCGCCTGAGGGTCAACCACAAGACACCCTGCAGACGCAGGGTAGACAGTCAGAACCACCCGGGTGCCATGAGTGCACATTCTTGTCCTCCGGAGGGTGTTGAGGGCACTTATGATCAGGCACATGTGGTCTTGGCTCCGATAGGTAGGTCTGCTCCCATCTGGTTCTACACAGACCCTTGGTCTCGGCCTTCTGGGGAAGAAGCCCTGGCAGAGATTGTGGGCTGTGTAGACAAGGCGGTTTGTGTTCATCCTCTTTGATGTTCCTCCAGGTAGCTAGCCTAGAAACGGAGAGGAGCAGATAATCCAGGACACTGTCTTGTCCAATTTGGGTTTATTATCAATCTTTAAATGAGAGATCAGATATAAGTTTTCCCCAGTTATTGTCATCTTTAACACTTTCACACCAAGCCCTTCTATTTACTTTGGCATAATATTGAATACAATAGAAAAAAAAGAGGGAAATGCCCACAGCACCAATGTTTTATTTGGTAGGTAGAATACTCACGATAGAATACTCACAATTCTCAGTTGGGATAGAATCCTGTTTTTTAAAAAAATAGAAGAGCAACTAGGAATAAATAAACAATAACATTGTACTTGGACCAGAACTGCCATCAGGAAGGTAGACATTTCAGAGTCTTGTGATTGATGGTTTTCAGATGGAATTTAAAAATTTTTTTAAATAGCATTTTTGTTTTATTATTCTGATATAGCTATCAGATCTGCCCTTTTTCCCCCCCATATACCGGACGTGGCAAAGTAGGTTTACAGCTGTTCAGACATGAAAACAAGAGTTTAGTCTTGTATTATATTTTATTGAGTACTGTATTATTTGCCATACAAGCCAACTGTATTGAAGGATGCCAACCAAAGTTCAACATGAATAATGCTATATACTAGCTCATTAACTCAGCTAGGAAAATGGTGAAGAAGAACCTATTTTATTTATAAATCGAGGTTTAAAGAGTCTTTTTAGAAATTAAAGTTAGAGTAAATACTATTATGCTGACATTTTTCTTCTGTCATATGTCTTTCAAACTCTTATTTCTCACAATATTTGATACCAACTTGATGTTTGAAGAATATTATTTAGTAATTATGACCCAAGGATAAGATTATGAGTTTGGAGATGGAGGGGGGGAGAAATAAAATAATTTTTAATCCCCTAACTAAAGCTATTTCTTCTCCTTTAACTTTGATTTTAGACATTGATGAATGTTTACAGAACGGCCGGATCTGCAATAATGGACGTTGCATCAACACAGACGGCAGTTTCCATTGTGTGTGTAATGCGGGCTTTCACGTTACACTAGATGGGAAGAACTGTGAAGGTAATGACAGCAGGCTAACTATAACTTATAATACTGTTATCTCCCTTCGAGCGAGTGTCAATATCAGAGGTCCTTAACAAGACGAAGTCAACCATTGAGTGAAAGGTCAAAACATTAACTATATTTCACATATTGTTATCTGGGAGGCAAGCACAATTTTCAACAATATCATGCCTTTAATTCACATTTCTATGAGTCAAATACATTTTAATTATAGGAGGAGAGCTTGCCATTTAAAGATCCCCTGGTTATGATGAAACTTTGGTGGCATAAATCATTACTTCCAAATTTTATATAATTAGAGTTTGTACATTTTTAAAAATGCAGGGCACATCGTTTATTCTTTAGTCATATATGATCTACCTAGTAATGAGAAAATGTACATTTTTGTATTTTAAGATATGGATGAATGCAGCATACGGAACATGTGTCTTAATGGAATGTGTATCAATGAAGATGGCAGTTTTAAATGTATTTGCAAATTATTAATGGGTATCTGAAAATGTAAAATTTGATGGAGAATAATTGACTATAGAGAGCCAGCCATAATTTTATATTATCTCTTGAATTAATCACCTCATTCTTTTTAATTGGGCTGTTTAAAATATTTTGGCATTTTTCCTAAATTGAAGCTATGGCAATTATTGATGAGTTTCCACTTCTTATACTTGCCGTGAAAAATGAAGAATGGCCCTTATCATCTTTCCCAACATCTTTGGGAAAGATCCCAAGAATCTATTCATACATTAAAAGAATTTCAAAATTGTTCTTAGAAACATTTTTGGCAGAATATTATCTCAGTGATTCAATTCAAAGACCTAATGCCAAAATTCTCGGTTGGGATAGAATCCTGTTTAAAAAAAAAATCATAAATTACACTGATCTGACTAATGCCTGTAAGTAAAAACACACCATGTCTAGAAGATCAAATGCCTTCCAAGACATCCTTAATTTTAAATAAAATAACATATTGACGAATTTAAAGAAATATCCTCATGGTCAAAGGATCCTTAAAAGTTAGCTAGCATGACTATAATCCATAGTCAAATCTTGCATTTTAAAAATACATTTTTTCTTACTCCTATTTGAAATTGCTTCAAACTTCAAGCTGTCCTCTGATTCTCTGGTTTCCACTTTTTAAACTATATAAATTGATTGATTTTTAGAGAGAGGAATTGGGTGTGGGAGAGAGAGAGAAACATCCATGTCAGAGCAAAACATCAATCGGCTGCCTTCTGCATGCCCCCCTGTGGGTAGAGCCCACAACCTGGGCATCTGGCCCGGGAAATGGAATCAAAAACCTTTTAGTGCAAGGGACAGTGCCCAACCACATGAGCCACACTGGCCAGGGCTCTAGTTTTTGCTTTTTAAAGAATCAGGAAATCACTTAAATAAATTTCAGATTCCATTATTTAATTTTTACTTTTGTTAGATGAGAATAATATGGATCTGTGAAGTAACTATAACCATGAGGCTGCTAACACAGTTTCGGTTTGTAAACTACTATTCCTTAAAAGAGTCCTGGTAGTTTCTATTGAGTCAGATTTCATAATATATATATGTATATTTTTATGACATAAAATTATATGTGAATTTTATATAGATGTATACATGTGTGTGTATTATATATACCTGTCATAAAATAAATTTAGCCTTATAGTTTGCATGCATATGTCAAAAATTGAGAACTTGACATACATATTTCCTATGGCTATAATTTGGATGATAATTAGCCTTAGACTATAATTTTAAAAAAGAAAGAAATGTAAAGAAACAATCACATCCATCTAGATCGGCTTCCTTTGTAAACTTATTCTTCTGATCCTAAGAAAATGTACATTTTGTATTTTAAGATATGGATGAATGCAGCATACGGAACATGTGTCTTAATGGAATGTGTATCAATGAAGATGGCAGTTTTAAATGTATTTGCAAACCTGGATTTCAGCTGGCATCAGATGGGCGTTATTGCAAAGGTTTGTGCTGTAGAACTCTACATCGCATTCTGCTTTTTCCTTCTCTCTGCATTACTGAGAGGGACCATTTTCCTTATTGATTCTCCCCATTTAAATTACTCCTCATTCTGGATTAGGCAAGGTCCTAAGTCCAGCCACTCAGAGAGCTACCATGTGTTACCAGGAGGCTGTCCTTATTATAGAAAGGATGTTTGGGGTCTCCTGAAAGGAGCCCAATTGGTCTATCAACAGATGAGAGTGCCTTTTAGGTAAGCTGGGTCTGCCTCTTCCTTGCAGTTGGGGAATAGTGCAGTTAGCCTCCTTGATGGCTTCCCTTTGCCACCTCTTCCACCTTCACCAGGACCCAGTAATGTGGATCTCTGTTTCATGATTCTCTCTCCACATACCTTAAGGAACAGAAAATTATTCATGGACAATTTATTTAGGCTTTATCAAGAAACAAAAGGGTAACAGGATTAGGCAGAACCGATAGATGAACCAAGAGGCAGTGTGTAGCTTGGTAGCTTTTGAAATAATCTCATTGCTCCGGGTACTGAGGCAAAAGTGAAGATTTTCATTGGTGCTTTTGAAAACTGGGGTTCGAAGGAGAATCACAGGGGATCCACCTGTGCTTAGAGTCTCTTGCCATATTTAGTCAGAGGTGGGAGTCTATTGTGCTTGGGTTCAAGATCTGAGTTGGAACCAGGCTTCTCAAGAAACCTCACACTCAAAACAGGCCCAGGAAATCTGCTAAAGTGCCGCACACAAAGCCTTTTGCTCCTGGGTTCAGATGCAGAAGCACAAAGCACCCAACCCTTCACTTGCAGGATCAAGTTCCATGGTGCCCCTTCTCCAGCTGGTGGAAAGCTTTGGCAACGGTGTTATGGAAGAGAGCCTTATATCAAGTCTTTGGCAAGATGTGCATGTTCTCTAGGCTTTAAAGAGCTTCTAGTTCTCGGTTGTTTACCTACATTCTCTATGACCTTCACAGCAGTGACTTAACTCAGTGTTGGGCAAATCTGTCTTCCTAGCAAGGGAAATCATTGGAGTTTTCAAATCTGAGGTAGAAAATTGGTTTCTGTACTTTCGAGCCCTGTACAGGGAGAAACTCAGAGTTGGGAAGACAGGATGAACATGTGGAAATATTCTGCAACCTAAGGCAGCATAACGGAGTGCCAACATGTGCAGATCAAGTGCTATACAAGTGAAAAAGAAAGGGGAAGAGATGTGAAGGCTCCCTTGTGAGCAGACCGTTAGCAAGAACACACACTCCTCTTAGCTACCCACAGAGCACACAAGATTCGCTTTCAGTGCCTTGAGGCTGCTAGTGAGCCCACAGCCTCTCAGCATTAAGTATGGGCAACAGAGAATGGTGATGGAACTATTTCAGAAGACATAAGTAGGTGAAACTAGTTTTTGCAACTATTTGCAACCAGTGAAATAGTATCTTATAAATTAACTAGAGGCCCAGTGCATGAAGTTTGTGCGAGGGGCTTAGCCCTCGCAGCTCCAGCTTTGTCTGGAAGGTCATCCGAATGGTTGGCCGGAAGTTGTTCTGCTGTTTGGTCTACTTAGCATATAAGCTCTTTATTATATAAGATTATATAAGATAGATTGTTCCATTCATCTGAAAGTGCCTAATGATTTGGAAGATTTGTTCTGACTTTACTATCTGGCTTAAGAATCAAAGCTAGAGAGAGAGAATGAGAGAGAGAAAAGGCTTCATATTCTTATTGGTCTTTTTTCCTGGTGTATGGAGAACATGGAACACACACTATAATAAGAATAAAGGAAAAAGAAAATTCCTTGTATGAAGATTTTCATATTTAATGGTTTTTCTCTTGCCATCACAGGTCAAGGTTTTTCTCTTAATGTTGAGCAGTTAGTTATGAGCCCACAAAGATGTGATTGCTCAAAGCCAAATAAACAGAGCTAATTCAATCTCTGTAGTTAATATATATTTTGATTTCAGAGATGAAGAGAAGGAGAGTGATAGAAACATCAATGATGAGAGAGAAACATTGATTGGATGCCTCCTACATGCCCCCATTTGGGAATTGAGCCTGTAAAATTGGCATGTGCCCTAACCGGGAATTGAACCAGTGACCTCCTAGTTCATAAGTCAACACTCAGTCACTGAGCAACACTGACCAGGCTTCCTGGTCACTTTTAGGCTGCTCACTTTCAGCAATCAGTAGTACATCTGTGTCCCCAGTAAAAATCATACCAAAAAAAAAACACACACACACACAAAAAAAAAACTTCATGTCACTTTTCATGTTACAGTTGCCACTGTTTTACTGTAGGTCTTATCTTGAACAAAAGGTGACTCAAATAACTGAACCAATTTGAGCTCATGTATTTAAATATAACTGCCATTTTAAATATAAATCTGTACACAAAATCCTGGACCATCTGTATATATTTTGTGCCAAACAACACAAGCTAAGTAAAAGACAGAGGTGTTTCAGTCTCAATCTGCCTTTTTAAGGTCAAAAGAATGGAAAGAGTTGCATACACCAGTTGTATATTATAAAAGGAGTTGTTATGAATGACTTGCTTCTAGGTGTTGTATGTTTTCCAAAACACAGCTTTGGTACCATCTCTGCTTCCCTATATTAAGAGGCGGGGGGTGAGGGGTTGTAGTGTCACTACAATTATTGATATGTGTCCAGTAAAGACATTTATCAGGTTTACCTAAGTGTGCCCACACGATACTATAAAGTGTAATGCCTGTGAAAGTTTTTTCTTTGCTGGGTTCCAATTACTTACAGTGCTGTTGTTGGCCAGGAATGATCAAAATCATCTGCATTCATTTCCTAGTCCTGTCCTATGGTGTGTCATTGAGTCTTTAGCTCTGTGTCTCTTAATGCCATGCTAATTATCCCATGGAACTGAGGCCTGGGGGATACTAGAATGAGTACAGGTCTGGGTGTTGGATGCCCAAAGGAAAAGCTTCCTGCCCAGGTCAAAGGTACAGTTTATACCCAAGCTAAATTCCTGGCAGTCCTGGAAGAACTGCCGTGGGAAGCATTGCACCAGATCCTTTGTATTTTAGCCCTTACTTTTCTTTTGTTTTCAGTTCTGGTTTTGCCTTTGTGATTCTTATTTTGGATTACAAAAACAACAACAAAAAATACCCCTCAGGAAAATGTTATTAATATAGCCTTCTAGGGAAAAGAAATAAACACAACCAGGTTATTTCTCTTGGTTTGTGTTGCTATTCTCTCAAAGGACACTGAAAATGCATTTTTTTTGAGCTTTGATTGCTGGTCCTGCATATTATGTCCCATCTTCCCATTTCCAAATGTTGTAATAGAACTGTAAACATGTTAGGGCGGTAGATGAAAGTTACTTCTTTTTTTTAATAAGTGCTTTTCCACACCACAGATATTAACGAGTGTGAAACACCGGGGATCTGCATGAACGGGCGCTGTGTCAACACTGATGGCTCCTACAAATGTGAATGCTTCCCTGGGCTGGTCGTGGGGCTGGACGGGCGAGTGTGTGTTGGTAAGTTAAGCCATCACTAGATGTAGGATGGCGATCCACTCTCTGTCAATCAATAAAACCCACCGATAACAAATGCAATCGACTGCAGCAGATACGATATCGTTAATATTTATGGAGCAACAAACCAACAGTCTTGGATAAATTGGATATTAATTTAAGGGACAGAAAGATGAGCTGCAGTAAATGAAAAGCAAGGGAATCCTCACCTCTTCCTACCGCTTTTCTTTCCCAATCACAGAGCTGTCCTCAGTTTTCTCCAACCCTCCTTGATTGATAATGGTTTTTGAAATTGGCCTGTGTGTGTTCATTATCTCTTGGCAACATGTTCATCGAGTATTGACGTCCAAAGGGAAATACAGAATGCAGCCGAGGAGGATGTGAATAACTAAGAAGCTTACATCATAACAGTTTTATGTGGCTTTATAAGAAGTTCGAGTTTTCTTGAGAAATAGATATGAGTTTTATTCAAATTATTTTTAAGAAAGTTAGTGTACCCTTTGAATGGGGAGGGGATTGGGCATAGCTGGCCACCCCCTCCCAGATGCTAAAGATGTCACTATGTACTGGCTACCATTTACAGATTTATATAATGAACCTTTATAGGTCAAACTTCCTTTTTTTTTTTTAAAGTACATCTAATTCAGACATTCAGTAATTACATGTCTATTTGGAGGTAGGCCGCAATTCATAAAGATCTTATTTATCATGGGGTGAAATTCAGCCATCAGCCGTCACTCATTATGAAGTGGCTGCTTCGTACAGGCCTGGGGCAGACAAAAATGAATGAAATACAATTCCAGTACCTACGTGCCTCCCAGGTAGGGAAACCATGATAGCCCCTAGAACACCGAGGCCACTGGTTTCCAGCCCTTGGGAACTGAATGTAGTTTTTTCATCCTATTTTTTTTTTTTATTGAGACCTAACACCAGAGGCATTATTTGTGAGAAAGAACAGGGATGATGGGTAAATAAAGCTAGCTTCAACTTTGACCTGGGGGGGGGGATCTCATCTGTTTGAAGCAGTGCCGTGATGACAGATGTGTCTTTCCGTTTAGACACACACATGCGGAGCACATGCTACGGTGGATACAAGAGAGGCCAGTGTGTCAAGCCCTTGTTTGGTGCTGTTACTAAATCCGAATGCTGCTGTGCCAGCACTGAGTATGCATTTGGGGAACCTTGCCAGCCGTGTCCTGCACAGAATTCAGGTATGTGCTGTCTGTCATGCAGATGCCTTCCTTGCACTGCTAGCCTTGTGCCACCATGTGCAGCCATGCGTTTGTGCAGGTCCTCGGGAAAGATTACACATGCTCTCCAGGTACATCGTGTACCTTCCCGGGGTCTTGGCAGAAGTCTTGATCCACATTACTCACCCGGTTCTAACAACTGTTTGGAATAGGCAGCACATTTGTGCCTCCCATCTGAACTCCCCCACCTTAATAATAGTCATGCTCTTTGGAATACATGTAACTTTGTCTTCTAAAGCAGTTTCATGGTTGTTTGCATTTTGTAGGGATGACCTATAAAGCAGAATTTTACATAGCATCAGAGTACATAATTTTCAGGTTACCTGAATATTTCCAACTTTTCTCCAAAAGGTCTTGTGAATTTTGTTCAAATCTGTCATGTTGATTTTAGGGTGCTACTTCTAAATGATTTTATTCAAGCCTAGGGAAAAAGTAATTTCCACTATTTGAAGCAACACGGAACAGTGGAAAGAAAACTGGTCCGAGAGTCAGAATTCTGCTCCTAGGCCACAGGCAGACAAAGTACTCAAGTTGAGGGGGGGGGGGGGGGTTAGTTTTTTGTTGACTTCTGTTTAGGAATTTTTCTCACTTATTTGCAAAAAGGTTTGAGATGGTTTACATTAGTAAACACAATTATAAACTAGAATGATATGGAAAAGGGATTCTTAGTTTCCTCACGTCTAAAATGACTTGTTTTAGGTAATTCAGAGGAGCCTCTCCACTTGTAAATTATATTTATCTGTAAGACAAAAAGAGTGTATTGAAATTAAAACAATAGACTGTCTGCATTTGAACAGAATTTTAAGGTGGCTTGGCCATTGGTTTCTAATGCCATAGAGTTAAATCTAATATTGAAAACATATATCTCTGATTGGTTGGTTCACGTTGATAGGTTCTATTAGTTCATTTCTGACCTAGAAATTAAAATATCAGAAGTTAGAGAAAGTTAAATGGAGACTTTTAAAAAATGGGGATACCGACGAAAGAATAAAAGCTTTATTCTGTCTGATTACTTTACCCAGTGACTAATACACAAATGATTATTTTATATATGGTTAGCAATCCATTAAATACTTGTTTATAATACTTCAATTATGTAATATACAAATAGAATTTCATGCAACAAAATAATTTTGTTCATAAAGCTTTATAGTCATATATCATTACTGTTAGCCTTTTGTATGTTACTTTAACTTTTCAAAGTACTTTTTGTTGCATGCTTTGAATTTAGAAGATAGATAAGTATCTTGAAAACTGGTGCACAAGACTATCGGTGATTTGTTCATATAGGAAACGAGTGGAAGAGCCAACCTTAGAACGCAGGACCCTTGGTGCATATAGTCCTTAGTTCTCACCTTTTTCCTCTGGACTGAGTACATCTCCAAAGAACTTGAGCTGTGCCAGGTGTTCTGATATGTAGGAAAATAATTGGGCTTATAAAATGTGACTAAGGAGACCAGATTTCTTTAGAAAGCTTGGGGTGACATTTGAAGCCCAGTTCCACTAGCCTCTATTTATATTTGAATGGATTTGCACAGCAGAGGCCCACATGTGGAAGTGATTTCATTCAGTGTGTTTCTCTACCTCTTTGGTAAATGAAAATGCCAAGTTATGAAGGATCTGAATATAGGCATCCCTCATTTCAGGGGAGAAGAGGGATTTCAAAAGGTATTGAATATATATCCAAAAGGCATATCTTTAGTTAATCTACTGAGAAACCCCAACCACACAACATCTAAAGCCTATTTTTGTGCTCTGGAGATCAAGTGGGCTATATATGAAGATATTTCGCACTGGCTGAGCATTCCCTCTCACAGTGATCAGTCAGTTAAAAACACAGAAGTGTCATTATTGGGAATTTTTTCATCTGTCCCCATGCCACTGTCTTCATGGCACAACACTGAGTCAGCTCAGCACCACCTGTCATCTAAGTGCTTGAGCTGTCCCAGGTGTCATGCTGAGCACTTCCCACGTTCTCTCATTAAATCCATAGAACTGCAGTGTGAGTTGGGTATCATAGTCTCCAATTTATAGAAGATGAAACTAACAGAGGGAAAAGCCTTGTTCCCAAGGCCCCCAGCAGGAAGCATGGCCATCAGCATCCAAACCCATGCTGACCTGAATTCACCACAGGGAATACGTTAGTACCAGATCCTGCCCAAATGGAAAAGGAGAATAACATACCTGCATTTAGTGCAAGCATCAGCTAATTGAGCACTAATGTTAAAAGTACTTTTTTACAAAACTGGTCTGATTTTGCTTTTCCTGTGTTTATTACATAGAGCATTTCTCTATCTTTTGGTTAGATATCTCAATTAATTGCTACTGTGAGAGAACAAAAAGGACGCGTTTCCTTTTGCTCCCAGTTCCTGTCTTTCAAACACACAATGGCAGGCACCTTGCATTTGTTCCCTTTACACCCCCCCCCACTCCTTCACCTCCGTTAAGATGATTTAAAAATTAAGGGAATTCCCTACTTTTCTCAAATTTACATTTGCTGGAAGGCACAGGTTCTGAGGGATTCAACCTTAGTTTTTTTATGGATGGCCTACCTCCATGGTCCGCAAACTGTGGCTCGCCAGCCACATGCGGTTCTTTGGCCCCTTGAGTGTGGCTCTTCCACAAAATACTACAGTCTGGGCGAGGAGTCTATTTTGAAAAAGTGGCTTTAGAAGACATTTTAAGTTTAAAAAATTTGGCTCTCAAAAGAAATTTCAATCGTTGTACTGTTGATATTTAGCTCTGTTGACTAATGAGTTTGCTGACTACCGGCCTACCTCATTTGCATCACCGTCACCAGGAACACGATTCTCCAGTAAGACTGTAAGGGCTGTTGGCCTGAGCAGTGAGCTGCAGGAGCCCCTGTAAAGATGCTCATCCTTAGGATCCAGTTTTCCTGCCACTTCAGTGCAAGTGATTTGCATTTAGCCATGAAGCTCTCATGCCCATCAGATATTGTTGGAATTGTATATAAAACATTCTATCGACTTTAAGCAATATTACCCCAACAATTTTAATTTTTAAAAAACAAATAGAAATCGGATCCATCCCAATCTTGGGGACAGAGTCCATACACTTCTATTTCTTCAATAAGATCTCACAGTTTTAGCATCATGCAATACTACTCCTGGGGACTTACATAGAATGAGTCTAGCACCCTGAAAAATAGCCACTTTAAAAATATACTTCAATGCAAACACAGGTACCCTGTTGTTCTTGAGAGTGGAGGCTAGAGACTTTGCAGAGAGAAATGAGAAAATGTTAAGAGCTGGGTACTGAGAAAACAGCTCACACCGAGAAACGAAATTATTCCCAAGATGGTGGGAGAAAGTTTTATTAACAGTTAAGAAACCACACTTTAACAGGCACATTTCACTGTAAGTGTAAACTGTTCCCTGGTGAACAAAATCAAGTTATAGGAAAAACACCTTTTCCGAAAGTGCTCTGCAGGGGGAATTGCTGCAACTTGCCTATTGCCTTAAAACTTGTTTTCCTCAGTGATGCGGAGCCTTTAAATGGGAGCTCCGTGCAATGGCGACTCCCCCGGGAGATGCCTCCCTTTCCGTTGCCACTTATTTCAGTTCCACTCACTTTGGAGGAAATGATGTGTGCAAAACCAAAAGCAGGATCGACCTGTTCTGCAAACAAAGGGATCATTTACTGTCTGTTAATTTATTGCAGCGGAATATCAGGCACTCTGCAGCAGTGGGCCAGGAATGACCTCAGCAGGCAGCGGTAAGGACTGGTTCTGAAATTTACTACCTTGGGCATGTGCAGAGGCGGGATCAGGCCTTCCTGTGGGTTTCCAGTTGGCCCCTTTACACCGGTCTGGTCTGACTCCCTCGTTGGCCATCACTGCATGAGGTACCTGGGTCACCGAGAAGGCCCCAGTGGCAGGGCAATCAGGGTACAGCGGGTCCTAGGATTGCCGGGTGTGGGTGTGGGTGTGGGTGTGGGCTTGGAAATGACGACTGGGTGGCCTCCCTGGAAGGCGCAGTGAGAGGACTGTGGATGAGATACAAAGGCTGGTTGCTCATTTACAAGAAAGGGCAGCCTGGCCTTCCTTTGTATCTCCCATTATCAAGTACAGTTGAGGGTTACGGGCTCAATTGAACTGTTATTTTGTAATTGTCCAGTTGGGAGCCATCTTATATTTTTTATATTTTTCATCTTTTATAGCAGACAATGACAGCAATTAACTCAGTTGGACGAGAATGAACCATTTCAGTGTAGGAGTAAGAACTAGAGAAATATCAGTGCTTATAAAAGGAATTACAATTAAAAGGGAGAATTGGAATAAGTATAAGATGGGTGATAAGAAAGCCGAAAGGATTATTTTATTAATATAAGATGAACCTGTTTGATTCAGGGGAGTTCTGCAAGAAGTGCACTGGCTGAATTGATTGTCAGTTCGCTCAACTTGATTGATTCCATCACTTTGGGTGGATGAAGGTGGGGGAGGATATTTGGAGGACACAAGAGGAGAATTTAGGTAGTATAGAATGAATAAGGAGCTAGCGTGGAGTAACCAAGTTGTGGTAGGGACCAGAAGTAAAAAAAAAGGTCAGCTCTGATGTATGGAAGAGTCAGGCACCAAGACTGGAGACTGCCATTCACTGATTGTCATTGCATCGCCTGTGACTGTTAGAGCCCTCCTCCGCCTGGGAGGGCACAGCCAGGGGGAACCTGGCATCCTCTGGGCAGAGCCACGGAGCTCTCCCAGCACAGGTTGTGTCTGAGTGAGCTTTGGGCAGAAGCATAGGTCTGCCTCAAGCATTCTGGGCACAGAGTGAAGAGGGTGTTTTATGTTCATAGAAGAGTGAAAAGCTTAAAGTCAATAAACAGGGTTCATTTTTTAATTTGAGCTTGAGGATATTATTATAAGAGTTTGAGCCATGAGAATGACAGTCACCTTCTTTTGAGGTTAAGTCTGGTGGCAGTGTGGAAGGTGGAAGGGAGACAGACAGCAGGTGGCAGAGAGACCAGTTGTAGGGACTTGGGCTCTGCTTTTGATTCACTTTTCCATCTCGGTGTTTGGATCAGAAGCCAGGAGGTCTCCTTCAGTTTGATTAAGGATTGGAAATCTTGTTAATTCCAGGTCAGAAGCC
The DNA here is from genome assembly GCA_963924515.1 of Vespertilio murinus. Classification (NCBI taxonomy): domain Eukaryota; kingdom Metazoa; phylum Chordata; class Mammalia; order Chiroptera; family Vespertilionidae; genus Vespertilio; species Vespertilio murinus. The sequence goes on along the minus strand of OZ004704.1, from coordinate 161,616,860 downwards.
AGTTCCTCTCATAGACTAAGGGAGGGAAGATTTGACTCAGGATATCTTATACTGAGAAAAAGGGATCAAAAGTTTTTATCTAATTGTCACCTTTTCGTTTTTTGTTTTCTTTTCACAAGATCCTATGGTCATCACATTTATTGTAATGTTATCTTTTGAAAGTTCATCTGGTATTTAGAATGTTACTGACTTTAGACTCTCTTGTGGTGCAGATATAAACGAATGTGCGTTAGATCCTGACATTTGTCCAAATGGAATTTGTGAAAACCTCCGTGGGACCTACAAATGTATATGCAATTCAGGATACGAAGTGGATTCAACTGGGAAAAACTGTGTTGGTGAGAAATTGCCCCTGTTTTTATGTTCCGTGCACATTGTTTTCCTCCTTGTGCTGCTCTGGCTGAAACTACTCATGAAGGACTTCAGGGCCTGGGCAGTGGATGCTCTACACTTTGGGTGACAGCATCGTCCATCCATGTTTTGGTGGACAAAAATTTATGTAACTGAACCTTGATAATTTATGAATAATCATGTAGCATATCCTTTAAAGAAGAACTCCCTAGATACATAAAATGCAAACACTGAACCATTCCAAGATGGCTACGAAGGCATCCCTAATTTTTATCATGTAGCAGCTCTTTTCCCAACCACATTTTAGGATTAATCAGAGAAAACCCAGCTTATTTTCAGTAATAACTGCTCTCTGTTAGGTTTAACAAATATCATTTTTATGCTCTAACAATCCTAATGAAGGTACCAGCCAGTAACTAAATAAATCCTTTGGCTGAGAAGAAAACGGCCAACAGAGACACCATTGTTTTCTTCTTCAGCTTCTCCAGTTGCCTAGACTAGTATCTTCTGAAACGTAGTGTCCGTTCTGTGGTGTAGTGACATACTGCCTCCGGTTTCCTGAGGTTCGGCTTCTAAAACCAGAATATTTAGACTTGTGAAAATATGCCAAAGCATACCCAAACCAAAATGTAAGATGGTGAACCTTTTTTTATTTGTAAGCAAAACACATTTTACCTCAAAGCAAACATACTTTCATGAAGTGGGATGAAAATTAGTAGTCTTTAAGATAAACAGAAGACCTGAAGTATATTTTTTTACTTTATGAAAGCCATTTGGGGGGTTAGAGGTGGGTGTTTACTTTCTTCTGCCTTTAGATGTGTATTTGTGTATTTTTATCCCCACCCGAGGATATTTTTTTATTGGTTTTTAGAGAGAGAGGGCGCGCAATTAATGGTGGCCTCTCATGTGCATCCCGATGGAGGAGGATGGGACCCACAACCTTGTGGTGTATGGGATGACACTTCAACCAACTAAGCCAACCAGGTTTATTAGTGGTATTTTAGGGGTAGGGTTTGAAATGTACTGTTCTAAGGTGGTCAGTCAATTGTTGGAAATGTAATAATTTATAGATACTACAGATTGAAATAAACAAATGTCCTGTTCATTCTTTTAACACACAATCTAGCAAGTATCAACTAACTACCTATTGGGTAATGGTCTCAACTATCTCCCATCTAGCCATTAGGGAATCACCATATGTTCTGATCCTAGGAAAAACAAGTTTCTCCCATATGTCCTTGGGTGTCAGCTGTTTTATTTGTCATGTTTCTCCCTTTACCATTTGGAGTCCTCTGGTGTTGGAGAGCTTGATCAAATACTGGGACCCCTCCCAAGAAACTTGTTGCCATTGAGTAGACAAACAGTGCTTTAATTTATAAAAGGAATGGGATTAAATTATATCATATAGAACTTTAATCCCTTGAACAAGTAACAATGGCCATGCCATTTACGTTTTTTTATTTATTACTAGAGGCCCAATGCATGACATTCGTGCATTCAAGGGGGGATCCCTCAGCCCAGCCTGCACCCTCTCACAGTCTGGGAGCCCTTAGTCTGATGGCCAGTTTAGGCCTCCTCCCTGCCTAAGCCACCAGTGGACCATCCTTAGCATTGCCATGGAGGCAGGGAGAAGCTACCACCAGCCGCTGTGCTCACCAGCTGTGAGCCCAGCTTATGGCTGAGCAGTGCTCCTCTGGGGGAATGCACTGACCACCAGGGGGAAGCTCCTGCATTGAGCGTCTTCCCCCTGGTGGTCAGTGCACATCATAGCGACTGGTCAATCCTCAGTTCCATCGATTTGCATATTAGCCTTTTATTATATAGGATGCTATAGAGGACTATTTTAATATTGACCATCTCTGAAATATCCATAACTTGTCCTCTGGCCTTTTGTTATTACAAACATTCTTTCTAAAGCTCACTCAGCCTAATTGATATTTCTGACTCCTAGTGCCAAGGTACTTTGGTTCTCTACAGCACTTTTACTATGATACAAAGACCTTTATTCAAATGTAACTTTTTTGTAGTTGGCCATTTCTTCTTTTTTTTCATAGCTCCCCCTCCTACAAAATTCTTGTGTTTATATTGACACTCTGACATCAGTATTAAAACAACGTGGGTACTTTAACACAGCAATACATTATGAAGGTCTGGCCTCTATTTATAGCTCTATCTAAATTAAGAAAAAGGAAATGGAGAGAGAGAGAGAGAGAGAGAGAGAGAGAGAGAGAGAGAGAGAACTAACTCCAGGTGCTCTAAAACAACCCTCAATCACTTTGCCCACTCCCACCCCCCCTGCATCTCTGAGTTATTTTTATAGGTCTCCTGTTATCACACCCTCTACTATACTCTTCTTCTTTCCTATACTTTCATTTTAAAAAAATATATTTTATTGATATTTTACAGAGAGGAAGGGAGAGAGACAGAGAGCTAGAAATGTCAATGAAAGAGAAACGTTGACCAGCTGCCTCCTGCACACCCCCCACTGGGGATGTGCCCGCAACCAATGTACATGCCCTTGACCGGAATCGACCCCGGGACCTTTCAGTCCACAGACTGACGCTCTACCACTGAGCCAAACCGGTTTCAGCTATACTTACATTTTTCAATGAGTAATTTTTACTTTATCTTCTATTTATCTACTTATAGAATGGAACATAGCGGTGTACTTACTGCCATTCTCATACAATGTACAGTTGTCCAATTTTGCAGGTGGAAGCAGAATGCTGTCCCTAATAGGTCCCTCTGTTGTTAGGGCTGCTGACGATTGTCATTGTGGCCAAGATACAGATTTGCTATTTTGGAAAAAGCAGAAATCTTACTTATTTTTCACCTGCTTGCCTTCTTAATATGTGGCATCTGCACACATGGAAAAAGAAGTAACAGTAGAACAAAGCACCTGCTCCCATTTAAATTAGCTTTCACCTGGGTCTCAGGCTAAATCAGTATCTAGAAAACATGGAGGATGGAAGCAGGTCAGGGAGGGGCTACACACCAAGCCCTTCTCTTTGAACTACAGGCTTCTTTCTTCCTACCTCTCTTTTATTGCTGGCCCAAACGTGGCCCCTCCTTCTCTGTGGTCTACATTGACTTTGGAGAAATGAATTCTTTGTCTCAAACACCCTTAATTGTAGGGCCCCTTTGTAGGTTACACATGGTATTTTAAAACTAGACTCCACTTAAAACAAGTTGTGTTATTTCATTTTTCTATGAGAGCCTCTCTTCATTGGCAGACATGGAAAATCGTTATTTATTTGGGCAGGCCAGAAAGACACAGGGATGTTTAGCTCCATCCAGAAAACACTCCACAGCAAGCCAAAGGGAGAGCGTGAGAGGCTGTAGGGATTCTTTGGTCGGTGCTTCAGTATACACTGAGTGGCCAGATTATTGTGATCTCTGAATGCAAAATAATCTTGCCACTCAGTGTATATATCCTATATAATAATTCTATATAATAATAGGCTAATATGCAAATTGCCCCCTCAACCAGGAGTTCAACCAGCAGGCAGGCCAGCCAAAGGCCCATGTCCCCTTCCCCTGGCCAGGCTGGCCAGACCCCACCCATGCACGAATTCATTCATCAGGCCTCTAATATATATACATACACTGAATGGACAGGTTATTATGCGTTCAGAGATCATAATAATCTGGCCCCTCACTGTATACTTCAAAGTTGGCACTATTATTATCAAGTCAGAAGTATCTTCAGATTTCGGATTATGTTCAGAAGTATGAAGTTAGTACTCAAAGGTCCACTCCAGCCATTTCCCACACAGGACTCCAGGGCCTGGCTAGTTTTTTAATGTTTATCATTAATTCCTCAGTTTAAGTTTTCAGACATCATCAAAGTTTAAGAATTGCAATATGACCCTTTTGGAAAGTATTAACATTCCATATATTATTTTGACAGAATTCTCAGTATGCTACTTACTCAGCTGATAACATGACTCCACACTCGATTTTCCCATATTAAAGATTCTAAAAAATATGTTGCTGAATTAAGTGTATTTAATACTGTGAACCCATGCAGCTCTCCAGTGCTGAATTTCTGTATCCTTTATGGCAGGGTTACTAGCTTGTCAAATGATGATCTAAGCAGAACCTCTCCATGTCTAAAAAATCCCTTGTGAATATATAGCTTTTTCTGTGGGCTGTGTGATAGTATAGCCCAAAGGGATACTTTAAAAAGCCATGTAATTCCTACACTTCCTAGTCTAAGCCATACATATCAAAAGTTAGATTTTGCATCAGATAGGCCAACTATTCAGCTGGAAGCAAGTTCTCCGCAGCTCTCTAAATCTCTAGTCTAATTCCCCATGACAATTATAAACTTTGCAGATTACCTCATACTTGATAAACATAACCAGAGACCTTTCAAATTATTCTAAAAAGAAACACCCATCCTGGAACTAACACATATCAAAAAATGGACCATACCTTCTAAACCTTTATTTAATTTCTTAAATAAGTAGATTAGTCCTTTGCATTCTGATACAATTAGACAATTATATAAAGATTTGTAACTTCTAGTAAATCCAGGTTTTCTTCCTTCTCAAGAAAGAAAGGAATTGAACAGTGTGTGGTGATTTTAGACTTTGTACATACCAAGTACAGATAGTCATGTCAAGCCCCTATTTTCCTAAAGTTGGATGGTGTAGGCAAAGACCAATGGGACAGGCGTATTGCCTCTTTGTTTGAATTAATCATGCCATTGTGACTTTGTGAACCCAACTAAAAGAGTAAAGAAGTTGCATGCAAGGGATAGGCTCTTTTAAAAGTTCATTTTTATTGATTTTCCAGATATTAATGAATGTGTATTGAACCCTCTACTCTGTGACAATGGACAATGTAGGAACACTCCTGGAAGTTTTGTCTGTACCTGCCCCAAAGGATTTATATACAAACCTGATCTAAAAACCTGTGAAGGTAAACTACATTTTTTTTGTTCTTATACTACATACTTTGCTTTCTTTTGTATTATCACTAGAAAGCCATGAAAATAAATAAGAGTCACTTCTATTTTAGATAATTATGTTCCCTCAGTTAAGAATCTGTGGTCCTAAATGGCACTTGTATGCATTTTGCAAGCTCTTGGTGGTACTTACCTGCAATTGGTATATTATTTGTCCTTTATTCTTAGAGTAAGTACCTTTTAAAGGCATTCATTTTGCATTTGCCTGCTATTGGCATTTTATTAGCTATCATTTAATAGATGTGGAAGACATTATATATATGTTGTTTGAATTCATTATTCAGAAATCACACTTACAGATTTCCTGAATAAAAATATTCATCCACTTATCAGATTCTGTACCATAGAGACTTGCTTAATTATTATTTTTGGAATTCCATCTAATCCAGAAAAAATTTATTTAGGCCAGCTTTACTAACTAATGAATTTATGATAGCCATTGAGGCCAGAGTTTCCATATCCATTCATGCTTAAGACTAGTGTTTAAACTGAAAAACAGATCTAGAGATAGAGAAACATCGATCAGACAGTCAAACCTCAGAGGGAAAGTAGGGGAGGGTGAGGGTAAAGGAGAGAGATTAACCAAAGGACTTATATGTATGCATATAGGCCTAACCAATGGACACAGACAACAGGGGTGTGAGGGCATGAGTGGGGGAATGGATGGGTAATGTGGGGATAAGGACACATATGTAATAACTTAATCAAAAAAGAAATGTAAAAAAGACTAGTGTTTAGCAGTGATATGGAGCTGTTTTTGTTTCAGATATCGATGAATGCGAATCCAGTCCTTGCATTAATGGAGTTTGCAAAAACACCCAAGGCTCTTTTATCTGTGAATGTTCTCCTGAAAGTACTTTGGATCCAACAAAAACCATCTGCATAGGTATTTATCTTCCTGAGAATGATTTCCTGGTGTTCACCCATGCTGCTGTATTGAAGTACTTATTAAATATTATTCCTCCATCACCCCTCTCCCCCAGAAACCATCAAGGGCACTTGCTGGCAGACTTACATCGATGGGCGGTGTGAGGTCAACATCAATGGAGCCACCCTAAAGTCCGAGTGCTGTTCCTCCCTTGGTGCTGCCTGGGGGAGCCCCTGTACCAGATGCCAATTCGGTAAGTGAAACGGGCGCTGTGGTCTCTGTGCCCATCCCACCGGTCACTTTGGTTAGGAAGGGGAAGCCTAGTACTTTGTGCATTTGGGCTCACGTGAGGATTTTAGAAGGTTTAATTCTGATGGCTTCAATAAAACACATGACTGAATAGGAAACTAAGAGAAGTATCAAGACAATAATTTCAGGTAATTTGGCAATTTATTGTTTTCTACCACCACACTGTAATACAGTGAGCTGGTGTTGGTTTCCTGGACCAGCAATTCCTATTAGCTCTCTGGAGAATATTGGGACTAGGGGTTCTGAGCCTTTTATAGGTGCACATTTTCTTCCAAAAAACAAAAAAAAACAAAAACTGAGTAACATAAAGAAATCAGTATTCATGACTAAATTTCTAAGTCTGTTGCAAAGCTGAGATCTAGGAGACTTGCTGATGATTTTGTTGATTCAACGTTTGGGTATGTAAATACATGAATTTACATTGTATGAATGCTGCAGGGCATGATATATTTAAGTTCTAGACTTTGGTTTCCAAATTCACATTACAGTAATCCCATGGTTTGATTCCTATGTTAGGGCTAAAAGCAAGAGATAAATTTAGTCAATTTCCTTCTTGGTCCTCAATGTAATATGATCTTTAGGGCACGTTGGGGTCTTTTGGGATATCTTGCAGGAACTGAGTTTTATTTAAGGATACATTTCATTTTTATTCTTTTTCTCTTATGCAGTTTCAGAAATGCTTTGTTATCTCAGACTTATTGATAGCGACAAAATGTAATTCATGTTCCTGGTCCTTTTTTCGTGTTTCTTATACTAGGTCTGTGGTTTCAAACTGCAGCTTGTGAGCTACAGTGGCTCTTTGGCCCCTGGAGTGTGGCTCGGTGTTAGAAGCACTTCTTTTTTATATATATATATATATTTTATTGATTTTTTTTTACAGAGAGGAAGAGAGAGAGATAGAGAGTTATAAACATTGATGACATTGACCAGCTGCCTCTTGCACACCCTCTACTGGGGATGTGCTACAACCAAGGTACATGCCCTTGACTGGAATCGAACCTGGAACCTTTCAGTTCACAGGCTGATGCTCTATCCACTGAGTCAAACCAGTTTCGGCTAGAACCACTTCTTAAAAATATACTCGCCCAGGCTGAAAACCAACTTCTGCACATGGGCCACGAAGTTTCAATCACACTGTGCACATCCACACATGGTATTTTGTGGAAGAGCCACACTCAAGGGACCAAAGAGCCGCATGTGGCTCCTAAGCTGCAGTTTGCTGACCACTGTACTAGGTCATAACTACAAAGTCTGGATATTGTTATCTCAAATTTGTTTTTTTGTGTTTGTTTGTGGTTTTTTTACAGATCCCATATGTGGTAAAGGCTATTCAAGGATAAAAGGGACACAATGTGAAGGTATTTATGATTATTTATAAACCATAAATTTCTGTGTGCTTGAAGAATACTTGTGTTAACTTGGACTGGATAAAGATGCCATGTAACTTCACAATGGGAAATATGCTGCAGAGAAATAAAATAATGAGGACTGCAGTGCATAACAGATGTTAACTTCACAAACATATATATGCTCTTGCCAGTATCAAGAGCAGAGTACAGGGTGGCTGAGAATGTAGGCTGGCCATAGTTTGAATTGACTGCCCTAAAAGGCTGTATATCAAGAAGATAAAAGAGGAGGTTTTTAATGGGGCTGTAAAATTTGCCTTTTTCTTGGTTTGTCCTATTTTTTGTTATTTGTTTGTTTCATCACAGATGATTTAAAAAGACACACTTAGCTGCATTAGTTTTGAAAAGATACATGGATTAATCTCTAGTTTGCCATGGTTCTTTCTCCTGGAGTCCCAGGTAGACATAGGTCAGGGTAACTAACACAACCTGACATGACACAGCAGTTGAACAATTTTAAAAACAGCAATTAGTCCCATATGCGGGATGAAATACAATTTCTTCCCTGCTAAAATAAAGAGGAACACCATAACCCCCACCCAGGGTCCAGCTTTCCAAATAATGACTGAATTCTTTGGACTTTCTTTGGTCCAGACCCACTGTTAATAACTTATCTGACCTCAGCAGCACATTTTTGTATACAAGTGGCTAGAACAACAACAACAAAAATACCCCAAAAGGTAAATGTTCCCCTTCCCATTTCTCTCTTTTACAAAGAAAGATCAGGAACATATTTTCAGCATCCTTAGTTGGAGAAATATTTCTTCTAAATAAAGACACTATGTGTGAATTTCTTAACCAATGCTCCATGTTTTTGACATTGGCAACTAAGTGCCTTTTTTTGGATTAATTTGATGATGAATATTTTTCCAAATTAAGTGCAGAAAACATACTGCTTTGCATTAAGCAAACTGGTACGGAAAGGCACAGTTGAGAGAGAGTCAGTGAATGATAAAAGGATGAACAGGAGCATCTTTTGACTCTCCCCAACTCAAACTGGGACCAGCAAAGTTTGGACAGAACAGTGAGACCATCGCCGAGGTAGAACTACATTCCTGAGGACTTCTCAGCACTCTCAAAAGGGAATCTTTTTACCAGCCCTACATAGTCCTCAGTAGGATTTTTTTTATGCCCACATTTAGGCTCTTTATTCTTTGCCAGTTTGAAAGACCACGTTTCTGATTCTCTACTTACTTCCAAACATCTGGTCTTACAAAGCTAATTATCTGGTTCCTGAGAGCCTTACTTGAGATAGTCACAGTACCTGGAGCTGTCTCTAAGACCTCACACCAGCTCCCTGTCTCTTCAATTCAGAAATTACTCCTGAGACCAGTGGAGAAACTTGTGTCTTTATTTAGCAGCAGGTGAGCTCTGTTTGTTGCTATTCAGACAGCCCAGAAATTCTACCTAAACTATGTGGAAGCAAACTAAATTTGTGATCTTATCAAGTTCAAAAGGCTTTTTCTGTTATGAGAATAATTATGACTTCATGAATGGAATAAAGTAGAATGATGATTACAGATATATTAACTTCATGCTTTCTTTCCTTCATAGATATCAATGAATGTGAGGTGTTCCCAGGAGTATGCAAAAATGGCGAATGTGTGAACTCCATGGGGTCATTTAAGTGCCAGTGTCCCAATGGGATGAGTTTGGATTCCACTGGGAGGATCTGCCTGGGTAAACACAGAACTTAATACCTTTCTAGTGACCATTTCTTAAAGATTATCAATGCTTCAGTTAATAAGATAGAGCTGAATATTTGGTTCCAAGTACAGATACATGCATCCCAAATTCAGCATTTCCATTAGGATCCTTGGTGGTTTTTTTGGAAAAAGAGCCTTCTCTGCGGAAGCCTTTTGTTTATTCTTTATCAAAAGAGTAGAGAACGTGTTAGTGAAGTGAGTTGTATGTACCTGTTCCTTCAATCATTGTCACCATAGTTATTATTCCAGAGCTCTTAAATCCACCTCCATAAGTCATGGGCTCTAACATGTGACATGAATGGTGGGGAGAACACTTTCAATTAAAAAATTATAACTCATACCTGCTAGGCCTGTCCTCCTATTTGCCAGGAGGAAAAATGCCTGCAGGAAACTATTGTGGATATCAGGAAAGAGAGGGAATATCGTGCCTTATGTTTTAATCACACTTTACAGTTTTCAGATGCATAATCTCATTTGTCTCAGACAAGCAAACTTCTTGGTCACAGAATAGGACCAAATTCTAGGTCTTCTGACCTCTGGTCTTCTATTCTTTCTATTCTTCCTCATAATCCCATGAATTTGGGGTTGGAGCTAGATGTACCCCACATGTATCCAGAAGAATGTGTACACGAACACATGTTGAAGTGAAAGGAATACTTGAGAAGAGGAGTGAATGGCTTTTCTTTGCTGTTCTTCCTCATTTTGGAGTTTATCATTCCATCTCTCCAAAATGAAGTGGATCATAGGAAAGGGGGTTGGGGCCAGATCATATGTTCTCCAAAGATAGAGAGTGTAGTTTGATTTTAGCCTGAGAAGAGATGGCAAGATCTCACGGCTGATATGCATTGGTAACCAGCATGTCTGTGAAAACATCTCCCCCGGGCACATTGCAGGATTTCTTAGAATACTGATCCTTTCATAGAATTATTCAGAAAAAGGGAACACAGAGTAGCTCCCTCTCTCATGCTCCCTCTGCTCTCTGGCAGATATACGCATGGAAACCTGCTTCCTGAGATACGATGACGAGGAGTGCACTCTGCCCATTGCCGGCCGCCACCGCATGGATGCCTGCTGCTGCTCTGTGGGGGCGGCCTGGGGTACGGTGGAATGTGAGGAGTGTCCCATGAAAAACACGCCTGAGTATGAGGTGCTCTGCCCCAGAGGACCCGGATATGCCACAAAAGAAATTACCAACGGAAAACCTTTCTTCAAAGGTACAATGGTTTCAGTGGTTGGTTGCCCTTTCTTTTAGACCAGTATTTCCCAAACTTTTGACATGTGTGTACCCCTTCTATAATTTTCATAATGCTGAGTACCCCTCATCAAAAAAAAAGGATGTATTTTAATAACAATCAAAATATATTTCTTTTTTCTTTTTTTTGGTACATCCACAAAATAATAATAAAAGAAAAATAAAATTATTCATAATGAAATAAAAATAAAAGTTATATTATAAATAACATTTATTTGCACACCGGACCATCTCACGCCTCACAAGACTGTCTTGACTTGACTCATGAGAACGTAGAATTAGGCGCAGCTAAGCATGGTGCAGTGCATATCCCCACCAAACTCCGGTGCAATGAGTACCCCCAAACTCTTCCCGTACCCCTGGGGGTACGTGTACCACACTTTGGGAAACACTGTGAGACCAACAGGATGCATTTGCATGAGCCCAGTGTTCTACCAATGGGATTATGAGTACTGTCACTGTGGTCATCCCTCCATCATCTCAGCATGCATTCTTTGCTTCCTGAATGATTTGTAACCAAATATTCATTCTGTAATGGGTTGGTTTTTCTTCTATATCTCAGGATTTCCTGAGGTTGCTTGCCTCACCCATCTAGCCATTATTAAGTGTTAAAGTAGATTTTAATGCTACCCTAAGCCAAACATGAACGAAAGGAACTGGGAATATTGTATGCCATCTGCTAAAGCCACATGAGAAGACCTCTTATCTGCTGATTTGAGCGGCCATGTCTCTGCAGTCCATCTGAGTACAGATAATGGAGGGTGAATGGCATGAGAAACCTAGCAGCAGATCCTCTTTGTCCAAATGTAGCAAAACTCATTCCTGTGGCAGACACACTTCAGGGACAGGATATTTCAAATATTATTTCAGTTTATTATGCTATAATCTAAAATTCATGCAAAAAACACACACACAAGAAGTCACAGATTTAATCTAATTCCAATTTGATTTAAGTTTTTGCACACAATGAAACAGAGCTTGTTTACTTTAGCATATGGAAAAATCATAATTGGTTACTCAGAATTCCGACTATTCAGAGAGGCTCAGCTTATGTTCCCAGTATAGAGTTTTGTGTTGGTTGCCCATTGTGTCTGGTCCTAGTTATTGTACTTCATAATTGAATCAGAAGGGAAATGAGTATATAAATATCAGTTAACTATCTTTATAGAAAAATGTGTAGACTTTTTTTTTCCCCCTACTGAGCATTTTGTCCAAGAAGCTCTGGGGTTTAAAATTGTTGTGTCTAGAAAGATGGTTTCTAGATGGCCCTCTTAAATGTCTCGTTAGTAAATTTAAAGGAACTCAAGTGATTTGCTTCCAAAGGCTGTGGGAATCCGTTGCCACAGAAGAACTTGATGTTCTTGAGATTTAATCTGCCCATTCTGTCTCTCGTGACACTACGCAAAAATTAACTCATATTTGTTGAGCTTTAGGTCTTACTTTGGAAAGGCTCCTAAAAGGGTAAACTCAGATTACACGTTACAGAAGTCGTCTCCTAATATACAGAAAAACTCTTTTACTTATACTAATGAAACTCTATGGCTATATAATATTGATCAAATACTTTAAATAGTATACATTATTTCCAAATAATTCAAATTAGAAATGATGGCTTCTTTGACATTCTTGTATTTTATATGAAATTCATATAAAAAAGCATAAATGAATATCTTATTTCTCTACACTAGCAGTGTTCAACCAGTGTGCCTCAAGTATTCTTAAAATATGCAATATCTGATTCAGGGGCACTAGCCTCTTTTCCCTGAGCTTGTCAAGTTAAAAAATGACAACAGCCAGCACAATAATAGCCATCTGGTGTGAATGAATCAAAATTATACCCTTTTTTGGGGGTCAGATCAGCCAAGAATGTATTGTTTTTTTGGTTTATCATAAAATTTTAGTATAATTACTTTATATGTGCCAGGAGATGAAAAAGGACGAAAATCTTTGCTCTACACACTCAATTGGTTGTTGTGGTGCAATAGACGCTAATAATCTTCTATATGCTTTAAGTATAAACACTAGAGGTTTGGACCATTCTTTCAGCAAATAGTTAAATGTTCAGTGTGTATCGGACTGGATTCTAAAAGTCCAAATAAACACACTCCTAACTTCTCTGATAATGCTTTCTAAAACAGAAGTTTAAAAGACTAGAAACGTGTACACAACCATATTTCTCATGGATCATCGCACAGTCTTTAAAATCAATATTGCCAAGACTTTATATCAAGACCCTCCAACCTCCTGGGTTTAACACGGTGGGATTGAGACCTACTGGTTACTCACAACTTCTCACACATATTTATTTTTCTTGAAGATATCAATGAATGCAAGATGATCCCCAGCCTCTGCACCCACGGCAAATGCAGAAACACCATTGGCAGCTTTAAGTGCAGGTGCGACAGTGGCTTTGCTCTTGACTCTGAAGAACGGAACTGCACAGGTCAGTGAGGGGGCTCCCCATGGAGGGACAACCTTTAGACTCTTCACCTCTATTCCACAAGAATGAAGGCTATCCTGATGCTTACTTGCTGCCCCTTGCTGCTTTTGTGCAGACATTGATGAGTGCCGCATATCTCCCGACCTCTGTGGCCGTGGCCAGTGTGTGAACACCCCTGGGGACTTTGAATGCAAGTGCGACGAAGGCTATGAAAGTGGATTCATGATGATGAAGAACTGCATGGGTAAGTGTGTGCTCCTTTGATCAGCACAGGAAAGAAAGGGTTCCAAGCAGCTTTGAGGACTCATGGCCCATGGCCCCGCTTCTTCCTGTTCCCCCCGGTGCTCTGCTCACCTGACCAGTGAGTCCAGAATCGGTCTGTGGCAGCGGGAGACTCACATGTGGGAGAGCTGAGGGAATTCATGCGGCAGGGTGGTGGGTGGCCTCAGACACCAGTTATGGGTCCCAGACAAGTGAGTGTAAGACCTAGAATAGACACCTCAGGGAAGAGAGGACTATTCAAACATAAGTTATATTCAAGATCACATTATAGCGTCTCTGTCCAATATTCCTAGAAAAGGAGATTAATGAAGCTGGTTGCATAAAGTCAGGGCTCCTGGAAACAAGCCAGAGATGGAGATCATTTTAAGGGAGTGCTCTGAGGAGGAGCCTGAAGAAGTGAGGGAGGCAAGTGAGGGAAGGAGAAGAGAGGCAGACTGCAGCCTTACCAGGCTTCCACAGTGACCCGGGAGTGTGAATGGCAACGGAGAATTGTCCTACCTTGAGACAAGGAGGCCAAGATTTTCTGTTTCCACATCAGTTCAATCAACTATTGGCCATGGGTGGCCACCAGCAAGAGAGGAAAGTGCCATATCTCACCTCCCACATATTTCTGAGTGAAATGCACAGCTGTTCTTCAAGAAGGAATCTGTGAGCCGTTAGTGGCCAGGACACCCAGAAATGGGGTGATGAGTACACTGGCCTGGGCGTGGGGACCTGGGCAGGAGACCACCAACATCTTCAACACGGGTCATTTCCATTTTGCAGATATTGACGAGTGTCTGCGGGATCCCCTCCTGTGCCGAGGAGGCGCTTGCCTGAACACCGAGGGAAGTTACCGCTGTGAATGTCCTCCCGGTCATCAGCTGTCCCCCAACATCTCAGCGTGTATTGGTAAGGAGGAAGACTTCAGACCACTTACTCGTGGTCAGTCATTCAACCCACGTCTCTGCCAGAGTCCCAAGCTGATGACTGGATGTTTTCTCTTCCTATTTTCTGCACAGATGTCAACGAGTGTGAACTGAGCGCACACCTCTGTCCCAATGGCCGGTGTGTGAACCTCATAGGGAAATATCAGTGTGCCTGCAACCCTGGTTATCATTCAACTCCCGACAGGCTGTTTTGTGTGGGTAAGTTCTCTACAGTTCATTGTTTTATGTTTTATTTTATTAGTCTCTTTCTAAAGCATGCAAGCCATGTTCTCCGAGTTCTGCTCCCATCATTAGTGAGTGACCTTTACTTAATCTTTCTTGTTTCCCTGTAAGAAAAAGTCTTTTCCTTGTGGCTTACAATCTTCAGATATCACCTCCTTGTGTGTTTAAAGAGCAGCTAAGAGAGAGCAATGGAATGTTTTAGTTCTAACAAGTATAGTTTGACCCATGCTGCCTTGATGGTGAATGGTCTCACATGCTCTGTTTACACATATGCATAACCAGGCAAATCAGCACGTGATTACTAACCCCCTGAAATAATGAAGCATGGTGAGTGCTGTGAAAAAGACAAAAACAAAACAAAACAAAACAAAACAAAACAAAACAAACAAACACAAACCCATAGGGTGTAATCTCTGCCCTTAGGTGGTTTAGATTAGCTGAGAGGTTTCAAAGAATAATTATTGGAAAGAAGACTATGATATCTTACCCAGAAGGAGGCCGGGTCTAGCACTCCTTAACGAGGGGGTTTTGTGGGACAAGCCTTTTGCTTTGTGGCTGGCCCTCTGTAGGGCTAGTCGTGCTGGAAAGAGTGGCTCAGAAAACCTTGTGGCTTTATTATGCCCAAAGTCAAAGTGAAACTTTGTGGAAACTGCCAGTTTTTGCCTGGTTTGGGATGTACATCATGTGGAACTGCCAAGTCTCACATGGTTTCTACCCAAAGTCATAAATCAGACCAAAAATTCTCCTGAAATATGGCCCAGGACAACTCAGAACTCTAACTCAAGTTCTTGAAAGGTTTAGAACTTCAGCCAGTCAAACCAAATGTCAACTTTATAACTGAATCTGTGACCCAGAGAATTTCACCCATGTGGTCATTGTCATATGTATTTTCATAGCCCCTACCATTTGTCCTGCGTTGCATGTGGCACACCGTGTATTGTGTAATTAATTGTTCATCTAATTCCCCAGCTGCGGTTCAGCATTATGAGGGTAGGTCTTGTGTCTGTCACATTCACCATTAGATTCACATCTCTAGCACACAGTAGGCGTGTAGTTCATATTTTTTTGAGGGAATCAAGCAATGTCCAGTTGCCCTAGGATGTTCTTTTTTGTTTGTTTGTTTGTTTGTTTGTTTGTTTTCCTTGACCCATGCCTAGAAATTATAAACACATGCCCTGATCAGAAACACAGAAAAAGGTAATAATATTATTTTTATTTTATTTTTTTTTAGACATTGACGAATGCAGCATAATGAATGGTGGTTGTGAGACCTTCTGTACAAACTCTGAAGGCAGCTATGAATGTAGCTGTCAGCCGGGATTTGCACTGATGCCTGACCAGAGGTCCTGTACTGGTAAGTAGGCTTTAGCCTCCTGGGAAATAACAGGTCCCTTTACAGAGGAGTTTGTGCCTGGGCTGTGGAGGTAATAGTTCTGAGTCCAGATCTTTGTTTTGTTACATATTCTAGCTGCGTGTACTTGATAACGATCCTTAGCATAGGATTTCTCATCTATAAAACGGGGTCATATTGCCTATGTGGAAGAGTATATTCAGCACTTAGTGTGGTATCTGGCACATGCTCAACAAGTGGAGTCTAAAATAGTGTCTCCATTGGTCAGAATTTTGAAGAATCTGAACTCAGCTTACTTCAGTGCTCTTCAGGGTATGTTGCCTGGACCAGCAGCAGCAGGCTCACCTGAGCATGTGTTAGAAATAAAAAAGCTTAGACCCCACCCCAGACCTACTGAATCGGAAACTCCTGGGGGGTGGAGCACAGTAATCTGTTTTCATAAGCTTTCCAAGTGATTTGGATGAGAGAAATGCTGGTCTAATTTACACTTCTTGCTATATCATCCTGGGCTAGAAGAGCCATGTAGGCATTTAGAGGTGAAAAATGAAGTGAGTAATATAGGTACTGATTTTGGCTTGGGTTAAGCAGAGAACTTAGGTGTAGAGACCAAAAGTATTTTATCGGACCTAGAAAAATCTCCCCGAAAAGCCCTAAATATATATTTTGCTATAAAAATTAAATGTTGGCAATATCTTTACTAAAATTCCATCTGTGTAGATATGCTTAGTTTTCACTTTAAAAAATATCAATAAAACAGACGATGATAGACTAGGCATTTAAATTTCATAAAAATAGGATTCATAATCACTTTTGAATGATAAATTCATATCAGAGATAAAATTGCTAATGAAATGATGAACTTTTAAGTGGATGGGGACCTTGACCTTTAAACAGTATGTTGTAATCTTGAAAATGGTTCTCTCCTGAAAGCATGTTCTATGGAAAGCTTCATTTGGATTTGAGAACTAATTCTCTAATGCAAGTGGGCTGAGTCCATTCAACCTGGGTCACTGATTTAATAGAATCAATATCAACAACAGGCCCTTGTTGGTTTTATTCTCTGCAGATATTGATGAGTGTGAAGATAACCCCAATATCTGTGATGGTGGTCAGTGTACCAACATTCCTGGAGAGTACAGGTGCTTGTGTTATGATGGATTCATGGCATCTGAAGACATGAAGACTTGTGTAGGTAAGTGAAGAAAACAGAATTTTCCATTTTCTCTGATTATTCACAAGTAGTGTTAAATTACATCAAGATTAGTTTGGGTAGCTGATAGTTCCTAGATGGAAAGTAAGGATAGTTAGGGGTTTAATGCCAAAATTCCAAAACTGGCATTTTAAAAAGCAACTTCCTTGTGACGGTGATATGATGCTCAGATATGCTATGTGAACTGAGCTACAGTGGGTCAACTCCAGATAGAGTTGATTTTGCCTATACATTATTTCTGTCCATTTAGCCCTCCTACTATAATTAGAGTTTAGGCTTTTAAAATGTTTAAAAGCAAGCAAAATTTATTTCTGACAAAATGCAATAACTTTAGAATTCATTGCATTTGTTTTAAGGTTTCTATTGCTATGTATTAAGATTTGTTAAACTTTTCTGCACTATCTAATCTGCCTTTAATTCTGTTCAGTATGTTTTTTATTTCAGACATCATTTTCATCTTTATCATTTTATTTAAGTATTTTTTCATACTTTTGTGTCTCTATTTGATATGTTCAATCATTCTTCTAGCTTTTGAACATAGGAATACAGTTATAATAACCATTTTAATGTCCTGGTCTACTAATTCTGTCATCTGTGTCAGTTCTGAGTCATTTCAGTAAATTGACTTTCCTCTTTATGATGGGTCATATTTTCCCACTTCATGGAATGCCTGGTAATTTTTTATTGGATGCCAGACATTATAAAATTTTACTTACTAGGTGCTAGATATTTTTGGATTCCTAGAAATATTCTTGAACTTTATTATGTAACTCAGTTAAGTTATTTGGAAGCAGATTGATCCTTTCAAAATCTTGTTTTTACGCTTTCAAGAGAAATTAGTTTTGGGCTAATTTTGCTCCATTATGGTGGCAAGATCCTTCTGGACACTCTACCCATACCCCTGTGAATTCTGGGATATTCCAAATTCCTGAGAAATCAGGCCTTCCATGAATGCTGAGGATTGTTTCCTCTAATTCTTGTGGGTGGTACTTCCCCCAGCTTCCAGTAGTTTCCTTGGATGAATCCACTGATCATTACTCATCTGAATATTGACTGGGCCACTTTGCAGATATTTGGATGCTTTCTCGCTGTGCAGTTTCCATCTGTCTCTTGCTCTTCTCTGTGAACTCTAGTGACTTGGGCCTTCCAGGACTTCCAGCTTCACCTCCTTGACCCAGGGATACTACCTGGTTCTATCTGTCATCCCTTCTCTATGCCAGGGACTTAAAACCCTCCATACATAGTAATCTGGGGATTCATAGAACTCATCCAGTTTGTTTTCTTTCTTTGAGATCACTGTCTTTTGTTGCCTATATTATCCTTTGGTTGCTTCAAATGGGAAGGTAAATTCTGTGCCAGTTACTCCATCCTATGAAGAAGCAGGAATTTAAAATTGAAAATATTTAAATTGTATCACATTTATAGCTTCAGAAAACACTTAATGAATATCTGTGAAGTCCCAGAAATGAAAGTGAATGTCATAAAAAAGTAAATAACTTTAAATTTTGGGAAAAAGTGAAGTTTATAACTACCTACACCAAGACTGCTATTTTATCTGTTCTTTCTTTAAAAATATGGAAACTAACTTGTTGGTATCATGCAAACTGAATTAAAAGTTTCATTTTGCAACATAATATGCTGTTTTGAACAGTTTTCTAGACTGTCATATAAACAGGCTCTATACTTAGCCTAGAATTAATCAGTTTCTTTGCTTACTTGATTTCTTGCCTATGGCCCAGATAAATTGCCAGTGTGCATGGCTAGTCTGAAAATGTAGAAAGCACATGTGAATTGAGTTTCACAGATATGATGCATTTTTGAGTGAAAGTATTTCACCCTTTCTAATTATTTAGCACACTTGCATTATTTAGGGGGAAAAGTATCCACTGATATCAAACAAATGGTTATATGCATTAATGATATCTATGTTTTACAGATGTTAATGAATGTGACTTGAATCCAAATATCTGTCTGAGTGGAACCTGTGAAAACACGAAAGGCTCATTTATCTGCCACTGTGACATGGGATATTCAGGCAAAAAAGGAAAAACTGGCTGCACAGGTAGGTTTTTTAAATCAAACAATGAAACATTAAGTGGTTAAGAGACTGCTTACCATAGTTACAGATTAATACATTTTAGATCTACTAACATTTTAATTATATTATAAAGCGTTTTGTATAACATTTTTTATTAACCTATTCTGTACTTCTTTGAAATTTGTTTTACTATAGATTGGATCTAAGCTGAGAGTTTTTTCTTTACTTGTGAAACAAGGAATATTGGATAAATTACCATTATAACTAACACTATAAGTATAATAATTTTATGATATTAAAAATCATATTTTTATATTAAAGTAATTAACATGATAATTGGATAAAGTAATTACCAAACATTCATATCCCTTTACAGTTGTGCACCACGTATAATGTTTAGGTTGTCAGACCACATCTACAACAGTGGTCCCATAAGATGATAATGGAACTGAAAAATTCCATTACCTAGAAATGTTGCTGTGGTAATGCCATAGCTCAATGTCTTTGTGTGATACTCGTGTGAACAAACCGGCACAGCCAGCCATATAACAGCACAGCACATCCAGTTACAGTAGGAGGCTGCACCATCTAGGTTCATATAGGTGCATTCTGGTATTTGCACAATGACAAAATTGCCTGACTGTGCATTTATCAGAAGGTACGCATCATTAGATGGCATGTGATTGTATTAAAGCAAGTCTTTCTCAATAACCTCCATGGCTAACACTTTATTTAAGGTCAAAACTTTTTAAAGAAGCATATCTTATCACTCAAATATTTCATCAATTCTCAGCAGTCTTCTAGTTCCTTAAATTAGTGTGTTTTTTATTATTAAGTGGCATTAGCCCAAATAAGTCTTTATTCTTGGGACTTAGCAAATCTTATGGAGTGCTAATTAAGCCATTTTGTAATTTTGGTTGTCTAATTCTAATAGCACAATAATACCAATAAGAGAAATCTTTCTACACCCAGCCGGGGTTGCTCAGTGGTTGAGCATCAACCCAGAAACCAAGAAAATCTTTTCTCAGTATTTCTAGATTATTCTATTAAATGTTAAATAAAAGTGGTAATTCTTTCTGAGTGATTTTGTTTTGAAGTGTTTAGTTGTTATTTTCAAACTTGAGACAATGATGTGTTGAGTATGTAGAATAATGAGCAACATTTTTCAGTAATTATTTATATAACAGATTATGGCATATAACATCATTTAAAACATAATAGAGACCATGGTGAGCTTGAATTAGGTAACTGCGTAATTTCTTTACAAATAGCAGTCTTTAATTCCAAATGCCAGTTTGGCAAGCCCCTTGTGACTTAAAATGAACATTAAAATATTTTCAGATTGGCAACGTGGTAAGTGTACAGATCCTTTTCTAAATTATAACAGCATTTTCCAAGAAAACCCTCAAATATATTATCATTTTAAGCTGTGCAATAATACCAAGTTTCAAAGTTATAGATATACAAAATACCACCAATATTACCATTGGTTCAAAAATGGCAGATTCCAGCCAAATTATAAAAATAAGCATGAAGCTGGAATGCTTTCATCCTCACTATATTACTCTTCATATGAAGCATGGCTAGGGGTCCATTCTAATAGCACAGTGTTTAAAAATCTCAACTCCTCATGTGGTCTCTGGGATACAAATGATGCTTAGCTCACTACATCTATGATGTAAGCTTTATTTTTAGCTTCCACTATAAATACAGAACTTGGGATCAGGGGGGGAAGGGTCTGGCAGGAACGAAGGCAAAGGTAGGACAGTTTCATATTGCATTTTGCCTAATAGAGACTAATGCCAATGTTTGGCTCAGTTGAACTCACTGAAGTTAATCTAATGGGATGCTCTTCAGCTATAAGAAAAAGAGATTTCTAGGATGGTGTGCTCCAAATTCTGGCTCAGAGGGGCATGGGCAGAGGCCAGTTGTTTTAGGCCTTTCACCACGCAGACAGCTTACATTTTCATGCGATGTTAACTTTACTTTAGGTAAATGAGATATAATGCCCTTGGCACAGAGCTTGACATCCAGTAGCCGGTCAATAAACAGTAGCCCCTGTTGTTATTGTAAAATGAGACGTAGACAGTGTCTAGAAGCCGTTTAATAGAAGATATAACTTCTAGTCTAGCAAAATCCTATACTACTGTTTACTGACACACACACGAAGTCAATTTCAAGGAAGAAAAAAAATTCCCCCTTTATATGAAAAAGCATGGTGTTAAGTGAGTTTGCACAGATACTGAGACGGTGATGAGAAAAACCTGTCTGCATCACATGAGGTAAAATGACACCAGTTTTACCTTAGGAACAGCCATCTTTCGGTGAATTGTGTGAACAGAAATAGAGATTTTGAAGTCCAAGGAAATTACTCTATCTCTTACCAAGAGACAGCATCCACCTACTTTCAAATGATAGCCTAAGATGAATTTTAATTTCGTAAAACCCAGATAGCACTGTAGGGAGAAGACTTCAGTCCCGTGGCCATATTGGTATCACAGCAGTGTGGCCTGTGCTCTTTTCCTGGGAGGCAGAAGAACTCTGGATTTTATTCCTGGTTCTTCTACTGATTCATGAGCTTGAAGAAATCCTATAAGCATTCCCCTTGGGCAGACACCCTGCAGGGAAGGAGGGAGTGCATTGGGGGGGGGGAGAAATAAAAAGAGCGCCTCTGTAAATACTGTTATTAACAACCAAGGGTATCACATCTGATTGGAAATGACTTACACAAACAGGAATTGGCAGCACGTCTGGTATATTAAAAACAAGTTTTAAAAAATCCCCAGCCAAAATATTTTTTAATCCCATGTAACTAGGGCTCTTTTAGCCTGCTTTTAGTTTAAAATTAGTGTCACTCCCAACTTAGAATACTAGCAGGTTACCTTGGTGATAGCTGTGTTAAACACAAGTGTTTATAATGTCCCAGGCAACTAATATAAATACAGATATGTTCTCGCCTAATGGGACAAGCAAGCCATGCAACACATAACAATGGAGGAGAGCAGACCTGGAACGATGTCTTGATGACTATCTTCTATATATTTCCATATAAGCATAATATGTATAATATATATAATATATATTTTTAAAACAAGAGCCTGTCAAGGAATTATAAAAATATGTATACTATTTCATAGGGAGGAACTTTGTGTCACGAGAACTAGAAAAATGTCCTCTGGGTTCCATTACAGCTTTGTCTAAATATTTCAGCTCCCTTGTCATTACTGATTGTTTCCATTTTAACAAATAAACATGTTTCTCCCCCCGCCCCGCCCCCAACCACTTCACCAGTGTCCAGAATCCACCCACTGACTTACATTCCCAGCCTACACAGATGTTAAGGGTTTCTTTTTTTCTCCGTAAGCGTTGTCCAAATCCTGGGTTGAGGGGAATGTTCGATTTAATGGAGGGAGAAAGTACATTTGTTTGAACCTAGAACACAGCTCTCTGTCCCCGGCTTGCAGAGCTCGCCGGGTGACAGTGTTTCTGTGGCCCCACACAACGCTTCTGCTGCTCCTTTGGCCTAAGTGCCATTAGACAACCCATCAGAAAGAGGAAAACTAGGTTGCTGCTGGGTGCCATCCTCGGTGGGTCCTGGCTTTCCCAAGCTAATTTGCAAGAACCTTCCACCCTCATGGGCTCACTCAATTAGTTAACAAGGTATGCCCTTAACATCAGTTGTTTTGAGTTAAAATAGCGAGATTTTTTGGGAATGCCATTTCTCAAACCATGTGCTTCTTTCTACCTGAGAAACATTGCCAGAAATGTTCAATCCATGAGAGAGAATCATATACCTCAAAACCACCAGCATTCAGTGACAATTTGCACCCACTTACTTCCAGCTTCTTATCACCACTAATTGTCCTCCACTGGCTGTCAGCCTGTGGAAACTCGGTGGGTGTTCAGTGAAATGGTCTTGGCTCCACGTTTGGATTCAAATGAAGAAATCCAAGTAACCTTCACATTGGGCCTCTCCATCCACTCAAACGCCCCCTTCCCCGATGCCTAATCAAGGAGATGCCACCGTGTGTCAGCACGTGACTGATGCCCAGAGGGTGGGAATGCAGGTGTTGGTGTGGGTGACACAGCCTCTCGCTGTCTGACTGTCAGAGGCGCCCAAGCAGCTCAGAGCACGGCCCTTGTCTGAATGGCAGCGGAACACACCCAAGCCCGCGCCTGGGGTCTGCGCAGGCCGTACCCTTGCCCTTCCAGGGAGCCCTGCAAATAGGACCTTTGAGTCTGTGAGGCAGTTCTGGTAAGGCTACGGAGGCTGCAATGTCAGCCCTAAGTTTGAATTCCCTTGCTTTCCTTGGCTTATGCTTTATTCTTAATCTTAAAAAGGAATTTTCTGTCTGGAGCAAACTTGTGGGGGAAAGAGAACATTTGTACAGAAAGAGATGTTCTTGGCAAACGCGTGCTATGTTTCCTTCACATTACTGAAGACTAGAGTGTTGTAATTAGAATGCAGCATTTTTGTTTGCTTGTTTTTCTTATGGCTCAGTTTCCCCTTCCGTTTGTTTTTATAACGGGGTGCAGTCTTAGGCCCAAGTCTGCCTCGAAACCGATTAAGGAATAATAGTTGGCACACGCACGCACATACACACATGCAGCAACTTTTTATGCAGAGATGCCTTTATACTCTATGACCACGTCTTTCTAATTTACATGTCACATACTGAGAGTGTACAACATTGAAATGATGATATACAGATATTCACAATGTGGGGAGTTGAATATTGGCTCCTGAGTTACTCTCTCCTCTCCTCGTATCTTAAAGCCCATGACACTTGGCTTCTTGCAAATATAATTTCTCCTCACCTTGGAAATGTGTGGTGAAATTGCACATGTTTTCTTGAATTAGAAATTTATATTAGCATATTATTAATAATTTAAAGAGAAGGGAGTATCTCCTTTTATTTTTAATTTTGTTGTTGTTAACCTTCGTGTAAGGGTATTCTTTCCATTGCTTCCTAGAGAGTGGAAGGGAGAGAGGAAGTGGGAGGGAAAGAGAGACACACACATTGATTGGCTGCCTCCTGCACACGCCCCCACTCAGCCATCGATCTAGCCTGCAACCCAGGTACACTCCCTTGACTGGGAATTGAACCCGACAACCTTTGATGTGCAGGCCGATACTCCAACCACTGAGCAACACCAGGCAGGGCCGCTCTCATTTTAAAGAAAATTGTTGCTTTTTTCATTGCAACGCTAAATATGGAAGGTAAAAATAGTTCATATGTAAATAAAGGTACCTTTGGTTATTAGAAAACTGGAAAGAAAGGGATTACAGAATTACTAGCTTGACAGGCTATGCTAATCTCTGAAAATTATACTTAGTAGGAAAGATTAGTGAAGACTTCGATGAGTCTGTTAAACTCACCAAGATTTTGAAAACTTCATAAAGCAGGGCTTAGCATAAAGTCCTGGGGATCTAAAGAAATCAGCCCAACGAGGCAGCTGAGGCCTAAGGGAAAGAGCACTAAGCAGTGGACAAGGAAAGTGAGTTTCTGGTGGTCCTGGCTCCGCCCCTCACTGGCTGTGAGACCCTCAAAAGTCCCCAGGCCTTTGGGGACTTCTTTATCTTCTCCTTGGAAACTGAGGATAAGGAAAGTAGAATTCGAAGTTCTTTTCACTTTGAAAATCTCTTGATTTTGTAACATTTTGGGGCTATAGTATTTAGGCAATTGAAGCTCATTATTTCTACCTAATTCAGAGATCTTGACAAATAAAAGAGGGAAATTAAGAGGACACTGCAAGAATTGCTGGTTTGCCTCATTAACCCTGAGGCGAGTGATTATCTGAGGAAGAGAGATGTGTCCGTGGCTGTGGTTGGGGCCCTTCAGATCAGGCTTACTTCTTTAAATTCCGGTGCCTACTTAGCCCTGTTACACCTGAGCAGGCCTGGAATGCGCCCGGCTCAATTACCCAGTTGGTTAAAGCTCCCAATCCCATGTCTAAAGCTGCCTGGTATGTGCCTCCCTTGACCTGCTAATAACTCAATAGGCTCATGTGGCTGCCAGGGTTACTTTAAAGTCACCTATAGAACATGTTGTAATTGTAAGAACTTTCTTTCAGGTGTGCTTTTTACCTTATGATTATTAATGACACTGCAAAATAACTTGGTATGGACATGTTATTATTTTATTTTGCGTTTCTTCTAGAAGTTCTGAAGAAGCCAAAGAGCCTAGGACCATGTCAGAGTTTCAGATGAAATATTTGGCAAACAGTGGGTTTGCAAACACTTTCAAATAATTTAATTGGGCTTCTTAAGTAAACAAAAGGGTACACATAAGTCTCTTGCCCAGTTTCCTATTCATGCCACTATTCAAGCGATCACTGAAAATTCTTGCAACATTTTGCAGGCCAAAATTATCCTTCTTGATCCAAGTTTTGTGTTAGACACTGATTTCTCTATAGAGCCATCCATACCTATGAACTCTTGTTTTTAGTTAATAAAAACAAAAAGTTGATTACTAGTTTAGATGCCTGGCTTTCCTTATCTAATGGATTAATTTTAGGAAATAAGATTATGGTACCAATTCCAATTTTTATCATTAACAAGGTGTCTTATAATTCAATGAAATTTGGACACTAGCTTCAGGTAGATAGTGTCAGAGTCCACAAGTTAAGGGCTCAGTACCACAAGACTGTCCCAATTCAAGTGCCAATCACAAGTCTAGGTTTGTTACCTGTCCTTCTGACAGATTGGCTGCAAATCCTGTAAATCAGAGGTTCCCACACATCTTCCTTGGATTTGATTAGTTTTCCAGAGAAGCTCACAGAACTTAAGAAATCAGTTTATTCTCTAGATTACCAGTTTGTTATACAGAGGATGTAATGCAGGAACAACCAGATAGAAGAGGTGCATAGGGCAAGACATGGGGAAGGGATGTGGAACTTCATGCTCTTGAAATGTCCATGTGTCCACGAATCCTGTTCTTTTGGAATTTTATGAAGGCTTCTTTCCATAGGCATGAATGGCCTTGGATGGATTCACCCTCCAACCCCTCTCCCCATACCTTGTTCTAAGTCAGGGGAGAGGGACTGAAAGTTCTAAGTCTCTAATCAGAGGGATGGTTCTCCTTCCAACCAGCCCTCAGGCATACAGTCGCCTCATTAGCATAATAAAAGACAACCTTCCTCACTCTCATCACTTAGGGGAATTCCAAGGTTTTAGGAGCTCTGTGTCAGAAATGGAGACAAAGACCAACTGTATAAGCCTTATTTTAAATTAAAACTTCACAGAAAAAAAATACACATTTATAGTCTTTATTATTACACTTTTATATTAGAGAATCTATCTTGGCTAAATTTGGAAAGGAGTATTTGGAGAACGGAGAGCTTTCAAGAATTGGGAGTCTTAGTAATGTGGCCCTAATCTGGTACTCCTTTTACAGAGACATCTCCATTGGATTGATTTGAGTTTTACATGAACCATGCAAGAAGACTTGGGTCTCCAACGTGCTAGGACTCTAAGAAGCTAGAGAAAAGAAGGTTCACACACTGCCTTAAGGAACATTCTCTGCAAATGCTTAAATTAGCAATACCTAAAGTAAAACTGTTATAAAAATAAATGCATAATTAAATAATAGTGTTTTACATTTAAGAATAAAATATATTCACTATATAGAATATGAATATAGAAAATATATTCAATATATAGAATATTCCCAATAAGCCAGCACATTGCATTCCTTTGTCTGTATGATTGACTTAATAAAAATATTGGATATAGAAACGCTTGACCCTGAGTGTTAATACCATAGAACACGAGGCAACTCACTTTTTAAGGTCAACTGGGAAGTGTTCCCTTTGGTTCTGCAGTGACTAGACACTTACATAGGCTAATGGAAAATAATTAAGAGTCAATAATAGCAAGTAGCATCATGTTGTTGTTTTTATAAATTGAAATTTAAAGCTGTTCAATCGATGTAGAGTATTTAGGTGGATGTGAAGCCAATATATATTTTACTGTCGGAAGTGTGAAAGTCCACTTTTGATGTTACTAAGTTGCTACCACTACAACTTAAAGGGCCAAAAAAGGCATCTGTGCTAAACGTTTTTTTTAAGCCGCTGCTTCTTTTTTTCAGACATCAATGAGTGTGAAATAGGAGCACACAATTGCGACAGACACGCCATATGTACCAACACAGCAGGAAGCTTCAAATGCAGCTGCAGCCCCGGATGGATCGGAGATGGCATTAAGTGCACTGGTGCGTTGGAAAATAACAGACATTTTTTCCCATGAACTGCAGAGATTATATGAATTCTGTAAAGAAAAATCTAATGTGTGCATTATTGATGTTCAGCGACATGCTTTCTGTTCATAATGGCATGTTCTGTTTCCTTCAGATCTGGATGAATGCTCCAATGGGACCCACATGTGCAGCCAACATGCGGACTGCAAGAACACCATGGGTTCCTACCGCTGCCTCTGCAAGGAGGGGTACACAGGCGACGGCTTCACGTGCACAGGTGGGTCTGTGATGGGAACATCTGTGTAAACAGCAGCCAGAGAAGCAAGGTCTTTCAGACCATCAATTCTTTTCTGAAGGCTGTGTCAGTTACGAATGTCTTCAACATAAAAGATGAGTTATTTGAAACTAGATCCTTATAGAATGGAAATCTGGAGCTAGGTCAGTTAGGAAAACCTCTGAAGCTCATGACATACAGAGTTATTAGTGCTCTAGATATCTCGTTGTATCTAATGATGTCATTAATTTAAGATAAGTCACACTTCCTTTTCAAACCTTAGTTTTTATATTGTTGTGCCTATTTCTCACTGTTGACTTGTTTTTCAAGCCGTACTTGAGAGTGAGCTTGCTGTAGGAAGCTAGGTTCTGGATCATGTTGGCAGAATATGTTTTTCTCCATCATCACTATCACCCCACGTTGGTTTAAGCAAAAATTTCCAGACTGCTTTGTAAGGAATTCATTCACTTCCAGTTTTACAATATATCAATGACGTTTTTCTTCAGTTATAATTAATAGTCATGGAATTAACATGAATTGCTACATTTTTTTTTTCAATATAGATGATTAGAAATGTGATTGTGTGAATATAGTGGTGGGCAAAAGTAGGTTAATAATAATAAATAATATAAGAATTAATTAATAAATAATAGTATAAGAGTAAACTGTTTTGAGTACTCACAATTGTAAACCTATGTTGGCCCACCCTGTGTGATACATGTACTTCCATGAACACATAATCCTTTTTATGTCAGGGCTTTGGTATTAAATAAGATACGGAGATCCATTTCTCATTGACCATTATGTAGCATAGCTGCTCACATGACTTGAAGTGTTAATTTATCCTGAGCACTTTGCTCATAAGAAGTCATTCAAATAAAACAAAAAAGGCAAGGACACAGTAAGTGATCTACCTGAGTTTTTTGTAACTCTGAAAGTTGTATCATATTTGAAATTGTTTTTGCCTAACCCAGTGAAGTTTTGTCAGCATAAAACTCTCATTACTTTTTAGAAAACATTTAGTGCTTTATGTATATTCTTGCGTTTGATATTTAATGCACATGATTATTTTTTAAATTTTAAAATATTTTTATTAATTTCAGAGAGGAAGGGAGAGTTAGAAATATCCTCTTGCACTCCCCCTACTTGGGATCAAGCCTGCAATCTAGGCATGTGCCCTTGACCAGAATTGAACCCGGGACCCTTCAGTCCACAGGCCGATGCTCTCTCCACTGAGAAAAACTGGCTAGGGCGTTATTTTTTTTATTATTATTGTTTAAAGTGTTACAAATAGTAGTACCTATGTCTCCTTCCTCCCCCTCCCCTATTGATGCCCATGATTATTAACAAAACTCAGTAAGATTAAGCAGGTGGGATTTTTTTGTGTGTGTCCTCTATCATTGTTGTTCTAGCTCTTTTGCTTCCCCTCTGAGCTGAAGCTGAAATTTGGAAAATAGGCACAAACCATGCTGTTATTTCCTGCCACGGATGTGTCTTCATGTGGATGCTTCTGCTGGAAAAAAAGCCTTGGTTGGAATGATTTGTTTAACTTACTCATTTTACATCATTAGTGATGATTTAGTATCTGGACACCATGTTCACTGAATATTCAATATCAGCATTCAAAAAGTGAGCTTAAGTGTGTCAAGGACAAAGTGTGACCAAACACCACTCCACTCAGGAAGCTGACAATTATAAAAATTGTCGGAGCTGAGGAGTGGGAAAACTAATGGAGAAAGAGTGACTTGTGTTTTTTCCTGGCTGTAGATCTGGATGAGTGCTCTGAGAATCTGAACTTGTGTGGCAATGGCCAGTGCCTGAACGCCCCGGGAGGATACCGCTGTGAGTGCGACATGGGCTTCGTGCCCAGCGCTGACGGGAAAGCCTGCGAAGGTAACTGCTGGGGAGGCTGCTGGGGGCCTTGAGGCCTGATGAGATTAGGTTATTTACACATTCCTGGTCTTATTTTTTAGCTGAAATGCATTTCGGCTTCGACCTCATCAACTCAGTTTGTGGAGGGATTAGGTCTTCTCCAGCCAGATCATTCTTCTTTGTGCAGAGAAAGTCTTCTCTGGCCATAAGCTGCACATCGAAAACCTTGGCTGGATAGTCTGCGACAGTACACTTGTTAGTCATAAGCGAGAGGAGATCACCACGTGTGTCTGTAACTCAGTGCAATCTGTTTGTCCCCATTGCTGGGGGAAAGAACTCAGAGTGCTGGTCCCCTGGAAATAGCCTATTGAAGGATTCTCTTTAGATATAGAAACACACTTTTGAGTCTCTGCAGTGGTTTGCTTTCTGGAAATAGAACCTTGAAAATAACAGCAAGCAGACAGTCTTTTCCACGCAGAATAATGTCTTGGGTACATAGGTCTCACATAGTTTCTAAATGATTTTTGCAAATATGTCCAGGAGGAGACCCTTTGGGACAATGCCATAGGTCAGGCTCTGTCTCAGCACAAGGCTCTGTCTTTCTGATACGTGTCCGTCAGACAGGAAGAGCCCTGGGAGCCTGTTGGCCAAGGGTGGACCCCACTAGGAGACGTGGGTTCTTCTCTTTGCCTACACATGTGAAATTTAAGCACATTGACCATCATTGAGAAGAATTAGTCGCTACAGTGAACTAAAAAAGATTTCAAGAGAAATAAACAAATGATAACGAATTGACAATAGAAATTTAAACAAGACCCTGACTAATGTTCTTAACTAATAGTTGTTGCTTGTTAATAGGACATTAACTCAAAATCAGTCTTTAGCTATGACGTGTATACTAATTCCCTCATATAGTTCTATAAATACTGTGTTATGGAATCATTGGGTATTCTTTACACAGTTTATATTAATATGCAGAGTTCGATATAAAATTCCTCTGAGTCAAGAAACAGATTATGCTCTTGGTCATGTGCCTAATGCCTTGTTTAGTTTTGTTATTCCAAACATCCAAGGAAAACAGGTACTGTGCCACCTCTGGTAACATCAATAGTTGCATTCAAAGTTTTGCTTCTCTCAATGCTACAAGGGGAGGTTTTGTTTGTTTGTTTGTTTGTTCTTAATATAAATCATCCCTAGCAGAGTGGTCATGGCTATTTAAAACCAGGCTCACAGCTGAGAATGTGCCCGTGTGTCAATTACACAAGCAGACTGTGAATGTGAGGCCAGGACAGAGGCCTAGAAGAAGCGTCTGCAGTTTTCAGATCTCCATCAACAATAGCAAACACACAACTTAGAGATACAGAGGGTTAGAAAACTGATCATCAAAGTTACCACAAAGCCTTTATAATTCTCAAAATTTTAACCTACAATGAAAACTGTAAATAGATAGATTAAAAATAATAATAATTTAGGCTAATGTGGTCTTTTAGGCTCTTTTCGAAAGTGATGTGGGCCTGTGTGAAACACCACAAATGGGATAATATATGTAAAATGCTTAGCCAACTACTTGGCAATAGAGGCTGAGAAAAAAAAGTAAGTTCTTGCCTAAAAGACTTCCCTATTCATAGAAAGTCATCTAAAAGTCAATAGAAGTGCCTAGATTTATGTCTGATGGTCCTGATTTTCCTAATAACATTAGTTGATGAATTATACTAGACAGTTTCTTTAGTAAAAAACAATTTATTTATTTATTTTTACCTCTTTCCAAGATATTGATGAGTGCTCCCTTCCAAACATCTGTGTTTTTGGAACTTGTCACAATCTTCCTGGCCTGTTCCGTTGTGAGTGTGAGATCGGCTACGAACTGGACAGAAGTGGCGGGAACTGCACAGGTAAGGTGTCCATTGGCATCAGAGTTTGCTTCCAGAGGTGCCAGGGGACTTGGCTGTTGGGGCCCTGCTGGGATTCCACCAGGATATTCACAGTCACAAACAAAAAGCTGGGATGAAGCATGAGGGATCACATTTTCTGAGACCTGGAACTGATTGTACATGAGGATCCAGAGGAGAGAGTTGAAGGCATCTGATGAAGCAAAGTGTGTACCCTCAGAATCAATCTGTAGCTACAGAGAATGTGCCAGGGGTGCTCCAACTATATGGCTTCCCAGCCATTCCTTTTCTCCTTGGGTGCAGTTTCAGAGTTTCTTTCCAAAGGCCACGGGATTGGATTGTCTCCTTGTCTTCTCCAAAGCGATACTCATTCCTTCTCTGCCGGCCCTGGCCTGCCAGTACTCACCAGAGAATGTGGAACTCAGCCACCCATTTGTAGTGTGTTGATCATCTTCATGTGAAGCAAAAGACTCTCTGGGAACACAGGAAAAACATGAGAAAAGCTATGGGCGTGCCCATAGATTGTTACTCTGTTCGCTTTGGCACTGAGTTAAGACTGTGAGAGCCATTTGCACTTCTCCATCCTCGTCTGCCCTTTGTTCAAGGACATTGAGGAAACAGTCTCATTCTGTATGGACTCAGGATGTCAGGAAGAAAGATATTTTCCCAGCAACCCTCATAAGTCATGACTCAGTGGCTCTCCAGATTATGACCGTAAACTGCATCTCCACCTCAGCCCGTCCCCAGATTGCTGTGCTCTAGGTTCACATTCCCCTCTTGGTTTTCCTAAAGACAGTTATGACACCGAGCTGGGCTTCTAGCATAACACAGGAAGTTGCCTCTCCACATGCCATAGCCTCTCCTCAGTGCCCCAAATCGCCATCAGCATCATTCTCTTATCTCATTTCTGTGAGTCTTCCCTGCCCCCCAAGTTCCCATGAGATTTGAGCAAAATCATTCTCTGCTACAGGTTTCAGGTCCAAGGGGGAGGTCCCCAGGAGAAGGTACCATCCTCATTCTTCAGCCTCTCCTTTCTGAATCCCTGTTTATCTGATCTTGAGTATTTTGTGAGTGTTCAATACAAACTAAAGGATTACACAGAGCTGGAATTTGCCAAAACCAATGTTTTAAGTATCTGAAATTTTGTACATATTTTTAGACTAGAAACTGAAAGGGAAATCCTCAAACCAGCATCAGTGACAGGAGAGAGACTCTTAGCGGCCTTGTGGAAGGAAACACACTGAGTCTCGTGTCTATGTGTGCTCACACTGGGCTGCACCAGGGCAAGCACAGCCAACGGGGCAAGCAGCAGAAGTGCCTGCTCCTGAGAGTTCCCTGGGACATCATGCTCTAATTTGGTGAAATAACAAGCCACACATATGACATACGTTTTTCTTAAAACCTGTGTCTGAATTTCTGCTTGACCGAGGTCACAGTCGTGTTTGCTTTCAGTTACCTTGACTGGAATATTTTTCCGAGTTCCAAAGTCATATTTCCTCCTGATGACAAATGTGAATGCTAAATGTGTTCCAGAGGAAAAAAGACCAAAGACTATGACATATTTCCTTCCTTCCTGAGGGATTGTATTTCACAAGTAGAAGACTGTATTTCTAGGTGTAATTATAACGAGTAGTTCTTAGAAAATTCTCATTGGGAAGCCTAGATTTGGTAGCTACTATTTTATGGTGGTGTCTTCCCCACGTGGGCTCTTGTGACAATTCTGCCCCTTGCTGTTTGGTTTTAGATGTTAATGAATGTCTGGACCCAACGACGTGTATCAGTGGGAACTGTATCAACACTCCAGGCAGCTATACCTGTGATTGTCCACCTGATTTTGAGCTGAATCCGACTCGAGTTGGCTGTGTTGGTAAGACCTTAAAAACCTTTCAGAGAAGCATACTGTTTATTATTTTTTTAAAGCAGCATTGAACATTCCATTCTCAATTATTTTTTAAAAAGTAATAATATGAAAATAATATGAAAATGTAAACATTCCCTAAATTTGGTTTATACTTTTGGATTCCTTTTCTGTAGGTAAATTCCCAATTTAGTTTCTTAGTGAAGATAAATTTTGTTTTTAAATAGTTTCTGAGACAGTTTCTGAAGTGGGTTTAAAGTTCCAGCCCCCATGTGGAAAGAATCTGCCCGACACTTTTTTCTTTGTATATGGTAAATAGATACCCGCTCTGGAAATTGCTATTTGGATGTTCGGCCTCGAGGAGACAATGGAGATACTGCCTGCAGCAACGAGATCGGAGTTGGTGTGTCCAAAGCCTCCTGCTGCTGCTCTCTGGGGAAAGCCTGGGGGACTCCTTGTGAGCTGTGCCCTGCTGTGAACACCTGTAAGTGAACATCCGCTTATTTGTTATCATTATGCCAGCTTAGGCCAGTTCTCCTCGCTAGATACACAGACTAGAAGCCCCAGAGAGAGGGAGCTGCCACTGGTCTCTACTCTTCCATTGCAACAGGAGATCAGTCCTCTCTGCTTTGTTGAGGGGACCTGCTCCCAATTTGGTGGTCAGAATGTGTCACCAGTTGGCTTGCACTAAGAGGTCAGGCGGGGCAGGTTCCAGCCCTTCTACCTGAGTGATAAGCAGATCCCATTCTGTTAAAGAACACCTTCCAGGGACACATTGACTGGTCTCTCCTTTGTCACCTATTGGCTTGTTTCAAAAGTTCTAGGACAGATTTGAGTGTCCCTGAGTTTTGTTTTTTTAAAAAAATATATTTTATTGATTCTTCACAGAGAGGAAGGGAGAGGGAGAGAGAGTTAGAAACATTGATGAGAGAGATTCATCGATCAGCTGCCTCCTGGACACCTCCCACTGGAGATATCCAGGTACATGCCCTTGACCGGAATAGAACCTGGGGTCCTTGAGTCCGCAGGCCGACGCTCTATCCACTGAGCCAAATCGGTTTCGGCTGTACCTGAGTTTTTGAAGAAGAAGCAATTAATTAAGCAAACATGAGATGGAAGATTGTTCCATTATTATGGTATGACTTTAAAGAAAGTTTTAGAATGGTTTAAGGCATAAATAATATATCCTAAAAAGAATAAAAGGCTTCTCATTTTTCTAAGTGTGTCCCCCAGAATGATTCAGAGTCAGATGTAGTTTCTTTGGCAAAAATCAATGGTTGCTACTTATGGGGTATATTGGGACAGGCATTTATTAAAAGCCCATTTATTAAGTTTTTCTGAAATTATTCTTAGAGTACCTAAAGTATGTACTTTGAGTATGCAAAGATGAATTTCACTAGATCCTGCCCTCCAAGAGTATACTGTCTAATAAAATAAGGCCCACGCAGATAAGCGATAATTCAGTGTAGGCCTCAATAAGGGAGAATAAAGGGAAGGCTGACATGAGTGAGAGGAACAGCACACCTGGTTCTAATTAGGACTCCATCTCTTGCCACTCATGTAACTTGGGGCAAGTTGCTTAGCAAGCCTGTGTTTCCTCATTCATAAAATGCCTCATAGGATTAAATGAAATGACTGAGCACTCAGCACAGGATGAATGTTCAGCAGGCATCTCCTTCTCCCTTCTTCTCTTCAGAAAAAAAGTCAGTCTGGCATAGGGTGGTGATGACTATGCTTTAAAAAATGATTTTTTTAGAGGGAGATGAAGGGAGAGAGAGAGAGAGAGAGAGAGAGAGAGAGAGAGAGAGAGAGAGAGAGAGACTGATGTGAGAACCAGACCTTATCAACTGCCTCCTGCATGCTGCAACCGGGAATATGTATGGGGTGATGCCCAACCATCTGAGCCACACTGGCCAGGGCATGACTGTGCATTTTTTTAACTGGGCCTTGAAGGAAGGGTGTAATGTGAAAGTCAAAGCTCAAAAAGAGTAATAGATAGCAGAAATAGGAGGAGAAAAAAGGTAAAAGAGAAAGAGGAGGGTAGTTAATTTTATTAATACTGAAAGAAGCAAACCAAGATGTTTAAGTGAGGGAGTCAGCTCTGTTGATTAATAATGATTAGCAAATAAAAGTCCACCTTACACCAAACTAGATTGGAGCTAAAGCTGGAATATACACATATTTAAATTTATGTATATATACATAAAATTTCAGAAATCCAAGAGAGGGATTATCAAGTTATGAAAGAACATGAGGACCATGAAAGAATTGCTTCTTATAGATACTCTCCAGGGCTTTCCAGCAGGTTAGGGTCATTCTTATTCACGTATTCCTATATGTATCACACTGCTGGTGCAGGGCACTGAAATAAATTCTTTTGAATGAAGTAGTTAGATCAGAGAATTAATGGGGGGAATCAAAGAGCACTGTAAAAATGTGGTCAGGGGCATCAATATTCCTGTCAGTTAAACAGAGGCCAAAAAAGATCTCTCGTCATTACGGAGAGAAGTGGGGTGGGAACCAAGAAAGAACAGAGGCTCTTCCTAAGGCTCTGTCTGGGAAGGGTTTTGGAAACAGGCTGATTAACATTATTATGGAAGCTGTGATTTCCAGGCAGTAAGGCTGAACCAAACATAAAGTTGGAGGAGTCTGTGAGAAAACAAGAAGAAAATCTTTAAAAAGAAAGAAGGATGGAGATGAGGAATAAAATAGTTCACAAGAACAGAAGGCCAGGGGAGTGTGTATAGGGTTCAGAGACCGAGGACAGTGGCCATAGTAAAAGCCTTTTTAAAATGATGCGCATAGAGATATTAACTTGCTTTAGATGGGGGGAGTGTGTGTGTCACGGTTAGAGATTCCTGCAAATGAATATGTGCAGTTGGATATGTCAGTATTTCTCTCCAGGACACTATTGCTAGCAATTTTATCCTCAAAACAACTCAATTTGATTTTTTTTTTATTTCCATAGCTGAATACAAAATTCTTTGTCCTGGAGGAGAAGGTTTTCGACCCAACCCCATCACTGTTATACTGGAAGGTAATTCTGTTTCCTTTATCAGAAAGAGTTATACATTTTCAACTTCCTTGGGTTTATTGACAATGCTGAAGAAATACTGCTGTCTTCCTTTGACAGACATTGACGAGTGCCAGGAGCTTCCGGGGCTGTGCCAAGGCGGCAAGTGCATCAACACCTTCGGCAGTTTCCAGTGCCGCTGTCCAACGGGCTACTTCCTGAATGAAGACACCCGAGTGTGTGATGGTAAATGGCCCCCATAGGATGATAAGTTCTTTCCAACACTGAGAACTGACCTCAAAAGCCAGGAACACGGAAATTTAGCAAAATAACACAATGGTCTAAATAGGCACATAGTCAGGTAACTAGGACATGCGGCAGTGTGCACTAACATTACTGACATAATGTCATTGTCATAAAGCCAAAATGCTACAAACCTCCCTCTTTTCCTGTGGAAAGTATAGTTTTACTATCTTACACTTGTGCCTGCAAAAGTTTTCCATGCTTTTCAGAAAATTCATGTTTAAGCAGAGCAACACAGGTCCCATTTCAGTGACTTCTCTATGCCGGGCAGTTCTGGGCTCTTCTTCTAGCCTTTCACCACTTAGCAATGCTACTAATGCATTTAAATTAGCTTCTCCTAAAGGTGGCCCCGTTGGTTTCATGATGTGGTGACTCCTGTTCATCCTGGAAAGGTGGGGAATATTGGCCACTTTTAGCTGTAGGACTTGGGCTACAGACCAGGCTGAGAGAGATGGATTTCATTTACATCCAAGAGTCACAGGACTAGTTAGAGAAGAGACGTCCTTGCATCCGGGAGGAAAAGTAGTCTACTCTGATTTTCCAAAGGGCTTATTTGGTGCCTCAGTGACAATCTTGTTGAGTGTTAGTTGAGCATTCCAGAGTGTACCACATAGCTCTGAGATCCACGGAGTTAACAAAAATTGGGATCAACTCCAGTGTTTGAAAATAGAGAAGGTGTGAAATATCTATTTCCATGCTCCCATACCAGTGCAGGTTCATGAATCCAGCTGTCGATGGCTGGATACATGATATCGTTCCATGGATTTTGTGAACATAGGAAGTACTATATGCAGTTGTCTTTCTGAAGGATGCTTGAGAATTATATTTTCTCCTCCACATTTCCATCTCTGCATGCCTTTGAGGATGTTATGGACTCAGTTATTAGGAACTCCTACCTGAAAGCAAAATTCCCCTTGCTCAAGCTTCCTTTTCTGAAAATGCACACCCACATTAGCACAGATAAAGGACACTGATGAACCAAACATCTGTTTCTCTTGTCTGGATTTCAAAGTGCTCTGTGGACTTTCTCCTTCCTTGTCAACATTTATAGTGATTCTGACTACCAGGCTATTCCCGAGAGTGAAGTGTCCACCTTCCCATACCACTTTCTCTTTGGATTACAGATGTGAATGAATGTGAAACTCCAGGAATCTGTGGTCCCGGGACATGTTACAACACCGTTGGCAACTACACCTGCATCTGCCCTCCAGACTACATGCAAGTGAATGGGGGGAACAATTGCATGGGTAAGTCCAGGCTCTTGTTAATAACACATGGTTGGTCCCCATCTGCAAAGAAAGGAGAGCTTACAGGCCCAGCAACTAGTCCTTATGTTATTTTCTCCTTGCACTGTCTTTGTGAGAACCACCTCCCCTTTAAATCATGAGTCTGGCCTTTTCTCACCGCCTCGTGTGGGTGGTTGGGAGTTTTCTTTAAACTGTAATGTTGGAAAATCCCAAACAATGGCTTAATAGTACTTCTTTTGTTTGACTTTGGGTGTATCTTTATACAATTATATTTACAGCACTGACCTGCAGTATTAAAACATCATGAGTCGGAAATGAGAAAATTGCTGCCAAACAGCAGTGGAGAATTGTTACTAGGAGACGGGGTGGAGAGTCATGTAAAGCTTATTATTGCTACATAACGACCTAGTTTTGTGGCACCAAATACCAGGGAATATAATTCTCAGTTGTTGTTTTTCTTATGGCACCATAGGTAGATGGAAAGTTGTGTAAGAACAGGCTTCGCCCTTATCAAAGTCCATTCAAAAGAAGCTCACTGCTTGAGTATCCCCATAGAAATCCTCATGGCATCGCCAATCCCTTCTTTCTTCCTTTCTTCTAGATATGAGAAGAAGTTTGTGCTACAGAAACTATTATGCTGACAACCAGACCTGTGACGGAGAACTGTTGTTCAATATGACCAAGAAGATGTGCTGCTGTTCCTACAACATTGGCCGAGCCTGGAATAAGCCCTGTGAACAGTGTCCCATCCCCAGCACAGGTGCGTTTAGCTTCACCATCACCAAAACTATAGGCAAACCAATTACTCAGAGACTGTTGGGGAGATGGGTCTCAGCCAGGGAAGGGATGGGTGTATCGTTAATCTTCATTAGAAAAAAAAAAAAAGAGCTCACAAAGACAAATATTTAAATTTGCAGTTGATCCTGGTTCTTCCAGCTGAAAATTTAAGTTACGGAATATGCTTTCTAATTTTCATATTCGTTCATTTACCAGACTCACATACTCAGCATAGCACAAAAGTATGAATACTGTTATCATTGTTATGGAGCTTGCAGTCGAACTAAGACCCTGGAAACATCATGCAGAGCAGTGTGACAAATAAGCAAGCTCGCATTCCCATTACCGTATTTGCCGGCATATAAGACGACTTTTTGGCCCTGAAAAATATGCCTCCAAGTGGGGGGTAGTCTTATACGGCGAGTATATAACAAACTCTGTATTTTTAGTGGAAATGTTAGGGGGTTGTCTTATACGCCCAGTCTCTTATATGCCGGCAAATATGGTATTTTTCAGGGCCAAAAAAATCGTCTTATACGCTGGCAAATACGGTATTTTAATGTATTTATAACTAGTCCTGTTCCAAAATAGAATTTAAGGCAGCCCACAAAGATTCAAATGTAAAACAAGATGGCCTAAGGCAAATGGCAAACAAGGGCAAGAAACTTGGAGCAAGTTAGCGAGGCTAATCCGCAGAATTCCAGCCAGGAATTTCCAAACACTCGCCAGAGATGAGCACCGACTTTGGCTCCAAACTTCCCAGCAGCTCACATGAAAAGGGGAGACATGAGCAAGCTTAAGTGTCTCAATGACCATGGAGCAAACTCAGCACTAAAAGGAAGCGCAACTCTTTTTGATATTGAGACCTGAGAGAAATTTCTTTTTCTATCCTCATAGAGAAAGATCTATATAATGTTACCTATTTTTTTTAAAAAAGGATAATTTATATCCTTGGAGTAAATGTACTGGGAACTTTGGTGCACTGTTATTATAGCATGTGCTAGATGACATATTTCATGTATGCCATGATGACATCACTTACTAATGTGATGACTTAGATTGCGTCCACTATTGTGCATTCTGTAGTGAAGTTCAGCAAATTTGATAATAAAGAATGAGCTAAAAGTCATCTGCTGTCCCTTCTGACTCTGAGATGTTGTCATTCTAGACAAAATTTGCTACTCCATTCTCCACAGTGATCTGTAATATAGCAAATCTATATCTAGTGCTACCTGATAACACATGAAACATTTTATTTGAGTAAAATATACCATTTCATCTATTGTTTACTGCAGAAATAAGGTAGTAGCTATCACTTATAATTATAAATTACCTTACTCTACAAGATATCGATTAACTAGGGTTGCTAAACTAAATACAGCCCCTGGGCAAAATCTAACACACCACCTATCTGTATATGGACCACAAGCTAAGAATGAATTTTACATTTTTTAATGGATGGAAAAATATTAATTTTTTAAATTACACAAAAAAGTTTTTTAATCCTCAATGATGTGGGTGTTTTATTATTATTATTATTATTATTATTATTATTATTATTACCTATTTGAGAGAGAAGAAAGAGGAGGAGGAAGAGAAGAAAGATGAAAAGAGAGAGAGAGAGAAAGAGAGAGAGAGAGAGAGAAAGAGAGAGAGAGAGATTAGTCACCTCCTATAAATGCCCCAACTGGGGACTGAACCCACAACCTAGGTATGTGCCCTAACAGGGAAGTGAAACTGTGACCTTGTGAAGCATGGGACGATGCTCTAGCCAACTGAATTACCCTCCCAGGGCAGAACAGACTTCTTAAAATAATATTTACATGACCTGAAAATTATATGAACTTCAAATTTTGGTGTCCATAAATAAAATTTTGTTAGAACACAGCCACACTAATTTCTTTACAGTGTCTATGGCTGCTTTAAGGAGATAGTTGAGACTGCACAGCCTGAAAAACCTAACATATTTACCCTTTACCCCTTTAAGAAAAAATTTTGCTGACGCCTTATCTGATTGTCTTTGATGATACATACCTTTAAAAAAAATACCTGTGGGTTATATTCACTTGGTGTGTGTATTCACATATAAAAATATATGTGTATATGTCTCTATCTATTTGTTTTTAATTATATTGGAAAATGAATTTATTTTTATAAAATGTTCTATTATAAAATATACACAAAAGTCTTTTTAAATTAGATTTTGTAAAGCTAAATAGAAGTTCTAGTATTTTTTTATCTTAATGGATCTTTGTATATTCCCTTGGAGACCACATTGGAGAGCCCTGGTAAAGATTATCATTTACTTTCATAAGTGTCTGTCTGAGGTTTAAGCATCTGCATACTCTTACTAAAATGTAAGATGTCTTTTTCATGTTGAATATTGACCAAATCCAATCATGGCTTTTCTTTGCCTATGCAATCTGCACACATTTGAGGAGTCCCTGAAATTTGCCTGGATGACCAGTGTCTTTTGGCATGACACTTATTGGAAGTGGACACTCATAGATTAAGACATAAATCAATATGAAAAGAACATGCTACATTTACATCTAGAAACCGTTGACTAATTTTCAGTGGGCTTGAGAAATAAGGCAATGGCCATCTTGAACATAAATTTATGTCATGCTGTAATAGTTACAGTCATGATCTAGTATGACAAAATCTCAGAGTCAGAAGGGACAGCAGATGACATTTAGCTCATTCTTTATTATCAACTTTGCTGAATTCAGGCACAAGAGAAAGACAGAGGGTCAGGAGAGAGAGAGAGAGAGAGAGAGAGAGAGAGAGAGAGAGAGAGAGCGCAGCACCAAAAGAAACCCAGCTGCAAAAATTGAAGTAATGCTGTAAGTTGGTTGTTTGGCATGAATTAGTGATTAATAGACCTGATGTCAAGAACTTGGCTAGACTTACTATGGTCTTCCCCAGTCTACTGAGGAAATGGCTTTTGTAGGCATTCTCCTTGATGCAGAGTGGAAAGAGACACTCTTGCCAGTCCTTGGGTTCAGAGGTGAACAATACCCTTAAAAAAAAACAAATTCCTACAGGCAAGTTCATAGAAATGAGTGTCAGATGGTGGGGAGATAGCTGCTTGTCCCTCATGACGTCAACATGAGGTCACTTTTCCTCCAACATTCATCTAAGGGGCAAGATTATAACATCTGTAGAAATTTTCAAATTTATCTTTTATTTTAAAATCTTCAAAATATAGATAAATATCTTACCAGAACGTTTACAAAGTAAATTCTTTCAGCCCAATTACTGCTATTTGCTGACCCCTGTTCCTATGTCCCTCACCCCACCTTTGTCTGATCACTGCAGATGAGTTTGCTACACTCTGTGGGAGTCAAAGGCCAGGCTTCGTCATTGACATTTACACCGGCTTACCTGTTGGTGAGTTATGATGCTATTTTTGGAAATTTCTGCTTTTGCTTTTGTGTTAAGAAAAGGGTTACACATTGTTATTTTCTCAATTCGCTTGTGTTTTTCCTTAGAAGGAAAATTCATTAAACAGTGTCATTTCGATTTATTGAAACACTGATTCTTAGTTTGAAATGAACTGTGCAAACACCCCGGGTAGCTCCACCTAATTGGCAGCAGCATTTGTTGCTCATGATTAAGGGGACTGGAAGGCTTTTCACAAAATTACAATCAAGCTTAGTTAAACCAACCCTAGTCATCAACAAAGAGAGAGATTCTGGGAGCAGGGCCAGTTGACGTTAGATTTGACTGTAATTCCCAATCCTGCCTTCTGACTAAGACATGTGTTTAATACGACTTTTCGTACCAGTCCTCATGTGTAGGTTGTTCTCATAAATCCCTTCTTGTGGATCAATTTTGTCTTTCATGGAATCTCCCCAGCTCATCTGCTTTGGGAATCCCAGATATGAAATTAAAAAAAAAATCCTTCCAACTGGTAACTGAAGCAGACCATTATAGTGCTAGAGATGCTTGTGCAAGAGTCAGAAGTATTGCACAGCGGTCAGCCAACGAGGCAATGCTTCTGTGGTTTGAAACCAAATAACATAAAAGGAGAAAGATATTGCAGTCTCAAAGTGCCCCTGTGTGATTTACATATATATCCTTAGATGCCCCTCCTTGGTCTGAGCAATTGAGTGGAGGAGCAAACATCACCCCTTGCTTTGTTCCACCTTATTCCTAATAAGTAAACTGAAATCCACATCAGCCTTTCCAATGACCTTGTTTAAGAAATCAAGGGTCTGGTCCAGCAATCAGCCCAGCTCCGTTAGTGCCAAATCCATATGGCTCCACAGTCTAGTCAACGTCCAAAGAAACTTCATGGTTTGGAAAAAGGAACTGCTAAATGACACCGGCATAAAACACCTGGCCCCAGCTGCTTTGTTTTCCCCCTTCCCAAAACAGAACTTTTCATCTCCCTAGACTCTCTGATCCGAAGATAAGTGGGCTTAGTAGTGATGAGTCTCCGTGGTAGGACCAGGAGTGCACCCAGAAAGGTCTGCCCTGCAAGGCTGGCAGTAGTCAGACTCGAAACAGCATTAGCACCGCCCACTAGTCCAGCTGGAAAGATCCCAGACAGCATCTAGTCCAAATGCCTTGCTTTGCAGTTGAGGGGACAGAGGCCCAGAGAAGGGAAGGGACTAGGCCGAGGTCACCTAGCTAATTAATAACAGAGCTAGGACCAGAATCCATCCTGACTCACAGCTTGCTTTGACTCTAGCTCTTGAAAACTGGAAATGTGATAGTGAGCAGTATACTTACTGTACCAAATTCCACCATGACAAAATATTTAGATGACTGGGAAACTTTGTTTTATTTAAGCTTTATACTCTTCTTCTGAAAGGCCTTAAGATTGTTGGCATATAGAGCCCATTCGTATGGGGTTAAAACTATAGCAAGTTTATTAATCTTGTCTTAAAATATAAACTTCTCCATGTTGAAGTTCAAATGAAATCCAGACAGGAAAAGAAAATATAAATTTTTATTATATCCTTTGGCTGTTTTATGCCGAACAATGGCTAGAAATTTGACCCAGTCTGTTATTGTTAAACATGATAATATATCACAGATATAAAACAAATAAACATGAATATGCTATCTCATGTTTTAACCCATTCTGTTGTTGAATTGGGTTGTTGTTTTTTGTTTGCTAGTCAGACAGGGCTGTATTCTTATTTGCATAAGTTTTTAACAACATGAATGACAAATGTGTGAAAAATTTAAAAACATAATTATCTGTATTCAAAATAGCAATAAAATTTTAGAAATTTTAA
The DNA here is from genome assembly GCA_963924515.1 of Vespertilio murinus. NCBI lineage: Eukaryota > Metazoa > Chordata > Mammalia > Chiroptera > Vespertilionidae > Vespertilio > Vespertilio murinus. Next base: position 161,572,841 of record OZ004704.1, on the reverse strand, counting down.
GCTTTTATTTTTAAAGAGATCAATTTGCCTTCACACAAAATCAAGCCCTTTAGAAAAAGGTCTAAAATAAATGGAGGGCCTGTCAAATTTCTCCTTTAAAACAGGCTGGTTTCAGAGGTGAGTCTTCTGAAATTGTAGCATCTTTTGTTGGCTCCACTCACTTCTGCGGCCATCTTCTTGCAACTTAGGCAAAGCACCTTGCAGAAGCTCCAAATCACAATAGAAAGTGAAAAGATCTCAACAACAGTAATAGAAACCTGGAGAATTAGAAAGACGTGTGATGCAGATAGACCAAAGCTTTACATCCTCTCCCAGCTTCTGGGGTGTTTTTTTGAAACTACCAAGGGGCTGATGGAGGAACCCTGAATAACAAGTACTTTCATAAAGGCTCTGACATTTGTATGGCTGTGATGTGAAAACAAGGGAGGCAGGACAGATGGTTAGAGGATTCCTGGTATCAAATCTGGAGTCTGCTTCTTATTGGCTGTGTGGTCTTTGGCAAGTTCCATCCCCTGACTTGGCCTCAGTTCCATCACCCACATAGACTCTACCTCGTAGGGAGACTGATGACTCAATGAGTAAATCCAGGTTGACTGCCTGACAAACATACTGGGCATATAGACATTATTAATACTATTAATATTACTCTCCTAGAGGGAACTGAATGGGAGGGAGCAGGTTAGACAGAGAGTGGGCCAACCAGGCTGATGGAGAGTGAGACCCTACCCACAAGGTTCCCTCACCAGCCTGTGTCCTGTTCAAGTGCTCACCAACTCCATTTCCAAATACTGGTTCTTAATTTAACATATTTTAATTGACATTTAATATTTCTCAGACAGCATGCTAGGGGCTTGTAACAATGGTGTAGCAGCTACTAGGCCCAGCCCTGGCCTTAGGAAGCCACAGTCTATTCCAAATTCTGACAATCTTTCCTTAGTGCTTACTCCATCTTCACCATCAGCGGGGGCCCAGAGTACCCCCAGACCTGACCAAAACCCTGGTGAAAGAGGAGGGGGCACTGAAGTTGAATTTGAAAGGCCAGAGTTGGCTTTGACCATGGGCTCCTCCTCTCTTCTTTACCAGCTCCCTTTCCAATTCTAGCCAAACATTGCCACACACTTCGGGTAGAGAGGCTGTCTCCTCTCAGCAGTCACTTTTTCCTTCTCCTCTGCCCAGTGTCCAGGGGGTTCAAAGATGGCTTCCAGCTGGACAAAGGAAGTGGATGTTCTGAAACAACATAAAAAAAAGAGACAGACACTAAATCCAGATAGACACATGCATGTCTGGAAAGTGGTTGTGTTATTTCAGTTCGCCACTCATTGATGTTTCCTTCCCCTTCCATCAACCGCAGCACCCCAACGTACACCCACACACATGTACACACATGCGCACGGCCACACAAGTGCGTATGCATTTTCTCTTCTCTGGTTTTTGACTTTAGTTGAACATCGAGTGACTTTCCCTCACCATAGCCCTTGCCCAGGGGCCGAGTTCTGTGCTGTCACTCATGCCTGGCTGCTCTGTCTCTAGATATTGACGAATGCCGGGAGATCCCGGGGGTCTGTGAAAATGGAGTGTGCATCAACATGGTTGGCAGCTTCCGATGTGAATGCCCAGTGGGCTTCTTCTATAATGACAAGCTGTTGGTTTGTGAAGGTAAGTGATGTTGACACTCTGTCGTGTCCAGAAGTGAGCTAACTGGTGAGCTCCTTACCCACACACTTGGCCAATTTCACAACATTGGAATTTCATAAATTCATCAAGCTCTAGCATAGCGCAGGGGCGCCGTGGGGAACAGCATGAAACCTCATGCAAAAAAAATCCCCCAACTCCCAGTGGAAAAAGCAGGACGTACATTCCCCAGCCCCCTCCCTCTATGCACACAATGTATTAGATTTCCCAGCCGATAGGAAAGAGCCTTGAGTTCCTGGGTGTGTCAGACAGATTGCTTTTGTTTCTCCTTGCTCCGGAGTGAGCGTGAGTGGTGGGCAGTCATCTTGAATTGAATCTCAAAATCAGCGCTCTCTTCCAAGCGGAGCCTTTGCTGCTCCCAAGTGAAAACAAGGCTAATGCAAATATTCCAAATGCATGAGAGAATTCCCAATGACAGGAACGGCAAATTCGACTTCATAGGAAGAATGTTGGCATGCATGCAAATGGTGCTTTTTTTTTTCATTTTCGAATAACCTTCCCTTGCCATGTGCATGTCCTGTGATTCTGCACATTCCTTGCAGCGCTTCATCGTTTTCCCATGTCTGGGCAAGATAGTGTCCCTTCACATGTGAGTAAAAGGGACAGTGTCACTGGTTATTACATATACCAGGTGCCCTGGGATAGCTGGAATAAATTTCTATGTAATATGTGAACTTGGAGCCCCTAGCAGTGTTTTTGTTCACGTTAGAAAATGTTAGTATCCCTTAAAGCGTGGATTAGAGCACAGATGTCAACATTTTAATGTTAAAAAATAAAAATACTTTCCCCTTAAACTGGGGACAATTATAGACCATGTTTTAGCTCTGAGCACATGTTTGTTAAATTCTCCTCACCCGGCTTTTGGTTTACTAAGGCCAAGTCAGCACATGGTCCTTTCCTCTGCCTGCGGGGTGAGGGAGTGCGAGTGGGGTGCCAGCCACTCAGAGCCTTGCTAAGGAGACAGTCATTTCAGACCTGGGCTGGCCCTGTACTTGGAGGCGATCCCGGAACAGGTGTCTGAGGAGGAGGCATGATGCCAGGAAGGAGGAAGCCCACTGCGGCCGATCAACCTAGGGTTGAACGCTATATGATGCAATCCGGTTTCTCTTGTCTGAAGACCTGGCGGGCAGAGCATCTCAAACCTCGGGGTACATATGAATTACACGGAAGCTGTGGGAAGGCAGATTCTGACCAGCACATCTGGGGATGGATGACCCAAAGCCTGCGTTTCCCGTAAGCTCCCGGGAGAAGCTGGTGCTCCTGGTGTACAGATCATCCTAGGGTTGAACGCTTCTTCAACGCTATAGTCTTCTCCCTTCCCTACAGGCCTCAGGATGGCTGCCGCCTCCTTGTGGCATCTCCCCTCTGCTTCCATCCAGAGACCCTTCGATGGTTCCTTTATCCAGATGCCTCTTTCCAGCTCATATTGGCTAAAGCAGCAGCCCTTGGCCAGAACCCATAGGGAAGGCCACCCATGACCACCAAGTCAACCTCAAGATTGACACGCACCTGAGATGAGAAACCACAGCTGTGCCAGTGTAAGGCACTTAGCTGTCGGGGCAGCGTTTGGTGGGTACTGAGATTACGAAGTGCTCCAGCTTTTGGTCTCCATTTCATACGACGTCCATCTGCAGGGTGGATGCTTCCCAGCACGATCCCAGCTCTCAGAATCAGAACATGAAGGTTGATTTAGTACATGCCTCGGCAACGCTGCAGTTGGAATGAATTCCAGAAGGGATTTAGAGGGAGCTACTATGCATCTGCTCTTCCCAAGTCTGCACACAATCAGATGTTAGGTGGCTGATGCATCACAGAAATGTTTGTCTGTGACACCATTTGGCTTCTCCAAGGATACAAGCTGCCCGCGCTGTTTCTGTAAGCCCTTAGCTAAGAGCAGGACACACATGGTGGGTGAGGTGGTGCTGGGTGCTAGGACCCGAGGCAAGCAGAATTCTGCTCTTGTATCTACTGTGCAAAGAAGTGCCCTCCCCCCCCCCCCCCCCCACACACACACACAGGACAGAAACTCCCACTGACAGTAGTCCTGACATTTTCCTGCCACAAGGCACAGGCCTGAGAGGCATAGTTTGATGTATTTGCCGCCCCCTTGTGGGAACTTCTGCTGAGCCAACTCTGTGAAACCGCAGTGCTGGGGCTGAGGGCTGCCGCCCACCTGCGGTATAGGCTCTTCTTTAGTGATCTTAGGCCTGAATTAGATGATTTTGTTGGAGCTGGGGCAGGGAGCACGTGTTTTGCCGCATGGAATAGACTGGAATGTGCAGTAACTTTTGTGATGCCATGAATGTGAACTACATTTTAATTCCATTTACTACATAATTTGAAGTACATAATTACATTTAAATGACTTTAAACTAGGTATATATATATATATATATATATATATATATATATATATATATATGTGTGTGTGTGTGTGTGTGTGTGTGTTTGTGTGTGTGTGTGTGTGTGTTTGTGTGTGTGTGCAAACACCCCCCTGAGCATAGTCAGAGCTTTGAAGTACACAATATCCATTTTATTCTTCTCTTTGATAATGTGAATTGGGTTGTTTGCAGTAGTTTTATGTGCGACATGTTCAGCTTCCTTGACTTGACTGCCATGTGGCAGTAATTTGAGCAGCAGCCTCTGCAGCCCTGCGCTCCGAGTGGATCTGCACACCAGGAGCACCAGCTTCTCCCGGGAGCTTACGGGAAACGCAGACGCAGGCTTTGGGCCATCCATCCCCAGATGTGCTGGTCAGAATCTGCCTTCCCACAGCTTCCGTGTAATTCATATGTACCCCGAGGTTTGAGATGCTCTGCCCGCCAGGTCTTCAGACATGAGAAACCGGATTGCATCATAAAACCCTGGGGCTTTGAGCAAATGCAAGATTCCCTGCGATCATTGTCTCGACCCATGTGAAGTCCTGAATGTAGCAGTTGAGGTTCATGCCTTTTAAAACAGACCTGGGCAACATTAGAATCCATATGTGTCCTAAATTAGATACTACCATTTATGAAAAATACTAGTAAGGTGGGAAAATTAGAAAATTCGTTTTCAGTCCTCCATTGTCTGCTGCTCAAACTGATCAAAACTGATCAAAATGAGAAAATATACATTTGTTTTGTGTGAGAGGCTACCTTGACTGGGTACCAGATTCCGTTCTCCTTCTAATTAACTTCTCTTCTGCCTGAAGATATCGATGAGTGTCAGAACGGCCCGGTGTGCCAGCGCAATGCGGAGTGCATCAACACGGCCGGCAGCTACCGCTGTGAGTGCAAGCCCGGATACCGCTTCACCTCCACGGGGCAGTGCAACGGTGAGTAGCGCTCTGCTGGCCAGACGCGCCTTCCCAGGGCGTTGTTGTCTCCATTTATGTATATATATAAATATCTTATTGATGTCAGAGAGGAAGGGAGAGGGAGAGATAGAAACATCAAAGATGAGAGAAAACCATTGATTGGCTGCCTCCTGTACGCCCCACCCTGGGGTTCTAACCCCTAACCCAGAGACTTGAACTGTGACCACTGAGCCATGCTGGCCAGGAGATTATCTTCATTTAGACTGTTGAGTTCCAGCAGCTAAACCAGAAAAAAAAAGCAAAACTTGCAATGCCTAAACACTTACCTTTCCCCCCTCTTTATAGATGAGATGTTTTCAAAACAATAAATAAACCATGTACGTGCATAGATTTCATATTTACCCATCTGCTACCCTGCTGCAAGCAGCCACACCCACAAATACATACAGGTACACACACACACACACACAAACACACACACACACACACATGTGCACGCGCACGCACTTCCCTAACCAGTATGTAGGACCAAATACTTTTTTTTTAATTCCACATAATCCCCCTTGGGTAGGTGAGGTTGTCACCATCTCAGCCACACTCCCCAAATCTAGACAGCGAAACTCTCCGGAGCTGCACATTAACCTGCAAAAAGTGAACAAAAAAGAACCCACCATATCTTTTCCTCCTAAACGTTGTACGGATGTAAGATCACTCACTGAGGGCAGCAAACATTAACAGCCTTTTATTAGCTGTAAGTCCTCTACAGTTAAATGAGAAACTGTCTTCCAGAGGCTAGTCTTTTGGTTATTCCCTTGTATCAGGAATGTGGTAGAAGGAAGGAGAATGAGTGTGTTACCAACTTAAATTGTTGGTCAAGGTATTGAAGTATCTGATGGTACCTTGTAGCCAGTGGTATCAAATTAAACCACTGGTATTTCAGCCCAGACGCAAAATAATACTTTACAATGATTTTCATGTAAGTGTTAGAGTAATTCTAAATCATTATATATTTAGCAAAAAAGGTCAGGGAGAACGTGTTATTTTGCTTATGGTTCATTTCGCAGGGAGTTTCCTGGATATTTTATGCATTTGTGAATGAAACAACACAAGGGAACATGCTCAGATTCCCCTTGGCTCTCCTTGCCCTCCAGTGAGTAAGTGGTAGGAAGGGCACTGCTCTCTGCAGGGCATTTTGCATTGTTTCAGGAGAGCTCGGTGGGAAGAGGGTGTAAGAGCAGAACAGAAACTCACTTGGAGAATCAAGACTTGTTTTGTTGAGTTTAGAGGAGCATGCACAAGTGTTTAGCATTTTGTCAACAGAGTTGTTGTTATCCACGCATGTTTTAAAAAATGACAGGAAAAGCGGGGACGTCTCTGATATGAGCTACAATGCCCTCATGAAACTTGGCATGGGGACCACTTCCCTGCATTTTGCTCTTAATTTATATTTCTTTGAAACCGAATGAAATGGTTCCAATCCAAATAAAGAGCTGCTGATAATATAGAATGTGCCATTTCACACCATTTTGAGCTCAGGCAAGAAGTTCTTTATACATTAAGATAGCATGTCCAGCCGGGGCCTGCTGGGCCCAAGCCCTGTCATGTTTTCTCATAGAGTTAACATAAATTGAACTCATCGGGCATTAACCAGCCATGAGGGCTGTGAGAGTGTTGTTTATAGCCAAAGCTCTATTTCCCTCCTTCATTGAAATCCTCAGAAGCAAGGGAATGTACATGCATTTTACAGCTGTTCAGTCTCTAGGGGTGAAGACTTCATTCTGGTAATGTCTTCATTTACATCTTACTTTAAAAATATTTTACATGTCTTTAAATGCTGTTCTAGATATGGCATTTTTTAGACATACTGCATAAGACTGCTCTTTTCCTATATTTCAAATGAAAAGAACTAAAATTTTCTTTTCATCATGAGATTTTTTTATTTGAATTCATCAGTTCATAATTTCAAACCAGAATCCTAGTTGGTGGCCATAATGCCCACATTGTTGCTGAGAGATCTGAGAAGATGATGAGTTAGTTACCTAAGCCCTGGATGCAGGCAGGACTTCAGGAGTTGCGTAGTTCCACGTGCAGCCCTCTCCTGCAGTCTCTCACCCCGCTAAAAAAAGAGGCAGGTTCTTCCCAACCCCTGTCTCATGGTCTCTCCTCTCACCACTGACTATGTCAGTTTTTCTCTCCCAAATACCATGGTTAAACCTCTTATCTCAACCTCAGACATAATCTCCTGGGAGTTCACATCCTGATGCTTGAGAAACCTAGTTTTCTAGTCTCAAAACAAAGTGAACTCCACCACTAAGGTCTATAGAATTGTAACTGTCCATTTCACCAATAGACTCTCAAAGTACTCTGTGTTTCATTTTTTTTTTAAATCATCATGAGATAGGCAAGGTAGGAAAGAAAATACCTGATTGGGGAGCCATTTCTAAGAAGACCCTTAATATTTTATATTTCCTGCGGGCTCCAGAGATGAGACAGACTTAGTCTCCTGCATACTTCTAGGTCTGGCACCCAAGGTTTTGGTCAACTATGGTAGGCCCAAAGACACACTTCCTCAAATCAGCTTCTTTCCCAGAGCTTGGAGATGGAAATCAGTTTCCTCAGCCTATCCCAGAGAACAGTTTGCTCATTTTAAATCCATTTTCTCCAATGGGAAGAATCATAATTTGTTAAGTTAACTAGCATTTCTGCGTAGGCTAGTGGTAGCTCCTAAGCTGCTCTATACAAATTCCATCTCTTAACGAAATATTCAACCTTACTTTTAAACAGTATGGTGACTGATCACTACTCTACATGTTCTGTGTATTGGAAGGAAGTGCTTGTAAAAATGGCAGCTGGAGCCCATGAGATGGAGGGGATACCACCTCTTCTGGGCACCAGTGCTCTATGTAGTGGAAAGTGCCCATTCCCAGCTTCTGTCTACTCAGCAGGCAGGGCAGACAAGCAGCAAGTGTGGATTATTTGGCTGAGAGCAAGGTGCTGCTGTGCCCTTCAGCATCTACACCCAAGTGGGCAGTCAGCTTTTTGCTTTCTTCTGTGATAATGGGAAAATCAGGATGAATCAGTGCTCTTAAAATTATAGTTTTAAGAGCCCTAAACATGTCCTGAAAGATTTGAAAAATTAGATTAGAGACATAAGTAAGCATGTAATTATGTCACATGTGGATTCGTGCAGTCAATTCCACCCTGCAGATTATTAGATTTCAGGAGAGCAACCAAGACTCAGTTGATGAAAAATGCAGCTTAGAGCTTAAAGACTAAAGCAAGGTGGGCAAGATGACAGAGCTTTGCTTTGAATGAATGTGAATAAAAAGAAAGAAATATCATTAGGATTGTCAAGTGTTGAAAAGGAGCCATGTGTAGACACAAAGAAGTGGTTAAAATGGAACTAAAGGTTATAGGAGTAAGACAAAACAATGAGGTGAAACTTGAACAAGGGACAAGGCAGGTTGTCCATCATGGAAACCTATCTTAGCAAAGGGATTTACTTGATTCGGTATAAATTTCCAAAGGAAGCTGTGAAGGGTCAATGATTTGAGGCCCCAAATCTTGACTAGACAAAATACTTCACTTTCACAGTCGTGATGATGCTTTTAGGAAAATAATCAAATGAATTATCTCCCAGCTTGGGTTTTTCTTCCCTATTCTATTTCTAAGTTCTCTCATCTTTCAGAAACTTTTTTTGAATACTGCCCCTGTTTTCATTTTTCCCCCATATATTATTAGCATACTCTGAATGTGCCCAGTAAGTGAAAATAAGTTTTAACCAGTTTTGAGGCAAAAAGAAACATAATGCCTGCGCCTGTTTTATTGTCTTAGTTATAAAGAGCTAGGGTCAGCCCTGGGAGAAATACCTAGAAGTAAGTTATTCAATTTTATTTTGAAGCTTCCACGTAAGATGCTAATGATGCCTTTTACCTACAGATCGCAATGAATGCCAAGAGATCCCCAACATATGCAGCCATGGGCAGTGTATTGACACAGTTGGGAGCTTTTATTGCCTTTGTCACACTGGTTTCAAGACAAATGATGATCAAACCATGTGTTTGGGTGAGTATGTGATTATTGTTTTATTTTTCCTTCATATCCTATTGAAAAACTCATTTGTACATGAATATATATAATAGTTAACACTAAACTTTTGAGTAGTTATTTTGCTATTTATAAAATAAAAACACAAACAGGTGTGCAGCATTAACATCCTTTGGTATTTAATCTCTGGCCGTCTAAGCATCATAAATTTCTTCCTTGATATTCATTTGTCTGTTAGTTCAGAAAAAAAAACTTCTGACTAGGGTATTAATGTAGAAAGATATTTTGATAAAAATTACCTTTTATTAATGTTCATAGCCTGTTAGTATTCTTTTAAAATATTTATGGGGGTTTGGCTGATTGGAACAGAGTGCAATTTTTGAGTGTTTGAATATGAACATTCTTTAAGACAAGTTTATAGTTTTTACCTGATCCTAAAAGCAAATTTACAGGTGCTACAAAGGCATAAAAAGTAAAGAAACCTTTTCCGAAGAGAAAAGAGCTCAAGATTTTAAATCGCTTCCCAGTTGTTAATACTGAATCGGGATCTTGATTTAGAATAAACTTCAAATATGTAATCAATCGTTTCCTCTCTTTATCTCCTTTCTTTATCTACTTTAAAGCAACACCCATTCGGTCTTGTGGGGACTTTATGAACATGAACCAGTTTCACAGCTGGAAAAAGAACAATCAATAGAGTAATGTTTAAAGTGCTTGCCTTTGGCTATGACTGAATTCATCCACTAGGGAAAATTCTCATAAAGTTTTGTCTCCTTCAGAGCAGATACTTATAAATGAAAGAAGTATAATTAGCCCTGCTCATCACTGGGGAGCTAACCTCTGCATATCAATGGGACCCTGCCCAGATTCCTTTCTGTCTCTTTCATCTGAATTATCTGCAACCCACTACCAAAAAAACCTATCCTACCAAAGCTCAGCTAATCCTGAATCACTCTTGGCAGAAGCTCTTGCTAGCTGGCAGGGCGACTTACCTAGATGCCATCTGCAACCACAGACACACTCACATGTTGGAGTCACCCTGGAGTCAACAATAGCTGCTTGATTTAGGATCACAGATTATGTATCTTCATGTGCAAAATTGGAAAGAACAGGAAATCCTAACTCTGACACCACACTTTGCCAACTTGGGGCGTTGCCTCTCACTCCCTCTCCCTCTCTGTCCTCCTCTTCCTCTTTCTGCCTCACTCTTGCAAACCAGTAGTATCAGCTTTCTTTCATTTAAATGTCTTATTTCCCCCTTAATGTACACCTGGTCTTCATAAGAAAGATATAAGCTGCTGTGGTGAGGTGTATTATAAGATGTCCAGATAGCTTTACAAAATAGACCAAGAGAAAAGTCACAGAGCAATGAAAAGACAAATAATGATGCACGAGCGTGTGAGAGGAGCCTCGTCAAGTGCCAACACCACCTTGAGATCATTTAGGAGAGAGAGATAAGTCACTCTCATCACTCTTGGTGGGAGTGGTGGAGGGTTTTAGGGGTGGACTGGGGGAAAGGGAAAAAAATGTCTAAAATGTCAGGTGAGTTGGAAAGCTAATTTATGTTGTTGCTGATTGCAGGGTAATATCGGGTGACTCACTGCTTTTTGGGAAACTGGAGTGAGAATCTTACAGGCTGGCGTTTGCCAAAGGTGGCAGCAAATCAAGACCCAGATGCTCACAGAGTTTTCCATTTGCAAGTGAAAAAGAAATTGAAAAAAAAAAGTGGCAAGGGTGGAGGATTCTAGAAGTAAATAGAATAAAATAGTTCCTGTTCAGTTCTCATGTCCTTAGCTTGCCTCCTTTCACATGCCAACCAGGGAAATGATTTACTCCCAAGTGTTGCTGGGTTCTCACGGGGAGCTGCCACTGCTGGAACCCACGCCACCACCAAGGACTTCTCAGCCCACGAGTGGCACTTTATGAACTCTAAAATGCCCTTTAACCCCAGGTAAACATGCAACCGCCTCTTCTGTTAAAAATAATCACGTTTTCTATGTCCTTTGCTCCTACTAGACATAGATGAGTGTGAAAGAGACGCCTGTGGAAATGGAACCTGCAGAAATACAATTGGCTCCTTCAACTGCCGCTGCAATCACGGCTTCATCCTCTCTCACAACAATGACTGCATAGGTGCGTGTGCAAAACAGTCACCAAGGGAGTCAACTTCATATGTGCTCTTTGGAATTAGCATCATTCCCAGTGTGCCAGCTGTCTTTTTTTTTTTAGCATATGCTGTCAAATGCATGACAATTGTTTAAAAGATTTGTCAACTAGAATATGCTAATTAAATGTCATATGTAATAACATACGTCCATTACTTTTATTAAAATGCTTATTAGCAACTATATTTTTATGCCCGCTATGCTGTGAATTAAATTTTAAAATAATTGAAATGATTACATTTTAAAACATATGAAAGTGATGCTTTGTATAAAAATTACACAATTTGTGCATAGTGTGGACCTGCTTACCTACATGTTTCCCTCTAGCCTCTTTTAAAAGAAGTAAATTATTGAATCTATTAAAACCTTCTCATAAAACATGCACCGTTACTCATAAGTGAGTGTAATGAACATTGTTCATTACATATTGTTCTTGAGGCAAATTTAATATAATTCCAATTATGGAAATACTTAATAATACCCTCAGTGGTGACTCAGTTTTAGCCTTTAAAATTAAACCTAAAGGAAGATTAAGGTAAACTCACAGAAGATTATAATATAAATTATCAATCTGTAATTAATAGAATGGTATAATCTTTTAGGTTTTGATAGGTACTTATAGCCAGGTCTAGATTTTCATTGGAATTTCTTATGTTTGGCTGAAGTCGGCAAAGGCCACTGAAATTCAGAACAAGTATTTTTCCCTTTAAAGGTTTTGATCATTGCTGGGATTATGACATTTTCTTTGGAATATATCAAAGGATATATTTTTTTTGGCAGATGTTGATGAATGTGCAACTGGCAATGGGAATCTTTGCAGAAATGGCCAGTGCATCAATACTGTGGGGTCCTTCCAGTGTGAGTGCAACGAAGGCTACGAGGTGGCTCCAGATGGCAGAACTTGTGTGGGTGAGTCCATTCCCAGCAACACCCTCCAAAGAACATCCCAGAGGCCAAAGAATCTTGCAGGCTCTACCACCATGCATCCTTCTGGAAGCTCAGAGGGGAAAAAAGCAGAGTAGAAAGACAGTAATTCTGCGGGGGTGTGCGAGCACATGCACACAAACACGCACACACATACATGCACACGCGCGCGCGCCCACTTTTCCCCCTCATATTTTAAAATTAAATTATATCACAGGTAATAGTTAACCTGTTAGAGAATTAGATGATTAAATAATTCTATAAACAATTGTAATTCCATTTCTTATATTTATTTTTCCTCAAAATAACTTTGTAGTACATTCTTATATGATTTTTTAGCTGCTCTCAAAATCTTCATATCCATTGACTTTTTACATGCTACACTTTTCTGGAAATACTTCATTTATAGTAGGTTACATAAATTGTGGTTGCTGTATTGCACACTTCTGAAAGCTGGTAAAGTTTATTTTTATTAATTCATTAATTTTTCTCCATGGTAGCTTCATGGACTAATTTTATTTAGTTTTATGTGTTTCTTTGATTTGATCCCAGTTTCTTTGAGTTTTAATTGCTTGATGGAAGGCATGCCAGTTGAGACCTCTTCCATCTTTTTCTCTTTTCTTTGCAGATGTCAATGAATGTGCTTTAGAACCTGGAAAATGTGCACCAGGCACCTGTCAGAACTTGGATGGGTCCTACAGATGTATTTGTCCACCTGGATACAGTCTACAAAATGACAAGTGTGAAGGTAGGAGGGCATTTGGGAATAAGTAGTATTGGTTACTGCACTGGCATTATCAGAGTCAAAGGTTCTCTAATGGTGTGATGGTGTCTTCATTTTGGAATGCTTCAGCAAAAACAAATCCAAGAGCAGAGAGTGTGACTTATGGTCTCAGATAGTGAGACAAGGACATCTAATTATCATGCTAATCCCTGATGAGGTTATTTCTTCTGTACCTGAGGATGGTCATATGACCCTGACTCTTTTTCGATCTGCTTTTACGCAGCTTGTAAAATATCTTAAATTACATGTTTTTAAGTGCTAACAGTTGGCAACTAAAATTAGCTTCCTGATTCCAGTTAAAATATTTTGACCACATTCAAGGTTGGATGCACGTGGCTATCTAATTTGTCTATGTTGTTCTGACCTATAGAGAGGTGGAAATGTGTTACAACAAATAAATTCTCTGCAAATTTTATAGTATTGCCTTCCTTGGTACATATGCCATTGCATTAAATGAAAGACATTAATTGTCTTCATAAATAACTAGGGTTGAAAGGATTCTTAAGAAGTCACCTAGCCCATGCTTCTGCTTTGAACAGGACTATGTCTAATCCATAATGAGGAATAAATGTCTCTACTTTTAGTATCATCAATGGTATAATTTAGTATCATAATTTTATTATATATCCAATTTAAATTGCAGTCAAGTGAAAATATTATACATGGAAACATACTCAAAATTAGGCCAAGATGCAAATTATTAAACATGTTATTTTACTCTTAAAGACAGGCTTTATTCACTCCATGGTTACTGCAAACTTCCTCTAAAATGAACAGAATAGAAGTGTATAGAAAGAAAAAACAATTTCCTGAATACTCAATAAATGTGCCCATTCCATGGTCTCTTTAATCCCCCCTCTTAGGAAGTCAGCATTTGCAGGTTAATGCCTTCTATAAGAGAACAAATCATAACAACGACGATGAAAACAGTAACCAAAAAGAAATGTGTGACATTTTTACAAAAGTTGGCTTTTCCTTTAAGAAAAGATTAGATGTTGCAGTGGAGGGAGTGTGGGAATGGAGTAACTCATCATCAGCAGCATTTCAGATGTGTTAATAAACCACAGGAAACGTGATGCAATTATAAATGCCATGTACTAATGTGGAGTGATGAAGAGGCTGGCTTTGAATTGCACAGAAAGATAATCACTTCATAGTGCCCATTACCAAATACCACAATTTATAATGTTAAGTCAAGATAAAGAAGTTAAGTTTCTAATTTCCCTTTGGTTGGACCTTGTGGGAATAAAGTTGTGTGAGGCAAATACATTTTTGGTGTGGGTAGAACTCTTTGTACAAACATCACAATAAAGAGCCCCAAGATGCAAGAGGTACGTGTTTTAAAGGGGAGAAAGGTATTTCCATAAAAATATTATAGCTCAGAATCAAGAGTGACCTCCTTTTCATGACAAATGTCTGCTGAAAAGGGCAACAATGGGCAAATCTGTTGAAAGGAGTGGCTATACTTTTCCCATAAGTAGGGTGGTCATGTAATTTTATCACCAAACCAACACAGTTTTAGGATGAGCACCATTAATAATGAGGCTAAGCCAGACTGGGGTTTGTTGTATCTTTCCTAGCTTAGGGGAGGTTGGAACTACTCCAACTTTTCTCACTAACCAAGCCATTCAGTTGTGTCTCTAAGAAGGTGCTTGCCGATTCCATTTTTGCAAGAACTGTCAAAGGCTAATTTTTAAAGTCATCACAGTCTATATGTTTACCCATAGCACATGATATAGGAGCGTATCCTCATGATTGGGAGAATTTTGAAAGCCAGTCACACTTCATATTTCCACATTTTTGCATCTGGTATCTGATGGTTTGACTTTGTTTGACACGGGTACTTCTTTTAGATATTGATGAGTGTGTTGAAGAGCCAGAAATCTGTGCCTTGGGCACATGCAGTAACACTGAAGGCAGCTTCAAATGCCTGTGTCCAGACGGGTTCTCTCTGTCCTCTACTGGAAGAAGGTGCCAAGGTAAGTGCCTTTGAAGGCCTTAGCATTTCATTACCCTGTGTTTATTTGTTGTGGTTTTACTTTTAAAACGTGGCAAAGCTTTGATTCTCTGTGAAAGAGAAGATGGAGAGTTTTTATTCACCCAGAGGTCTAATGACTACCATATGTCAGAAAGTTCATTTTTACTTCTAAGGTTAAACACTCATCCATCAAGTTATGGTTGCTTGTGCAACAACTGTCCTGGCACTGAGACCCAGACTCCCCTAAGAACACAGATGCTGGTAGGCCAGTGAATGGGATCAGCCGGTAGCCACTAAATGTGGCAAAGCCTGGCATGATCAGCCATCAGCCACATGGTCTCTGCCCCGGAAGGGGTAACAGAGATAAATATGGGCCAAAACCTAGGCTTTCAGACAGAAAAATGCAGTTGACCCACATCTTCCCACTATATAGTGCCCATCCCTTACTTACATCACAAGTTTTCTAAGAAAACAGAAAAATAAATTTGAACTGACCAAGAGTCTTGCTAAGCCATAGTCTGTTTTCTGGAATAATACATGTGCACTTTTTTAAAAAATCAAAAGGGAGCCTGAACTTAAGCATAACACAGTGTATTGTGTCCCAGAGAACTGTTTAGATTTTACTTAGCAATGCGATGAATGGGATAAGTCTGTCTATTTTCACAAATTAGTTTAATGAATTCTGGACACACACACAAAAAAATACTCACACAAACACACATAGTTCTCTTCTCCCTGCCCCCCTCCAGCCCTGCTCCAGAGCCTTTTGGTCTCTTTTGTTTTGGTTGTTCCATTTTCTCTTTTTTGTTTGTTTGTTTGTTTGTTTTGATTTGTGTGTGTGTGTGTGTGTGTGTGTGTGTGTGTGTGTGTGTGTTCTTTCCATATTACCAAATGAGAGGTAAAGGATATCAATTAAGATTCTAAAAATTGTCTTTAAAGTCTCAACCCTGTCATGTTTCGCATAGGGTAAGGCATTTAATCTTTTGTAACCTCCATTTTCTCATTTTGAACAACAATAATACCTGCCCAACCAATCTTATTGAACACGTGACAGAGCTTTTTTACTTTCTGAGTCCTTCATAGACTCTTATTATTCCAGTCTATTCACTTTTTACTTTACAGCTGGTCATTTAGCTACCTAGTATTTAAACATGAGAAAGGGAAGAGTTGAGAATACTCTGGTTGGTTTGGTCATATAGGTAGTTACTGGAGGCTGCGGGTTGATTTTGAGGTTGCGGGTTGGGTGATGTTTGATTCAAGCAGATACTCAGTCTGGATGGCATAGACCATCCCAATAAATTCTAACTTCTCCCTGGTTTTTGTGTGACTTTGGATTGGCCTGAGTTTGGAAAGAAAGCAGTGAGAAACCAGGTGTGATTCTGCCGATGTGGCAAGCCAGAGGAAACTCAGAGACTATTAATTCAATTTGCACTGGCCTGTCACAGAGCAAGCTGAACACTGCAGGAAGAATCAGCCCAGCTTGTGAGCAGCCCTGCCACATGCTCAGCGCCAGAGTTGAGGAATGCAAGCAGGGAAAGTGAGTGTTGTAGTTCTGACGCAATTTCAAAGGTTATTAAGGGCTCTTTGCAGATGAACTGGTAAACAGGCATCCCAGGGAGCCCTAGTTACAGTGTGTGGGCAAGCCACAGTCCTCTTTCCCAATGCACGGCACCTTTGATTATTAAACCCGTCCCAGAGAATCACCACAAGCAAATCTCCCACAGAGCACAGATTTCAGTGGAGTCAGGGAATAAAGACCAAGGTTTTTCTTAAAAGATGACAAACTAGGAGTCAGGCTTCTATTACCCAAGAAATGAGAAAAGTCCACAGAACTTCTGATAATGCTATGAAGGAACAAATGTGATGGATGGTGGCACCCGGAGGTCACAGACGTAAATGAGCCACGCCCACTTACAAAGTTCAGTGAAGACAATTCATCAATTAGGCTCACCCTAAATGTCCTGTGCGTGAGCCTCTGTGTAAAACCTTGATTTCTTTTTCCAGGGGTGGGTGGGGTGATGGAGTAGGGTTGGGGAGACTGGGCCAGGGATAAAAGGAAGAGAGAATGAAAATGTTAAAAGACAAGTATTAGAACATGCATGTGTCTAGATTTCAAAGAAACATTACAGGCTGGAAAGACAAAGGAAGGAATTAAGCTTTAATATATTTGTTGCAACATATTAGTGAGTAGTCATTAAGTTATATCTTAAGACATTTGTAGGCATAAATTATAAAAACAGGACTGATAAACTCAAAACTTTGAGAGTTTGAGTGAACTTGAAGAGTAAAGCAAGTCAAAAGGTATCCTTGCCATGACTGTATGGCTCAACTGGTTGGAGCATCATCCTGTACACCAAAAAGTGGCACATTCAGTTCCCTGTCAGGACTCATACCCAGGTACTGGGTTAAATCCCTGGCAACTGATCTCTGTTTCTCTCCCACATCAGTGTTCCTCTCTCTCCCCCTGTCTCTTTCTAAAAATCAATATGTGTGTGTGTGTGTGTGTGTGTGTTGTGTATTTTATATATATATATATATATATATATATATATATATATATATATATAAACTCTGTTTATCTCCCACATCAGTGTTCCTCTCTCTCTCCCACTGTCTCTTCCTAAATATATTTAAATGTGTCATTCAGGGAATTATCATTCCTTGAAGCTTCTCAGCAAAGCAAACATTTGGTTGGCAGACATGCTGTAGGATGAGGACTGGCTTTTAATTGCTCTTGACCTTCCAAAGAGTAGCTGACTGAAGGGTGCCTGTGAGGTCCTATCTATAGCAGATATGGAAGTGAAGTAGAAACTAGGGAGATAGTTTATGTGGAAAAGTTAGTTGAAAAAATTGAACAAGTTCATTGGTGAGGCCAATAGAACTTGACTTAACAGAACCTCATAAATCAGATAGACAGGCAGACAGATATGTTTACTTTAATTCATGAAAAATTTTTCTGGTATGATCTTTGGCAACTTAGTTATTCTTATATTGTCTCATTTGTCATGAAATAAAATGAAAATGTCTTAACAGAAATGCATAGGTGACTATAACAGCATGCTACCTGAGATTGGAAAACTGTAACAGGAGAGAGCAGACCTGATCAAAAATAAAAAAAGGGGAAATGTGCAGAGTGGATATGAAAGCATTTTGTTAAAACCTGCAGATTTTGCCTCTGGGTAACTTGAGAGGATATTGCAAGGCTCTGGAAGTCAAGTTTGAGGGAAAACACACTCCAGGCTCTTGGATGAGCTCACTTTTTTAGAGTCACTCAACTTGCACTATAAAAAATGGAAAAGTCAGTTGCCAAAATTATGTCGCACAATGTTGGAGAATTTTGTAGGAACTAGATCCCGTATTCCATGTTGGAGTCACCAAGAAATAATCAATATTAAAGTAACATATTCTTTGATAGAGAGAGAATTCTCCCTCTCATTCACTCTTCTCCCTGCCCTCCCCTTTACCTTCCTTTTCTCTCTGTTCAGCTAAACAAGCTTCTGATTGTGTGCATGTTGGTGTGCGTGTTCATGTGTAAAATCTGCAGAAAGCTCCACCTCCACTTTGCAGATAGTAACTGCATGAGTAGCTGCTGCAGTAGATGACCATTGTGTTCTGTTCTTTCTAGTCCACAAAATCACCATGTCTTTATCTGCTCTATGTCTGAAATCTGGGGTTTTATTTTGGCTCCAGGGCTTAGGGACACAGAATAAACAGCAAAGTGTGTGGTGCTTAAGTAAGTTCTAGCACTGGGAAGTCTCCTTTCACCTGGTGTGCTTGCTCAGTGTTATCCCAAACATGTGTAAGCAGAGCTCCCAGTGAGAGGTACTCATGAACGACTCCATCTCTGGATGTCCCCATCCTGAAGTCACTGATAATATCAGGTTTGAAATGTGACAGTCTTCATTTTTATTATTTACATCAGGTTATTTGGGGAAAAATGAGAAATAATATGGTGAAAGTCACATAGATTTGTCCAGATCTCACTCCCTATGACTATGAAGACTCAGCCCAGTTATTATCATAATCACTTAAGGCAGTGGTTCTCAACCTGATGGTCTTAGGCTCTACAGCAGTCGCAACCCACAGGTTGAGAATTGCTGCTGTAGAGCCTAAGACCATCGGAAAACACAGATATTTACATTATGATTCATTAACAGTAGCAAAATTACAGTTATGAAGTAGCAACGAAAATAATTTTATGTTGGGGGGGGTCACCACAACATGAAGAACTGTATTAAAGGGTTGCAGCATTAGAAAGGTTGAGAACCACTGCCTTAAGGGGTGTTACTGTAGTCATGAGAAGAGAACATGTTTAACAGGATGGCTTGTTTCTTTCTTTTTATGTATATAATCTTCACCTGAGGATATTTTTTTTCCATTGATTTTTAGAGAGAGTGGAAGGGAGGAATAGAGGGAGGCAGAGAGAGAGAGACAGAGACAGAAATATCTATTTGAGAGGCACATCAATTGGTTGCCTCCCGCATGTGCCCCAATCATGACCAGGGATTGAGCCTGCAACCCAGGTACCTGCCGTTGACCAGAATCGAACCCTCAACCCTTCAATGCACAAAGTCGATGCTCTGACCACTGAACAACATCAGCGAGGGCAGGGATGCCTTATTTTTTTACTCTCTATTATACATTAGCGATTTAGTGAGTTAGTAAGAAAGCAACTGAAGGGCCTCTTAAATTTATGCTGCAGATTTGCGAATGAGCTACTGTTATGCGAAGTTTGAAGGAGGAAAGTGTTCGTCACCCAAATCCAGGAACCACTCGAAGCAGGAATGCTGCTGCGCCTTGAAGGGAGAGGGCTGGGGAGATCCCTGTGAGCTGTGTCCCACTGAGCCCGATGGTACGTTTCCATCTGTGTTTCTCTTTGGCCCATTCAGGGTGCACGCTGGCCACAAAGTAAACAAGACCTTAATGTAATTGTAAGTCTAACTAAAATATTCGTTAAAACTGTTTTTCCTCGGGAGCCTAGGTAGTTCTTTTCTCCTAAGCTATGTTATGAACTGGAGCTGCCCGAGGAGTAGGCCCAGCAGCTCTGGGACCTCGTTAACTGTCTCTGGTTTCTGGGCTTGTCCCGTTCACTGTTTCCCAATATGTGCAGCATGTGGCAGTTTGGCCACCACATAATGCTTAGGGAGGAGCCTATGGCTGGTGCCACTGGTCTGTCTATTAACGAGTCTGTCTCCACCACAGAGGCCTTCCGCCAGATCTGTCCCTATGGAAGTGGGATCATTGTGGGACCTGATGACTCAGCAGTTGGTGAGTGGCCTGTGCTAGATTCTCAGCATTTCTAAGTATCAGCTAGCCTCTTCCTTCCTCATTTCCAATTGTTCTTATTTCTTCACATCTGTCTTCAAAAACTAAGCTCTATTTCTTTGTCTTCTCGGTTAGGTACCAATTGTATTTTGCATTGTTATTTGCGGTATTGTATTGTAATAACTATTCCCTGGATTAAACACTGACATGGTTATAATTTACCTCTGTGTTTCAAAAACAACAACACCTTGTTATTTACTTCTCTCCCATCTCCTTTGCTTAAGATATGGATGAGTGCAAAGAACCTGATGTCTGTAAGCACGGGCAGTGCATCAACACGGACGGCTCCTACCGCTGCGAGTGTCCCTTTGGTTACATTCTGGAGGGGAATGAATGTGTAGGTGAGTGATAAGTCGGTTTCTTTCACTGGAGCTTTACAAGTTAAAAATTAAGCTCTACAGCAAGCATGTCAAACTCAAAGGCTAACATGGGCCAAATAAACAAGGTTTAAGTTTATGTGGGCCTCAAAAGAAACACTCAAAAGCTTCAATTTTCATGGAAACATACCTTTATTTCAATAGAGACATGCTGAATACAAAGGGCTAAAATAAACTAGTAATCATTAAGATAAAATAATAGAATATTTCAATAAAAATTACCGTATTTGCCGGCGTATAAGACGATTTTTTGGCCCTGAAAAATACGTATTTGCCGGCGTATAAGACGACCCCCTAACATTTCCACTAAAAATACAGAGTTTGTTATATACTCGTTGTATAAGACTACCCCCCACTTGGAGGCATATTTTTCAGGGCCAAAGGGTCGTCTTATACGCCGGCAAATATGGTAATGTTTTTTCTTGAACATTAACTTACCAGGCTATGAATAGCCGCACAGATTAATAAGCATAACTCAAATAAACCTATTTTTCTTATTCTTCAAAAGCGAAATATTTCCTGTTGCGCACACCAAACAAGTCAATTCAACACTAATGACGTAGTAATCAGCTGCTAAAATATCTGCTGCTAGTATTAGTGGAAAAAATACTCGTAAGGCGAGTAAGGGAAATGAATGCAACATGATATAGTAATCAGTCATTAGGGGATGTTGTAGTTCTTTATTAATAATTATGTATAACAGGATATTATAAAAATTAAGTTACAAAATTTTTATTAAAATGTTTCTTATATACGGTTATATTGGCTGGGCCCCATGCAGTCCGTGGGCCATGAGATTGACATGCTTGCTCTACAACATTCACAGGAGGAAGTACAAATACCAAGATGGAAGAAAAATAAATTTTGTTCATTCGTTTATGTATCATTCATCCAGCAATACTAGCTGAGGCCCCACTATGTGCCAGGCACTTTGTTTGGCTCTATGACTACAGCAGTGAATCAAGACAATATTGTCCTTCCTTGCATAGACCTTAAGTCTAATGGGAAAGACACATTTGAAGAGATAGGGGAAAGGACAATATTATAATGAAAGTCTTTCTGAAATTAAAACATATTAGTGGTCATAATCTTATTCTCTCACGATAGAAAAGCAAAATTTGCCCAGATTTTATTGCAGATAGTAATGTGAAATGCTGTGTACCCAATGTATTTCCCCTTGTTTTAACCTTCTTACTAAAATTTCAAAGAATAGCTTCTATGGCTAACCTTTGACCTCTTAATTCATACTAACTCCACATGGAATCCAAGTATTATGTCTATTTATCTAAGAAATCCAAACATGAGTTAATAATGGCATAAATGCTAAGAGTCTGTGTACATTAGAAAGTGTTCTTTCCAGGAATCATGGTGTGAGGATTTCAGCTACAGTTGTGAGCTTGAGCAAGTTCGTTAGGCCTTAGAATGTAATAGTATACAGATGGACCAAGTTATTTCTGATTACCTTATAACTCAAAATCAATGATATTGTGATTATTAACTTGGAGGAGACATGACATTCCTTACAGTGAAATGGAAGTTCATAGCAGAGCACAATGTTTTCTTTCTGGCATCTTCAGTTAGCGTTACTATAGATATGAGACATGAGCCTCCTCACCCACGGTCTCTCACCCACAGTCTCTTGTCTTCACTTGCTGAATTCAGGGCCCAGCAGAAGACAGAAACCTTGATGCTAGTCTGTTACTTTCATGTGCCCTCCATAGCTAAAACACAATGCTATTTTTCAATTCTCCCCTCTCCCAAAGGAAGATGCTTTAGAATGAGGATTCCAGATAGATGAGTTGGGAGGCATATCTATTTTTTGGACCTCCTTGGTTAAACTTGTTCTCTCTCTATAGTTATTTAGAGAGATCAGACCCTAAATATATTTCTTTCTAGACTTTCGTCTGCCTAATGTAAACCATCTGGCTTCAACAGAATCAACAAAATCTACTCGGGTCTTGATTTTATCCAGTGTATTAATTTTGCTTAACCTCTGGTCTCTTGTTTTGCGTCAGTTTAGTCTTCTATTTTATATCTGGCAGAGTGCCATCATGTTTAAGGCTTCTTGGAGAGTGATGTAATGTAAGGCCAAGCTGGAGATGTATTTCTAGCTTTAAGTAAGTGAAAACTTTTGACTTGTGAGAGAAGCATTGTTTTAACCCTTTGAACATCTATTCCCACTAGAAGATGTACTTCTTTATACTGTGGGAGGCTGGGGAAACTCACAGAGAAGAGCACTATGAGAGCTAGAAACCCAGCTACTGTCGCTGTCATTGTCACTGCCACTGCCACTTAGCAAGTTGGATTTTACGGCCACAAATCTGTAGCAATAGGACATGTGCATTCTTCTCTGCAAGGACAGAATGAGAATAAAATATAAGACATTACAGAGCAAAGGATTCTGATAGAATGAAAGATATTATCTGAGCCCAAGCCCATTTTCTCTCAATTCATTGTGTTTTGAATATTCTCCTGGTCACCTGCAGATATTGATGAATGTTCTGTGGGCAATCCTTGTGGAAATGGAACTTGCAAGAATGTCATTGGAGGGTTTGAATGTACCTGTGAGGAGGGATTTGAGCCTGGTCCAATGATGACTTGTGAAGGTAAGACTCTTAAATGTATAATAGTTGGTTACATGTTCTGATCTTGTAAGCAACAGTTGGTTAATTATAATTCTTAATGTGAAATACCACTCGGAATGTAGAGAATAAAAAAACATCTGGGCGGGATTGGCCATTCCATCTTTTCATCTCTGTGTGTCCACCTTTCTGCAGGGAGTATCTGAAAAACATACAAATGACTCACTGCACAAGTTATGCTATAGATCATGCAGAGTTCTTGGTGGTGTCTTCCTACTACTGATATCTATATACAACTCCAATCTTGCTTATTACCTTCTTTCATACTTTTCATTTTTCCCTTCTGACTTCATCTTCATCTCACAATGATCCCTCTCTTTTTCTTCTCTGGTTTTTCTTTTCTATTCATAGAAACATCTACCCACTGAGGTAACCACCAACATCCCGCAGCTATCACAGCGGGATCGTCTATATGCTATATGTGTCTGCCATCGTGGCTGGAAGAATGAATGGAAAGAAAGCAAAGAGAATGTCTAGAATAGAGGTGCTCAAAGGATGGTCTCTGGACCAGCTACATCAGCATCACCTGTGAATTGTTAGGGCTTCAGATTGTTAGGCCTCATCCCAGATCTCCTGAGTGAGCAACTCTAAGATTGGGGCTCAGCAGCCTTCCAGGTGATTCCGATGTGTTCTCTAGTTGAGAACCACTGGTCTAAGAAAAGCATGAAGGGGAAATGAAGGCAGAGACTAAAGTTGGTATTAAAATGAGCTCTGCATTAGAAATATGGCTCATCGGTACCCATTGTTGAAATTGTGAGTGGATCTCACAAGGCTGTAACTAGTCATGATCTCGGGTCTCACTGATGATCTCAGTTGGTGTCAGTGGTCTTTGGGAGAAACGTGATCATCGAGATGGTCTGTTTTAACCCTGATTTTCCAAAACACATTCTGATGTTTTCAAATTATGAAGTATACAGAAATTACTTTGACCCACTAACAGTAAAGTCATTCCCACCTGGGCATCAGTGGGAACCAGGTATCTCTGTAAGTGTATAATAATTCGGAACACTATTTGCTTGGGTATAAGGAACACTGTTATTTAACAGAAGCCTCTTCTATATGGGTAAAGGGAGGGATTTAACAGTCATGGAGGGGTCTGTTTCTGTTCTGACAGCAATAGACTTGGCAGTTGCTTTGGCTGAATGGGGTAAAACAGATCACCACTCCATGTGACTTTGGGGGTGGCAAGTGATCATCTTGAGACTTCAAAGCAAGAATTTTAGAACAGCTCCCTCTCTATAGGTGACCTCATCCATCAAAATAACAATTCACAATTTCACAGGAATGACAGCCATAAACTTGACTGTGCTGGGAGCACCAGGATGCAAAGCCACCCTACTGAAACCAATTATAAAATAACCAGATCATTTTATAACTCCCTGAAAACCAGAGACTGCTTGATCCACCCATGTTTATAACAATGAAGCATTTCAGATTTTGGTAAAAGTAGATTTCTTATTTTGTTGATGTCCATGATCCATTATTATCTCACTACATCTGTTGCAGATGTAAACGAGTGTGCCCAGAATCCTCTGCTCTGTGCTTTCCGATGTGTAAACACTTACGGATCGTATGAATGCAAATGTCCTGCTGGCTATGTCCTGAGAGAAGACAAGAGAATGTGCAAAGGTGAGACATTCGTGTTCAAGTTCATCCAATCCAGGGAGCTCTAACATGATGATGGGGGACGTCCCTCCAAAGCTTGCAACCATAGAGGAAGGCTGGGAAGTGGGGAACACTGCTGTAGTTCATGGACATTATGAGGGTTATCATTGCTCCCTTTCCTAGTAAATTGTCGCTTGAGGCTTCAAGTTGAGTCGAGGGCTGCACTGAAGATCCCTTTTAGTTAACTCTGTGTTGCATGCCAGCCATGCCACAAATATGAAGACAGAAAGAAAAGAAGACATTTCCTCACATTCAGGAAGTTATATATGAAGATGTTGAGATGGAGATATTCAATTAATCAAAAGTATTAAAAATCATGCTTCCTGCTTTTGAAGAGGTTGCCAGTTAGTTAGGGAGAAATTTCTTCGAGTTCATAAGTGGTTAGAAGACCTCTTCTCATTCTTGGGAGGCTACAGAGTCCAACAATGCAAAAGGAGGAAATAGGTTACTTAATACTGTTTTATGTTTAAAAGGCAAGAAATTAATGTAGCTTCTCTTATAAATTTGTGGTTGCACATTCTCTCCAGACCTGGATGAGTGTGAAGAGATGAAGCATGACTGTGATGAAAAGCAAATGCAATGCAAGAACCTCATCGGCACATATATATGCATCTGTGGACCTGGGTATCAGCGCACACCTGACGGGGAAGCCTGTGTAGGTAAGAGAATCCCAGCAGAAGGAGCTCTGAGTGAGTTGGAAGTGACAAAGGAAGGGACTTGGGCCCTATGTTCTTCTTGGCCAGAGCCAATTGCCCCTCATAATTAACCTCCTGCCATAACTTCCGGTGGAGGGCCCTTGTCTCTTGATGATCTGTGAATCCCATGAACTCAGTGATTGTCTCCCTCTGAGCTGGCCTTTGCCTACTCTTTCAGCCCATTTTGCTACCAGGGTTGGGATAGTGGGTGTTTTCTCTATTTCCTTCCTTTACATTTTTGTATTCCTTTGTTTTGGGGTCAGTTGCACTTTACTGCACTGGGATGTCTCCCTGTTGACCCAACTTTGCTACCATACCCTAGCATTGAGTTCTGATGCCAGGCCCTAACCAAGGAATATCACTAAGCCATTACTAAACCCGGGGGATCCACCTCCAGAGGATGGGTGGGTGCAGAGTGGGTCCCAGGCAATGGTATTTTAAGACTCCCCCAAGTTCCTATTGTGTGGATCCAGCATTAAAAACCACAGCTTTAGACTAAGGGTTGGCACACCACGGTGTGAGGTTCAAATCCAGCCCACCACCTGGTTTTTGTAGATGGAGAAATATGGGAACATAGCCCTAATCATTCATTTATGGCCCATGGCTGCTTTCCTGCCACAGGGGCAGAGCAGAGTAGAGCACTTGCAACAGAGACCATATGGCCTGCAAAGCCTAAAATTTACTACATAGTTATAGTAGCACTGTAGCATTAGTATTACCTATAGAAAGTTTCTTGGCCACTGCTTCAGCCAAGAAATACACAAGAAAATTACTAGAAAACTCCCACATGCATCCCTTTCCTTTCTAAGAACCAGTGACAGTAGAAAACATATTTTATGTTGTCAGTCAATAATCTTAGGGACCTCACCCTCCCCTTCCTCTGAAAGAAACAGAATGAAATAGAAGGGCAGGCTTTAAAAGCACAGGAAAAGGGTGTGGCCTGAGGATCCCGTTCTGGGGCTTCTGGGGTCTGTGCTGCTGACTCTCAGAGTCTGAGAGCTTGGGGTCCACACCAGAGATTCTGCATCATTTGGTCTGCCACTGGGATGTTTAACCTTCCAGCTCTCTGCCTCTCTTTTTGAGAGCTGTGCCTCAGGGGCGTGGAACTCTTCTTTCAAATGGGATGCACCCAGTGGTCGGCAAACTCATTAGTCAACAGAGCCAAACATCAACAGTACAATGATTGAAAATTCTTTTGAGAGCCGAAAACCGACTTCTGCGCATTGGCCACGACGTTTCAATCGCACTGTACGTGCGTGCCCACAGGTGGTATTTTGTGGAAGAGCCACACTCAAGGGGCCAAAGAGCCACATGTGGCATGTGAGCCGCAGTTTGCCGACCACTGACCTAGGCAAATTATTTCATCAGACACTTCTAAGAATCTCAAGCTATTTGAATGCTTTTCTCTAAACCTGGGAAATTGAACTATGATTTATTCTTTCTTAAGAACACTGTTGAAGTATTACAATAAACATAATCTATGTTGAAATGGAAGGTTAGTCTAGATAAACTGCCTTAGGTCATAACTGACTATTGCAGATATTATTCTACTGAAGTATTACAACATTTATTTAATGTGTTGATTTTAAAGTTAAAATTTTTTTCTTTCATTTGAAATAATCCTTTGAGAATCCTCTTTATGTGCAGATGTGGAAAATTTTAAATTTTATGAAGTTAAAAACTGTAAGTGTACATAAAATGCTGTCATCTATGTTTTAAGTGTACAAAATGCCATCAATTATGTTTTAAAAAACATAATTGGAGGTACACCCACAGATGTATGTATCTGCTTGGAGGGTGCAGTTCATCTCTGGGAAGACACGTTAGTGACTTAGTTGACTCCCTGGAGGGGAATTTGGTGGCTGGGGGAGGGGGAGAAAGGGGACATTTTCCTGAATATGTTCTTATGCCTTTTGTATTTGGGACCATGTGAGTAGCTTACCTAGTATTCACAAGCTAAATTTAAGAAAAGGAAGAAAGGGCCCATTCTTGTACAAAGTGGTCAGACGACTCCTCTTGTTTTCGGTCCTTCGGTGAACCCGCACAGATGAGAATGAATGTCAGACCAAGCCAGGCATCTGTGAGAACGGGCGCTGCCTCAACACCCAGGGGAGCTACACCTGCGAGTGCAACGACGGCTTCACAGCCAGCCCCGCCCAGGATGAGTGCCTCGGTGAGTGCGTAGTGGGACGCTTCGCGGCTGGCCTCCACCCTGGGGTGCTGAGGACCCAGGCCTCGTCTTTGAAATAATAGAGACCGTCAAAATTTCGGGAAAGGTTAAAAAGGCTCATATTTTGGAGATGACTCAGTGACTGATTGTCCACTGGGCTTAGCACCACCCTGCAGCTCGGTTCTTCCTTTACAGCACTAATTGTATCGCTGAATCACTCGTTTGAAATTTCTTTCTGCCTTTTTAAATCCCTTGGTGCTCAGGATGCTCCATAAGTTTCTCTGCTTCCATAGCATGACTATACTTCTGGGAGCAGATAGAGTCGCAGCCTTGCCCAGACCAATGCCTTTCTGCCTACTTACTGAATTTCTTCTTTGTCTCCTCAGATGCCACCCTTTCTCTCTCACTGCAGCTTCCAGCTTTCCCTTCTCGCTCCTTCTCACCAGGGTAAAGTGTCATATCCCTTGTGGGTTTCGTATCTGACCAAATTTTTGAAAGCTTGCTGTGCTTAGAAAATTTGCTAAAATCTTTTAATACCACGTCCCTTCCAGACAACCGGGAAGGGTACTGCTTCACCGAGGTGCTCCAGAACATGTGCCAGATCGGCTCGAGCAACAGGAATCCCGTCACCAAGTCCGAGTGCTGCTGTGACGGCGGGAGAGGTTGGGGCTCCCAGTGCGAGATCTGCCCTTTCCAGGGCACTGTGGCCTTCAAAAAGCTCTGCCCCCACGGCCGCGGATTCATGACCAATGGAACAGGTACCCACCTGGGTTCTGGTTTATTACCAGTGGAGCAGGCGATTCATTTGGTCCAAAAAATACTTGCAGGGAATTTGGTTATCTGTTCTATGAAAGACAGGTGAGACTATGGAATCAGCAATATGAACCTAGGCTGAGTTGCATAGTTGAGGTTGACAAAAATTCTTCAGGACGATATTTTAGATATTCAAGGCCATGTTGCCAAAGGGTCCTGAATAAGTTGTGTGTGTTAGAGGTTCCTGCCTCTGCTTCATAAGGAGTCTTCAATGTTTTATTTATTTATAAATCCTCACCTGAAGATATGTTTTGATTGATTTTTAGCAAGAGAAGAAGAAGAAGAGATGGGGGGAGGGAGGGACAGAGGGAGGGTGGAGGGAGAGTAGGAGGGAGGGAGAGAAGGAGGGAAGGGAGGGAAGGAGGGAGGTGAGAAATATCGATTGGTTGCCTCCCGCATGCACCGTGATGGGATTGAACCACAACCTTTTGGTGCAGGGGATGGTGCTCCAGTCAGCTGAGCTCCCTGGGCAGGGCAGGGGTCTTCAGCTTTTTAAACAAAAGTTTGTTTAAGTATTGCTGATTACTCAGAATATAGTTTTTATTTTTATTTTTATTTTTTAATATTTTATTGATTTTTTACAGAGAGGAAGAGAGAGAGGGACAGAGAGTTAGAAACATTGATGAGAGAGAAGTATCGATCAGCTGCCTCCTGCACACCCCACACTGGGGATGTGCCTGCAACCAAGATACATGCCCTTGACCAGAATCGAACCTGGGACCTTTCAGTCCACAGACCAATGCTCTATCCACTAGAGCCAAACTAGTTCCGGCAGAACATAGTTTTTAGATAAATCTTAAAATAAATGTACATTAAATTCCTAAACTAGTGCACCAAGATGTACTTTAGCTCTTGAAGTTGACTGAAATATCCTGTATGAAAGGATGCTGGATTTACGTTCATGTTAGAAAGATGTGGTTAATGGTAGAATAGCAGAACTGGGTAGATTAGATGGGGTGACCAAAACAAATGTATGACTTTTTGGAGGAAACATTGAAATGGTGGAAAACATTTCTTGAGGTGAATGAGGGTAGGCTAAATTGCATTTCAGAGTAAACTTGAAAAATTTTCAGTAAAAATATTAGCTGTTGGTACAAAATGGTTACTTGATAAGCAACAGTGAAGAAATCACTGGCGTTGGCCCCCACCGAGCAGTCAGTGGATAGGTGGGTCAAGATGGGGAGGACAGGGGCTTGAATGCTCCATGGTGCATACTGAGCAAATGTCCTTTGGTGGAGCTGTGAGTGGGGTTCTAACTTCTTTAACCTTAACTTTCTGGCAGTGAGGAAAGAAGCCTGGTCAAAGC
This sequence comes from Vespertilio murinus, assembly GCA_963924515.1. Classification (NCBI taxonomy): domain Eukaryota; kingdom Metazoa; phylum Chordata; class Mammalia; order Chiroptera; family Vespertilionidae; genus Vespertilio; species Vespertilio murinus. Next base: position 161,542,960 of record OZ004704.1, on the reverse strand, counting down.
AGAGGGTTTTATTGAGACGTGAGGAATAATCTGTAGATAGTTTTTAAAAAGTGCTACTAAATTAAAATTCTACTTACATTGGGAACCCACTCCCAATGTTATTTATAGCAAAGGATCAAACACTTCACAGAGTTTACTTTTTCTTTTTCTCAAAACCAAAGTTTTAACTTTCTGGCAGTGAGGAAAGAAGCCTGGTCAAAGCGGAGGATTTTATTATTGGGACGTGAGGAATAATTGTAGGCAGTTTTTAAAAGTGCTACAAGGCGCAGCCTAGTAATCCACCCCAAGCCCTGGGCCTCCCTCACCAAAGAGGTGAAGGTTAGTCCATTTCCCCCATACTATGTGATTTGATATTTTTTTTAGGATTAACTTTATACACAACAAGAAGAATAGAAAAAACAACTTTTCTCCTTATTTTGGACATGCAATTTTAGGGAAAAAAGTGGGATTTCCTTGTCAGAAGGGTCCACTGCTGGGATTCACTTACAGAACATCAGCCCGAGGCGAGCTTGATGGGGTGAGAAGGCACAGGGAGCTAACTGTGTCTAGATGAGGTAGATGGTCTATGGCCTGCAGGAGGAAAACAGTACAAATCTAGAAAGAAATTATTTTTAAAGTTTTCTCCTAGCCTGATTAGTTTACCACTGCAGTCTGATAGAGTTATTCTTTGCCTTTCAAAATAGTTACCATTGCATGTGAAATGTATGCTGTCATCCCTTTGGTTTTTAATTCCCAAGGTCCATAATTTGGTAACATGGTTCGTTAGTACTTACACTGAAATGATTCATACGTATTAATATTGTCCATTTTAGTGCCTTTCTTATTTTAATTTCTGTTTATTAAATGGCAGATATTGATGAGTGCAGGGTTATCCATGACGTTTGCAAAAACGGGGAATGTGTCAATGACAGAGGATCATATCATTGCGACTGTAAAACCGGCTACACTCCCGACATCACTGGGACTGCCTGCATAGGTAAGTATTCTATTTCTTCTGCTTTATTGGCTCAGGCTAAAATTGTAGATTATGGCAAATAATAAAATAAAATAAAATCCTCAAACTAAACAAACCTAATTAGCATGTGTAAATTCATAAGAAAACATAAGAGAAGGATCAAACACTTCACAGAGTTTCCTTTTTCTTTTCTCAAAACCAAAGTTTTTCGTTCAGCCTGTGGATATTGATATTTATGCATCTTTTCAGATAGGTAGTCACACTGTATTTCTTCGTTCATAGATCTGAACGAGTGCAACCAGGCTCCCAAACCCTGCAATTTCATCTGCAAAAACACAGAAGGGAGTTACCAGTGTTCGTGTCCAAAAGGCTACATTCTGCAGGATGATGGGAGGAGCTGCAAAGGTAAAGTAGAACGTGCCTTCACCGCTCACCTGCCTCCGGGGCACACGGTTGCCCACAGACCCTCTCTACACACAAGAGGAACTCCCTGGTGTTAGAGCCTCTATGGAGGCTCCCTGTGTGCCTTCACCGCTCACCTGCCTCCGGGGCACAAAGTTGCTGACAGACCCTCTCTGCACTCCCTGTGCAGGAGGGAAGGGAGATGACAGAGGACCAGCAGCAGCAGCCATCCTCACTGCCTGCCTCCTGGGCATCCATGGGGCCTTCCCTGAGAGTCTCAGAGGCAGTTCTCCATGGCTGGGACACTGAGGATCCCTAGTGGACTGCCTCTGCTTTCTGTTTATTGCTATGCAGTCACTGTGTAGTCAGACTGTTCAACAACTAAATAGCCTAGATCTCCAGCAGAGTCCTACCTCACACTAATCAGTGCCATGACCCAGAGGACATTGAACTAAGTGAGTAAGCACTTTGTCTAGGCGTTTGCTCTGCAAAAGAGGGCCATTGCTGCCCTGCAGGAGCTTGTCTGAGACGTAAACGTCGCAATGAATTAAGAAGCAGCCAAAGCTTCAGCAACAATCCCTTATCACGCCAGGATTTTTGCAAAATTCGATTGGTATAAGTGTACTCCTGGGAACGGCTTCCTCAACCTTAAGGAATCCATACATTGAGTGAATAGCACTAGTGAGTCATTCTTAAGGATAATTTGGAAAATGAGGGATTTGGAGAAGGTAGACTAGATGGCAGAACAGGAGTTATAGAGTATTCTGCCCTGAAGTCTTAAAAGAGAAAGAGGGAAATAAGGAAGTTAAATGGTGGGATGGAGTAGAAGTGGAGAGCAGAGGGAAGGAGGGAGAGAAGGAGGGAAGGAAGGGTCCTGCATTCACAGTGATTTTTTAAAATTTAAATTCTACTTACATTTGGAACCCACTCCCGAGTTGAGAATGAACCTTAACTTTCTGGCAGTGAGGAAAGAAGCCTGGTCAAAGCGGAGGATTTTATTGAGACGTGAGGAATAATCTGTAGGCAATTTTTTAAAGTGCTACTAGCTTATCGGAATGAGTGTTTTTCTTTCCTTTTTTCCCTTCCTGATTGCTCAGTTTTGTTTTATTCCAAGGAGGATCTCTAAACAAAAAAATCAGTTTTGTTTTGGTTTGGTTGATCAACTCCTTTGAGCAGAATAAAAAACAGCAAAGAATGAAGTGAACAAATTTTCAGCCTGGACATTTCTTTTTATGTTTCAGCTTACATAGATCTTTTCAACACTCTGCAAATTTTTTGAGAATCCCTAGTCTCTTACCTCATTTAAAATTTATTTAAAATTTTGTAACTGATCTGAAATTTCTTGAAGAATTCCCACTTTCCTCTCACTAAAGAGAATTGGGTTTTCCTTGGCTTCCCCCAAAGAGCTACATTTTAAAATCTAAATTGAGACCACGTTTTATCGCTCAAACTCTTATCTCCTGGGTGCTCTCAGCCATTTGCTTGGCTCTGTTCTGGCCCGGGCACACTGGAGTCAGAGAGATGGAAACTCAGAGCTTCCTCCTAGAGCAGCTTCTAGGTACACCTGCTGTCATCTCTCCTCCAATGCCCGTCTTGCATTTTCTCATAGATCTTGATGAGTGTGCAACGAAGCAGCACAACTGTCAGTTCCTGTGTGTTAACACCATTGGCAGCTTCGCTTGCAAATGTCCTCCTGGCTTTACCCAACACCACACTGCCTGCATTGGTAAGTGGGGAGGAAAGGACCCTATGTGGGAGATAGCTATTCCTTTAAGTTCTTCTGTTGTTGGAGTAAGAAGACAAAAACTCGGAAAAATATGGGGGTACCTATATGTGTGTGTATTCATGTGAACAAGCCCATGTGAGCAGTTACAGGCTTTTCTGGGCTTTCTGGGTCTTTTCTAAGTAAATCATCCTTCTCTCTTTCTTTTAAATAACAGAAAGAGAGCTCCAGGGAATCCCCCCCCCCCCCCGCCCCACGCCCTTCCCCGCCTTTACCTACCCTGTCTCTTCCAGATAACAATGAGTGCAGCTCGGACATCAACCTGTGTGGGTCCAAGGGCATTTGCCAGAATACTCCTGGGAGCTTCACCTGTGAATGCCAGCGGGGATTCTCACTGGATCAGAGTGGCGCCAGCTGTGAAGGTGAGTTGGGCCCTCAGCTCCATCCAGTCCCCTCTGAGGGGACTGTGTGACTGTCAATACCTTCATCATCCATCCCTATGTGATATCACACCTGAGCACCAGGGTGTTCGGAATGCATGTCAGGGACACCCACTGAAGACAGGAAAGGTTCACCTGGTTTGCACAGGTCCCATACTTAGCAATCTCATCTCTTGTTCTCCTGCTTGATTGCGTCGATAACCCATGCCTTTCCTAGGTATCTCCACCCAGCTATTAATTTCATGGAATAAGGAATTACTCAGTCAAGAAAAATAACTAGATTCCTGAATTGTATTCATTAATTTTCTGGTCATTGGATTCAGAGTCATGAAAGGATGCCCCCAATGTGCATTAAACAGATGAGGAAAGCCATTCTGATAATGTATCAGTAAAAGTTTAAACTATTTTTTTAGCACTTTACCTTCATATTGACATTTTTTGTTGTTGTTGTTTCTAATTCTGGTACAAGTAAGCAAATAGAAATAATTTACACAGCTAACCCATTAAGTGCCTATGTGCTTTGCATTAATTTCTTCATCATTTTTATTTGTAGACTTTACCAGGGATATCTGAATATTTTTCTCCTGAAACTTAACAAACCTCCAGAGTAGATATTCTTAAAGCTTTGGGTGGTTGAATAATTTTTCAAAATAAAAACAGTTATGGGGATAGTAAAGTTCAGCATAGGGAATATAGTTAATAATATTGTGATAACTGCAACGGGTACTAGACTTATCGGAGTGATCACTTCATGGGTTGTATAAGTGTCTAATCGCTGTGTTGTACAATATATAATATTGTATGCCAACTGTAATGGAAAACTAAATTTTTAAAAATATAGCTCAGGAAACAAACAAACAAAAAACAACCGTGGAATAATTTTTTTAAAGGGTCAGATTTCCTTTGAAAATGGCTTTCACTTTAGCACACATAAATGTTGCTTCAAATAGGAATGTGGCTTAAAGGCGACTGCTCCTCCTTTTTCAGATGTGGACGAGTGCGAAGGGAACCACCGCTGCCAGCACGGCTGCCAGAACATCATCGGGGGCTACAGGTGCAGCTGCCCACAGGGCTACCTCCAGCACTACCAGTGGAACCAGTGTGTTGGCAAGTACTTTTCCTTCTGAGCAAGAGGAACTGCTCTAAGCTCCTAGGAGTCGAAATGCTGCTTTCTCTCTGGAAACTTACTTTTGTCACGGAAGCAACAAATATTCATTTAAAACTGCCCTATGCCCTGGCCAGTGTAGCTCAGTGTTTAGAGGGTTTGATTCCTGGTCAAGTGACTGTACTTGGGTTGCAGGTTCAATCTCCAGTCTTGGTCAGGATGCATGTAGGAAGCAACCAATTGAGGTGTCTTTAGCACATCGATATATCTCTCTTTCTCACATCAATATTTCTCTCTTTCTCCTTTCCACTCTCTCTCTAAAAATGGATGGAAAATATTCTCAGGTGATGATTAACAATAAATAAATAAATCCTATATAATAAAAGCCTAATACACAAATTGACTGAAGGGCAGAATGGCTGGTCACTAGGACGTGCACTGACCACTAGGGGGAAAACGCTCAATTCAGAAGCTGCCCCTGGTGGTCAGTGCACTCCCACAAGGGAGCAATGCTCAGCCAGAAGCTGGGCTCAAGGCTGGCGAGTGCAGCAGTGGTGGTGCACCTCTGAAGCAGCACTAGGACCCCTTGGGGGTTGTCTGCCTGTCGGCTTAGGCCTGCTTTCCATGGCAGGCAGACAACCCCAGAGAGATTGGGAGAGGGCACAGGACAGGCTCCACACCCCCCCCCCTCAGTGCACGGATGTCTTAAAATAATAAAATAAAATAAAACTGCCCTAACTTGGTTGAAACCAGAGGGAAGATATAGCCTTCAAAAAATAGCAAACTAAGAAAAAAATAATGGTAGAGGACACTTAAAATGAAAGGCATTTAAAATAAAAAAAAAAATGTTAAGTCAGTTTATGGACTCCCAATATCCCCCTGCCCTCCTGTTGCTTGCTAGCCTACTCAGCCCACACATTTTTTTTCAGAATTGCTTAATTATTTTGGAAATTAAGAAGACCCAAAGGCTCTCTCATTAAATTGAAATTATGTCATTTTTGATTGCACAATGTCATGGGAAAATAACTTTTTGTTGTTGTTAATCTTCACCCGAGGATATTTTTGCCATTGATTTTTAGAGAAAGTGGAAGCTAGGACAGGTCACCGGAAGGGAGAAAGGGGGAAAGAAACATAAATGTGAGAGAGACACAGCTATTGTTTGCCTCCCACATGCTGGGGATTGAACCTATAACCCAGGTATAGGCACTTGATTGAGAATCGAACCTGAATCCCTTTGGTCCACGGGCAGACACTGTAACTATTGAGCAACATTAGCCAGGGCTAACTCTTAATGCACATCAGAGAATTCAAACATGGTGAATTTAGGTCCATCTAGCAGCCTGAGCACTTTGATTTCCTGTTGAGGACCTGGAAGCCCAGGGAGGGGAGGGAAGTTGTCCTCACACAGGTCCTCTTGTGACATGTCTGGAGATAGAGCCCAAGACCCTTAACTTTAAGCATCACAATCACTCCTGTTTTCACTCCAGAGGCATCTGTGACCTGTCCCAGCTGCCACACTCTAGAGGCGCCCTGCTTAGCAAAGACAAGAGAATTCCTGGTCTTGTCCTTTGTTAGGGAAGTGGGAGTGGCTGCTCCGCATTGCCACACTTCACTTCACTTTACTCCAAACAAAGACACATCATTCGGCCTGTTTTCATTTGTCAAAACTGTGTCTCTCTCATCTAGTTTGATGTCCTAGAAGACACAGTTATGTAGAAGTGAGTAGGATTGGCTAAAATGACCCCCATGCTAGAGGAGTTTAAACCCCACGTGTTGCTGACCAGCTGTCTGGTTTCAATAAAAAATGCCTTCATTGTTATAGGCTCAGGGAGGTCTTAGGTTTTAGTTACCAAATTCTGACACTTTCCACAGACTTTCAGAGTGAGCTTTATTGGTTATTGTACTTGTTATGTAGATTCCTTGAATTAAATTAGACCTGGGACGGGGGGCGGGGGGGGGAGAGGTGAGATCTACCACTCCTGAGCTTTTGCCCTCCTTTTCCTCCCTGCTCTCCCTTCCTCCTGTCCAGGAATAGTAGAGATGGCCAGGTCGTGCCCTAGTTGTTTGGGGATTCAACTTTGGCCCCATGAAGATCATGTCCTGGCTGAAGTTATAGTTATACGTTGATTAAGCTATACGTTGATCAAGAAGCAAGAAGAGCACTGGTCGGTGTGGCTTAGTTGGTTGAGCATCGTCCCATGCACCAAAGGGTTGCCAGTTTGATTCCTGGCCAGGGTACATACCTGGGGCTGATCCCAGTCGGAGTGTGTGCAGGAGGCAAACAAATTGCTGTTTATCACATTGATGTTTCTCTCTGTGTGTGTCCCTTCCTCTCTCTTTCTCTCTCAAATCAGTTTTTAAAAACCAAAATTTTTTTAAATAAGAAGCAAAAATAGGTTTGGGAGTTTTTGATGCCCAAAAGATTCCAGTCCAAACGTGGCTCATAATTCTTGAGAGTTATAGTTATCCAGAGTGAGGGTTGCCTTGGGTCAGAAAGGCTTCCCCAGAGCCATGCAGAGCAGAGCAGATCTCTTAGACCAGACCAGCCTGAAGGTCACGCTCAGAGGATGGACCCAGGGGCCACTGGACTTCATTGTTTTCTGAGAAATATCCAACTTCCAGCTTGCGGTTGAAGTTGGCCCATTTTGACCTAGAGAAAATGAGTACAAGAAAGCCCATCCTACATTTTGGGATTCTCCCAAGGGTTCTTCATGCCACAGCGAACACTGTGCACCCCAAAGGCTGACAGCTTTTATTTTTGAGGACAGGGTGGGTAGGTCTCAATCTGCTTTTAAGGAGTATTTTTTTGGAGACTCTAAGGCTGTTTCAATAAAATTAGAATTGTCCTTTTTTAATAAAAATAACAAAACCCTCACCAATGTAAGAGCCAACAGAAAGAATAAAACAAAGTTTTGGGAGTGTAGAAAAATTCCTTGTGGAGCCCTTTGCTCCAGGTGCACGAGGTGAAAAGGCCAGGAAAAGTGCAAAGCATGTTAAACAAATTGTGGTGTTTATATATTGATAAAAAAAAGGGGGGGGGGAGTGAGTGCACTGAGTATTGTCAAGCTGTAAATACTGAACATTTGCCAACTTCTTATCTTAATTCGTGCTGCACTCTACCCCACCTCTCCAACCCCGATAAGCAAGTTTAATTTAAACTTTACTAGATTCTCTGGGAGGGAGAAATGTAAAATAAATAGGAAAGGATATAAAAGGGAAGGGGAGTTCTCAACTGAAATTAATGCTTAAAGTGCAAAAGGACTTTAGAGATAATCTAGTCTGACCTTATTCCTAATGTACAAACCCTACTCCTACCTCCCTGACCATCCAGGTTTGATGTAAATGCCACCTTGAAGGGCATTCACTTTCTCCCAATGTAGAACAATCTCTATATAGAAAATATTAATTCTTAGAAATGTCTTTTTCATAGAGAATGAACTTTTCCTCCCTCTAACTTCTTTTTTTTAAAATGTATTTTATTGATTTTTTACAGAGAAAAAGGGAGAGGGAGAGAGAGTTAGAAACATCAATGAGAGAGAAACATCAGCTGCCTCCTGCACACTCCCTACAGGGGATGTGCCCAAACCAAGGTACATGCCCTTGACTGGAATTGAACCTGGGACCCTTGAGTCTGCAGGCCAACGCTCTATCCACTGAGCCAAACCAGTTAGGGCCCTCCCTTTAACATCTAACCATTGCTCCTATTTCTGCATCTCAGGGAAAAACACACCATGACAGGTCTTTCCCCACATATACCTATGCCTTAGGGATTTTTATCAGTCACTAGAGGCTCAGTGCACGGATTCGTGCACTGGTGGGGTCCCTCAGCCTGGCCTGCGGGGATCAGGCCAAAACCGGCTCTCTTACACCCTCTAAAGGATCCCAGATTGTGAGAGGGCGTTTTTCTGGTGACTCACCCAGAATCAGACTCTCTCCTCTCTAGTTCCGGGTGCATCACCTGAGAACTCCAGCTGCCAAATCACCGCAGCTTGGCAGCTCCAGTGTTGAGCATCTGCCCCCTGGTGGTCATTGCACATCACAACTACCAGTTGGACAATCTCGAGTGGTTGGATGGTCACTTAGACATATGTAGACCTAGCTGGAAACAAATGGCTGAGCCCAACCAAAAGCACAGGGCAAGGGGAAGGAGCCTGTCGATAATCTATAAAGGTGAGCCTCCTGGGAATGAGAGCAGATGGGAAGTCTGCAGACCGGCTTCTAGTCCAGGGATATTCTCTCCATCAAAGTGAACACCCTCGGTTCTTCATTCACTCTTTAGTGCTCATGGTCTCCATTGGTCTCCATCGCACACCTCATCTCTAATTTAACATGTGGGGGAAGAACACAGACAGTGGTATATTTTATTATTTCTGTTCTAGGAATCTTGGAGCTTAAGGGACCTTAGGTGGGTGACTGAGAGTCCTTGGATAGTAAGGACCCTCAAACAGACTCAGAGATTGGCACTGAGTCATTGCAGGCAGCTCAGTGCCTGGCTTTCTTATTATGTATCCACTCCCTCTCCCTGTAACCACACACAGGAGAGACAGAGAGAAGGTGACAGAGCAGAAAAGAAGGAAAGTAGGTAGGGAGAGAGGGAGGTAGGAAAGAAGGAAGGGCGGGAATGTGAATATTATGTATATATGCAAGCATGCTGCCCCCAGTATTTTTACCCATCTATTTCCCTAGATTGAAAAACAGATATTTTCTTAGAAACAATATTGTTATTTAAAAATGAATGAAAAGACATGTCTAAGAATTATGTTTCCTGCATGAACCAAATAAGGCAAAAATAATTGAAGGAGAAAGGACGTATGACTTTAGATGGAGGGGAGCATCTGGAGAAACATCGTGGCATGAAGGGAAGCAGGCAGCTGCTGCAGTCAGACAGGCCTGGGTGCTGGCTCCACCCACCGTGGCTGTGGGACTCACAGGGGCTTTGTGAGCCTCACTCTCCTCATCAGCAGGGATTACAGTGCCTCCCTCCCACGATGGCTAGGAAGGTGAAGTAAATGAATGTGAAGCACCTCACCTCCCATATGTCATGCAGCTGGCATCTAATAAGCGCCAATTACCTCCCCCCTCCTCCCTTTTATTGGAAGTATTTGCTAAGTGAGGAGAAGGCCAGTCTACCTGCATGAAGATGAACATCCGCCTAACCATGAGCTGTCGCAGTTAGCAGCCGTCTGGCCAGCAGGCTTCCAACCTGCCCTTCAGAGGCGGGTCTACAAAAATATGCCGGAGGTTTCAAAAAAAAAGTAAAAATTAGAAATTGGAGGTTTTCTTCCTTCCTAAGTTAGATTTCCCCTTGCTTATTACTATCAGACTTGGCAGGTCCCTGTGGGCAGCCGGTCTGCACCATCTGTCTCTCTTGTGGGTTTTCCAAAACTATTGCTCAAGAAGTTTGCACGCATCTTTTCCAGCCATACTCAGTGTTAGACGCGGCCCAGACTCTCGGGTGGGAGTCTGGTTTGGATAAGGGGGACCCATTCAGAGATGGGAGCGGACATACCAGAAGGTACTATTCATCCCCAGCACAAGCACTGAGTCGGGGAGAGGAAGGGAAGGGCTTTTGCAGATTTTTGAAAAGGAATGCCAAGGGGGCAGACAGGTGTCAGCCCTTGCTAACCCTGTACATCCTGAAAAAAAGGGAGGTGGAAAAGCAACCTCCAGGAATGTGCTCAACCATTGCTTTAGAGACAGTTGTGCCATTGCACAGAGAAGCGCGTGATTCCTTCCCGCTCACCCTCAACCCTGAACCTTAGCTATCTGACCCAGCCTCGTGGGGGCTCACAAACATACTACTGTAGGCTTCCCGTGAAAATCAGTCTGTCGGTCCTCGGAATGCCGTGCGCTATTGCCCTCCACCCGGTGCATTTGAACCTTGTCAAACACATTTGTTCACCACATGGCAACAGCCCACCTCCATTTCCACATCTTTCTCCTGTTTTCCTTTTCTCATCCCAGACACCTCTACCTGCTTCAGCTTCCTGAGAGCCTGGCCGAGGGCCAGCTGGCCAGCAGCCAGTGACTTGACCGAGACTCCTCGTTGGAAACCTCTGGCCCATGTCACCTAAGCCCTGTCTTCTGGTTCTTCCTGCAGATGAAAACGAATGCCTCAGCGCTCACATCTGCGGAGGAGCCTCCTGTCACAACACCCTGGGGAGCTACAAGTGCATGTGTCCCACCGGCTTCCAGTACGAGCAGTTCAGCGGCGGGTGCCAGGACATCAACGAGTGTGGCTCCTCCCAGGCCCCCTGCAGCTACGGCTGTTCCAACACCGAGGGCGGCTACCTGTGCGGCTGCCCACCAGGCTACTTCCGCATCGGCCAAGGGTGAGCACTGCTACTTGCCGTCCTGGTGGGAGGCTCTCTCACTGGGTCAGCATATTTCACCGTTCTCAGAGGGCAGAGGTACACATTTTATAACCCTTGAGTTCATTCCAGCTAGCTCCATAGAGGTTGTAGGTTATTTTATTTGAAAGGGGGCATCTACAGTTCTGACCATGTATAGAACTCGAAAGCAAGAGTCTGTCTCATTCTCCATCTGGATCTACACATCTTGTTGGAAAGGGATTCATGTCTCAGGAAATACGGGGGCTGACCCGTGGACAAAGCTGGGCTCACCTAGCACTTTGCTGATTTTCCCTCTCTTCTTGGGCAAGTAGCATTCTGTCTTCACTTAAAATGCCATCTTGCCCAGTGCCTAGTAGGATAAATCCAAAGGATACCTTTTGCGTGGTTTTAAAGTATATTTCACATTTCAGACTTAAATTTACATTAAAATGACCACAATGAGTATTAAAATGAGAGCTAAAATAGGTATCACATTATCCAGGTAAAATGTCTCACTGCATTCTATGTATGTGAATTGGGACAGGGAAGGCCTCTTTTTATTTCACTCAGTGCTTTAGATTGGGTGGCAAGTTTTCAAAGGTTAGGTCTTTTTCCCTGCCGAGTTCATCTAGACTTGGACGTCTGTCGAGTTTTGGCTATCCTGTGAAGGATCTCAAGTTTTAATTTTTTAATTGGGAACACACAGACATTAAATGTGCAGACACTCATAATACCCTTGCACACACACACATACACACCCCACACACAAAGTTAGTTACATATTTCCCAACATATACAGACATGTATTTGTCAAGTTATTAACTTAGTGGCCTTGGATTTCTTGACACAAATGGCAAACAATTCATTTTGGGTCTGTATAGACTTGAAGGCAAAAGAATGCTTGATGGGAAGCATGCAGAATGCCAGCCATGGGACACAAATTCCCAGATGTCTGTGTCGCCTCTCAGGAAACTCATTCTTTTTAAGTTTAATGCCAGAGGCATTGTCCCAGCAAAAAAAGAAAAAAGAAAAATGTGAGACTCCACACTAGCTTCTGGCCACTCCTGGGGCTTCATAGTCACACTTCTTGAAAGTGGTGTTCCAGGGAAATGAAAATCCTGGGAAAGAGTCCTGAGAAAGGAACCAAAGTCTGCAAATTTGGGGTTTGCCTGTCCATAATGGAATCATTATGTAAATGTAAACACACACACACACACACACACACACACACACACACGATGAGCATTTATCCTTTCATTCATTGTTATTGTTTCTACACATTTCATGTTGCAAGATAAAGAAAGAAGAAAAGGAAATGTATTGGGCTCAGGCAGCATTGCAAAAAAAATGGTAGGAATCTGTATATTGAATCTTATTGAGAGAGAGAAAGAGAGAGAGAGAGAGATTGATTTGTTGTTCCACTTATTTATGCATTCACTGGTTGATTCTTGTATGTGCCCTGACCAGGGATTGAACCTGCAACCTTGGCATATAGGGATGGCACTCTAACCAACTGAGCTGCCCGGCCAAGGTCTATATTGAATCTTATCAGCATAAAAGAAGATGGGTTATAAATAGTAGGCCAGCTAATACAGAAAAAGGAGATAAATAATGTATGGTCCACATTTTGACCCATTGTACCCATTTATATATAGTTTTGGCTTCCCTATGAGTCACTTAAAGGGATAAGACCAGGCCCCCAGAATAAAAATTCTTTTTGAGTCATTCAGATATTTCAACACATTTTGAAAGGGGAGCCTACTAAATACATTCCAAGTGGCCTAGGAAATAGTAAGCAGAATAAGAAAACAAGGTACTTGTGAAACATGCAGGCCTCCCTCCATAATTTGGCTTTGATAACTCAAAGGCAAAGAAAAACAGCTGAACCAGTTCTCTCTTGGGCAATGGGTTTGTTTGTCCAGCCTCACATGAGTCAGAGCCAATGGCCCCAGTGGTTTTGAATGACTTGAAACAATTTCCCACAGTTGAGCAAGCTCTGATACATGGGTTTTATATGTTGCATGTCTTCCCAATTTATTTCTAAGTCAGCCTCAGGTATCATCTAGAGCTTTCTCCCTACTTTCAGTGGCTTCAGCCAGGGTAAGATATCAAATAATAGGATAGATTGCTAAGAAGCTGGAGCTATGAAGGGTAGTGATGGTGGTGGTTATGGTACCCATAAGTTGGGAAGAGGGAAAAGAACTGAACAGTGATGTCTTACACTTTTCTCCGTGGAACCCATTTCATAAAAAGAAGACCGATTTAACCTCCTAATTGCATGGTTTTTCCAAGACAGGAGGAAAACAACTCTCCATGTCACTTCCCCACGTTAAGTACAGCAAATCACCGGCCACTTTAGGCTTGGGGAACAAAGGGGCAAATCAATATTCAAAATAGAGCCCCGAGAGAATGGAGAAAAATCAATAAACTAAGCAGCTGGGAGTAAGAGCTCAACCACAGAGGACTTCACTCTGGTTCTCAGAACCATCCAGCCACCCAATGGACATGTAATCAAGGGCTGAGCGTCGCCAGGTTTCACCAGAATTCTCATATCACCTCCCTGTGGCCCGCTTCTAATGATAAATGCCTGTGCTCCCTTCCCATTCTCCCACAGGCACTGTGTTTCTGGAATGGGCATGGGCCGAGGAGGCCCAGAGCCACCTGCCAGCGGAGAAATGGATGACAATTCCCTCTCCCCCGAGGCCTGCTATGAGTGTAAGATCAACGGCTACCCGAAACGGGGTAGGAAACGGAGAAGCGCCAACGACACAGACGCCTCCCCCGTCGAGGTGGGTACAGAGCGGTGGCTCCCGATGTCTCCTGTTGCAGAAGGGCCTTCCAGATTCCTGTGGTTTCCTCTGAGGATGCTCCAAAGTGAGCAAAGGCTCCCCGGGGAGAAAGTCCAGACATTCCCCGAGCTCTAGGCTGCATTTTACAAGAGTCTGTGGGGCTCTCTGGACTTTCTTGCTGCTTTTAGGGAGTGGCCATTTGAAGGCTTTCACATACTTGCTCATTTCCTCTGTCTCGCCAAAAAAGAAAGTCCAGCACCCACCCAAAGTCTGCTGAAAGGACCAGGTCTGAACCAGTGGGCAGAGTAGTGAAGTGACATAGTGCTTCCTACCCAGGGACGCCAAGTTCTGAAGCTAGAGGCTGCTCTCCTGAGAAGAGCCATGTGGAGTGTGAGGGAACTTGGATTGTGGACAAGAACAACACGGAGCTCAGGCAGCCTGGCTTTCTTTGCCTATGGCTGCCGCAGCCTTTCAGTCAACTCAGAAATGCACAGATACTCACCCAGACCTCTGGCTCCCGGCCCTGAGAATCTAGCACATCTGGTCCCAGAGAGGCAAGCAAGAAGCCAGGTGCAAAGCATTGAATATTAGCAGATCATCAGAGTCAGGAAGTAGGTTCCTAGGTGTGTCCTTCGGAGGGAACGGTTTCGCGTCCGTGAACAAAATTGAAACGGACTGGTTCTTTCTTACGCATCAGTGCTGTAATGCAGCCGCTGTGGTTTAGGAAATGAGATAATCTTTAGAAAGAAAACGAGCTATGAAAACAGTGGTTCTCAGATTTGAGGGTGCATCTGAATTATCTGGAAGGCCTGATAAAATGGATTTCTGGGAGACACCCCCAGGGCTTCTGGTTCAACCCTAGGGTGGCACCGAGATCTGGTATTTCGAACAGATTCCTAGGTGATGCTCAGGCTGCTGGTCCAGGGACCACATTTGGAGACCTCCCGCATTAAAAGCCCTCCAAATACAAGTGGTTTCAAACTGACCTTCTTGACATAAGTTTAATATTTTTAATACTATAAATATGTGGGAACTTAACCACTTCTGTGGTTTTAAAAAAATGTGTTTTATGAACATGCTTTTTCGATATCGTTTATACAACCTGCGAAGAAAGTGGTATCAGTGTGAGAATCACGTTACCTTTCCTTTGTAGTGGGACACAAGGGCCTTGTCTACAGTGTATGTAACGCACAGCGTGTGTCTTTTCAGGATCAGCCGGAGAAAGAAGCCAACGTGAGTCTCGCAAGTTGGGACGCTGAGAAGATGGCCATGTTCGCTTTCAATATCTCCCACATCAGCAACAAGGTCCGAATCCTAGAACTCCTTCCTGCTCTTACGACTCTAACGAATCACAACAGATACTTGATTGAATCTGGGAATGAAAACGGCTTCTTTAAAATCAACCAAAAGGAAGGGATCAGCTACCTCCACTTCACGAAGAAGAAGCCAGTGGCTGGAACCTATTCGTTACAAATCAGCAGCACTCCACTTTATAAGAAGAAAGAACTGAACCAGCTAGAAGACAAATATGACAAAGACTACCTCAGTGGTGAACTGGGTGATAATCTGAAGATGAAAATTCAGATTTTGCTTCATTAATTCACCACCCAGAGACCCAATAATTAAAAAAACCAAAGATAGATAGGTAGAACTGAATTTACCCGCCCCCCTCATCAGAATTTTTATATCATAGGTACAATCTTTCACCACATCAATTTCCATAAATAAGCACACTTCTTGTATTACCAAAGCAAGGTACAGGAGATGACCTTAGTTCAAAAACAACCACTTTCTCAGGCCTCTCGTGTGTGTAGCTAAGATACCTTGACGTAGGTGTTGATTCTTGAAAACCGGGATGTGTATTTCTACTGGGGGCTGGCCATCCACGCTCAGGTGCCATCCTTCTAGCAGACATACAGGAATGTGCTTTCAATCGTTGGACTTTATTTTTTCTCTCCAGATTTTAAAACTTCGCTTCTCCAAATAAAAGTACTAGGTTGGCCATTTCTAATATTTACTTGGTGCTAGTAAATTCTCAAACTAGATTCATTAAATGCACTGTAATATTTACACAACTTAGAAACCAAATTCCGAGTATTCAGCTCCAACACTTCATTAATTTCAACCAACCAAAGTTAGTGCAGTAGCTTATCTCAGTTATGAGTATAATACATTACATGTAAATTAAGTGTGTGTATACTGTAATCGTGCTATTTTTATCATTGAAACATTTATAAACTAGAATAATAATACCCTTAATGTGAGGGTTTATAATGGTGCTTATTAAGACCAAAGACTTGTTAAATGTGTACACCACGTGGTATTGAAATTTCTGTGACTGGCCTGCACGTGCACGGAGGTCTGGGAGGACCAAGAAACAGCCTCAGCAGCCAGAACATCACCAGTGCATCCTTCATCACACCTGTGCCGTCTGCCAAGATGACCCTCGGTCATTCATGTCCGCAAAGGGGTCCATGTCATAAATGTCACAATAAAACAGTCTCTTCTTTTTTTTTAGTGTACCCCTTGATTTTGTGTTCTTGCATGGATGTGGGGATTGGAGGGGGCCATTCTGGAGGCTCAATAAAGTCTCCTGAATTTGAATTATCCTGGGTCTGTTACTTACAGCTTCTAGAGGTGCCAAATGTAGAACCAGTGTAAGCAAACGTAACATAGTTGAGTCTCTTGTTTCATAAGTCACTAAAAACCGCAGCATTATTTCTTACCAGGGAGGGATTTAGGTTGGAGCATCATTTCTAAAGCATGACCTAATTACGCCAGTGACTTTTCAACTACTAGATTTAAGTGCTTTAAAAATCTCAAGTTTAGTCATTGTCTTAGAACACATGCTTTTCATTACAAAAGATTTATCCTGCCCCCTTTCCTCAAATATATACACAGTGTTGGCAAGCCTTCGCTGTTCCATCCCTCTTTTCCCCCTAAACATCTGTTAGTGCTCGTCTAATTACAAAGGGATAATTCCAAATGGAATCCAATTGAAGGCTATTAATCTTGTTCTCTGAATGTCATAATTTGAAAATGCAGTTTTATTTTAAGTGCAATATTGAATAGTTAACAATTAAGCTCATTCGAATGATATGACATGATTTTTAAAATACCAGGAAGGTCAATGGTAGTGAAAATAAAGGAAAGTGAGATTGCCACATGAAGGGAGAAGAAGCCGTACAGGACTCAGACAAATCCTCTCAATATCTGCGGACAGCTAAGGAAGATGGAGCAGGCATGTTCCAGAAGACAAAACCAGGATCATTTGGAGTCCAGTTCAGTTCAGCACTTACCTGCTTTGCTCTGGGGCTACCCCCTGAGACAATGGGTTTCCTTGCAATGTGGTGACATCCCTGTCCCTAGCTGGGTGGTTTCTGTCAAGGTATAATGTCGGTCAGTGGACAATGATACTTTCTTCTATCTGAACATTTTTCAAAATATATCTTTATTTTTAAAATATATTCTTATTGATTTCAGAGAGGAAGGGAGAGGGAGAGAATAGAAACATCAACTATGAGAGAATCATTAACCGGCTGCCTCCTGCATGCCCCACCAGAATTGGACCCAGGACCCTTTTAGTTTGCAGGCCAACACTCTACCCACTGAGTAAAACTGGCTAGGGCCACCTGAACATTTTAAAGTATTTTTCATATCTCTTCTTTTGCCATCCAAAAAACCTTGCTCAGAATAGGTGCTCAATAGAGATGAGTCGAATAACTATTTTGGAAAGGACTTGTATCTTGGTTAGGAAGTTAAATTTATGACTCAAAATTTCCTTCTCACTCTGCGCCTATGGCTCTGTGATGGAAGTGTGCTAAAATTATTAGAGAAGAATATATAGCATATGGTAAACGACAGTTTGCAATACGGAAAATGTCTTTGGTAATTTAACCAGAACTGCATTATATTCAATAACGGATTTTCTTTCTAACAAACAACAGAAGAAAATAGAGTTGGCACATAGTAGATCACTTTGATATTTTTAATGGTCTCAGTCTGGATTTTATTTATTTCAGAGCCAACAATTTTCAACGGCATATTTTCCATGTTTCTGACTGTAACGAAACATTTTCCTCATTGTTCCATTGTAAATATTCCTCTTGTTGGAACCATCTTAATGCCCAGACTTAAACCTGTACTTTTTAATTGTTTGTGACCTTTCAATTTTACTTTCAATGATTGAAGAACTTGGTTTTGTAAATCGCTCAGAAGCTTGAAAACGTCTTGTCTCTACCCCCAGCCCATTTCATTTGCCAATAATT
The DNA here is from genome assembly GCA_963924515.1 of Vespertilio murinus. Classification (NCBI taxonomy): domain Eukaryota; kingdom Metazoa; phylum Chordata; class Mammalia; order Chiroptera; family Vespertilionidae; genus Vespertilio; species Vespertilio murinus. The sequence continues at coordinate 161,524,946 of OZ004704.1, read as the reverse complement.
ACTTTGTAAGTAGGGTTGAAGTGAACTCAGCTGGCCTTGTGAAATGTTAAACTTGCACAAACAACTACATTTTTACTCAACAAATAGCACTTTACTCAGCCAAAATTGCTTTGGACATTGCCATTACAAATACTGTTCAACTTCAGAAATCATGTTTGTAAATCAGATGAGGCAAAATAAAGGACAATTAAGTCAATATTATATTATATACTTAAAAGCTATCTACCTATAAACTCTTTAGATTTTTAAATCACCATCAGCTTTGTCCATAGAATGTACTTTATTCTGACTTAGCTATAATTTTTAGGGTATATTAGAAATGTGATTATTAAGTGGTTTAAGGACATTGTTTTTAGATGCTAGCAGATTATTATTGGGAGAATAATTTTCACATACATAGCTGACGATAGTTACTTCTCTCTTGCCAATTTTAAATAACACTTTGTTGGGTTTTTTTTTTTTTAAAAAAAAGGTAACTAATTTACCTCATTAGACTTGTGAGGCCCAATGTGAGCCTAACTATGTATTGGTAGGAAAGGATTCTCAGTATTCTTTAAAAATATATATATATTTTATTGATATTTTACAGAGAGGAAGGGAGAGAGATAGAGAGCTATAAACGTTGATGAGAGAGAAACATCGACCAGCTGCCTCTTGCACACCCCCTACTGGGGATGTGCCCACAACCAATGTACATGCCCTTGACCGGAATCGAACCTGGGACATTTCAGTCCGCAGACCAACGCTCTACCACTGAGCCAAACCGGTTTCGGCAGGATTTTCAGTATTCTTATGAGAATTAGAAACAAGAGTCTGTGAGTTTGATTTTGCTAATTTCCATGTATCCATGACTGGGTTCACGAACACGGTTGGGTCTCAATGAAAGGTTCTGATGTTCTCACAAATGTCTGTGTAAACACGAGGGTCTTGTGCGTTTGACATCCGACATACATTTGGCAGGACCTGGCAATGTCACAGAATCTGTTATTTCAACTAACTCCTAATGATTCCAAAATGGCTTTTTTGGCAAACAAAATCAGAAACCTCCTTTTAGGACACGGGCTGTTTTGCATCCTTGGTTCAAATCTGAATTGTGACCTCGGCAAATGGATGTCAGTTCCATGTTTGCTTGTGGACAGTGGAAGGTGCACTTAACTGAACGAACCCAGTCTAGCTCAACTCCAAGCTCTCTGTCCATTGTTGTTTTTGTTCCACGTGAGGTAATACTCATGGTTATTTTTGATCCCCGTGACTTTTCCCATTTCATGAATAAATGCAGGAGTAACCTCTCTCTGCTGCCTTTGGCCTCTCAAGGGTTGGGTATAGTGTCAGCTAGTGTGTTTCTGAAATCCTAGCTCAGCCTTGAAGGTAAGCAGCACCGAGGTGGGAAAGGTTAGCAGAAAGCAGCTGCTCTGCTCAGCAGGCCCTGGGTCATGTCCATACTCCACCTGATGCGGCCTCTGCAGCTGCGCTCCGAGTTGCCAAAATCAGAATAGGCCTGGTTCCTTTTTAAATCCTCTCTGGGGAAAGTCTGAAATCAAAGCTGAGTGATTCCGCTTTTGCTTCTCCTGGAAATGGAGACATTTGAAAACATCCTGAGGGTAGTCACAGATTCCGTGGAGCCCATCAGCTATTGAGGGAAAGAGGTCACAGGCCTGGGTTGTTGTGTCTGTGTGGTCAGCTCTGGTCTGGGCGCCCCAACAGCTCCGCCAGGTGAAAGGCCAGACCTGTCCCGAAAGATTAATGGGCCCTGACATGTCAGGATCTCAAAGCCTGGCAGGCTGGATTGGGTTGGTGTCTCTGTATTTTTATTGCTGCATGAAATCACAGTCATGGGTTGTTCAACCTTTCTGTCTTCAAGTGCTCCTCAGTATACCCCTCTGGCATGTTCACAGCCCTCTCCGGGCCGGTCCTGTGGTCCAGCTCCAATGATCCCAGGTAGGGGGACCAGCTCCTCCAGGGCCCGCTGCTTCCTGCGCGTTTGTAGATTGACCCCGGCAGGCTCTCTCTGGGTCCTTCACAGAAATCAGGGAGCCCAAGAGTCCGTCCGCGGCAGAGCCAGTTTCCCAGGAGCACACGGCTCCCACTCGTGCCCACTGGGTCCAACCCCACCCATACTGGCCCCATGTCCCCTGGGAGAGGGCATGGAAGCTGGGGCCACCATTCTTAAAGGCTGATGCCCTCGGTCTCAAGATTTTATTTTCTCAGGGTCTGCCTCTTGGTTCACAGAACTTTGACTTCTCCTTGTCTTATAAGAAGGTCTGCAGAGAGTTCAGTCAGGACCTGAGGTCCTCAGGCGCTCTTGGTCCAGAGTCTCAACTCTGCAGAAAATCTGAGGTCAGAAAGCTCTGTCCGGGGCTTATTCCCTAAGTTATTCGGCCAGGGCAACTCGATGTTTCCGAGTCTTGTTTTCCTCATCAGTATTTTAGGGTTAACGATAGCACCTTCCCCAGGTGCTCACAGGGATAGGTGTTGCCTGAGATGGACACAAGATAGATGCATAGATACTTTCAAAAATCTAACACCTCTCGTTTAAAAAGCACTTGGGAACAGTGTTCCTCTGCCTCTCACCTCAGTCCTGGGTAATTACAATCCTCATTGTGCATGAGTGCAGGTGTCTTGCCAAAGGTATCTCTCCTTAAAGAGGTACGACTGAGGCTAAAAGCCCCAGGCCTCCCGATGACATAGCACTTACTCATTTCACTGTACTGTCCAAAAAACAGATAAGATACAATATCTGAGAGCAAAAGAGGAACCTGCAAAGCTACAATTACACTGGTGATTGAAGATCCAGGCTCCTCTCTGCTCTTCCAGCCACAGAGTGAACACGAAGGAAAGAATTGAGCCACACCCTTCACAGCCCTCTTGCTCCCCCCCTCCCCTTTTCCCCCCAGTAAATGCTTGTCACTGCTGCCTCCTTTGTGTCATTTGAGAGCTCTGGTGGCAAGAATCCGCTTTGTCCTCATAGCTCTATTGCGCAGTTCAGTGCCTGGCACACAGTAGGCACTGACTGTGTGTTGAATGGATCAACGATGGAGATCGGAAGAAGTGAAAACAGGAAAAGTACACACAGAAGAGCAAACCATTTCTTCTCTCTGTTGTGTGACCTCTTCCTCTCCTCCCGTTTCTTTGTTTTCTTCCGCAAACATTTTTTTCGCACTTTCCTTGTGCCACCGGCATGAAGCACTAAGGACAAAGGTGAAAGAAGCCAGGTTTCTACCCTACAGGAACTTTAAAATAAGGGGCACTGAGCAGCTCTCTCCCAGTTGTATCTTTGGTGGGAACATGGTCAGACTTGGCAGGCCTCTGAAGGAGGAGGCAGGGTTAGGTGTCCTCACGTCCCACCGTCCTAGCAGACAGGGGCAAGATATGGCTCTGGAGTACATTCAGTTTTCACATCTAAAAGACCCATGTCTAACCCTAGCAGATTTGGCTCAGTGGATAGAGCATTGGCCTGGGGACTCAAGAGTCCCAGGTTCGATTCCTGTCAAGGGCACATGCCCAGGTTGCAGGCTTGATCTCCAGTAGGGGGCGTGCAGGAGGCAGCCAATCAATGTTTCTATCTAATCATTGATATTTCTATCTGTCCCTCTCTCTTCCTCTCTGAAATCAATAAATTTTAAAAATAAAATGAAAAGACTTTCCTTAAAAAAAAGTAAAGACCCATGTCTAGATCTTTTTTTATATATAATTTTCTTTTCTTTTTAAAAAATATATTTTATTGATTTATTACAGAGAAGAAGAGAGAGGGATAAAAAGTTAGAAACATCGATGAGAGAGAATCATCGATCAGCTGCCTCTTGCACACCTCCTACTGGGGATGTGCCCGCAGCCAAGGTACGTGCCCTTGACCGGAATCAAACCTGGGACCTTTCAGTTCCCAGGCCGAAGCTCTATCCATTGAGCCAAACCGGTTTCGGCCCATGTCTAGATCTTTATGAATCATCAAAATTAGAAACAGCATTCTACCGCACATAATGCTGAAACATGGCAATTTTCAGTGGTCAGGGCACTTTTAGAGTTAGATTCCTGTTTAAATGAAACTTACCCTAATTAAATCTAACATAAAATATAAGCAGAGCTGCTTGGGTTAAAGCAGAGCTAGACAGCCTGAGGTATCTACTTACTGCCTCCAAAACAATTTTTATTGAAATTACAACTGAAAGGTCCTTTAGAATTTCATTGATTCTACAACAGTAAGACAAATATAATGTATAAAGTTAATTTTAAATGTTGACACCAACCCTAAGCCCAGGGTTCTTAAATAAGGGTGTTATAAACACATGCCAAGTGATGAAGTTATAAATACTTTCAAAATATTAACATAAGGCAGAAACTGACTAGATGCTCACCAACCCTACTTTTCACTCTCAGGCTCATAAAAGGACATCCCCTAACTTTCTCTGCAGTTAGGCTGCTGCTGGGTGATGGATTCTAACCATTGATACCGTCAGAAGTGCTATACGCCATTTCCAGGTCTAGCAAAAAAAAAAATACAGTGCTCTAGCCGGGTAGCTCAGTTGGTTAGAACATTGCCTTCATACACCAAGATTTCTGGTCTGAACCTAGCCAGGGTGCATGTAGAAATCAACCATGAAGTCATAAATGGGTGGGGCAACAAATCCACACTTCTCTCTGTCTCTCTCAAGTCAATCATCCACACTCAAAACGAATAAACTTTATTGCATTAGCCACTGATATTTTAGAATTACCGGTATTTGTTATATATCTGTTATATTTGTAAATTATATGTACATTTATATATACGCATATTTGTCTAGGCTGTCTAGAGTCATTGTATTTAGTCAGGGTAGTTCAGTGGGCGGCAAAGTACAGCTCACGAGCCACATGCAGCTCTTTGGTCTCTTGAGTGTGGCTCTTCCACAAAATATCACAGCCTGGGCGAGTCTATTTTGAAGAAGTGGCATTAGAAGAAGTTTAAGTTTAAAAAATTTGGCTCTCAAAAGAAATTTCTATTGTTGTACTGTTGATATTTGGCTCTGTTGACTAATGAGTTTGCTGACCACTGGGGTAGTTCATATAGAGCCATTTTTTCACTACAAAGAATCTACATCAACTTTAGCAACACATTAGAATGACTCAGGGAACTTTTTAAAACCCCGGTGTCTGGGCTGCTCCTCTGACCCATTGATTCAGAATCTCTGGAGTTGAGGGCCAGCCACGGTTAGTGTTAAGAGCTCTCCAGGGGATTCCAGTTTGCAGCCAAGGCTGATACCCCTGCTCTCAAACTCAGGCCCGTTGTGAACAGCAGCTTGGACAAATTCACCCTGTGTTCTGAAATGCATTCCACCGCTGCCAACACTGCTGGTCTATATGTCATTTGATTATCACAATCACATGAACCTTGACATTTTCTAACTCTAAAAACTGTGTCTTTCCTTGGAGTTTGGGGTGCAGCATCAGTAGGGAGCTATCAAGCCACAGTGAGGTGTGGATATTGCCCGATGGTTGCCTAGACTCATTGACCTACCCCATGACTATCACACACACTAGCCTTTTGGCAAGATTGTAATGTTTGCCTCCAGACTGGGTAGTTCTCAGTTTCAGGGAGTCAACATCTCTAATGTGAAGTCTTCTCATAGGAAAACATTTGAGAAGTCCCCTAAAAATATCTAAATCAGAACTATGGTCCAGTTAACTCAAATTTCCTCATACCACCTTACAAAACTGGAAAATCTGAAGTGATAGTTCTCTGGAGTAAAAATGAAACTTATCTTTTCCAAAAAGTATAAATTTCTGCTAAGAGTGTGCAAGTTAATATGGTGGGATACGGGGTCAGGCCATCTCCCAGCCCCTGATCTGACTCCAGGTTCTGTCACTGGGCCTTGTGACACTGGAATGATAGCACAGTGCATTTACCAGGAATGGTGCTGGGCTCCGTTACCTAAGATTTAAGCTTCTAATATGCCTTCCAAGGAGTTTGTTGTTGTTGTTGTTGTTATTGTTCAGAAAACCACAAAAGAAAAACTGAAGATGAAACAAGAACTACAGAAAAGTGAGAAGTTGTTGTCAGAAAAAGGAACTTTAAAATATATTTTGAATAAGCATGCTCAATTGCATTTTCATGTACTTCATGTGTGAAGAATTATATGATTTCAGAGGACAAAAAGGAGCTGATATCCTACATAATAAAGAGGTAATATGCAAATTGACCATCACATCCTTGTACAAGATGGCTGCCCCCATGTGGTTACAAGATGGCTGCCACAAGATGGCTGGCAGGGTAAGGCAGTTGTGGGCAATCAGGCCAGCAGGGGAGGGCAGTTAGGGGCGACCAGTCCAGAAGAGAGGGCAGTTGGGGGCAATTGGGCTGGCAAGGAGTTGTTAGGGAGTGATGAGGCTGGGGCAGATCAGAAAGCCTTGTTAGGGTCAATCAGGCAGGCAGACAGGCAGGCAGGTGAGCGGTTGGGAGCCAGCAGTACAGGAATGTGAGAGGGATGGTACAACTGCTGGACAGAGATCAGGCCTAAACTGGCAGTTGGACATCCCCTGAGGGGTCCCAGATTAGAGAAGGTACAGGTTCGGCTGAGGGACATCCCCCCTCCAGTGCACAAATTTCATGCACCAGGCCTCTAGTAAAAAAATAATTCCAATTCCAAATAAGTTTAAGTGTTTTACTACATTCAATGCATGTGATAAATATCCTATGTGGAATATAAGGAAAGATATCCATTTCAATAAAACAGGGCCACAAAAAATGTTTGCTCCTAATGGGTATTTATTCTTTATCTAATATCATCAGAATATTTGTCAGAAGAGGCTAAGAATTATATTTATATGTAAAAAGCATGTCAAACACTATCAGCCTTGAAAGGAACTTCAACTGCCTCTTCAATAGTGGAGAACAGATTCTGTGATTATTTTTTTTTAAATAAGCTAAACTGACTTTGGATAATCCATCATTCCTTCATTGTTCTTATTCTTTAAATATGTGTCCTCTTTTTAAAAATACATTGACATAATTCCCAAAGACTCAACATACCAACCTGATGAGACGGTTGATCCTCATCAACTTAATATTTTATCCTGGGCCGAAGTGCTTAGCAACATCTCCCAACTTAGAGATTTCATCATACATCTCGTGTCTATAGCTCGTTTATAAAATATGAGGCAAGGCCACCTCCAGCATGGTTCCCTCACAATTTGTTCCCAAAGACCTCAATAATCCGCCCCTCCTTTCCCTGTCTGGCTCCTACTCCATTGGTTACAAACCACAAAAGGACTTTGATCCAAATAGATACACCCATTTACTCACTGACTCAGTAAAAAATTTACACAAAAATACACTTTACAGGATAGGGGGTTGGGTAGTGGAGGGAATTGTACCAGCAGGAGAGGGTCTTGGAGGAGGAGAATGAAGGGAGCTGTGTGATGGGGTGGGTGGTAGTGGCCCAAGAGGGGAAACCATCAAACGTGTAGCAAAGGAAGTTAGTTTTGTTTGTTTTAAACCAAGATAGTTATGCTTTTAGTAAATATTTATTGAGACCTTCTCTGTGTTTTGCACTGTGCTAGGCTTTATCGAAAATGCAGAATGGGTCTGCAACACTAAAGCACTATGCAAGGGGTTTAAAATCTAGTGACAAGATGAACACACATGAAGCCATTGCATGGGAGTGCTTGTGTACACACACACACACACACACACACACACACACATACACACACACATTACAGAGAAAAGTTGGTTTCTATAATGTCCCAAGAACTTTAGAAATTTCTTATTTATATCTAATAACCATTCTGCAAGGTTAGGTACTGTTAACCTCTTCTGATAATGGAGAATCTGAGGCCCAGCAAGGGTAAGTGATCATCCCAACATCACACACCTAAAAGTGGCAGAGATGGATTCCATCCTAAATTATCATACTCTGTTTTCATCAGGGAAGATCTCAGTGATTCATTCTAATAAAAGTTTATTTCCTGCCTGAAGTCTACAGATGTTCCTGGTTGGCTCTGCCTGGAGGTTATTGTCCAGGTGAAAACTCGGGAATCCAGACCCTTTCCCTCCTGAAGCTCTGCTATCCCCGATGCCTGGCATCCGAGCTTGTGGATGAAGAGGAAGGTGAGTGATGATGGCACCGGAGATACTGTAACAACCCCCTCCAAACGCACTACAGATCCCTTTCCCTTTGAGGACCATCAGTAGTTTTGTAGCCCAGTAAGGTGCACGGAGCTTGGGCAATGGAGTGGCTGGGTAGCTGGGTCCCAGAAACAACCTGCCCTGGTGGAAGGAGAGGGAATACCTTTGTCTGCCACCTACCTCTCTCCCTGCCACAAGCCCCAAAGCCACTAAGTGTCACACTTCTGGGCCATCTGAGGAAGAGCTATGTGGCGCTACATTACAGTTCCTGAAAGCAGTTCAGGGCAGTGAGCGGGCAGACGTTTGGAGCGGAAGGAAGGGAACCTAAGTAGGTGCTGAAAGTGGGTGAGGAAGGCACTCTGGCTGAGAAGAACCAGAGTAAACATGTGAAGCTGGGAAGGCAAGGATGCATTCACGGACATGCTGTGAAACCTAGTTACAAGGTGAACCTCACGCAGTGGCCTCTGCCCCAGACCAGGCTCCCGGGGGAGGGCAGCTCTGAGAAAAGTAGGGCTTACAGGGCCCTGGCCATAAACTCCTGTAAGCTCAGTTGATTAGAGTGGTGTCCTGATACACCAAGGTTGTGGTTTCCATCCCCGATCAGGGCAAGTATAAGAATCAACCAATGAATAAATGGAACAACAAATTGATCTCTCTCTCTCTCTCTCTCTCTCTCTCTCTCTCTCTCTCTCTCTCTCCTCTTTCTTACTCTCCCTTTAAATCAATATAAAAAAGCTGGTCTCATAAGTGTTTTTCAGCTGACACAGGCTGTATGCTTCCCAGGGACTTCTGAAAATGTAAACTCACACAGGTCAGGGACCATGTTTTGCATGTTGTGTTTTGCTATTCAGCACTCAGAACTTAGCAATGGCTCAGAAATGATGAGTTGTGCATGTTCTATGGACAAGGGTGAGCTTTTGAAAAATGCACCTTCCAGTTTCATTGTCAACTATGGGGCTTTCCATTACCAAAAAAGGAGTTGTCAAGTCCTCGACTCTTGTAACTTGTATCTTTTCCACAAAAGAAGCTCTAAAGCTTGGTAAGGGTGTATATAACAGAGGTGGTGAAAGCATTTCCATCACAGACACAGATGAAAGCTTCTTGGAGATGTGGCAGCCATGCTGAGCTGTTATAGAAAGAACTAGAGGCTCAATGCATGGATTCCTGCACATTAAAAGGAAATTAATTAGAAGAAATATTTTAGAGGCTGGGGAGGGACCACAGGAAATTCGCTTCAGGGTGTGTCTGGCCCATCTCTCCCAGTCCTGATTCCAGCCCATTGGGGCTGGCTGGCCAGGGAGGGATTGTGGGAGAGCTCCAGGGCATGTCCGGCCCATCTCACCAATAGGCCAGACCCCTGCAGCAAGTTAACCTACCAGTTGGAGCAACTTCCCCCTGGTGGTCAGTGGGCACCATAGTGACTGGTCAAATGGTCAAATGAACGGTCAGACACTTAGCATTTTAGGCTTTCATTACATAGGAGATCTTGTTAAGGGCAATGACGTGGGCAAGAACAGAGTGGGCAGTGGGGCCAGCTGGCAGGTATGGCCTGAAAAGGGAGGAGCAGGGTCATGAGGTTGTGGTCATGGGGCTAGAATGCCTGCCCAGACCAGTTCAAATACAGGAGCTGTTTGGGGGGTGCTAACCCAGCAGGAGTGCACGGGATTGTCTCAGGTGGTGGGGCAGATCAGGAAGCCTCAGGCTGTGGACGGATCAGGCCCTTTTCCATCCTCATTTAAGATCAGTGGGCCACCACTTGGCTGAGGACCCTTATCTCCGTGGGCATTTAGGCCTGAGGCTTCTGTCTCAGTCACTTGTTGAAAGAATGAGCTCCTGCAGGAGTGTAGGTGGGAGGCCTGGGCCAGGAGGAGGGAGGCCTCAGCCAGGGGCAGGGAGGGAGTAGATTCAAGAGACAGTGAGGAGAGCGTCTTGGTCCCCGCAGTTCTGCTGAGGAAAGTCTCCTCTCTCTTCATCTCTGTTTTCCACCTTTACCTGGCCCGCTGTGTATGGACACTGAGAAGACAGTATTATAGACGAGGTTAGGGGACTTGTGACTTGTGTAAGACCTTGGGTAAATGAGGGAAAGGTGAAGCAAGGGTGACAGGGGCTCCAAGTCTGGGGGATGTGTGATGTCTAAGGCCTCAGTGTCCAAGGGATGCAGGACCCTGTGGGAAGGTGGGAGAAGTAAAAATAAACAGCTGAATGCATTGGGTGAATGTGAAATTAGCAATTACAGGATGCAGTCTTGCCTTGGAGGCTGAAAAAGAATAGTAACATAGAAGAAAAGTAACATCTTTTAAGCTCATAAAAGACCATCAGGACCAAAGGCGGCAGCAGGATGGGTGGTGGATCTGGGCAAGTTGGTGGGGTTTCTGTGCTTCAGCTGGCACAGCTGGGAAAGGAAGTGGTAGGGTTCTGCCTCAAAGCTGCCCTGGGTGACCTCCCACATCCACCTGCTCCCCTTCTCCCACCTCTGAGCCCATCCCCTGTGCTTCCAGCCACCAGATTCCATGGGAACCTAGGACTCAGATGGCCCATCCCATGTCACTCTCCATTCTTCCGGTTTCTTTAGGGACACAGAAAGGCTCCTGGTAAAAACTATGGAACCACCCAAGGTTTGCTAATGGGGCACCTCCACCCCAAGGTGAGTCCCTGTTTGAGAGAACTGACAAAGGACCCTGTGCTCTAAGGTTCGAGAAGTCCTACAGCTCAATTCCAGGCTGAAGTCTTGTACATTTGGAAAGATCTTTCCAGCTTGCAAAGTGTTGTTACGTGGGCAAGTTGTCCCCTGGAGTGAGGGTGATAAACAACCCGATGAGCCCCGGGTCTGGCTGCTGCGTGTTCCAAGGGAGGGGAGGCCTCCCTGACCACGCGAGGTGCCCCACACCCTGTGTCCTCCCTTTCTCACAACCGCCAGACCCCCAGGGAGTTCTGGAGAAGATGAGCTAGTGCTCAAGGCTCCCAAGTCTGGGCAAGCCCCAGGCCACCTCCTCTGCCTGCCAACCACAGCCAGCTCAGAGGAGAGATGTTCCCCACTCAGATCCGGGCTGGAACCAGAGTCTCAGGAGAAGGGCCAAGCAAATTGGGTCAGACTTCCTTGCTGGGATGAGAGATTCTTTGGAGTGACTGGGTATGTGTCAGCTGCTAAAAGATTCCACTCTCCTTTCCCAGCTCCTAAGCCTCCGCCCTCCCCACAGGGAGCGTCAGCTGCCAAGGAGTGCTGCTCTGCCCTCTGGCTGCTGTGGCACGTGTGCTCAGTAATAATGAGCATCGTTTATGGGGTTCTTAGCATGTGCCAGGCAGCGTGCTAACCACTTTGCAAAATGTAGCCGATTCACCAGCTCAGGATGTGAAATGAGCTCACATTCGCACAAAGGAATGTTAAATGCCTGTGCATTGTGTTATGTCTATGTAAGAGCCCCCAAGGCCCCAGGAAGGCCTCTTCTGTCCAAAGAGTCAGTTTAGGTGAGTACAGCCATAAGGCATAAAACCCAAACGTTACCTCGTCAGCCAAGGAGCCTCATCCTTTTTGGCTGTGGTGGCCACTGTCAGTAGTCACTGTTGGGATTCCACAAAACCTGCCTAGAGACAATCCCTCGATGAAATCAGTGCCCTGGTATCTGCAGTGGCCTCTGCCCATTCCAGTAACTAGACCCTTCCAAACAGGCATTCCCAGCAATGGGAACAAGTCCAAAGCACTGTGGGTGTCAGAAATGCACCTGCTATGCTCCAATGTCCTCTGTCCGTGTCACTTAAAGGCAAGGGCCCTTAAACAAACACCAAGTGCTAGGGCTCGGCTCTTCATACCCAGTTCTGAGTTCACACAGTTATTTTTCCCAGTTCAGCTAACCACCATGCTTTCTATGCCTGACAATGGTGGAGAAGGGACCACCCCTACATGCATAACAGCAATCCTATTTCCTGTCTCAGTGTGACCAAGCATGCTTTTCAGGGAATCACCCACCTTATTTGTGGGTTATTTTTTTTAAAATCTAAAATCCTTTTGTGTTATTAGCTTCATTTCACAATTGAGAAAATAGTTAAATGATATAAAAGGAATCACTCAAGATCACACAGCAAATAAATGGTAGGACTGGGATTTAAACCCACATCTCCATCTCACTAAAGTGTTTGTGGTTGGGGTTTCCATCCAAGATAAGGTTCAGGGAAGAGGCTCCTTAAATAGGTAAATGTGTTTCTTTGTGGAGCCCGAGACCTGGGGAAAATGAGGAAAAACATGGGGCGCCAGTGAAGCTGATAGCCCCCATCTACGCTGCATTGGAGGAGACCAACACGGAGCAGTTTGTGAGTAGCTAGGGCATGTCAGACCACATGTAGGGTGTGGCAGTTTAGCACACGTGTTGGTGTTGGACTGTGGTCTGGCCTGACTCTCTTGCTAGGCCAACAGTGTGAGTTAAGAAGACCCAGAGGGTAAATGTGAGAGAATCTAAAGGCTTGTGTGCCAGCTATGAACCTGTGTCCATTCCTAAGCTGTTTGTTTGTTTGTTTGTTTGTTTGTTTGTTTGTTTTGTTCTATTTTTTGCCTCAAACCCAGCACTAGTCTCCTTGGCCATAATTGTCTCTACTCTGGGTCTGATACCCTTTGAACAGAAACACATGGGAATAATGATTGTATCTGGTTTAACTTAAAAGTCATTTGGTTAAATGAACTTGACTTTTCCAGTACCATCCTGAATCACCTTCTCTCCCGACAAAGGCCCACCTGGCCGAAACACTATCTGCTCCAGAGAAGTTCAGGTGGAAAATATTCGAACAGAAGTTAGAGTTGAGTCTCAGGCAAGAGCCAAGTAGCTGATGGAGAAATCAGAGAGCAGAGGCTATGGGTACAGAGAAGGAGCAGGTGGCTCTGAGGGAGACTCATATTCTGGGGTGACGGCGGAGGAATGTTAGCAGGAAGTAAGCTGGGAACCACCAAGCCAAAGCAAATACAAGATCCAAAGCTGCCCATATGGTCTATCCATAAGGAACATTGCCAAGAGAGAGCACAGCAGGGAGGAGAGAACGGAAGATTCACGGCACCTTGCTCGGCTGCCAACAACTGGCGGAGGTGACGCCAGCAAGGCATTCTGGGCTCTGCCTCTTGAGCAACTCAGATGGGTGTTGCTGACCCTTAGGTCTGGGTACAAGAGGCTCAAATCCTATCTCCATCTCCAACCCTAGATTGACATTAAATGCTGTCCCCAGGATTTCTTTGAACTCCTGAGGGTTTATATGATCACCACCTCTTCTGCCACTTAAGCTTCTACTTTCCAGCATGTTGTGCCTGCTGTGTACCATATTGACCCACATATCAAACACAGTGACCTCCCTCAAATTTCTAAACACCTCTGCCCTACTGGCTTCTGAAATAGCCTTTAAAGGGGTTTAGCTTAAGGGGAGCTGGAGGAGAGGATTCCTCATAGTGATGTAAAGCAATGGATGCAGATGGCAATGTTCTACCCTTATTACATCTGCTTGCTTTGAACTTTTTCAAAGGGTGAATACTTTGCTACTTCATGTGCCCAAATATATGATATCTGCTTCCTGAGAGTGGGCAGGTGGGTTTTTATATAAGCACTAGAGGCCCAGTGCATGACATTTGTGCACTGGAGGGGTTGGGGGAGAGAAGGTCCCTCAGCCCAGCCTATGCCCTCTCACAGTCAGGGACCCCTCAGGACTCCTCGACTGCTGACTTAAGCCCACTCCCTGTAGTAGTCGAGGAGTCCTTAGTGCTGCCGTGAAGGCAGGAGAGGCTCCTGCCATTGCTGCTGCACTTGCCAGCTGTGAGCCTGGCTTCTGACTGAGCAACGCTCCCCCTGTGGAGTTGCCCACTGATCACCAGAGGGCAACTCCTGCATTGAGTGTCTGCCCCCTGGTGGTCAGTGCATGTCATAGCAACCCATCGTTCTGCCATTTGGTCATTTTGCATATTAGGATTTTATTATATAAGATTAGGTAATAACCATAAATACAGCTCACATTTATTGAGAATGTAAACATGCCAGGCACTATTAAGACATTTAAGTGGAGTAATTCCTTTTGTCATAACAACTATCACCATTTCACAGACAAGAAATTATTAAGCTATTGAGTGGTTAAGTAACTTCTCCAAGGGGACAGAGCTAATACATACCAGGACTGGGATTTGAGCCCAGACAGTCTGACCTTCGCTCACCTGGAGCCTATCTAGAGTCCCTATCTAGAGCCCAAAATCACTAGAGAGAGTACAGCTATAGCAGTAACTGGAACATGTGTATGAGAAGCAGAAGATGGGAGAAAGGGGAAATGGAGATGAAAGCGCCTGAGGGATTATTAAATGGTCAATAGAATCTGGACTCTGAGAGAGAATAATTCCAGAAAGAGGCTAATTTTCCCCTAGAGTCATACATTTGGACCTGAATTACAGCAAAGTTCAGAAAGAAATGTAACTCTAATAGACAGGGAGGTAACCTCAGCCTGAACCTAGAGAAACCGGCTATGAAAATTCAGATAAGGACTGGGCAGGAGGCTGTCTTTGCTCTATGCTGTGATACAGATACACGAAGGCTCTTAGCTACTTGCCACTGGTAATGGGAATAATGGGACAAAGGTAGGAAAAGCAGCAGAAGATAAATATTTGTCAGGAGTCTAAAGATCTCTAAGTGTCCTTTGTTTTCTTTTGATCTTCAACTTAGAACTTATTTTTAGAAACAATAAAATGAATTCATACAACTGGACAAAATGGCAAGGATGAATTCCAGAAACACATGATGAGCAAAAGAAACAAGAAATGTATGAGTCCACATATATGAAGTTCAAAACTGGGCAAAACTAACTTAAATTGTTGAGCAATATATATGGTGATAAAAATACATATTGATAACAACAAAATGATGATAATAAAAGGCAGGATAGTGTTTCCTTCTGAGGAAGGGAGAGAGTGGATTATGGTACATGCTGTATCAGGGGAGGGGTAGGGGAAGGGACCTTCTGGCAATGCTCTACTCCTTGATGTGGCTGTGGTTACACAGATGTTTGCTTTATATACATTACTAGAGGCCTGGTGCATGAAAATTCATGCACTGGAGGGTGGGGCCCTCAGCCCGGCCTGCCCCCTTTCACAGTCTGGGAGCCCTCAGGGGCAGGAGGCAACCCAGCAATCAGAGGAAGGCAATGCCCCATCACATCTCTGCTTCTGCCACTGCCAGCAGTGCAAGCCTGAGCCTCGAGTGGCCCTGGATGGCTGGGCAGCCACCATCAACCCTTGCCTGAGCCTCAGGCTGGCCCTGGGCGGCTGAGGGGCTGAGAGAACTGTGGGACTCATACAAGAGGTAGGTGAGCAGAATGGAGTTGGTGCATCTGAGGGGCTGAAGGGACTGGGTCCCGCCATCTTGTGGCTATGGGCATTGCCATCTTTGATGGTGGGGCAGTCAATTAGCTTATTCTCTCCTTATTGGCTGTGGGTGCCACCATCTTTGAGGGTGAGTCAGTCGATTAGCATATTCCCTCTTTATTAGATAGTATTAGAGGCCTAGTGCAAGAAATTCATGCAGGGAGAGCGAGGTCCCTCAGTCCAGCCTGCATCCTCTCACAATCTGGGATCACTCTCACAATACAGGATCTCTGGTTCCTAGCAGCTCACCTGCCTGCCTGCCTGATTGCCCCTAACCACTTCCACCTTGGCCTCTGTCATGGTGGCTTCATCCTTTTGACATCTGAAAGGTTGTTCAGCTGTCTGGTCTAATTAGCATAGGTCCACACACTGAAGGGTTCCAGGTTTGATTCCTAGTCAAGGGCAGGTACCTGGGTTGGGGTTTTCCTCTCCATCCCCAGTTTGGATGCATACAAGAGGTAATGGGTTGATGTGTCTCTCTCTCACATAGATGCTTCTCTCTCTCTCTCTCTCTCTCTCTCTCTCTCTCTCTCTCCTTCTCTCTCTCTCTCTCTCCTCTCTTTCTCTTCCATTTTCTCTGAAAAGCAATGGAGATATTAACAACAAAAATATTTTAGTATTTTATTATCAAGTAATATTTCATTATATATAGTATGTACCATCTAACCCAGTGGTCGGCAAACTCATCAGTCAACAGAGTCAAATATCAACAGTACAACAATTAAAATTTCTTTTGAGAGCCAAATTTTTTAAACTTAAACTTCTTCTAATGACACTTCTTCAAAATACTCTCGCCTAGGCCAAAGAGCCACATGTGGATCTCGAGCTGCAGCTTGCCAACCACTAATCTAACCCATCCTTTAAAAAGTGAAAAGGTAAAGGTTCCATACATTTACTTGTCTCTCTCACATACTGGGAGCTCCATGAGGACAGAGACCATATCTACTCTGCTGAACTCTATCCTCAGAATCAACACAAAGCTTATCTGGCACGAATAAGAAGCTCAACAAAATTGTCAAATGGATGAGCGAGTGCAGGAATGAATAGATGACTGTATCTAGTCTATCCTGCTCATATCTATTACAAACAGAAACACCACTGGGTGTCTAAGCAGAGGACCAGCTGGGAGGGACAAGTGTGTGGAGGGAATTCCTTCACCAGTTGTGATTTGGACTAGCGGTGTAGAAGGGCCTTCCACTCCCCAAATCCTAGGATTTGTTACCTACCCAGAGCCAGGACTCAAGACCGGAAGAGTGGAACCCCACGTATGAACAGAAAGAATTTGTTTAAAAGTAACTGAAGAGTATTAGAAGCTATTTTCTTTCTTACCGACAAAAAGGGGAGAAACATTGAAAAATGTGAAAAAAAATTGCACAGGTAAATGAGCTTTGAGGGAGTGGCAAAAACAGAATCTACACTTTCAAAGTGTAAAACTAAAAAGCATTACTAAAATTTGACAAGGCTTTTTAAAAAGGATGCATGTTTTAGAAGTCTGTCTCAAAAAACTAGGCCACTAAAACTGTCTATGGTTTATGCTTTTCTACACTCTGATTTGAGAGTGTAAAATATCCCCCCTTTATTAAAATTAAGAACAAGTAACATATCTTGTTAGATTTTAAAGCAGTGAAACATCGGTCATAATTTTTTTTAAAGACTCCTTTAGAAAGAGGCAGTACTCTGTACAATGGAAAATTGAAAAATATCCAATTTCAAGATGAATCAGCAAATAACTTCCCCATGACAGGGACCTGGGAACCCTGCTGGACAGACAGACCTACTTAAATTGAAAATCAGCTCTATTTCCTGACTTGCAGGAACAACTGTCATTTGAAGACCTTCTCTAGGTGGTATGTGCGTGCCGGTGCCTGTTGGAATTTATTAGGAACGGAACACCATATCCCAGGACAACATTCACCTACAGGAAAGGGTTTTCATTCAAAGGAATGTGGTTACATCAGGCCGTCTCATCCCACCCAACCTTTCCATCCTTGCTTTCCCACAGGGTGCAAGCTGTTTAGTGCGGCTGCCAGTTTTTAATTATAAATTCTCATATTTGCCCGGAAATCATCAACACCTGGCTTCATGCTCATGAGTCCCACAGTCCCCTCATCCCACTTCCAAATTAATTTCCTCTTGCTCCAAAGGGAAATGCTTTTGCCAAACATCCTTAATCCTTAGCAACGTGTTCACTCAAAGAAGGGAAGTGGGGAGGGCAAAGAGGGCAGAAGAGGCGGTGAGTTCTTTCCTTTCAGCTCTGGCCATCCCAATTTTTTAGCATTTATTGGAGCTTCATTTGATGCCCTCTTACTTCTGAGGTGACACTGCCTGTGATGTAAATTACCTACATATTCTTAACCAACGGAACTGGTGTCCTCTGTTCCCAATGAAATTCAGCGAAGAGACTGAGTATTTGAGAGTTTTTCGATCTTGAGTCAAAGATACCAATTTGCTTAGTAACTCCCATCTCCCTCCTAACTCTGAATCCATGTAGTTGTCTCAAATTTTATTTTGCTCAAAATTAATTTTTCTATAAAATTCCATCCATGAGGTGGGCAATATCTAATTTTCTATAGTGAAAACAGGACCAACTTTAGTTGAAAAGATGACCCCCCTCCCCGTCTCGCAAGCTCCAAGCTAACCAATCACTTTAAAATGTATTGGTCACCTTACATCTGTCTTCCCAGCAGCTCTCTCTTTTTCTGGGATAGCAATGCCCTTCCTCTCTTTGGGGAACTGCCCCTCTCTCCATTTCTCTCATTAAATTTATTTTGTTGGGGCTGAAAAACTGGCACCTCCGAGAGTCTACTGGAGGTTCTGATACCGTGAGAATCTAGGAAAATGTTTCTCTAGCAAAATGTGCAGTGAAGCCTAACCTGCACACATCTTTATCAAGAACAGCTGCCCCCAGTTTTGTGCCTGGGAGATGCAGAAAGTCACCCTGGTCATCCGTGATGTTTCGCTGTAACACCGGAACGGTCTCTGTCACGCAGAGTCGGCCATTCTCCAGGGAGAAGAGTGTGTTACACTCCGGCCTCAGAACCCCGGTGGAGTGCAGCAGGATTAAAGCATCTCGATGGCTGAGATGGTCCTGACAGAGGCTCACAGAGACATCAAGAGCTCTAATGAGGAACTACCTGTGCAGTGAACTGGGCTACTGCATTGTGGGAAGAGCTTCTACAAGTGAAGCTACCAAAGTAAACAGTTACACTATGTCTCTATTGCCATATAAAAATTCACCCCCAACTTTAGCAACTTAACACAACAAGTATTATTTCACACCAGTTTCTGAGGGCTAGGCATCTGGGGTGGCATAGATGAATAGCGTTGGCTCAGGGTCTCTCATGAGGTTGCAGTCAAGTTGTCATTGGGGGCTGCAGTCATCTGAAGGCTGGATGGGGGCTGGAGGCTTCACTTCCAAAATAGTGCACTTATGTGGCTATTGTCTGGAGACTTCAATTCATTACAGTGTGGGCCTCTCCCTAGTGTTGTCTACTCATAGTAGCTGGATTCCCCCAGAGTGAGTGATGGGAGGAAGGCAGAGTAGGGGTGTGGGGAGAGAGAGAGAGAGAGAGAGAGAGAGAGAGAGAGAGAGAGAAAGAGAAAGCCATAGTGTCTTCTATAACCTAAACTTAGAAGCAACTTACTATCTTACTATCTCTTCTGCCATATTCTCTCTTCTGCCATATTCTACTGGTCACACAAACCAACTCCAGTACAGTGTGGGAGGGGAAGATATAAGGGTATGACCAGAAGGCAGGAATCACTGGGAGCCATCTGAGAGACTGGTTATCACAATAGCAGAATCAAGAGAAGGATGGGAAGAATGAGTCTTACTGATACTGCTTGAGCCTGTGGAACATCTGTGATTTATATGAATCAATGATTGTCTTTATTTAAGTTGTTTTGAGCTGTTTTTTGGCCCATTGCTACCAAAAGTTTCTTTGACTGGTACAATTGCTAACTCTTATTGAGCCCTTACTCAGTGCCAAACAGTGAGCTAAGTGCTTCTCCATGACAGCTCCATGAGACAGGGACTATTATTTTTTTGTATCTTTTTCCCAGATGAAAAATGGAAGTCTAAGAGATGTTACATGGTTTGGAAAGAAGCCATGCAACTGGTAAGTAGCCAATGCAAATTTCACTCCCAGGCAGTCTTACTCTAGAACCTATTCGCTTGCCATATAAAGGGTTACTCTTTATGCACGTCTCCTCTGGATTCAGTTTGAGATCTTTTCCCCATGAGATGAGTTGTAAACTTGGATTCTCCTGTGGAGTGACTCCCGGCACCAACTGAGACTGGGCCCACACTCACTGGGTCTATGGCCCAGAACAAAAGCCGCCTGAATCAGAGGAGAGAAAAATGTTACTCTGCTAAACCATTCCCACCGTGGCATCCATGGTGCATATCCAACAAAAATCAGGAGCCAAATAGTCATCCATCACCAACCCAAAAGGTGTCTTCAGTTTCTCATCCCAGTAATTGAGGACATGTGTTACTCTGCAAACAGTCCTGATGGGAAATGGTTGATGGTCCTTTCCCTCTGAAGCTTGGCATATGAGAGGGAAGAGGAGGGTGGGAAGAGGAGGAGGCTGAGCATTTTCATTTTCTTATGTTAACAACTCTAAATGATTAAGGGCAAGAAGGGGATGGCAATAGAATACAAAAATGCTTTGTGTAGAGTTCACATTTACTCCACACTTTTAACTCCACTGTGGCTTATTAGTTCATGGGAAAAAATGACAAAAAGGAATAAAAACCTGACTATGAATCCAGTATTAACAATTTGCATCCATAGTAACCAAGAAAGTGCAATTCATGAATTGAAAAAAAGAAAAAAGAGTGTGTGTGTGTGTGTGAGAGAGAGAGAGAGAGAGAGAAAGAGAGAGAGAGAGAGAGAGAGAGAGAGAGAGAGAGAGAGAGAGAGAGAGAGACCAGGGGGGTGTCAGAAAATGGTTACTGAGTGAAGAATGCAGTTAACCCCTAGTAGTTAAGCAGGGCAGCTCTGGATTGGCCTTGTATACACTTTGGCTAAGATGCACATAAGGGATTGGCAAAGAAGTTATAATTCCTATTTGATAGAGTATCCAACTCAGCTGAAAAGAAATTCACTCAAGGATAAAACAACATAAAAAGGCTCTGCCTAAGAAGAATTTCTTTACTTTTTCTGGGGAAGTAGTAGTGGGGGTAAATCAAATTTGGTTTGCATTAGTTCAGCCTAGATTCATTACAGGAAGACAATGGGGTGTGTGACTCCTCGTGTATTTCCACAGTTAGCTCTGGAATGACTTGGAGCCGCCTTGTGGATACAATTCTGGACGAAGTACAGCGGGCCAGGGCTCAGAACCACAACCCATGCTCTTCACCTTTGGGACATAAGTCATCTGTTTTTTATTTGTGGAGCCAGGTCTCAGGAATGGGTGGCTGCAGGGCCCTGGAAGGAAGTCCAAGCAAGTGCAGTGGTTTTGGAGGTCCTGGGGCAATGACTCAGATGGGAGTTATGGGCAACTTGGGAACTACCCAGTTATCAAACACGGGGCTGAGAGCATCTTTCAGGGTCATTGAGTCCAATGAGTCATATGAGGCTTAAATTCCCTTCTTTCCCCAACCTTTGTGCTGAAGAGGTAGTTTAGCCCATGCTCAGACCTCGCCCTTGAGAAGGAACTCCCCTCACTTTGGGGCAATCCATGTAGATTTAACTGCTAAAGAAATCTTTCTCCCTATAAATTACCACTCACAGATCCTCAAAGCAAGTCGAATATTCATATGTTTGAGAATAAATGGCTATTTTGTCTTCAGGCTTCTCCAATATAAACATAGAGTTCTTGATCATTCTTCATTTGGCTCTTTTCCTTTAAAGACCTCTTAAAGTGTGGTCCCTTGCTTTGACTATACTCCCTTGAAGTGTCACTCAAAGAATATTCTGTCCAGGGAAGGGAAGTAGAACCACTAATAGCTCTATCATTCTGAGATTTTACTTGAGTTAATACTGCCTCATATTTACATGTTTCTAACAGCCTTTGGTCTTTACAATTAATTTACTTCATTAAAATTTGTGTGATAGGCAAATTAACGATGCTTCTAGTCATCAATTACCAATTCTGCTTACTCCCCGAGTACATGTACATGTTCCCCCCTCCTCCCTTGAAGTTAGTTGTGGTTATGTGTCCAGTTTTGGCCAATGGTCAAGTCAATTCAGAGTTGAGACATTTAAGTGCTCATTCTCAGCTTTCCAGCCCATTCCCCCCACCCCCACCACCATTACATCAATTGTCAACACATGTGTTGATTAGGAAGTGTCACGGATTGAATCAAGCTGTGATGCTGAACCAACACACAAAGGACAGATGCCCTGGAAGATTGCCTGGACATACAGCACAATTTGCTTGAGGAAAAACATAAACTTTTGTTGCATTATGACAAGATTTTGGGCCGGCTTGTTATTACAATACAGACTAAACTTTCTGACTTAATTTATAAGTCTTTTGCATAAGTAGAATTAGATTTACCACTCCACACATCCCCTTACACCACCTTTTTATATTTTAACTAGTAGCCCTGCACATGAATCATGTGCCAGTAGCTCTCCAGTAGCTCACTGCCACCCTCCAGTAGCTCTTTGCCCACTGCACTGCCCTCCTGTAGCTGTCCCTCCCCGCCTGACCATCCCCCTCCACCCCCAGCTTGATGCCCTTCCCCCTCCTGTAGCTCTCCGATGCCTGCTTGTAGCTCGCTGCCCCATCCTCCTGCTGATCCGTGATCTGGTCTTTACAAGGTAGGTCAGTCATTATGCTCCAGGGTGTAATGACCATTTGCATATTACAACTTTATTATATATGATAATTGGTTTTGGAGTATGAGTTAGGAACTTAGGTGGCTTTTTTTCTCATGATAATTAGTTTTAATCATTTTAGTTCAATGGTCAGTTGAATTAAAAATCTTTTTTTAGCTGAAACCGGATTGGCTCAGTGGATAGAGCGTCGGCCTGTGGACTGAAAGGTCCCAGGTTCGATTCCGGTCAAGGGCATGTACCTTGGTTGTGGGCACATCCCCGGTAGGGGGTGTGCAAGAGGCAGCTGATCGATGTCTTTCTCTCATCGATGTTTCTAACTCTCTATCCCTCTCACCTTCCTCTCTGTAAAAAATCAATAAAATATATATTTTTTTAAAAATTAAAAAAACAAAAAACCTTTTTTTAAAATTTTATTCCATCAAAGGTACATATTCACTCTTCCTACTACTTTCATACTTGAAATGCTGATAAGAATATACAGGGTGAGGCAAAAGTAGGTTTACAAAATGTAATAAATATGAAAAATAGTACAAAAGATAATGAATAATAATACAAGAATAAACTGTTTTTAAATATTTTTAAAATAATTTCTTAATCTTCACCCAAGGATGTATTTTCCATTGATTTTTAGAGAGAGCAGAAGAGAGAAAGAGGGCTAAAACCGGTTTGGCTCAGTGGATAGAGCATCGGCCTGCAGACTGGTAGGTCCCAGGTTCGATTCCAGTCAAGGGATTGTGCATTGGTTGCAGGCACATTCCCAGTAGGGGGTGTGCAAGAGGCAGCTGATAGATCATTCTCTCTCATCGATGTTTCTAGCTCTCTATCCCTCTCTTCCTCTCTTAAAAAAAATAAATAAAATATGTATTTTTTTAAAAAGAAGAGAAAAAGAGGGAGAGAGAGAAACATGAATGTGAGAGAGACACATCAATTCGTTGCCTCCTGCACGCACCTGACCAGGTTAGGAATCAAACCTGCAACCCAGGAATGTGCCTTTGCCCAGGAAGAGCTCATGGGCAATGCTCTAATCACTGAGCCACACTGGCTAGGGATGAACTCTGTTTTGTGTACTCACAACTGTAAACCTACTTTCCCCTCTTTCCCTCCATCCCCTGCATTTAAAGACTTGGGGGGGGGGAAGACATTTGCAATGCCATGCTTTTCTTAGCTCCCCATCTCCTACTTTCATAGAAATATTTAACCCTAATGAAGTAATGAAGAGAGTTCCAGCCTCAGTGCAGAGATTTAAAAAAACATCACTGGGGGGCCTGAAACTGCTGGAGATCTTGTTTTTATTAGCTCAATGAAATCTCAGTTCCTCTAATTAAAACAAGACATAACAAAGGGAAAACATGATTACTTTTTATTCAACAACCAAATCATTCCATTTTGAGCACTCTGAGAGGAGTCGAATGATACATAAAACTACTATCCTCAAGGTGTCTGAAGCATAGCCTCATGAAAAATTTAGGCTGAAGTCAGCCTGCTTACATGGAGAGACAGCTCCAGCAATATCACTGTGGCTGACACCGCTGGCTGTGCACTTGATGGTGAACCCCCAGTTTCTTTCATGTTAACCAAATCCTGCCTTTGTTCAGGTATCAGCAATAAATGAGCTTTAGGAAGCATAGGTCCCATCCCTAGGACCAGTCATCTGAAATATTTTCCTTTTCCAGTCCTTGGTTTGGGAAGGGTCACGTAATACAATTCTGGCCACTATGATAAAGATGAAGACTGAAGAGAAGTTTCTGGGATATTTTTTCTCTCTCTTACAAAGGGACATGGGAAAGGACAGTTCTCTCCTGCAGCTGTAAATATGCACGAATGAGAATATAATGCTGAGAGCTGCCTCAGTCATCTTTCACCATTAGAGGATATACATAAAGACAAAAACAAACACGGGTAGCCTGGCTTGGAAGAACTAGATGATATCATATCACATCTTATCACATCATATCAAATCATATCATATCATATCATATCACATCACATCACATCACATCATCATATATTTCTTGTATTATAATATTATAGACTAATAGTAGCAGTAGTGACATTATTAGTAGCAGCAGAAGCAATAGTGATAGTAGGATAAAAATAATAGAGTAGTAGTAAGGGAGGAAGAACAATGAGAAATACTGTCTTACAGGGATAAGAACCTACTTTGTGGGGCACTATAAGAACCATGCTAGATAGGTTCATTTTCCCTTTATTCCTCCAATTCAAGACTATATTGCTTCCGTTCTGGGCTAAACATGTCACCTGCTCTGTATCACATGGTCTTTTATCCCAAGACTCTGACATTCAGAAAATCCAAGAAATTGGGTGGTAGGCAGATACCAAGGTGCAACGCTAGTCTCCATCCACTCACAGTGAAGGAACAATGCTGCCCTTTCTGTATTCCACTGGTGCTGTCACTGTGTTGTTACTACATGGGATGTGCTACTTCATGTGATGGTATGTGGAGGTGGACATTTGAGGTGATTGGGTCATGAGAACAGAGCCCTCATGGATGGATTAGTGACTTTATAAAGGAGGCCTCAGAGAGCTGCCTCATCCCTTTGGCCATGTGAGGACACAGCAAACCCATGGACATCTAGGACTAGGCAGCTGCCCCCCACCAGACAGTGACTCTGCCAGTGCCTTGATCCTGAACTTCCCAGCCTCCAGAGCTGTGGGAAATAAATGTGTGTTGCTTGTAAACCACCCAGTCTATGGTATTCTGTTATTGCAGCCAAACAGACTAAGACACAAGGCCAGCTCCCACACTCGTGGTGGCAGAGAAACCAGCCTCCCTGCGTTTCAATAGCAAAGCTCATAACGTGAGACACAGAGATCCTGGGGGTGCAGGGGCACCACAGGCTCCGTGGTGATGGAGCACAGCTGGAGGACAGGCCCTCACGTGTAGTCAGTGACAAGGAGCAGAATCTTGTCACTTCGTGGGCGCCATTGAAGACATTTCCCAGACATGCTGGGGCAGGGAGTCTTTTCTGGAGTCCAAATACATCGCAGAGTGTCCTGTGGTACCCTACAGTGCATTCTCCGGGGAAACATAAATTACACTTGCAAACTAAATTGGGAGGACTCCAGTGCCATGGCCAGACTGCCACCTGGCTGAGGAGGAGCAAGGACAGCAGGCATGCCCTGCTCTCTGCCCAAGCTCCCGCCCCAGCTGCTTTTCTCCCAGTGGCCCCTGGACCGGCAGGAGTTGGATGACATTTCTCCCTGCCCCAAGAAGGCCCACAATCACATTCTATTTTTTTTGGCTCTAATTCTATTTCATTTTCAGAAACTGGATTCCTACTTGTGTCTATGACTGTATTTGTTTTCCTCAGTTTGTTTTAATCCAGTCTTTTAAACACGTCGTTTCTCATTTCTCCTCTCCTCTGAGGATGAGTTTAACTATTAAGGCCTGACATCGTCTGTTATAAAATGTAGTCTATGGTGTTCTAAGTTCTTTGGCCATCAGGTGTACGTCAACAAGAGGTGACCCAGAAGTTTGCGATGGCTTTAAAGGATATAAAATCAGTTTCCTTAACCCTGTACTTCTCATTCTGTGGTTTGTGAAACATTGAGCTAAGTACAGAAATGATTCCTTTAAGGGAAGTTAAGAACTTGTGGAAGCAATGTTAACACTGCAGAGCTACAAGGTATTAATGACTAAATCTTCATTTCAGAGTTTTGGGAAGTGCCTGTCTGCCCTCTTCCCATCCTTTGGCTCCCAAAGGCTGTGCCTATGCCCACAGTTCACCTTACTGCATCGACTGAATGGACTAACTAGGTGGCTGTCAGCACATGGGTTGTGGACATACCAATGGCGGAGGGGGGGATGTTACCCAATGTGGTCCTATATGAACTTCAGTCTCCTGGGAGGGTTGCCAGGCTCTCTGATGCTCCTTGGTGGTTTCTGGGCACCTGAACTAAGGCAGGCACTCACCAGCCAGGATGAAAGTCTCACCTCTCTCCCTTCCAAGTTGGTCCCTGGGAGTGAGAAGAGGGAAGCTGTCACTGCTGGCTGCTGTATCCTCCTCCAGGTGGATGGAGCTGCCGCAAGGCTGTGGCAGAGGAAACACCGGGAAACTGTTGCAAATTGCTACTTACAGTGTTCCTTCCACATTTCAGCAAGGAGGCCATCTGTGAAAACAACATTCTCATTGTCATCACCCAAGAAAACAAACGGAGGCCTGTGGGCTTTGGGAGGATGTTTCCTGGTCTTTGTGTCCAACTCTGTAAATGTGAGAGGAGCCCGGGAGGAAGAAGGGAATATGCAGGAGGAATGTGTTTTCCCTCCCCCTTATTCTCCTTATTGTATAAGATTATAACAATAGGCTATTCTACTATTACAATAACATGATAGTTATATTAATTCTTTCACTTCTATTATCTACTTTTATGAATTTAAATAACACATTTATATCACTATTCAGAGAGAATTATAACAATACTAGTGACCTGGTGCATGAAATTCGTGCACATTAAAAGGGGATTAATTAAAGGAAATAATTTAATATTGCTATTTGCCCTTTCTCTATAATAGAATAGTCAGAGATGAAAGAAAATAATAAAATGTATATGAAAACTTTCCTCCTATCAGTGTCTGGGGCACACCATGGGACCCAGAGTCAAGTCCCCACCCACCCACATGCACCTCAAAATCATATGAGACCCAGACCCGGCCTGCCCCCCGCCCCCATTGGGCTAGATTCAGACCCAGCCAGTCCCACCCTTGTCAAGCCCCGCCAGGCAGGGGGCACAGCCTCAGGTCCCTTAGCCCATGCTGAGGTGGGGGGTGCAGTCTGAGGTCCCCCCAGCCTGGTGCTGGGGTGGGGGGAGTAGTCTGAGGTCCCCTAGCCCAGCACCAGGATGGGAAGTGCACCTTGAGGTCTCCTGTCAAGCCCTGCCTGATGGGGGATGTGGCCTGAGGTCCCTTGTAAGCCCCACAGGGGCGGGACAGGGTGTAGACTCAGGTCCCTGCTGATTGCTTTTTAAGGTTTCTTAAGGGAACTTGGCCTCAGCTGTGGGTGCAGCCATATTTGTGATGGAGTGATGATCAATTAGCATATTCCCTCTTTATTAGATAGTATTAGAGGGCTGGTGCATAAAATTTGTGCACTCAGAGGGGCATCCTTCAGCCTGGCCTGCACCCTCTTGCAGTCTGGGAGTCCTTGGGAATGTCTGACTGACAGCCTAGGCCTTCTCCTGAAGCATACTGACCATCAGAGGGCAGTGCACATCATAGCGACTGTTCACTCTGCAGTTCAGTCAATTATCCTTTTATTATATAGGATTCAGAAGGAAAGCAGCTGTGGTCTGTTAGTTGATTGGGCTAATACTTTTAAAATCAATTTATTGACATATGTGACTTATAAAAGCTGTACATATTTAAAGTACACAACTCAATGTGTTTGGGGGTAAATATACACCCATGAAACCATGACCACCATCAAGGCCATAAACATGCTGGTTTTCAGAAGAAGGACACAATAAGAGGGAGGGAGGGCCCAGCAGAGCACTGTTTGTGTGAGGGTGACTCGGGGGAGGCAAGGGGATGAGAAGTTGGAGTATTTCTGTTCCTCTGTGTCCCACAGAGCAGGCCATGCACAAACAGAGAGGCTCCAGCCTGGATGAAAGACTGGATACATACCAAAGTCTTCTCCTTAGCTTCAGGAAACACAAAGTGCCCCAGTGCAGCCGGGACCCCGAGGAACCTGCTGTCATGTTAGCACCTTCAGCTTCTAGCTTTGGGAGCACAGGAAACAGCACTCCACGGAGCAGAGGGAGCTGGTGCTCACGGAGGGATTTTCACAGGGACTGGGGGTGTGGCAAGGTACCCGTTTCAGTGGCAAATACTACCTGTGAGGGGGCTGGAATGGACTACCATTAGAACTAAGTGTGAGCACAGGTAAGGTGGCCCCAGAGAGGCTCAAATTACCCAGGGGAGGTTGAGGTCCCACTTCCTGTCCACGGGCACAGGTCCATGAAATACGAACCACGACACTTAGCCCAGCTCTTTGCCTGCAGCTGGGGAGACCTCTGAAGTCAAACTGATAAAACAAACTGAACTGCCACTTCAGAAATTTTGAAGGGCCCTCCCTGGTAAGAGTAGTATGCCACCGAGAGGCCCAATGTAACTCAAGTTTGAAAACCAGATTAAGCTGGTCCAACTCCCATAATTCAGCTTCCAATGTCTCATTTTGCAGATTGACAGGAGAAATAGGAGAAGTGTGGGGGCTCGGGGAGGGGCTATTCCACTCCCTTCAATCCTTATCCCTTTACTTCCTTCCATTTAATAAACAAAAAGTAATTTGCCTGGCATTTTTGTTAGGGAAACCAGTCTCTCCTTACTCCAAACCAGGTTTTCTGGTGTAAAGGAGTGAGGGTGTTCTTAGAAATAATAAAGAGAGCTGTGCACTCAAACGATGATGCAAAACACAGCTTCCTGGACTGCGAAGCTATCGGGGGAGACAGAGATCATCCAGTCGAGCACTGTCTAGATTCACTCTTTGCGCTTCCATCCTCCTGCCCCTTCCAGTCAATCAGAGAAAAAAAATAGATTGGGTTTTATAGCCACATGATATTGAAGAAAGGCTACCAGTGGATGAGAGAATGAGTCGTTTGAACGTAGAGCACGAAGAGAAATGCCAACTCTTGAGAATTCAAAAGATAGGGGAAAGGACACTTCCCTTTGAGTGTAAATCTCAAGCATTGTGGTATTGAAAAAGAGAAAATTAGCTAGAGGAATAAATATAAAAGATGAAAACTGGGATGACTAAGGAAGGGTGGAACTCGGGAAATAAACAAAGATAATGGAAAGAAAGGGATTAGGAGGAGGGAAGTGGGACTGCGAGGAAGAAAGAGGCTCTTGAGTAGAAAGACCTGCTGGGTGGGGAGGGGAGGAGAAGCCCAAAGGGCGAGTCCAGGCTGATAATGGCAGTCTGGGGAAGATGAAGCAATCACCGGAGTGGAGACAGGCAGGGAGGAGATCCAGCAAAAGGAATTAACAACCCCTGTGGGGGTTAGTGGCTGGGAAGAGGAGAGAGGTTGGGAGAGGAGAAAGGATGGCCCAAGTCCAGGTAGCCTCACACAGGGAGCCTCTGGGCAGTGACTCACCGTCTCTCACGCAGGAGACTTGAGGAGGTCCCAGGGCTGTACCACTACTTGGAATCATCAAGCAGCTCAGCAAATTAAGAGGTGGACAATATTAAGGGCAGAGCCAGCTATTGTTGCCAATTTTATATGATTAATGTTATAATAGTCACCGCTCAGCTTTCCAGAGTCCATCCTGTCGTTGACTACTCACAGGGTCTGTTGAGTCGTTCTCCTTTTCTTCACCTCCGAAGCCCTCTGATTGCCTTTCCCGGATGTTGCTCTTTGTGGAACTGGAGCCTTCCCTTCACCTCACCTCACAGTAACTTGACTAAGTGGTCAATGATGTTAACATCAAGAGTACGTTTAGCAAAATCTTAGGAGGCACTATCTCTGCCACTGAGTGACTATTGAAAAGGACAGTGAAATGGCATCCATAACTGTGCAGAAGCAGATGTTATGACCACTGCTCCCCATGGTGATGAGTCTTCAGAGGCAGCACCGTTCAGGGCAGGCAGCCTCTCCTCCCTCCCCTTCAGTCTCCTCAGTACCAGAATGATGGTGAGGCAAGGATGGGAGTGGGGGTTGAATTAGATCAGAAATGGTTCATGAATTTCTTCTCACATCTTGGAAATATTTCCCTTTAATGCTGTGCTGAAAGAAATTCCAAAACTGTATCATGGCTAAGTGAGAAAGTGCTAATAGGGCTCCATGGGAATATACACATTTTTTAAGTCTTCTGTGAAAGTCAACTGTTCTAAGTGATTTACATGGACTATCTCATTGTTATCCCATTGGATAGATAAGGATGACGAAAGAGGGTCTTGATTGTTGGTGTCTGCTATAATCTTGAGGAAGGTCAGAGGCAGCATAGAGGCCATGGTTTCTGACTTCACCAAGTAATCTCAATTCTTTTGTTTTCTTTGAACACTCGAATAATGTCTGAGTGATTCCAGCAGTGATGTGCCTTAAGTCACTGTCCTGGATGGTGTCCCTTTTGCCACTTCCCATGTTCATCATCCTTCTCTCCAGGGTCTTAAGAGCTCCTACTTAAATGCATTGAAACAGTCATGGACTCTATGGCAACTTTCACATTGTTGACCCAGGAGGGATGATGAAACTTGCCTTGCTCTGTCTGCAATCCCACAAAGTGCTTGGTTAAGCATGCTGAACTGGTTGTTCAGAAATTCACTGTTTTCCCAGTGCTTCCAGAGACCCGAGTTTGGTGACTATCCTCTGCCCTTTGGCACATTACCATTGGAGATGACCATCTTCCTTAAATTTCCTTCTGGCACAAGCTGAGATTCATAACTATAGGTTAAAGGCTAACTCTACATCCATAGCACTGGTAGGACACCGAAAAAAGAAAAGAAAAAAAAAAGCAGATCATTTTCTTCCTAAATTTGTATCCTCTTATGTGTGCTTCCAGAGCCATTAAAGGTTTTCAAAAGATGATTACAGTCTACTCTAACCAAACATCTCTGGTTATAGATCTTGTGTCTCCAGCACACTAGTATATGTATTCATAATTACTTAAAAGGTACATAGAATGCATAGTTTACACAATTCATTGATGCAATTCACTTAATTTTATTTTCATTCTCACAACAACTAAAGTAGGTCTTATTATTTCTATATAGTGACTTAAGGCACATTAGCCCAGGAAGAAATCCAGTCTTAGGAAGTTCAAATGATCTTCACACACAGCTGGAAAGAAGCAGAACCGGAGCTGGAATCTAGACTGTTTGACAGGAGGCCCACAGAATTTACAAGAGCAGGAAGTTGGTGAAAAACTTGGACAAGAAATTGAGTAAGGAGATGGGCAGCTAGCTTTACTCTAGGTCACCTTCATCCCTCGCTCTGAATAGAATCCAGGGAGCTTGGGTTCAGAGGCAGGTCATAAGAATAAAGCTATAATTACTGAGTGAAACAGCTGTTGAAATGAGCCGCAAACGTTTTGGCTTCCTTTTCCCTTTCAGAATCCTGTATGTTAATGGTTTCCAACCCGTGTCCTGAGGAGCCTTTGAGCTTGTGTAGATTCCTCAGAGTTAACATGACATTGTGTGGAACACCTTCACAGTGCCACACTCATCTGCTTTAGATATTGAGCAACTGCACACAATTTAATTTGGAAAAAAACAACAACACCATTCTTCTACTTAATAGTGTGGTAATTGCAGGGGGAGGGAGGAGAAGGTGGAAGAGGGCATGGAGGGGATTAAGTGGTGACAGGGAAAAATAAAATAAAATAAAATAAATGGAAGAAATAAAAATAAAACAGGAAAAAATGTAATCATCATTATATAGGACTATTTAACGTCCTGCCCATATAGTTCTCTTGGACATCTAGATAATTTTCAGCCAAGGAATTTGCCCCTGGAAGAGGTGAACCATGACCTACTAGTAAAGTGACTCAGAAGGAGCTTGGAGCTAGAGTAACAATCAGGCTTAAGACACAGGATTAGAAGCCATTGGGCAAGGGTGTCCAAACTTTTTGACTCGAGGGCCACAATGGGTTCTTAAACTGGACCGGAGAGCCAGAACAAAAGCAACCTGACCATGCTGGCACTCTCATCTTGGGCTGCTGGTGAAGGAGTGGAGGGGAGAGCAAGAAAACCCTCTGCTCTTTCGGGTCCGTGGGCTGGATAGAACAGCCGAACAGGCTGGATCTGGCCAGCAGGCCATAGTTTGCCCCATGGCTGCCATAGGGTGTGGTTGGCAATTGCGGCTCGAGAGCCACGTGCAGCTCTTTGGCCCCTTGAGTGTGGCTCTTCCACAAAATACCACGGCCTGGGTGAGTCTATTTTGAAGTGGCATTAGAAGAAGTTTAAGTTTAAAAAATTTGGCTCTCAAAAGAAATTTCAATTGTTATGCTGTTAATATTTGGCTCTGTTGACTGATGAGTTTGCCGACCACTGCCAGAGGGACGTGGTCACTTGGGGTCAGAGGAGGGGCCCACCAGGGCTGTGATGGCGGGAACTCTGCACTGAGCGGGGCACTTCGGGGAGGGTTTGTGGATGGACAGGAACTGAAAAATGAATGCATAGATCCAATTCCAGGTTTTTCTCATGCTTACACCAGAGTTCTCCTAGCTTCTAGTGGTCCAGGCTGGGCTTCACTCCCAGAGCCTTCAAGAACTAAGTTCAACTGGAAACACCATCAACCACATTGAATAGAAGTGGGTCTTGTCTTCTTAAGCATTCTGTCACTTTCACAAATGTGTGAAATCAGCATGCAACCCTGTCATCTGGCTGTAATCACTGATCTCCATAAATTCTAGCAAGCCTGGCTCCTTTCAGATCAGGATCTGGACTGGTTCAAGAATTAGGAACAAGAATGAATACAGATTGAAACTTGGTATAAAATCACTGAATTTAATCCTAAACCACCATCATCACCGTCTTGAACTTGCTATAGAAAGTCAACAGACCATTTTTCCCCCCCTGCATAGAGACCTTGTCAGAAATCATTTTGGTGGTTCTGAAGAAAAGGCGTTTCAGAGGCATGAACACAAGAACAGCAGTGTAACTAAATGCTCTCCTTTCCCTGACCCTGGCATCAAAGAAGCAGCGGCTGATAGAGAATATTGCCTCGGAGAGGAGGAAAGACCTTGGACAGCTTACTGCTGGGTATCCTTGGCCTGGGTTGAACATTGAGAGGGCAGGCTGGCCTGTCGGGGAGCTGTGTACCAGGTTGCTATAACCACTCAGCCTAAGTCATCCCCCTGGTGACTCTGTGTCCCCACAGCAGCGCCCCGAGCTCCCTGTTATATTGGGCAATTGCGGCAAGTCCCGTAACCCGATAGCATCACGTTGTGCAGTTTTGTGGGAACTCTTGTTTCTGGAACAGATTGAGGTTCCCAAGCTCTGGTCTTGTGCTGTTCGGGTGTGTCTTTCATGAAACACTCCCTGTGTTTAAAAAAAAAATAGTCTAAAACACTAACGAACTCCGTCCTTGGAAGTTATTTTCAATAATAGCATGAAACTGACCCATTTCTTTCAAAGGCTTCTTGCCAGAAAGAAGAAAAGTTGCTGAAAGCAATAAATAACTCCCTTCTCAGTCTGACATTTGTCACCTAGTTTGTTGAAATACTGTTCTTTTGGGTCAGTTACATTTTTTATAAGTTAAAATGTAGTGAAATAGCCGAAACCAGTTTGGCTCAGTGAATAAAGCGTCGCTCTGCGGACTGAAAGGTCCCAGGTTCGATTCCGCTCAAGGGCATGTACCTTGGTTGTGGGCACATCCCCAGTGGGAGGTGTGCAGGAGGCAGCTGGTCGATGATTTTCTCTCATCGACGTTTCTAACTCTCTATCCCCTTCCCTTCCTCTCAGTAAAAATTCAATAAAATATATTTTAAAAAATAATAATAAAAAACAAATAAAATGTAGTGAAATAATTTTTTATTGTTGATGAAGGAGGTACCTTAAACCCTTGTTTCTTAAAGAACCCACTAAACTGAATAGGACGCCAAAGAGTAACATTTCAGATTTAGTAAATGGAAATGAGTGGGGAAAAGTAAGAAGGATTTAACTCCCAGTTTTCACAGTTGCAATAAGAAGTAAATTCCTTCTGCCTTGTCATCCCCCCTTTACAACAGCAGGCTTTGAGAAAATAGAAATAAAAGCGAAGAAGCAGAGTAGAACATCTTTATTATTCAACCTGAGGGATTTGCTGTAGATACGTAGGAAGAAAAGAAAAAGGACAAATTAGAAGTCACATCCAGTGGCAGCAACATTGTCGGTTTGGGCCTCCTGAGCCGTAGTCCCGTGTTCTCAGAGTGAGGATTCCGATGATCTATGGGGCTGGCCTCCCTGACCAGGTAGCCTGAAGGGTTCTTCTAAAGCTATGCTGGGGGAGATGGAGAGCACGATTTACCATGACCAGGTGCGGTGAGAGCCTGGGGAAGAGGAGAAAAGAAGGGAGAGTAGGAGGGAAAGACAATAGCTGAGCAAACTTGGACAGGAGGGGAAGAACTCAGAAAAACTCATAAGATGTGATTACATCTCTCCTCGCTAGATGTGGGAGAAGTTGAGGCATGATTTGAAACATGACACATGCTGTCTGAGAGAAGAGAATTACAGATAACTTTTAATGTCTGTGTCAAGTGTGTGGTGCCTGTGTGTGGGATGTGTGCAGGAGATGCAGCTGAGGGCTTGTTTCCCATCAGCCTCTATGGACCAGTAAGCTGGCTCAACTGTGGCACGAGCCCCTCATCACTCCCTCTACAGTGAGCGAGGGATGCAGCATGTGATGCCATGTCTTAGGAGCTTCCACGGGTAAGATTTTTAAAATTGGGGAGCTATTGCCAAAATTGGTTTGGCTTAATGGATAGAGCGTCAGGCTGCGGACTGAAAGGTCCCAGGTTCGATTCCGATTAAGGGCATGTACCTTGGTTGTGGGCACATCCCCAGTAGGGGGTGTGCAAGAGGCAGCTGATAGATGATTCTCATCCATGTTTCTAACTCTCTATCCCTCTCCTTTCCTCTCTATTAAAAAAAAATCAATAAAATTTAAAAATAAAATAAAATTGGGGAGCTATCACTGCAGAATTATTTGCCAATAGTTTTCACATAAAGAAAAGTTTCTAAAGGAAGGAGAGTGTTCACTCAGATATCCACATTTTTACTAGAGGAAATTTCCAAAAAACAATTTATATCCTAGGGTATTGTCTTTTCTGATATATTTGTTGTATTTTTAGAAATTTCTCATTTAAAATCAGTCTCCCAGCATTTTATGTTTTGTTTTGTTTGTTTGTTTGTTTGTTTGTTTCATTTTTTTGGTTTGTTTTTTGTTTTTGTTTTTATCAAACCCGGTGCACTGCTTGCTATGTTTGGAACTGTAACTCAGTCCCACTGTCTCCTAAGAGACTGACCACCAGCTGGAAGGGACGGCCCAGGAAGCCACAGAGCTCTAAGCGTGCTGCCTGACAATGTCACGCTGGACCTGAGTGGACTCTGATTAACCACAGCTCAACCATCAGCAGGCCCGTGACCTGTGGTCTGGTGAGAAAAGCAGAATCGGTCCAATTAGATTCCTTTCTTGACATTTTGGACTTGAAAACTAAGAGATTGGCTTCTTAGCTATAAGAAGAGCTTGTGGACTGGGGGCTGGGGTGGCCACGATGGGATGGGTTTGAAATCGGAAGAGAACAGAGCAGATCCAGAGAAAAGTGGTACATTTGGATAGCAACGAAGAGAGAGCAGAGGAGAATACCCTTAGAGAGTAGTTTTGGTTTCTGGCAATATTCCAGGTCTCAAGAGTTCCAATGGTACTTCATTTCTTGTCTTTGCATTCCTGTGACTCTGATTCCCAGCCATTACAACCCCCGCCACCATTCCTAACAACTCCCCTTCCAAAATGCCAGCACCTCCACATCTGGGCTTGCCTGGCTCTCTAATCCTTCTAACCATGAAGATAAATGCCTGGAAAAAAAACAATCTTTCTTGCTCTATTTGGGACTACCTTTAAAGCTGCCAAACCAAGAGAAATACAAAGTGCCAAAAAGAAGAAAAAAATATAAGTGAAAATCAAGGAAATAGCCCTGGCTGGTTTTTCTCAATGGTTAGAGCATCATCTACAGCCCTTAGGGTCTTGGGTTTGATTTCCGGTCAAGGTCATGTACCTCGGTTGTGGGTTCGCTCCCAGCTCCCTGTAACTGTGCTTGTGGGAGGCAATTAGTTGATGTGTGTCTCTCACATCAATGTTTTTGTCTCACTCCCCCTCCTCCTATCTCCCTTTCACTCTGGAAATCAATGGGAAAAAAATATCCTCAGGTGAGAATTTAAAAAAACAAACAAGGAAATAATAACAAACTAAATATATGAGATCTGATCAAAATGTAACTAAATTTTCCCAGCCAGTGTGTCTCAGTGGTTGAGCATCAACCACTGAACCAGGAGATCGTGGTTTGATTCCTGGTTAGGACACATGCCTGGGTTTTGGGCTTGATCCCTAGCAGGAGGCAGCCGATCAGTGTTTCTCACTCATCACTGATGTTTCTATCTCTCCTTACCTCACCATTCCTCTCTAAAAATCAATAAAAAAAATTTTTTTTAATTCAACTAAGTTTGTTAAATTTAAGCTCTTAAAGTAGCAACTTAAACTAAAAAATGTACACCCTGAAAAAAGGAAGAATGAAATAAGACAACACAGTGAACAGCATAGGAAAAGACTGAAATTTTAAAAAGAACAAATGGTAAAAGGCAAAAAAAAAAATACTAGGGAGACCTTCAGTGCTTTTTCTGAGAAGAGAAATGCCAGGAGAGGATGCCTTCTATATGCCAGCTGCTTTATACACATTATCTTTTTAAAAAAAAAATTTTTTTTATTGATTTTCCACAGAGAGGAAGGGAGAAGGATAGAGAGCTAGAAACGTCGATGAGAGAGAAACATCGACTAGCTGCCTCCTGCACATCCCCTTCTGGGGATGCGCCCGCAACCAATGTACATGCCCTTGACCGGAATGGAACCTGGGACCCTTCAGTAGGCAGACTGATGCTCTACCA
Organism: Vespertilio murinus; assembly: GCA_963924515.1. NCBI lineage: Eukaryota > Metazoa > Chordata > Mammalia > Chiroptera > Vespertilionidae > Vespertilio > Vespertilio murinus. The sequence goes on along the minus strand of OZ004704.1, from coordinate 161,488,094 downwards.
CTGAGCAAAACTGGTTTTGGCTATACACATTATTTTGTTGTATTCTCACAACCAGCCCTGTTTTATAGGAGCGCAAACTATTTAAAACAGGGAAATTACCTGCCAGAGTTGGAAAGCAAAAGAGAACAAAATGTCATGTCTGACTGGCTGCAAAGGGGATGCTGGGAAGGAGCACTCTGAAGGAAGAATGAGTTTGAAGTCTCCAAACAGGCAAGGTTCCTGGCCTTAAGATGGGCGCCCTGAGAGGGACAATCTCCAGTAGGCTTCCCCCTTGAACGCCTCAGCAACAAAAGGCTGAGGATTCTCCCCTACTGAGTGTTTGCAGTTGTTGGGACTTTCCATATGGCTGGCTCTTTTGCAAAACAAAGCCTGGCCTGAGACATGGTTACCAAGTGAGACAGCTGTGGGGTGGAACCTGCATGTAGCCTCATCTGAGGTCAGTGTTGAGCAAACGCGATCAAGCACATCTTGTAAAAAGCCTTGGTGATATTTACCAGCGGACGTGGCTGCCAATGCGAACAGCACAGCCTCGGTGGTGGGTGGCTTACAGTGCCTGGATGCGGGACATTCCCCAGTGGTGCTGCGCGGGCGTTGGTAAGGAAGGACTCTATCTGGCACAATGAGAAAAGCCATTCAGCTGCAGAGTTTGAAACAGAGGTACCTGTGACTTTATTAGAGCTGGCCTGAAAGGCTTGGAAGCTCAAAGCAGTTTTTTAAGCCCTCTCCAAATATGATGGCATTCTGTGAGGCATCCCTCTCTGGCAAGGGAGCACACTGAGAGCAGGAAGACAGGAGTGAGCTACGCTAGAGTATTTACTGCACCCCAACTCGGGCAAAAATTGGGACCTGGAAGTCCTACTTCCCAGGTGAGGGGTTTGCACTTTGGTGCCCTGTTTACAACACCCAAGGGGTCTTGTATTATCTTTTCCTTTTTCATTCATTGGTCACATATAGATAGCTATAGGTACAGATAGATATGGATAGACATAGATGATATAGATATAATAGAGATAGAGATAGATAGAGATAGAGATAGAGATAGAGATAGAGATAGAGATAGAGATAGAGATATATACTAGAGGCCCGGTGCACAACATTTGTGCACTGAGGGGGTATCCCTCAGCCTGGCCTGTGCCCTCTCACTGTCTGGGACCCCTCACTTGATGTCCACCTGCTAGCTTAGGCCTGCTCCCTGCAGGTGGATATCCCCTGAGGGGTCCTTAGCGATGCTGCTGAGACAGGAGCCCACCTTCTGGCCAAGTGGTGCTCCCCCTGTGGGAGCACACTGACCACCAGGGGGCAGCTCATGACAGTGTGAGGGTGTGATGACCATTTGCATATTAGCTCTTTATTATATAGGATAGATATATAGATATATGTGTATGAGATATCAAAGGCACTTTGCCAAATGCTAAGAATTTCAAAAAAGCAACAATCTTAGTCCTTGATGGCTGATATGTGCAGGAGTCCTCCACTGTGAACCTAGAAAATACTACATCTAAATTGTCCATGGTGCCAAAACCAGTTTGGCTCAATGGATAGAGCATCGGCCTGCGGACTGAAAGGTCCCGGGTTTGATTCTGGTCAAGGGCATGTACATTGGTTGCAGGCACATAGTAGGGGGTGTGTAGGAGGTGGCTGATCAATGTCTCTCTCTCATTGATGTTTCTAGCTCTCTATCCTTCTTCCTTCCTCTCTGTAAAAAATCAATAATATATATATTTTTAAAAACGAATCAATAAAATATAAATTCTCCATGGTAGATTGGGAAAATATAACTGATTTTATACACATAGATTCACTGCTATGTGAACACATAGGAAAAGAATGACTTTGATCTGGAGGAGTCAAAGTATGCTTCAGAAAATCCTCTAGTATAAAAAATTTAAAAAGCAAAAGCAACTACAAATAAAAGGGGAGGTGAAGTATGAATAGATGTTCATGAGAAGAAGAAAAGCAGATTCCAAGTAATAGGAACAGTCTATGCGCATGGCTTTGAAAATAAGGAAGGGCAGACATGTTTGAAAAATAGCTAATAATCCTGTATGCTGGATTGTGGGGTTAAGATTAGAAAAGTGACCAAGAGTTACATTATGCAAAATTTTGGTGCTAACATAAGGCTAGAATTAACATTGCAGATGAACATATTTTAAAAAGAGGAGTGATAGGATTATATTTTAGCTTTAGAAAATAATCCTATGTAATAAAGACGGAATATCAAATTGACCATAAATCTGCTACAAAGATGGCGGCACCCACAGCCAATAAGAAGGGGATATGCAAATTGATGCGACGAGGCAAGAGGTGGAAAGGCCTCTCCAGGCTGGAACAAAGGCAGAAAGGCGGCAGTGCCGGCACCCAGAGGAAGGAAGGCCTATTCTTGCATGAATCTGCATGCATTGGGCCTCTAGTTGACTATATTATACATGGAAAAAAATTTTAAAAGCATTTGTGTAAACTTTCTCTACAACTTATTGGAAATGACAGTGAAGAAATTAATAAAGGTGTAAATTCTGAGGATAAAAAGTATGGTAAAAGAGACATCAGACAAGAAGTACCAACTATATTTTGGAAGATGGGAAGCTGAGAGAAGAGGAATAGCTGACTGAGCAGAATAGAGAAAGCTAATAAAACCTAAAAACCTAATAAAACCTGAAAAGAGGAAGTCAAGAAGAAGCAAGATGAATTGCTCCAAAGAGCTTTGGAAAGGTCAGGAATTTATGGCCCCTGGTGCTTATGAAGATGAAGGAATGCGTGGAGCAAAGAAACAAAGAATTCGTCAAAAGTCTGCATAAGTTATGAACCCTTCCCTTTGCCTGACATCCAGGTGAGTATCTCTCCCTTGTCCTTGTCCAAGATGCTTGCTCCCTGGCGATGCTGCATTAGCAGGGTTTTGTACTCTGTGACACCAGGGAACTAAACAGAAATGGGACTCAATGACAGCCACACTCTGAAGGGTGCGTGTTGCAAACTTTCTCTTAGCTCCATGCATGTACTCCAAGCTTATACTCCCCATGGAGGAGACTAGCAAGTTCTTCTTCCAAGAAAGTGACCTGCCCCAATAGAAAAAAAAAAAAAACTACCAATACTGACAATACAGTCCCTACAAATGCATAGAAGTCACCCAATGAATGCCTGGGTCCCACCTCATCACTGACAGAGAAGCTCACTGGTTGGTAAGTCCTTCCCACGTACAAAGGGCTTCCAGTCAACGTTTTAGTCCTGGACACCTAGATGTAAACAGACAGACAAATATATCCAGGGGTGTAAAAAAAATCCTCTAATACAAAGGTTTTAAAAAGTAAAAGCAACTACAAATAAAATCGAGTTTGAGGGGAGAATAAACCATGGAGAAAAGAGAAGCAATGCAGGAGAAGAAAATGTTAAAGAAACTTTTATTAATTAACAGTTATTGCATGCATTAAACAACACGATGCAATAAAAAGAGAATAGTAAATAAACAAGAAAAATATGTGAATTACAAATATATAAGTATAAATAATTTTTAAAATTAATATGAAATAATTGAGAGTTAAAATTGAGAAAACCTTCCAGAAAGTAGTACAAAAATACAATTTTTAAAAATTAAAATGTAAAATATCCACACCAAGGCATATCACAGGCAAACATGAGGGATAGAGGAAATCCTAAATACTTCCAAAGAGAAAAACATAAAGAATCACAATGGTGGTGAATTTCTTTAAAATAAAATACTGGAAACTAAAAGACAATGGAGAAATGATTCCAAAGAAAGGAATTACTTTCTACCTAGAGTTTAGCACCTGGACAAACTTTCATTTCTATATGACATTAGAACAGAGGCATTGCCAGGTATGTGAAGTGTGGCAGACACTACTCACACCAATATTTGTTTCCCCTTTTCTTCCTGGAACCCAGAAGGTTGCGCTTCCCAGTTAGGCGAGGCCACATGTTCTGATCAAGTGGCTGTGAGCAGAAGTGACGTGTGCCATGTCCTGGCCAGAGCATGAAAAAGAGAGGTGTGAGTGTCACGCTTTCTGAAGAGGCCTCATGTTGAGATGGTAGAGCCACAGGATGGAAGCAGTTTGGATCGCTGGAAGGCCAGAGGAGAGACAGATACCCTGGAGGGTTACCTAGCCTCCAGCAGACATGTCTGAGTTGGAAGAGACTTGATAAATGACACCATAAGTTGTGATGCTTATTTGTAGCATAGTCAGCCCTACCCAATATATAACCTACCAAAAATAATTCTAACTGCATCATTTCTCAAGAAGTTAGTGGCTACCCTGTGACCCAGCAATTCCACTCCTAGGTGATACACCCAAAAGAAACACATGTGCCCAACAAAAGACAGGTACAAGGCTATTTGTAGCAGCTGTAATTATAATATCTAAACATTTTTGCATTCATACTATATACCATAGTAAAAAGCAAGCAAAAGAATAAATTACTTGACACAATGCAACAACATGGATGACTCTCTAAATTTAATGAAGGGTAAAAGAAAACCAGATGTAAGACTACATACTTAATGATTCTTATACATGAAGTTCAAGAACAGGCAAACTATAGATGATGATAAAAGTCAGACTAGTGATGGCCTTGTTGGGGGTGGTGTGATGCCATAGGGTAGCAGGAGAAATCCCCATAGAGTGCTAGAGATACTTAATCTCTTGATCTGGATGGTAGTTACAAAATGAATTACCAAAAAAGTATTGGGCTAGACCCTTAAGTTTAGTGCACTTTACTATGTCTGTTGTACCCCATCTAAAATAATTTTCTTCAAGAAAATAGAAGAGACTGGATTCACCAAAATGAGGGCATAAAGCCAAAAGCAAGAATGCATGGGATCCAGGTGACAGGCAATCCCCCGAGGGACAGAGATAAAGGGGATTCCTAAGACAATGGCGATGGCGATTCCCAGGATGGCAGCTGTACAGCAGGCAGGGTCACAGTCAGTCACAGTGTGAGGCAGAGGCAGAGATCAGAGAGAGAAGCATCTAGAAAAAAAGGAAAGGAAAAATAAACTGATAGATTATCTCAGTGTTCAACTCTATTGGAGAGACATCAGTATTCCATAGAAGAATTTGGGGAGGAATTAATGATAAACACATGAAAAACTAAACAAAAAAAGATATTATTAGTGAAAAAAAGTTACTTAAACACATTACCATAGTATACTATATTGCTGAGCTTATAGCATAAATAGCCAAAATCTTGTTATACAATTATATTGGGAGGACAGGAAATAGGAAGGCAGAGTGGGCAAATGTGTAGCAAAGGGGTATGTATGGTAAGAAATCTGAATTATCATCAGCTGCAGAAGAACAGCTGTAGAGTGCCTCCATTAAAAAAAAAATAAAGACATAGCTGCACATGCAAATTATTTAAAACAGAAAGCAAAGAAAATAACAAACAGTTGAAAGTGTTATGACTCAAGATGGAGAAGACAGAGGACTGCTATTTTTTACTGGCTTCTAAAACTACACACATAAAGTATTTCAGCACCATGCTGAGGCAGTTAAGACATGTCTCAGAAAACTGCAAGACATCCCTTATAATAAATATGCAAATTGACCCAATGTCAGAATGACTGGTGGAATGACCAGTCACTATGACACACTGACCACCAGGGTGCAGGCACTCAACGCAGGCGCTTCTCTCAGCCCACAGGTTCCAGGACAGCTAAGGTGGGTGCCAGCAGGGCCCCCTTCCCTCAATTGCCTCGCCCATCACCCCATAGATGGGCCCTGACAGCCAGCCAGGACTAGAGACTCTACCCATGCACAAATTTTGTACATTGGGCCTCTAGTTTAAAATAAAAAATAACTCATTCCAAAGCACATTTTGATTCTCAACTCTATCACAGATAATAGCATGATGATATTATACCAGGGTTTAGAATATTTTAGATGTAATCACTTTTTGTCATGATTTTAAATCTTGATTGTGCAATTTAAATGTGCCTTTAAAAATTAAGTTCCATTAAAAGGAGCATGGTCCCATTAAAACGAGGCACGCTGTACCTAGAAGAGGCTAGTCCTGCAATTTCTGCAGGCTTAGTAGAGCCATAATGTGGAAAAAAATAGGTATTATATTTGTTAAGAAGCAAAAGTTGTAGGGAATCAAAAACCTCAACTCAGTGTGGCTGAAAGAATAAAAAAGAGAATGTATTCATTCCTCTAAAGTGCTTAGAGGTAGAGAGATTCCAGACAAGGCTGCCTCAAAGAGGTCGACAAGTATGCAAGCCCTTCTGTTGCTTTCTGCTTCACACACCACAGTGTTGGCTCCATCCTGCAGCTGGCACCTCTCTTCCTTTTAAGATGCTGGTACTGTCTGCTGGGGCTAATCTTTCCTCATTCAAACCCATTGGGAAAGAGTAGGCACCTGTGACTGATGATGCCCAGCAAAAGTCTCAAATGTTTCCCATTGGACAGGCTTAGGTCACATGCCTACTGTTGAACCAATCATCAGCCAGGAGAGGAATTCACTAGAACTCCTAGTGGACCAAACCTTCCTAGATCCACACTGATGCTTAATTGGGAAGTAAGAGCTGTTGGGAGAGGAGGAAGGGAGACAGATGGAGAAACAATTATAAACGTCCCCAAAGGTACTTAAAAGGGGAAGAAGCTCTGAATATGTTGGTATTTGCAAATGCACTATCTTAAGATTGTCATGCTATTGCTACCTCAAAATTCTCATTTTTTAAATTCCTGTCGAAACCTGAAGAAAGTCAAAAAGGGTGGTACTTTTGGATGTGAAAATAGGGCCTTTGCTGTGATAAGCTCTATGTAGGAAATAGCATGTCTCTCCTAATGGAATGAAGACTAGGATAATGTAATGCTTTGGTAAAACAAAGGCTTTTGGTTTTTTATTTGATCTAAAGATAGGCAAACCCCTAAGAAAGTCCCTAAATCAAGTTAAGCCTGGGGGAACATCATAGTGTATCACGCTGTAAGCATAGTGTTGGTACAATCAAAATAATTTGTTTAAAAGGTCAAAAGATGTAGGATTCTCCCGAGAGTCCTAGTTTAACTCCTTTATATTAAAAGGGGGAAAACAATGTTCCATCTCACTTAATGGTCATAAGAATCAAAACAGATTGTTATTTGTATTAAGTACCTATGTATGGGGAGAATATGAATAACTGTGGAAGATTGAAAAGGCTGCCTAAGTTCAAACGTTAAGATCTTTTTCTTCTTTGAGACAGTAGGAAGTCTGATAAATGTTGCACTTTTCTGTAAATATAAGGCAATTAAAATATGAAATTGTGTAGTTGAGAGGAAAATTACACAACCTTTGACTCCTTTTATCACTCCTGAGGCCGCCTGCCCGGGTGGCCACGGATATATGATGTCAAAGGGCGCCATTGCATCTGCTGGAGGTCCACTGGAATTGCAGCCCTGGTCCCAGAAGGAGAGAAAGCACATCTCTAGTGCTGGCCTTGCAAACTCATATCAAATAAATGGTGGTGGAAAATGTCACACAGCGGAAGAAAAACACAGAAGAATTCCATAATCTCAACAAACTTAAAAAATATATATTCTGGTGTGCATCTGGATTGAAGAGAGCCTGAGTGATCACTTTAAAATGTCTGAATTTCATCATTTGTATTCCATTTGTATTAGTTTGCTCAATATGTTTGCTGTAAATCCTGCAGCTGGATATTTGATGAGCCCTCCTGTTTAGACCAAACTACTGCCAGTAGAGCCATAGTACTCAATTTGCTCTACTCTTAATCAGATGATTTATCTAATCATATCAACTTTTAATTCATTGTCATTAAGATTGCTAAGTGATCTTAAATATGGTAGCAAGACTGTTATGTGAATATTTTTGTGTTTATCACAAGTTGATGACTTTTGTAAGGGGGATATTTTAGACTGATTTTTAACATATATTTTTATTGATTTCAGAGAGGAAGGGAGAAGGAGAATGAGATAGACACATCAATGGTGAGAGGGAATCACTGATGGGCTGCCTACTGTGTGCCCCCTACTGGGGATGTGTCCTGACCAGGAATTGAACCATGACCTCCTGGTTCATAGGTCAGGGCTCAACCACTGAAGCACTCCAGCCGGGCAAGACTAATTTTGAAAAAAAAAAGAGAATGAATGGCAAGTGAATATATTTTACTTTGCCCACTATCTCACTGCATCTCTCTTAAATGAGCAAATATTTAACAATTGTTTTTGCAAAATATCTCTAGATGAATAGATGTTTTAAAGCAAAATTTTTCTACTTTTCCATTGCATTTTACATTCAATGTTATGTATATTAGTTTCATGTGTACAGCATAGTGGTTACACAATCATATACTTTGTAATGTGTTTCCTCCAATATTTCCAGAACCCACCTGACACCATACAGTTATTACAATATTATTGGCTACATTCCCTATTCTGTACTTTACATCCCCATGACTGTTTTGTAACTACCAATTTGTACTTTTTAATCCCTTCACCTAGTCCCCCAGCCCCCCTGTCCACTCTCTGTGCCTATGAGTCTGTTCATATTTTGTTCATTCATTTATTTTGTTCTGTAGATTCTATATATAAGTGAAATCATATGGTTTTTGTTTTCCTCTGACTGACTTATTTCACTCAGCATAATACCGTCCAGGTCCACTTCATGCTGTTGCAGCTGGTAAGATTTCACTGTTTTATATGGCCAAGTAATATTATATTGTATATATGTAGCAAACCTTTTTGAAATATTTTTCTATTTATTACAAACATGAATGCTTCATAACCATTTTATTTTTGTGTTTGTATTAAGGTCGTAGAACTAATCACAAACCAAATTCAAAATGTACTTCCAGGTGCTTTAGTGATATAACTTTGACCCCAAGCACAACTCTTCGCAAAGTTTTCATCAGGCAAACAAGGCAGATACTATAAAAATGGCCAGAGTAAGTAAGGACATTATTGTCTGGCTTCATAATAAAGATAATAATCATAGATCCTACTGACCTCTTACCAGGACTAAGCTCTGTGCTAGGCATTTTGAAAAATAAGGTTTGAAAAAATAAGATTCCTCCAAATTTATCAGAAGGGGATACTGAAGCACAAAGAGGCTAATTAACTGGCCCAAATCCACACTTTGTAAGTGGTGGAGGTAAGGCCCATATCTACAATGACTCTATAGTAGAGCTAAGACTGCCAACAACTCATGGGTTTTTATTCTGGATTTTCATATTCTTGATTAAATACATTAAAAAGTAAAAAAGGTGATAAATCAATTTCTGGTATTACAATACTTCATTTTTATTTCTATAAAAGGAAGATAATAAAATAGTGTTTTGTACTACACTATAAGAAAGCATATGTATGTGGTATAAATGGAATAAATCTTGATAATACTACTTAATTCTCAGTTCAGCTCTGGAAAAGAAGATATACCTTATGACAATGAACAATAGAGAGAAATTTGATGGCAAGTTTAAAACAATCTTAAATTGAGTTTATAGTCTGTGTTTCAGACCTTTGGAGGAAAAGTACTTCAGACCAGAATGATAAATGGGTCTTCTCAGTCCTCAATTTTTTATTTGTTACTACCTATCATAGGCTCTTTATTACAACTATTATTTCTAGACTAAAAATAAAAAACAGAGACCTGGTGATATTTTTATCAATTTCTACCTGCTTTATATATTTAGGGAAAAAATGTTAGCTGAGATTTTCAGAAAATCATCCTCAAATCAATCCAATCTGCTTTCTTCATGTTCCCTTTAGTTCTCAACATTTCAAGATAAATATTTAGCAGTTGTCAATCTTTAAAAGTAAAAGAAGTTCAACATGGTTTTTATTCTCATAATGTCTTCCCTGTGGAAAAATGAAAGGCAAGTCAAAAGACAGACCAAATGCTATCAAATGGCCACACTTTAAAAAAAAAAAAGGGGGTGGGTGGGGTGGGGGGAGGCGGCCCTTGGTTGAGACTTTTGATTTTGGTGGTTTTTACATAATAGAATCCATTTGACCAAAATTTAGATATAAAGATTGAGCAAGAAAGATAGGTCTTCTCTTCTAACAGTTAGTATTGCCACATAATGTATGTTGGTTTGAAAATATCTTTTTAAAAATATGAATGTGGCCCTAACTGGTATGGCTCAGTGGATAGAGCAATGGCCTGTGGACTCAAGGGTCCCAGGTTTGATTCCGGTCAAGGGCATGTACCTTGATTGTGGGCACATACCAAGTAGGGAGTGTGCAGGAGGCAGCTGATCGATGATTCTCTCTCATTGATGTTTCTAGCTCTCTATCCCTCTCCATTCCTCTCTGTAAAAAAAAAAAAAAAAAAAAATCAATAAAATATTTTTAAAGTAAAAATATGAATGTGTTAGAATACAGTAAATAAAATGTCTTTGTACAGCTAGGTCAAGCTGAGGAACTATGTAATTCTAGGAGCAGCAAGACGTTACTAAAGTTATTAAAGCATTCATCTGTTTAATAACTTTAGTAAGTCAGTTAAAAAACATCTATCCCTGTTTCTTATTTGTGATGTTTGGGGAATGAATGTGCTGATAATTCTTTCGCAACTCTCTCGCATGCATGCAGCGGGGACCGGGTTTAGGCTTGGGACCCTATGAGGTACTAAAGCAAGCATTCACTCTCTCACACTTGAGGTCACAAATTTTTGCAAGTCAAAAATGTTGAGCATGCCAAAAACATCACAGCACACACTACCAAATAAAAGAACACTGTTATTCTTACAAGGAAAGGTTTGACAAGACGGGAAATAGGCAGGGTCAGAGAAGTTTACTTAATACTGAGACTTATTTAACCATCCTGAAGCCAAAGCACAATGACAGTTTTTAAAAAAATAAACAAATAGCTGTTACACAAAACAAAACCCCAGGATCCGTGGTCTCCACTGGAGCTGATTATTAGATTTTGAGCAAATACAGGAAGTGGCTAACCCCAGGGAACCCTCACAAAATGCCTCGCCATCTTCCCCATTTACTTTCATCGCATGCCTTTCACTGAGATAATGCGGATTAAGACCGTTTTAATTTCGTGAGTGGAAATATGAGCCCAAACAAAAATTGGCCTTAAAAATGCGACAAAATAATTTCACGAAAGGGCAAGACTTTTAAATGTTACATTCTCCTAAAAAAAAAAAAAATGGGGAGAAAGAAAAAAAAGAAGATGGAAGATAGGAAAAATGTAGCTGTTCATTACAATTTTCCATTTTTTTTTTTTGTTTAAAACACAGCAGGAGGGCAACGCTGCTGGCTTCACTTCATCCTCCCAGATGCCAGGAGGGATTGTGCAAAGCCCCGCAACCACCCGGATTTTCCTTAAAGTTATAACCATTGTTCTCCTGTAATGACTGCGGCCTGCTTTCGCTCAGATGTCACTGCAGCTTGTCTGCTGCCAGTGCGGACCTCTGGGAGCCATGGCCTCATAAAAGCAGATAAATCTGTTTGTTTTTTTTTTAAAAAAAGAAATTTATGTAGCACATTGACAAAAAAGCAAACACCAAGTGACATCTAGTGGATGCCTATATTATTTTCTAAAGCCTCTAACAATAGTCTCAGCAACAGGCTCTCTTCACATTGCTTATAATGTTTGTTTCTCGGAGTCTCCGCCTTTTCCCGAAGACAGAAAGGCAGATTATCAGATAGGAAAGTTGTCCTTTTCTCTGGTGGAAGAAAAAAAAAAAATTCTCTTCCGTTAGCATATGAATAAGAAGTCTCAAGATAAAATATTCAGGAAACAACTCACCTGTTACCACATGCCACAGGTGTGCAAAAAAAGAGATCTAGTCAACATGGGACACATTTGGGGCATTATCAACTCTGTAGGCCGTTCTAAGATAAGAAATATCAAGTACCAAGTTTCTCCGTTTATAAATTTAAAGGTAATTACTAATCTGGCAAATCTGTATTTAGCCCAACTCTTGTCCTCATTTTCCATTGCTGTTTGTTTTTGTTTTCATTTTTCCCCCTTGAGAATGCTGGGGAGAATTGTGTGAGTATGTAGGTCCACTTTCCATAGCTTCTGGTAATGTTGGCTGGTTCACCACAAGTTATTAAAGAAGAGTAACTTACCCAGGGTTGCAGAAAGCAGCTGAAAACTTAATTGGGATTGGGACTGTTAAACAATTCCTCTCCAGCAGTTTCATGTGTCTGGAAGGCTTTGCGGAGAATAAATGCCTTGCCCTGATGTCTAGAGGCTGCATTTGTGGAAGAGACAGAAAGGGAAATTGTTGAGTGAAAAATTGAAAGATGGTGTTTAAATTTAGTATTTTCTTTTCTTTCAAGGAAAGGAAACTTGGAATATGTAACCCAGATGTCAGCTGTCTGGCTGTCCCCAAGTCTTGCAGTCTTTTGGAGTTATTCTTCATTTCAGTAATAACACACACACACACACACACAGAGACACACACACACACACACACAGACACACACACACACACACACACACACACACACACACACGGCCCTGCATGAAGCCCTTCTCTCATTTCCTATAGAAAACTAGCATTGCTCTTTCTTAATCTCAGCTCTGCATCAAGCTTCGTAGGACTGTCTAGTCCTTTACCCTCTTTAGCTGGGATTCAGGCATGGTTGCTGTTAGCCCTCCTCCGAAGACCACTGGCATACAGCAGTGCCCAGGGTCATCTTTATTGGAGTTCGGGTGATAGGAGGGAAGCAGCATCACGGCTCAGAAAACAGATTGATGTGTAATCCATGCAGTGACACAATGTCTTGGATTTGTTTCAAAACAATTCATTGTGGGAATACTACTCAGTCATAAAAAAAAAACGAAATATTGCCATTTGCAGCACCATGGGTGGATCTTGAGGGTATTATGTTAAATGAAGTAAGGCAGAAGGAAAAGGGTGAAAAATACGATTTCTCTAACTAACAAAACAAACTGACAAACAAGCAAGTACACTAACAGAACAGACGAAAACTAACTCAGATTTCAGTTAACACAGTGGCGGTTACCAAAGAGGAAGGTGGGTGGAAGGGCAAATTGGGTAAAGTCAGAAGTAAACCAGACTTTGGGTGGTGAGCAGGCAGTAGAGCATACAGATATTCTGAGATATAACGCTGTGTACCTGAAATGTATATAATGTCCTTAACCAATGTTACCTCCATAAATTTAATTTCAGCATTTAAAAAAAATAATGTTTTGGGGGTTGGGAATGCGGGAGTACGTAGGGATGCGGGAATAAATAAAATCAGCTGCGGGTTGCTAATTGCTGAAAGTGAGTGCTGAGTGCATGGGGTTCACCATACTATGCATTCTACTTTTGTGCCCGATTGAAGTTTGTATAATAAACATTCAAAAGATCAAGTTCCCGGGAGATCCCTGGTGTAGGAGCTTTCCCACCGGCTCCCACCCCTTCTCCCGTTAGCCTCCTCCCGCACATGGGGCCTCCTCCCACAGCTTCGGAGTCTCCCTGCCTCTCCTCCTTCCCAGGCTGCCTTGGGCTCTGGGAGCCACTTTGAGACCTGGGAAGCCCATCGGAATGGTTTGCTGACTCCCTGAAAATAAAGAAATCAGTTTTCACCCTCAGAGGAATTCTGCCCCAGCTTTACAAAGCACCCCATTCAGGTAGAAGCAACACGCTGGCATGGACAGTATTTCCGGTTAGCTCTCTTCCTCCTCCTCTTTGGGTTCTAACGGAAGCTCTGGTCGTTGTCTAACAGGGGTTGACTCTGAGAATTATAACCGGACCAAGCAGGTTCGTCTTGGGGAGAAAGCACAAGTCAAATGTGGCAAATAGGCGATTACTTTGCATTCTACATGAAAGAGATGCAAGGTAGCCCTGCCCGTGTGAGCAGTCCTTGCACGGGAAGGTGGCCTGTTTGATTCCAGGTCAGGGCACGGGCCAGGGTTGCAGGCTTGGTCCCTGGTTGGAATCCTTAAGGGAAGCAACTGAACAATGTTTCCCTCTCTATTTCTCCCTTCCTCTCTCTCTAAAATCAATGAAAACACTTTTTTTTAAAAAAAGACATTGTGGCCGAAACCGGTTTGGCTCAGTGGATAGAGCCTCGGTCTGCAGACTGAAAAGTCCCGGGTTCGATTCCGGTCAGGGGCATGTACCTTGGTTGTGGGCACATCCCCGGTGGAGGGTGTGCAGGAGGCAGCTGGTCGATGTGTCTTTCTCTCTATCCCTTCTCCCTTCCTCTCTGTAAAAAATCAATTAAAAAAATATAAGAAAAATATTTTTAAAAAGACATTGTGTCATACATAAATAAAACCATATTAAAATAAAGCGTATAACTTTCTCTCGGCTGCTCATCTCTGCTGTAGTAGCCCGCGGCAGGCCGCTGGCACAGCCAGCCCATCCTGGGTGCCCGGGAGCCCGAGGTGTCTGCACCCCGTGCATTTCCGTGAGAAGACGGGCAGAGGCCCCAGGGCAGGCGGCCCAGCGCCATTAACCAGCCTTTCTCCTATCTGAGCATCAGCTGGCGGCGGCGCCTCTAACTTCACTTTGTCTACTTTGGCCCAAAAAAGGCAGGCTTTGCTCACTGCGGCCCTGAGGTCAGCTGAGGTGAATGCTCACCACCACCCCCTCCCCCACCCCCAACGGTGTGCTTCTTCTAAAGAGAGGCAGAGGAGTTAGGCAGGGGAAAAGTGTTTCATTCAAACACACGTGGGGGTAGGCTGGGAGAGTCACTCTGGATTACACTGATAATGTAAAGGTGGAACTTGTGTCTGTTATCTCTCCCCCCCCCCCTTTTTAAAAAATATATTTTATTGATTTTTTTACAGAGAGGAAGGGAGAGGGATAGAGAGCTAGAAACATTGATCAGCTGCCTCCTGCACACCCCCTAATGGGGATGTGCCCGCAACCAATGTACATGCCCTTGACTGGAATCGAACCTGGGACCTTTCAGTACGCAGGCCAATGCTCTATCCACTGAGCCAAATCGGTTTCGGTCCCCCTCCCCTTCTTAAAAATATTTTTTTATTGATTTCAGAGAGGAAGAGAGAGGGAGAGAAACATCAATGATGAGAGGGGATCATTGATCAGCTGCCTCCTGCACGCCCCCCACTGGGGATCGGCCCACAAGCTGGGCATGTGCTATGACCTCTTGGTTCATAGGGCAACACTCAACCATTGAGCCACACAGGCTGTCCCCTTTCAACATTTCCAGGAGGGAGGACAGGGACTGAGCTCTGGGGGGAGGGAGGGAGAGGGAGCTGTGGCTTCTGCAGCCACTTGCCAAACACCTCTGATCAAGGGCCTGGGCAAAGGGGACGTGTTACGGTTGGCATGTGCCATTGACCCCAAGCTCATGCGAGACAATGTCAACACTTGCTTCTGGCTCAGAAGTGCAAAAGCACTTCCTCTCTTCCTGCCAGCACCACTCTCCCTCCCACTCCCCCCCGGAGTCCAGCACGGTTTCCATTCCAAGGAGACCTGGTAATGCTTCCAAGGAGACTGGCTAACACGTTCCCGTGACAGCGCTGGCTGGCGGTGGCGAGGGCACGGGGTACGTTTAGGCTGGAATGAATTAGGAAACATTTTCAAGTTACTCTTTGAAGCTTTTATTGCCTTATCATCAAACGGCTTCTCTTCTGTGGCCGCATATTGATTTTTCTGACGATGAAAAAGTGTTTCGTCTCTTCTCGGATAATCAAATAGTCTCGGTTAATGGTAGCCTTCTTCTTTCTGAGCCGTGCTATTCCACGAATCACAGAATGGCCCCACGGTCCCCATCTCCCAGGCCTGCCGGTCGGCATCAGTCTCTTTCTAATGGTATTTTCCCCGTCGTCCCCCCACAATGGAACGCCTCCGCTCCAAACAGACGGCGGCGGCGGGGGGATTGTACATTGCTTGCCTTTGCTCTAGTCAAAGCGTTTTATGGGAGCTTCCTGTCATTTGTCCTGATCTATGCTACTATTTGTCAAAACATCGCCTCCGAAATTGCCTGCTTCTCTAAGGTGCCAGAAAAATATATTTCCTGTCAAATACAAGTTAAGCCATTATAAATCCCACCGGGGTTTCAAAACGGGGCACGCTTGGGATTTTATTTTTTTTCTCTAAGAATAATGCCCTTCTTAATACTAAGTGAATGGACTTGTAGATGAGTATACGGTCCTAACATGTCCCCAGAGCCCGTGGCCCAGTAGAACACAGTCACAAACACACACACACACACACACACACACACACACACACACACACACAAATCTGTTTCTCTCCTACATACTTGTGCGGTGTAGGAGAAGGCTGACCTCATGTTTGGTTCAGGGTTCATGCCCGCGTGGGGAGGGGGTTCATGTCTTTCCTGGGTGGAAAAGGGGGCCCAAATCAGGAGCTCTAGAGTCTGGTCCTACAACTGCTGTAGCTGAGTGGTTCCCATGACATCAAGCTCACCCAGCCTCCCTTTGCCTCCGGTTTCACTTGTAATCTTACGATGTCTTACGTCGCCCTAGAGAGATTATTTACAACTTCATCTCTGCAGTTTTTTTGCTGTCATTTCCATCCGTCTTTCCTTTGCCTTCCTCTGTGCTCCTTACCTGGTGTTCCGCCAATGGCTTCTTGAACTTCTCTGTCACAGGCATTTAGTTTAATAGCAATCTTCTCAAAGCTCAGCTCTGATGATCTTTTTTCTTCTTCTTGTTTTTCAGAGAGGAAAAAAAAGAGGGAGAGATAGAAACATCAGTGATGAGAGAGAATCGTTGATCAGCTGCCTCCTGCACGCCTCACACTGGGGACTGAGCCCGCCGCGTGGACATGTGCCTTGACCTTCTGGTTCATGGGTCAGCACTCAGCCACTGAGCCACGCCAGCTGGGCTAACCTTACTTTTTGCTCCAAATGATTCCATGGCTGGTCATTGCTTTCTTGGTGTTTAGGACCCTCCAAAGTGGACTTGCAACCTGCCATTCCGAACAGTTAGCAATATCCTACTCGTCCTTTATACTCTAGTGTATTTGAACTTTGGTTGTGCCAGTTTCTGAATGTGCCTTTGTGTATTTTCAAGGCATATCACAGATTTCTATATTTGTCTAGAATATAGATGGCAACCTTCTAGATGATAACCTTTCTAAAGATAGTTGCTAGCATTTATTGACCAAATATTTTCTCCCACGGACTGTGTGAGATGTTTTATATTCATCATCTCTAGATTTTCTAATAATGTTAGGTAGATGGTATTGTCTGTATTATTCAGATGGGAAGTCTGAGGCTCAAAAGTGGTTAAATGATGTCCTCAAGCAACACAGCAAGCACGTGACCACTCATGTCTTAGTGGTTTGACCTGTGTCATCTAGAAAAAACACTAAATGGGATGGTAGTCAGTAATACTGTAATAACTATGCACGGTGCCAGGTGCGTACTGGACTTATGGGGGATCACTTTGGAAATTATATAAATGTCTAACCACTATGCTGTACATTTGAAACTTCTATATAATAATATTTAATGTCAACTCTAACTAAAACAAACAAACAAACATAAAAACACTAACGTGAATCAATCATGATGCTGGCACTTGCCCAGTAAATGTAGCTGGGCAAATTTAAACATGAATGAAGGTAAAATGATGTTTTTATACCTTAAATGCAGCCCCCTCACTTTAGATAACTACCACCAGGTGGCAGTGGTTTGCTACAGCCATAAAGTCTGGTCTGAAGATTTCACAAAAAATGGAATAGGAGAGCAGGAAAGGTTGGGGGAAATTATTTGATGCACTCTCCTTATTTTATGATAAGAAAACTGAGAACTTGTAAGGCTATTCAAATTATTCAGATCTTTTAGTCAGTCAAAGAGCAAAACTTGTCGTGGGTCTAAAGCTCCCAAAGCTAGTATTTCATTATACACTCTTGTATTTTTTTCTTCAAAACTTATAACTTCCCCATATTTTCCATATTAAAATATTCATTAAAATGGCAAATGTAATCAAAATTAACCCAAAACTTATTATAAAAATATAAGCATTTTAAAACAAGTAATATGGCTTTAATGTTAATTTAAAAAGTTAAATATAGATAATGCAAAAGAGGAAAAAAATTACATTTCCAACAACTAGAGATGAATATTATTTTGGTATTCATTGTCCCAGAGGTGTTTTTTTTTTTTACTCATCTGTAAAACCCATTTTTAAAAAATTAGACATAATTTTTATTTTAAAATTAGAGTTTTCTTTTCTCATTAAAAAAAATTTAGATACAAACCAAGACATAATATAATAACTTGTTAATCAAATTAATCTTTTCTTTATAATCTTACTTTTATAAGTAGACTTTTTCTTGAGGGGACCACTTTATCTTTTTTTTATTTTTTAAATATGTTTTTATTGATTTCAGAGAGAGGGTGGGAGAGGGATAGATAGAAACATCAATGATGAGAGAGAATCATCAATTGGTTATCTTCTGCACATTCCTACTGGGGATCAAGCTCACAACCTGGGCATGTGCTCTGACAGGGAATCTAAACAATGACCTCCTGGTTCGTGGCTGGGTGCTCAGCCACTGAGCCACACCGGCTGGACTCCTGGATCTTTTAAAATTTCCCCAACCTAGCCATGTTACTAATAAGGGGGGGGGGTGCATTTTAATGTGCTGGTTTTTTTTTTCTTCATATACTTTCTGAGAAGATTCTCAGGAAAAATTTCAGTTTCATTTATATTTTGCCTTTTTCTCATTTTCTTTTCAGCAAGGGAAAGAGCAATGTCAGAACACTGTGTACCCAATCCATCTCCAAGTGGAGATGTATCTTTTTTGCAAAAGGCATTTCTTTTTCACTTTTGAAATGTTATTTCTTCCCATCTCACCTGTCTTCTTAGGATGATGATACAATACCAGAAAGTATTTCTCAGCTCAAAGGACATTTACACTAATGAGCATAAGATAAGATGGCTATAAATGCCTGACAAAGGCCAGTCACATTGTCTTTACTAAAATGATTATATGCATCTTATGGTGGGTTCTGTCAAGCTTTCTCTCTATATAGGGATGCTCTCTGAATCTATAAATATTACTACCACTACTAGGAAATTTTGGCCCATGTGATTTCTATCCTTCTCTGTATCTGCTGTTCTTAACTGTCTATCACCTTTGCCTTATGGGTATGCTGTAGAGGTGAGCAGGAGGAAAAGAAGTTTGTGGGGAAACTTCTTTCAGCAAGGGAAAGAGCAATGTCAGAACACTGTGGGGGTGGGTAAGGAGCAGAGATAAGTGCAACTATTAGTTCTCTCTTAATGGAGACCACTGCCAGAGTTAAAGATGTGGGGGAAGAGAAAGGCAGATGAGAGAGGACCTAGGGTGATTTGGGAATAGTCAAAGCAAGAGGATTGGGGCAGAAGCCCTGCTAAGAATGTTCTATATGACATTGGACTCAATACTTAGGTAATTACTAGAGGCCCAGTGTATGAAAATCATGCACGAGGGTGGTGTCCCTCAGCTCAGCCTGCACTCTCCTCAATTTGGGACATCCCTCTCACAATCTGGGATCACTGGTTCCTAATCACTCCCCTGCCTGCCTAATTGGCCCTAACCTCCTCTGCCAACCTGATTGCCACCTAACCACTCCCCTGCCAGCCTGATGGACCCCAACTGCCCTCCCCTGCCACCCTGATTACCCCAACTGCCCTCCCCTGCCGTTCTGATCTCCCCTAACTGCCTCTGCCTTGGCCCCCACCACCATAGTTGGAAGATGGCCTGTCATTCAGTCTAATTAGCATATTACCCTTTTATTAGTATAGATATCAGTTTTTCCGAGGCTCGTTAATCCCAAACTCTGATACCTTCACGTCATAAAACTTCAGGTGCCTGTGGATCCTAGCCTTGTAGCCTTCCACCATTCTTCCATTGATGAGATGGAAAATGAATCTGAGGAAATAATCGTTTAATAGCTCCTCCCAGGTGGAATAAAGATAGTCATGTGGCAGGAAGTACTGTGCAGAGAAGGTGCCCTGGGCTTTGGCCCCCCATCCACCCAGGCCAACTGCTGAAGTACTGGTACGTGATTCCAACTGCAGAGCCACCAAGGTGAAATGGAGCATCAGGTTAGTCTGTAGGAACGTTATTTCTCTTCTGGTTGTCCCTCTTCTGATGTTACAGGACCAAGGACAGGAGTGGACAAGGAGTCATTAGTGAGACAAAATTGTGAAGGATGAGAAAATATGCCTGGTTCTGGCCAGGAAGTTACCAAACTATTAAAATCCACTTCTTCTCGATTATGTCATTTCTCCCTGTGAGTGTCCTTTACTACTCACAGGCATGTCACTTCTGGTCACCAGATGTGTAGAGGCTTTCCTCTAGACCAGTGTTTCCCAAAGTGTGGTATGCGTACCCCCAGGGGTACAGGAAGAGTTTGGTGGGAGTACATATTGCTCGTTACCATGCTTAGCTGCGCCTAATTCTACGTTCTCATGAGTCATGAGTCTTGTGAAGCGTGAGATAGTCCGGTGTGCAAATAAATGTTATTTATAATATAACTTTTATTTATATTTTATTATGAATAATTTTATTTTTCATTTATTATTTTGTGTACCAAAAAAATAAATATATTTTGATTGTTATTAAAATACATCCTTTTTTTTTTTGACGAGGGGTATTCAGCGTTACGAAAATTATAGAAGGGGTACCCATATGTCAAAAGTTTGGGAAACACTGCTCTAGACCAAGCAGTTCTGACACCAGCTGGGTGTCCTACAATTTAATTCAATTCTGACCCTGTCTACATGAAGACAGTGTAGAGGTTCCGAAGACCCATCCTTTTGGGGATTAATCTCCTAGAGCAGCTCACACAAACTGAGGAAACACTTATGCTCAGTTTACTTAAAGAGGAGAGAAACACAGGGCAAGGTATGTGGGATAGGGATGGAGTTTCCTTGGCCTGTGTGAGCACCATTCTCCCAGCACCTCTCTAAGTTCACTAACTTGGAAGTTCTTTGAAGCCCAGAGTTTTGGGGTTTTATGGGAGCTTCATCTCTTTGCTCCATTTTCAAGCCTTCTCCCTTCTCAAGAGAATAAGAGCAAGGCTTCTGTTCATGGTCCTTCTGGTGACCAGCCCCCATCCAGGAGCCATCAAGGTGCTCACCCAGAGTCATCTCCTTAGACACTTCCATCACCCAGGAAACTATAAGGGTTTCAGCTTTGTCAGGAACAGAGGTCAAAGACCAATATTGAAACAAGAGATGCTAGCCGAGGCTGGTTTGGCTCAGTGGATAGAGCGTCAGCCTGCGGACTGAAGGGTCCCGGGTTCAATTCCAGTCAAGGACATATACCTTGGTTGCGGGCACATCCCCAGTGGGGGGAGTGCAGGAGGCAGCTGATTGATGACTCTCATCGATGTTTCTAACTCTCTATCCCTCTCCCTTCCTCTCTGTAAAAAAATTAATAAAATGTATTAAACACACACACACACACAAACAAAACAAAACACAAGAGATGCTTCTAGTGGTCTTATTACTTAGGTAATTACAGGTGTTTTAGGAGCTGTCTCTGGAACCAGGGGCAAAGACCAAGATACCTTTTCTATTCTCTCAGCTATCTATAGTTTAAATCTATAAGCCTATCCCTTAGGAGTCTTTAGGATCTAAGGACATCTATCATACATATCCCAGAAACCTTCTGCTATTTCCCCTGCCCCCGTTCACAGCACACACACATCTCCAAATAGCCAGGTCTTTCATCTAACCCCCATGAATAAGGTTCTCTCTTATAGAGTAACCACAGATCTGAGCATTTTCCTTTAAGTATGGTGCCCAGATGGGAAAATATTCCAGGTATGAAACAGATAAGGACTTTCATTAACTACCTCTTTCATTCTACATTCTACCACCTGCAAGACTGAAGTACTATAAAGAACTTGGGCTTGGAAACACAGGGCCCAAATTTTACTAGTGGTCATATTGGCTGGAATGTTAAGCAAGTTATTAAATACCTCTGGGACTTTTTTTAAAAAAAAACTGACATTAGAGGAAGCTCAGGGAAAAGACATGAATCTGTTGCCTCCTGTACACTCACCTGCTAGGGATCAAACCTATCATCTAGGTGCATGTCCTGAACTGAAAATGAACCCATAACCTTTTGGTGCACAGGATGATGCTCCAAACCGAGCCACACTTGCCTGGGCCCTCGGAGCCTATTTTTGTCATCTATAAAGTGTTTTATCTACTCTCCCACAGGTATGCTGAGTAAGCAATAGTTCGTGAGTGCTTAATATAGTGGACTTCAGTAAGGGGTAACTAACCTGAACAGTATAAGTTAAGACCATCTCTTAGTAGTCATACTAATTTGTTCTTACTCAACTGTTACTATGTCTGGTCAGGGTTCAGAGAACAGAACTTACTCTGGCTAGTTCAGCAGAAATAATTTATACTACAACCCAGTACACACATAAATATGTAAATCAGTCTTCCTAGTATTTACCCACCTGACAAGTGTTGTTGTTTTTCTATTCAGTTTTTCAAAAATGCTAGTTATGACCCACTGTGCTCATGTCAGGACTCACTAATGAACAGTGACCCACGGATGGAAACCACTACATTGAAGGGTATTAAATGGCCTAGAACCACTGGATGAGCAGCGACACCATCTAGCCTGTGCTTCCAGGACCTGGGTGGCCAGAGAGCTGCCAGCTCCAGCAGTCTGTGTGACATCCCACACAAAAACAATGCGTTGGAGTCCACACTAGTGTACCTAGTGCAAAGAGATCTGGGAAATAGAATATAGGAAGCACATCTAGAAGTCTGCAGATATTAATCAAACAAATCCACAGAAATGAACGGCTGCTTAAACATATTTAAACAAAAGTACATAGGTTGGACAAACCCAGTGGACTAAGCATACATCATTATATTTAGTTTATTCTGATTAAATTCAATATTTCCTTGGGTACAGCCTATCATTGCTACTGCAGTGAGGGAAACCAATATACTAACTACAACTCATACAATTTACTAGATGAAACAATTTGGAGAAACCAACTGGAAATTTCCAAGTTACATTTCCTTTCGCACATACTCTACCCAGTCAACCTAGAGTCTACCAAAAGGAAGATTAAAAAAGCAACACTAAAAATAGAAAAATAAACGGATGATTCCCTTCTTCCCACTCTCACAAAGAAACATTAAGATGAAAGGTTTAGACTCTCCACCTCTCTCTCTCTCCACACACACACAACAAAAACACCAGTTTTTAGACCAATAAATAGAACAAGGAATAACTTTTTTATTAGATTTTTGTTCAGTCTACATAATAATTTGTATCTGTGAAAGAATTCAAATTTATTAAATAAAAGGCTTTGCTTATGATTTATAAAAAAAATTGAAAAGTTGTTAAATGGGTAGCATTTAGTGAATTAAATTAAATAATACAGTTTTGGGTAATCTACAATTGCTGTACATTTGATTGGAAAAAAAACAACAACAACACAAAAACCTATTAAGTTACCATGAATATTTGTATAACACAAATGTAGAAAAACACAAAAAAGTTCAATGTGACCTCAACAGAGTACCCTTTTCCTTCATCATGAGAGAACCAAATATTTTTAGAATATAAAGCTGTTAAGTTTACAGATATGTAAAACACCAAACAAAAATCTTTTTCCTCATTTTCTATTCTTGGCATACATTTTAATTTTTCCCAGTAGAACCGAAACCTCCTGCGCCCCTTTCAGTGTCATCCAAAACCTGAAAGATAAAAGGTGGTAAGCCTTCTGGTTAATTTCAGACCTTCTCAGCTCTCCCCAGCTCCTCATTAGTAAGTCTTTCATTCCTGCTATTCCATCTTTTAAAAAGATTACCGAAAACAAAATTAAATTTTAAGAAAGCTCCATAAATTTGCATATTGAGTAATTTTCAAAAAAGCTAATAGAATTTCACAGTATATTTAAATGATTTAGTATCCAATATAATGCTATATGATCCCCATAAACATCATTAAAAAATTCTAAAGCTAACATTTTAATTTTGCTTAAAAATGGGACTAGTCACTTATGCTATTTACTAGTAGTTACAGATAGCATAACTAAATCTCACAATTTAATTCCTTCACTGATCATTCATTCCCTACTCAGTTTTTATGATACTTACTTGAACTTCCTCTATTTCTGGATAAAAAATCCGTTCACAAATGAGCTGTGCAATTCGGTCACCCTTTTTTACTTCAAAGAGACAAACAAAAACAAAAATGTGTTACTGATCTTTTATTAATGCATTCTCTGTACTCTGCCTTATACAGTGAGAACTAAGGCATGTGTTATTTAGATGTACATAACTTGGGAAACTCACTGCATCTATGTGACCATATGTATTTAACATACCTTCAAATTTTTCTTTGCCAAAATTAAACAGTACAACACCAAGATTTCCTCTATAATCTTCATCGATAACACCAGCTGGAGAAAAGAAAAATAATGTTAACTTGTTTTATGCTACCAAAACACTAAGAGTCTATAATTACCTCAAAATCACTCTTATGTGGCTCTGAGATTTTTAAATATTCTTAAAAATTAATTTTTAGAGAGATAGGGAGAGGGAGATAGAAACATTGATGAGAGGGAAATATTGATCAGCTGCCTCCTGCAGAGCCCCCTGGCGGGGTACTGAGCCAGCAACCTGCAGATCGAACCAGTGACCTCTTGGTATCTGGGTCAACCACTGGGCTTCACCAGCTGGGCATGACTCTGCGATTTTTATACAACTGAGCAAGCATTTGGTAACTATGTAAAGCATCAAGACTAAGAAATATTACTAATATGCAATAAGAATTTAGAAGGTGTCCTTCATTTTCCATCCGGTTACCCTTATAAATGGTGACAGTCCCCTACTCTAAACTGGGAGCAGGCACTTCGCAACTCACACAGGTTCAGGAGAGCCCTGAATTGCTCTCCAAACCGACTGTCTATCCGCTGCACACCTGCCAAAAAGACCAGGAGGAAATTATGTTTTGGATTTTAAAGGCTTTTCCTGGTGGCAGCTTCCTACTAATCTCCACATCAAAACAGGATTGAGTCATAAATAAAAGTGTCAGGAAGGCTGAGGATCGGCAGTGGAGGAAGTCAAAGCTGACATCGCTAAGCAGCCATCTACCAAACACCAGCACATGTCACTTTTATAATAAAAATGGAGCTGACCCTTTTAATTTAAGCCACCACCTTTTCTTAGAGAGGAACCTCTCAGAAGACATTAGCACATTAGCTTAATAATGAGCACACTTTTACGTAGAATCCTGTGTAATTAGTACCTGTTTGAGACTATAAACACAAGAACAAGAGAGAAATGTGAGCCAGGTCCCAGCTTTGGCTCAGAGAAGTATATTTACCAGACTTGTTAGCGCTTATCTTTGAGCCAGGAATTTAAAATGTTTCCATAAACACAAGCATAGATAATATAGGTGGCACCAGGCCTTTTCATTTCCTTTTTTAAACATTGAAACTTAATTCTCAATTCAATAATTTTTAATGTATTCCTCAGATTTTTAATTCACTTGATCTTCTTCCTCTTAAGTAATACCTTTCGGCATTCAGAGTTGTACAACCATCGCCATAATCCATTTCAGAGTATTTTCATTAGCCCCAAAGAAATCCCCTATCTGCTAGCAGTCTCCCAACCTCCCTCCACTCCTACCAACTTCCTTTATCCCTGCTATGTCTTTCCCCCTGGTTTGTAAAAAGCTGGATAGAATTCATGCAAACCTAATCCATTGCAGGTCCATGTAATGTCTATCCATTAACACCTATCTTCTAAAAAAACAAAAACAAAAAAGCAAAACCCTCTTATCAAAGGAAAAAAGGGAATAAAAGTAATCAGGAGCTTAGCCCCACGGGTAGCAATGCTGTTTGGCAGGCTTCATTATTTAAAGGCCAACTGAAAAAAAAACACTTTTTTTAGAGCAGAGTAAGCATTTCCTTTCCATTTTCTCAGGTGGGAGGAAGGGGAGGGGAGAAAATAATAATAAAAAGAAAAGTTCCACCATAGGAAAAAAAAACCAAAAACTCAGAAAAACCAACATTTTAGATTTTTCCAGTGGATCCCAGTAGAAGTTTAAATTAACCCCTGTACTTCATGAATGAATTACTAGGGATGTGAAGTTGAGTTTAAGTTATTTCTTAAAACAGTCTTCCTTTCTACTTAGACAGCAATGACCAATTCAAAGAATACTGAAGCCTGATTTATTTCCCCAATACCAGCTGACCATTAAATTTGTCCTTAATATTTATTGCTATAATTAAGACAAAGATGGGACCCACTCTTTCCTTGCGATCTCTATGCAGAGAATTTGGCTGCAGGAACAATGTGGGTGAGATTGAAAGCAGAAAGCCCCAGGCAGGACATGCCATCCATGGCTGCACAGATGACCACCAAAGGCAATGGAGTCCCATACTGCGAGGCTTGGCGTACAGACTAGGACTCATTTATCTTGAATGTGCGAGTAAGACGATGTGGATGGACTTCTGAATTCTTTTGTTCCTATTTTACCACAACATTTTTAGATTACCCAAATAGAACAGACATATATAAAGTAAAAGCTAATAATGTTCCCCTGCCCTCCCTCACGTAGCCAATGTTGCAGTAATATATTTTATACAACACTTTCTTTTTTGCCACACAGACATTCTTTGAGCCTAATATGCATAAATCTTAGTCCTTCTTTTTAAATCTAAGATATACAGGACCATTATTTGTATGTACCTCTTACATATTATCACACATTCAGGTTATTTTCACACTTTTGCTATAACACACAGAGCAGCCCTGTACATATGTCCTTGTGGATTACTGCTTTTTATCCTCATCAAATAGTTTCCAAAGAGCATTTTTCTGGGTCAAGGGTGTGTACATTGTAAATTTTAGTGGACAATTTGCAAGAAATGTGTAGCACTTCAAACTTCCTTCAACAGTATTTAAGAAGGCCCATTTCCAAAGTCTTTGCAATACCAGAGGTAGCAATCTTTTTAATTCCCGCCAACGTGATGAGAAAGAAATGGTATTCCGTGGCATTACTCTGTGTTTCCCTGGTGACCAGCGAGGCTTGACTTTTCCTCCTCCACACGATTGATGTCCTCTTCTATATTTTGTTTATTTTTTTTCCTGATCTCTTTGGGTATTTAACTCTTTTGCATATGACTTAAGTATTTATTTTTTTAGCCTATGCTCTCTTCTAAGACACAAAAACACTCCCTTTGTGTGAAGGCCTTTGCTATCTATCTATAAAGTTGTTTTATCAAATTCAAATGGTTGGGTATTTTAAATTCCGCAATGCCAAGTATTCCACCAAGATTTTATGCTCAGCATACAGACATGGGAAAAGCCTTTGACTAACTAAAAGAAATGACGTTGTTTGAAGTCAATTAAAATGTATGGCAGGGAGAAAAAGCTCTTAATTAAATTTATTTTTTAGCATGAGTGCCAAAAGCATATATATGAAAAAAGTTCCAAGTCCACTTATCACTCAAAGGCAATTTGACCTTCAAGAAAAACCCATATAGTAAGGGACATGAGTTACATCAGGGACATGTCTCCTCATGTGAAAGCAGCAAGCATTTTGAAGTTATCACTGGAAAAGTCATGCATTGGAACTGGCAGAGTGATTAACTGACTTCAGGCAGCGTTTTACTCTGTCAAGACTTTGGCATGTTGTCTGCTGGAAACCTTGAGTGAGAACTATCCACACCTGCCAGATGTGAGTTCTGAACAGAATCCTGCACACTCAACTTTTCCCTCTGACCCTTACTTATAGCCTGGGATTTCTAACAACATCTCTCCTCTGAAGTAAAAACCGAGGCCAACTGTGATAAACCTGTGCCCAAGAGACATTTTTAAGATATTTTGCATCCAAGAATACACCACAATGTGATTTTATAAATAATACCAAACCAATCACCAGGCAAACCAACTTTCCATTTCCTTTACATGAATTTTTTTCAGAGGGTTTGTTTTCAACAGAGCAAAAATTAGTAACATAGTTTCCACACTTAAAAAGAAAAAATCCATGAAGTCCCTAGGGCACAGGAAAAATAACTTCCAGGATCTAATATGAGTCAAATAGTATTAGTTACATATATTAGCATTTAAGCCTCCGACCCTTCACAGGTGTGCACACTAATTTTCATTGTTGTTTCTCCAAAGCCCATATGCCTTTCCCAAACCATTGATATTTCTTTTTAAATATACACAATTTTTAATATACTTAATTTATAGTCCTAAATTACCATACTTGACCTTGTACAAGTATATTTGAAAATGACGCGTAACTGAGCCCAGGTAAAGGCGGTCCATCCCTGTGGTGTCACACTCAGCTTCTCTTGGGGACTACTTTTGGGCTCCTGTCTTGCCCCACAGCACCACCTAGTGACACCATGGGGAGACTAAGGGGCAGGCAGGAGATAGTGCAGGGACAGGCCTCAACATGCTCAACCCACGCAGTGTATGTGACAATGAGCTAACTCAGTGAAGATTATGGCTGGTGGTGGATGGGCAGGGTGATCAACAGCATTAAATGGTGCTGGAAAGAATAAGTGGAGTGAAATCATATGGATGAAGATTCCAGGTTTTAATGTGTCTACTTGGACCCATCTTTGAGCCAGTTTTCTCCTCTGTCAAAAGTAGCTAAGGCATGTTGGTGAAGCACTCGCTATTATCAATGGGGATAAGGAAAGGCCAGGACATAACCCTGTCAATGGGACTGTCACCAGTAATGAGATCTCAGTAAGGGAGGCATATCAGGAAGGTGAGAATTTCCGTTCAGTAAAGGGCGGTTAGAGGCGGCCAGCAAGGAGATTAAGGTTCCCTCATGGAAGGGGCCTGCTGAGTAAGTTGTTGACTTCGGGAGACATTGAGAAAGGCTTTGTTATAAGGCAATAGGAGCCATGGAGCACTTCTTCAGCAAGAAATCCTAACAGGCCCAGCTGGTGTGGCTCAGTGGTTGAACATCAACCTATGAACTAGGAAGTCAGGGTTTGATTCCCTGCCAGGGCACATGCCCAGGCTGTGGGCTCGATCCCCAGTGTGGGGCATGAAGGTAGCTGATCAAAGATTCTCTCTCATCACTGATGTTTCTCTCCCTCCTTCTCTGAAATCAATAAAAACATATCATTAAAAAAAAAAAGAAATCAAGACAGGAAAGGATAGTATCTTCTCTCTTGACTTAGGGAAAGATTCTCTTTTTATCTTTTGGCAAACATGGATACCTCTCTTAAGGAGGTAAGAAAAATCGTACTACAATGTAGACCTGCATTTTTTAGAACCTTTTGCTTAAGTGACGTAAAAGCTTTTCCTTCTCTTATAATAACAAAATTTCTTCTATGAATGGAGTCATTTTTGGACTAAATGCAGATTAACACTAAACCAAGGCAATAATCCTATCTGTAAGAGTGTCTAGTTAGCCTAGCAGTAAAATAACATGCATTTCACATAATGGTCATTTAAAAATGAAACATATTCAAATAGCATTTATAACTATCATGATTGTGCTATTCAGAGATTGAAATTTCTAAAAGGCAAGACACAACAGAAAACATTTCCTTCTCTTGAAGTAAAATAAAAATAAAATTTGGCATTTGATTACTTCCTCCCAATAAGCAAATGCAAAGTAAATACTTGGAAATATCTACAGAATAAAAATGTAAATACAATACCTCCTACATCTATAAAGTGTTTCGCAGCCAAGCCGGAACGTGGAGCTAAAAAAAAAAAAAAAGGAGAAGTTGGTTATTTTAAGAGGGAAGGGCAATTACTTGATATAACTGACACAATTTAAGCATGTTATTACTCTTATTTCCTATCACTGATATCTTCATCTTCACTTTACTTACTATTCCGTATTACCAAAGTAGAAACGAATAACTTAGAAAAATCTGACAAGGTCTAATTTGAAGCCCAACCTAAGCCGGTCCACACAAGTTCAGTCAATGCAGGACTGGGGGGTGCAGCCAGGGACTAGAATGAATGGAGAGGTGGTCGAGGGGGACAACCCTAGACAACTGTGAAGCAGGGCCAATGGGAGGACTGTAGGGGCGCAGAACTGAGGAAAAGGACTTCTGTTTTAAAATGAGAGTTCTGAGCATGTTGCAATGTGGTCGGGAAGAAGAGGGTATGAAAGAGGAAGAGAGAGAGAGGGAGAAGAGTCATAAACCTAATCCGAGAGTAGCAGAGGCCAGTCTAGAACTCGGGGCTCCAACTCATGATACAGATGCCAAAGGCAGGTCTGTAAGTAACAAGTGAACCAGAGTAAAAGGCTTAATGTCAGTTGAAAAAAATGCCAAAAACTAAACCTCAGAAACTCAATTTACTATGCTTTTTATTCTTACTATGCCTTTTATTCTTAAAGATAAAATATAAAAAGCAGGGGTGGGGGAATCAACCAAAGAACTTATATGCATATATGCATAACCCATGACACATACAATAAGGTGGTAAATGCCTGGAGTGGGCATTACCAGGTCTCATGGCCAGATAATGATACTCTTTTTAAAATATATATGTATATTTTATTGATTTTTTACGGAGAGGAGATAGAAAGTTAGAAACATAGATCAGCTACCTCTTGCACGCCCCCTACTGGGGATGTGCCCGCAACCAAGGTACATGCCCTTGACTGGAATTGAACCTGGGACCTTTCAGTCCGCAGACTGACGCTCTATCCACTGAGCCAAATGTATTCAGCAGATAATAATACACTTGCTATCACCTCCCACCCCAACCCTGGGAGGGGAGGGTAGGTCACAGTTCCACTTGCTCCTTTAGGTTTTCTCTGAAATTAGTCAGGAAGTAATTATGCTCTTAAAAATAAGTTTTAAACTCTCCAGTGACAACTGAATCACTCTAGGAAAGCTGAACCTGAGAACCTGCGCTCCATTTTTGTCCTAGCTCCTCCCTGTGAGGAGTTTCCCTCACTGAAGGTGTTTCCCTAACACAGTGGTCAGCAAACTCAGTCAACAGAGCGGCAAACTGTGGCTCGAGAGCTGCAGTTTGCCCACCACTGCCCTAACACACCTCAAGGGGGCAAACCCAAAAGGGAAAAGGCTAAATGGCCTGATATACTCTGAGACTAACAGGCTTTAGAAGTTCCGCTCTCGTGATATAAAACGACATGTGCCGTTATCCGGAGCAGGCCTCTATTTTCTTAAATAACAAAATTAGCCATTCTCACCCCCATCTTCACAAAGAAATCTTGACTTCATATGCAATCTGGTTTTTGAAGGGGGAGTTGGTGGTCACCCTGGGAAAAGTGCCAGTTAAAAACCACCTATACTTTCAGTTTTTCTCACAGTGAGAACCTCTTGGGCCCATGTGAGCCTTCTAAGAGCTAAAGTACGGGATCGAAAAATGGCGAAGAGATAAGAGGCAAAAGCAGATATAGGCATACCTTGTTTATTGTGATTACAATTTGCTGAAGGCTTGGATGATTAGCATTTTTAAGCAATAAGTATTTTTTAAATTAATGTATGTATATTTTTAGACATAATGCTGTTGTATACTTAATAGGTTACAAAAGAGTATAAACACTAACTTTTATATGAACTAGAAAACCCAAAAAATCATGTGACTTGCTTTATTGTGATGTCTGCTTCATTGCAGTGCTTTGAAACGGAACTGGAATATCTCCAAAGTATAATTATGTAAATGAAAGTTTTCAAAAGGCTGCATTCCCCATAACAGTTGGCACTTCCTTCCCTTAGGACTCAGGCCAAGAAATATCCCTTCCCTCATTTATACCCCAGATAAAACTAAGATGAAGGAACATATCACAAAAATATATTGAGTCACTTACCTACTCTTCCATAGCACCCAGAAGGAAGAGCTATCTGAATGTCGGTTTTCACAAGGGTTTTCTCCATGGGTGGTATTGTGTAATCATAGGCACTGGAAAGATATTGGAAAAACAGAAACAAATCACTGGTATTTAGATGTAATAATATTTTCTGGTGAAAGAGGTGACAATATATAAATGTATTCTCCCCTGAACAAAATTTGGTTGGGGAAATTAAGGTAATGATTTAGCAGGAGGGGACAGGAAAGATAAACTTTTAAGAAGTGTGTGCTTTTCTAAGGCGGTATGAAAAGAGGAAGTAAAGAAAGAACCGGGGAAGGAGGGTAAATAATAGCTAACATTTATAAAGCCCTTACCATACCCAGGCACAGTTCTGTTTTTTATAACTCATATTAGTCTCACAACAACCCTTTAAGACAGTGGTTCTCAACCTTTCTAATGCCGTGATCCCTTAATACAGTTCCTCGTGTTGTGGTGACCCCCAACCATAAAATTATTTTCATTGCTACTTCATAACTGTAATTTTGCTACTGTTATGAATCATAATGTAAATATCTGTGTTTTCCAATGGTCTTAGGTGACCCTGCTAGCGGTTCTCAACCTGTGGGTTGCTGAAAAGCCTAAGACCATCGGAAAACACAGATATGTACATTAGGATTCATTAACAGTAGCAAAATTAGTTATGAAGTAGCAACAAAAATAATTTTATGGTTGGGGGCCACCACAATATGAGGAACTGTATTAAAGGGTCGAGGCATTAGAAAGGTTGAGCACCACTGCTCTAAGGGATCACGGAAAACATGCAGAGAAGGAAGGGGGCAATGGGTGGGCCACCTAACTGGGGAGCGCTGGCTGCATCTGTTCTGGTGTTGGTGGGTTAGCAAGCACCCAGCTGTGGCCATGACCTCTCACCGGCTGAGGGAGAGCTGACCAGTGACCAGCCCTGGAGAAACGCACCGCTGAGGAACTGACTCTCCAAGGTCCACGCCGCAAGCGCTGCTGCTGCTGTTTTTACTGTAGCCCCCTCTTTGATAGAAATTTAAAAATAAGCAGAACTGGAAGTTACTGTGAAGACCTTCATCAAGACTGGGAAAGTGGTAGTGTGTTTTTACTTTCTTCAATGAAACTTGCTCTCTTCAAATAGTTAGGTAAACACTAATTTATTAAAGAGTTCCATGTCTATTTCAGAATAGAAAGATGCTCAAAGTACCTTAAGTCAGTCTCTTCTTAGATTCAGAATGGTGCCCAGTCAAACTACATGCAATACTTATTTCTATTCGTGAAAACTAAGGGGCTGAACTATGGTCCCTTTCAGCTACAACAGTCTATACTTCACCTTTCTTTCTCTTCGCCCTTGCTATCATCACAGTTCTTTCTCCTCTTCTCTTGTACTTATGACTTAAGAGTCCATAGTTTAGAATTACCTGGAATGCTTTAAAATATATCCTAAGGCTCAGATCACTCCCTATCTCCAATATCACTTTTCACTTACTTTAATGACCCTAAGACGTGGGCACAGAAGTCCAGTGGAAAAAAAAGGCACTTAATTCAGGGTCAAAAAATGCTCTTACGTTCAAGCCTTTGGGTTAATCAATTCAGCTCCTTACAAACCCCTCGCCTGTAAAAGGTAGCACTCACCTATTCAGACTGTTACGAGGATTTAAAAATATATAAAGTTCTTAGTATAGGTAAAAAGTACACAAGTGAAAAGGTGGGGAGTATAACTAACATTTCTGCTTTTCATGTTCAAGCCCTTTGTGAAATTTCCAGTCCTTGGGGCAGACCTTAAAACATGAACCCCCGGAGAAATTTTACTAACTCTTCCCACAAAAGCAGCCTTCATTGATCCTGCCCGGGTACTTCTACACTAAGCACCTGGGCTCCGCGGCGGCTTCTCCTTCTGTCATGCACAGCATCACGGCTCAGGCCTTGCAGCGCAAGGTGTGCCTCACACACCTCTCCCTTCCCCTCGGAGAGGATGCAATAAATGTGGCAAAAAGGCGCCTCAGAGAACGTTTCGTGGTGCAAAACAACGCCTCAGAGCACGTTTATGAATACTTATCCACTATTCGACACTCTTGGCCCAGATCCCTGTTAAAGTCAGGTTAACGAGGAAAGCTAAAATGTTCAAAAAGCCAGAAACCGTACATAGAAGCAAAAAAAACCACGTTTGTGTCTTGCAATCTTTTAAATGCAAGTGTCAAGCTGTAGCAGCAGCATGTAAGCTAACGTGGCAGAAAGCTCTAACGATTCGGGAATTGGCCTTTTCGGGGCGGGTGGCAGCCAGGGAGGGGGCAGAAGGCGGGAGGCCGGGGGCCAGCACCCACCTGTACAGGTCGTAGCCCGCGGCGCGCGCGGAGCCCTTGCTGGGGGCGGTGGCGTGCTCCGAGAGCCGCACGAAGCGGAGCCGCGGGCCGCCCTGCTCCGCGGGCCGGGGCCGCTTGCTGGGGGAGACGGCGAGGGTGTCTTCGGAGCACGGCATGGCGGGGCGGAGGGCGGAGGCGGGCGGGGGGACGGGAGGAAGCAGAGGGAGCAGAATGAGCCGAGCCGCCCGCCGCGCGCGCAAACCCCGAATTTCCCGCCCGCAACGCCCCCTCCCGCCCCCAGACGAGCCCAACGCGGGGCCGGGAGGGGAGCCGGGGTTCCAGTTTGGGGCTGGAAACCCCTCTCCGAGAACAGCCTTGGGATCGGGAACCAGGGACCATTTTTAAACTTTACAAACGTGGCACCCGCGTCCGGGGCAGGGGCGGCTTCGGCGCCTCCCGCGCACACGGCAGCCGCCGCGCCCCCCCGGCCGACCTGATGGCCTCGCTCCCGCGCCCGGGGGCCGCGCGCCCTCCGAAGGCGCCAAACCCGGGACTTCCCCCGGCTCCCTCTGCCCCGACCTCCGGAAGCCCCGGCCCCGGCCCCGGCCCCGGCCCCGGCCCCGACTTTACTGGCGCCGCGACCTCCTCGGCTCAGGCTGCGCGCGCCGGACAGCGGCCCGGAGGCCCGGGGCGGCGGGGCGGGATGGAGGGGCGGGCCCGGCCCGCGGAGACCCGCCGTCGCGGCGCCGGGAGGCGGGCTGCGCGCGCCTCCGAGCCCGGAGCGGAGCAGAGACGGAAGGGAACGGCAGCCGAGCCCGAGGCGCGGGCGGAGGGGAACCATTTGCCGGAGCCGCAGGCGCCGGTGGGCTCTTCCGCCGGGCGGCACCGTTAGGCCGCCCGGCCCGGTGACCTCGGAAGCAGTACCCGCCGCCTCCAGGGGGGGCGCACGGAGGCGGTGCGTCGCCGCTGTCGGCCCGGCTGGGCCGTGGGAATCGGGGAACATCGGTCACTCTGTGTTCGATCCGGCGGCCTCTGCCTCCATCCTAGTCTCGTGGGTTTTTTTGTTTTGTTTTTTGTTTTTTTCCTTCGGGCCCCCTTTTTCTGAGACGGCCCTGGAACCCCACTGCCCGGGCCCTGCGGGCTGTGGACTCACCTGGGGCGGCGCCGCCCGCGGCCATGGCTCCCAGGGTCTGCCCTCAGGGGCCGCCGCCTCTCGCAGCTGGGGCGAGCCTCTGCGCTCAGCCCTGCGCCCCAGGCCGTGCGGAGAGAAGGGAGTTCGATTCCCGTACAGCGCCGCCGCGGGTGTCTTGTTACTCTTAAAGGGGGCCGGGGCAGAGTCTTAAGGATGACTGTGAGGACACATCAGTTGAAATCCTAGCACTGTCCTGGCGATCCCACAGCTACTTGGAGCGCCCTCCCCTTAAGCTGTGATTCACAGGTCTGGGCCACCTGGTACAACTTACAGTGGGAATGAGCGAATCACTTTCTATCTATAACAGTAAATTGATCTTTCTTGCTTGCAGATGTCTCCAGTTGTCTCTGGAACCAACGCAGAAATCGGAATACCTAATTGTAAAGCACTTTGTCAACATAGACACAAATGATAGTGACAGGGCAGGAGCAATTTTAGAAAAATGGCAAAAATGCCAGAGCATGGTTGGGGAAGGCTTGAGATTTTGGTGTGCCTTTCATTGATGGTGGTCCCCACCCTTTCAAGCTCCTTTAAATGTTGGAATTCCTCTGGATGAAGTTATGGGTTAGAGTTAGACTGTGTGCTCTCTCTTCCCCTGGTTTTAAATATTGCCTCTATCCTACAAGATCCCCAAATGCATACGTATAGCAATATGATCTGGGCCATGCTGCTTCAGCCTCATCTGGAGCCATCATCCCTGGTGCTCACCTCCGGTGGTGCTCAGGCCACCTGGCGTTTGAACAGTTTCTCAATGCACCAGACTTTCCCGCTTGGGAATCCATAGGCATCCATCCATAATCTGAGCTTCATGTGTTTCAAGTCTCAAATCATCTCACAAAAGCCTTCCCTGACAAACTTACTAACTGATATAGCTGTCCATTCTTCCCCAATCACCATTTTCTATCACAGTAATTAGTGCTTTTTTGTTTTAAACATACCTCCTACTACTGCAAGCTTTTCTTCTTTTATATATTTACAAGGGGGCCAGTGCACGAATTTGTGCACCTTGGAAGGAACTGTGGGCCTCGAGGCTGCAGTGAGCACAGGGGTAGGTCTTGGCTCATACTCTGCGTCCCTGACTAGCCCATCCCACCATGACCCCCATTGCTGACTGTCGGCAACTCCCGCTCTCACCACTGCCGCTCCCACACCTTGATGGCACTGGCCTCACTCGCATCAGCTGATGGCATGGAACCATTGAGGCTGGTGCCAGTTGCTGATAGGAGCAGGGGAAGGTGGAGAAGCCCTTAGGGGTAATCAGGGCTGGCAGCCACTGCTCTCGCACCCACTTATGGTGCCAAGTGATAGGGACTGGCACCAGGTGCCAGCAGTGAGTGGGACCAGGGGCTCTGGTGCTGGCAGTGGGTGCAAGCGGGGTCCTCACCAGCAGCGGGTGTGAAAGGTGGCTGCCGGCCCTGATTGCCCCTCAGGAGCAGGGGGAGGTAGAAAAGCCCTGAGCTGGCACCTGGCACCAGCAGCAGGTACAAGTAGCAGCTCCAGTGCTGGCAGCAGGTGCAAGCGGGGCTGGCATTGGCAGCAGGTGTGAGCACCAGGTGGGACCACAACACACAGGAGCAAAGAATTTTCAGTAACCACCAGAGGCTTGCCCCAATGACAGCAACTGGTACCCCGTCTTGATCTGCGCCCCCTACTCCCTCTCCTCGTCCCTCACCCCCCCCCCCCACCTGCTCCACCATCCCATTGTGGCCAACACTCACCGTGTTCCGTGTGCACCCCCTGGTGGTCAGCACACATCATAATGTTGGGTTGTTCCACCATTCGGTTTATTTGCATACTAGCCTTTTATTATATAGGATTTTCCTGTTTACTGTTTGCTGTAAGAGTGATGGGACCACACATGTCTTCGTTCACCATTGTAGGGCATAGCTTAATGCCTAGCTTAGGCAGATGGTTCTGGATAAATGTTTGTTGTATGAATGAATGACAGCTATCTTATTGTTTATTCCAGTGGTCGGCAAACCACAGCTCTCAAGCCACATGCAGCTCACGAGCCGCAGTTTGTTGCTCTGTTGACTAATAAGTTTGCCTACCACTGGCTTATTCCATTGGGCTCCTGTGTGATCACCTCTCAAAGTCTTTTGAGGTTCCTATTTACTCCTTTAATTTTTAGTCCAAGGATTTTTTTCCCATGCAATGCTTTTACAAAGGCCTGCAATGAAAACCACCCATTCCTGCCCATCTCTCTCCACAAATACCCTCCCTCAATCTCACTCTTCAGAGGCAACCCTTTAACTTTTGTGGGCTTTCTACTGGAATTTACCTCCCTGTTTATAAGTTATATTTTGTTATATCCTTTGTTGTTGTTGTTTGTTTTGGGAGGTTTAGAAATCTTTATTGTTGAGATATCTCCCCCATTGTCCCTCCCCATCCAGGTTCCACCCCTAACCAGGTCTTTGCCACCCTATTGTCTGTGCATATACACTGAGTGGCAGATTATTATGATCTCTGAACGCATAATTATCTGGCCACTCAATGTATATCCTATATAATAAAAGGCTAATATGCAAATTGTCCCCTCCACCAGGAGTTCGACCAGCAGGCAGGCAGGCCAACTGCCCATGTCC
Source organism: Vespertilio murinus (assembly GCA_963924515.1). Classification (NCBI taxonomy): domain Eukaryota; kingdom Metazoa; phylum Chordata; class Mammalia; order Chiroptera; family Vespertilionidae; genus Vespertilio; species Vespertilio murinus. The sequence goes on along the minus strand of OZ004704.1, from coordinate 161,450,337 downwards.
CCTCCCCCTGGCCAGGCTGGCTGGACTCCACCCATGCATGAATTCATGGACATGTATATATATAAGCTGAGTGGTCAGATTATTATGCATTCAGAAGTCATAATAATCTGGCCTCTTGGTGTAGATAATGCATATATGCCTAAAAGTTCTTTGGTTAATGTCTTCCTGCCTCCTCTCCCCCCTTACTTCTGAGATTGTCAGTCTGTTTCATGTTTCCACGCCTCTGGTTCCATTTTATTCATCAGTTCATTTTGTTCATTAGGTTCCTTTCTTCTGATTATTAGATTCAATTGTTGATAGATATATATTTATTGCCATTTCATTCATATTTTAAATCTTCTCCCCCCCTCCTTCTTCTTCTTCATAAAGAAAACCCTTTAACATTTCATATAATACTAATTTGATGGTGATGGACTGCTTTAGCTATTTCTTATCTGTGAAGCTCTTTCTCTGACAATCAATTCTAAATGATAGCTTTGATGGGTAGAGTAATCTAGGTTGTAGGTCCTTCCTTTTTATCACGTTATATTTCTTGCTACTCTTCTGGCCTGTAAAGTTTAATGGCATAGAAATTACCTTCTGAATTAGGGTTGTTGAGATTCAATCTATCACCCCATTCACGCCATTCTTCCAATAGTTTTGAAACAATTTTTGGATAAGTTAGTGTTTACTTTATGAAGACTATGTAAATATCATTCACTATTGAGACAAAGAATGTGATGTGTTTATATTTTGCACCTGATCCCTTCAAGTTATTTTGTTTTCTATTTGTCTTTGTTAGTGGTATTGTGTTTAATTCATCTGTTGCTTGTTTTTATTAAATGCTCCAGTAGATCCAATACCTTAAACATCTATCACAGCAAATGAAACTAAAACACATTAAATCCTCTTATCAGTTTCATTTCCCTTCTCTTTCTCCTCTGTTCTGTTGCTCGGTTCTGTAATCCTGCAGAATAGCTGTCATCCTGAGACTTCCTGGGACTTGCCCCACTTTTGTACTGGTGCCCTGTTTTTATGGATCTAGTACCTTGTTCTTAGTTTATATTCCATTTTGCTGAAGTATTTTCTCTAGAATTTTTCTAAGGAAGTTTACAGGAGAGAGAAATCATTTGAGTCTTTGCATATCTTAAAATATAATGATTGTAATTTTACCCAGATCCAGATAAAAATCACACTTCATTCATGAAATATGCTTACAAGCAGTAGTGAACTCTGCATTATCTTATCTCATAACACTATAAAAATTCATTACCAATATACTCATAATTGTGTAATTGTCCCATAGATATGAACTTTATCTTTCACATTAATGTTTTAGAGTTTTATGAACCCTTCGAAGCACCTACTTCAGTGTATTACATAAAAATTATCTATTTGGCTCCTTATGATACCTGGCACCAAGAAAGTATTCAGCTATTTCTTCTGTTACACAAAGTGTAGATACAAAAAGTGTTTACTTATTATTATCACTTTTCATCTGAGATTATTTTAAAATGAAAAGAGCATAAACCAACAGGAAAGGAGGAATAGGATAGAGTTCTGAGTCAGTCAATATTTAATAAGACATTTCTTATGAAAAATAAGAACTAAATATGTCCTACCTATAGTCAATTTCGTGCTTTGTTTTTTAAAAAAAATCAGAATATACTTATTCTATCAGTCATGTTGATTAATTCAATTACATAAGCCTAGTGTCAACTGGAACCTGTTGAGAATGTTCTTCCACCTCTGCCATTATAGTTAGTCCTGCCTTATCTGTGATTTAGCCTTCAGCTGTTTCAGTAACCTATGCCAATGTGGTCTGAAAATATTAAATGGAAAATTCCAGAGGTAAACAATTCATAAGTTTTTAATTAAACACCATTCTAAGTACATGATGCTGTCTCATACTGTTATGCACTATCCTTCCCCTGTCTTGAATCATCCCCTTTGTCCAGTATATCCATGCTGTATATGCTCGCTGTCTGATAGTAGCCATCTTGGTTATCAGATAGATTGTTGTGGTATCACAATGCTTGTGTTCAAGTAATCTTTCTAAAAAATACATCTTTTTATTGACTTCAGAGAGGAAGGGAGAGGGAGAGAGGGATGGAAACACCAATGATGAGAGAGAATCATAGATCAGCTACCTCCTGGGGATTGAGCCCACAGACCAGGCATGTGCCCTGACTGGGAATCAAACTATGACTTCCTAGTTCATAGGTCGATGCTCAACCACTGAGCAACACCAGCTGAGCTCAAGTAATCCTTATTTTACTTACTGATGGCTCCAAAGCCCAAGAGTAGGGATATGCCAAAGAGAAGCTGTAAAGTGCTTCCTTTAAGTGAAAAGGTAAACATTTTTTACTTACTAAAGAATGAAAAAAACAACTTATGCTGAAGTTGCTAAGCTCTACCGTAAGAATGAATCTGCTATCATGAAACGCGAAGAAGAAAAATTCATGCAAGTTTTGCTGTTGCAGCTCAAACTGCAAAAGCTACAGCCACAGCGTCTGATAAGGGCTTACGATGGAGAAGGCGTTAAATTTGTGAGTGGAAGACATGAACAGAAAACAAGTTCCAGTTGACATCAGCAAGTTGCATCAGAAAGCACTGAGCCTGTAGGAAAACTTCAGCTAGGGAGCCCCTGAAATTAGTGATACCAAGCTATTTGCTGCAAAAATAAGGGATGGTTTTACAGATTCAGGAATAGGTTTGGACTGAAAAATATAAAAATGACTGGAGAGGCAACATCTGCTGATGAAGGAGCTACTGACACATTTCCAGCAGAGTTGATGGAGAAAAGATTTCATCCAAAGCAAGTTTTTTTTTTTAAATTTAATCTTTATTATTCAGATTATTATAATTGTTCCTCATTTTCCCCCCAATAGCTCCCTCCACCCGGTTCCCACCCCACCCTGTACCCTTACCTCCCCAGCACTATCCTCATCCATAGGTGGATGATTTTTGTCCAGTCTCTAGTTCAGAGGTTAATAGTGTGACCAACTTTGGACAGAGTGGCAGAACTGGTTTTACTTCAGCACACTGACTGTTTTGTTTTTTTATCAGTAGGGCAGTGTAACTAGCAAACACTGTGAGTTTTTGTAAAGCATCCAGTGTATTCCTGTTGTTAAACATATTTAGCTATGAACCCTTGGAAAATTCTGTTGTTCTAGCTCTCTCAGGAATCTTTTCAGGTCATCTTCAGCAGTATTCACTAACCTTCCAGCCCAAACTTTGGCAGGTCCAGAGGAGGCACCCCAGATCTTCTGATATTCAAAGGAGCTTAATTTGAAAAACTATGCCATTTGTAGGCTCTTGTACATATAAGTCAAATGAATAGAGTAATATTTGACAAAAGTGTGTGAAATAAGAATTTCTAAAATGACCCAGAGACTAGAGAGGCTGAAGAAATTAGAAATTTTCTATGGTGCTAATCCAAGTTTGAGGTGATGAAGACTGTATAAGTTTTGTATTGCTGCTGTAACATTTGAAATCAAATCACCTTAGTAGCTGAAAAAATACAAATTTATCTTACAGTTCTTTGGGTAAAAACTCTGACACAGGTCTCACTGTTGCCAATACTTCAATTCTTCCTAGAGTCTCTAAGAGAAAACCTATTTCCTTGCTTTTTGGAGGCTGACCACATTTTCTGCTTGTGACCTCCACCCTCCATCTTCAAAGAGAGCAAAAACAAGTTGAGTCCTTCCTTCTTATGCTGCCATCTCTCTGTTCTCTGATCACAGTTGGGAAAGTTCTCCCCCTTTAAGGACTCATCTAATTAAGTTGGGTCCACCCAGATAATCCAGAATCATCTCTCTCAAGGTCAGTAATCTTTTTTAAAAATATATAGTTTATTTATTTTTTACAGAGAGGAAGGGAGAGGGATAGAGAGCTAGAAACATCGATGAGAGAGAAACATCAACCAGCTGCCTCCTGCACACTCCCTACCAGGGATGTGCCCACAACCAAGGTATATGCCCTAGACTGGAATCGAACCTGGGACCCTTGAGTCCTCAAGGATGATGCTCTATCCACTGAGCCAAACTGGTTTCGGCATCAAGTAATCTTAATCATACCTGCAAGTTCCTTTTGCTTTGTGAGGTAATATATTTGCAGGTTCCATGGATGTCTTGGGGGGGCCATTACTGTGTCTAACATGGACTACTAGAGCAGATATTTTAAGCAATCAATAGCTGGGTTGATGGCCATTAAGTCAATTTGGTATGAAAACGGGTGGAAGAGGTGGAAGAAGATACTGAAATCAAACATTAGTCATTTGGGTAATTTCTTCCATTTTAAGACATGTGAATATCTGTCTGTCTGCTACTTTAAGAGAAAAATCCTGGAAGTCATGAAACAGTGGATATCTTGGTGAAGCGTCTAGATGTAGGATCAACAAGCCTTAAGGAGCAGGCCTGGTCTGTTGATGTTTTCAGGGATGGGCCTCTTTTCTCACCTTCCCTGTGAGCACTGGAGACTCTCCTTGCTGGCTCCCAGTTGTTCGGACCATCTGCCTTTTTCTCCTCCTCTTTTCTCATCTGGGCCCCTACTCACTTAGGCCAATTTCCTGGATGGAGCAAATGGGACCAGGGAGCAGGGTATGGAGAATGACTGTGAAAACAGAAGATGCTGGGGCCACACTGGAATCGGTATGTGAGTGGAGACCCGCTGGACAGTTAGAGTGAGATGAATGTGGTGGCAGTCATTCTGAGAAAATATGAATACAAGAGTCTTTCAGTACCATCAAGGGAAGCCCCAGGAGAAAGGATGCTTGAAGATACTACCTCAGACAGTTTTGATCTCTTTATTTCTCAATCTCCTTGGTTGCACCAGATTTTCTCCACAACATTGAATAGCTGTTGTATGGTTTTACTGTTGGTAGCACACGATTTTTCCAAATTAAGGAAAATAAAAAAGGACAGGAACTGAAAGGTTATGCTTTTCATCTATGTCTGTGTAAACAAACCCAGTAATTACCATAACTCAAATTGCTTCCGAAACTCTCCATATTGTAATGTACACACTGATGCTATTGCTGGTAAATCTCTGCACATATACTGGGAAGTTAATCATGCATTAGGAAACAGAAAAAGTGATTAAAGTAAAATTGGGCCACGTTCATGATTTTTATATTCATAAGATTCAAAATTTCTGTGAGGAGATGCACGATGCTAACTGAATTATCTTCCAGGGTAATAACAAAAAACAAAACAAAAGAAAAAATGGAAGCGGAAACTGGTAAAATACAGGTATCCATGCAGAGAGATGTATTCATTAAGGCTTGCTGTGGTTGATTACGATTCAATATTCTGCCTCCGTCAAACACCCCTTGCTTAGTAGGCTGCACAAATGCAATTTTCTTCAGTCTGAAGTAGATACTATCTATTTTTCATGTAGCTGCATTTCTTCAGATTTTACCCTTTTAACAAAAGAGGTTTTTCACTGAACTTTGAAGATAGCATTATTAGTCCTTATAATGTTTTAATCACTGTCTTTTCTGACTGCCCTTAGGATAAGAGAGCAGTTATAAATGTTCAAAGAAAAGTCAGGAAGGTGAAAGGCCATTGTGTTTGTGCCTGTAGGTGCTGGCTAAGTGGAATTGAGTGTTAAGGAACTAATGTAGAAAATTCAAACCACTACGTTTCCTTTTAATAAATTGGATTAATTGGAACATCTTTACAACATAACTTTCTTTTTTCCTTCCAGACCCACTCTGTCCCTGTCCACCCTGCTCTCTGCCAAGGAGGCTGATCTGTGTGGACCTCTCCAATGATGGCTCTTGTCCTCTGGTTTGCATTTGGGTTTGACAATAGAGAGCCCCAGCAGGAGGTCAGAGGGAGAGGAGAGGGGAAGGTCAGGGCCCCCTCTGCACGGCCATGCCCCTCTGCTGAAGACCACTGCTCTCATCAATGTGGCCTTTCTTCCAGGCTCTGGAAACTACTTTCTCCCCTTTCGCTTCAGCCCTGGCCCTGCTCTAAGCTTCAGAGTAGGGCACTCTTTTTGGCTTCCCAAACTTTGTCCACCCCTTTATAAAGACCTTCTTTAGTAAACCTTCCTCCAGTTATCCAAATTGGACTGTGCTGTTTCATATTACATCCCTTCTGGAAACACAATCTGTTTCATTTGGTCTTGTATCTAAATTCTTCCCACATTCTGAGGTCACCATCATCTCTTACCAGGATTAATAAATGATCTCCCTGCTTCTACTCTTTATGGCTTAAAATCTCCTCAAGATTTCCCATAATAATTATAATAAAATCCCTACCCATATAATAAATTCCCTACCATGGCCCAAGGCCCTATATGATCAGGCTTTTCCCATTCCACTTCATCATCTTGAGACACACTCATTTCCTAGGTTCTAGAACACACCAAGTTTTCTTTTGCCTGAGGGCCTTTATCCATGCTATTCACTCTGTCTACATTTCTCCCTGCTCTTCACTTGGTTGGTGGACACTGTCAAAGACGAAACCAAATAGGTAAGGAGATTGATTTTACTTAGGCTATTGCAATAGGAAAAGCACCCCAGATCTCATGATTAGGGTATATATCAGTTTTCCATGGTTCCTATAATGAATAATCATAAAATGAGTGGTTTAAAACTATGGAAAATTATTATCTCATAGTTCTGGAGTCCAAAACAAGTTGTAATGGGTTGCACTGCCTTTGGAGGGTCTATGGGACAATCTGTGTTTTTTGCTTTTTTCCACATCTAGAGCTGAATTCCTTATCTTATGATCCCTCCTCCACCGTCAGAACCCATGGTATAGCATCTTCTATAGCACCTTCTCTCTGGCTCTGCTGCTCTCTGCTTCCATTCCATGGCTACCTTCTCTCTGAAGTCAAGTCTCCTTCTGCTTCCCCTTTACAAGGATACTTATAATTATATTTGGACTCCACCCAGATAATCCAGGATAATTACATCTCATGCTTTTCAATCTCATTTCCAAAAGCCCCTTTTCCATATACAGTAACATTCACAAATTTTGGGGATTAGGGCCTGGAAATCTTTTAGGGACCATTATTCAGTCTACTACTGGGTACCTCATCAGGGTGGATTTGCCTTAGATTTTTATAGGGAGGATTAGGCAAGTTATAGGTGGGGTTATTCATAGTTGGGATTGTTTTTCAATTGAAAGAAGTTTCAGTGAAACAGGAAATGTTTGTTTCTATGTCTAGCTAGTTTCAGGGAAACAAATAATTCAGTTCTCTGTTAATAATTCACGAGGCAACAGATTCAGGCCAGAAGGGACCCATCTGGGTTTGGTTTTGTCACAGGTAGACATGGGAGTCTTCCACAAGTCTTGAGAAAGAGTGGACAGCAGATCTTATGTAAGCCATGTGGCGAATGGTGGTCATTGCAGTTAGCTGTTTTCTAGAACACAAAAGGGTGGGGAATTGCTGGAACAAAGAAAGGCTGGTGAGATTTCCTGACTATCACTCTTTTCCAAGAACATAGGGCTCAATTAAGGTTGCATGACTGTCAAGATCTTCTTATCAGATATTTTTTCATAGATACCTTTCCTGAATACCATAAGTACTTCCCTTTCCATTATTCTCTGTCATTGTTTCCTCTTTATTTCCTTTATAGTCTTTTTCATAATCCATAATTATTTTGTATACTTGTTTGCTCATCAGTCTAGAGATACACTTTTAAAAATATATATTTTTTATTGATTTCAGAGAGGAAGGGAGAGTGAAAGATAGAAACATCAATGATGAGAGAAAATCATTGACCACCTGCCTCCTGCATGCCCCCTACTGGAGATCCAGCCTGCTGCCCAGGCATGTTCCCGTGACTGGAATTGAACCCCAGACCCTTCAGACCACAAGCCGACATTCTATCCACTGAGCCAAACCATCTAGGGCTAGAGAATAAACTTTTTGAGGGCAGGAAACATAGTTGTCTAATATCTTGAGAGCTTAGAACAATATATCATCTTTAGAGCCTGGCACATTTTTTATTGAATTGACAAAAGAGGCAATAGCAGATGCTAAATAAACTCATGAGATACTGTCTAGTAATGAACTCATTGGTAATGAAATAAATTAGAGTAAAAAATAACAGTGAGATAAACAGGAAAGAGTCAAAAGTCCCAGACAGGAGAACTCACATGTTCAGACACATAGAGGTGTGTGTGGAATGTGGGGCATGACTGGTGTGAGCCGAGCTGGTGGAGTGAAGCACCACAGATCGTCAGAGACCTGCCTCAAAGGAGGTTATCTTTATACCTCTTATTCCCCCGGTGTCTTGATTTATTTATACTTTTTAACACATACTTGTTGAATGCATTCCATGTGCTAGACACTGGTCTAGACTTTGGGGACATAGCAGGGAAAAGACCAGACAAAAATAAGTCTGACAGTACATAGAAGTTATTAAAATAGTGCTGAATGTTAAGGAGAAAAGCAAAGCGGAAGAGTGAGACGTGGGATGTAAGCTTGTGGTTTATAGAGAGAGGCCAAGGGAAGGCCTCAGTGAGAATACGCTATCTGCCAAGTGGTAATGAGAGAGCAGGAGGTGTTTAACCAAACTTGAAGGAAGTGCCATCTGGGGAAAAGGCATTCCAGACAGAGGGCACAGCAAACACTTGAGTCCTGAGGCACAAACCTGTAAGAAGTCTGATGTAGTCTGATCAGAATTATAGGGGTTCACACAGTTGTAGGAGATGAGGTCACAGATGCGGGGGATGAAGGTTGCAGTAGTAGGGCCTTGTAAACTTTCTGTAAGGGCAGCGGCTCCCCCCCCCTGAGTGAGATGGGAGGCATTGGAAGATTTTTATTATAAGAGGAAGAACACACTATATTTCATTTAAATAGATTTTACTTCATTTAAAAGAAATGCTGAAATCAGACAGAAGGGGTCGAGGATGGGAGGTAGTGATCCAGGTGAGAAATGATGATCATAGCATCGATCAAGGAGGTAGCAGTGGAGATGGTGAAATGTGATTAGATTCTGGATATATTCTCAAGCCAATAGGACTTGTTGATGAGTCAGATGTGAAGTGAGGGAAAGGAGTCAAAGATGATTCCAAGGTTTATGGCAAGATGGGGCTGCCATTTCCTGAGCTTTAGAACTGTTTTAGGGAAAAAATGGAGAGCTCAGTTTTGGACATACAAAGTCCAAAGTCTACAGAAATGTATATTTTTAAAATAGAATTCACCATGGCTGATGTGGTGTAATTGGTTGGACATCATCCCATGCACCAAAGGATTGCAGGTTCTATTCCTGGTCAGGGTACCTGCATGCCTGGTTTAAAGCTCATCTCGTTGAAGGGCATTGGGGAAGCAGGCGATCAATGTTTCCCTCTCAGATCGATGTTTCTTTCTCTCTCTCTAAAAATAAAAAAATAAATGAATAAAATAGAATTCATATTATAAATATGCCTGTGAGCATTAGGAAGTCATAGAAATTGATCACCATATCAGCAATGTGCTGGTTGCATTAGCAACTGGAGTAGTTTAACATTTTTCAAGATGTGATATTGCTTGCTTCTTTGAACTCACCTTCCTGAGAATATTTCTACCACTTCTTTGTTGAAGAAGTACAAAAGGGAAATTAGAAAATGCAAGTACATAATTGATTCGGAAGAAAAACTGAGAAGTCTGTATGTGAAATATCTCTGTTTCCTGATCTCTTGGTCATCTAAAAGCAGATGAACTGTATTCAGAAGCTCAAGTGAGCCTCCAACTTTGGAGAAAGAGAGAGCTGCGTCAGAACAGAGGCCTGTGCTCTGGCCCCACAGCTCTGCAGCTGCATCCACAGCTTGGTAGCTACTCATGTCTCTAAAATGTTGACTGCTTAGCTTTGGCCCCAACCACCTTCTGCTGAGAGAGATTCCAGGCTGATAAAGAAGGCAGCTTCCTTGCTCCAGATGTCATTGCCTCTTACCCTCTCTGAAGCAATGACATTCATTTCCTGGATCTTGTCCTCAAACTTTGAGTTCTTCCGCATTCCTCATCTTGAACTACACAAGCTGAAAGTACATTAGTTAAGTGTTATGCAAGAGTGCCATGCAGGCTGCCTCACCGCAGTCCTTCCATGTAAATTAATTTTCTAGATAACTGAAGCTTGGCCACCCTGCGATGTCAACCAAATGAGGGAGACTTTCTGAGGATAAACTGCACCTATTCTTGCTTTCTTAACCAGAGTGATGGGACAAAATTGAACTTTTATGCCATCAGGCTGTCCTTTTACAAAGTAATGATGTCCTCAGGCTCTAGTGAGGTATATAGGGTCCGTGCCTCCTACACGTATGGCTGCAGACTAACATGTTTTTGAAGCTTGTATTTGCTTTAAAAAATTGTTTTTTGTGATGTTTTGCTGCATCATCCCTGCTGTCATTTATTGCTGGTTACTACTGCTCATTTAACATGCTGGAAAATACTAATTGGGAAACCATGTAAACATTTTGGAAGCCACCCATTGTCTTCACTGTCAGAGGAGCCCAGAACGCTGGTGAACCTTGAGCCCTGGCAAGGGCCAGAGCTATGCACCGACTATTTAGTTGAGACAATGGTAGTTCATGCAATTTCCTGACCAAATAGTCTTAGAGTAAATCTTTACTATTATTTACTGACCTTTAAGATAGTCTGTTTGTTACCAGAATTGCCTGTCTGACTAAGGGCTATACGTGTATCCAAAACTGAATAAAAGGTTGGCAAGGCTGGGCACCAGCGGAAGTCCTTCCCCTTGCGTTGGGCTTTCTGCCTGACCCCCAGTATTTCCAAATTATTATTTCTTGTCTCTGTCATTTGCGTGCTATCCTTCTCCAGATCCTGAACCCTAAGCCACTAGGGACGTGGCACACATAAACAGAATTGTGTATAAATATTCTGCTTTAGTAGTAGAGGATCTTTGAGGTCCTTTTCAGCTTATTTTTATGGTTGTAGATTTCCTGGAAAAAAATGGACATGATATATTGTGCATAGTAGTGGAGCATTTACTTGGATACTTCACAAGCCATTTCTATCCGAGTCCCAGCTTGACTCGTAAGTAGCTGAGATGTGGTCTTCAGAAATGTTAGATAGCATTTGAGGGAGGCCAATTTCTAAGATGGCCCCCATATTTCCTGCCCCCATCATATTCATACTTTGGATAACCTCCCCTGAGTCTAGGAAGGGTCTATTCAGTATGGTGAGATGCCACTATAGTGATTAGGCTGGTTACCTTATATGTTTGGCAAAAGTGAAAGGATTTTGAATATGTAATTCAAGTCTCTAATCAGTTGACTTTAAGCCAATCTAAAGGGAGACTAACCCAGGTGGGCCTGGTTTAATCAGGCAAACCCTTTAAAAGAGGGTCTAGAGGAAAGAGGTTTTCTCTCCTGCTGACTTTGAGGAAGCAAGGTACCATGTGCTCATTATAAATCTGTGGAAATGAATTTTATCAAAATCATGAAAGCTTAGAAGAGGACCCTGAACCTCAGATGAGACTACAGTCCCAGTCTTATCATGACTGCAATGTTGTGAAACCCTGAGCAAAGAACCCAGTTAAGCTATGGAAACTGAGATAATAAGTGATATTGTTGTAAGCTGATAAGTTTGTGATAATTTATTATTCACTAATGGAAAATGAATACAGCATTTTATTTGGATTTTGTGTTTAAAGGGGCAAAAGAACATACTGCACTTGTAATGAATCCTTGAGTTCACACAAACTTAATTACATTATTATAATTAGCCCATCCTACTATGCATAATATCAATTCTGAGTTTTATTCAGCCCAGGAAGAAAACAACTAGAACTTATTAAGGTTAGACTTGTCATTCTGGAGTTTCAGAACATAAAATATGCAGGGCTCTAGTGATAAATCCAACCCAACATTTGTCTTCTCTATTACTTTCTTTCACCCAGAAATCAAAAGTTAAAAAAAAAATCTCATTTTTTTTAAATGACCAAAATGAAATAAAACTAAACTTATCAGTAGGTGTGTGCTGGGTTCAGCTGTTTTTAATAGTGATATTTTAGTTGCTTACTTAGTTTTGAGTTTTTATAAAACTTTAAAAAATTTATTACATACTAGAGGCCCAATGCATGAAATTCATGCGAGAGTAAGCCTTCCTTATCCCAGCTGCCAGCACTGGCTTGCCTCTGGCACCTGGGACCCGGGCTTCCCTGGCAGAGGGAGGCCCTGCCCACCCAGCCCAGCCTGCTAGTCAGGTGGCGTGGGCACCCCTCTGCGGGGTGATCATGGGGCAATGGCTGCACCCCTAACCAATTGCATCGCACCCCCCTTTGCTAGCCTGGCACCAGTGGGTAATCATAACATGGTCCAGGAATACAGGTAGTATGGAAACACATTGATGAGTGATCTCAATGGTCGTTTAGAAGGTCATTCTACAGTTAGGCCGTTTGGTTGATTTGCATATTATGCTTTTATTATATAGGATAATCTTAACAATAAATGCCACTTCAAACATGAATTAGTAATTTAGCAGTCTAGCAGGCAAGTCGTTTTTTTAATTTATTTAATTTCTAAAATAGTATTTTTAAGTAATTATTATTGGTATAAGGTAAAAAGTAAACCTCTCTCTCACATACTTGTATTTTATTCGTCTCATTTTTCTCACCAGTGTCAAATCTTATCAGTTTCTTGTGTATTCTTCAACAAGTATTCTGTGCAATTACAAATAAATATTCAAACAATTATGAGTAATTATTAATTATTAATTACCACTCAGTGTTATTAATTAGATTAACTAGTTTCCGAACAATAAGATCTTTCTGTGTTTCCATACTACCTGTATTCCTGGTGGATTATTATTTGACTACTGGAGACCTGATGCCGAAAATTTGTGCTGCTGGCACCTGCTTCCCTCTGGCACCCAGGACCTGAGCTTCCCTTCTCGGGCCACTGGCAGGCACCGGGGACCTTGGCTGGCTTCCCTCCAGCCCCAGCTTTGTCAGGAAGGATGTCGGAATGATGTCTGGAAAATGCTCGGTCTAATTAGCAATTCACCCTTTTATTATAGATAGTGATAAAGTTGAATATATTGATAAAATAAATGAAGTACTTTATTTTGGATTTAAAAAAATATATATTTTATTGATATTTTACAGAGAGGAAGGGAGAGAGATAGAGAGCTAGAAACGTCAATGAGAGAGAAACATCAACCAGCTGCCTCTTGCACATCCCCTACCAGGGATGTGCCCGGCAACCAATGTACATGCCCTTGACCAGAATCGAACCTGGGACCTTTCAGTCCGCAGACCAATGCTCTACCACTGAGCCAAACCAGTTTCGGCATTTATTTTGGATTTTAAAAATATTTTTTCATACAAGAAAGTGATTTGTACTTTCCAGTTTTTGTAGTCTGTCATATTTTCCTGTTGAGTTTATGCTAGTTTCACAGAATAACTGAGGAGGGGAAAGAGTGTTAATTTGCTCTGTTCAGCAATAGCTTAAAGACAATGTTAATTATCTTTTCTTTGAAAGTTTAAAAGAAGCCATCTAGAAAAAAATTCTTTCAGTTGATGCCCTTTTGGAGCTAATTCTTTGACAATCTTTGTGTTTTATTCTGCAGTATTAGAGTTTATCAGGTATTCTATTTCTTGTCTTAATTTTTAGTAATTTATGTTTTACTAGAAATTGATATATTTCATTGAAATTTAATAACTTACCAGTCTAGTTTTAAACAGCATTCTTCTCCAAAGTTGTACCCATAGTGCTCATTATAAATTTGTGTATACTTTATCCTTTGAAATTTTTTCTTTTTAACAATAGCAACAAACAGCACTTGAGTTTTCAGCTGTCCTGTTTTTGCCTTCTCCCAAAATTACGTCTAACACTTGATTAAGTGTTTAGTCAAAAAGTGCTCAGCCAGTTACTATGCTTAGCTATTAATACACAGGATCTTATTTCCTTGCTACAACCCTCAGGAGTAGATTCTTTTAATAAACTTCATGTTACATATTGATAAAGTGGACTCTTCAGGAGGCTTGGTAACCATCCCTCCACTAGTAAGTGTGGAAACTTAGATTCAACTCCTTTCTCTCTCACTCTAGTGACTCAGGTTTTACTTACTTTCCTGCTTTTCTTTCTTAATTTCTTCTTCATGCTTTCCTTTAGTTACTTTGGCAGTTTCTAAATTCTCCAGTGGAATGTAAACTTTCATTTTTGTTATTATTAAATCTATTTATAGGTATAAATCTACCTCTGAGTACTGCTAGATCAGCATAAAATACATTTTATGTGGCATTCTCAATGTCTCTTTTGTTAGAGTTTACCATTTCATTTTTTCTTTTGACCTGCTGTATTTAGAGAATTGTCATTTCCATGAGTAAAGTTTTTGATGTTACTGTTTATATACAAGGTGTACCAAAAAAAATGTATACACACTTTTTTCTGATAGCTCACTTGATGTTTCTTTCTTTTCAGATTTAACCCACTGGAATGAATAATTATTCAAAGTGTGTGTACATTTTTGGGAGGACACCCTATCTTTGTAAATAATGTTATTTTTATTATAATATAAATGTGATATTTATATTTCTACATTTAATAATTTACTCAGTTATCTAACATATAATTTGTTTTTATAAACACTATAGACTTTTAAACAGGCTGTATTCTCTAAGGGTGAGCACTATTGTGCCTATCAAATCCATTTTGTTATGTAGCCTGATTCTCCTATATTTGATCTGTCAAAGTTGGTGATATAGGTGAGCTATTTCCTAAGAAAATAGACTTTCTGTGACTCTCTCCTTATATTTTAAAGAATGCTTGTATTATTTATGTCAATAGCATGCTATTTAGTTACATAAAGCTCTATTATTTTATAGCTATATTGTATCTATATATGTATTATAAATGTGAAATAATACTCTCCTATCCTTCCTAATTCTTTTAGTCTGAAACTTTGAATAATATTGCCAACTCTATCCTTTTCTTTGACTATTTCTATATATTTTGTTTATTCTTTTGTTTTTAGGCTTTTTGATATATAATTTAGGATATGAAGCTGATAGTTTGATGTTATTTATTTGTATTACATTTGAGAGTCTTTAAGAAAGATAAGCACATATTTCGTGCTTATTTCTTGTATGTGTGATCTTTTTTATTCTATTGTATCATACTATTATATAATTTCTCTCTTTTTAGTGATATTTTTTTCTGACTTATTTTTTAAATTTATCTTTATTATTGAAAGTATTACCCATGCCTCTTTTTTCCCCCTATTGACTCCTTCTACCCTGCTTGTGCCCCCTCCCAAGCCTTCACCTTCCTATTGTCTATTTCCATGGGTTATGCATATCCTATATAATAAAAGCCTAAAATGCTAAGTGTCCCATTGTCCAGTCATCCATTCAACCAATCAAAGCATGATACGCTAATGATATGCTAAGGTTGCTCAACTGCTCCCTATGACATGCATGACCACAAGAGGGCAGACAGTCAACTGGTTGACCTGTCTCTATTATGTGCACCGACCACCAGGGAGCAGACACTCCATCTGGTAGTTTAGCTGGCTCCTGGGGTCCGGCTGATCGGAACTGAGTGAAACATGCCAGACTCGCCCTGGAGCCCTCCCACAGTTCCTCCCCAGCTGGCTAATCTCCCAAGTCCCTCCCTGGCCCCAGTTGTTTACCAGTGGGGTCCCTCGGCCTGGCCTGTGCCCTCTCTCAATCCGGGACCCCTAGTGGAATGTCAGAGAGCTGGTTTTGGCCCAATCCCACAGGCCAGGCTGAGAGACCCCACTGGTGCATGGATTTGTGCACTAGGCCTCTCATATGCATATAAATTGTTTGGTTAATCTCTTCCTAACCCCGCCCCCTTCCCTCTGAAATGCATCAGTCTGTTGCATGCTTCAATGTCTCTGGTTCTATTTTGTTCATCAGTTCATTAGCTTCCACATTTAAGTGAGATCATGAGATACTTGTCTTTGGCTTATTTCACTTAGCAGAATACTCTCTAGGTCCTTTTATACTGTTTCAAATTATAAGAAATCCTTCTTTCTTAAAGTTGCATAGTATTTTGTTGTATAATTGTCCCACAACTTTTTTATTCATTCATCTACTGATGTGCCCTTGGGCTGTTTTCAGGTCTTAGCTATCTATATATATATATATATATAAAAGCCTAAGCGACTGGCTGACTGGCTGACCAGCCAGTAGCTATGATACATAATGATCACCAGGGGCAGATGCTCAACACAGGAGCTGCCTAGCTACGGTTACTTGGCAGCTGCAGTCCTTGGGTGACACACTGGAACCAGAGAGAACGGAGCCTGATTCCAGGGTTTGTCACTGGAGAACATCCCTTTCACAATCCAGGATCCCTCAGGGAATGTTGGAGAGTCTGTTTCGGCCCAATCCCCACAGGCCAAGCAGAGGGACCCCACCTGTGCACGAATCTGTGCACCGGGCCTCTAGTTGTAAAAACACTGCTATGAACATGGGAGTACATATATTCTTTCTGATTGGTGTTTCAGGATTCTTAGGATATATTTGTAGAAGTAGGACCACTGGGTCAAATGGCAGATCCATATTTAATTTTTTGAGGAAATTCCACACTGTTTTCCATGGTGGTTGTACCAGTCTGCATTCCCACCAGCAGTGTACTAGGGTTCCCTTTTCTCCACATCCTTACCAGCATTTGTTGTTTGTTGATTTATTGATAATAGCCATTCTTTTCTCTTTTAGATATTTTTTCTTATTTGTATGCTCTTTATGTATCAGAATTTACACATAATTTTTAAATTTCATTAGAAGACACATTTAAGCTATTTTTAAAAGTTAATAATTATCCAAATTATTAATGCCAATAATCAAATAGTGTCTATTGGTTTCCCCTCATAAGATACTCTGCATCCTGGCACTCCTGGTGGCAGTGAAGTTCTGTCATGTGGGGGAATGAAGACACTCACTCTGAGTGGTCAATAGAAGACTCAGAAGTGGAATCAAATTTATTTTTCTTTCCTTTTTTTATGTGTACAGGTATGGTATATGATTTAAAATTCTGTATCTACATAATCCTTAAAAGGTATCTCAATACAGCAAAAATGCTAAATGATAGACTATTTTGTTCTACTTTAAATGGCAGATATTTTTCTATTTTAGTGGGACTTAAAATAATGATGTGTTTAGAAAGGTGCCACAGATGAGATGAAATCTTTTAGTTTCCATTTGAAAATACTTTTTCTGCACAAGGAAGGGAAGACTGAAATTGTTTCCAATGTCAGAATTTCTAAGAGAGGTCAGATTGACCTATAGGTCTCTGGGTCAGATATGGGACCTGCAGCAAGTGGTTTGACCTTTTGGGTCTTCCTGCAATTGATGGGGATGCCATGCCCTGTCAGCAACTGGGTCATCTTAGCACCAAAGTGAGTCTCATCCAAAGAGGAATTTCTCCTATGCTCCCCATGTGGAATCCAGACAGATCTTTATGTCAGTGTGGGCCCTACATCTCTGCACAGGAAAACATTAGAAATACCCAGGGAAACTGGCTGTAAATGACCCATGTGGTGACACCCACCAGCAGGGACCATACAGGTGCTAAGACTTGAGCACCCACCGACAACAAGCAGATGTGGCTGGTCTTCTGTGAATGGCACAGAGTCCTCTACCACACTACCTGGTGTTAATCTTAACAAGAGGCCTGGTTAGTATCAATTTGCAGTGCTAGTTGGTAAGCCATCAGCCTGAAAGCAGTGAGACCCCGGGACTGGATTGTCCATTCTTGCAAATGATCTTTGTATTAGAAGTTGTGTACTGAGGTCTGACTCTTTGGCTCTGCCTCTATAGCAGGCAGATATCTTTCTGGTGCCTTTCAATGGCACCATGAGAAGTCTCACTCCAACAGCCATGTCTGCCTTAAGTGCCCACCAAGAACATGGTTTGGCCTCTCCCCTGTAGCCATTTCTGAATGGTCTGGGCATCCAGCAAAAGGGGTCCCACTCAGTGTTGCACTCTTCTCCCTTGAGCTCACCTTCAGTTGCCAGCTGCGGGGAGGAGTTAGTGGAATTCTCTCAGAGTCTCCTGCAATGATTTTTCCATGACATGTTTGTTTGATTTTTTTCCTTAGGAGCATTGATTACAAGCTGACCTTCATAGCTTCCTTTGTTCTTTCCCAAGTAAACAGTTTTTTTTTTAAATGTTACCATATGGATGGTATCCTTGTTTACTATCCTACTGTGACATTGATCTTTTCTACTTTTTTATTTCTTTGGTGATTTCAGGGGGGATCTGATAGACAACAGAGAAAGAGAATTATTGTGTTTGTTCCAGTGGTGTAGGTTGAGTTTTTAATTTTTTAAAAAATAGAAGTTTGGTCATCCTGCATTTAGGATATCAGCAGGACTTACAAAGAGAAACACAATGAAAATCAGTGATTGAGTATTTGTACCTGAGGCTTATGGCAGATCTGGGTTAGAAATAGAAATGTGGGAGATATCAGCATGCGGTGGCAGCCAATCCCTGGAATGGGAGAGACTGCTTGGAGCAATAGTTTCAAAATCTTGGAGAACTCAGTCCCTCTCCCAGAGATTCTAACTCACCAGGCCTAAGGAGGTCTCCAAAGCTTCCATTGAAAGACTCCTAGTATTGAGTATTAGGAAAAGAACTTGTAAGACAATGCTTCCAGTATGGTCCTATTTTATTTTCTGTGTACATGGACAGGTTGTAGGGGTGGTGAAGATTTTAAAAAGTCAGTTGTGGGGGAAGCTGATGAGAAGTGTAAGCACCATGAGCAGACAGAGAAAGTTGGGCATCAATGCACATCCTTGGGCAACTTTCTCCTGCTGAGAAAGATGAGTGTGGACAGACAGATGAGGGCTGGTTGGGTTAACAGAGTTGGGTGAAACAAAGGACAAGGGCAGGACCCCGAGGGCTACAAAAATAAGCTGGCACGTGGCCGTAGCCCCATTCATTCAAAAATTTGCCCCTCTCACCTATTCCCAACACAGCTGTTCTTCATCTTAAAACCACCGTCAGTCCCTTACTACCACCCATCCCTTTCTCTCAGTCCATGTTTTCTCCTTTGTTAATATAGAAACCAAGAGACTTTAGTCACTCTCTTTGCCAGTAGCCCCCAGAAATAAATAACTAGTTTAAGGTAAAACCACTTGTAAGTGATGAGGCCAGTCTGAAGGTTTCTGCATATGTGTGTGTGTGTGTGTGCGTGTGTGTGTGTGTGTGGTTGTAGTTTAACCACTACTTTATATGGCCCTTTTGTTTGGCATGGTGATGTCCCACTCAGACCTTGTTTAATGAAGGACTCAGTGCCCCAGCAACTGCGAGACTTCCGCTCTCAGGCCCCTAGGGATCCCACAGCTGCAGATTGCTGCCTCACCGGAGTTCACACCCTGCCTGGCGGGCCGCATCCAATGACTGAGCAGTGACGGGAATAAAGGCCCGCCCTCTCAGCCTGCGTGGGACTGCTTTGAAGGGATCTTCTGTTTCCAGAGCATCCGATGGGTCAGCTGAGGCTTCCCTTGGGTCTGCATCACAGCTCACCTTTTCCCCTATCCTTCCTGCTCCCTCCCCCTCCCTTCTGGGGGTGTGGATCCCAAGGGCACTCCTTAGTAAACCTGCTCCACAGTAAACTCTTTCTCAGACTCTGTTTCCCAGGGAACCCAAGCTGAAACAGCCTCTCAAAGAAACAAGAGCCAGACTCTGCGGTTACAGAAGTCAACACTTGTCACCTTTCCCAGAGACTCTCCCACGTGTCTCAGAGAGTGCCGGGCCCAAGAGGAAGCTGGGCGCACCTGCCCCTGGTCAGGACTATTCATTTGGGTTTCGGGTGTGTAGGGGTCAAAAAAGAGGGTCTAATCCAGGACTGAGCCAAGTCAATGCTCCGACACTAGGCATGGGGACAGCCTGCTGCCGAGGCTTCCTTGATTCTTGTCTCCCTGGTCATCTTTCCCGGCGGAGGCCGGAAGTCCTAATCTCCAATCCCAGTTTTAGACAGCCTGCAGCTGAGGCTCAGGAGAGAAATTTTCAGGCCCACACCTGCTACACCACTGCACTGTGATCGTAGTGACTGAGAAATAAACCCTGGGCCAAGGCAAACGAATTTCAGTGCTTTTATTTCAAGTTCATTGTTTCCCTTACATTGTATCAGTTAGATTAAGAAGTCAAAACATGTCAGGAAAAAAATCAAGGCGTGCATCACAAAATAAAATTTCATTGTTTTGAATGTGATTAAATGTTATAGAAATGGAGGAAGGGAAATGGAGAAACAAATCAGTACTTATATATTTCAAACTTTGCAAGCTTCTCCACTTCACATTTTAATTGCTCTTTTAAATCCATACAATCACTATATAAAGTAACTAAGTAAATGATTCAGGATATATTTCTTTATAATGTCTGAAAACTTGTGGCGGTTGGTTTTCAATTGCTAGACATCTATGAAGATTTCATCTGTGCTAACCACTTAATTAGAAAAATATGCAAAGGAACACTATAGTGGAAATTTGAAAATACTTAATAGGAAGAAAAGTTAAAGTTTCTATATTAAGAATGGAGTTTGTTTCATTTAGACTATGTGCTGCCTTCTAAGCCAGCTAATATACATCTCAGTCAGCAGCAAAATTGAAGCCCTATGTTATCAATGATCGCTCAGATCATTCTAAGCATATAATCTGTGTTACATTAAATAACCTTATTTAGGTAACCGCTTTAAACATTTTGTAGACGCAAGTACTTCTTAAAGTTTTCCGTTATTGATTTTCAAATCTTCTTGGTAAGGTATAAGCCTCTCAGAAGGGCAAGCATAATCACATTTCCTGCCCGGCTGGTCTTTTCCTTTGATAACCACCCCTGTTCCTCCACCAGCCTGTCAATAAGCATTTAGCGAGAACCGAGAACCGGCTGCGGGGCTGCAGCCTCCATGGGGGCCTAGAAGCAAACAAAAGGATAGGTCTGCCCAGAGAAGCGGACCATCAGGCTGCTGGTTTTCATGAGCATAAGCCAGCATGGATTTATGGATTTGCGGAATTTTCTTGTTTATCATAAGCAATGACAAAAGTTGTTTTTTGTTTTATTTTAAGGTGTACCTTTAGCTCTGACACTGCCCTTAAGCTGACAGAAAAGAAAATAGTCCCTATTAACTAACAAAAAAATAGTGACAAAATTTGTGTAGAATCCTGTGGTATTGCCCTCTGAGGTTTACATACCCACAGATCAGGGTTACGCTATAAAGCCCTGGACTGGTTTTTAATTACCCATGCATTAAGTAAAGATGTGTTCTAATTTTTCATGTTTTAAGAGTAAAATGTCAGGACGTTTTTGTGGTTTCCTCTGACTAGTAAAACAGGAGGGAGGTTCTTCGTGAGGATTTCCAGCCAAGCCATGTACAGCCAATCCGAGATAGATCCTTTTCTGGCCACCGGAAGGCTCCTGACAGCACGGGAGAAAAGGAGAAAACAAAGGTGGCAATTACTACAGACAGCAGCGTCCCGAGTTGTCTGAGCTATTTAACAAGCAGTGCCCCGAAACGTTTATACCTCTCCTCCCCGAAATGAAGGCACGGAAATTATTTTGAATATAGATATTACACCAATGTATTTGTCAGATAGTACAAATATATATAAAGCAGAACAGTAGACTTAGGCATTGTAGAGACAAAGCATGATTATAAAATTTCACTGCTCTTTAAATAGAAAATATGATCCACCAATACTTCTCCCCCTTTTTTTGGCAGGAATAATTGTTCTCAGTAGTTTAAAGCTCTTATATTTGGGAGAAACCTTAGAAACCAGCTATCAAACCACTCAGGTCAGCCAAAACCAGTTTTGTTCAGTGGATAGAGCGTCGGCCTGCAGACTGAAAGGTCTCAGGTTCGATTCCGGTCAAGAGCATGTACCTTGGTTTCGGGCACATCCCCAGTAGGGGGTGTGCAGGAGGCAGCTGATGTTTCTCTCTCATTGATGTTTCTAACTCTCTATCCCTCTCCCTTCCTCTCTGTAAACAAATCAATAAAATATATTAAAAAAACAAACAAAAACCTCTCAGTTCAGGAGACCATTTTATATCTTTGACAGATAGTCCTCCAGACTAGATCTTGCTTGAAGATATACTATCTATCTTTGTACATACGAGCCTGTCCATGAGCTATCAATGTGAAATAGTTGGAGATCTTCATATTTAGCCATCAATCTCTAGGTAAATGAACATTAATAATTTCAGCAGGTGCACCCCTAAAATTTGTGGGGTGAAGGGTCTCACCTTGGCCTCTCGCTACATGGCAAGGAGGCTTCTGAACATGCAGTAGATGCCACACCTCAAGAGCACCTACCCAGCGAAGGGGCCTGTGAGCCTTGCTGGTTGGCATGAAGCTCGTTAGCAGGGAACCCAGGGCCAGGGTCCCGAAGCATGCCTGGAGGGGCAGCCCGGGTTTGGAGGTGGCACTGTCCTGGGCCTTAGAGCAAGTGGGGCCTTCAAAAGCCCCTGGGGCCCAGTTTTCTAAGTTTTAGGGTGGCATTTATCTGCCTTCATTGTCTAAAATCCCACATGTTCCTTTTTTTCTTCTTCTTGGCACCTAAATAGGCATGAACTTTTCAATTGATTAACCCATTTACTGAAGATTTCTTTGTAATGTTCGTGAACGTGTGCAATGATACTTACAGGACTATGAGGTTAGCAGCTCTCGAGTGCTCCTGTAAGAGTTCATTCAGTCGAACTTGGCGGTAACTCTGTGGACAACATTCAGATTTTGTTGAGGGCTGTTTTCCCAGAATTATGAATAAGAATCTCTCTTCTTGCCTCAAATTATGGACAAGTAGAAAAATCTCACTTTTAAAAACATTACAGCCATTTCATTCAGGATTGGAAACATACCCTGTTTTAAGAACTCATGAGAAACTTTGGAAATATAAAGGATAAAACCAGACTGTCCTAGTGCTATGGGGGCTTATTAAAATCTAAAGGGAGAATGAAGCAGACCACATGGATAACAGTAAAATGTGAATGGCCAGTTCTGGGACTAGAAAAAAAGAAGAAGACAAGTAACCTAATCTTGATACCAATTTGATATTTTAAGACTATAGATTAAATATTAGCCTACCTTTCTTTAAGCTCTTGGGATATTTTGTCATTATAGGGAACTGGTTTTAACTTAAATATCACCAAAAGACTAACTTGGGAAAATGAACTATTTTGCAGTGATAAGAGTAATAATATATATTATTATTATTATATTTTACTGGTTTCAGAAATATGATTCCAGATATGCGATTTGATATGAAAAGTCCTTGTTAGAATTGGGCAGTTTATTACACACAAAGTTTATGATTCTTAGCTCAGTAAATATTCTCCTAAATTTGAAAGGTTTTTGCCATCTCTTGCTCTAATTTGTTCCCACTTCAGCTCCTCATGTAGTTTATTTACATTTTGTAGTTTAGAGGTCCTTGTAGTCCTTTCCCTTGAATGTCTAATCCAACTCAAAGGCCAACTCTTCTACTTTATTCCACGTCCCTGCCCTTTTCATCTTCTCTTCATCATGACTCCATTCATTGCAGCCCAGATGGGGGTAACTCCCATCGTGTGGGGTTTTCTAGAAAAGCTCAGCATTTTAAACCCAACCTGTGTGCCTGATCCAACTTTCAGCTTCATTATACAAATTTCATATTTTCTCAGGTCCCTATGCTAGTTTTCATCGCTATGTTTATCAGGTTAACACTCATAGTTATTGGTCAAATCGTGTGTCTATATCTACTTTGCATACATAGTAGACTGATGGGTCTGTCTCCTATTCTACAAAATTAAACTTGAGAGGAGATTTTAAAATATCAATAGCCCCTGTTTCTTTAAAAGGAATTGATTTTATATTAAATGAAAAAGTTTTCTAAATCCTCATATCCGGTAATATAATTGAAAAGCACTTGAAAAACGCAGGATCTTAAATAATGAAATCCTATAACAGATCCATTACTTCTTGATATTTAAATCAACCACTGTTTTCTTTTTCAGACAGAGAGCGAAGTAGAAATTAGGGGAGACAAGTCTACCTTTTCCTTGATTGCTTCCAGTTCTGTGTCTGTGATTTTCCATGGCGTTTCTCTCTTTAATTTCTCAGCAGTTGTTAAGTCTTTGCAGCTTTCATGGAGACGGTATGGTTCTATCAGCTCTTCAAAGACTTTCCAGCTGAAATAGGAAGTATAAAGGAGGCCTCACGGTGGGAAGCTAACGCATTATTTCACAGATACTCTAAGTTTGACTGGCTCTGCTGGCTGCAGATCAGAGCTGCATGTCATGCAAATCTTTTAAGAGTTATCTTTGCCATGCTGTGAGTAAAACCGTGAGTGTAGTACTGCTTCCCTACCCAAGGAAAGGCCTTAACAGGTTTGAGGCCTTGTTAACCTCCTAGGTCTTAGGTCCGCAATATAAGCACACAAATACATAGATAGTAACTATTCCACAAATACATTTTCTATAGCCAAAGACACAGTTGGTATGTAGACACTTTAGCCCATAAATGAGTTTCCATCAGCTTATTTTACAGATTCCATGGAAGACCTGTGTGAATTAATGTATGAGATAAACTAGGTTCCTTGGGAGTTAGGCAGGGCTGCCCTCCTCACCTTCAGTCCACATGACAACTCCCAGGAGGCTTTGGGCAGGTGGGAGAAAGGCAAGGGCTCCCACCGGTTTAATGGCTATAGAACTATTTGAATGTTGGCTGCAGATAAAGCAGCCTTTGTCCTTCTGCTGTTGTTGCCTGAGCTTTTTCAAATTGCTATTTTTCAGGCGAATGTCAAAAGAAAGAACAAAAATCAATAATATTTTAATGTCTAAAAACCTGAGGCAATTTTAGAGTAATTAAGAAGAAATCATCTAGTAGAAAACTAGTAGCATGTCAGCACCATGGGACATTTAAAAATTGCTGAAAAATCTCATCTTTCATAACAATCTCATAAGATCTAGTTTTAAAAATGATAGAGCAAAACTAAGCTTATTAATTTATGAGAGTAGTTGTCTTTTATATGCCACTCTAAGACGATCTCAAATGTAAGTACTTTTCTTCTGTTTTATATAAAGTAGCTTACTTATAATTTAGTAACTTTGGAATGAGTGATAATTAGATTCAATGTGCTGTTTGTTAGGCCAAGAAATCAAAATATAGCCAAAATTGGTTTGGCTCAGTGGATAAAGCGTCGGTCTGCGGACTGAAGGGTCCCAGGTTCGATTCAAGTCAAGGGCATGTACATTGGTTGGGGGTACATCCCCAGTGGGGGTTGTGCAGGAGGCAGTTGGTCAATGTTTCTCTCTCATTGATGTTTCTAGCTCTCTGTCACTCTCCCTTCCTCTCTGTAAAAAAAAATCAATAAAACATATTTCAACAAACAAACAAACAAACAAACAATATAAAGCCATGGGTTCAATGATCTCTTCAGTTGAGGTGATTTGGGATTCTCAGATCAGAGTGTGCAGATTACAAGGGAGTATGGTATGCCTAGCAGTGTGCCTTTGTTGAGGATTGGAAAAATATTTAAAACAGTAGGTTTCTGAGACGTTGGCTTATTTGGAATGGTAGACAATGACAAGAAAGAAAGAAGATTGCTATGCCCTGTTATTCTTTCGACCACACAATACTTCTACTTGCAGTTCACTTAAACAGTGCCAGGCTTTCAGAGATCTTTGGCGATAATCAGTGCAAAGGTGCCGGCCTAGGAGAGAAGAGCCTGGGTTCTATCTCCAGCTTTTCCACTGTCCTCCTCCACATGGGTAACCTGGCTATACAAGGGGGTAACTAACGATGGCTCTTCAGAGCTGGCATGAGGATGGGTATGAGGCTCAGTGTGATGGTTTGGGTGCAAGTGCTATGAAAAGTGTGCAGTTCCTGTAAAATCAAGGCATTCATTTACTGCACAGCTTCAGGACTGAGGCTAGCAACTGAGGGGCTCTCCGTTTAAGCTCCCCATATACATATTTTGATCAGGATAAGAGTTTTCTTTGCATCTTAGCCCAGAGGCAGAAAGACCAGTTCAAAAAACAGTTTCCTAAGAAATAGAAGGTGGAATGAAGGTGCTGGCTGTCTCCTCAGCATTTATACTGGGCTTGCCCATTGTAGTCTGGGTGGGAATGACTCCCTCCCCAGCATCAGCCAGTCAGCACAATTCTTCTATTCCTTCTGCCAGAGTGCTTGGTCAGCATGGGCACATAATCCAGCCACGCTTGATGAACCAGGACCTAGCATTCCACTTGACCGTGGCGACTGGTGCCGTGACTTAGATTGGTACAACCTAGGTGGTGCCTATGACCTGACTTCAGTGAGTGGAGAAGACACAACCTTTCTCCCTGAAAACAAATTAGCAAATATGTAGTCCTGGTTGCTATGGGCAGTCATCTTATTCTTATTAGCAAAATCAACTTTGACTGATGATTTCATAATGGAAGGTACAATAGAGAGAATGGGAGAGAATTAGTCCGTGGCTGCAAAATTTACCTTCCAGATCAAGATTTGCCTGAAAGCCAAAATACACTTGGATTTTTCAGTGATGTTTGACTGAAACATCATTTCTATTTCTTAAGTCTCTATTCTTTTACATGCAATTGAAACAAGCTAAAGTGACACAAAAGGTTATCATGGGGCTGTATTTGCCCAGTTGTTTTCTCTGAACCCTTGCTACTTTTTGCCTATGTTTATCTTTGATTTCTTTACCTTAAGGTTTGTCCTTGAGCTGGTAAATTTCTTTCTTTCTTTTTTAATCATCACTCGAATATATTTTTCCATTGATTTTTAGAGAGAGTGGGAGAGAGAGGGAAAGA
The DNA here is from genome assembly GCA_963924515.1 of Vespertilio murinus. Taxonomy (NCBI): domain Eukaryota; kingdom Metazoa; phylum Chordata; class Mammalia; order Chiroptera; family Vespertilionidae; genus Vespertilio; species Vespertilio murinus. The sequence goes on along the minus strand of OZ004704.1, from coordinate 161,423,642 downwards.
CAGAAACATTGATGTGATAGGAACACATCAATTGGTTACATCCTGCAAGGCTGGGGAGGATCCTACAACTGAGGTATATGCCCTTGACTGGAATTGAACCAGGGACTCACAAGCTGGCACTCTATCCACTGAGCCAAACCAGCTAATAATTTTCTATCTTATAGTGAGGTAATCCAAAGCTAGTTCAAGATTTCTATTTTGATTCTTATTACATTAATTTTCTTCTATTTTTTAATCAACTGTAGAGTAGGCCAAACATTACATGCTATTAAAAATAAATGAGAATTAATTCAATTAAAAATTAACTTCCAGCTGCCCTGCCTTCCTCATCTTGTTCTTCATAATAACAGAGTTTAAAATTGTTTTAATTGTGTACAGTTTTGCCTTAATTCATATAAGATTTCTTCTTCCCAATTAATGTACTAGCTGTTTTTTATGACCACTCTAACATCCTTAAATTATCTAGTTAATGGCTTCTAGTTTCTCTTTGATTTCTAGATAAAGATTGTTGTCTTTTTGGCCTATGACTTTTAATTCAGCTTATACAATAAAAAAATGAAATCCAACCACAAGAGCTTTTCCATTTTTCCTGGCTCAATTAGTTTCTCATTAAATTTGCTTTTATACTCCTTTTCACCCTTGTTCTATCATATTATAGATATTTTTTCTGTGATAAAATGTCTCCATCAAGACTTAATGATATTTTATGGGTAGTTGAAAGATTTACTAAACACAATTTAAGGGCATTTAACATCAGTTCTCAACATGGAAATTGCTGACAAACTTTTTGGTATCCTGTGACCAAAAACAAGAACAAAAGGCCAGTGATCAGGAGATAATTATTATTGGTAGACAAGGACTGCCCAGCCAAGAAGGCCCAGATGGGAGCTGGAATTGAGTGCTCTAAGCTTTGGGCCCTGGGCCCAGGGCTGCATCAGCCCAGAGAAAGAGTTCTCTTTTTCTAATTGAATGGAGGAGTGACCTTTATCAATGATCAAAAAAGTGCCAGATGTGCTACCAGTGGACACATGTAAGATTTACTAAATTACCATGCTTTGTTCTAAAATTTGCATTCAAATATTGGACCGTCATTGCCCACACCAGATATGTGACTGCTCTCTAAAGTGGTATGGCATCACTTAGAGCTGAGTCTGAAGAGAGGAGGATCACACTTCTAGCATACCTCTTCTTAATATGAGAGCACATCACTGCAAAAGTTCTTTAATTCCAGGAAGAATGACCCCTACTCCCCCATCTTCCTCAACACTTTGAAATATCAGGAAAAAAATATCCAAGATTGTGAAAATGAAGTCATTTTTTTCCTGAGAAAGGGAAAGAATATCTTCATTGCAGGATTAAGAGGCTATATAAGAAATGAAAACGGTGTCTAAAATAAAATTTAAATACCAGGAACAGAGCAACAGTGCCTGGGTCTCTGCTTCTTACTACAGTTCAGAGTTTAATCCCTGAAAAGTGGAAACCATGGTACAAAGGTCGGGGGTAGTAAGATGAAGAGTGGCCCAACTATTCTGGGCAATCAAAGAATGAAGAGGCATGGTTAGTGGAAGAGGTTCATCAACATTCTCGGTGACAGGACAGAAATGACGGGTATAAGGGGGTGACCATGGCAGAGACTAGCTTGAAAGGAAGGGAAGGAAATAAGAACTTGGGTAGAGAAAACCATGTTGATGGGTAAAGAGGCAAAGACACAGGAATAAGTTAATCAATAAGGACAATCCTTAGCTGCTGATAATACAAACAACAAGAAGAAATCAGCTATAAGTAGGAGACCAAATTATACTCAGGCTTTATAGAAAATCCAAAGTCAGTAGGGGACACTGTGACTACCCTTTAGACAACAGTAAATGGCCCTGTACTTGAAGAGCATTGGCAGGTTCTGGCCTGTTCCTAGGGGCCATATATGAGGGACTATTGGACCTTCTGTGTTATGAAGGAGAATGCATTTCCACCAGTTAGAGCCATACATGAGCTCATCTGATCACATCACAGCAAATGCCAAGAGGCAATGACTTAGGAATTAAAATTCTTCAAATGCATTGTGGAAGGCTACCAGAGATTGCATGAAAACCCAGTTCATATCAAAATAGTAATTCCACTTAAAAAATAAAATTATAAATGTGTTCTTAATTTTTCCTAAATATATATAACTATAGAAATATAGGAATGCATTAGTGGTATACATGATGTAAGGAAATATTACATAGTAATAACCTAGGTCGACCCTGTTGGTTATAGCTATAGTTAAGGTGTTTTGTAAAGCCATCTTAAGTGACGTCATAGCCTTGGAGGAATCATGAATACCCTCAAATGGCATGAAGTTCAAGGGGGTTGTTCAGTAAATAAAAATGCATCCTAAATTTGGATGATTTTCGGGTATTAAGCTCATATAGGATAACAATCAAAATAAGGAAGAGGATGAAGACTTGAGGAATGTGGAACGGCAACCCAACCAGAACAGGAAGGAGAAATGATGGTCAACAGAAAGGGGAAGAGGTCCAATAGGCAGGTGAGGACCTGAGATACACTGAGACCTTAGTGACTCTCTCTACTCTAATCCTTGGAGGTCTCATTCCACACCAAATCAAACACACAAAATTCCATCCAGATGCAATAATAAACATGATTTTAAACTATATGCAATCAAAAACATAATTGCTAACTTGCCACTCTAAGTAGTTCACTTAACTTACAATCAGCTGTAATTTACAGATAATCTTGCATCTCTGGGAACTCCTGTGAAGATCTAACCTACAAATTGTTTTTATTTTTTTAAATATATTTTATTGATTTTTTTACAGAGAGGAAGAGAGAGGGATAGAGAGTTGGAAACATAGATGAGAGAGAATCATCGATCAGCTGCCTCTTGCACACCCCCCATTGGGGATGTACCCACAACCAAGGTACATGCCCTTGACTGGAATCGAACCTGGGACCTTTCAGTCTGCAGGCTGACACTCTATCCACTGAGTTACACTGGTTTTGGCCTACAAATTGTTTTTAAATATCATGGATGTGACAAATTCAACAGTTAGACAGGGGTGAGGTGATATCATGTTTTGAAGACATTTAAGCAATTATTTCTAGTTTGCCATTTTAAAATTTTGGAGCCAATACATTTCCTTGCCAGGTTTCAGATGGTTTTAAAGAATGCCTTTGGGTCCTCAAAGGCTCGAAGTGTTGAATTCTTAGTGCTTAAAAGCTCAAATGGCCATGGGGGGCTGGTACTATCATGGTGCCAAGAAGACACAAGCTGTTTCCACATCTCCACTGGAGCTCTCCAGCCAGACGCCTCACCAGTAACGTTAAATAATGAAACCTCACCCTGACGGCTCAGGTTAGAATCCTCTTGGCATGCACTTCCTGCTAATCTTGCCACCATAGACACCTAGAACATGAAGAGCAATTCTACAATGCCAACTAAACTGTGTTTCTGCAATCCTCCCTAGCAAGCTCATCTTCACCACACAACTTTTCTTTCAATTGGAATGCACCTGATAGTGCTATCTCGTGATTATTTAAAGACCCTTTTAAAAACAAACAAGCAAAAAAAAATTTTTTTCTACCAAGAAGTCACTGCAACAAATAAAAATGAGAGATTATCACAGACTTAAAAAATGGACCTTGTTAAATGTTTCATACCTTTCTTTGTTTGGCTTCATGTTGATGTCACCAATAATATGGATCTCCGCAAATTTTATCCTAAATTTGCTCAGAAGGGAAGCCATTCTGAAAATATAAGAAGAAGAAAATAAAAAACACTTTGTCATGCCATATTTAGCTACTTTTCAATCAAAGAGTTTTGTGTTTAAGCAATCATGTTTTATTTCCACTTGGTTTTCAGAAAAGGCTTTGGATAGTGTTTGATTTTCTTTATCATGCTTGATGAATACAGGAAGTGTGGACCAAGCTATTTCACTGAAGGCAAAGAGAAATTCCTGTATGTGCAGTCTCTGGAAATAGCAAATCCAGTTCTGCATTTATGTTTCAGGGAAAATAATGTAGAGCTCTCCAAGTGTCACTATCCTTTGAAAACAGGACAAGTTTTGGCATTTATTGCCTTTTATTTTGCTGATAATTTTCAGTTTACTGACAAATTGATAATTACATTGTGGACCCTAAGAAAAGAGATACCTACCAAGAAGGGCTCCTGGTGAATAACTGGGCTCGAATTTAAAAGCAGAGCCTAGCAGCTGTTTCTAAGCAGGGTCCCCTCACACAAACTGCACTTCAGGGAAAAGCCTGCACTGAACTTCCTGTTTCCTACAGGGAACTGCCTGCCTGCCATCTGAGCCAGCCCTTATAAGGATATTATTTGGATTGTATTTCAACCAGTAAGACTGAAACTTCCTCCTCCTCCTCCTCCTTCTCCTCCTCCTTCTTCTTCTTAATCTTTATTGTTCAGATTATTATAGATGTTCCTCTTTTGTCCCCCATAGCCCCCCTCCACCCAGCTCCCACCCCACTCCAGGCCTCCCCCCTCCCACTGACCTCATCCATAGGTGTAAGCTCTTTGTCCAATCTCTTCCCGCACCCCCCACCCCCACCCCCGAGAACTGTCAATCTGCTCCCTTTTCATGCCCCTGATTCTATTACATTCACCAGTCTGTTCTGTTCATCGGGTTTTCTTATTCATTTGATTTTTAGGTTCACTTGTTGATAGATATGTATTTGTTGTCACTTTGTTGTTCATAATTTTTTAACTTTACCTTTTTCTTCTTCTTCTTCTTAGAGAATATCCTGCAGCATTTCATATAATACTGGTTTGGTAATGACAAACTTTTTTAGCTTTTTGTTGTCTGTAGAGCTCTTTATCTGATCTTTAATTCTAAATGATAGCTTTTCTAGGTAGAGTAAACTTGGTTGTAGGTTCTTGCTATTCATCACTTTGAATATTTCTTGCCACTCCCTTCTGACCTGCATAGTTTCTGTTGAGAAATCAGCTGATAGTCCTATGGGTACTCCCTTGTAGGTAACTTTTTCTTTCGCTGCTTTTAATATTCTCTTTGTCTTTTGCCCTTGGCATTTTAGTTATGATGTGTCTTGGTGTGGTCCTCTTTGGATTCCTCTTGTTTGGGGTTTTCTCTGAGCTTCCTGGACTTATAAGTCTATTTCTTTCACCAGGTAAGGGAAGTTTTCTGTCATTATTTCTTCAAATAGGTTTTCAGTATCTTGCTCTCTCTTCTTCTGGCACCCCATAATTCAGATGTTGGTACACTTGAAGTTGTCCCAGAGGCTCCTTACACTATCTTCATATTTTTGGATTTGTTTTGCTTTTTGCTTTTCTGGTTGGATGTTTTTTGCTTCCTCGTATTCCAAATCTTTGACTTGATTCTTGGGATCCTCTAGTGTGCTGTTGAATCTCTGTATGTTATTCTTTATTTCAGTCAGTGTATGCTTAATTTCTGAATGGTCCTTTTTCATATCCTTGAGGGTCTCACTAAATTTCTCAGAGGTTTCTAGAAGATTCTTGAGTAACCTTATTACTGGGTTTTGAACTCTATATCCAGTATTTTGCTTTCCTCCATTTCTTTCATTTGTGACTTGTTTCTTTGTCTCTGCATTTTGGTTGCTTCCCTATGTTTGTTTCTATTTACTGGGTAGCTGCTAAGTCTCCTTGAGTTGATAGAGTAGCCTTGTATGGTAGGTATCCTATAAGGCCCAGTGGTTCAGCCTCCTCAGTCACCTGAGGTGGATGTTCTTAGTGCACCCCTTTGTGGGCTGTGTGCTCAGTCTTATTATAGTTAACCCTTGATTGCTGTTGGTATCACTGGGAGGAATTGATCTCCATGCCAATTGACTGTGATGACCAGCTGTGTCTACACTGGAAGATCTGTTGAGCAGGAGACACCCTTATGGGGCAGGACTTGCTTCAGTGGATTTTGGTCCTCACTGAGTCTGCCCCTTGAGTGTGTCTTTTATGGATGTGAAGAGTTTTAGTCTGGATGGTCTCACTCTGACCACTGGGTACACTGGCTCTTGGATCTCCAAGGAGGTGCAAGGTCAGCCACTTCCTGAGGCCGCCCAGCAGGAGCTACAGAGACATCTGCAGATTCATCCACTTTGTATGGAATTTGGAAGTTCCAGATGAGGCCCAGCTGTGAAGCAAGGTTGTTGCTGCCAGGCCTTGTGTCTTGGTGTGGTCCTCTTTGGATCTTCTTTTGGAAGCTCTGGGGTTCTCTGAACCAGCTGCAGTTTGACAGGTTTTAGGCAGAGAAAGGATAAGCCAGAAGCCAATGTGCACAGCTTGGGTGGGGTTGTAAATTGGGTGTGGTGGGGTCTCTGGGAAGCACCATGTCAGAGCAAACAGCAATGGCTTCCAGTAAGCCCTAAGCCCTACACCAGAGAGGTCCCTGATTCTCTACTTCCCTTGCCCCTGTGGAGGAACAATGATCACTGCGAGCAACTCTGAGAGAAAGCCACCCTTATGTTCCTGTACCAATGACATACAGTCCAATTTCTCCCTGTATGTGTCTGGGTTCCCCAGAGTCTCGTCCAGAACTGGAGTTCATAGCAATAGGGAGCTTGTATCTCCCTCCTGATTAAAAGAGCAGTACATCCAGGTGCCAGCACTTTCCATGCCTCCGCACCTCTTACCAGTCTCACTGCACTTTCTTTACCTCTCTAGTTGTGTAACTTTCACTCAACCAGATTTCCTGCAGTTCTGGGTGGAAGTTGTTCTGCCTTTTAGTTGTAATTTTGATGTGGTTATGAGAGGCAGCAAGTTTAGGTATTTACCTATGCTGCCATCTTGGTTCTCTAGGACTGAAGCTTTCTCAGTACAATCAGATGCATAGCTATAGCATCTTCACTAACGTATTAGAGCAGCTCCATTCTGACCAATCAAGGCTGTGCTTTTTGGACCAATCAAACTATGAGGATTTGGAGTACTCATTTGCATGAGGACAAATCAGTCAGGGACCAGGGAAAGGAACTTCTCTCTAGTAGTATAAAAATCCTCTCCTCTTTGGCTTGGAGAGTGCACTATCCCTATCCACCAAAGACCGAGAATGCCTTTTTTCAGCTAGAGCTGAAACACCGAAGTCTCCCTAGAGCAGACAAAGCACAGCAGGAAGAGCAGACTGGCATAGAACAAGTCAGCACAGGTGCAGGTGGAGCAGACTGGAGCAGAGCAGAGCCTCCTTGCCCCAGGGCCACCTTACCCTACGACCATCTCACAACCATGCTGTTCCACAGCTGTGCTGCTTCAGAGTTGAGCTGTAATACTATTGAGCTGTTACACAGCCGTGCTGTTCCTGGCAGTTGTGCTATATCACGAATGAGCGGTTTGCACTGAATCAAGTTTCCTTCTTCTCTGCACCCCAAACTTGGGATTCCTTTTGGCATTGAATTGAAGCTGACAACCATCAGTTGACAATATATTTTTATATATTAAAGGTTTTACCCCCTGGCAAGTGAACATTTTTATATAGTTTTGGAGTTATAGAAAAATTGCAGGGATAGTGTAAAGAAATCCCAGAGTCATCAATTGTTTATGATCTGCCCTACTTGATTTATTATTCTCCTTTTCTCTCTTTATTTGTGCCTATATTTACACCTTCCTCTCTTTTTTCCTCTCTTTCTTTCTCTCTTTCTTCCTCCATCCCTTCCTTCCTTCCTTTCTTCCTCCCTTCCTCCCTCCCTCCCTTTCTCTCTCTCTCTCTCTCTCTCTCTCTCTCTCTCTCTCTCTCTCTCTCCCTTTCTTTCTTTCTTTCTTTCTTTCTTTCTTTCTTTCTTTCTTTCTTTCTTTCTCTCTCTCTCTCTTTCTTTTCCTTGCTTTCTTGCTTTCTATCTACCTGCCCACATACCTACCAAAAACATTCTCTTATAGATAGTACAATTTTTGAAATCAGAAAATTTAACATTGATACCATACTATCATCTAACTCACTAATCAGTTTCAACTTTTATCAGTTGTCCCAATAAGACACTGGAGGCTTTAAGAAAGTATAATTGTTATAGACATAATATTTGTTTCCAGTTTATTGTGACCCTCTTTAAGAGAAATTAAATACACAAACCTCCTAAGAAGGGGAAGAAAATATAGAAACATCACTGAGTAAGAGCCCATCATGATTTTTTGATTTCTGGGAGTAGGTTCCAGGGAGGGCTCTGGATTTGGACATGCCCCAAGGGTTTGAGGGCTGCTGGAGGTCCTGCCTCAGGTTTCCTCCAGAGACCTTTGACCACACCACATTCCCCGCACTCTTGCTATCCTCACAACTACCCATCAGCACTTCACGAGTAAATGAATAAAGATGCAGACTAATACTAACTTTTCCAAACTACAAATGAGATCCAGATATGACTGTAGTGACTGTGGCCAAGTGCTGCAGCTCGGAGGTTGCAGGGCTGGGAGGAGGACCAGGTGCCGTCTCTCAGTTATCTTTGAAGTGAGCTGTGCTAGAGCGACTGCTGGGAATGGACAAGTTCAGGTCTCTCAGGAGAAGCTATTGGACTCAAATTCCTCCAGGTGCTTGCTTCCTTTCTGGGGTACACTTACTAGTCAGAACACAGTGAACATTATACAAGACTAGAGGCCCAGTGCATGAAAATCCATGCACCAGAGGGGGTCCCTCAGCCCAGCCTGCCTCCTTTCACAGTCCGGGAGTCCTTCAGGGATGTTCTACTGACGGCCTAGGCCCACCTCTGTGGGAGGCGACCAGACCGATCAGGGGAAGATCCTACTCCCATCACCCCGCTGTTGCTGCCACTGCCGGCTGCCATAGCTGCCCTGGGCCCTCGTGGCTGCTGCGGTGCTTTTGTCCGGAAGATGTCCAGTCTATTCAGTCTAATTAGCATATTATCCTTTTGTTAGTATAGATGATGACACTGTCGTTCAAGCCCTGAGATGAGGCTCCTTTTTGAAGACACTTGTGGCAGGGGGTAAATGGACTGGAAGACGGTGATTAGAAACCTTGCACGGATAATTTATTGACCAGAAAACCAAGTTACCATGAGGTTTGTCTTTATATTGGCCGCCCTTCAAAGGACATGTACACTTCTTATAAATTCAAGCATTGGAACAACAAGCATCCAAAACGTTCTAACACCACGAGTGATAAGTTACTTACGCAATTTTTTCTTCTTCAATGCGGTTAACCTTTCCTCCGACATAGATTCTTAATTTACAGTCCTTCCATTTTTTTCTGAGAGTCAAGATATAGGGGATAAGGAGTGTCAGCCCTGAAAAAAAAAAGGTAAATTATGACAAAAGAGATGAGTATGTCCAGCTGAAAGGAAATTATGGCTTTCCCTCTTTTTTTTTTTCATTCCCACACCAACAGCTCCTAAATCATTTAAGGTCTTAGGAGAACACAGAAATGTTATTCTTTAACTGGCATCTTTTTTCAGATACCTCCCCATGCTGTGTGTTAAATTTATCATCACAGAAATTCTGCTCCCTCGTGTACATTCCGGGAAATTTTACCTCCATCATCAAACAGCCACCAAACATCAATTGTGCCCTTTCCTTGCTTCTTCTTAAATTGGGTGCTGGCTTCCACCAGCTTCTGGTTGAACTCCCCCACGTGCATGGACTGGATGGTGTTAATGCTGCTGTCTGTGATGAAAGAGAAGGTAGTATGTCCATTAGTCTTCTGAGGAAAGAAACAAAATGGGGTTCCAATAAATCTATTCAGGAAAATAGAGGAAGGGTCATACATTCCTAACTGTTTTTTATGCTTATAGGTCAATAGTGAGCTCTTTTCTCTGAAAAGGGGGAATAAAGGCCGAATCCCACAGTAATATTCATCATCTTTAGTACTTCAACCTGTTTGATATAGGTTTTATGATTATAATTTTCATTGTGGATTATTTTCAAGTCCTTAGTAATTGGTCTCAGAGTGGAATTAATACTTAGATATATAGCAACGCTAAATTGTCTGAAAAGAAAAATCTTGATTTCCCCCCAAAAGTCAAATATAACTCAATGTAATCAGACTTTCAGATTTACTTGAAAGTAAAATATGTGATGATTAAGTTTTCCGGAAATAAGCCAGTGAATTGGAAGTATTCCTTCATGAGGTATGCATTCACTTGAGTGCAGTTTTGATGCATGTTCCATGAATGCCCAGATTTAAAGGCAGTCAGGGATAATGTGCACCTTGACCTTGTATGACCCTTCGATCCTAATGCCAGCCTGCTTTACTCCTCTGCTTTTTTTTTCAAGGAGTCTGTGAAGTTAAGATGAAGCCATTTGAGCTATTTGAATTTCTGTGAATGAGATGAAAAAGCCAGGAAATATGGAAAAAGAAAATTCCTTTTCTTGAGCTCTACTTAAGGGTGCATATAAAGTACTTGAAAAAAAAACTTTAATGCAATTTCCAATCTAATATGGACACAATGAAAGTGTTCTAGGGAACTAGGCCAGTGGTTGAATCGGACCCTTGTTTCTTTGTGCCAGCAGGGGTTTCTTTGCTACACTGTATATATTATTTCTTATTTCCATGTCTTTCATAGTTGTGACTCTATTGCTTATTTCAAAGAGACGGTGTCACTGTAGTGCTTAGAGAAGAGCCGACAGCCGCTCAGAGCTTCCTCTCTGATCTAAGAGGTTCTAAAGATCCTTTGTTCTGCCTTTTGCTGTTTTCATGTTTTGGGCCCATCCATTCTGAAGCAATTATCTTATACTGTTTTTATCTCCCTGGGACTGCTGAGGGAGAAAGTAAAGGCATTTGCGGAATGGACCAAATTCTGCCCCCACTTACATGTATATCAAAGCATCCAGAGACTCAAGTATGAGCACCTGGAGGCAGAGCTGGTCTTGATCTAGAACTCAAAGAGTAGTTAACCAACATACGCCCAGAGCAGGGAACGGGCCTACATTAGAGCTGTGTCTGAATTTTAAGTGTTGGGTATAAAACATAATATTATTTTGCTTTTCCAAACAATGAGATATGTTGACTTTCAGAGGAGCACATTTTTGCCTAAAGTATTGTGATGCAGAAACAGGTTTCAGAATAATAACAAGTCCCCTTTTATTGATAAGAGCATTAATGTTTTCCTGCTCCCTCTCGGCTCCTGAGTAGTATTGGGCTTGACTTTGAATCTTCCTTTGCTTTGCAAGACTTTACGATTGAATGGAGCAGATTCAGTGGCTAGGTGACTGTTCTCATGAATAAGCCAAATATTTGGAAAGGAAATGAAAATAGTAGTTAACATCCTTATTCTAATATTTACACCCTTAAAGTCTCGATATACCATTCACTTAATGTTTAAACACATAATATTCCTAGAAAATGGGTATATATATATAAGAGTGGCAATACATATTTGACTCTCTTAATAGCCCATGCCATAGTTCAGGTACCCAAAGGTATTTGAAGGCATATACAGGTATAAAATTTTATCCTTGGGATGTAGTAGGAAAACAAGGAAACAAAACCAAACCCTTTCAGTGTAGGAGATAGCCTCTTCAGAAGGCTGGATTCTGTCAGCCTAATCCAGAAGCCTGCTAAATCTCAGTGAAAACACCAGTGCATGACTTCAGTAACTATGGGATTCTTTGTGCATCACAGAAATAAATGTTAACATTCTAATTTTCTACCAGCAGATGTCGCTGTGGACTTCATTAACGCCAAACTGCCATGTTATGGAAAGAGCAACTTTCAAAAATAAAAAATAAAAAATCAGATGTTTAATTTACCTGTTTATGAAATTTATAGCAAGATTTCTCATTTTCTGGTCCTCTATTCCTGGGATGTATACCTGATATTCAGATATAAGTGCGCGCTACTCAGCCAAAATCTATAGGTAATTAGTATCAATGAAGTTCAAGTCCAGAATTCTAGTCTGTGACAAAGATGCTTTTTTTGGAAACTGGAATTCTAGCTGGATCTCTCATTCAAACACCTGAAATGTCTGCAAGGTTTGCGTGTGTGTGGTGAGGTTGGGTGCTGATTTGTAAATTTTAACCATTTTTCATCTTAATTAAGAAATTTCTGTGTCATGGCACTCAATCTGCTCCCTCCCCAAATATTATTTTCAAAGAAAGTTTTTACAGTAAGATTGTACAAAGGGCTTGGCGTTATTGATAAGTGACGATAGCTCTTGCTTTTCACCCGTACGACCTTCTTGAAAAAAATGTCTTCAGTTCTTAGTCAAGGCCTCCAACATCTTAGATGCTGACTTCTCACCCCTCCAGATACTGAAGTCTGCAGGGCGGGGAGGAGGTCACCTTATAATATTTCTTATAAATGTAACCGTACTTACCTTTCTTAGAGGTTGGCTTCGTGATGTTCAACTTGCCAGCTTTCTTAAACAGGCCCCGGATGCCTCCAGCCCCTTCTTCACTCTCATTGTCTTTGATGGTGGCTTCCAGAGCCAGCCTCTCCTGTTCTAACTTCTCCAGCTCATCTGGCGAGAGAGCACACGGTCACTTACTAAACTCAGAGAGAGGGAGCTTGTAGGAACACTCTTCTATACTACTTTCATATTAAACCTGGAATGTATGCAATAACATGATCATTATATGATTTTTTTTTCTGAATGATTATTAAAAAGAAATACATGTTAAGAACACAAAGAGTTGTTAACCAACATAAGCCCAGAGCAGTGAAGGGGGCCTACATTAGAGCTGTGTCTGAATTTTAGGTGTTGAGCATAAAACATAATATTATTTTGCTTCAGTTCTTAGTCAAGGCCTCCAACATCTTAGATGCTGACTTCTCACCCCTGCAGATACTGAAGTTTGCAGGGCGGGGAGGGGGTCACCTTGTAAACTATAGTAAACTATATTCAGAAAATAATAACTACCCAGAAACTAGCTCTGTGTTAATTATAATATGTGAAGTCACTAGGTTTTTTTGTATGCCATCTTCACTCATTTCTGGCAAAAACCAAAAAGCCAGACCCACTGAACATAAGGTCTTACACACTGAAAGCCATATTTCCTGACTAAGTTACAGCATCAGACATTTTACAGTGGAAGTGACAAAATTGCAGAAGTATCCTGGGTATGTATCAGGCACACAATAATGTCTCCTGGACTGAAACGTAAAACTAGAGAGCAAGAATTAATAAAGATAACCAAATCTTATAATAAACTTTATGGGCTCTGGATACAAATGACAGGGAACAATATCCACCAACAGTTCTTCCCGGCGAGCAAAATACTTCCTGGAGTGACCAAAGCGAAAGAAGCAAAAGCCGAGATGTCTTGTGCCTGTCTGATCTCAAATTACTAAACAGCGTCTCAGGACACTCGAGTCTGGAATACGAGTCGGGCTGTGCAGGATTTCCTGCCCACGGTTTACGTCCGCTATCCAAAGTCAGATGTTGTGACTGGCTGCTTTTTATCATTTTTGGATTCTGATTGTGACGAAAAATTCCTAGTTGCTGTGTAATGCATTGCATCGTTCTCTGACCTCAGCCTGCGCTGGGTCAGGTAAGTAAAGATTTCAAAAGCAGTCAGATGGCATTGCTAAGGAGTGATGGGCTTTTCGCTCACAGCAGGCAAGGTGGCCCTCTTGTCAGATGCCTCATCTCCTTGTCTGCTGGGAACACAGCCGTAGAAAATGAGCAATGTTCCGAGACAGAGAGCAGAAAACCGAGATTCGGCGATAGGCAATACAGGTAGGGCTTCTGTAAATGTCAGCCCTCGGTTCCTGTTGCCTTATCTGTCTGGGAAGCGAAGCTATACAAACTCTGGATTTATCAATTATGCACTAACTAAATCTGTCAGGACAGGCACATCCCTAGACGGTGCTGTTATTCAGCTGCGCGGAATTGCCTGGCCCCTCGCCAGGTCTTAGCAATTAATCTTTTGCCAGTGGCATGAGATTTAAGGTCAAATCACCCATGTGATTTCCCCAAAGCTTCAAAGGTTCTCAAGACCAGCAGCTATAGAAAAATCTGAGAAATTAGACCGATGGTATTAAAGCTCAGACAGGAGTTGCTTACCCCTGACTTTTGAAAGGTGAACACAGGCTGCATTGCACGGGGAGGTCATGACCGATTATGGCTCTGCTGCTGGCTTTATGTGACATGAAGCAAGTCATTGATTTTTCTCTGCGCCTCTGATTCTCTATCTGTGAAATGGAAAATTGTAACCTTCCCCTTTCCCTAGCACTGCAAAGAGAATAAACAACAGTTCTGGCATGCGGCTTTGGAGCTCCTTACAGAACAAAGCAACCAGTGCATTCTCTAGGCCCAGTACTTATGCAACTCCTGGAAATGGGCTTAGTCACGCAAAGTAAAGTGAGTATTTTGGAAAGCCCTGGATTTATCCTAGCAGTCACTGTTTATCACACACTCTCTAGGTGCTGGGGGCTGTGCTGCATGTTATTCCTCAGCAGCAACTCTGAGATAGTTACTGTGATTTATTCTCATTCTGTGGATGAAGACAGTGAGGTTCAGAAAGGTTGTGTAACTTGTATGATGTCACCCAGCAACTAACAGGGTTCAACCACAAAGAGGTCTGCTTGATCCCAAATCCTGCACGCTCCCAACATTGAAGAACTGGTGCTTTTGGCTTCTTACTATTCTTTCAGAATTGTCTTGTTAACCCCTAACCCTGCATACTCAGGAGAACCGGAACACTCAGGCACATGGTATAATGCAAGTTAATTCCCCAAATTATAGCCCCTTAATTGTAAAGAGAGGATCCTAATGGTACAGGTGCATATGGCAGGCTGCCCAGAGTAGCAACATCGGCAGCATCCTGGCCTGGGTGACAGCCCCCCACCCCAGCTGTCTTGTACATTCTTGGGGTGCTGCAGGGGCAGCTGTAGAGTAACTGCTCTCTGCAGTCATCTGGAAGGTGCACATCTGTGAGTTTCTTTGGGGGCAGTGGAGAGGGGTTCCTCCGCTCTCCTCTTTTGGCTGGCTCCAGCACACCCCGTGATTAGCCACTCGTGGCCATGTTCTTTGTCCTCTAGTTTGGACAAAGGAGAGGAGAAGATAAATCCTCCTCTGCAACAGAGTCAGCTGGCTGAGTGCACCGGGAGCTGCTCCAACAATGTGCCTGAAGGTATGTACACAGCCCATCCTGGACAGAGCACACTGCGAGCTCCCAGCCTGAGACACTAAACCAGACTTGGTTTGAATGAGGCAGATTCGGCAGTTCTCTCCAAGACGATGGAGACAACGTCTATTCTAAAGGCTGCAATCTGCCCACGTGGCCATCTGGAATGGGCACCCCGAGATTTTGCGAGCTCTTATTAGAATTAATTCTTAATTATTCACTTCATAGCTAATCTAAGGCCCCCTTCTGTGCCCTCCCTCCTTTTCTCGTTTCAGCACTAAGGAGCAGGGATGTTTGGATGCTCTGTACTGCTGGCCTCTGTTTGCATAAGATATCAAGAGCAGACTTGTGGACACATTTCTTTCCACGGGAGTGCTGGCTAGCTGACCATTAGTCACAAGGTGGGTGAGCAAAGGTAGAGTGAACGGATAGATACAAATTGATGTCCACGAGGCTGACAACGAAAACGATTCATTTCCTCACTGCGACCACCACCACCACCATCACGACTCCCTTTATGACCTTCGGGATTCACAAAGCCCCTTCCACACAGTGTCTTATTTGATCCCAGCACCAGTGCTGGGATGCAGGCAGAGCTGGTAATAGTCTCCCCACTTTAATGTGAAGGAAACCTGGGTTCAGACAGGTCTAGTGATTTGTCCAAGGCTGCACAGCTGGTGAGCCAAGCCTTCTGCTTCCACTTCTTAACCACCCTTCTGCAATGGTGTGCTCTGGCTGCCTACTGAAGGAATACCCAATCTGCAGTCTTTTAAAGAAACCATCCACAAATTTCCAAATCAGAAAAATTTACATAATGCTCTACATTTCTATGATACTCTTGCTTCAATATATATATTTTTTCTTTCAGTAACTATCACTGTGGGGCACAGAATGTAGTTTTAAGTACATGTGTACTTTACCCCAGCTAAACTGCAAACTCCTAGAGAGTAAGCTTAGGTTATATTGTATAACCACCACTTATTCAGAGTTTATTTTGTTCCAGGAACAATGCCAAACACTTAGGAGCCAGCATATATTTGAATGCAAAATAATAAATCTGTAAGGTAGGTACTCTAATTATTCCAATTTGAAAATGTGAAGTGAAACACAGAGAGGACGAATAATTTGACTAAGGCCACATAGCCAAAAAGGGTCAAGCTGGGATTTGAACCCAGGTCTGTCAGATTCCAGACCCTATGTTTCTACTTCACACACTCTCTCGCATTCTTAGTTGAGCCCATACCTCTCTGCTGGTGCCTACCATCAACACAAGTACCCAAGAATAGTTTGCTGAGAAATAAAAAGAACAGGCCAGTGCTGTTAATATAGTTAAACACATTTGAAATTATTTACTTTATAAAGGGAGAAAAATGAGTGGGTAGTTGCCAGGTAGTTGCATATAATGTTTGTTTAAGAGATAGGTATAAAAGACAGTGTTTGAAAGAAGTGAAATGAATGCTGTATACAAAAGTATGGAAATAGGGGCTGATGGAATATGACAGAAGATAGGACAGATGAATTAGGTGGGAACTTTAATTTTCCATGTTAGATAATTCCATACTCCATCATCTCAGAGAGCAACAATATGAGAGAGAGAGAGAGAGAGAGAGAGAGAGAGAGAGAGAGAGAGAGAAATCCTGCCCTACTCTCATTCCAAGATGAAGAAAATCCCTGAGGTTGGATGAAAAAGCTTAGGCTAGGGTCTCTCAGTTGAGCAGGTTTCTAACCAATTGTTCAAAAATATCCCAAAGATTTCTCATAGTAAAAACAGAGTGAATCCTGAGCTGCATCTCCATGCACATGCCAGCTCACTTGAATAGTAGTTACTCTATCTTTAAGTGCTTTACAAATTGACTAGAGGCCCAGTGCATGGATCCATGCACTGGTGGGGTCTCTCGGCCTGGCCTGCAGGGATTGGGCTGAAATCGCCTGGTGCATGGATTCACCTAGGGCGCGTCTGGTCCATCTCGCCCAGTCCCAATTGGCCAGACCCCAGCAGCAAGCTAACCTACCAGTCAGAGCATCTGCCACCTGGTGGTCAGTGTGCATCATAGCAACTGGTCAAAAGGTAGAACGAACTGTCGGACACTTAGCATATTAGGCTTTTATCATATGGGATTGTGTGGTAATCAACTGGAGTAACCATATTTTGAAATTCAATTTAGTTGCCAAGATTGCTTCCACTGTTCCATCCTCAGTCTTTTTTTTTTTTTTTTATAAAGATGTCTTTTTAGAAACAGTCAAAACTCTACTCATTACAATTCCCTTTCAATTTTTAGGAGAGAGAATAGTCAGTTATCTCACAACAAAAGGGAGAACAGGGGAACCTCCTCAGGAATGGCATCCCTCCCACTTCACAGCATCCTTTTTCTTTATTAATTATTCAATTATGGTCTTTCCTTGGTCTATCAACTCAAAGCTGTAAATGCTCACATGAATCAATGATCCATAGCCTGGTAAAGTCTAGTTGAACTGAAGGCAGGAAGCAATCCTGCAGTGGTCACCTTCCAATCAAGCAATTATTTACTACACTGCCATCTGTCTTTATTTGCTAAGCCACTTCCACAGACACAGCAGAATCCCCACGCTCTGAGATGGTCATAAATCGTGCAGCTCTTACATGGAACACTTGACCGCAATATATTGCAAATCACATGTCATCACTTTAGTTCCTACCAGAATAATATGGACATATTTTTGTTGAAGTTGGCAAACTTGCTGAATACCCCTGGGAAGTGAGCAACATGAAATACCGTGTTTTTTGTGTTGTTGGGCAATAAATTAATTTATTAAGAGACACTATCAGCCTCCAGTATTGGATGAGTTGCTGCAGTACGCAGTAAGAGTGTTATGAGCATCGATCTTATTTATACAAAAAGTTATTCTCTTCACATAAGCCTGTGACACAGTATAGAAATGATTGTCATTAGCTGGCAAATTACCTATAAAGCTGATTTCTATTCACTGCTTTATTAACTACAGTATATGGGCACTCAGAATTGCTAATATTTCCTTTAAATTATAATGTGTGATGACACCTTGGTGCCTGTGTTGGAAAAGCTATGATGATAATCATTAACATAGCATAATGCAATACTTAAGATTTATCAGGCTCTTATTAAGCCTTATATTACAGTATAATATAATGCAACACAAGCTTATTTCTTCCAATTCAAAATCTAATATGAGGGCTGTGTTGTAAATTACATAAACTTCAAAACAATGCATGGAAATGTGGCGTAAAGTTAATTTCTATCATTATGCTGTTGTTTTTCAGCATGTTCTTCATGTAGTATTTGTGTAATGTTGTTTTTTGTTTACCCCAGATAATTGGTACTTCTAATTATTTTATTAGCATCCAACTGTATTTTCCCTTTCTTGACTAAGAAGCAGAAATATTTCAAACATCAAAGTTGATATAAATCAGATACTTCCCTTGGGAAATTAAAAGGGGATGCAGTTCACTGCCAGGAGTCTTTCAGAAATACTACATACAGAATGAGCTTCTGTGTTGCTTTATATAACTAAATTGATGGTGCATTTTGGGGGATGGAGCAGTGAAGGGTGGGAGCCATATTTTTCAGCTACATCACATTTTCAGCTTGAAGAGATCAACATCTCTATATATAAATAGCCAGCGACCATAATGCCAGAACGACCCAGTCACTATGACACCCATGTGGCCAACCTCCCGTGACCCCTCCCCACAGCCAGCCATCCCCAATTGCTCCCCCTCACACCAATCAGAGGTGATGCTGGCCAGCCAACCTCCCACAGGCCCTCTCCCTGCCACTGACCCCCAATCAGCCTCCCCACCCCAACAAGAGCAGGGCCTGCCAGCCAATCACCCGTGGCCCCTCCCTGCAGCCAGCCTGGCTCTGATCTGGCCCCAATATGGGCAGGTTGGCCAGCCAACCTCCCACTGTCTCCTCCTTCCAACAGGCTTGTCCTTGATCTGCCTACTGGGGCCGGGCTGGCCAGACCCCACCTGTGCATGAATTCATGCACTGGGCCTCTAGTAACATATAAAGCAAATATGTAATTTAAATACATCGTATTTTGTATACTCATTGTTTATATGGTAAAACATTGTAGCAAAAAAACCACAACAGGCAAAATTAAAGTAAATATAGAAGTTCAGCAGCACAGCAGTTATCTTAAGATTAGGTTCTTATAACTGTCTTCGACATCATGTCTATCTTACCACAGCCAGGCAGTCCCTATGTTGGGTTTTGAAGGAATAGGTGGAAATGGCCTTGTTATATTTCAATATCTCAGATTTTACCATTGCCTTCTATTATGTGAGTAATTGTCCTCTCTGGCTTTCCTTTTTAAAAGGTAGAATAGTGCTTCAAACAGGCATGTGTTCGAATCTCAGCTCTACTGACTAGCAGCCTTGGGAATCTTGGGTAAGCCTCAGTTTCATTAGTTGTAAGATGACGTCAATGATCATACTCTTCTTCAGAGGGTAGTTGGGGTAATAAATGTTGTAATATATGTGAACATGAAACATACTAGATAGCACATAGTAAATACTCAAAATGTTAGCTATTGTTGCTACTAGGATATTAAGTTCAACTAGACTAGGGAGGAATATATAAATTAATCATGAATACTGAGGGGAAATTAGTGTATCTAGTCTGTAAATGTAAAATGTCCATAAAAAGAGAAAGGGGCATAAAAAAGGAAGGCTGAAGGTACCAAAAAGATATTGCATAAGATGAACTCTATTCTCATTTTTTTTAAAGCTCGTTGTATATAATCATGGAGTATACATATCAGAGAGTGAATGGTTTCTACCCTATACAAACTCTTGATTCCTAGTTTCCTCTTTTTTTGTCTCCTTCCTTACAAAACACCATAATGGTTGCATCACCATATTCACCTAATCCACTCCTGTTTCATTCTGTTATGATGGTGACATTAGTGAAATAACCAAATAGAATCTGGACCTATCAGGCACCAGCGCTCTCAAATTCTTCACAGGTTTTTCTTTTATGTGGGACCTCCCCAGTAAAACCTTGATCCTCCTATACTCTGAAGACAAAAGTCACTGGATAAAAACTGGAAAACTAGAGAAATTGCTTCAACTTCAAAAACAAAGAAACAAACAAAAAAGAATTGAGACTATTGTGTACAATACTCAATTCCTCAACTTACATTCTAACAAAACCACACATTTCATCATCAATTCTCACCTCTTTTGCTATAATTTTAGAAGATGAAGCATTTTTCTTAAGTTTCAGGCCAATTCTTTCATCCCTTCCCTTCCCCTAATTCTCCCTGTTCCTCCAGGATCTTACTCCAAGGGTCATTCTTCTATGCCATCTGCACGCATGCCCCCCCACCCCCGTTTTTCCTTCAATCTTTCCCACTCTCTTCTTAGCATCTAAATTTCTCAAAATGATTGGCCACATCCATACTCTCTGCTTTATCATCTCATATTATCTCCTCAACCCACTGTAAACTAGATTCTGTCAACACTGGTCTACAGGAATTACTCTCACTAATCTTATCCCTGCTGTGTCACTTACATTTTATTCACAAATCTTTCTGGTGTTTTCTGGTGTCCTGGACAATTCTGATGATTCTTCTCACTTTGAGCACTCTGCTACCACGATACCACAGACATCTGGTTCATTTGCCTCTCTGATAGCTCCTATCCTGCTCCACCTTTGGGGCCCTTTTCCTGGGCTTAGGGGCTCTCAATTACATACTCTCTTCGGGCTATATTTTCCAGTGTCGTAGTTTCACCTTCACTATGATGTCTTTTTTAAAAAATCTTTATTTGTTTGTTAGGGCTACCATAACACATACCACAGACTCATTTAAACAATATAACTTTTTCAGCTCTGGAGACTAGAAATCTAAGATTAAGGTGCTGGTAGGACTGATTTCGTTCTAAGGACTCCCTGACTTATACATGGCCGTCATCCCACTTTCCTCTATGCTTGTCTGTGTCCTAATCTCGTTCTTTAAGGATGTCAATCCTATTGGATCAGGGCCCACCCTAATGATCTTATTTTACCTTATTTACCCCCATAAAGATCGTATTTTCAAATATAATTACATAAGAGGTCAGGACTTCAACATATGAAATCTGAGGGGACACAATTTGGCCCATAATATATCCTAAATCTATATCTCCTGCTCACAGTTCTCTTTTAAGACCAGGACTGTCTAACTGCCTATCGGACATTTCCAGTAGAATGTCTCACAGGAGATTCTTTAAAAGTGAACCAGGCATCCCTTCATTAAACCTACTCTTCTTCTTGTGCTTCCCATCTCCATTGGTAGAGCCATCATTCATTTAGTCAGCTAAGGAATCTTTTTCCACTCCTCTCTCTCCCACATTCTGCACATCCAACCAATCCCACATGCTGCTCTTTGTACTTCCAAAGTACTTCTGTCATTTTCTCTCCATCCCTCGCTCTAGCTCAGGCTGTCACCCTCTCTAGCTCTGTATAGTATGAAAATATTTTTTTATTTGTCCCTCTGTTTTCATTTACAGTCCTGACTGAGTCCATGCCAATGTAATTGAAAGAGTATGAGATTTAAAACCTAAACTTGACCACATTACTCTCTCACTTAATTCTCAATAGTTCTTCCTCATGACTTACAAAATATGATCCACATTTTTTTTTAATATGGCAAATGAGATCTTTTAAAATCAGGATCTTACATCATCAGCTTCATATTTCACTATTGTTTGCTTCAACTTTTCACTTGAGTAACACTAATTTGCTTTTGGTTGCCCATGCATTCTTCCACATTCCCCTGCCTTCCCGCCTTTGCTACTGCTCTCCTCTTTGCCAGGAATGCTAGTCCCCAAACTCTCTCATTTTTGTCTTTCCCAACATTGCCTAGTTAGCTCCTACTCATCCATGAGGTCTCAAAACAAAGGACATTTCTTTCAGAAAGCCTTCTTCTTACATGCCTCCTCTCTCTTTCCCACAATACCCTATACATATACCCATCATCACACTAATCATAGTCATTTCCATTACTAGGCAGTGAGTCTATTGAGGACACAGACTCTTACTCATCTTATTGTACCCAGTACTGATACCTGCATCATGGCTGCTACATAAAAGATACCCCCAAAATCCTGTTTTGGTGCCCATATCTTCAGTGGGCTCCATTTTAAAATTTAGTTAAAGAGATAAGTCATGGATCACTATCCTCCCCTAATACTTCAGTAACTCTTTAGATGTGTTCTTTATTTTATACACAAAAGGGTATGTTTAAACCTGAAGGCTAAACAAGTAGTTGATCCTTGAGCAACGTGGGTTTGAACTGTGTGGGTCAAGTGAACTGTGAGCTTCAGTTGAACTGTGGTCAATTGAACTGTGCAGGTCAATTAAAAAAATCCTGCATAAGTGGGCCCACGATCTTAGAGAAGAAGCAGAGTCACTAATCTGAATTAGCGATTTTTGCCTCTGGCTTAAATTTGTGAGTCACATAGCAAGACACATTCAGGCTCATTTCCATGTGAGTTGTAAACTAGATCATAAACTCTTAAAGACAAAATACATGGTTTTCCAGGGAGAGCATTAATCTTCATTTTTCTGAAACATCTTGCAGAAATTAATTCGGCAGGTTAATTTACCGAAGGTGTTTATTTTCAGCAATGCTGGCTTTGTGGTTTTGTGACCAGAAGAATAATTGATGACAGCCCTGGAGTACTCTATATTTCTGGTTAGTGGGACAAAGGCCACCTGAGTTAGCAATGGGGAAAGCACGAGAAGTGTACAAACCTCAGGTCAGCATAAGAATGTGAGCTCTGCTATTATAGGGTTTTGTCCATATGGTGCACTGGTCTAACCCCAGCACCTAGAACTCCATGCCAGCTGTGGAATAGAGGCTCAATAAATATTTTTTGGTTGAATAAAGAGAGTACATACCTTGTACCTGAAGAACCTGAGAGATGTCAAAGCCTTGGCTGATTCTGACTATGACCACACCAATCTCAAAATCAAACGCATCGCTGAAAGTGGAAGCAAAGAGGTTAGTGATTTAAATGACTCCAATCCTCAAGCTTTGGACAAATATTAAACTTGTTTCTAAGATTTTAATGTAATTAAATTAAGGAAACTCGCTTTAAAATACAATCAAGAATTGATAGCTTTCTGTTAGGTTGTTTTCCCTTTATACCCATAAAAAAACATATTCTGGGTACTCATTCATTTACTCTGGAACCAATTTATTCAAATATATTATCGACTAGAATTTTGATTATTTGCTTGTAACATACTTTTAAAAAATGATTATTTTCTAATGCAAACAAATGAATCACTGAAATATTTAGAACAGAGAATTTTCAGACTGCAAAGACCCTTGGAAATTATCAACCAAATCTCTTTATTGAGGAAGAATACTACAACATTTCTGATGTCAAGTTCCATGTTAAAAATGTCTCCAGGTCCTCTGAGGAACCTTCACCGGTGACTTTGGACAAACCATTTGAAGCAGTGCTTTTTCATGGCAACCCCATGCTGTTGAAGCTGGCTGTTGTGCCTTCACTACATGGAATTAGGTTATCTGGAAGGGAAAGAGAACCTTGCTTTCTTTTATCTCCATTCTTCTGGAATTTTTTTTTCTCTGCCCATAAATATGGGGCAAACCAATGAGTCCTTTGAGTTCATTTAAAATATTTATTTTGGGAGTTCCTATGTTCAATCTTCTTTGGACCAGGAGCCTAAAACTCTTTCATTGCATCACCCTCACTCAGAAACAAGGCAGGTTGTGATCAACTCTCTGTACACAAACAAGATTTCAATAGCCAAAGTAAACCTACATTTTCAAATAATGATATAAAGATATTTGATATAATATGACTATTCATTTAAAACTAGTATATTTAGCCAAAACTGGTTTGGCTCAGTGGATAGAGCGTCAGCCTGTGGACTGAAACAGCCCAGTTTCGATTCTGGTCAAGGGCATGTACTTTGGTTGTGGGCACATCCCCAGTGGGGCGTGTGCAGGAGGCAGCAGACTGATGTTTCTCTCTCATCGATGTTTCTAACTCTCTATCCCTCTCCCTTTCTCTCTGTAAAAAAATCAGTAAAATATTAAAAAAATAAAATGAGTATATTTAAAACCTAAATTTAACCACATTATCCTCTCACTTAAATCTTCATAGTTCTTCCTCATTGCTTACAGAATATGATCCACATTTTTTAATATCGCAAATGAGGGTTTTTAAAATCAGAATCTTGCCAGAAACGGGTTTGGCTCAGTGGATAGAGTGTTGGCCTGCGGACTTAAAAGTCCCAGGTTTGATTCTGGTTCAGGGCATGTACCTTGGTTGCGGGTACATCCCCAGTGGGGGGTGTGCAAGAGGCAGCTGATCGATGATTCTCATCGATGTTTCTAACTCTCTTCCCTCTCTCTTCCTCTCTCTAAAAAATAATAAAATATATTTTTTAAAAATCAGAATCTTATATCAGCAACCTCATATTTCACTACTGTCTGCTTCAACTTTTCACTTAAGTAGCACTCCTTTGCTTTTGGTTGCAAAACCGTACGTGATCTCTAACAAAATAGACCCATTCTAATAAAACTGCCACAAGGTAAATTCCTGATAAATCTTGTTTCTAATTGTCCTAGATTATTAAAAGCAGACAATGTGTTCCACAGAAATATTTGGATTCTGTATTAGGCAGGATTATTTCAGACCCCCAAAGACACCCACGTTGCCATCACTGGAACCTGAGGAGTATGTCACTGTATGGCAAAAGGACTTTGCAGATGTGATTAGATTAAGAACCTTGAGGTGGACAGATTATCCTGGATTATCTGGGTGGGCCCAGTGCAATTACCAAGGGCCTTGAGAGTGAACTTGGGAGGCTGAAGAGGTTAGTGTAATGTGATGTGAGAAGGATTTGACCCATCAAATGCTTTGAAGATAGAGGAAGAGTGCCATGAGCAATGGGCAGCCTGTGGAACCTAGAAAAGGGAAGGCCATAAACTCTCTCCTAGAGCCTTCAGAAGGTAATACAGTCCAGCCCACACCTTGATTTTAGCCCAGTGAGTTAGTGTTCAGAGTGTTAACCCACACAACTTTAAGCTAATATATTTGTGTGGTATTAAGCCATTAAGTTTGAGATAATTTGTTAATGCAGCCAGCAAAAACTAGTACAGATTATAATTAAACTTATTCCATACTTAAGAATATTATGTATATTTAAAATCTTTTATTCAAAGAAAAATAGTAAAGTACTAATCTATTGTAAAAATATCTTTCTGATATCAATAAAACTGTGCTTTAAGCCATACAGCAAAATGACCCAAAAAGTCAGAAGGAGAAATATAACAAAATATAACACAATATGGTTGTATGGTTGTCTTCCTTCTGGGCTGGCCCATTGCTATGGTAATAAAGGCATTTAACTTTACCAAGCCAGCTAAATTTCATGCTATACAAATCTGAGCCACTTTAAAGCTGAACTTTATTACACAAAAGATCAATCATTAATTTGGTATAAAAGTCAGAAGTTTCTTCAGCTTAATATTACTAGGTTTGATTATTTTGGTCTCTTTGAATTTCTAGACTGTTTGGGATCATGAGGAGGTTAGAATATGATTCCAGGTAATTTTGTATCAAATAATGGACTCTGTGACTAAGATTTACATATTTCTTTTCATTCCCAAAGTGAATATAAAATTTCTTTCCTTGACATTCTTCTTTCCCCCCAAAGGTAAAGATGAAATTGTATGAAAAGTCTCGATAACAGAGAGTATATATAAATCCATTTTCAGGAATGTCAAGCCAGTAACTAACTGTGAATCTAAACCCATCTGAATGCTGTTTGCTGAGCCTGGCAAAATTCTAGTGCCCCAGCAGAAGGCAGATGGCAGCACGTGGCATGGGACTTTGCATGTTTGCAGAACGCAATTCAGGAGAATGTATTTAATGCATGGGTTTCCTATAGAAGGAAGGCTAAGTGAATTTCTGTTTGGTCAGTAATGCATATAATTTCAGAAGGTAAAAATTATTTCCTTGTGCTTCTTTTTAGT
Organism: Vespertilio murinus; assembly: GCA_963924515.1. Lineage (NCBI taxonomy): Eukaryota > Metazoa > Chordata > Mammalia > Chiroptera > Vespertilionidae > Vespertilio > Vespertilio murinus. Next base: position 161,397,640 of record OZ004704.1, on the reverse strand, counting down.
AGAACTAATATTAGAATGCTTTAGTTATGTTGCCTAAATCTTCCCCAAATGATGATAAACGTGGTGCTCATTCTAGCAGGGGCCAGAGGACATAGCCTGGGACAAGATGTACTGAGTATATGTGTTTTTTTTTTTTTTTTATGGGTGAGGATTTATTATGGGCTTTTCAGACATATCAAGGCATCTCTACCCTGTGCTATGAAGTCAGAGCAAAGCCAGGCCTGTGTGGAGGAAATCTTCCATTTTCAGAGCCATTGACACAAAGATGGCTGGTGACCATAGCTAACATTGCCTCCCTCGAGATGAATCTGACCAAGTATTTTCAAGCCGGGAAGAAAGAATCAATTTTCTAGATAGGTCACTGAGGCTGCCTGCACCTCTCCATAAGTGTAGCTTCTGTCTTCTCTTACGCAAGAAGCAAGCCAGGCAACACTTAAGATGTATAAGTACTTCCTGAGGCAGCATAACCTGTGGTCAGGAGCTAAAACTTTGAATTCGGATGACCCTGCATTGAAATTCCACTTCTGTCACTTACACAACTCTGCATGTTTGAAGTTTTAATGTCTATGTCCCTACTTATAAAATGAAAACAATAGCTTCCTTCAAATTCTTCTTGTGAGAATCAAATGGGATAGCTCATGTGAAGGGCACTAGCCTGGTGCCCACTCATCCTTTAATGACTACCATCATTACCTTTATCCCAAAACTCTCCCAATATTTAAGGATCAAATGTCACATACCATTGAAAACCCACTTTCTGTGCACTAACCAACACTACTACATGGCAGAGGCAACTGGCACACGACACCGTCATATCAACAAAGGGAGATCTGAGGCTTTGGGCTAGTGACTACATTCCCCAAGGCTCAGGAGAAGATAATGACTGAATTGGGCACACCAGCTAGTCCAAGACTCCAGCTGTTTTGAAAGAAAAATTCCTTTAGAAACCACTTGTCCTTTGTTTTTAATCTCATAAATAGGTTTTAAGGTTGTAACTCTTTTTAAAAAATATATTTTATTGATATTTTACAGAGAGAAAGGGAGAGAGATAGCAAGTTAGAAACGTCGATGAGAGAGAAACATCGACCAGCTGCCTCTTGCACACCCCCTACCGGGGATGTGCCCGCAACCAATGTACATGCCCTTGACCGGAATTGAACCCGGGACCTTTTAGTACGCAGACCAACGCTCTACCACTGAGCCAACCAGCTTCGGCAAGGTTGTAACTCTTAATATTGACCTTTTTCTTTGACACCAAATCCCCCGCCCTCCATACTGTTTCCTGTGATACTATGGTTCCCTTGAGTTCTATTATTGGCAGTGTTTTCACTTTGGTAAAGAATTCAGAGTACCAGGGGAATGTCCTCTTCTCAGGCAATTGAATCTAGCATAACAGTGTCATGTACTGCCCTGGTTAGTGCTTTATAAACAACACGCCTTGAAAGCCATCACTTACTGTATGATTCCCACGTAGTTTTCAATCTCTGTTAACTGAGCTTTCCTCCAGTTTCTTTTATATCCAATCACCAGAGTGTTTGGTTTCATTCTTCCTAAGCCTGAGGCCTAAACAGAGGAGATAAACACACGGGCAATCCTTACTGTACCAGGAAACCACCACTGCAAATGAAAAATAAGGCTTAACACTGGGGGGGGGGAGGGGCGACAGGGGTAAGAGGGGGGAGAGGCTATGTGCTGGAGGGTAAAAGGGGGGTGAGGCTATGTGTTGGGGAAGGGCAAGGGGGGAAAGGAGACATATGTACTACTATTTGCAATACTTTAAACAATAAGATAAAATTTTAAAAAAGAAAAGAAAAAGAAGGTCTGAAAGAGCACTGAAGTAATGTTCTGATGATTCGGAAGATTAGATTACATTTTAGTGCATGTCCTTCATGCCCACACCCAAGCATAAAATAGAAAGATTAGTTCTAAATCATCTCAGCCGTAAATGGATTTTAGATGACAGAAATGTAGCTTTTCTAAATTAGCAGTCATTTGCATTTCTTCTGACACACTCATTAAAATGGTTCAATAACTTAAAATCAAATGAGGGTTGGCTTAACTGTTGGCATGCATGCTGTAACTTAGTGGTTCAAAGCTAATCTCCACCTGTTACATCCCTAATGCCATTAGCAATAAAATCCATGTTTGGAAAATTCTTATATACAAAAATTACTGAAACTTCTACCTACATTATTTATTGAGGAGTAAATGAGCTATGTTTCTAGAACCCAATTCTTTTATATGACAGCATCATTAATAGCCATCTTCCATATCAGAAGTTTCATTCCCTCCATTAGATGACTGGATACGACTTTCAGTTAATTAAATTTAATCTAACAATATTATTGAGCACCTATTAATTGCAAAGTACTATGTTTGGTACTGTGGCATGGTAGTGAAACATACCTATTATTTGGCTTCAAGGAGCTTAGAATAAAGTGGAAGAAACAAGATATTCACAAATAATTTTAGTTCAAATGCAAATGCACTAGGAACTCATATAGCAGCATAAAGAAAACCTGAATTCCAGTTGAGGATTCATGGGTGGCTTCATGGGAGAGGTAACATTTGTCCTATATCTTGCACATTGGTGAAAGTGAAGGAAGGGCATTCTGGATTATGAGAATAGTGAAACAAATGACCAGAACAAGAAATTTTAGAGAGGATAGTAGCAAGTAGGAGATAAGCATTGATGGAGGGTTCCTAAAATAAGCTTTGCTTCCACCACATTTGGTATATTGTTCTTCGAAATGTGCAGATAACAGAATAGCTCATTTGGCCCAGGTTAGATATATGGCAGTATGGACATAATCTTTTCCATGATTAGTTTGGGGATGTGGTCATTCATACCATAATTTCTTAGATGCATAGAAGGCTTTATCTGATACTAGAGGTCTGGTGCATGAAAACTCATTCACTGGAGATGGGGTCCCCCTCTCTCCCCAAGGCCTGCTCTCTCTCACAGTCGAGGAGCCCTCAGGGGCGGGAGGCAACCCAGCGATCAGTGTGAGGCGACACCCCATCACACCTCTGCTGCTGCCACTGCCATCAGCACCAGCCTCGGCCAGCCCTGGGTTACCTGAGCCTTGGGCCATCCCTGGGTAGCTGGGGGGCTGAGGGAATGGGGGGACTCCAGAGGCAGGCCTATGGAGCAGCTGGACCCACCTGGGGGCAGGCCCAGCCTTGCCACCCACCTGCCGCTCCGGTGGGGCTGAGGGGACTGGGGGCCGCCATCTTATGGCTGTGGGTGCCACCATATTTGAGGGTGGGATAGCAATTAGCATATTCCCTCCTTATTGGCTGTGGGTGCTGTCATATTTGCGATGGTGGGAGGGTCAATTAGCATATTCCTTTTTTATTAGATAGGATGGTATCATTATCAGTGCCTCCCTGTGTTACCATCTTGTCCTGCCCTTTGTCATGACCTCTCTGGACTCCACTTTGAAGAAACTCATGAGAACAAGCTTTATGCGCTGCCTTTTTTTTTTTTCTTTTGGATTCATATATGAATTGTTTTTCATGCCTATGTCTTTTCTCTCCCTGTTCTTATTATGTTTGTTGCCCTAATCCCAGTGAAAATGTTTATTATTTTTCCAATTTTCTAGATAATTTTGTATTAAATGTGTAACCTTCCCAACATATTTAACCAACTAGCTACTGAAAAGTAGCTTGGGACTGAAAGAAAATCAGCATCTGGGAATGACCTCTATTTCCATTGGTTAGCAAATTAATGACAGATGAAAGATTCTTTCAGAATTTGGGGTAGTAGGTCTTCCAGAAATGGGCTCTCTGCATATGCAGCCACTGACAAAGTGCTTGTCAGGGATGTTAAAGACAAGAATGCATCGAAGACTCTTAATCTTGAAACACTATAATGTGAGCCACATTTTTTCTTTTCTGCCTACACCAGCATCAGAGTTATCTGGATGCTGTTTGGAATATTGACCCTCCTTGTGTGGCCCCTCTGATGAAAGCTACATGATTCATTTGGTATACGTAGAATCAGGGCTATTCAACTATGTTAATGCCAAAATGATTAGAAAGCCAAAGTCTCTTGGATTATTTTAAGGAAACTGGCACTCCAAATTATAAAGATCAGAACAAGGGGAAGCATCTATGAGCTTACTATAGAAGGGGAGGAAAAAAGATATGAGTGAGAAAAGATGGGAGACGTGTAGGCTTTAGTGTTGAACCACAGAAATTATTACATTTTAGTCAACATTCTGGAAATAATTTAAAAGGATAAAAAGATTTTTTTCCCATCTTGATCACCAGGCATTTATTTAGCCTAGCAGCTGCCCTCACACCATTAGAAAAAGAAAAAAGGAAAAGAATGTTTCACTTGAGCGTTACTAGACACTAAAATAGTTTGAAGTTTTAATAGGATCCCGAATGTCGTCAACCATCAGAACAAATTTGCATTTCAATAAATATGGGGACAGAATGTATGCTGTTGACCAAAGGCAATCTCATTTTCCATTTCCAGTGCATGACTCATAGTTTATTGTAATAGAACCTCTCCGCTTTTGTTTTCGCTGTGCCTATCCCCAGGAATTAAAAATGTATTCCTTAACCATCTGCATTGATCTCTGAGGTTAGACTGGGCAAGTCCGTTTGTTCTGGGAGCTTCATTAGCGTGCAGTGCTAATTGTCCTTTGCCTCTGTGCTCACTCCTTCAAATGCTAGCCTTACCTGAAGGAGACTTCGGACACCATCCCTGAAACAATCTGCAGCCACTGCGGCATAAAATGCCTTGATTTTGTTCTTTATAAGCCAGGCCTGCTTTTTCGCCATGCCGCTGTTCATCTCTTTAACACACAGCTTGCGCGGTCCCTGGATGACACAATGAAATATGGGTTAGAAGCTCGGCTATTACACACCGCACTGCTGTTGTTTTCTGAAAGGCAAAAATAGCTAGCAATGCCCCATTGAGTTAAGAAATGGGAAAGAGGGAAAACACCTCAGTAAAGGAGGCTCGTGCAGATGCAGCCTTTTGGAGAGGAGCTGTGCTGCTCCCATTCTTCACTTTCCACCCAGAATGTGAGGTGTGTTAATACCTGCTTAATTAACTGCCTCGTGCTGACTGACAGAAAGAACTCAGGGCATCATGGCACATGAGGAAGATGCAAAAAATGTGATAGCAGAATAAGTACACAATCTACCTTTGACCCAATAGCGAGAGCCTCTTTTAAGAACACCAGGTAGAGTCGGAGCTCAATTGCAAGAAATGGACGGCGCTCTTGGGAAGCAAAGCATGATGGTTTGCAAATCCTGCCATGGACTACCAGGACTTGACAATTCTACTAGGCCCATTGGTTGCTTTTTGTGATAAGGATAGGCTGCGCCACTTTTCCCCTTGCAAGTTTGACATACTCCCACTCAGATAAATCAACATTTCCCACCCCCTCAAGGAATCTAATAAAAACAGAAGCTCACATACCTAGGGCACAGGAAGAATACAAAAGATTACAGGAGAAGGGGGCAGGTGTTGTCATGGTAGATGAAGCGTTTTGTAATTTCAAGATTTGAGTCCCGGAAACTCATTTTTAACTAAAAATTTTACTCTTGTTCCTCCTACCTTTAAGGTCCAACCTAGCTTTTCCTTACATTATTCCAAATCAATCCAAAAGGTTACTTCTGAGTATCTACCATGTGCCAACAAGGTAAAAATCTATAGTTTTCTTGGGAAACTATTTCAATTCATGGAGAGATTTTGGATTTTGTTGGCTAGTCTTAGATTTCTTACAATACACCTGGAATCTTGATAAAATGCAGTGTATCGGTCTGGGATAGGACTCAAAATTCTGCATTTCTAACAACTCCTGGGGACATGAATGCTGCTGATCTTCAGACCACACTTGCAATTGTACTCTTGGTCTCAGATTGAAGAGAAAGGGCTTCGATGCATTGAAAAGACACCAGACTTTCTGGCCAGACAGAATGGTTTTCAAACCTAAGCGTGGCCACATTGGAGGTAATTGATGATCGCTAAGGTTTTAGATATTATTCTGAAAACAGGGATACCATTCTCTATCCTTTTGCAAGGTTGATCTAAGCAGTCATGAAAAAGTCTGGACCATAGTAGGTGCCTGTCCAAAGTTGATTTTTATTATCTTACCTGAGTGCTTACAGTCTCATTGAAACTCTCATCCTAATTCTACAACAGAGATGAAAGAGGGCTGAAAGTTAGTTCTGGCCCTGGCACTGATACTTGGGTATGCCATTTGTTCTCTTTTGATGTGGATTATACATTTCAAAGAATAAGGGAATTGTCTAGCTTATCACTACTCACTGTGACAGCCCTTATCATATGTTACTATTAAGCATTTGAAATGTGGTTGGTCAACAAGGAGTTATGCTAGAAATGTAAAATGGCTACTAAAATGTTTAAATCACATTCGTGGCATGTGTTAACTTTGTATTATACAATAGTAGATGATCTCTGGGGCCCCTTCTACTTTAAGGCTCTATTTACATGGGATCAGATTCTTCAGGTACTTATTCCTACCAGAATATTTTCCATGTGACAACTTCCCAAAACAGTTTGGATGACTTACATTTAATTTAAAAGAATAAGAACCTTCCACGAAGATAGGGAAGGTAAAGATATAGGACGGGTAGTTAGTAAGCCAGAAGACGTAGCCTAAAGAAAGGTGTCATTATGGATCAGATTTTCCTCAGGGTTCTAGCTTAATGCCTTCTGAACCACTAGTTCTTCTGGGGGCATTCTAGACCTCATCAACTTCAGAAGGAATATTTTATTCAAGTAAATGCAATGATAACAACAGCCATGAAATATAAGAAAAACCAACAGCTAAGAAAGGTATCAGACTATCAATATATTGAGTTGCACCATAGTGACTTTGAAACCCTCAGGAAACTGGCATTTATTTTAAATAAATACAGTGTAACATGTCTATTTGTAATACAGAAATCCAGATTAAACATTAACTGTGACAGAGAGATTTACTTTAATGCCTAAATTTGCCATACTGAGCAGTCATAAAAATATTTCACACAGAATCTCTCTTGGCTAAAAAAAATATAATATCCTTTTAGCATACTTATTAATGTGAGACAGGGCTGCAATACAAATATAGTCAGGAAAGAGTAAACTAACAAAGAGGGAAATAATTATTCATGATTCAAATATGTCATAGTTACAAAAATGAATTTTACCACCCTATTAAAATATTATAGAGATTAGCTCAGTTAGGATCCAAAATATGAATATATAAATTAATTCAGAATTTGAACAAAGAAGCCCTAAACATCTTGAATATATTATAACTGACATTTATTGAGAGAAGGATAAAGAAATTATCATTATTTAGTCTGGAGAAGTTAATGTGCTACTACTTCAAATAAATGAATATTATGAAAAAGAATTTGCAAAGGAATTCCAATATCCTTAGGATTAAATAGGGGAATTTGGTCCAAATGCAGTGTCCTTTCCAACTCTTATTTTTCAAAACATTGAAAGTCCTATTGCTCTGTTTATGCTTTTATTGTCGCTCTGATTAGACTGGTGGGAAAAACAATTTTTTTCTTTTCTGATTTATCCACATTTTATCTCAACATGCATCCTAGTGCCCATTCATAGATCTTTTCCTTCTTCTTGTATTTGGTCATGTCATTATTTTATTAACACCATGATAGTAGAAACTCATTGACTTGAGGATAGTGCACTAACAAGTGAATGCATTGTCCTTTTAGTTGATAAGAAAGTTGAGATTAAGAAAATGTTGCAGACAGAAAAAGAATGAGAATTTTCTCTGGGTTATCTATGCTTGAACTACTTTTACAATGAGAGGAAAGGACAGGATGATCAAGGTTTAAAGAATGATAAAGAGATAAAAATTAATCAAATTAAATTTACATCTTGGTACACAGGTATGAAATGACTAGAAGAATACGAATAAAATTTGGATAGCGTTTCCTCTGGAGAGGGAGAAGAGTCATGGGGGCTAATTGGTTATACAGGGGAGTTTGGTTTGATCTGTGATGGTTTATTTCATTTAAAATGTAAATGGAAGCATCTATTACCAAAAAATGTTAGCAACTGTTTATTAAGAGAGGTAGAATATAAAGCCTCTTGGGATATAAGTATGTCACTGATTTATTATATGATAATTGAGAGGAGAAAAATATGCATTACTTTAAATTGTCAAGCTGGATTCCTTAAAAAGGATCCCCAAATTTGGCTTGGGGTCCTTCAAATAAAATCTTTAAGCTGAGTAGGAAAAGGTCACTGGAGAAGGAAGAGACTCTGAGGGGAGAGTGTAAGAATTGGTTGAATAGTTGGAAGGCTATACTGTGGGCTATCATGTAATAATAATCATCTTCATATCAATTTCAGCAACTTTGAGGGCTATGACATCTAGCCCTTTAGAAATGCCTTGGTGGTAGGGCATAGCAGCTGTAGCCACATGCTTTCCATCTACCCACCAGCATCAAAACATCAGTGAGCTCTGAGCCTTGCCCCTTCCTCATAGTATAATTGCACTTCAAGCTAGCATTTCAAATAGCTAAAAGCCACCAGAGGAACAGACACAGATCCTGCTGCCCTGTGATTAGCCCAATGGGAGTACATGTTTTACTGTTCCATCTTGATCAAGCTGTTGGATACCCCAAAAATTCAAGATCCAGTATCTGGACTTGGTTTGTTTAAGAGAGAGTGCTTTAGGTCTCTGTTGAAAATGAAAATGGAAGCCATGATAATTAGCAAAAATCATGATAATAACAATATCAACAATAAAAACTCAAATTACCTGGGCATTTGTTATTTGACAGACATTGAGCTGAGCACTAGAAAGCTAATCTTACAGAATTCTCTCAACAACCCGCAGAAAGCTGAGGCTACAGAGAGACTAAATTATGTGCCCATGGGACTCTCAGCTAATAGATGGCAAAACAGTGATTCAGACCTTGACCGTGTGTCTCAAAAGCCCATGAGCACTAGCTTCCTGACATTAAAAATTAAATTATCATCCCTTACCATCACTGTAACTATTTAACCTTCCTCACAAGGTTGGTCTAACCACCAACCACTGTGAAAATTTAGGAAAATTTTTCTAATAGCAACTTTCTCCACATCCTCTTCCACTTGTTTTTTTTTAATTTTTTTTTTGCAAAGATGATATGAAAAATTTTGAAAAATGCTGACAGCATCCTACAGCCCCAGGAGCTCACAGAAAATAACTAACTGGAAAGTCATTAACTGCAGCAGTAACTATTTTCTGCCCCCAAGAGAACCTCAGTACCTGGGAGCAAGACTCAGGGAGACCAGCACAGCAATGTGTAATGTGGTCCAATATGCATGTCAAACAACCTGGGCTGTGGAAGGCACAGACTTAGGTACCTACCTCACAAGAGATGACATTCCAGTATCACATTCTTTTATTACAGCAAAGCAGCAGAGGGCTAATTAAAAGCAATATCTTTGGTCTCTATAAAAAGACCTTTCCTCCCTTGCCAATATATGACTGTTTATACCCCCTGTTCATTTCTCCTGCCCTGAAGATATCTTATTGCCTGCTAAACGAAGTTTTCTCCAAATTGCTGGAGAAGAAAAAACGCCCCAAACTGCTTATTCCATCAAAACCCACTCCTATATTATATCGGCCAAAATGAAATCCACTCATCCAGGGCACCAAAGTTGATAATATGAGAAAAGGGTGCTTGATAAGATTTCTTAAAATCCTCTGGAGTCACAGTTGGTCATTACTTAACCTGTCAATCTTATGTATTCAGTAGGATGCCTTTCACCCCCCCACTGGGTAATTGCATTGAGTTATATTGTTTGAGTTTCTATCATATAAGCACCGAGAGGAAAAATAATATGACCAACCAGCTTCATATAGCGGTTAGAGTATTACCAAGTGTAAAAAGAAGCTAAGTGCTGGTCATGATGGCATGTGACAAATTAACCCCTGCATGATGGCACAGTTGACTGGTCCCAGGGTTACACAGCTTCCTGAGGGTCTTATTATTCACTGGCAGGTATTGGGTGTTTAGGTAGTGGTACCTCATTCTAATAACACTCTCAGGATATAAGTCTGCTAAACCATTCTCCTCATGATGTAGCACAGAGCACAATTGATTGGCCTAGACTGACATGCTGGCTCTGTCCCTTCCTTGTCATTTGACCCTGTGTATTAACTTAATTTTTCTGAGTCTCACTTTTCTCATTAGTAAAGTAAGAACAAGGCTTCTTTTCCTTTCTGCCCTGTTAGGCGATTATGTAGAGAAAATTAAAACTATAGGAAAATGTTTTGAAGAATAGGTAACTATTCTAAAAATACACTGAAGTAGCTACGAATTTTGATGGTGTGTGTGTGTGTGTGTGTGTGTGTGTGTGTGTGTGTGCATGTGTGTGTGTGTGCATGTGTGTGTGTGTGTGTGTGTGTGTGTGTATGTGAGAGAGAGAGAGAGAGAGAGAAGAGAGAGAATGGTATAGGAATACAAGTAGAGATAGACTGGTTTGGAGGACTTAGATTTATTATTTTGTTATGATTTTAATGCTTTCTTTTCACTTTAGAGTTTGGTTACCAGTCAATAATTATGGTTAAAATTTTAGTGTCTACTTTGATACTTCCTGAACAAAAAAGGGATTAGTTCGGCTATGCATGATGTTTATCTAAGACATGGAAAACTTGGTTTCGGTTCCTAAATATGTATAGTGTTATCAGGTTTTTCTAAATACCTAATCTGAATTCTCTGTGCTCTCAGTTAAGGCCACGATGTCAGGTTCTCTCCTCCTAGGTTGATCTGTTAATAGCACCCCCTGGCTCATTTCATCCTGTTATGTTTCTGTGGACAGTTATGACCCCAAATGCCTTCACTTTCTTTATTTATTTCTGGGCCAGCTTTCTTTTTCTTGACTCAAAGGCCATCATTTGGAATATTTATTACTTTTAGTCGGTCTCCTATGAAATCAGAAAGACATTTTATCCACTCATTTAAATTCAGGATCATGGTCTTTGCTCTATGAACCCAGGAAAAGGGCTCTTGTCCAAGCCGCCTTGCCATTCTCCTTCACTGCATGTGCCTGTTCAGCTGACCTAAAATAATACAAGGTGAGCAGGAAGGAAGCAGCACTTTTCTCAGATGAAGTGGCTCTTACCACAAAGACTTCACAGCAGATGCAAAGGCCACTGTTCTTGGTAAAGGCGTGAGTTATGTCTAAGAGAGCGGGTCTTGTCATGGGTCCCCCTGTTAGGACAATGCACTGGGGCCTAGAAGTGGAGAAAAAGAAGATGTGAGAACTGGCTGTTGTAAGAAGTCTGTGAGCTCAGAACCACCCCGGTGGAAATGGCAGGTGCAGAAAACTTGGCAAAATGGAGCCAACTCTCCCCTATGTATTTCTTGGGTTTCTCACCAGAAGTCTTGAGTCATCTGCCTGCCCATCTTGTCCTCTCTATGTTCTTAGCTTAGTTAGTGAGCGCTAAAATGTAAAATAAGGAAAGGAGGTCTTGGATTCCCCCTGTCTTGTTTCCTCTGGACACCAACCTATTCCAAACCCAACTCAGTCTGTCCTTTTCCACCCAGTACTTTCCTTCATTCTCCTTTCAGAACTTAAGTTTCCAGGTTCCATTCAAAATAAGATCTACCTAATAAAGAGCTTAAAGGGTTTCTTCTAAGAGAATTCAGTAAGCCCCACAGCATTAAGTTGAATGGAGACAGCACCAAGCATTAAGGTTTGTGGGCATATAAGGACATTGATGTAAAATCACCTCACTTAGCTCACCTCAGATCACCTCTGTATCCCCAAGCATGGAAGGTGGCCCTTGGCACCATGAGGGCTTCTAGTTGGGGCTGGGCATAGCTCAGAGTGGAAGAGAGGAAGCACTGGTTTACAGAAGGTGCTGTCATGAAAATGTGGTCATTTGTATGACTGCCTGGTCTTAGATTATACCCATCGCATATGACTACTCTAGTGCATTTGTCCCCCATAGAAAGGCAACCTCTAATGTGGAACACCACCAGGATACCGGAGAAGCCAATTTTACCTGAAATTTTTCACATGATCTTCCACTGTGGTTAGTTCCAGAGCATTGTCCAAAGCACTCACATAGGAAAGAGCCTGTGTGGAGGAGCCCCAGTTCACATCTGCGGATGAAAGAGGAATATGGTATAAGAAGTATTGACCTTCACTTTGTCTATGGTGAATAATTTTTATAAGCGATTCCCTCTTATAATTTTCCCTGGCTATGCCAGCAGTGACAAGTGCACAAATTAGAGAACATTGTTAGAGAACATTAGAAAGAGCATTGTTCTTCTATGAGCATTTTGTGAATTCTTCCAAGTAAGACCTCTCTTTCCAACTAAAGATCAGATTTGAAGGTTTATATTCTCGAAATTCTGCTGTGTGGTGAGGCTGGGTGATAACCACACTGCAGACCATAGACTTGAGAAAATGATTGGCTTCTGGATAAATTCAAGGGTTCTTCACAAATTCTTAAGCTGAATAAAATGAGGCATTTGTATACACAGATAGTGTGTGTAACAATCTTTATATTTGAAATTATAGGACTAAATAGCTCAGTAATTCTTACTTCTGGGTCTCCATGAAGAGGGTCAATCATTATTAAGATTTTAGTTTGGTCTTTTAGGACCTAATCTTCATAATAATGAAGGTAAACACTACCATACTTTGCCTTTTTCTTGAAAGAATTAGATATTAGATGGATTATCTAATTTTTATAAGAGAAAGCCCCTAATGGAATGCACAGAGTCACTCCAGATGGCAGAGAGAGCCATCGCCCCAGTTTTGCTTTGAACAGTCACAAAAATGGTGGGGGATCCTTATCTTCTGATAAAGAAGATTAAAATTCATTAAGTGTTGACTATGCACCAGGCATTTAACCTACCTTAACCTAATTTATATTTATAAAAACTCTACTAGTCAATTGAATGTGTATTAAAAAATTAACTTTGAAGCATATCCCACAATATATGCAAAAATTAACTAAAATGGATAAAAAACATAAGTTCAAAATTTAAAGCATTAAAATTTCTAGAAATTTGTGATGATGGGTTAGGGAAGAATATCTTGGTTAGAAGCAAAAAGCCAAACCATAAAAGAAAAAAAGTGATAAATTAAACTTTATGAAAATTAAAACTGTCTGCTCTTCAAAACAAACTATAAGAAAAATAAAAATACAAGTCATAAACCTATAGGTAACATTTGAAAAACACATACTGTAAAAGATTTGCACCCAGAATTTATAAAGAATGTTTGCAGATGAATAAGAAGAAAATATAGTTCCAAAAATGGGCAAAGGAATTAAAGAGACACTCAACTAAAGAAGATATATCAGTGGCAAATAAGGCATTATTAGTCATTGGGAAAATGCAAGCCAAGCCACAGAAAGATAGTACTTCACATCTATTAGAATGTTTTTATTTTTTTAAAATCAACTGACAATTCTAAGTGCTGACAAGGATGTGGTATAAGTAGTATATTCATTTATTGCTGGTAAAAATGGAAAATGATACTGCTACTGTGGAAAACACTTTGGATGTTCCTCATAAAGTTACATCTACAGTTATTAGATAATCTGAAATCTCACCCTATGAAAATATAGATCTACATAAAATCCTGTGTGTGAATGTTTATAGAAGATTTATGTATATTCACCCCCGAGCTGAAAACAACTCAATGTCCATCAACTAGTGAATAGATTTTTTAAAAACATTTGAGACATAATCACACAATGCAATACTACTCAGAAACAAAAGGAACAATTACTTATACACACAATAACATGGATGAATCTAAGAGCGTTATGTCAAGTGAAAGGACACACAAAAGCTACATAAAATAGATTTCACATCATATTCTCTAAAAGGCAATATCCTGATTACAACAGCAGTGGTTGCCAGGAGTTAGGTTGTAGGGAAGACTGCCTACATAGAAGTGTCAATAAACTTACAGTGATGATGGAAATGCCCTCTGTCTTGATTGTGGTGGTGGTTTGAAGTCTGTAAGTTTGTAAAAAATTATAGCCTATACATGTAAAAGGGGTAGGTTGAAGCAAGTATCACTCAAGTTCATTGGGATTCCAATTACAAAATACTTAATCCAAAGTAGGAAACTGTGAGAGAAACACTCCACCATCCAGTTTATAATGAATGCTATCCTTTCAAAACGTTCTCTTCAATTAGCTATCAAATGGCAAAAGGCACATGAGCATTAACCTGACTCATCAAGGACACTGTGATTATCTTGCTAGATTATCAAGATTTTTATATCTCAGTTTGATTGAAAAGGAAAGAAACCATTAAAGCCACATTTCTATATAACTTCAATAAAGGTGGATTTATTTGAACCCCAGAAAAATAAATAAAAGGGGTGAGTTTTACCATATGTAAATATACCTGATAAAAACAGATGAAGCAATAAGAGTAAGCAACAAACAAGCCCCTCCAAGGTAGTTGCTACCTTCTCTGTACTTGCGGAGTAAGGGTAAGGGGATTGGCGGGGGTTGGAGGGTGCGGATCCCCGAGATTGGATCGCAGTACCTGACTCTGTGGTCTCCAGCCTCTCCCATCTGCAGTCTATCCAGTTCTCTCCTTTTCTCAGCAATTTGTTCATGTCACTTTCACTTTACCTACTTATATTAATTTAGTATATTACGTAGTTCATTGCTTATGTGTGAACTTCTTGAGGACAGGGACTATATATCTTATTTATTGGGTCATTACAAGGTGATGTAATGAGAAGCTTGTGGCATTTGATGTCATACACACTGTAGTTAACAAGTCAGCTCCATCAAATACTGACCATTACCTCGGCGAGTGGTCTACTCTTTGAACTCCAGTTTCTTCATCTGTAAACTGGGTATAATAATACTTAATGCACAACATTATTGTGAGTGCCTGATACATAATAGGTGCTCAACAAAGTTACCTATTGTTATATTACATTATATTATTAATATCCACCATACACATGGCACACGTAAGCACACAGGAGCTGCTCATTACCGGGTTATTGAATAAAGGGGTAGTTAGTAGTGACTGCTTTGTAAACCCTCTCCTATAGAGTCCTTCATATCTTACCTGGCTTCTTGTAGGTCACATAGATATAGAGGAAGAACTCAATGATGTAGGTGATAACAGCTGCCCACCAGTTGATGACAAACATGACTGCACAGCACAAAACAGCTCCAAAAAGAGATACCCACATGTTGTAAATCCCATAGGCAGGTCTCCATCCTGAAAGTAAAAAAAGACAAATCTATGTGCACAAGAAAATCTTCCACACTATCACCATCATGCCATTGCATATGACCGGAATACAAGTAACATGTTTCTTCCCAGCATAGAACTAAGAATTAGGTCAAGTTTCCAACTCTGCTATTAGTTTTCTGTGATCTGGGATCTCTGGCCTATGGAGGTGTGATCACACCAAATGAGGATGCTGTGAAATACAGAAAAATGTGTCTCTCGTGGCCCCTTCTGACTCCTTGAATGTCCCCTGATTGTCTTCCCAAACTACAACACCTTGAGCACCTCATATCTATGGCAGTAGGAGTTCACAGGAGGCAGGAGGGGGAGAAGTGGGTCTTGTGGGGAGGGTGGAGGAATTCCTTGGTGAGCCAAGAGAGAGAAGGTTAAGACAATGGGCTTACTTTCCTATGAAGAAAGCAGAGCAGTCATCAAGTGAATCTGTTTTCCTGCTAGCTCTTCCTTTACCCCCAGAGGAGGATGCTTGCCCTTTCAGAAATAATAATTAATGGGAAGAGAGGAAGGCATTTGTCTGCAATGTCTTCTTAAACCTGATGTATTAATATGTTTTGCATTTGCAATGAAAATATTTCTCACGGTTCATGTATGCAAGGGGGTTTCCCGTGTTTTACTATTAGTTCCCTGAAATTAAAGAAGCTGGGAGACGGTGAGGTCAGGATGGGGAAGCCCTGATCTAACGGGTACATCTGGTCTCTGGGTGACATGCATTTGCATTTGGAGAGGCCAACCCACAACAGAGCGTTCAGTCTTCTGGAGCAGTTTCCTAAATGGCCACCAGATGGTACAGCACTTTGAGAGCATCACTGGGAATGTCCTTATTTTACAAGCCTGGCTGTGTGTGCATGTGTGTGTGTGTGCATGCACGTGTGCGCGCGTGCATGTATATGAAGTAGAGATAGAGGCATGGATAGAGAAAAATAGAGGTGGGGGAGAGAATCTCAATTTCCAGGTCTTTGTATCTATATGTGCCCCCCCCCCCTGCATGCACTTTCCTATTTTTCCTCTCTTCCTCTTTCCTTTTTTCCTTTTCAGTCTTTCCCCTGGCAACCTCTATTACTTTAAAAACGAGCATAACATGGCATGGAGGCACGCCTTTCTATGCTTTGCAGTATCCTCTGACTAGAACTTTCTGTTCTCTGCTTAAAAGAAGACAACACAACAGACACAAAAAGTCCTCAGTGTTTTCTGGAGCCCAGCGGCCTTGGGTGGATGAAGGCACCCCTTCCATCTATCTACCTTTTGTCTCACTGGCAGCAGCTTTCTCAATTGTGGCAGGCCCTAAAACAGTGGCGATGTGTTTGTATCCCTGATGAAAGTCCTCCTGGTGAAGAACTTTCTGAAGGTCGATAATGACAACTCTCTGTTCTGGTGGAAAGGCAGGGGAAATCCTATTGGCCAATGGGAGCAAATTAGAGGTGATAAGTGACTAGATGGTGGAAGATTCCCGGGTGTGAATTTTGCTCCACTTTAAGTCACAGTCTGAGGACGCAGGGCTGTCAGCAGCTTCCCTGCGAATCTGCATTGACTACTCTCAGCAGGTAATTATGGGAGCTACTCATCCTTCTCTTCTGCACCGTGGGCAGGAAACAAATTGATAGTAAGGAAGTTTCAAATATATACATTTATTCCACTTCTGTGGTCACTTTCACCGAGGAAATAAATAGTGATGTTTTTCTACCGCTGAAATAAATGTGGTTTCTCTTGCAATGAATAATTTATTGCCGCAGGAGAAAATTGACTTTACGGTTGGTCAGAAAGGCCACTGCTCAAATGATTCTTTTTCTATTGCCTAAGTTACCAACACCCCCAACTCCCCCCCCCCCAACTCACCAAACAAAGTGGATTGCACTGCCCGCGAGGATATAAGGAAACAGATCAACACAAATTAAGCACTTTCACTGACTCATTTCATTTCATTGACACTAACCATTGTTGGCTTAGGCTTATTTTAATTTTAAGAAGTCAACTTACCGGGGGATTTGGCGTAAGAGGCATGGAAGCAGGAGAAATTAATAAGGGCGTAGGAGGCCAGGAAAAAGTTGGAGATGATGGGCGCGATGGTGTTCAGTTCCGCTGTGAACAAAGCACAAATGAGCATGTACGTCTGAGGGATGAGACCAGGGGCTGAACGGCTGCTGCAGTATGGAAGCCTGGCTTTATTTGGAGGCTGAAACCATAGCTAGCATCTGTCAAAGTTTAAGAAATTAGTGATTTTTTTCTTTGGGGCTGCATTCATTTTAAGACCTATTCTTAGCCAGAGTTTCTTTTCCATACAGTAAGAAGCAAGAAAACCTACCAATCTGAAAATAGGCAATCTACTTGCAAAAAAAAAAAATTTTTTTTGAGTGGGAATGGGTAGAGGGTTTCGGGGATTGGGCAGACGATAAGCCCCTGTGGCTATTCCAGGGGTGCCAAATCCTGTGCTCTTTATCTGCTATGCACGCCCAGGCTCCGCAGGGTGCCACATTAGTTACATTCCAGAAATGCCTACTTTGAAACCTCTCGGCATGTGTTCAACTTGCTCTCTCTGACTTTCAGAACCCTTGTTAGTTATTTCAAGGGAAATAAATTTGTTTAAAAAAAAGAAAACTTTTACTACTATAGCTAAACATCCAGTATGACTTAATCCTAGCTGAATTATTTATGTTGTGATAGAAGAAGTAATTTAGAGATAGTCCTGTTTCTCTGAATGTCAGATGTCTATCAACCTCAGTGATGGAAATGCAGGGGGCAGCTGGGTGTGGCTCTAGAACACGGGGGTGGGGGTGGGGGGTAAGGACAGCAAGGAGGTAGGCAAAAATAGCTGGCTCACACCTGGTAGCTAATTGCATTGTTCTAAAAGAGTGATTTTTAAAGGTATCATTTAATTTATACCATTTTTAAAACTTTGTTTATTTGACCACTTAAATGCAGTCAAGGGCAATGATTCGAAGTCTTAACGCTTAAACTACATAACTGAAACATCTCTACAGAATTACGTTTTTATTTAATTTTTTTTTTAAAAATCTAACAAACCTTGTTACCTTATAACAAATAGCTTCAACCTCGTGGGAATCTTGCAAGGATTCATGAATTACAGCCACTTCCTGAGTTTATGTGCTGAGGAGGAGCCCTCAACCTTTGGCATCTCTGTGCTGAGCAAGGCTCCACCCAACTATGCATTGCTACCATCATCCCTACCGCTTGCTTCTTTTTCTCTCAGCTCACCAGCAAAAGTGATGCCTCGGGGAGCTGTGAGGAATGTGCAGGCTACATTGATGCGTGTGCCTCTCCAAGATTATGTAGCTGTTTCTATAGTGTTTAGGGAGCAGGAGATGAGATTAAATCTAGTTTAAGTGGTTCTCAAACTTTAGTGGTCTACGAGTCTCTTGAGGAACTTGTAAAAATGCGGATTCCTTGTCACCAGAGATTCTGAATCTAATTTGGGTTGTGCCTGAAAATTTGCACTTAAACAAACCTGCAGGTGATTCTGACTCTGACACAGGTAGTCAACGGACAGCATTTGAGAACAGACTCTTTGACTGTCCTGCTAGCTTCCTGGCTAGACAATAATAGGCAGGTTGGGGGATGGATTCAGTTACATTTGGGTGGGTGCATTTCCAGCACTCAGATCCAAAGAGATGAACGTCCGAAGCCCAACTCAAATCTTTTAAGGCCCTCTTCCCTCAAAGTTTTCTCATTTCCTTCTTAGACAGACTCCTCTGTTCCCCAGTGGAATATTGAACATAAAGCAGGTAACTTTTCAAGCTAAAAGGAAAACCTTATGAGTAGCAGAAGAGTTATTTGGCTTTGGGTAAGAACAAGAACATTGCTAACCAATAAGAATGAACGCCATGGCTATCACAAAAGTGAGGATGTATCCTCTCAGCGGCTCGTTGTTTTTCCCATATCCTTTCGCGAAGAACTGCAGGGCTTTGTAGATGTTGTCCTTGCATAGAGCCTAATGGGAAAAGAGAGGAGAAACTCATCATTTATATCTATGTGCCTTCGTTTTCCCTGGGTGATTCAGACAAGAAGACTGGGCGAAAGATGGAGTGATACAGAATATGAGGCACAAGTTAACACGGGGGTTCATCATTCTTCATATTATTTGAATCGATCTCGACTATGTGGCAGGCATAGCATTTGAGCCAGATGCAAACATTAAAGTGTTTCAGCAAATGATGGAAAATGATTGCCGATGAGAATGAATATTTCAGGTTGATCCATGTTCAAAGGCAACAGCAGTGGGGAGAAACACATGCTCTGTATCACCTGGAACACTTTGGGAGCGCTGACAAGGGAGGCCAGGGCCGAGGAGAGCGTTGCAGAAAAGATGCCAGCCGTGATGAGGGGGCCGAACCCCGACACCATGCTCATGACCTTGAGAAGAGAGATTCAAGTCAGGAAACTCATCCAATGGACAAGAAAGACAAGAAAATACATAAAAATAGCCATATCTTTATTCAAATGCTTTCCTTTCCACTTTTTGTGTTTTGAAATTCCTATAATAAGCTAATTGCTTCTAATCAGATTTCTCTTTCCTGCTCATTTCACTCTTGAATTGTTGTTTTTAAGATGGGCATGGCCTTTTGGTTGATTATAAAAATAATAAATGCTCACTACCATACATCCAAGAGATACTGGGAAGAATAAAGAAAGAGGTTTCAAGGGTTTTGTCAGCATTTCCTCCCTCTGTCCTTTGTGTATTTCCTTCATTATGGGAAATTCTACCTCACAGAAAGTGGTGTTTTAATAAGGTTTGGGGAGGGACTCAGCTGTTTACCGGACCTTTAAGGCATTAGTCTATCTTGGTCTTCCTGTGCCTAGAGGCTTTGTAAACCTTTGCTTTTTCTGTGCTCATTAAACACAATTTTAGGTCTTAGACATGATGAGAGTCTGTCCATTTAAGTCATATTTTGGAATAATGACTTCAGCTGTGTTAATTTCTCTTTGTTGGTTGTTAAAATAGATGAATGAAGCCTTCATGACAAGTTTGCTTCTCCTTCTGCTCACTCATTGTTTAGACAAATTAATATGGTTCAAGTCTTACAGTTTTTCCAACTTCCCTTGTCCCTCCCCCTCATCTGTCCCCTCCCCGGCCCCTCCCCTCTGCTACTAACAATTTCCCTGTTGGCCTTGTCTTCCAAAACCACTAGATAGGCTGTTCCTAAGCCAAAGCTCACGCAGGAAACGCATTCCATGCTAACTAATCTGCCTCTCCTCCCACCATGAACTCTTGCACAATTGACTGGAAGGTACACAATGTAGGGAGGTGATCCTTCCCTGATGGTGCAATTCACACAAGTGCCTGTTCTCTCTGACCACAGTAAATGTAACCCCCGGATTTGCTACAGGTATGCCTGTATGTTTCCCTTCCCTCTCACACCAATTGTCCTTTGCTGAATTCAAATCAATCAATAATCAATCAGTTGCAGGGTCAGAAGTGTCATTATACATGATGTTATCAAAATGAAAACAACGGCAATCAACATTGTTATAATTACTGCAGCTCGAACCTGGAAATTGTTCATCAGTCCATACTGACATGGTTCATGTTGGCACCTTGAGAAGTCATAGCCCAGCCCACAGGCCGCTGACCCATTGCAGTTCATCCCAGAAATGATGGTGTCATTCATGTTCCCAGTGGCATCTCGGACCACACAGGCCCCTGGGGAAACAACAGTAGCTTGTCATTTCTTTAGATTTGTAAGAGTTCTCTTTCCTTAGGGCTTTCTTCTGAAAACAAACTTAGTTTGTTTTGAATCTGAGCAGGTGCACTGACTCTCCTGTCTTCATTGCCAATGCTTCCTGGGACATGGTGCCTGAGGATTCCCATCCTCTGAAACCTGGGGGCACCCCCTGTGTCTAATAGGCTGCCACTTCCACTGCTGTGGGTGATTTCAGTCCTAGCTCTCACTTATCTCTGTAAGACCATTGCGGGTTGGAATACCTTACTTTCTTATCTCTTCAAATGCAAAAACAGGGGACCCTTTCCTGCTCCCCACTTGGAAGTCTGTACTTATTATTCAATAAATCTCCACCTTTGCTATAAAAAAAAAAAGCAAAAAACAGTGCTTTGCACATGATACATACTCAATTCAGATTTCTGCATTGAGTGCTACTAATTCAGTGTTCTTCAAATAGGATTTATTGTCTCATTTGTGAGAGAACCAAGGGATGGCATTATTGAATTCCAGTAATTAAGAGAACCAAGCCCTTGCTTTCAACTGATGATATTCCTTGCATACTATTTTAAACAGTTACAATTATACTTGACTGGAGGCCTGGTGCACGACATTCATGCACTGGGTGTGTGTAGGGGGGGAGAAGATTCCCTCAGACTGGCCTGTGCCCTCGCGGGGAGGGGGCCTAAGCTGGCAGGCAGACATCCCCCAAGGAGTTCTTAGCACAGTCAGGAGAGGCTCCCACCACTGCCGCTGTGCTCACCAGGGGTAAGCCTGGCTTCTGGCTGAGTGGTGCTCCTCCTGTGGGAGCGCACTAACCACCAGGGGCAGCTACTGTGTTAAGCATCTGCTCCCTGTTGGTCAGTGTGTGTCATAGTGACCGGTCACTCTGCAGTTTGGTCAATTTTCATATTAGCCTTTTTATTATATAGGATATGTAATTTTAATGGTTTAAATAATAAAATATTGGGGGATAAAATATTAAGATCTCTTAATAGTAATGGTCAAATAATATTCTATCAAATATTTACCTCAATTTATTCCATTTTTTTCATACATTTAGGTGTTCTTATTATTTTCTTTTATAACCACGCTACAATCATCTTTACGCATATATATATTTCTTAAAATATTTCTCTAGGATAGATTCTCAGAATTGGAGTTATAAACTTTTTAAAGATCCTTAATATATTAATATATATATTAATCACCAATATTCCCTATGAATTTTTCTAACTGTAATCTGACATTATGCATTTAATAAAGTTATTGAAATATGTGAACATAGGTATGAAACATACAAACTTTTCTGAACTACTTGAAGGATAAATACTGATGCCAACCAACAAAACTGTTCTTTTTGCTTTTCAAACTCCAGCCAGGGTGAGTTCTCACTCCTTGCAAATAACTGTAAGAGAGGTCCTGTGGTCGGTAAGATCCAATGGGAACGCTTGGGCACATTCATATAATTTATTTATTTATTTATTTATTTATTTATTTATTTATTTATTTTTACATTCATAGTCTTTAAATCTAGGAAAGACTTAAGAATCATAGAATCTGCAAGTTGAAAGAACCACTTAAAATAGTCAGTGCAGAGATTTTTTAAATATAGTGGTCTGCCAGCTTGGCATAAACACGTGAAATTATGGGTGCTGGTTATCAAGAATGATCCATCCCAGATTTTACTTCATAGCATTGTTTATGTTGAGCTGACTTTTCTAAATCATGTATTTTGACTTCTGCATAATAGAACTCCCCAAATTCCCATGAAGCCAAGCCATGAACTATTATTTACACTAATGACAAGCCATGGACCCATGACTATCTTTCTCCTATTCTGGGAAAAGTATAGAAACACAGATTTTTCCATCCAACAGGAGCAAAAACTAAAATAATTGTTGAAATTAGGTCTATAACTTTATTTACTCCTTTATTTTTACTTTGTGTGAGAAAAAAAACCATTTGGGAAATTTAACTTTGAGTGATTTTAATATATTAAAAATATGTCGATTTACTAAATCATAGGAATAAAATCTCTTTACATGTAACTAAGCTTGGAAATGCCACAATAATACCATTAAGAACATTATCCAATGTCCTCAAATAAAAAGCAGTGAGAGAAACAAGCAACTAAATGAATTATTTTGCTTTTCTCTTTAGAAACCAAACTCAAGACATATGTATTTTCCAGTTTGCTCCATAGTAAACAGAGGGTGACCGAGATGGGCCTTTTGGTAAAATTGTCATCCAGATTCCCATAATGATCCAGCCTGGAGCTGTATTCCCTAGTGAGCAAAGAAAATTGTTTTCTTCTCTGAATGTTCTACATTCTTTCCTCTCTAATGATTACATACAAGTGAAGTGACCCCAACCAGGAGGAGCTGTGGCTGCAGGCAGCAGGTAGAACAAGAGTCAGCTTAGGAATAGCAGGTGAATCCACATATTTTCTGCTCAATAGGTAATGTAGGGACTAGCTGCCCACACTACTGGCAGCTGGGTCTTGTTCTGATTTCCTGCTGATCAGTGGCAGTGGCATTTCCATTGTAAGGACAGCAGTGCAAGGAGGGGACACAGCCATCCGTCCTATATTTTTCATAATTTCCTAAGGCTTTTGTTGTTGGCTTTGTTTTGTTTTGCATCTGGCTTTTTTTCTCTTTCGCTGTCCCCCACCTGCCTTAGGGCAAGGGAGGTGGGTGCTGGCAGGGATGGCTTCCTTGGCAGTAGGAATCTTATCATCTAGAGTAGCGAAATGGGACCCTTTATGTTCAATTAAACTGACCAATCTGAT
This sequence comes from Vespertilio murinus, assembly GCA_963924515.1. Taxonomy (NCBI): domain Eukaryota; kingdom Metazoa; phylum Chordata; class Mammalia; order Chiroptera; family Vespertilionidae; genus Vespertilio; species Vespertilio murinus. The sequence goes on along the minus strand of OZ004704.1, from coordinate 161,373,928 downwards.
TACTTCTACCCTATCCCTGACCCAGCAAGACCTGGGTTACAGTTTCATTGCATTCAAACCTCTGGTATCTAAGAAGGGAATTAAAATGGTTGTCTTTTTGAAAATATGCTACTCACGTTCTACTGAAAATCCAATGGACATGAAAATCCATCAGGTACCAACATCAGAGACCTACAACTCACCTACACAAATAGCAACTCCTATGTAGGCGACGGTGGTGATGAAAATGGCCAGCATGGTTCCTCTGGGGATGGCATCTTGGGGATCCTTTAAAAAATAATATGGAAGGAGACAGGGTGGAATAAGAAACAGAGATCAGTTGGAGTTATTTCTGTATTTTTAATTTTTTAGGCTACTCTTCCTGAGACAAGTACTCAAGAAAAGATCAAGTTAATAGCAAAATGGTGAGCCCAAGTTTTTGTTTTTTTGGGGGGGTGGGGTGGGGAGATAAAGATAATGTTCTGAGAGTGAATAAAGAAATCTGCAGAATTCTGCTCTGAAAAGAAGAGATCTCTAACTGTCCAGGAGGGAGCTATTATAGAAAAGTATACCAGTTAGTTCACTCAGTAATACCTCTCTCTCTCCTTTATCTCCTGTGAATTCCATGCAAATTCATAAAACCTGAAATTATTAGGAGAAATATCCATCCATACCCGGCACATTGGTGATATCGCTCTGTGTGTTTGTTTTATACTAAGCTAAAGCTTGCCTTTAAAAAAAATCACTTTTGACTGAGCACAAAGGTTGATCTGCTAAATTCTCCAATCCCTTAAATTTCCCCTTTGGAATCTAGCTCAGGAATGACTGCAATGGGGATATTTAATTTCCAGAAGCAGGCATGAATAAAGAGGCAAATTTAAGCTTCTACCAGAAATGGGCTTTTCTCCTGCTTATAAGTGTATAAAAATTCACTGAGCTGAACTCACATCACATATAATATACCATTTTATATCCTATTTGCAGGGACTAACTCATATCATAATCAATTCCAAGAAGCATAACTTCCAAATAATTGAATTCAACTTAACGGGTATTATTAAATAGAGATTCTAATGTAGTTATTGATTGTACAGGACAGTGCCTGGCATTCAGTAGGAGTCAATAAATATTGAATTGAGGGAAGCATAGTCTCAATAGGCATTCATTCCCCCACCAGAGGACACGAGACTCATCAATACAAATAAGAAATCAATGCAGTTAAAGTAAAAGTGTGGTTTATTTTGTTTCTTTGTTTTTTAGCTTACATCCACTGATCAAAACCACCAGAAAGGTAAACTCATGGTGACTATAGACTCAACCTGACAGCTGCATAATCAAGCCAGTCTGGAGGAAACCATACCCATGGAGTCACTCTGTGGTCATTAATTCCTTCCCACTCTTCCAGGAAAATATCCACACATGGTTTGTCCAATACAATGATTTTCAAACTTCTTCACCTCACTGCACACATACACTAATTAATAAAATTCTGTGGCACACCACAAAATAAATTTTTTGCCAGTTTGCAAAAAAAAAAAAAAGATGTAATTTTGATTAATTCATACTGGACAGCTATTGTTGTGTTGGCTGTGGTCATTTTTTTATTTGACAATCTAAGGGGAAAGAGGCAGTGCCCCTGACAAAAATAGTCAAGTACTGCATGTTTCTGTGGCACACCAGTTGAAAATTGCTGGTCCAATACATATATGTGCAGCCACTTCCTTCCAGGCTATTGTCTCCCCAAGTGGATGCGGCAGTGTGTGCAATTGAGCAGCACATGGAGGGAAGAAGACAATCGTGGCTGAAGTGAGCCCGGCTCAATCTCTTAATTCATGTTACTTTTCAAAATTTATCTTATTGATTAAGGATTTCTTGGGATCTGAGTGAAATATGAAGAATTGATTTAAATGGGAAGAGATAAAATATATGGAAGTATAAGAGATGTGAAGATAGAAGGCAGTCTTGTACCTAAAGCACAGAAACTTAGATTTTACTTAGAACTATCTGCTACAAGTTCTAAAATTACTTATTTAGAATTTACGTGAGGGTCAAACTGACCGGATATAAATCAGAATGTCAATATCTTGATGTATGATCATATGTTCACATTATCTGGCCTATGGCTGCATTTCCCCCACAGGACTCAGGACTTTGACAAATGCTTAGTATTCATTCTCATTGTTAGTTTCCATCTCCCCAGCAATAAACCTAAATCTAACTTTCCTTCACCTTTCTTCAATATATATATGCCCAGTGACCAGAATGGCAGAATTACCAGTGACTATGACTCACACTGAAGTAGCCAATTGGCTTGATCTGGGCCCCCAGCCGGCCCGGCAAGCCCCTGATCTGCCCCCAACACCCCAATCAGGGGCAGGGCTAGCTGGCCAACTGCCCTCCCCCCTGCCAGCTGGGCCCAAAGGGCCCCCATCAGGGTGGGTCAGCTGGATTTCACCCATGCATGAATTTGTGCACCGGGCCTCTAATAGATATATGTTTTAGATTTCTGCTTTTGTAGTATGTCAACCATATTCTAATCTTGCATCTCTGAAAGTGCATTTTAACTGTCTTATTAGACTTGGGTACCTCCCAGGCACATATTTACAGATTATCAATGTCAACAAATAGAAGATTCAGGAAAGAACTTTGTGCCAACTCTCATTAACTGCCATCTTTAGAAGAAGGCTGGGTTGTAAGCAGAGGTAGCATCTTACATATTCTCGTAGTGTGAAAAATAAATGTTTATTAAGTTGGAGTCCATGATGTTTTGATTATTTTAAATTTCATTTAGAGAGAAATATGTACTGATGTTTCCTTACCACTTCCCAATATGTTCTCACTTCTCAGTCATTAACATCCTTGACCACTCTGGCTTTTGATCATGTAAGGATAAGAGAAATATTACTTCTCAAAGCATTATTCTCCCTTGGCTTTTCAGGACCCACTCTGTCTTGGATTCTCCTATGTCTGAGGCGGCATTTTCTCTTTCTTCTTCAAGGACTCCTCCACCATCAATACTTTGAATGTTGTTTCCCTGGGTGCTGCCTTGTTTTCTCCTCTCCTTTTTTTGCAAAGACCAGGATGAACTCATGCATGCCACGGCTTCCAGTCTTGCTCTAGCTCAGTGGTCGGCAAACTCATTAGTCAACAGAGCCAAATATCCACAGTACAACAATTGAAATTTCTTTTGAGAGCCAAATTTTTAAAATATATTTTATTAATATTTTTACAGAGAGGAAGGGAGAGATATAGAGAGCTAGAAACGTAGATGAGAGAGAAACATCGACCAGCTGCCTCTTGCACACCCCCTACCGGGGATGTGCCCGCAACCAAGGTACATGCCCTTGACCGGAATCGAACCCAGGACCTTTCAGTCCACAGACCGACGCTCTACCACTGAGCCAAACTGGTTTCGGCGAGAGCCAAATTTTTTAAACTTGAACTTCTTCTAACACCACTTCTTCAAAATAGACTCGCCCAGGCTGTAGTATTTTGTGGAAGAGACACACTCAAGAGGCCAAAGAGTCACATGTGGCTCGCAAGCCTCTGTCTGCCAACCACAGCTCTAGCTCCTTTCTAGAGCTCCAAACTCAAAAAATGAAAAGGGTGTTTTATTTTACTATATTTTTTTCAGTAAAAAAAACCAAACATTATACATCACAGCCAAGTGTACACATACAGAATTTTCCTCAAACAATTCTTTACTGCAAATGCTGTCTTCTGATTATTTTCACATCAGCGCTGTAATAGAATAAAATACAATAGATACATACCCAGAAATCTTCAATCTGATATCCTTCTGCCTTTTCAACCTCAATGGCCAAATATGAGCTTCTTTTTTTCCTCATCGCTTACATCATGCAATCAATCCAGTAGGTTGCACCAGCACGAAATGAATACTCTATTGTATTTTATTCTATTACAGCACTGATGTGAAAATAATCAGGAGACAACATTTGCAGTAAAGAATTGTTTGAGGAAAATTCTGTATGTGTACACTTGGCTGTGATATATAATGTTTGTGGGTTTGTTTGTTTTTTACTGCAAAATATAGTGAGATAAAATATCCTTTTCATTTCCTCTTCTAACTCTAATAAAAGCTGGCCTTTTTGATCCATATTCTCTGCCAGAGCCCTAATTCAAGGCCATGTCATCTGTTGCCCAGACTTCTGTGATATCTTCTAATTGATCTTTTGCCTCCAGTCTCCCTACTATCAGTCTCCTTCTCTCCCCCTCCTGCCTCCAGCACACTATCCATCCTTCACAATCTGATAGCAGGCTCTCTCTAAAACATATATCTAATCTTGATCTAACTTCCTTAGTATCTCTAGCTAGTTTTGGGATAATATCCAAACTCTATTGTCTGTAGTTTAAAGGACTTCTGAGTTCTATTAACGAGTATAAATGAGGGTATATACTGAAAGTTAAGCTTAATAGTAAAACCACCAAAGTATTTTAAAATGGAAAGGGGGAAAAACACACCTTTTTATAGCAATACTATTACCACTTGTGACTAAAAATCATGAGATAGCCTCTTCATTTCCTCACATGCAAAATCCACCTTAGTGATTTCTCAGCACAGATTGATACATAAGTAAAAATATTTACTAATACAGCATCCCTAACTTAAGTTAGCATTTACCTCAGGAGAAAGAAATTGTTAAGTTTTTCCTTTTTAGGTAGTGATCTTTTTTAGATTTTTGCTTACTCCCAGAGTGCCCAGGACACAGAGAAGGTCCTTTATAAGTGTTTATTAATTTATTGATGCAAACATTTTCCTTGTGTGCCCTGTTCTGCAGGTAAACTAATTCCCATCAGTAGCATCTATCTCTGTGCCTTCTTGCATTCCATTCCTCCTGTTTTGATTGTCCCTCTCTTCTTGTTCTATTAATGAAGTCTTTGAAATCTGGATTGAATGTCCTTCCTCTGAAAGTCTTCCCTCATTTCTTTAGGGACAGCAGCAACTGTTTCTCCTTTACCTTGCATTTGATCTGTTTTTGCTTCTTAGGACTCGATTAGAGTAATTACGTCTCCCCCTTAGACTACAAGCTCCTGCAGGGAAAGGCTGAGGTCTCCTCTGCTTCCCCGGTGCTGGTGTAAGTAGGCTCAGTAAGTGTTGGCTGAGCTGAACAGACTACTAAGCATCTAATAGAAAACTTGTCTTAAAGGAGTCTGAGAAGAGCACAGGAGCCTTTCATTCAAATGTGTACATGCGGTTTATAGAAGCTTAAATCAGTGGCATCTGATACTTTTCCAAATCTGAGAAAGTGGAAGCTCAACATCCACAGCTAAGTTTCACGAAGCAGTGATATTTACCACTTGAATAATTTTGAGCAACTTCATGTTTTTGAGCCTCAGCTTAATCTTTTTTTCTAATGCCATATTTTTGCTAAAAAATTTACTGAGGCACTGTGGTCCTTAAATATAACAAATCCTAAAGCCTTTATTCATTCACTCCATAAATATTTATGGAAGCTTTACTAGCTCTGAGGTTGCAGCAATGAACAAAACCAAAAGCAAAACCCCACTTTCACTGAGTTATATTCTAGGGCAAGCACCTCTCCCTTGGTCTCTCCAACAGCTTCTCCTTATCTTATAAGGTTATCCAGCACCATGAGAGCTTTTCCAGTTAAGATGTGAGAGAGCCTTACTGGATCTCTTGCCTGACTGTTCTTTTGTTTCTCTGCCTGCAGTACATTTTCTCACCAATAGTCAATACTCAGCCCTTGCTTTCAGTTCACACTCAAGCGTTAACTTCCAGGAGGAAATAATCCTTCACTTAATAATTATTCGTTCATTATTTTATCTTCCAATCCATTTGGCAGTGCCTACCGTTTTCATTTATACATATCGCTGGATGGCTCTTGCAAACATTTCTTGTTTTCCAAAGTAGGTCATAAATTTCTTGAGGTAAAATCTGTACCTTCTACTTTATGTGTGTGGTGGGGAGATGCAGTTTATTGTCTCCTAATATTCTTTCTCACCTTCTTCCTTTTACCCTAGAGCCCTCTAAAATGTTATCTGGACACATGGCAGCCCAGCTGGACACATTTGCCAGCCTTCTCTACAACTAGGAAAGGCCTCAGTCTAAATGCTGGCCAATGGACTGTCAGCAGAAGTGATTGACTGAAGGTCCAGGAATTGCTTGTTCTTTGCTTCCTATTCCTCTCCCGATGGACTGGAATGTGATCTTGGAAATGATCAGTAAGTTTTGACCTTGCAGATGAGGGCAGTCCCCAAGGGAATGATAAAATAGGGAGGTCATTTGAGTTCCTGTGCTACTTTTTGGAGCAGATTTTTCTTACTCCACTAGGTGGCTATGAGTTCAAATTTTTATTCACTAAAAAAACTATCTTGTTAAGTCAAAATTAATGGTCTTTTACACAACATTCAAGCCATATCCTAACAAATACAATGTTCCTTATAGTAGCTAACATAGAAAAGTATGAGTGTTGGATAAATACCAATTAAACAAGTGAATGTATCCCTAAATTTAACATCAGCATTCAGCAATAATTTGTCTTTGTTTCTTGTTTGTTTTTCTTAAATGTTACATGTTCTTACACATTATGTGTTTAAAAGAGAAAGTGGTGGCCAAAACCGGTTTGGCTCAGTGAATAAAGCGTTGGCCTGAGGACTGAAAGGTCCCTGGTTCGATTCCGGTCAAGGGCATGTACCTTGTTTGCAGGCACATCCCCAGTAGGGGGTGTGCATGAGGCAGCTGATGGATGATTCTCTCTCATCGATGTTTCTAACTCTCTATCCCTCTTTCTTCCTCTCTGTAAAAAAATCAATAAATATATATATATTTTTAAAAAGAGAAAGTGGTAGTTCTGATAGTTTTTTTCACTGAACTGTATTTATTTGGTTGGAAATGTGACACATGTTCTGCTCTGCCTTTTGATATCACTGAATAAGACTTGGAAGGGCTACCAGAAATAGGATAGTTTGGCACTTAAAGATAATTGAATAATCAGGAAACCTTACAGGAATGTTATGGTTTGAAAGCTGTAGAGAAACATGGTCACTATTGAGATCTCAGTAGCTCTTTGTGCTGCCCACCAACTGCACCACCACCTCCCAGGACTACAAAAACAGAGAACATAACATACCTCCAAGTCTCCTGAGATATTGGCACCTGCAAGAATCCCAGTGGCCGCTGGGAAAAAAATGGCAAAGACAGAGAAGAAACCTTCTCCTTTTGTGAAACTTGGCCCAAAGTTTTCTGCAAATATTGATGCTGCAACACAAATAATGAGAGAATTATTATTAGACATTCTTCACAGAGTAGGAGATAAAGTTACCTTTGGCTACCATAGCCCTAAATGCAAATGAGTTCCTATAATCTAAATGAAATGAACTGAACTATGTTAGTGTGCCTCCTGTGAGCCTCATGGTAGTATTTGTCAAAGGTCACATACATATCACAAGGTTTTAGATCTCTAGAACAGGGCTCTGCAATTTTTAAAATATTTTTTAAATTCTTTATTGATCAAGGTATTACATATGTGTCCTTTTCCCTCCATTGCCCCTCTAGCCTCCCCCCCGTGCCCTCTCCCCCCCTAGTGTCTATGTTCATTGATTACATATGAATGCATGCAAGCCCTTTGATTGATCTCTCCCTCTTTCCCCTCATTCTTCTCTGCCTTCCCTCTAAGGTTTGATGATCTGATCAATGCTTCTCTGTCTCTGGATCCATTTTTGTTCATCAATTTATGTTCATTATATCCCACAAATAAGTGAGATCATGTGATATTTATCTTTTTCTGCTGACTTATTGTGCTTAGAAGATAATGAAGAAATGAAGAATTCTCTCATGGTCAAATATACCACACACACACACACACACTCTTCTACACATATACAACTAATTCTCACATGCTTATATACCTTAATCAACACACTGCTTTTCTATGCCTTTTTTTTTAAAACTGCAGGACCTTGTGGGTGGGGCTACCTTACAATTTTGCTGTTAATATTCTCACCTACTCACCCCTTGCTGAGATTGAATTTTAAATCTTTATATCAGATTATTATCTATGAGAGAATACTATTGCCCCAGGTTGTCATTAATGAAAAGGAAATAATCTAGAAGAAAAGGAAAAGGAAGCCAAAAAATGAATGAAAAATGTGAACAAAAGAATCTGGAATAATGCAAACATAAGGAAAGAAAATTTATAGCACCAGAAAAAAATACAGCATGAGGTGGAAGGAGGGAAAAGAGTAACAAGGGAAAAAATGTTAACATGAAAAGCAAACAAGACAATCCTTATAAAAAGAATCAGAAAGAAAGAGATGATATCATATAAAAAGGAAATGAATACTGACAAGGGAACAAATAAAGGGAAATCTTTGTAAAATCTCAGCAGTGACTCCATGAGTAAGCTAGAGGGGGAAGCTAGGAAAGAGTGGATCTGTGGGGTAGGAGAGGGGAGAGAAGTCAAATCCCATGCTCAGTGGCACTATCTCAGGATGCTACAGGAAGTAACTCCTATGGTCTTTTATGCTTAAAAACCCAACAGTGATACTAGGCAATGCTATTAAAAAGTAAGGTGCAAAGAAGTCTAGCAGTGGGAAAAAAAATGATTTTTCCATTAGTGCTCTCAGTGGTTGAACCAATGGCCTGAGCTTCCTCCTCCTTTGCATATGCGCTCTGCTTCTACTCTTGACAGCAACAAGCTGTCTAGCACTTGAAGGTTTTCCTTCCACATCCACAATCTTACTTGCTTTTTAAAAATCCCCTCAGGAAGTTGTTATTATCAGCTTATCAGAAAATCTGAGAGCCAAACCTGTTAGGTGAGCCTTCTAGCTGGTAAGCAGCAGGATTGAGCCTTACGTGGCTCTCCTGAATCCTGGCTCTTCCCTGGATCACAAGGGGATTCCAAGGATGGAGTGGCAGTTATAGGGATGCTGATGGAGGTGAGCATTGGAGAGTTATTTATTGCAAAGCAACTCATTTGTCAACTGTACCTTGGTAGTTAAAGAAACCTCTGGATTTCTTCTCATTGTTGGATGGGATGACTGTTCCAATGAAGAAGTTTGCAATAGCAATAAGAAGAATGATCAGAAGGATCACTTGAGCCTGGAATGGCGAAGTAAAAGGAGGCCAAATTAGATTTATTTAACCATTTCATGCAAAAACATGAAAGTTATGTTCCCCCAACGGAAGACTCTATCTCATTATTCCAGTTGAGATTCTACTGCCCAGAGTAGTTAATAAGTAAATTCTAATGGAATGATATCTTAATAAGCCTTATTTTACCTGAGCATACATATTACATTTTCAATGGACGTATGCACTTGGACACTTGAAAGTGACATTACAAGAACATTCTAAGTACTAGGTAGGTAACTCACTGCAGTGTCCTCAGGAATATAAGTGAAACCTCAATTTTTAACATTAATATTAATAGAGCTTATTTTTTTTTAGGCAGGGCACCATGGATTCCTCCCATCCCCAATGCTAACTGCAGAAGTACAAGAACACAGAATGACTCATAGAATTCCCTGGACACTTAGTGTATTTGATGTTGGGCTGCCAATGTGTTCCCAGAACAAGCAGCCTGCAAAGTTGACCAGCCAAATTGTCTATTTTTGGTTTCCCATACATTTCAGGGTGTTTATTGACTTGGCATTTCCACACGCTGTTCCCTCTGCTACGAAGGCACTTCTCTTTGCAGAACTATTTCCTTCTTCTCAACCTTTCAGTCCTAGTTACCTCCTCAGGCAGGCTTTTCTTGACCACTGGATCAAATCAATAATAGCTAACGTTCACCAAGGGTTTACAATATAACAGCTGCAAATTTAACTTTATCAGTATTCTTTCAAAAGTAGGTAGTATTATCAACATTTAAAGATAAAAAGAAACTGAATCATGAAAATAAACAACTTACTAAGGGTCATATGGTTATAAACTAGATTTGAATCTAGGCATTTTAATAGCAGAACTTTAACTTCTACCCTCTATTATTATGAAACTATATCATTACCCTCAGGGAATAAAGCATTGAAAGTGGGTTTCCCATTATTTTCTATCTCAGTGCCCTGCTTATTGCCTTCATAGTACTTTTATTTTTTTATTTTTTATTTTTTTAATATATTTTATTGATTTCTTACATAGATGAAGAGAGAGGGATAGAGTTAGAAATATTGATGAGATAGAATCATCGATCAGCTGCCTCTTGCACACCTCCTACTGGCGATGTGCCCATAACCAAGGTACGTGCCCTTGACCAGAATCGAACCCGGGACCTTTCAGTCCCCAGGCCGACACTCTATCCATTGAGCCAAACTGGTTTCGGCTGCCTTCATAGTACTTTTAGAATTTACCACGTTATATGCACTTGTTATCTCTTTGATTATTACTCAGACCCTCATAGACCATGTATTCAACTAGGGTAGAAACTGTGCCTGTTTTATTCAGGGCTGAATATCCAGTGCCTAGAAGAATTCCCAGGACAAATACTTAATCATTTTTTGTTTAATATGTGAATGCATAATCCATAAATAAGTGCCATGTAGGAATGCTTCCTATTTCTTTCTGTAGATGGAAGGCTTTGGCCATCTTTTCATAGCTGATGAGCACAGTAGTCTCATTACTTATCTCTAGGTATATAAGTTCAGTTTCAATTAGACCAGTCGCTGTATAGTTACAAAGCATTCAGAAAACATGCTCCCCATCATTCAGAAGTTTACTAACTGTTTTACTACTCTTTAGTCCAGGAATTGTCTAGTTCCAAGGCCTGTGATGCCCTCTAATTTGCTACTGAAGTACTAGATTTCAGAGAATGATCATTTCTGCCTCTATTACCTTCTTCCAACACATTTGTCATTTATTTTGAATCTCAGCACCCACAGCCACCTTGAAAGGGTATGATGGAGAAACACAGGCTGCCAGCATGCACTATTGTTATGATGATAGGGGATCTGGGCATAAAGATGGCACCAACCGTGGTGGTTGTATCACTGTGATGATACATAAAGAAGGACAAAGCACTGATCTGATTATGTCACATGTGGGCTGTTGAGTCATGACCACCTGATGCCATGCTTTGAGGGGTTGGTGTTCCACGTAAGCCTAACCTGCAACTTTTCCATAGCAAGTAAAAACAGCAATTCTTTTTAAATATGGGCCTCCTTCTGTCCCTACAACTTGCTCCAGGCCTGACCATCAGTTGTTGACAACTGCATTTTGTGAAATTCACCTTTGCTTCCCATTCCATTCCAGCTACTGAAATTCCTAAAAGAATCACCACTGTGATTGAGCCTATGATCCGGATATCATTGGTTGGATCCACCATCATTGAATCACTCTCCTGGGGGGAAACAATCACAAAAATAGTTAGAGATTGAGCTTTTATTTTCCCCCCTTGTGTATTTATTGTATCACTTAACAGTAAGATGAGATACTATACACTACTGCCTGGGGCCATACAGGATGATGGAAAAATGAAGTACTTGTGAATTTGAGAAGATAAAGAACCGAACATTATTCTTTTCTAGGATAACAGGCCTTTGATAGCCAAAGTTAGGAGTTGGACATTTTAGAGATTCATTCTAATTACAGCTTTAGAAGCTACTATAGCACTAAGTAAAAGTATGTGTAGATACATATATCATGTATTATTTCAGAAGAATGGCTAGTTATTTTTCTGTGTCAGAGAAATTCTAGAGGAATGAAAATGAGTGTTTTCCAAAGTGTATATTGGAATATAAATTTTACTCAATTAAAGAACAAACTACACAAAGCAGTCAATGCATCTTTTGAAGAGAGCATACCTTATGAACTGTATGACCCACTCATTTATTCATCTAATTTTTAAATAAATATACTGTTACCAATTACATTCAATGAATGCTGTCACTACCACCGAAAGAGGACTAGAAGTTAGGTAACATACCAGCTAATTCACATGCACACACATATACCACCTAGATGGGGCACCTTAACTAGGAAACGCCTAGTTTTCTGCAGTGGGTTATTCTAATGTTTGAACTTCCTATATGTTTATAAACCTATAATAATAATAATAGTAATACAGTAGTCCCCCTGCCCTTATCTGTGGTTTCCCTCTCCATGGTTTCCGTTACTCAAGGCCAACCATGGTCCAAAAGTATTAAATGGAAAATTCCAGAAATAAACAATTCATAAGCTTTAAATTAAGTGCTGTTCTGAGTAGCATGATGAAATCTTGGGCTGTCTGCTCTGTCCCACTTAGGATGTGAATCATCCTTTTGTCCAGTGTTTTCATGCTGTACACACTGCCCGCCTGCCTGTCAGTCACGCAGTAGTCTTCTAGGTTATCAGATCAGCTATCATGATATCTCAGTGCTTGTGTTCAAGTAACCTATTCTACTTAATGGTTTCACAGTGCAAGGGTAGTGATGCTGGCAACTCAGATATGCCAAAGTCAAAGTCGTTGAGAGCTTTCTTTAAGTGAGAAGGTGACTACAGTACAATAGGTATTTTGAAAGAGACCACATTCATATAATATTTATTATCGCATATTCTTAGAATTGTTCTGTTTTATTGAGTTATTGTGGTTAATATCTGGTGCTTAATATATAAATTAAATTTTATCATAGGTATATATAGGAAAAACATAGTATATGTAAGGTTTAGTGCTGTCTACATTTTCAGGCACCTACTGGAGGGCTTAGAACAGACCCTCAGTGAAGAGGGTGGGACTACTATATTACTGCTGCTAATAATACCCATTATATATTATTTCATTTGATCTGTACCACATTTCTATGAAATGCATAGAAGAGTATTAGTCCATGTAAAGATTTTGAAAACAAGATTCAGATGAATAGAGGGATTGGTCCAACAGCCGGTAAATGTGAGAGTCAGGATTTTAAGTCAGATTTGTTTTTTGGTTTTTTTTTTTTCATTCTCACCAGAGGATAAATTTCCATTGATTCTTGAGAGTGGAAGAGAGAGGGAAAGAGTGAAATAGCAAAATGAGAGAAACACACTGATTGGTTGCCCCCTGTACAAGCCCCCACTAGGGCCTGGACTGGGGAGAAGTCTGTAACCAAGGCACATGCCCTTGCCCAGAGTCTGACCCTGGACACTTCAGTCCACAGGCCAATGCTCTGGTTTAGTCAGTTTTAATGTCCAGCCTAGGGATCCTTCAACTATATCCAGGTTCCACACTCTTCAGAGTAAATATATTTCTTCTCATCTTGCCATAATAATATGCCCTACTGCCCTGAAAAAGCAAATTAAGCCAAATTATCTTGCTTGGATAAAAAAGAAGAGCTTTTACTTACCTTAAGAAGGTCTACCACAGTCTCAGCAAATCCCACCACATACATAGCAACAGCCACTGCGTTGGCAAAAGCAAAGATCAAGCCTATAGACCCACCGAACTCTGGCCCTAAGCTCCTGGAGATGAGATAGTAGGCCCCACCTGAAACAGAAACAACACGCTTTACACGAGGAACCACTAAGGGATTTAATTTATTTATTTTATAAGGGATTTAGTTTATATGGCAAAATAACTCTGAACATCTTAGAACATTTAAAATATGAATTGTTCTAATAAAAATATTATATTTTCTTGATAGTTTTAGGAATCTGTGTCACCTTAATGAATAGCTTAAATCTTCCTTGCACTTTGTATATTATCTACAATAGAGCTATTCTGATTCAGTAAAATTCAACTTATTAAAAGCTAATGAAACACAAATGTTACAAACAAGAGTACATCAAACTTTACCAAAAGTGTTTTGTCTTTTATAAAATTTCATTGGAAAGTTCAAATCAATAATGCCACTGAAGTAAAATTTTATATCTGAAAATTCCAAAAACAGACAGGCTAGGCAGAAAATGAAGTAGGTGAAGTCTATCATTGTTATTCTAACTCCCTTTCTGTTATAATTGTCTGGTACATATTTGCTGTGTGAAAAAGGTATCTGTATAGTTCTGAGTATTATCCACTCTATAAATCATACTTTTTTTTTAATGTTTTTAGCTCAAGAAGGCATAATTACTGCCAAATACCTCTATGTGTATAGAGGAGACAAATGGGAAGAAAGGTAAGGAGGGCTTGGAACAATTGCTTCTCCCTTGGACCTTGAAAAGGTAGCTCTGTATATGGCTGTGTACTTCTTTGCACACGAAATACTGAGTGGATTAGTTACCTGCTTAGAGAGTACTGAGAGTTGTCAGTGAAGGTAAAAAAGAGTCAATGTTGAGAGACCTGGATAGCTTGATATTATCACAGATCATAGTAAATTAATAACTTCCTATACTAAGTTTGTCTTAGAGGTAGACAGAATTGGTAGGGAAATGATATTGAACAGACATAACTAAAAACGAAACAAATTATCTTTACTGAAAAGGAATTTCCTCCACTATAGTCACTCCTGTGGGTTAAGGGGTTGAAGCCCTCTCTGAAAATGTAACCTATTATCTAAGTGGGGCAAATACCCATTATTTCCTTTGTCCTTATTACATTAAATACTTTGGTTAGCCAGTTACTTAGGCTTGGTCAAAATGAGAGCCACACAGAAATTATGAGAGGAGGTGTGTTGTGGGTAGCACGGCGGTTTAGAAGATCTTGGGTGGGGAGACTTGGGTAAAATATCCAAATAGAAACCCTGAGGAACCAAAGCAGAATGCAAAGGTTTGGAAGAAACAAGTTAAGACATTGATCAACTTTAGCTATTTCATTTTCTGTTTAGGCCTGCTTGTTCCTGGATAATTTGAAAGAAACTCTTTGTTTTGTTTGTTTTTCTTTTTAAAGATCTTCTCATGGCTGTTGGACACTGGAAGCATAGTGTTGGGGTGAACTCTGAGGACAGAGTGGGAAGTTTCAGCAGTGACAGCTGGGCCACTGGAGAAGACCCATGCTGAGGGAACCTGGAAGAGAGCCAACAGGGCTTGTCCAAGGCACAAAAAATGCCTTCTTTCTAGACACCTGGTCACTCTCTACTTTATAAACATGCTCAATCACTGGAAATGGGTTGAAGAAATCTTTTCTGGGGATCTCTTAATGTTAGTTGAGAAGAATGTTGTCTTACTCCTTACATTTGGGGTTATTTTGTCTCATTTTAAGGCTTTGGAGACTATCAATATAAAATTTTTACTTCCAACATTAAATGAACTCTAGATGTTACTACAAAACCAAGCTTACAGTCATAAGTAAATGAATCGGCTTACCTCCTCTTACTACTCCATTTGTGCAAATGGCAGACATAGAAATACCTGTGAGTGTCGTCACTACCACACTCAGGCCAATGATGATGACTCCAAGACCTGCAAAATCCCCCAAGAAAAGTGTTTGGCTCCAGTACTTCACGAAGTCCCCAGTACGTCAGGAGGCAGCAGTCTGCCTCTTGTCACAGAAGCTTCAGTCTCCCCATGAGAAACCTGAAATGTTCTAAAGAATTCCATTCCACGAAGGTCTAGGAAACACCTGAAATGTACTAAACTTTAAAATTGAAGCCATGTCCAGGAAAGATTTTCCAAGAAACACCAGGAAGAGGAGTGAAGACTAGCCTGAAAAATAAAACATTTGCGCAAGGAAGTTGAGCATCTGGAAACTGGGACCTGCAATGTGCCAGAGAGTCCATTAGAAAAGAGACCACAGCTGGCCAGAGTGGGCCAGGTCTATACTCACAGTACCTCATATTTCCTTCAGCAACCGGATCATCCAAAGGGTTAGCCAGACTTCAAGAACATTGGGCTACGTTCTTGTTCCCATAAAAAAAGTATATAAAAAGTTTTGCCTACCCGTAGCAAGTGATGAGAGCATTAGATATCTTAGAAATTTTACCTCCACGCACAAACCCGTTAGTTGCTATTGCAGAAGTTGACAACCCAGTAATAGAGGTTACCATGGTGGAAAGAAGAATTATGAGAACTCCAAGACCTGTTAGCAATGAAAGATAAAAGATAGCACATTTTACTTTTCTTCCTTGGATTCCGTATTGCCAAAAACTATACTGCCTTTTGTTTAAGTCTTCACGTCCAAGCCTTGAGCCACAACGGAGTTCCTTTGTGCTAAAGAGAAACTGGTTTGCCTGGCATACAGATCAAGTCAGAGCACCGCTCATTACGATGAAGGATGGTTTCCAAAAGTAAACACAATCTAAACTGCAGCCCTGGAAAGGAAACGTTGACTGGTGCTGATGTCCTGGGAGAGAAACTACCCTGGCTGTGAAAAGAGAAAACATGACATTTGACCTTCTCTCTTGCTCGAGAGGAATGAATGAGAGAGTTGGGGGGGGTTGACAAAGGTTAAATCCTTCCCCATTCTTCTTGCATCTCTCTTGCCTGAGGAGGGGTTGGGGGGAAACTTGGATTACCTTTAACAACACTCCAGAAAGGTCAGTGGTGAACTATTTGAGCCTGTGTTGCCTTTACCTTACAAATGATCATGCGGGTCACAAGTTTAATTACCTCCTCTGACATATCCATTTGTGGCAATAGCAGAGGTGGATAAACCTGTGATAGCAGTCACTGTCACGGCTAAGCCGATGATAATCACACCAAGACCTCAGTTGAGAGAGGAAAAATAAAGGCAATTAATTGGTGGAACAACCCATTAGGTCATTTGCATAAAAACCAGCAAGTCTAGGCTAATCACCAAAGGACCACATTTGAGTTAACAAGGTGGCCTAACAATTGCCACAGAGTAAGTGCTCAGTTCTAAAGTTTTCTGTCAATAGTAGTACAGATCCTACAAACTCAAGAGCTGAGATGTGGGGTGTGAAATTGAACACAATGAAGCAACTATGGCTAGTCAAAATTTAACATGAACCTCATTGGTGATGATGATGAAGTTATAAAGGCACTTATACACATAGTAATTGGCCTATACAATACCAAGCTGTTAATATAACTAAAGAGTAGACGTTCATCTTTCCAGGAAACTATTCTTTTATGTACATTTGGTTGTGTGGGAGTGGGAAATCAGTACAATCTAACAAATTGTTCCTCTGGCAGATGAGTGACATGGAAAGAACCAAATTGAACTACTTTCACACACTGGCTGTGTGACTTCTGACAAGTTAATAATTTTCTGGGCCAAAATGGCAGTGAAATGAGAAAGAATACATGTGTGAAGTGGCCAGCATTGTGCATAGAACACAGACCACAATCAGTGGCAATGCTTTGTGATCTGATCCACAATAGCCATAATAGCTATTGTTTATTAAAAGCCTACTCTCTATCCAGCTACATGTTAGATAACATGAGAAATACAAAGAACAGATAAAGTGAAGAAAGCTGCCCTCCAGGATTTTGTGGTACAGAAGTCAATGATTATGAGAGGGAGAGAGTGGTAAACCAGAATTCAAAGGAAGGCAAGGGTGCCCTCAGCTAAGGATTATTTTGAGCTAAAGGTAGTTGAAAAGAAGCAGATATTGCCCAAGCACAGGACATAAATTTGTAAAGGTGCCAGAGACAAGTCTAGACCATTATCAGCAGGAATTGTTGCCAGAGGAACATCAGCTTATCTTCTATTAGTTCCTCCATATATTTGCCTTCCCACAATTTGCCACCCTTCGAAAGTGTTGGCAGGCTCTCTAAGTTCCAAGGATGATTAGAAGGGTTATCAGCCAAGAGAGGTTGTGACCTCTCCGGATGTTCCCCAAGAGATATGGAAGTCTAGGGAGATTAAAGAAAGAAACAGGGACATCCTGGCTCTAGCATAGGTCTCTAGGCTATTTTACAGGTGCAGTAGAAAGAGGCTAACTATGGGTAAACCATGCAAACTCAGACTATATTGCTTTAGCACCTGTACATTCTTTTTTAAAAATATATATTTTATTGATTTTTTACAGAGAGGAAGGGAGAGAGATAGAGTTAGAAACATCAATGAGAGAGAATCATCGATTAGCTGCCTCTTGCACACCCCCTACTGGGGATGTGCCCCAAACCAAGTTACATGCCCTTGAATGGAATCGAACCTGGCATCATTCAACCCGCAGGCCGACGCTCTATCCATTGAGCCAAACCAGTATCGGCAACCTGTACATTCTTAAGTGTGGTGTTCTAAGGAATAGTTGCACTACATTTTTTACATATATTGCAGGAGTCCTGGGGTGAGCATCACCTCTTCATCACTATATAGCCTCAGTTCTTTGTACCTCTAAAACTCTAAAAGTGATTTCTTTTGACCTTTTGCACATCATTTTGCTCTTGACTTTGTTTTGAGTAAGACTGACCAAATGTTTAGCTCACCCCAATGACTATACAGAACCTTATAGTTTGCATTTTAGGGAATTAAACCTAGTCTGATTTTATTTCCCTACCACAATTTTCCTCTTGCCTCTATTTCCCCAACAATTCTTAATTTATCCCTTGGCATTGCATATGTTTCTGTAAATCTTATGAAGTCCTGAAATAAATTTTACTCATGTAAACAGTGGAAAGGTTTGTTTCTCTCTCACAAACTTAAAATCCCAGGCTAAAAAGTAGGGTAGAGAACATTTAGTCCATAGTTTTCTCCAAGTACAGTCATCTAATCACCTACTCCAGAAAATGCCTGGGGCACCTATTAAAAATGCCCATACTTACTGAGTTTGATCTTTCAAAGTGAATCCCTGGATTCTACAGTGTTGTTTTTGGTTTGTTTTGTTTTAATACATTTTATTGATTTTTTACAGGGAGGAAGAAAGAGGGATAGAGTTAGAAACACAGATGAGAGAGAAACATCGATCAGCTGCCTCCTGCTGGAGATGTGCCCACAACCAAGGTTCTTGCCCTTGGCGAAATAGGACCTGGGACCCTTCAGTTGGCAGGCCGATGCTCTATCCACTGAGCCAAACCGGTTAGGGTGATTCTACAGTTTTCTAACTTAACATCCCAGGTAATTTTTATTCACCACACAGTCTGAAAACTATAGCACTAACCTCAGCCTGTCTCAATTGGTGTTTGGCTATTCAGCAAGGTTCTTTCGCATTTATCTTCAAAGAATTGATTGGGAAACCATTAGTCCAGCTCCCCAATTTTTAGATGACAAAAATAACCCTCAGAGAGTATAAATTACTTGCTTCTGCATAAATTACATACCTGCTCTTCACACCCTTCTTCCCTGCCTGATAGCTAAGTTTATGGGAAACTGTCTGGCCCCAGCCACGGTCTCCAAGGCAGAGGAGAACAAGGAGATGGCATTATTGGCTCATTCTACCACTTGCTTTTGGGGACAAGACAGCCAACACTCTTGACTCCAGAATGGTTACCTAAGGGCTACAGTTAGTTACTCCTGGATCCAGCTTTCTTCTGGCTTTGTTCCCAGGGTCTGAGCTTAGTGTATTCAGGTTTCTTCTCCAAGCTATCCCCAAAGCAAAAAGAAACTGTTTGTATTGTCTCTTTTCTTACCCAATAAAGGGGACTCAAATGGGACCTAATGAACTCATTTAGCTTTAAGTTTAGAGCAAAGGCCAACAAAACTGAGTAAGAGTAGTAATATGTTTCTACTGCTCACTAAACTATTCTCTGAGAATTCAAAGACAGGGTAGTGTGAAACTTATTTTAACAGCCATGTAGGTAGAACTATCTCTTCTAAAGTAGGATTGAACTGTGTAAGTAAAAGGTCTTTATTAAAACAAGACTGATGCCTGAAAGCGTAATAAGCCGTTTAACAGAAGATAGGATCCTTCCTCTTTTACAGTGTTGCAATAAACATGAAACTGGATTGACTGTGAAGAGTAATGCAAGATCTGATTAAAGTTCAGATTATAGCCCAAACATATGGATGTTAAATAAATTGCATTAAAAAGAATTACTTTTGCCCTTGGCTATGCCCACACCTCCAAACAAAGTAATGATTCTTGATGATCTCAATAAGTTACTAAACTGCCCTTAGAAACCTAATTTTGCATGAAACCCTGGAGCAAAAACTTGGCAATGTTAAGATGCAGATTTTCCATGGAACAGCATATACTTATCTGGGACCCTGAGGCTGTAAGCACTCATTTGACATGCATCATAAAGCCAGCAAGCAGCCCTTTGTCAGGAACTTAGCCGTTGCCAAACATGAAACATGGAAACACTATGGGAACAGGTTCCAATTTTCAATTTACAGCCCAGCCCTTTCTTTTTCCGAGGGAGTCTTCGGATGATTCTGAATGTGTTTTGAGGAGCAAAGGTGTTAAATAATGACCAACTACCTTCTGAATGAGAAGTGAGATACATTCTGGAATAGTATTGGAAAGCATATCCAAATGTCTATGGTCTTGATACTAATGATTTATTAGTCTTCCCTAAGAGTGAATCCATAATGTATTTTCAATATATAGAGTAAAACACCATTATCAATTTTATCACATTAAATCAAGGAACTTTGATAAAATTCAAATACATTTTAATATACATTTTATTAATATACTTTCAATAAAAAGATTTGCCACTGGAAATAATACTTTAAATAGAATATAATATTTAAATATTAAATAACCACTCATAATAATTTCAACATTCATTTTCCATTTAGAAAAATTAGCAAGAGTTATATATATGATCTCAGTCATTTTATCTATCACTGTATGCTTCCATCTGGCAATGCTTTATTAACCTTTGTTACTGCTGATATCTGAAATGAACAGAATTATTTTCTTTGGAAAATGTTCAACTATTCAGCATTTTTATTAGTCAGGTCACATTTTCACTTGTTTTCCTCAAGTTATTTTTACGTAGTGAAGTTTTGCCCATAATCATAAGGGGGATACTCTGATAAATGTCAGCATGTCACAAATATGAATACTATTATTTAATATGAATGTGTGTCTATATACCTTTACACCCAAAACTCTATGAAAATGTAGAAATATTTCCTTGAGCCTTTATCTGGTTGGCAAACTGGAAAATTCCAGTCTCCTGGGAGTTAATGCTTCACCTTTCCTCTCTGACAAATAAGTCTAAGAGGAAAGCAAGAGTACAAATGCTCTCCCGTGACCTTCATCTCACATTCAGCATTAATGGTGAACACAAGCTGCGCATTGAACTTAAAACTGAGGGGAAACATGCTTACCGATTCCAGCTTCTCCAACAATCCAGGAGAGGCGAATGAAGAGCATGACACCCCAGATATTCAGCATGCACCTTACCTGCGGGTGGAAGGGTGTTGAAAGGGACATGAGAAGTGATAGTGCCGCAACACCCAGGTCTTTGTAA
This sequence comes from Vespertilio murinus, assembly GCA_963924515.1. Lineage (NCBI taxonomy): Eukaryota > Metazoa > Chordata > Mammalia > Chiroptera > Vespertilionidae > Vespertilio > Vespertilio murinus. The sequence goes on along the minus strand of OZ004704.1, from coordinate 161,352,819 downwards.
CCCTGGTGTTCAGGCCTTGTTAACAGTCTACTCTACTAGAACACTGAATGGATCATTCTCATTTGTAAAGAGAGGAGCTTTCTCACCAGCACACCTTTCACCCATCCGAACTTCACACCACCGGATTTATCATCTTCCTCTTTGTTTTCATCTTGTTCATCTCCAGGCATCCCGTCACCGTTAGCAACCCTGTCAGTTGAACCTGGGGCCACTGCCACATTCTGCATTTTTACAGAGAGCAAAAAACACAGTATGCGGTCAACAAACACACGTTTCCATAAAAATTTCAGAGCAAATTAAAACAATGGACATAAACTCTTAGACCAAAAAAATAATAATAATTCTAGACATTTTAAGATAATTAATTTCTGCCCTGGGAAGCTAAAGGCACTAAGACTATAGGTGTGGTGAGCAATCTCTGCAGTTCTTCTACTGGTAAGAATATTACCCTACAGGAAAATGACAGAACACAAAAGGAGCAAAGGAGAGAAGAAGGGATGCAATAAAAGGAGGAAAGTCTATCAAGAGTGAATGAGGGTCTTTAAGAAGAGTTGATAAGAGGACCTGAAACTTAACCTCCCTTACTAAGACAGAGTACCTGGCCTTCCTTCCATTATTCTCTCTGGGATTCATTTTATTCATCTAAAATAATAATGATAAAACTTCTCTACTCATGTCAGAAGATTCAATGAATGGGTACACATTTTTTTCTTTTTAAGAAAAAAGTTTAAAGGCAACGTATGGCTACAAGAATGCTATCCCTATAGGGAAAATCTATTTTCAGTGAGATGTGCCTTTGCCTGAGTACTATAGGCTGTGCTATTAGTATTGTACAGAAGGAGAGAAGTCTCACAATTAGAAAGGTTAGCTGAGTGTGAAATAAGATGTAGTATAAAAATCGTTATTTATTTATTTATTTTTAAAATTTTATTTTTTCTATGGCTTAACTTTGAAAAAGACCTTCCTCTTAATTCATTGGGGGAGGTGGTAGCTCTGTTTCTCTCAAGAACAACTTCCTAATTTCTCTTTTGAGTATGACTTTTATTAACTTCTGAAGCATCCACTTAATTTAGCCTACCTGACACCTACCTGATTCTATAATAGTTAAACTATATCCCATTGTGCTTCCCAAAATCATTCTTTCCCAGTAAGGGTTTTGAAACAATTAGGGAAGTCTTTTATTTCAGCACATAATTATCATTATTAAAGAACAACTTTATTTGTTTAAATGTTTTAAATTTATTTAAGCCTAGAATGATATGTTCTGACATTATCAGCTAAGAGGTCTTGAACAAGAGTATCTCATACCCCCTAAAATGTAACCAGCATGAAATAAATATTCCATATTAATTATAAGGACCTTATTTGGGGACCATCAGAGTTCTTGCCTTTGCCATGCTCAGGGATTCTTGCTGCTTGAACTTTGGTGTACCATTAGCCTACACACTGTCAACTGGCTCTAATTTAGGCTGTTTATTCAAAATGAGTTTGACTTTCTGTCTCCTTCCAGCATATTTTTTTTTTTAATTTCTCTATGTAAATGAGAATATTTCCCAATTTTGTTCTTGCATAAGACTTTTTTCGTGATACTAATGTGACACTTGGGTAGCCAATGTAATATAATACAATAAGAGTCATTTTATGTCAACTAAACTGAAAAGAAGATCGTGGTGTTGATTACTTCTCCTCAATGACAACTAAGGGTCTTTTACATCAGGCTATTGATACATACTATTGAATCTATAAAGGGGACTTGAAGGTCACCTGACATCTATCACTTAGGAGCCAACAACTTAGTTCCTCATCCGTTCTTGCTTCCTATTACTTTTCTCTTCCTTCCCTATTGGGTATTCCCTTTCTCATGATTTCCTTTGTGTAGGCCACATTTCAAAAGGGAGAGGAAAGGAATAAATCCCAAGCCAGATTATTTTATTTAATGACATCATTGAAGGGGAAAGGTTGAATGAAAAAGGATACAAATTAATAGTTAAGATTTAGTTATGAATTACCTGGAATATATATCTTAAGCATCCTTAAATCCCTATTTGCACAAATAATTGAAAGTCAACAGCATATATTTACATCAATGTAAGATATGGATAAACGAAGTCCATGGAAGTAGAGGCTGAACTAGCAGGGCAGAACTTGGTGCTGTATTCCAGCCACAAATTCAAGTCATGCATGTAATTCACAATTTTTCAGTAGTTAATTTTAAAAAAAGTAAAAACAAATTAGTAAAATAACATGGTTTCAGATATGGATACTTAAATTTTAAAAATATACTTAATTTCTGCAGAATATCATATTTCTAATACTTGCAATGTAAATATTTGTTAACAGCTGTGGAACCCCAAATGGTAGATGGGTGAAACAATTGAGGTTGTTCTCCAGTCAATTAAAAATTCAACTTCTCTCTGAAAGGATTCTACAAACATAAGGCAGCTGAGTGGGTCAAATGTACCTTTCATTTTCTACAAATGAAAAATCAATGAGAACAGAGAATTGAGAAATGTGTTAAAATGCCCATGACATTTGAAGAGATTATTTAGTTAGGAGATTCATTTATTGACTTAATTTGAGAAAAAAAACTTTGAAAGTTGTCAATAATCTAGTTAATCAAGATCCCATGGCCAGATTAAGAAGTACAAATTGCCAATGATAAAAATAGTCATGGCAATATGAAGTACAGCATGAGGGCCACAGTCAATGACATTGTAATAACTATATGTAGTGTCAGATGGGTGATCACTTCACAAAGTGTATAAATGTCTGAGCACTATGGTGTACACTGAAACTAATATAATACTGTATGTCAACTATAATTGGAAAATAAATTAATTTTTTAAATTGTTATTTAAATGATAATATGCTTTGGAAAAAAAACGATCCCATGGCCAGACCATCAGCAGTTACTCATTCAGGGAGAAGGCAATTTCCTTTTCCTGGATTAATTGGGGATCCCAGGAGACAAAGCCTTAATCACTTGCTCTACAAAGGCAGTCTTGGGAATAAAACCCATGTTTTATGATTAAACCTAAACTTGAGGGTCTGGTCAGGAAATTGCTTTGCTCTCTGATGAACTCTGAGGGCAACTGTGACCCTTAGATCAGGATTAATGAGAATACCAATAGCTGTAAAAAAAATCTTATAAAGTAGGTTGAAGGTAGAATAGAATATTAATATTTCCTCCTAAATGAACATATCTTTCTGATTGATGCCCTTCTAGTCATGTTTAATAGTTCTTCAACTTATCTCTCTATATAAAGCAAAAAGAATCTTTTATGGAACATGTCAGGGAAATCATCATATATGGAAATTAGTAAGGCAATAATTTTCTCAGCTATTCATAAATGAAGTCAATGAAGGATGTATAACCCTCCCTTAGGTAAATATGCTCAACCTGCTAAAGGTTCAAAATTTTAAATATATTTATACCTTAGAGGGGGGGGGGAAATCCTTCAATGTATCTATTTCTTCTATTGGCTTTAATGGTCTGATAATAAATTTGTAAGTACAGAATCTATTTCCATTGTTCATTCCCAGAGTTGAGAAGCTGCTGCACCATATAAACTAGGAGGCTTGGAGTACAGCTGGGGCTGTGCAATTAGTCAGGGTGTGCCCCCCAGGGAGTTACTTAACCATTCCCGGGTATGGCAAATGAGGATACATCCACTGGGTTTTCTGAAAATCTTACTTGGAAGTAGTTTACTTGAAGACAATTTCATTTTTCTATGTTTGCCATCTTCCTCTTCTGACATGGCAAAGCAAAACTTGGTTTTTCTTCTTAATAAATGCCTTGTTTGCAAGCCCAAACAGCAATGATGATAAAGTACTGGCAGGACTTTGGGGGAGGGTTTGTGGGTGTTCGGTGGCTGTGGCATGTTCTTGGGACAAACATCTCAAAGACTAATAAAAGTTTTATGCTTGCTGCCTAGAACCAGTTTTTCCCCTTCATACTTGGAATTAATTTGTTTGTTCACACTCCATTACCATAAATGATGACCCACAACCTTTATAAATGCATTTTAAATTGCATAGCTTTAGGGGATGATTATTTATTTACTAAGAGTTTTTACCTGTGCATTAAGTATTCAGAGAAGGTAAAATAAAGTGCATTAAAAAGAAAGACCATCTGACAACAAACTTTGCTTCGCTAATACTAAGAAACTAGTAAAGCTTCAACTGTATATAGATTAAGAGGTAAATGAAAAAAATGACATATTTATTCTTTAAGTTCTGACTAGATACGTTTTCAAGTTTTTATTTTAGCCTTTAATCTCGGGATAGTAGAGACTTTAGACCATCATTGAGAAGTAGTTTCATAAATATTTAGGCCTACATGTTATCCTCCCCATTATTTAAAAATATTTTTATTATTGAAATACTTGAACATATGCCATGATAAGGAGAATAATATATCTCATGTACCTATCATTTGGCTTTCACAATTATCAACATATGTCCAATATCATTCCCCTAGACCTCGCAGACTGCTGTCACTGGATTGTTTTAAAACTAATTTCTAAGGACCAGATAATTCCTAAGGTTCATTTAAGAATTAAAACAACAACAAAAACATGATTCTAATCACATTTGTATATCTTAATAACCAATATTATGATGTATGTACATTTCTAGCCCTTTGTGATAAAGGGGAATATTTTAAATTGTGAAAATAAACAAAACAAACCAGAAACAGACTCATAGATGCAGAGAACAAATTGATGATTGCTAGATGGGAGGGTGTGGAGGGTGGTGAAAAGGGCAAATGGTATTAAGTACAGACTGCCAGTTATAAAGTTAGTTATGGGGTTGTATTATGATAGCATATAGAGTCAATAATATCGTAATAACTATAGGGTAATATCCTGGTGATCAACCATAAGGTATATAGAAAACTAATCACTATGTTATAGACTTGAAGCTAATGTGATATAGTCAACTACAAATTAAAATAAAATTTTTAAAAAGAAATAAAAAGAGCTTTTTTTAATTGTTCTAAAAAGTTACTATAGACTATGTCTCTAACTCATGCCAATGGAACAATTTATAGTCACAGTATTTTTACGACAGCTGAAAAACACATAGCTCACACCAAATGAACTTATATTTTTGATAACTTGGGCCAACTTAGAGCTACGTGTGATAAACCATGATAAACCTGAATAAGAAAATGAAATGAAGTGATTCTTAGTATTTTCTAAATATGTTTTAAGGGAACTCCTACTCCACTCACCATCTATCACTGAACAATTTATAATGTGAAATTAATCTTTTTTGCTTGTTTGTGCCCATAGAGTATTTTAATAGTAAGAGCTCCCAGGTATGGCCTTGGGTATTACAAACTCGACAGGTATTAGAACGAGCCCTTACTTGCAGTTTAACTCCAACAAATATTTTAGGGGTTGTTTCTGGCCATCCCTGGCCTTTAAGGCATTTATTGCCTCAATTTTAATTACTATTTTATTTGCTTGGTGGTATTTCTAATAGCCCCAATTTGGATGCTAACACTCCAAATTTGAACTTTGAAACACTTCAGAAAAAGTTGTTTAGTAGGGAATGCATTTGTACATTTTGTTTGTCCTTTTGCAGAAGATAAGCATTTCTACATTGACTTCTGTGGTTTAATGCTTAACTTGATACATATCCTTTATTGCTACCCATAGCAATGCCATTTGACTTATAAAATTTTAAAATCTTTTTACGTCGCTTTATATAGAAGCTCTTTTAAATAAATGGCTAATAAATGCTTTTAAAGGTGACAATGAAAATTGAAATCTGCAATTAATTCTGTAGGGGGAAGCAACAAAATGTCTTGGCACAGTTGCCAAAATAAGAAGGAATTGGGGGTCTCCTGCTCAACCCATCATGACTGAGGTGTGATTTCTTCTTTGTGCAGAGTTCCACCAAATCCCATTGCCATGGAATGAGCCGAGGCAAAGAGCTAGGGGAGAGTAGGATGAGGATTAAATATGTAATAAAGAGAATGGGTTCAACTTATAAGCCATGTGACCTTTAAAATAAAAATAAATTTTAAAAAAGGAAATAAAAGGGTTTTTTGACCTTGGACATTTTGAGTTCTCAAATTGGTTGTTTTCTAAGGTACATAGGATCTTACAACACTTTCACCAGCTATAAAATAAAAATAGTAGTAGTACCTAACTTGAAGAGTTATAAGAATTGATTGAGAATTTGTCAAATGTGAGCATTCTGCTTGATATATAAAAATTCTCAGTAAAAAGTTTATTATATATCAGTCACACTTAATGCCTTTAGTCATCAATTTATTTTAGTTAACAATGTAATGACTCACATATGAAGTCTTTCTATTGACTTTGTTTAGAATCAGTTTCTAAATAGTTGGTTTTTTAAAGAATAATATTTTTATCTTATAGTATTTTGTACATTTCATAGACAATTTATTTCAATGACATGAAAACAGTGATTTTGATGGAAAGGCTATGTATTTTTCTGATTCCTTTATGTTTTTCCTAAAATGCTAACAATGGTAGCTAGTAAGGCTGAAAAGGAGTTCCATCAAAAGATGGCCATAAGAATTACGGTGGATTCTAAAAGTGAGATTGTTTTTACAAAGTAAAAATACTAAATTAATCATTGCTAGATGTATAATATAATGATCATTATAAATGTTTTTATATGGGAAGATCTTCAAAGTATATTTTTTAGTGAAAACAACAGAGTGCAAGAGAATGTGTAAAATTATGTCCTAATAAAAGTTAAAAAAATATATAAAATTTCAGGATTTATAAGAAACTCTCAGTAATGATTCACATGAAGAGAATAACTAAAGACTTACAATATATAAGGGATAGTTCATTATATATATTTAGTACTTGTTAAATATTTGATCAGTGCATATTTTACTTTTTAAATAAAAATTTAAAATTAGCTAGAAGCTAGTATAAAAATTAACATAATCGTTATCAACATTTTTTGAGTTTTTATCCATTAGAGGCAATATGCTAGACTTTAGATGCATATAAACATGAGTATTCACAGGCATCTTGTAAGATCAGCTAAAGTTATATAGCTTGTATAATACTGTAGAGCAAGTAAGGGATACATGACTCTTTTTTTCTGCTTTTAATTAGAATTTTTATAAATCATTAATTCATAATCACCAGTATAGGCATTTAACTCTTCACTATACAGAAAATAAAGATTTCTTCAACTATGATTGCAAATCATTGGCCTATCAAATTTTGTCAACATGGACTCCCACTAGAATTTCACTTAAGATAGATACTTAAAACAAGATCTTTCAAACTTTTTTTTATTTTATAGATTAGGACAAACTTGTATTTTTTTCCTGACTTGGGATTTATAACCACAACTAGCACAAAATCCAATTGGTTTCTGACTAAATATGTACCATTCTTAAGTGGCTTTTTAAAGCAATATAATAATGGATACAAAAAAATCACCAAACAAGTACTATGTCAATTAGTTTTCACTTTTAAATTAAGTAAACACTATCACTTACAATTTTTTGTGTGTGTACAAAAATCTGTGACATATCTGGGTATTGTCATATAATGTTTATTCTAGTTGTGATTTGAAAATGTCAAGGACCACAAGGAGGTGGCAGTAGAGTTACATTACATTACATTGCAAGTCTTCATCTTTTATTTGGGGGTGTGGGGTAGAGGAAAGCCTGTGAATAGTAGTGGCAAATTCACTGGGAAGGAGAGAGGTGAACTGAAGAAGGCACTGCTGATGTCTTGCAATCATAGGCTATCACAGGGTGGAACACCTGGGGAGGCAGGCTTGTCCCTACAACTTTAGTGACACTACAACGATCCTGGCTACAGGATAATTTACCTTCTGGGGGAGTTGTCATTTTGTATGACGTTGCCACATTGCTAACTCCTCTTGATTTAGCATTAATATCCCACTGTAGTTGCTGTGGTTGTATTTGAATTCTGCTCCCAAGTGGCTCTGTGGATACTTGTGTATGATTTAATTAAAATGAAGCATCTTAGATAAGTAAGGGTCAAGTCCATACAAAGAGTAACTTATAGCTGTACTAATTCAGAATGATTCGTCAGGACATGGGGCCTAAACCTAACTTTTAATTTACTTAATTTACCATTTCTTTGTAGCTCTCTCTCTCTCTCTCTCTCTCTCTCTCTCTCTCTCTCTCTCACACACACACACACACACACACACACACACACAAATGCTTTGAGCTAAAGTTAAGTCCTTAGTCTCATTTTATCTTTCCAAAAAGAATATGATAGCCGAAACCAGTTTGGCTCAGTGAATAGAGCGTCGGCCTGGAGACTTAAAGGTCCCAGGTTCTATTCCGGTCAAGGGCATGTACCTTGGTTGTGGGCACATCCCCAGTGGGGGGTGTGCAAGAGGCAGCTGATCAATGATTCTCTCTCATAGATGTTTCCAACTCTCAATCCCTCTCTCTTGCTCTCTGTAAAAAAAAATCAATAAAATATACATTTTTTAAAAGAATATGATAACCCAGCTATCACATCTGTCAAATGCAGCTATTGCATTTCTACTGAATCAAATGGTTTTATTAACAATGTTGTTCCCTCAGTTATTCTTCTTGTGTATAAAGATTTACATGTTAAGGCTTTAGAAATTGTAAATACGCTACTCTTTTATCTCCAGAATTTCAGTCCTAAGAACAATGTGAGTTTACTCCATTTCCTTTTTAATAGAGTTAAATTTATTTTCTTTTATTGTAAGTTGGAGAAGGGAATGAATGAGAATATTTAAATTTTGATCACAGTTTTATGAAGGAGAAGCTTTAAAAATTATCTTGTAGAGTGTTGTGGAATGGAATTTCAGGTCTTTTAAAAGAGAACTTTGGCTCATTTTACTACTTCAGAATAAATTGAAATTTCTTTATAATGCCCTAAATTTCTCTTTCTATCACTCCCACATCTTAGAAACCCATTGTACACTCTTTTCTCAGCCTTTCCCCCGCTCTGTCCTCTCCCTTTTTTTCTCTCTTCTCCTCTTCCCTCAAATAGAAAAGGAAAGTGACACCTGGGTCTGATCTCAAATTGCACTCTTCTCAAAAATCTTCTGAGGGAGTTGTCACTTTGTATGACATTGTCACATTGTAACTCCTCTTGATTTAGCATTAATATCTCAGTGAATCTAAATCATATTCCTATAAAGAATACAGTCACGTAACAAAGTGTTGCAGAAATAGTACACAGAACAAGTCACATTTGGTGGGGAGAGGAGTCTTCTTTCACCCCCTCCTCCACCAAATCACTCAGTCTCTGGATGTAGGACTTGGAGACAGGGAAGTTATACAATCACGGGGAACAAGTTTTGGAGAGGGTTTTTTTTTTTTTTAGGGGGGGGGGGCAGAAGGATGAGCAGAAACTGAAATGAACTTTTCACCTTTATTAGCATCTTTCATGAGATCAGCATTCTAGAATCCCCAGAGTAGGTGATCATTTTTAATTTTTTAAAAAAATTGTTCTACGAATGAATGAATATGAAAGAAATTGCTCCAACCAATTTTTTCCCCCCTCATCTCAACACTTGGGCCAGAGTAAACTATATTTGGATATGTGACAGTTAATTCTTCTTCTTAGCAAGTGATTATATCCACAAAGAATTATACTCATTCCCAAATGTGTTCCAGAAGGACAGGAAGATAAAGTGCATCAGCACATTTTAGAGCAGGTTATGGAAGAAGAAATCGACAAAGCTTACACATGATTTGCCACAAGATTAGAAAAAGTTCTTCCTTACTGTTCTGGCAGATTTGGGGACTGCGGCTATATTCCTTAAATAATAAAGAGTTTAGCCACATCTGCTGCTTCTGTATTTAAATTTAATTTAGTAACTTTTATATGTTTAAGTGCACTCGAGAGCCTCAGGCAAAGCTTTGAAGAGGAAGGAATAACATGTTGAATTTTATAGATCTCTGATGTCTCTTTAAAGAGTATGGAAAATGCCCATGTGCACTAAAGGCTGGTACCACAGAATTAACTACAGCAAGCACCAGGGATTTTTATTTTTTATTTTTTTTTTACAACTGTTGTAGAAGCATCCATCCTAAGGTGAAATCAGCTTAGTATTCAGTTTGACATGTTTAACCAAGTGTGAATCGAGTAGACTACCATTGTAAACAAGCTAGGACATATTGCCTAACTTTCAGAGTCAATTCTCTAAGTTTCCTTTCCTCAGTCAGCAAACATCTGTGAAACACTTTTGTGTATTTTCTGCTGATTGGGAACGAGGGGCAGTGTGTAAGTAAGATGGACAGTTTGGAATAGACCTCATCCTTGGGCCCTTCTGCATTCCTAGCGCTATTGAAGAACAGGAAAATCGGCTGAAGGAGGACAGGAGGATACCCGCCTGTTCTCTTAAACTTACCTTTGCGAGCTGCTCGTGGATTTCAAGCAGGCTGGGTCGATTGGCCTTGGGCCCGCTGAGGCTGCCGGTGTTGCGATAGTAGTCGATCTTGGGGACAGCATCCATGGTGTTGTGGCCAAAGGTTTGTAGGTAGTATGTGTTTGTGTGAGAGTCATAAACATGAAAACTAGCATCTGTCTTAGTAGTTTCTCCATTTTGGAGGAAATTATCATAGCACTCCTGTTTCCCAGGCCTAAAGCTAATTCTGAATCTGGTCTGGGCTTCCTCCCCAAAAGAGGTTTCCTCATAATGTGGAGGGTCGCTGTTATCCGCGGCCGCACTGCTCTCATGGCCCTCATTTATGACATTAACTTGAAAGCGACTGGTATTACTGGGCGCTGAGTCCAGAAATGCATTGGAAGAATTGTTCAGTGACATCTTCCAACTAGATTTTTTCTTTTTTTGGGGGGGAGACTCTGCTACTTACTTTATTATTGTGTTTTTTTTAATTATATATTTCCTCCTCAAAATAAACACTACTGTGTTTACATTAGGGAGCTCCTGGCTTTTGTTAGAAAAGCTCAATAGGTAGATTCTTGATATATTTCCTATTCAGTCTTCACATTGTTCTTCAAAGCTGCCATTGAAAAAGAAAATTAAACTTGGTCCAAGTAATAGAAATATATTTAGGTAGGAATGGGTGCGTGAGGAAACTGTTGTTTCACAAGACATATTTTTTTAGTTAATTTCATTAAACAGTGCCTGTCCAGGAACCTTGATCACCTGAGTAATTAAGTCCCATGATAACAGAACTGGGGATTGAGCAAGCTGAGTTTCCAATAGAGTCATCAAACTGTGACCCGTGTTTGCGGTAACTGCTTAGACTCCGTGCAGCTGGATTCAATAAGAAAAGATAAAACTACTGATTTAGTACAGTAAGAGCTGATGAGAACATTCTTAGCCTGAAACACAGTTCATCGACAGTTCTAAATGTTGCAACTGCAAGGTATTTTTAGATTGATATCTATATAATTAAATGATAAGTAAAATTTAAAAATATTTAATCTTCAAAAGTATATTCTTGGTAGATTTTTAAAAATATGTCCTATCAAGACGATGTCCCTCTAAGTGATGAGCTTTTTCACTTGCCTTCAACATGTTTGATTTGCTCAAAAATTTGTCTGGTTTACAAATGCTATTATAAAGTCTTTAAAATAACACACGATTAATCAGAGTAAGGACATCAATCACAGTCCTCAGAACAGTCGTATTCGCTGTTTAGGTTAAACAACCATGCTTCTCTGATTCCCCTTAATTACATATTCTGAATCCTCACTGAGAAGATTATATGTGACTTTTAGATAAGGAGAATATTGGATCATTTTCAAAATCCATGGTACAACCCCATCTTAAGCGCATTCTTTCTTTAGAATAATAGCCTTTTATTTATACCATAACATTTGTCTTTCCCAAGAAAGTTTTAGAAAGATCAATACAAAAACTTGTCTCCCTTCTGAAATTAATAAAACTATATTCATTTGAATTTAAAAAAAAATTCAACTTCAACTTTCAAGTAACCTGTCCTGGGGAAATCCTAAGCAACTCTGTTGTCTCTTCAGTTTTTATGGAATATCCCACTTCTCTTTATAGTCCTTGATACCCTCACCCCCTTACTCCACTCTTCAGAATCTACTTTATGCATAATATTAAGTGGTATTTTTCCCTGCCCAGAAATGTTTAACTCACCACCGGGAGCCTTTTCTCAGGAAGCGTAACTTGCTTCAGCATCACCCAGGCATATATGGGGCACTTAGCTTTCAGCTCAGAATCTTAGCCTTCTTCTTATTGGTTAGAATCTTCCTTGAAAGAAAGGCCTGAACAATGATTGGCCTGGAATAATACAGTAGGTCCCGCCCAGTCATTAGCCCTGAGGAACCTTAAGTACTACATCAAATAGTAACTACTAGTAAACCATTAATCTTTTTAGGTAGAAAGTAAAATAAAGTTTCTTTAATTCATAAGGGGAGTTGTGTTACTCAACAGCAATTATCCAACAAAATATGAGCAGTGCCGAAACCGGTTTGGCTCAGTGGATAGAGCATCGGCCTGCAGACTGAGGGGTCCCAGGTTCGATTCCGGTCAAGGGCATGTACATTGGTTGCGGGCACATCCCCAGTAGGGGGTGTGCAAGAGGCAGCTGAGTGATGATTCTCTCTCATCGATGTTTCTAACTCTCTATCCCTCTTTCTTCCTCTCTGTAAAAAAAAAAATCAATAAAATATATATTTTAAAAAAATACGGGCAGTGCTTTAAGTTGTTTGGAACTGAATAAATTCAGTCCCATCTTCGTATTTCACATGATTCGTGATGACCTCCTAATGTTTGGCATGTGCAGAAAATGCATTCCTCCAGAGATAATTTCTATACTTTGTAACTAGAAAATGCTATTTGAGATGATTTTATCTTGCTTATCATACCTATTACTATGACTCTTCTCTGCATGGGAAGTGAGCAGATTGAGAGTACAGTTAATGGTTTATTGCAAATAGTCCTATATAGTAGGGAAACAATTTCCAGAAGAAATCAAACTGTAGGTAAGTTTCCCAGTGGCACTGCTAAGTGACCTTTTTCTCTCCCTTTTGGGAAACATTTGATCAAACTTGGATTTTGAGTTCTGTAGAGGGAGAGGTTTGGCTCACATCTGGGAGGTGGTAATTATTAAGACAGCACAAACAATTCCTCCCTGCAGGTTCTGTCATAGTTTTCAATCGCGAAGATTGAATGAGTCCTCCTGGTGTTTTATCTGAAACTATGCAAGTGAGTCCCAGTTGCCTGAGCAGCACGGCTGTGGTGTGATACAGGGGGTGAGAGAAGTCTTTGGAGTCAGAATGCTCCCTTCCTATTCCTACCTGTGTGATCTCAGCAAGTTCCACAGTCTCTTTCTGCCTTTATTGTCTCATCTGTGAAACGCAGTTGTGGATAATAGTGCTACCGGCCTTGTTGTGGAGTTGTTGTGAGGAATAAATGAGTCAATTTGTGTTTGTACTTTGCATCTGCTTTTACTATTTTGGCCATATTTTCAATTGGTGACTTTTACTTAGCCACATCCAAGATTCTGGGGTGAATCATTAGAGAGTGAGATAGATCCTATGCCTACTAAAATAGGGATAAACAGATGCCAGACTGCATAAAGGGGACGAGAGGTAACCAAGTAAAACCCCTTAGATGCTCTTAGTCAGGTAAGTGTCATGCTAATCAGTCAGGCTAATGTATGAGGCCGTATGTTCTATAGAGGCAGAATTGCAAGTATGTACCTATAACTCATTCTGTTCTCAAAAGGCCACTGGGACAAGGGATTTATCTGCTTTACGAGGAGTTCTAACTCCCAAGTTGAAAGTATCAGGCATAGGAATTAGTCACATTTCAGATTCAGCTAGGTGGGGCTGCTTATTTAAGTCAGTTGAAATGAGGCTGAAGCCGAAAACAAGTCCTGTTCCCTGGCCGTGGACAGGCTGGGGACTTACTTGCAGTTACTTCTGCCCCCTCCAATCTCCCTTCCTTCAAATGCTCCCCCAATACTTGCTCCTTTCAGGAGCCAACCTCTCTCTCTCTCTCTCTCTCTCTCTCTTGGGGGAAAGGGAGTACGATGGACATTTATTTATTACATTCCGTGTCCCAGATATGGTGCTAGGCAGGTCTTTTGTTGTTTGCTTTTGCATTTTTACTGTGATAAAATACATTTCACATAAAATGTACTGCCTTAATCATCTTTGAGTACACAGTTCAGTGGTATTGAATGCATTCACATTGTTGTGAGACCATCACCACCATCCATCCCCATAACTCTTTTCATCTGGCAAAAACAAACAAACAAACAAACAAACAAAAACAACCTATGTACCTATTAAACAATAACTCCCCATTCTCCCTCCTCCCCCATTTCCCATTCTGTTTTTTTAAAAATGATTTTTGACTACTTTACAAGTAAGTACCTCATATAAGTGGAATCACACAGTATTTTCCTTTCTGTAAATGGCTTGTTTCTTTGTGTAATGTTCTTAGGCAGATTGCAGAATTCTCTTATTTTTCAATGCAAAATAGCATTCTATTGTATATATTTACCACAATTACTTACCATTCATCCATTAATGGACACTTGGGCTGTTTCTATATCTTAGCTATTGTGAATAATGCTGCTATAAATATGGGTGTACAAATATCCTTTTGAGACTCTGTTTTAAATTTCTTGGTCATAGACCTGAGCAGTAACCATATTTGTAAGATCTATAAAAGTATGAGGACAGTGTTGGAGTGTAGCAGAGTGTTTCCAAACAAGGACTCTAACGTTAGATTGACAAAGTTCAGTTTCTAACACAATCACTCCCTAGCCTGGTGACCTTGGGAAGTTAGTCTCTTTCAACTTCAGTTTCCTATCCATAAAATTGAGATAATAAAGTGAGGATAGTAATACTGAACTCAAAAGATTGATAAAATTATCAAATCACATAATAAATGGAAAACATCTAATTTAGTGTTAACTTAGTAAGTATAAGTCATTATAGATAGATATTGATTTCAGAGAGGAAGGGCGAGGGAGAGAGAGATAGAAACATCAATGATGAGAGGGAATCATTGATGGGCTGCCTCCTGCATGCCCCACACTGAGGAATGAGACCATAACCTTGCCATGTGCCCTTGACTGGAATTGAACACAGGACCCTTGAGTCCACAGGCTGACACTTTATCCACTGAGCCAAACCAGCTAGGCCTATAAGTCATTCTTATTTTTTTCTTTTTTCTTTTTGCTATGTTTGGCAGTGTTGTATTCTTAAGTGATATAGAGATTTTTATGTTTATTTATCTCCTGCTATTCCTCCATTCATTGATTATGGAGAATCAGCATTTTATAGTTGGAAAAGATTTTGGAATTATAGAATTCTATATTTTCACTTATTAAATGAAGAGAATGAATACTGGAGAGTTTGAATAATTTACACTAAACCATTGCTTTTTAAGGTTTGGGAACCTTTATTACTATGACGAGTGAGGATAATAAATAATGATAGAAAGGTATGTTTAAACTGGGTTTACGGTTCCCAAAATTCCTTTCACATTCATCGTGTCACTTGTCCTCTCAGCATTCCTACAAAGACATACAGAATGGGCTTCTTTACCCTTGTTTTGCAGGTGTTGGAAAGAAGTCTGCTTTAGGTAAATATCTAGATCATAAAGCTTGTTTTGGGGTGGACCAATATTAAAAATAATATATCTGAGTTTAAACTAAAATTTTTTCATAATATCTTAAGTCTTCATTCATCTCAGATGTCTGGGTTGCCAGACATGCTTGTAGAGTTCATAGTACACTAGGATTGAAAGAGACAATAAGCATCCTCTAGTTAGCCTCCTCACTGGAGTCCACTGGGATTAGATGATTTAGCCCACTCGCACAGCTGAAGTGGTAGCAGGGCAGAGACTGGACTGCCTGTTCCTGGACAAGTGCTCTTTCCAGTAGGTCATGCTGGAAACTCCCTTTTTTATGCTGTTCATAAAAGGAAAGAAGGATATTCTCAAGATCCACCCATGTTGCCCCAAATAGCAGTATTTCATCTTTTCTTAGGACTGTAGTATTCCACGGTCTATAGGTACCATATCATACTAAGAGAAATAAATCAGACAGAAGAAGTCAAGCACCTATGATTTCCCTCATATGTGCGATATAAACTGAAATCAACAATGGACAAACAAACAAAAACTCATAGACACAGACAACAGTATAGTGGTTACCAGTGAGAAAAGAAGGCGGGGAGGAAGTGAAGAGGAGATGGGTCAAGTGTATGTACGGTGATGGAAGGAGATTTGACTTTGGGTGTTGGACACACATGTATCCTAAAATTGCACACTTGAACTCTATTTAATTGCATTAGCCAATGTCACCCCAATAAATTTAATTTAAAAAGGGCAAGGAGGAGGAGGAAGTATCAGTGTGAAGCAGGTATTGTTTGGATCTCAAGCTCAGGGGTTTTATTGTAAGAGATTCCAGAAGGATAATAATTAGAAGGGTCAGGACACCGTGATAATTGGGGATCTTCAGGGCCTGTGGCTATTTGTAGGTTTGTGTATTAGTTTTGTATTTTTTTTTAAATCTGTAAATATTTTTGACCAATGGCTATTACTAGGAAAATCATATTCTATTTATCCTTGGGATCAAGGGTCCCATATGTTTAAGACAACTGATTCTCTAATGTTAAATGGGCTGGAGTTGGGGATGTGGAGAGGGTGTCCTAACCCTAACCCTAACCCTAACCCTAACCCTAACCCTAACCGTGGCATTGCGGAGGGGCAGAAGCAGGAAGCCCCTAGCAGAGTTCATTTGCACAAAAAGAAAGCAGGGATTTAAGGTTGATGTTTGAGATAAGAATAAAGATGGTATATATGGTTGAAGGATCCTTCTACTCTATTCATTAGACACCTCAGTATTAGGGGATAGATGAAAGTGAGGAAACTCCACAATGGTTTATCATTTACACAGCAAGGTGGATAAATTAACCACACATGTTTATTGAATTTAGGGAATGAAATGAGCCTCTCTCCAGCAGCACATTCAAGGTAATTGCAATTGTATTCACCACGTGTCCCAGGAGCACAACACTAAAAACCAGGAAGCTGGAACAGTCATGCAAGTGCATATTCAAATGTCCCTTTATCAAACTCTTCAACTTCATCTTCCCATGTAGAGGAAGGCATGCTACTATACGGGTCTAACAGGATTTTGAAGCATCTGATAATAAGGAGTCCCAAGAAAATACACAGGATCCCAACAAAAGCAAAGCCAGTTTTTTGCTCCAAAGTCAATGAGAAAGCAGATACTTCGTTGACACTCATCTTAGCTGAAGAGTTGCCACAGTAGGAACTACTCATTATTCACTGTCACATCCTTGTGGCTCTTGAGAATTCCAGCTGGAGTCACCTCTTGGCCTAGATACAAAATTGAAATCAGTTTAGTTTCATCAATGTGTGATATTGAGCAGGTAATTGTTTTATAAAATCTGGCATTTCTCAAGCCCTCTTGACTTAACTCATAAGACATTTGAAAACATCATTAGATATGAATCAGAATCAAATTAGCATTAGAGATGCTGCTTCTATTGTAGCAATTACAGAACTGCCTTTGTGGACACATAAAACTGTAGCTCTATATACTCAAATAAAACCAAGTATAGCCGAAACCGGTTTGGCTCAGTGGATAGAGCGTTGGTCTGCGGACTGAAAGGTCCCGGGTTCGATTCCGGTCAAGGGCATGCACATTGGTTGCGGGCACATCCTCGGTAGGGGGTGTGCAAGAGGCAGCTGGTTGATGTTTCTCTCTCATCGACGTTTCTAGCTCTCTATCTCTCTCCGTTCCTCTCTGTAAAATATCAATAAAATATATATATATAAGAGAAAAAAAAAGTATAGCCCTAGCTACCTCCAAAGGGTCGCTGGCTCAATTCCCCTTCAGGGCACAAGCCTGGAGTGTGGGCTTCATCCAGTAGGGGGCATACAGGAAGCAGCCCATCAATGTTCCTCTCCTCTCTCTCTCTCCCTCTCTCTCCCTCTCTTTCTCTTCCCCTCTCTTTTTATTACTCTTTCTCTAAAATAGGTAAAAACATATTTTTTAAAAGTATGAAGGTAAATATTCAAATAATTAATCTTAAAAGTTTTTAATCAAAAGCATTGTGAGGTAAAGTCACTGCTTCTTTGACCTGCACTGTCATCTATTTTTTTTTTTTGCATGTGTAGATAAAACCACATATAATTATAGAGTGTGAGCTGATCACATTCTCTAAGGTCCATGTTACAAGTTCTATCTCTAGTGCCATTTTGTCTGATACAGATACTGATCTTTTTCTTTCTTTTTTTTTTTGTTTTTATTGACTTCAGAAAGAGGAAGTGAGAGGAAGAGAGAGATAAAAAGAAACATCAATGATGAAGGAGAATCATTGATCAGCTGCCTCTTGCATTCCCCCTACCTGAGATTGTGCCCTGACTGGGAGTCAAAACATGATCTCCTGGTTCTTAGGTCAATGCTCAACCACTGAGCTACACTGGCCAGGTGATTCTGATACATTTAATGTCTTCTGTTTTTCCTTCCTTAGCTTTTAGACTTATGTTCATGTATTCTCTTTTCTACAACTACTTCACATACTAAATCTCAATTTGTTAGAGAGAAATTGTATTTTTAAAATTTTGTTTATAAGTTCAGTATCCAACATAGCAGCTTGCACGAAACAAGCAGCAGTAAATGTGGATTATTAGCCATTTTTCCACGATCTCCATTATCTTTCAGAACACCCTAAATAAACATAAAATTCACATTAAACAGCATGGTTCCTATAAAAATGTAGCTTCAAGGCAAACCCCTCAGTTCCCTCAAAACCAGATCCCACACCTAAGCTCCTACTATTCTGAGATTCTGAAACTACAACAACAGTGTTGGTAAAAAAATAAAAATAAAAATGTATGCTGAATTGAAGCAAAACAATTTTCCGATTTGATGTCTTAATGTTAATTAAATTAATTACCTTTAGAATCAGTTAATCAAATCATAATTTAGACAGAGAAGCAGGGTCACAGCTGATCATTAGAAGAATTAAATCCTGTTAACTTGGCTCTTAGCCAGTGGTTAATCACTAGACCCT
Source organism: Vespertilio murinus (assembly GCA_963924515.1). Classification (NCBI taxonomy): domain Eukaryota; kingdom Metazoa; phylum Chordata; class Mammalia; order Chiroptera; family Vespertilionidae; genus Vespertilio; species Vespertilio murinus. The sequence goes on along the minus strand of OZ004704.1, from coordinate 161,333,782 downwards.
GCCATTCTTATTAAAACCCACCAATTGACCAAGTAAACAAACAAAGGTTTTTTTTCTAGCACTAGCAATAAAACACTCAACTCATTTGTCACTACTAATTAAAACATGATATCTTTCTATAAATAATTACAAAATAGTCAAGGGGATTTAAAGTACTGAATAGAGTCAATAATATTGTAATATCTATGAATGGTGCCAGGTGGTACTGAAAAAATCAGGGGGAATACTTTGTACAGCATATGATAGTCTAACCACTATGCTTTATATTTGAAACTAATGCAAATTACCTTTAAAGATGAACGGTAATTGAAAAAAAAATAAAACAAGGTATCTTCCTATTAAAGATACAAAAACCCTTATATTTTATATTATAATTTATCTAACATCCCATCTAATAAAAACAGTAATATGTAAATTGACCATCAATCCAACACACAAGATGGCCACCCCCATGTGGTCAAAGATGGCTGCCCCCATATGGACACAAGAGGCACCACAAGATGGCCAGCAGGGGAGGGTACTTGGGAGGGACCAGACTGCAAGGGACGACAGTTGGGAGCAATTAGGCCTGCAGGGGAGGGCAGTTATGGTGACTGGGCTGGCAGAGGAGGGCAGTTGGGGCAACCAGGCCTTCAGGGGAGGAAAGTTTGGGGGGGGGGTGACAAGGCTGGCAGGAAAAGGCAGTTGGGCGGGACCAGACCTACAGAGGAGGGCAATTGGGGGGACCAGGTCTGCAGGGGAGGGCAGTTGGGGGGACCAAGCCTGCAGGGGAGGACAGTTGGGGGCGACCAGGCCTGGCCCCTGTTTGAACTCCTGGTAGAAGGGACAATTTGCATATTAGCCTTTTATTATATAGGATGAGAGATAGAATTAGGCACCTAGTATAGTGTGCCATGAAAAGAGAGGCATCAAAGGTGATTCCATTTTATGAAGGCTGGACACTTGAGTTTTCTTTTTTAAAAAAAAATAAATTGATTGACATTGATAACATGAACATATAGGTTTCAGGTGTGGGCTACTATGTTGCAAGACCTGTGTATTGCACCATGTGCCCACCACCCAAAATCCGATCTTCTCCTGTCACCATATATTAGGAGACAGTGTTTTCATTAACCAAAATAAAGAAAATATGAGCAAAGTGTAAGTTTAGAAAGCAAATGAAGAGTTGTGTCTTTTTTTCTGAACTTAGTGAATTAGTGGCACATATTGGACACTTTAATAGGCAGTTTTGAATAAATTAATCCAGGTCATTTTGTCCAGCATAAAATTGCCAGCGGGGAGAATATCTTAAGGGCCTATTGTCAAATAAAGTTTGTGTAAAAGAATGCACCCTGGGTGGAGAGAGTCAAATAACCGTACATAGAAGCATCAAAACTTCACAGATCAAAATTTAAGAGATGGAAAGAACGGAGCTTTGACTAGGAAAAAAAAAGATCAAGAAAGACCATAGCTATATTCAAATATTTGAAGTGTGATCCTCTGGGATCTACTTGTTCTGGTTTGATCTTGAAGGCGGTTTTGTTGTAATTCCTTTAGGTTCTATTTGCAGGTACCAGAAAGATTGAAGATGGAAGAAGCCTAGGAAAGAGCCTCAACAAATAATTCTCTTATGAGGAGAAATCATATCTGTTTGTGGAGTCGTATATGGAATGATCAGAAACACAAGGAAATCTATAGTAGGAAGTTCCCCTGGAACAAAGGAGGCCAGAGTGTCTATGAGGTGTGGCTAAACTGTTCAAATTCTGCAGTGGCTGCCCCGGGTGAGCCGTGTGTCCCAGGGGGCCATGTGTCCCAGGTGAGCCGTCTGCCCCAGAGGGGCCGGGTGTCCTGGGAGATCCATGTGTCAAGGGGGAGACATGTACCCCAGGAGACCCATGTGCCCCGGGGAAGCAGTGGGATGGGGGGAGGGGCGGTGTGAACCAGAGGAGGAGCAGATTCTATTCGTGTGGTCCTGAGATAGTCACCATAAAACAAGCAAACTGCCAAAAGAGGAGCGAATTCTATTCATGTGGTCATGAGATAGTCACCATAAAACAAGCAGATTGTCAAATGACAGCGGGGAGGGGAAGGAGACCTGGGGGGAGATAAGTGAACAACTGAAGGACTGGTATGCATGCATATAAGTACAACCAACGAACACAGAACTCTGGGGAGGGAGGGCATGAATGGGAGGGGGAGGCAATGGTAACCTATGTACATAAATAATACCTTAATAAATTAAAATTTTAAAAAATTCTGCAGTGGCAATGGGAACTGAAAAATAGGACACTGTCAATCAGAATTTTTTCATCATTTAAAATTTTCATTTGAATGTCCAGGAAGGACACTAAATTGAAGACGGTTTAGGAGTGGTGGGTAAAGAGAAAACGGGATCAGGCCCCAAATGAAACTTGACAGAAAAGGAGTCTTATTTGTACAAATGTTAAAAGTACAGAAGCTGAGATCATCAGACTAAGTACTTTCAAGAATAAAGATATGATTATACTGTATATTCAGTTTTAAAAAATAGAACTGAGTAAATTCACTTGGGGTTCAAAAGAACAATGACATTCCCATTTTTAATAAAAATGTTGGAATGGGAAAGACAGATGTTTGATAAATAGCTTAAAAGGAAGAACTTAGACTTTTATATTAACCCTAAAATTCTACCTTTCATTAAAATGAAAATAAAACTGAAAGCATAGTGTTCAAGGTTGAAGAAAGTCTGGCCATTGCTCTGGGCTGTGTCTACATAAGCAAGAAAGTAAACTGTTAAGCAATTGCCTAATATTATCTTTAGCAAAGAGATTGTCTTGGTAATTTAAGCCATATACATAGTAGTTGAAATACTACTATTTTCAGGCCTAAATTTTTCAAATCTTTATCCAAACTTTCCATTTTTCTTGCTCTGTGAAATGAGCAATGTGAATGAACTTGGTATAATTTCAACACCAAGTCTTAAAGTGTTTGAGAATATACTGCTAAGTATGCTGCGCTTTGCACATTTCTTTCTTTATTAAAATATATTTTTATTTATTTCAGAGAGGAAGGGAGAAGGAGAGAGAGACAGAAACATCAATGATGAGGGGGAAAAATCATTGATTGGCTGCCTCCTGCACGCCCCTCTACTGGGGACTGATCTTGCAACCTGGGCATGTGCCCTTGACTGGAATTAAACCCTGGGCTTTTCAGTCCACAGGCCGGCACTCTATCCACTGAGCCAAACCAGCTAGGGCTCAGCTTTGCACATTTCTATTGGCATAGATAATAATATGACATGAAATCAGTGGTAATAACTAGATATTGTTAAAATAAATAGAAGTCTTCAGTTACAACACTGATTTCTTCATAATGAATAAGTATCAAAAGTTACTCAACAACTCTGGATAAGCAATATACTTTCAGTTTCTCTAATCCCTGAAAGAGATTGGAAAGCAAATAAAAATAAATCAGCATGTTCTTCCTGCTGCACAACAATCATTTTAATGCCTATCTCAAAACGAATCTGTTTTACTGGGAAATATTACATGAGTGCAAAAGGACAAGAATTTAGACTATGAAATTACAAAGCCATGAATAAAGTTATATGAGAAAAAATAGTTAAGAAATAAAATTTCCAAAAGGGAGTAGTATGTTAAAATTGTGTGGCAAAGTTATTTTAAACATGCTACACAACAACAACAACAAATTGGGTAAAATTATCAATATTGTACAGTTTAAATATCAGGGTCTATATATATTATGATTAAAGCATTTAAATACAATTTTATAGTACTACTTCAAATCCTAAAATATTGCCTCAAGCCATATTCACTGGAATAAGTATTTAGGCACCTTTAGAAATGAATAATTGAGTTGAAAACATCATTTCTTTCAGGGAAATTGTCAGAAACTGCAATCGCTAAGTCCTGACAAGTAATAGGAGCGGGCCAAAAGTATACCTGTAGATATCACAAGGCCCAAATCTCACTGAGTTGCCTTGCAGTTATTAATCAATAAATAAAATATTTCTATGTTAAGCCTTACAAATCCTACCATCTTTAGTAGTCAAACAAAGATAACAGTATTTTTATACCTGATATATAGCATTTTATAAACATGACTATGATGTGTGATGCTTATTTCTTCTATAAAATAAGTTTACTGATTGGAGGTATAAAATTTATTTTTCAGAAACAGATAGTTATTTAATTTGCATGCAGCATGTGCAATTGCAGAACTAATATTGAGGAGTACGTGCCCCTTAAAAATAAAGAATCTCCTGTATCTTATTTTAATCAACAGGTTTTCCCCCATTTATTTATCTATTAATGATATTGAAAGCAGGAAATCTGAAATAACAGCCATTATAATGGAATATGATATTTCTGGGTGAAAAGTCTTTTGATATTGGTCATTAGATAGGATAATCTCTAATGATAATAATATGAACATTCACAATTTCATAAAATGAGACATATAAGAAAACCCAAGCTTATGAAATAATGAATCCTCTCACACACACGCGTATAGGCCCTCCCCCGGTATATCAAGGTTATTAAATCCCATTAAAGCTAAAGAGGTAAAATGAAACATTATTGAAGCCACATCTGCACAGAGCTAGTTAATCATTAGGAATGGAATATGTTGTAACCAAAGGAAAGCCTTAAATTACAAACCCAGATGTCTCCATCATGATGAAGTACATACATTTCAGGCCTTCCCAGGGATCCAAAACCCTGGGATCTGCCAGAACCACCCCTCCCCTTAATTTTCAGATTCCAACCTTAAGAGAATTCCCTTCTTAAAGAGAATCTTTGGCTGATTCCTCAAGGACTCTGATATCCGTTCCTTTTCAAAGCACTGAGAACCTAGTCTGAAAATTCTCAAAATGTCTCACTGGAGAAACCTAGACTATCATAATCATTATGCCTCATTTGTCTCCAGTTCTCTTTGGACACACTGGACTGGAGAAGCACAGAAATCTACACAACATGGGAGGAAGCATCAGCAAACTGCACACATACGTGCTCTTTTGTTTTGTGTTGCTTTTTCTTTTTGGCAGCAACAGCTGCAGCTGCAGCAGCAGCAGAGAAACATTAGTGCTCTTCCTCCCTTAGAATTCGAACTCACCAGACCTGCAGGCTCCTCTCCCCCACCTCCTCTCTCCCTCTTCCTAGCTTCAGAGACACAGGAGGATGAGGACATGCTTCTCATCTGGACCTGCCCTGGAATCCTTCAGTTAATGCGGTGGGTAGGGGGGGAGAAAGTTACTTCTTGGCCAGGGTTATCTCACCTTCCATGCTTGTTGCCATGGAGATGAAATCCAGCGAGTAGACTTAAATGTTGGCAGGTTTGTCTGTGTTCGCTGATCTGCTCAGCAGTAATGTGAAAGGCATGTCCTGGGAACCTGCGTGGAGTCGGTCACAGGACCGTGGTTGACGCTTTCCTGGCCTACCTGTGAAAACGTATCTGTCAGCGAGAGGCAGGAGCCGCGGGCGCCCGCGAAGTACTTGCGTGTGTGCGCGCGCGAGTGTGTTTTGGCAGGAAAATGTGCATGGATTTCTTCGATGTAGCAGTGTGCTAATATTTGCTGCGCGCGCGCGAGTGTGTGTTTGTGAGGGCTCTAAATCCTTACGTCCTTCTTCTCCTCCAATACGGGGAAGACGCCAGTGAAAGCTTTAACCGGGGGACTGCATGCGGCATTTGGAGTTATTTCCCCCCTGCTCCCCGTTTTCTCCTCTACGCAAACCCAACCGGATCCCCTCCCTTTCTCAGGAGAAAGTGCCCAGGCGCTGTCCGTAGTGCTGAAGCATTGCGTAGTAAAACCTAGCTCCCTCCCAGCGAGGGAAGCTCTGATGAAACTCCAATATGGTTTTGAGCCACGTTTCTAAACAGTATGAAAGAATCCAAGCCCAAACCACATTGAAAGCAAAGCAAAACAAGAATATTTCATCTCATTCTTACTTAGGGGGTGGGGGTGGGGGGGTGAGGGGGTGGTCTTGTCGTTCTCCAGACTCAGCTAGAACATTCCAATTCTATTCAAGTTCGGATAATATATCCAGAACCTACAAGTTGTGAGCACCTGTAGATTTCCTAAACATTAATTATTGACCTTATGAGTAATTAAATTGTCAGAGTTTGGGGAGACTATAAATACAGAATTAGGTCATCGTTCATTTAAAAATAAAACACTGTAAAGGTGTCTTATAGTTTAATAATACAGGGAAGACAAACTTTGTGGTCATTTGGAGTGTTTACTAATTTAAAAAAAATTAGGGTCTTGCAAAATATGGGCAATGGGAGTTCATAAAATACTCCATTGAAAACAAAAAGGTTACTCTTTTTTAAAAGAAGTAAACACCCTATAATATAGGTGAATTGAATGCTCACCAAAGACAAAAAACAATGAGTAGCTTCTTTCAGTAACATTATTAAGCCAAAGTCATGATTTTGATTTTTTTTAGCTTACTAAATCCATATTTTTTTGCTACTAAGTGCTAAAGATGTGCCTCTTGAAATTTAGTATGAATATGAATCCCCTGGGGATATTGCTAAAATGCACATCCTCATTCAGCAAATGTGAAGTTGGGTCTCAGGTTCTGCATTTTGAACAGTATCCCAGGGGATGCTGGATGTTGCTACCCTCAGAGCCATGTTTCAAGTAGCAAAGCGCTAGAGATAGCATATTCTGGGAATGCAGTCACTTATAGAGTATGCAAAAGGCGGTCATTTTCTTCCCTCTGTTATTCTATATATGTTTCCAGACTGTTGCAAGAATACTCATGTAAATGCAGGGGTTAACCATTTTGTACAGTATTAAAAACAAACTTTATGAATTTGATTGATTTTGACATGTCTGAACACAGGCTATATACTTTACTCCACTATTTCCATACTATGATTTTCAGTCACCTATTCTCTTTTCAAGCCCAGCTCAATGAAGCAGGACTAAGTTACATGATTCTACTGTTGATGTATGGGCCACACTCCAAGAATTTATTATGATTGAAGACCTTGACTTGTAATTTATGACTTTAAATATGGCCCCATAGTAAATGCCCATGATACTAATTTTAAAAATCTGAGTCAAATATAATTTAAATATATAGAGAGATGCTACAGATATAATTCTCACCAAGTTTAGAAAATGGGATATAGCCATTGTTTCATAGATCATTTGAGTGAATGCTGATCTATTGTATTTTGAAGGTTCCTCTGGATGGTTTTCTGGTATTTAAAAAAAATCCACACCTCAATCAATTGATGCAATGCTTTTAGTTAATGATTTCGAATTGATGCCAAAGGAAAGTTTTGACTATAAATTAGGTTTCTTGGTCATAGCAGGTGCATGACCTTGACCTTTTTTAAACTATATGAACAAGAGTGATACTCTGAAAAGTCTCCAAAGTGGCTTATTCAGGAAAGCATAATGAATTTAAAAAATCCCCTAAGTTCCACTTTCTTTGCTAGATGCCGGGACACCAAGATAGATAAGATTTGGAATTAGCCCTTAATAAGATACATTGCACAACAACTTGACAATTTCTACAAAGTTCTATAGAGGCACAGAGATTAGTAATTTATATTTTGATCTCTATTGCCAAAGAAGTTATGAAAAACGGTAATGAAGAATAGAGTAAACCCCAGAATGCCTGTATTTTAAATTCTTACCAATATCTGCTGCCATTAAAAGCTGTTGAAAGGGTCCAGATGGTATGGTTCAGTGGTTGAGCATGGACCCATGAACCAAGAAGTTCCAGTCAGGGTACATGGCCGGGTTGCAGGCTCAATCCCCTACTGGGTCTCCAATCATAATAAATTCTTGGAGTGGGGCCCATACATCAACAGTAGAGTCATGTAACTTAGTCCTGCTTCCTTGAGCTGGGCTTGAAAAGCCAATGGGTGATTGCAGATCATGGCATGGAAATAGAGAATGGAGTACAGGAGGCAGTCAATCGATGTTTTCTCTCATTGATGTTTCCATCTCTCTATTCCTCTCCTTCCCCCTCTCTAAAAAATTAAAGTATTTTTTTATAAAAGAAGAAAGTTGTTGAAAGATATGAAACATTTTAATGCTCTTCTAAAGAGCATATAGTTAACATGTACTCCTGGATAGCCCATTTATTTTTGGAGCAATCAAGGTTATTAGAAAGATAAATATGTGGGTAGCATTGTCTAGATCTCCCCCAGACAGAATAGCCTTTACTATGCTGTGCATTACACTTTCAGTGTATACACAAGTATTCTATATAAAATAACCTCAGCTTATAAAAACTACAGGATTGCTGGTAAAGACTGGCCAAACACATGACTTCCTATTTTGTTATGATGTTCCTCAAAAAAACATTTCTTTCAATATTAATTTCATGAATTGAACTCTCACACCCCTCCTACTCACTTAAAGGAGCTAAATAATGTGTTCTATTTTTATATACAATGTATTGTATCATGTAATTGATTTCATTTGCCTTTTCTTTTAGTTAGTGGGGATGTCAGAGTCTAACAGCTACAAATTAGTAACTATATATAAGGACATGTAAATGTCCTCATAAAATAAGAAAATGAAGTCAGTAAATAAACACATTCATTTCTCTACTTTTTGGCCAAAATTTTTTACCATTGGGTGAGTTTTATAAATTTGTTTTGAATAAGATACTAAAATATATGGTTCTATTGTTGATGTATGATCCCCACTTCAAGAATTTATTATGCCTCTATACTAAAATATAGAAAAAATGATCATCTAGATAGCTATGGAGGTAAAATCTAATTTATAATGACTAACTTATAAGCTAATAGGAGAAAATTTCAATTCATATAACTATCAATCAGCTTTATTTCCAAACATTTTGTTTTCCTGTTTCTCCTTCTCTACACTATAAACAGTGTCCCTTATATGACTAGAACATTTTTGTTTTGTCAGAGAGTAGAAATGTTAATTATATACCTTATTAGAAGACATGGTAACTTTAGAAATTTTAGGAACATGACAGCTCTACTGTAATGAATATATTCTCGAATGAGGGTATCACAAAGGAACTGAAAGCAAGAATTTCCTCTGACAAGCCAGCTCAGAGTTCTTTTGAAAGGAAAACCGTGCTTGTTATGAATTCTTGCTATCCTGGCTCCAGTTGACTTCTTGTTCTCATTTTCTATAGTGGGATCATCCCTTGAGCTTATTAGACCATCATGTTACCTTCAGCTTTTCATGGAAATCTGTCTGACTGAAGTTTGGTGACTCTTTCTGAGTTAAAATGTTTTAATGTTGCTGTGCCTTTTTATTTGAAACTAGAGGCTTGATGCATGAAATTGGCCCTCACAGCCCCAGCTTCGTCCAGAAGGTTGTCCTGAAGGACATCTGGAAGGTCATTTGGTTGTTTGGTCTAATTAGCATATTAGCTCTTTATTATAGAGAATGTATTTACTCAAATGTTAAATATTAAAACTTTTGAATAAAAAAGTTAAAAAATTATTAAAGACAAATATAAACTACTTTGTGATGAACATTTAAAATTAATCCAATGCTTATTTAGCTTTTGGTGGGATTAAAGAATTAGCTATATCCAAAAGTCAACTGTTTTTCTTTTAATATATTTTTGCCTATTTCCAGTATCATTTGAAGCTACCCATACTTTTTTTTCTACATACCTAGCTTTAATATTTTTGAAGGATCAAGAATGATTTTGAAGTTCCAATAAGAAATATACGCCCTCTACCTAAAACTAGACAGATGCAGGTAATTTTGCTCACAACTCAAGGCATTCATGGGCCCCTCCAAGTCCATTTGTATAATCCCAAAGTAAAGCAAGGAGTGACTTAAAAATTTCTGCTATAGCCGAAGCCACTGAGTTTGGCTCAGTGGTAGAGCGTTGGTCTGCAGACTGAAAGGTCCCAGGTTCAACTCCGGTCAAGGGCATGTACATTGGTTGCAGGCACATCCCCGGTGCGGGGTGTGCAGGAGGCGGCTGGTCGATCAACGTTTCTGGCTCTCTATCTCTCTCCTTTCCTCTCTGTAAAATATCAATAAAACATATATATTTTTTAAATTTCTGCTATAGATGAATGATCCATCTCTCATTTCCAATTTTGCAACTAAGTATTGACAGACTTAAAGACTTGTTTTTTTGTTTGTTTTTTGAACCATCCATTATTTTTTTGGTTGTTTTCCCCCCTTGGATTTCCTTGGAAATTAGATGGAGTCATTTTACCACCTGATCTCTAAAAAGTAGCCAATACTGAATGTTCTGAACTAGGATCTGAGTACAGTAATAGGATGTATTTGATTAGAAAATGGCTATGTGGGATTTTTGTCAACAGTGAAGAAATTACCTAAGTGGAATCATAAGTGATATGAGCATAATGACACTTTGGTGTAGATTCCGATCTACCACTGTCTATTTGATGAGACTCGGTGACAATGAGATGTTATATTTTGCTGGTAAACTTTTCTGCAAAGAAAAATGTATTAACTATTACAACTCAGAGTGATCTATGATGTTTTATTTAATTGGTTTTAATTTCAGTGCCCCCAAGCCTTAAATTGATTCATTTAAAGTGCACTTCAAACCCTGTCTTATATTTACTGTTGAGTCTAATGAGTATTATAGGGTACCTTGGGCACAATCTCCAAGAATGTGTAAGCCATAATTACAGTACAATATATTTAATTGGTTTAAGTTATTTTGCTGGGTTAAAGAAGCAGGGAAACAAAAGCAGTTTATTCTGCTATGGCCTATGTTTCTGTAATATTAATCAGTTACTGGCAAGTAGGGATGTCCATAACATGTGGAAATCAATTGGTTTATATATGATGTTCTGCAGTACATTAGTGTTTTGACTTCCCAATAAAAGCAGCTTAACCCTCACCCCACTAACCCAGCTGAGTGTAGTAAGCTGTGGAGGAAAGCAGTTCTATAGGTTGTGCCCATCCTCTACTCATTCCTCTTGGCTCAATTTTGCCACATGCTGTCTTGAAATGCATACTGAACAGCTTTCCTGATCTTTGTGCATTTGTCCTTATTTTCATAATGCAAACTTTCCTTATGCTTTTGCATCATGCTTTCTTAACCACATTATTCTTTCAAGTCGCTTTGTAAAGTTCTATATATTAGCATGTGTGTTTTTAACTTTTCACTTTTAACTGTGGCAGTATTTTCATTAGGTTTGTAAAGGGGTTTTTGTGTTTGTTTGTTTTTTTGTAATGCCTCTGGTTGTGAAGTTGTAGGGGTTTTACAATGGATGTTTCCCCGACATGATTTTTTTCCTAAATATTTTCTACTTTCTTTTTAATTGAATGAACTTTTTTTTTTTTTTTTTTTTTTTTTTTTTTTTTTTTTTTTTTTTTTTTTAGAATAGCTTTAGGATTACAGAAAAATCCACAGAAAGTACAGAAATTTCCGGAACACCTCTTTTCTCTTACTTACCCTATAGTTTCTTCTGTTGTTAACATCTTGCATTAGTAGATGCATGTGTTACAATTGATGAAGTAATATTGATACATTACAATTATTAAATATAGTCCATAGTTTACATTAAAGTTCACTCTTTGTGTTTAGTTTACAGGTTTTCATAGTGTTGTGTATCTATCATTATATACCATAACAGAATAGTTTCACCTCCCTAGGTATTTCCTGTGCTCCACTTATTCATTCTTCTCCCTCCACCCCCAGTCAGCCTCTGGAAACCACTGCTCTTTTAACAGAGTCACGTAGACTCTGTTACCTTTTCAGACCGTCATTTTTTACTGAGCAGTATGCATTTATGGTGCTTCCACAACTTTGCGTGGCTTGATAGCTCATTTTTTCCATTGCTTTGTAATACTCCATTGCTTGGGTATACTGCAGTTTAAATATTAACCTATTGAAGCATGTCTTGTTTGCTCCCAATTTTGGGAAATTATGATTAAAGATACTCTAACCATTCATGTGGAAGTTTTGTGTGAACATAAATTTCAATTTATTTTGGTAAATAACTAAGAGTATGATTGCTGGATTAAGTGGTATAAGTATGTTAAACTTTATTTAAAAAAAACACACAGCAATACTGTGTTTCAAAGAGGCTGTACCATTTTACATTCCTACCAGCAATAAATAAGAGTTTCTGTTGCTTCACGTTCCTCATCAGCATTTGGTGTTGTCAGTGCTTTAGATTCCAGCCATTCTAATAGCTATGTAGTGGTATCACTTTGCTGTGTTTGTTTTGATTATCTAATGGTGTAAAATATTGGATCTCTTATGCTTGTCATCCATCTGTATATCTTCGGTGAGGTATCTGTCCAGATCTCTTCCCACTTTTTAATTGGTGGTTTGTTTACTTTTTCTTTTTTTAAAATTAAATCTTTATTGTTGAAAGTATTACATATGTCTCCCTCTCCCACCATTGATCCTTTCTAGACCACCCAAGTCCTCTGCCCCAGACCTTCACCATTCTATTCTCTGTGTCCCTGGGCTATTTATATATACTATAAGTTCTTTGGTTTGTTTTCTTATCATTGAGTTTTAAGAGTTCTTTGTATATTTTGGATATATATCCTTTATCAGATGTGTTTTGCAAAGATTTTTATCTTGGTCAGAGCTTGTCTTGTCTTTTCTGCACCCCCCTCCCCCTACTGGGGATGTGCCCACAACCAAGGTGCATGCCCTTCGCGGGAATCGAACCTGGGACCTTTCAGTCAGCAGGCCGATGCCCTATCCACTGAGTCAAACAGGTTTTGGTGCCAGTTATTTTTGGGGCATTATTTTTAGAACATGAAGTGTGTGTTTTCCCCCAGGAATGTGTGTATTGTTAAAGATGAAACACTTGCATATTTGATATAAGATGTCTAAAACTAAGCTAGTCAAATAAAACTCACACCTCTCATATTTAAGCAAAATTTAAACTGAATGAGTGTTTAGTAAGATACAATGTCACTTTGGGCAACTATAGAAAACAATTGGAAAGAGTACAAAAGGGTCTTATCTTTCAGCTTACCTACAAGGCAGTATTTAAAAAGTTGAAGTTAGTGGCTATTTCATAAAAGAATATTTAAAATTTGAAGGTTTTTATGGAGAAAGTTCAAAGAATTTTCTGGGGACTGGTTAATTTTAATAATTTTTACATTGTATTTTGTGTACAGTATACAGTTGTTCTTATAGGACTGTTCCAGAACTTTACATGATATGCAAATTAATAAACAGTTGGGAAGAATAAGGTCTGATGTCCCAGAAATGTTTTTGATACTAGTTTCCAGAAATATCAGGAGGCCAGTTGCAGAAATATATAGGTGGAAGTAAATGGACACATTTCCTCAGCGACATTGGGGTTGTCAGACCATCTACTTTGATGTCTACCATGCAGTCTCCTTGGGAAATCTGAAGGCTATCTAGGGGGGAACTCAAAGTTGAGATTTGTTGGTGGAGCCAAGAAAATAACATAATTTATAAGTGGTTTTACATACTTAATCTTATTTCAAAGTGCGGGCATTCCTAAATCTAACAGACACAATGAATGAATGAATGAATGAATGAATGAATGAATATAGTAATTCTTTGTATTTGAGTCTGTGCCAAATATTAGTTATTGATGCTCAGCATCATCCTTATCCTTAGGAGCTCTCCCTTTTATTAAACCTTTCTCAGACTCGGTTGCCAGCAGCATTCCAACTTGAACTCTATTACTGAGAGGTAGGTGCTGGTGCAGATTTTTAGATGAGGAAGACAAAGAAAAACCATTCATGTCCACCGCAGTAATCTAGTATGGTAGGTATTGGCAAATGGCTGACAATATGAGATGTTATGCCTGTAGCTTTTGGGTATATGAAAAGTTTGGGACTTACTGAAGATCATTGGTGCTGGTTCCCTGTGAACCCTCCCCACCCTAACTTTTTTTTGTTTTGTTTATTGATGAAGATATTACATATGTGTCCTTATCCTCCTATTGCTTCCCACCCACCCACTCATGCCCTCACCCTGCTGGTATTTGTATCCATTGGTTAGGCTTATATGCATGCATACAAGTCCTTTGGTTGATCTCTCCCCTTTACCCCCAGTCTTCCCTACCTTCCTACTGAGGTTTGAGAGTCTGATTGATGCTTCCTGACTCTGGATTTGTTTTTGTTCATCAGTTTATTTTGTTCATTATATTCCACAAATGAGTGAGATCATGTGATATTTATATTTCTCTGATTGGCCTGTTTTACTTAGAATAATATTATCCAGTTCTATTCATGCTGTTGCAAATGGTAAGAATTCTTTCTTTTTTACTATAGTATTCCATTGTGTAGATGTACCACAGTTTCTTAATCTATTCATCTACTGATGGGCACTTAGGCTGTTTCCGGATCTTAGCTATGGTAAATTGTGCTACTATGAACATAAGGGTATATATATCCTTTCTGATGGGTATTTCTAGTTTTTTTTTTGGGGGGGGAGGGACATATTCCTAGAAGTGGGATCACTGGGTCGAATGGGAGTCACATTTTTAGTTTTTTGAGGAAACTCCATACTGTTCTACATAGTGGATGCACCAGTCTGCGTTCCCATCAGCAGTGCACAAGTGTTTCTTTTTCTCCAGATCCTCGCCAGCACTTGTTTGTTGATTTGTTGATGATAGCCATTCTGACAGGTGTGAGATAGTACTGCATTGTCCTTTTGATTTGCATCTCTCCGATAATTAGTGACTTTGAGCATGTTTTCATAAGTCCCTTGGCCTTTGTTCCGTCTTCTTTCAAAAAGTATCTATTTAGGTCCTTTGCCTACTTTTTGATTGGGTTGTTTATCTTTCTTTTGTTAAGTTGTATGAGTTCCCTGTAAATGTTGGAAATTTAAACCCTTATCGGTGATAACATTGGCAAATATGTTCTTCATGCAATGGGCTTTCTTGTTGTTTTGTTGATGATTTCTTTTGCTGTACAGAGGCTTTTTATTTTGATGTAGTCCCATTTGTTTATTTTCTCTTTAGTTTCCATTGACCTAGGAGCTGTATCAGTGAAGATATTGCTTTGTCATATGTCTGAGATTTTGCTATCTGTGGATTCCTATAGTATTTTTATAGTTTCCCATTTTATGTTTAAGTCTTGTATCCATTTTGAGTTAATTTTTGTGTATGGTATAAGTTGGTGGACTAGTTTCATTTTTTTGCAAGTATCTGTCCAATTTTCCTAACACCATTTATTGAAGAGACTATCTTGACTCCATTGTATATTCATGCCTCCTTTGTCAAATATTAACTGAGCATAGTATTTGGGTTGATTTCTGGGTTCTCTATTCTAGTCCATTGATCTGTATGTCTGTTCTTATGCCAGTACCAGGCTGTTTTGAGAACAGTGGCTTTGTAGTATAGCTTGAAATCTGGTATTGAGATCCCTCCTACTTTGTTCTTCTTTCTCAGCATTGATGCATCTATTTGGGATCTTTTTAAAATTTCAGTTGAATTTTTGGAGAGTTCAGTCTAGGTCTGTGAAATATGCTGATGGTATTTTAATGGGGTGTGCATTGAATCTATAGATTGCTTTGGGTAGTATGGACATTTTAATGATGTTGATTCTACCAATCCATGAACACGGAATGTTCTTCCATTTGTTTGTGTCTTCCTCTATCTCTTTTTCAGTGTTTTATAGTATTCTAAGTACAGGTCTTTTACTTTCTTTGTTAAGTTTATTCCTAGGTATCTTAATTTTTTTGGTGCTATGGTAAATGGGATTGTTCTTCTAGTCTCTCTTTCTGTAAGTTTACTATTGGTGTGTAAAAATGCCATAAATTTATTTCCATTAATTTTATATCAGGCTACATTGTTGGGTTCATTTATTAAGTCTAATAACTATTTGATGGAGTCTTTAGGGTTTTCTATGTATAGTATTATGTCATCTGCAAATAATGACAGTTTTATGTCTTCTTTTCCAATTTGAATACCTTTTATTTCTTCATCTTGTCTAATTGCTCTATGGCTAGCACTTCCAGAACTATGTTGAACAGGAGTGGTGAAAGTGGGCATCCCTGTCTAGTTCTGTGCTTAGGTGAAATGGTTTTAGTTTTTGCGCATTGAGTGTGATGTTGGCTGTGAGTTTGTCACATAAGGCTTTTATTTTGTTGAGGTCTGACCCCTCTATTCCAATTTGCTGAGGGTTTTTATCAAAAAAGCGTGCTGGATTTTGTCAAATGCTTTTTCTGCATCAATTGATATGACTATGTGATTTTTATCTCTCAATTTGTTTATGTGATGTATCACATTTATTGATTTGTGGATATTGTACCATCCTTGCATCCCTGGGATAAATCCTACTTGGTCATGATGTATGATCTTTCTGATGTAATGCTGGGTCAGATTTGCTAGAATTTTATTGAGGATTTTGGCATCTATGTTCATAAGGGATATTGGCCTGTGATTCTCTTCCATTGTGTTGTCTTTTTCTGGTTTTGGTATTAGGATAATGCTTCATAAAATGAGCTTGGAAGTGTTCCTTACTCTTGAATTTTTTGGAATAGTCTGAGGAGGATAGGTTTTAGATCTTCCTCGATGTTTGATAAAACTCCTCTGTGAAGCCCGCTGGCCCCGGGCTTTTATTTGGTGGAAGCTTTTTGATGACTGCTTCAATTTCCTCCATAGTTATCAGCCTATTGAGATTTTTAGATTCTTCCTGATTGAGTTTTGGAAGGTTATCTTTTTCTAGGAATATGTCCATTTCCTCTAGGTTATCTAATTTGTTGGAATAGAGTTGTTCATAGTATTTTGTAACAATCCTTTGTATTTCTGTGGGTTCTGTTGTTATTTCACCTCTCTCATTTCTGATTTTGATTCCTTTCTCTTTGCTTCTTGGTGAGCCTGGCTAGAGGTTCATCAATCTTGTTTTTCCTTTCAAAGAACCAGCTCTTGGTTTCATTGATTATATATATATATAATTTATTTCTGCTCTGATCTTTATCTCCTTCCTTCTGCCCCCTCTGGGCTTTTCCTGTTGCTCTCCTAAAATCTAGCCATTACTCCTAGACCTTTGCTCCCCCAGCCCTACAAGTTGTTGTGGTAAACATGTAAGTGTTTGTGCATTAAATCCTACATGAAATATGTATATTGTTTGACTTGATCCAAAGCTTTATTTCTTTTCCTGCTGACTAAAG